>OY759171.1:58536098-60945346 GCA_963662145.1 Sturmia bella
TTTGCCATAATTTAAATCTATTTCAAATTTTTCCGCTTTATATTTCGTTGCGGTATTTTTTCATTTTTCTAAAATCATTAAACCTTAAAAAATGTTCATTATTCAAGTGTGTAGACAGAGTCATATTTATTTGAAATTTTAATTAAACAAAACTGAAATAGAAAAACAACGAAAGGAAAGAAGAAGAAGCTGCCCCTTTTAAACGTTTCTTAAATTTCTAACAAATTGTGTGATATTTTGTGATTTTTATGATGCGAAAAATTAAAAACAATGCGTTACATTTTTCTATTTTGTTAAATGCATTGCAATGATAAATTTAAATTAAATTAAATGTTTACAAGCAATGAAACGTAGAGATATTAATATTTTGTATATACTGTTTCATACACTCACACACAGATACAAACACAATTTGCTCGTGCTCTTGCCAACAGCTTTTTAGACAGTGAAAACTGTCTTGTTGTCGAAAAAATTCAGTGTTTGTGTTGCCACTGGGGAAATTGGTTGACTACAAGGATGTTGACACTTTATTAGACATCAGAATTTAAATTAATGTTGACAACTGTTTAATTTTACTCATTGTGGGGCAGCGGGGAAAACAACGGTGACCATGACGATGTTAATTATAATGGAATAAGTCAAGAGTGTTGAGATTTATAGAGTTGTTTTTGTTTTTGAGATTTTTTTTTTTTTTTTTTGGTGTTCACTGAGGGAAAAGATCTAAAAAAAAGTTATATTTAGTAGAGCATATACAAGTTACTCATAAAGGAATTTAATTATCATTTACTATAAGAATCAAATGAGATGCGTTATTCTAGGGCATATAGACGGTTAAAGAAGATTGAAAACCTGGAATAGTAGTGACTAATAAAAAAGGGAAATTGTTATGCTGGAAAGAAGACGAGTCCATTACAGGTGGCTGCATTTTAATTCGGTTTAACACTACCCTCCCAATTTGCGACGATGGTCTCAAGTTTTGTTGGCCTTTGCTCCAAGTTTTGACAACTCAACAGCAAACAGTTACATGAAAATGATAAGGCGAATTGACTTGCGCTGAACCGGAAACGACGAATTTTGCCCAATAGGATGAATTTGTTGGTACGTGCAACAGTGCAAAGTAGAGATATAAACATTCGCAAGTATAAATGTTTTTGCAATCATATACAAATATCAAATATTTCAATTTGTGAACATGTGAAAGGTGGACGTGTTCTTTATTCTTGTTTACACAAACCGGAATTTCTTAGCAAAAGTATTTCGATTCTGTATGCAAATTTAAAATCTCAGCTATAATTGTCTATAATGTTGCCCATCACAGGAATTTCTTTAGAAGAGATTTGGTCATCCAGATTAATAGATACATATTAATTAATTAAATATTTATATATTAATAGATATCTATTAATCCTATCTAGTATAGTACTCAAAATCTTTTTTTTTTAACGCTACAATATAAATTTTATATCCTAAAACTTATAACAATTAATTTAAATAATTAAAAATAGCTTAGCTGCTGACGATCACAATCCATTCCTTGGTGGAAGTCTGCTAGAATCGAGCCCAATATATATATTTTTGTGTTTGATATTATATTCAAATATGCATTCCATGAATGAAATCCATGCTATGATTTACTAGTTGTATATTTTAATATTAACTTTCCCGCCAAGTTTCCTTTAATAATTTCAAATTCACTTATTTCTGCAGAGAAGTAACTCTAAATAATTTTCCTAAAGTTTTCCTTAATAAAAGGAGTAATCTTCACTAAAGTAATATATTCACTTCAAATAGAATAATTCTGCTTTTACACGAACCCATCTTCGTTGTGAGATAGAATTTTCTAATTTGTGCTATTTGTTGTTATTGTTGCATTTCCATATATAAATACATGGATTTATATGTTTATATAGATTTTTAATCATCTCATAAACTAAAAAGGCCGATTGTCTGACAATTTTTTTTTTGTCAAAGTTTTTGCCTTTAAACCCCTTTGAATTTTTTTTTTTCGCCCCTTTTGAATTCTATTTTATTTTAACATTTTTTTTTTTATCAAACATCTGACTGCGATAAATAGCATCTTAATGCCATTTTAATTCAAAGCAACAAATTTCCGACATTCATCATCATTTTTAAAATCGCTCAAACAATTTCTCTTGCTTAATGAAGCAAGACATCAAAGTTTGTTCTTTTCAAATTATAAGCCTACGCATAAAGGGTTTATCACACATAAAATTCATTTGTCATTTTTTGTTTTTGTGTGTTTGTCTCCAAGTTTGTTGTTTTTTCTTCTTCTTATTTTAAGCAAACAAATTTCCTACCAAAAAAAAAACTCCAAATTACCAAGAAAACACATCAACAGGCTGTCTGTCTCAAAATAAACTTTCAAAAAACAAAAAATAAAATAAAAGAGCCCATAATTTTTCATATCATAAATTTGCCACACTTAATCCCACACGCCGTGCCTTGTCGGCTCTGGTATCTGGTAGTGGCTACAACATTCACTCTCTGTCTGATTATGCGTATTTTATACATACAAAATATTTTTTGTTTCATTTGGCTCAACTCTTTTTCAATTTATCATTACGTTTTGTGTTTATTATACGTTTGTTTAAAACTGAAGCATTCATTTCATTTTCAGTGACATTTTCAGTGATAATTCATACTTTTGCATGTCAGTCTTAATTATGTTGTCGCCCATAATTATGTCATTCATTGTCTTTTCTTTCGAGTTGCTAATTCTCTCAGCAATCAAGCGTAGTCATCAACGGCGCAAGAAGTGGCAGCTGTTTTGGTTATTGTAAAAAAAAAGTGAAATAATTTTATTGGTTCGGCGACAACGAATCGCTAAAACGGTATATCATTGTTTTTTTTTTTTTTTTTTTTTGTTACTGAAACAACTAGTTGTCCACCCTGCCGAATGCCCTTGATGTTTTCTTTTTCTTATTTAATTAATAGCAATCACAAAACTAATATAAAAAGAACTTAAGCCTGATAAGCTTAATACAAAAGTAGTTACTAAAATTATTTAGATTATAAATCTAATGCCTTCTGTTCTCTAGAAAATTATTGAACTCATGATTTTCCAAACATGTTGGGAGCTTCGCAGCACCCAATGGAAATTTCTTAAATATTACACTGCCTGAGCGATCCTACTAGATTAAAATAATATATGTGGCTGAATTCACAAGTTTATAGTTGCATTTGAAGGCACCATTTCAAACACAAAACCCACATAATAATATAGAACAAACTTGAGCCCGATAAGAGTAATATAAAATAATAATAGAAGAAAATTCGAATATTTAACAAATATTTAATTTAACAGCCGCTGGGCGCTGCAGAACATTTTAAGAAGTTAGAAAATTAAAATTAGTTAGTTAAGTTAGCAATATAAGAAATATATATACAGTGGGTTGTAATACAACTTGGTTACCGTTAGGTGGTGAGAAACTTTCACTCGTTACATATGCAATGATATATAAAAAGTAATATTCAGTGTGTTTAAAAAAATTTAAAAATATAGACAGAAACTATACAACAACTTTGATGGGTGAAGGGCATATGAGTCGTTTTAGAAACATGAGCCTCTCAGTTCAAGCACGGGAGCTAATGAGCAGTGTAGCTGCTTCGAAACGGTTGGTTATCCACCCAGTTAAATGTGATTGATGTTTCTTTGTCTAGTTTAATTAATATTAATTACAAAAATAATACAAAAAGAACTGGCACCTGAAGGATGGGCGCTGATGAAAAGTGTAGCGGCTTCGAAACGGCTGGTTATACACCGAGTTAAATGCCATTGATGTCTTCTTTGTCTTGTGTAATTAATTTTAATCACAAAAATAATACAAAACGAACCTGAACCCAATAAACGTAATATAAAATATTAATAAAGGAAAAAGTTCGCATAATAAAAAAAAATTAATTAATTTAACAGTTGCTGGGCACAGGCAAACATTTTAAAAATCTAGGAAATAAAAACTCACTAATAACACTGTTCTGCAAAATAACACTTTTTGGCTCTGTTTTAAATTTTTATTTAAAACAGAGCCATGTACCCCCTAATTCATAAAAATTATTACAGGCTCATAAGACTGTTATTTGACATATTTGTATGGAAAATCTGTCAAATAAGAGCTTTATAAACCTGTTATAATTTTTATGAATTAGACGGGTAGACTCTATATATTTTGGTGATCTAAAACCAAACCTGCTTTCAGTTTTTCTCCATCACGTAAGGATTTGTTGTGTGCCACCTAAATTATACAGTTAAACCCATATATTTAACCATAACTCGGAAAACCCTTCTGCAATTTTAATGAATATCACATCAAAAGATAAGCTATAAAATTTTATCTCATATACTGGTATACATACATATTATTACAATTAGAGATTCCTGCTTTAGATTGTGAATAAAATCAACATTTACTTATGGATTTTTACAATTTATGGCTTATTTTATTGCTTAGACATATTAAATTTCATAAAATGTAAAAAATGTAAAATGTTGCCCATTTTCATTTTTATTATTGAATATTAAAAATAAAAAATAAAAGAATTTTGCATGAAAAAATGTTTTTTTCCCCCATTAATTTGTGAATAACTTTGAAACGGAAAGAAGATAGAAACACATTGTATGCCAGTATTCGAAGTAAAATTTTATAGCTCATCTTTTAGTGTACTATTCAATAAAATTGAATTTCAATAATAATAGAAGAAATTGTAGCACGGTCTTCCAAATTATGGTTAAATATATGGCCGTAACTCTATTATTTAGGAGGCAAAATTAGCCAAGCCCAGAAAAAAAAATTCTCACGAGCTTCTCTAGCTCGTGAGAATTTGGGAATTCTGAAAGCAGATTTGGGTTTAGAGCACGAAAATACATATAACCTACATTTTATTTTCTTCAATCCATTTTCACTTGATGTACAGTGTAATCAGTTTGATAATTATGTTTGTTATAGCAAACTGGAGTTGTGGACTCAGCCTATTTTTTTGTTGGCATTTTAACTTGATTTGACTATCATCAAGTGTAGCGCCTTAAAAGTGCCAGCAAAAGAGACCATCTCTAATTCAAAAACAAAAAAGTCTATTTAAAAATTTTTGTTTATGGCTTAACACCACGTCAGCCGTACTCGTCTCCTGCTACAAAATTTTTGTTAATTCATCCCTTTACATATATACTATACATACTATATGAAAAGTAGTAGTGCGAGCATGTGTGCACATTCCACTTTGTCTTTCTTGTTGTATGTCTTTCTTTGAAGCTGCCACAGCAACAATTTGTCTTTTGATACGATTTGGCCGCATATGGATTAAAAACGTTTATAAAACTTTGACAGCTTTTATTTTTAAAATGTACTATAAAGTGGAGATGATGTTGTGATGGCTGTGTAGACAAAAGAAATTCTGTTTAAAAGGATTACTTAGTTAAAGTTTTGACAATAAATGACTGTTGGATATTTAATTATTTATCACGGAGTAAAGAAACCATGCTGTGTTCAGAGATATTAAATGAAATAAATGATGTGATTTGATGTCTTTAAGTGGTTTTTAAGTATTTGTGGTATTTTGAGAAATTGCCAAAGCGAGTATAATAATTTATATTTTAATTGAAAGTTAATGATAAAACAGAACTGGTACTTGATGAAGTTTTCCAAACAAATTGACATCAAAACTGGCTGTGAAATGTGGTGGTGAAATGGAATCGATTTTAGTTGGAGGATGACATGCTCTCACAAATAGATAACATCTAATATCATATAATTGGGAGATGTTTATTTTTATAAATTAAGTTTTAGAAATACACATTTAGTTTTAGAAACACACATAAAAACTTTTATTTGAATCCGACTGCTACAAGTCGATGTATTGACGAGGATTGTTTACTTCCTTTAGGTATTTAAAATCAAAAGCTATAAACGTATTCTAGAACTATCTTTAGCCTGTATAAACACTGTATGAAAGTAATGCAAAGCCCTTGTTGAAATGTTTAAAACTAAATGTGTATCTAAAATAGATTTTAGACTTTGACAACATCCTTTTATTACATCATATTACAATACATTGTATTTAACCAACTAAAACTTTGCAAACACTTTCCAATCAATTGTATGCATAAGAAGTAAATTTTCATTGCCCAAACTGTTCAGGAAGAAGAAGAAGAAGAAGAAGAAGTTTTGTCATTAAAAAACAAAAACCCACAAAGTTGTGAGTACTCCACACCAACAATGTTGTATTTAACACACACAAGCAGCACCAAACAAAAGTTCAAAATAATGATAAAAAAAAAACAAAGAAATGCATAAAAAAAAATAAGAAACACATTACCATAATCTGTTTAAACATTCTAACAATGATTGCAATCTCAATTTGCAACATTCCACATGAGTAAATTTTCTACATTTTTACATACTTCAATAAACACACATTGTGGTTTTAAAATAAAACATGACATACAAAGTTCATATTCATAGTATTATCATTTGCAGCTATTAGAGAAATATATACAAAGCCAAGAACAACAACAACAACAACAACAACAACAACATCGAGCACATACACAATATGTGAACAGGACAATAAAAGGAGAATTCCTTGTTTTAGTTTGTTTTTTTTTTTTTTCTTTTTTTGGTTTTTGTTTGCAGCATTGCTAAAATGTTGCAAGCACGTAGCAACAACAAAAGAATACTTCACCAACAGAAGCACCAGCAGCAGCGTGGCGAGGAAAGGATATTTTTGCATAACATTCGTATCGCATTCGAATGCAAATGTGTGCGTGTTAGGTTGTTTTAAAGTAAATAGTTCAATAAAAGCTGCTAGAATGTAAGAAGTTTAAATAAAGTTATAACTGTTGGTTTGGCAGAGCCAAGTAGTTTATTCTTACTTATGCGTTTAGAAGTTACACAGACAGAGGTACACACAATAAAAATAATGCAAAAACAATAATATTTAAATGTTATGTGAAAAACGAAGTGCAATAAAATAGCGCAGCTGAGTAAAGAGAAAGAAATTTATGAGTATATTGTATACAGCAGCAGTACACAGAGAAAAACGCACCTAATAAAGTAGAACAAAATCAATAAGATATCTCTATGGTTTTTTTTCAAGAAGGATTCCTTATTATTTTAAATGGGAAAACCTTATTGAAGAAACAACAATTAATGAAATTAAAAAGATGATTTACGTGTGTTTATATAGGAAACTAATAAAACCAATAGGGAAAAATTAATAGAATAACCTAATAAAATCAATAAGAAATCCTTATTGTATACAATTTACAAGAAAACCTAATAGAATCAATAAGTTCTTCTCTAGAGAATTTTTTTTTTTTTTGGTACCATGCAAATCGGAAACTGAGTAAAAACAAACGTGAGTAACAAGTTTTCTTCTTGGTTTTATGTGTTTTTCTTGTTGAGACAATTAATAAGATTTGCAACATGGAAATAATAAGAAGTACCCATAGAAAAATCTTCTTTTCTCTCTCTGCTGGGATACCCCTCAGCCTAAAAACGTTTCAAAGAGAAAATCTTATTGAATCTATTAGGAAGTTTTCGCTCTGTGTGGAAACTACAAAATGTTGATCATGCAAATACAAGCAAGAGCAAGCATGAGCAAGAAAGCAATTTCTCTTTTGAAGCGATACTAGCAAATTCAATACTATATTAAAAATAAACTATTTTATTGTTAATTCAATTGGATGCAGATGAGAGCATACAAATTATATTCCAATCAGGAGATAAATACAGTAATAAAATTGAAAGTTGTTCTATACAATTAAAGACAGACATTCAGTAATGAAGAGCCCAGATTGTATGATGGCCAAGCGCTGCTGCTTAAAACAGTTATGACCAATAGTCATGACCTGGGTTCGTAGTAACTGGGTGGGTGATGAGTGCCGTGGTGGACGGGAAAGAGCCATGCTATATATACCTTAGTCAATAACTCTACTTTTCTTATCGTCTTTTAAAATGTTGATCACTACAATTTCTTTACATCAACATACTTTTCGTATTAACTTGGATGCTGATTGGCGCTTTCAGGGATAGGGTAAGAGATACAGCATGTACCCCAGCGAATAACTATGGAACTCTACTTTTCTTGTCTTTTTTAGAAATATTGATCACTACAATTTCATCACATCAAAACATTTTGCTCACTACTAGGCAAATAAAGATTGAACCAGAGCCCATGTTCATGCAATTTTCGCCAGACCTCACAAAATAAGAAAATTTTGCGTATCCAAATTCAAAATTCTTGCACTATAATACTCACACCATCACATACTGCTGGCAACATAAAGATCTAGGGAACTATAGCAGAGTTCAATAAGATTGTTTATTTACTCTAAAAGAATGGCCAGGCAAAGGTTGTCATTCAATTTGGTTATCAAGGCCCTCAAAAATCGTTACCACTATTTTATTGTTAACCTTTATTTTGGCCAAACGCAGCTAAACAAACAAGTACAAATGCATATGCTAATGAAAAGCCAACGAAAATATAAAATCGAAAGAAAAACGTAATAAACATTTGATATCACTGCAGTAAATTTTAAGGTTATGTTGGCTCAACGAGCAAATTCGCAAATCAGCAAAACCAATTATATAGTCTCACAAAATCTTTGGAATAGCACCTACAATGTTGCTTTAAATTTCTTATTTGCTCGTTGTGCAAACATAACCATAAAATATGCTCTTGAAAAATTTAATGTTTTTACATGTATTTGTTGTCTATTGTTTCACCGCTTCAAATGTATATGTAATTTAAGTTGTTTGAGTACATGTGTTTGTCAAAAATAAAAGTCAAGTCCACTATTCTCTTGTTAACCTTTGTTATGGCATAGTGCAGTTATAAAAATAGCTAAAAATGCAGATGATGATGTACGTATACATCAAAAAAAAAAAAAGCAACGAAAATATAAAATTGAAAGAAAAGGTTAATTTTTTAAGGTTATGATGGCTCAACGAGCAAATTCACAATTTAACAAAAACAATTAATTAGTCTTACAAAATCTTTGCAATACAATTTGTAGTTTAAATTTTTTATTTGCTCGTTGAGCAACCATAACCTTAAAATCTTCTGCTGTGAAATTTAATGTTTTTTCGTGTTTTTCTTGTCTATTGTTTCAGCGTTTGAAATGTATGTATAATTGTAGTTATTTATGCGTAAGTGTTTATCAACAATAAGAGTTCATAAGGAATTAGTGGTCACGTTTTTTTTGTGATAATAAATCAGCTAATGTTTTATTATATTCGTATGTCAGCGCACCTTAAGGATCGGCGTTCTTGCTGTGGTATTCATATATTTTTATTTCACAACAGAATATACGTATAAAAATTGTAGAAACCAATCAGAATAGTACAATAGCAAAGACCAGGCAGCAGCTAGACGGTTGTACTTTAAACAAGTTAAGGTAGATGGAGGACTAGGTGCAAAACCTAACAAAGTAAGTAATTTTAAGCCTTGCGAATTGCGGAGGTTTTTTTTTAGAATAGGGAACAAAACAAAAATTATCAAATATCACTTAATTTTTTTTTTTTTTTTTTAATATTCCCTATGAAGAGCTATAGATTTTGAGTGATCCGTCTTAGGCGGTTGGTTTGCCTGAAATCTTGGAAGACAACTGACAACCGAATCCTTGTGTACCATTCAGAATTGAAGTGGTACGGTAGCGACATGTCTAGTTTTTCCGAAGAAAAAAAAACGCCTAACAATAATGCTAAACGTTTTCGCTCAACTGTTATTGAACCACAATAATAATGTTGTAGTAAATGCTATTCAAACTGAAATACATTGTTGTTAACCTTACAGCTAAATAGAGTTGTTCCAGACAATAATCATATTGTGTTCTTTACTTTGTTTTTTTGTGTCATTATATGGAATGTGTTGAAATGCTTGTGTTTTAGTGACTGGGCCATAAATGCCAAAGAAATCAAAGTTTAAATGCCACTGAGTTTGAAAATCGCTGTATGAGTGTGAGTGTGTGTGTGTGTGTGTGTGAATATAGTTTCTTGGTATGTGACTGCATAGTTTTTAGACATTTTCCAAGCAATGCTCAATTCATTGAACCAATAAAAACGACTAAAGTGCCACAGTGATAATAGACAACAAACTTAACTAAAATTTTTGCCAAACCACTATCCAGGGAATATAATCGTATGACATCTATATTATGGACAACAAGTTGTAGAGAAAAACTTTTCACATTTTCTTACACATGTTAAGTGACTTAACAAATATTGTTTGCACTACTAAGGGCAACAAAATTTATAGGACAAAAATGTTAATAAAAAAAAAATTTTTTTTTTGTTTGCAGTAGTGATTGTGTTTAAAAGGAAATTGTGTTTTTGAAAGAGGACATTAGAATCATTTTTAATGTTAAAGTTAGTGGTTTACAAAAGCCGGAAGAGTCATATAGTTATTATTATTATTTTTTTTTTTTGGAGAACGCCGCTGGTCAAACGATAACGCGCTATAGGGCCCCCTGTTAAACGAGAGTTTTCTGCCGTAATTGAACAAATTAGGTCTGTGGTTCCAACAGGACGGAACAACGCCACACACTGCATCAGCCACAACCGATATTCTGAAAGCCAAACAACATTGGATGACTTCTTTTGGCCCACCTATTACAAACGAAAATTAGTGCATAAAAATTCCATTCAAATTCATCGTTTCTAACAAACTTTTAAAAACGACAATACTTTTCATTGGATCAGGGTTTTTTTTTTTCATAAAATCGCATAAAAAATAATTCAATAATTTGGCCGCCGATAACAAGCCGTTGGTGGTGATGGTACCGTACTCTCTTATACAATGGCTCACAAAAAAAATGGAAAACTAATATGATAAAAATTTTACATTCCACACAAATTAATCGTTTATTGAAATTTTTAAAACCACAGTACTTTTCACTATATCAAGGTTGTTTTTTTTTATAAAATCACATACAAGATAATTTCACTAAGTCATTAGTTTTGCTGCCGGTACGAAGCCGTTGTTGATGGTACTATTCTCTTTTATACAGTGGCTTAAAATTTGGATTGTAGCAATCGCATAGAAATGGAATATCGTTATAGATATTTCCATGCACGTAACGATTACTTTAGCTATTGAACACTTCTCGTGGGCGGCCCTTCATAAAACCTACGTGCGGTTTTATGTTCGTAGGAAAACTTTACCATGGTGTGCAGAATTTTTAATTTTACAATTCTCAATAATTTTACCATTTCTCTTAAATTACTTTTTCAGGCTTATGTTCAACCCTTGGTTTGTCACTATTTTAATTAATATCAATTAAGTAAAGAAAAGTAAAATTTAATTGCTAGGTGGACAACCGGCTGTTTCTGGGTAGCAATCACCCTTCATCAGCAGCCTTTTTTACCATTTTTCAGTCTATTGGAAGTGTGATTGTCTGAATATGATTAACGTTAGAATTTTTGAGGAAGTCGCATAAAATGTATTTAGATTTTTGCCTTGTAAAGTGTTCTGTAAATATTAATAATTGTTTAACAGCCTGCACTGTGCCTCAAGAGTCAATAAAGCTTTGAGCTGTTAAGTGTTATAAAAATACCACAGCTCCGTGTGATCACTTTTGCTTTGCAATTGAACAGTCCGCAAACACTTTGTATTAAAGACTAAAAATTAAGAATAATTTTCTTGGTACTTACTTTGTTAAGCTCAGCGAGTTCTTGATGTACGCGATATAATATTTTAGGAATTTGAAATTGAACTAGAGCACTGATTATCCATAATCTGTAAAATAAAAACGATATAAATGAATTAACCAAAAACAAGCAAAATATTACAATTTAAGTTCTCAAAAAGGCCTCATTTCTAGGTGTGCTGATGAGAAGTGTGGTTTTAGAATTATACTAAACAAAAATACTTATTCCAATTTTTCTGTGGGAACTAATTTGCAGTAGCTGGCAACGCTGCCTCACTCTCCTCTTCAGAACAAGAAGTGAGCCAAAGCTGACAGCAAAAGGAGTTGAGTAGAAGACGACATTTGGAGCAGACGCGTCGCGGAGCATGAGAAAGCAGATTAAATTCATTTCTTTTATCCTTATTTTTATAATTGAATTCATTTCATACTTCTATTCTTTTTTATTCTAAAATAATTTAAAAACCTATTAAATAGTATTTTTTTCGTTTTTGGTTTTTGCCACATTAATCATTATACCGGTTTTAACATTTTTATGATCTGCCTTTTTTCTTTCAAATTAATTATCGGCGCACATTTTTCATACATCTTTAGACAGCAAGAATTCATTAACACTTTTAGCTGTTCAATGCATCAAAAGTATCACAAATCATTATAATTCATAACTGTAAATAATACGACAAAATCCTTAAATAATTATGACATAATAAATTATATACCACTGACTCTGGACACACACACACACACACACATGCACACACTCAAACTCAATGCTCAAATAATTTGTCTGGTAATTCTACAGTCATTAGTCACTTTAATTTTTTTCCTCCAGTTTTCGTATTATTATTCTTCCTTTTTTTTTTGGCAAAATGTTACATTTGTTTTTGACAAACATTAATCATATGACATGATGACAGCTGTCAACACGTAACTGTCATGAAAAATGCACACAATCAACAAGCAACAAAAAAGAAATTTTATTTTTCATTCTTCCACAAAAAGCAAGAAAGAAAAAAAACAATACATCATCCAGAAGAGAAGAGAAGAACAATCCAGCAATGATGAAAAATCTCAAAAACGACTGCTGTTAAGCCAAAAGAGGGTTGTAACAAATGAACTCGACTTAATCTTAGGAAATATTTGAAAATATACATAAATAATAGAGCGAAAAACAAATTGCAAACAATAAGTAAAATAAAGTTAAGCGAGAAAGCGTTACAACATAAAACAAAAACACAGTGAAAAACGTGCCGCCCTGGCCTAATGCAATAATATTTACAGAGTAACTGTTACACAAAATCTGTTACGGAACTTGAAAAGAAAAATGAATTGCAATTTTTGGCCAGCCCAGAGACCAAATTATACAACATCATGTTTTTCGTGCTGAAAAAATGTTCTCTGCGTAAAGGAAAAATTAAGAAAAATACACTAGGGCATAAATAGCTGTCTACAAAAATAATAAATCAAAGCCCAACTTTTACGCTGCAAGGGATCATTGAGTGGAAAAATATTCGCACACAATTGAAGTTGTGAAAAATTAAAGCAAAATTTCAGGGAATAAAGAGGCAAACTTGGTTTCAAAAACCGAATGTTTACGCAATGAGATCCATCCAGGCCGAAAATTAAATAAGTGATGATGAGAAGCATGACTATTTCGAAGCAGCTAAAAACTGTTGTTAACCATTTTATTGGGATTTCTATTTTAATTTTTACTGCCTCAAAATTGAGAAAGATTTTTTGTGATAAAATTGGAATAATCAACCTTTTTTTTTCTTGTTTTGTAGGTTAGGTTATGTTAGGTTGATTGGAGTTGTATGTTTGTCCATGTCATGCGAGATACTATCAAGCCAGTACGTGCTTATTGTGCTCTCAGTTGATCTTAAGTTTGACACATAGGTCTATAGCAACCCCGTGTCATTCACAAGGCTACTTAATTTCTTCCAGCATATGGCCCGTGATTGGGTTATGTCAGGTGTCTCTACCAAGACATCAGCAATATATTTATGAGCAGGCGCGGCACTGGCATAAGTAGTGCTCTAATGTCTTGCTCATCTCCCCACACGTCCTACATTCATCTCCTCCCGCTTCTCCTACGTGGTTAAGATGTGCCATTAGTTGAAGTATTACTCTCATTATTCCACTTAATTCGGGCTTGCTAAGTCTTGGAAGTCCCCCCTTTTTTTCCTCTTCTGGATCCCCCACAGAATTATTGCGGTTTCATGCAAGGCAGCTCGATACCAGGTAGCCTTACAAGCCCAGCTGACTACTGTTTCTTCTACTTTTAGCTGTCAAAATACACAACACAAACACACATACGCGAACAGATGGGCGACAGTAGTTCAAGATTTCTACCAACAAAATACATGAAGTGTTTGTTGGTGTTGTGTTTGTTGTAGTTATACGACTACCTGGTATCGAGCTGCCTTGGTTTCGCGCATACTAAGCTAATATTGCTTAAATCTCTTGCTCTTGCAGCCAGTGACTTTGCTCTCTTATGTCCAATTACTCTCGCATGCTCTGGCAACCAAATGATGAGCAGTTCACCATGAGTCGAGTAACTGTTAATAGTGTTTTTGCAATTCCAAATTTATGATTTAATAATCTCTGCTGAGTTTGCTCTTATGAATCATAAGCAATCATTTTATGAGATTTGATTTTAAAAAAAAAGCTAAAAATAATAAAATTCACGATATCAAATTCACAATGAAAATTGCAAAAAAAAAAAAATGCGGTCGGGGGACCCCCGTTGCAAACGAAGTTCCTTACGTTTTTTCTTCATCTTCAAATGTAATACAAGGTGAAATCTGTATGTTTTATTTTGCGTTGTTTTTGAAATTTTGAAATTTTATATGCTTCTTAAAATTTTTGGAACGTTTTCAGCCTTATTATGAATTCCGAGTGAACATCACTCGTAATCACGCTGACAGCAGTGGAGACACCTACACAATTGTTTGTCGACAGATACATATAAAAAGATCACACGCTTTCGTGACGATGTCTACTAATTTGCACTACCAGCAAGCCGCGTTAAGGAACTTCGTTCCAAAAAAAAAACCAAACGTTTTTAGAAAATTATTTTAATATGTTTTACACTGCATTTAGACGGGAGAGTACTTTCATTAAAGTTTTGTATACGTATTATGAATAAAAACTTCAATGAAATCTGTGAATTTCATGAAAATTTCTTGCTCAGTTTCAAATGAACGTAAAAGTTCAATGTCGTCAAAGCGAAAAGCGAATTTTCTTTTGCACTATTTCTGGTTTCATAACCATCTCCTTTGCAACCTCTTCATATGACTTTTCTTTTAAATCGTTCCGGCTACATGACTTATGATTCATATCCCACAAAATTTGTTATGAACAATATAAATTAAATTAAATAAGAAATATAATTGCTTTGGTTAATGTTAGTTAAGTATATAATCAGAAAATAAAATTGCGTGAGCTTTGGTTGCCGAGTGGTTAAAGCGGCTGTGCCAAAATTGCGAAGTTTGAGACGTCCAAAGTTCATAGGGTGCTGATGTAGGGTGTTTGCTACCCAGAAACAGCCGTTGGTTCTATTAAATTAATCAGCTATGAAATTTTACTTTGCTTTACTTAATTGATATTGATTAAAATAGTGACAAAACCAAGGGTTGAACTTAAGCCTGAAAAAGTAATTTAATATAAATGTATTACAATACCGAAGTTCAATAAAATTAAAATTTTCAGTAAAAAAATAAATAAATAAATTAATTTGAATGTTTTTTAGTGATTTAATTTTGCCTCTATCGTTATAGTTTTGGTTATTACTGCAATAGAGCTGCCAAGACTGCTACAAACCATAAATTTATAGGGCAGCATTTGAAAATAATTTTTATTGCCAAACTTTTATTAATTAATTTAATAATTATCACTATAAATATACTTCATTTGTATTCTTTATTGATATTTGATGTAAACATGTTTTAAATATTTTCTAATGTGCAGAATAATTTAAAATTCACAATAATTATTATTTTACTGCAAACCTGAAAATTTGTATGTGCCGTGGGGAAGGCAACCATGTTTAATACCTTGTCCCTTTACTTTCAGTAAATATCAAAAAATTACTTTCAAGAAAATTTTGCTGAAAGCTGAGTTGAAAGTTAGAAAATTGTGAGTGTATTAGTAAGAAAGTATAAGTGTATTACAACTTTCAGGCAATTACTTTCCCGTCTAAATGCTAAGTGATATGTAAAATAAAATATTTACCAAATGCTTAACGCAGCGACCTCGTACCCCGCCTTCCTAGTTGGGACTAACATACAAACGAACCAAAAAAAAAAAAAACAAGCTGAAAATCGGATGCCTCGAAAATGCTTTATTTAATTTTTTGATTTCTTGGAGCAGAATTTTTTTTCTTACGCCAAAAATTAAGGAAAAATCGTCGAATGCTAAATCGACCTACCCCAATATATATGCATACATATGTATCTTTCGGCCACTTCTAATGTAATGTTCTAATGCAACAAAAAGAAAAACACATCCTTTCTGAGGTGCCTGGCATTCTGCTTTGCAAAATAAATTTACATATTAACACATACGAATATTTATGACAACATCTACGTTCATAGAAACGTGTTTGCGTGTGTATGAGTACCCGCTTAATAATCTACATAACAAATAATAACATACATACGAGTAATAAAAATGTGTCAAGTTAAATTTCAGTCACGCACAGTTGTCAGCTTTATGCCAGTGTATAACTTATGATTATTGTTTTGGAATTGTTAAAGTTGTTGCTGCTTTTGTTGTCATTGTATTTCTTTGTAACACAAGTATTTAAAATAGATTAATGTCAAAATTTTTGACAGATTTCATAGCATGGCACATTGTAATGTCAACATAACAATAATTAATTGTAAATTTTGCCATTATAATAAATGATCTTAGTAAGTTATTGTATACTGACTGCATTTAATCTGTATCTCTGCAAAGAGCTCATTTATTTTCAATTTTTATATTGTTATTGAAATATGAAATGAAAAATGACAACTGTCAAATAAAATTAAAATTAACATTTGTTTCATAAGTTGTGAATAAATTGCAGTAGTAACACACACACATCAAGTACTTGGAGATTAAGAAATAAATTGTGTATATTTAGAAGTAGTTAAGTGTTTGGAAAAACCCTTAGACAGTGTAGAAAAGAGATGTGATTGATTATAATTATAAAATTGAGACTGTAATTAAATGGGCAGATTTTTCGCCTGATATAAATAAGGTTGATGCATACAGTTTAATGTAATGTTTCTACAATACAAAAAAGTCTGCTTGTATACAAAAATTTCAGACAAATCACTTGCTTAAAACATTGTTGCAGGACCTTGATAAAATAAATAAATATAACAAATATTGGCAGCCCAGCTGTTTAACAACTGCTGGAGGGTTTCATGATCTAGCTCTGCCATACTTTTTTGTAACTTCTTTTATTGTAAGATATTTAGACAGACTAAATAAATAGTTATGGGCAAGAATTGATTTCGGTCTTGAAGATTCCAGCATTTCTTTTTGGCGTCAACATTTTGTTGTGGCCAACCAATTCAACTGTTCACTGTTCTGAGGTAATATTAAATTTATGATAAATAAATTTATGATATTAAATTGATGATAATTAAGACTCAAATTAAATTTATGATAATTAAGAATTTCGCAGAGCATTTTATTAAAATACCCAGCTAAACCAATGTTACGTTATGTTACGAGGGCCGCCGGTCCTGAGACCGACTCACTTGGGTCTTAGAAAAGGTCCCGTTGTGTTACAGCTAAACCAAACGTTTTTAAGAAAAATTGTTTATAAAAGGTGGACTTAAGATTTTCAGCAGACCTAAATCGCTTAATTCTACTTAATTCTAAACACAATGAACAATATTTAGTAACTTTAATTGAAAAACGTTGCTAAGACTTGGTTTTTCCAAAAAAGGATATATGGCAGCTGGATGTGTCCTTGCTCCGAATTCAGCAAAATTTTCACCACAACTAAACCATTTAATTCTAAAAGTATTTAAGAATTTTTAGAGTAGTCTATTGAAAACCCCACCTAAAACATAATTTTTGAGCAAAAGGATATATGGGAGGTGTTCGTGTCCTGCCAATAAATTTAACAAAGTTTGCAGCAGTGACAAAACACGAAATTTTTTGAGCATATAGGAATTTTTAGCGCATTCCCTAAAAAAAAAACCAGCTAAATCCTAGTTTCTGAGAAAAAGGATATGCAGGAGGTGCTCATATCCTTGCATTGAACATGTCCAAATTTACAGCAGATATAGGCCGCTTAATTTTAGTAATACTAAAGAGCTTTTAGTGCCTTTTAATGAAAAACTAAGCAGCTAAAAATTAGTTTTTGAAAAAAAGGATATATGGGAGATGGGTGTGTGTTTACAACGAATTCTACAAATTTTTCAGCAAAGGTAACGCGCGTATGTTTCGAGGTACTTTAATAGGATACTAATGATAAAACAGCTAAAACTTCATTTTTGAGAAAAAGGATATATTGTGGGTGGGTGTGTCCATGCACTGAAATTAAAAAAAAAATGTAACAAGAGGTAAGTCGCGTATTTTTAGAAACAATGCAAAACTTTTAACGCCTTTTAATGAGAAAACGTAGCTAAAACATAGTTTTTGCGAAAAAAAGGATGTGCTGAAGGTGAGCATGTCCTGGCACCGAATTCAAAAAATTAGCGGCCGAGCTAAAATGCTTAATTTATGAAGTACTTAAGAACTTTCAGCATATTCTAATGAAAAAAGCAACTAAAATTTAGTTTGTGGGAAAAAGGATATACATATGAGAGGTGGGCGTATCCTGGCAACGAATGTGGCAAAATTAGCAACAGAGCTGACACAATTAATTTTATAAGTACCTGGCATTTTTCAGCTTATTCCAGTGAAAAATACAGCTAAAACGTAGTTATCGGTAAAAAGGATATAGGGAAGGTGGGCGTACCCCTGCACTAAATTTTATAAAATTTACAACAGAGCCAACTAACACTTGCTTTTATGAGTACTCAAGGAGTTTCCAGGTATTCTAATAAGAAACTCAGCTAAACTTAGTTTTTGGAAAAAAAGGATATATGGGAGGTGGACGTGTCCTGGCACTGAATGCAGCAAAATTTTCAGCAGAGTTAAACTCCTTAATTAAAAAAAATATTTAGAAACTTTCAGGCTATTCTAATTAAAAACCCAGCCAAAACTTAGTTTTTCGGGAAAAGGATATATGGGAGGTGGGCATGTTCTTGTACCAAATTAAAAGCAAATTGCAGTTGAGCTAGAACACTTGATTCTAAAAACACTGAAAACTATTTACACTGTTTGTATTAAAAAAACACAACTAAAATTTGGTTTTTGAAAAAACGGACATATGGGTGGTGGACAGAATATACCTGCACTGAATTAAACAAAATTGACAACAGAGCCAAAATAATTAGTTTTAGAAGTAGTTGGGAACTATCAGAGTATTATAATAAAAAAAAGTAGTGAAAGCTTAGCTTTTTTCAAGAAAAACGCTGTATGGTGCGCGTATCCTTGCACCAAATTCAACTAAATTTTGCAGCAGAATTTAAGCTCTCAGTTTTTTAGCTGTGGAAGGGAAGTTGCAGAAATAAGCTTCGTATTAAAGCTAAAATCTTTAGAATAAAAATATATACCATATGACTCTAGCATTTTATTGTACCTTTTGGGTTCGCAGCTGCCTCCTTATATATGTAATTCCCTTAAAGTGTGTTTATGCTCATCTAATTGTAATTCCACAAGCGTGTAAATGACTATAGCAAAAATGCAATGCCGTGTACAAACCAGTGCTGTCTGTACAACAAACCAGCAATAAAAATTACTTTCCAAAGGGCAAAACGTTTATGTGGCAAAGTGAAATAACTGGCAACTTAAGTATTTAAAGTAACTATTGCAAGTATTTAGAGATAAAACACTGTGTGATTGTGTATTTCTTTAAAAAGTTATTATTTGTTCGCCATAGTTTTTGCCACTCTGGCAAAGTAGTTTGGCGCTCCTACGTGAAACTGTCTCTATTTCAGTAAGACACCTTGATAAACTAAAACGTTTAAGGACTTGTTGTTGAATTGATAGTTTGCACTGAAACGTGTTTATTAGCACAATCACATAGTGTCAGCTAAAAACCATAAATGCTTGCACTGTTGTATGTAATGATATAAATGTTGTAAAAAGGAATTGATAATATTTGCCCATATTGGTCATGGTTTTTGAAATTAAAATATATAATATCAAAGGGAAAGTTTATTGTAGAATAATAGCAGCGTGTTGCAACGTCAGGAGAAAAATGTAAATAGTAGTTTTGTTGTAACCCTGAAATTCAAAGCAATCAGTAAAATGTGCTTTAAAGAAATTCGCCACGAAACAAATTTCTGTATTTGTAGCCTTTCTAGAAAACTCAAACTTCTAAGGCGAGTTGTTAAGATGAGGAGGATCCAAGTTTTCCTCAAAGATATAAATTCCAAAATTTTAAAATGAAAATATCATTGGAACATGCGTACAAATATGTATATTTTATTAGACAGAAAAGCAATATTAGAATGGGCTAGCGCAGAGCTAACTGTTTCGAAGCGGTAACGCCTCTCTTTAAAATCCCCGTCTTAAGATCATTATCATGTTTTTTTGTTTTGTTATCCTCTCAATTTACATAAAACGCAAATACAGTCGAAGTCTTAAATTATTAAAGACGTCAATTGTTGTTGACTAGATAGTGTCGAAGGCACGTTTACCTGGATACTAAAAACATAAATCAACAGTACTTTACTTCGATTGGTTCAGTGTTCAGTTCAGTTCTGTCCTCCCTTTGTCCCATTATTTCCTAGATCCGGTGCAAAGCAGTGTATATGTAGTGGTCGTCATCTAGCTGCTGATCTAGGACAAAAAATAATAAATATGTTTATGGTATAGCTTAAGGCCTAGTAGTCATAGCTTAATCTTGTTTGTTAGCTTAGATCTAAGCATAGATTTAAGTTAGCTTATAAATAAATAAATAAATGTTTATGGTTCTTGTTGTTTGAATATCTGTTGAATGCTTTGCTGAAACTTTCAATGGCAAATTCATAAATTTCTTTAATAATGATAACACTAACATTCTGCTGTGTGAATGTCAAGTGACCCCTACCGACATTTCCTTTTTCGCCAAAAAAAAAACGTGACCCCTAATTTATTATACACCTTTATTTAAGGCAAATTCATGCATGTAAATATACAGGTAGAAATGATAATATCTTTACCTGTATTTAACATAAAACAGCAACGAAAGGAAACCAAAGAAACTATTTGTAAAATTTAAAAAAATTTAAAATTTTTAAATTTTTCCAAAAAAATTTTTTTTTTTTTAATTTTTTTAACCACAAAAATAATACTTTGCAAGAGTTCAAAAAAGCTTAGAATTTTTGCAAATATTTTGTATTAAAATTAAAAATAAGTACTTTCAAGGTAACGATAAAACAACTGCCTCTCCGAAAACCTCACATTTTGGTAGTAAGAAATCTTTATCAATTATTCTGAAATATGATAATGATTTTTGTACTTACTTTACTTTAATGCTTTAAAAAGGATTTTTAATATAAAAGTGTCGTTTTTCTTGTAGCGTAGTTGCTAGACATGCTGTGTTTGCTCATTGAGCAAACATAACCTCAATATACTTTTTTGTGGAATTTCAAATTGTTATGTTTTTCTTTTCATTAGTGTTTTCTGATGTATACATTTTAATTTTCATATTTTTGTCTAAAACAAATATCAACAGGGCAGCAGTGTTCATGTTGGCTTTAAACATATATTTGCTGCTATGACCGAACATTATTTTTTGCACACACTACTTGTGGTGTTCCAGAGTAGCGCGTCTCACAAAATATAAATTCCAGCTTGTATATAAAACAATAATTAATTAACAAAAATAATTACTCAAAAGAAACCTATACGTATTTATGTTTATTATATAATACAATAAAAAAAATAATAATAAAATAAATTACAAAACATTCATAATGTACATGTTGAAATTATTTTCTAACTAGTGGTTTTTAAATGATTACCGATAATTTATCATATTCCTCAAACCGTCGTAGTACAAAAAATAATCATAAAGAAGGCATAAAATAAAAGCAAAACTTTTACATGGGTATGTACAAATGTATAACCACAGTTTTGTAGATATGAATGTTCGTTCTAGTTACAAATTTCCAACCATCCATCAATTATAATTGTATGCCTGTATTGCCAAGTGTATGTATGGTTGCTTATGTGTGTGAGTGTGCATATGAATGTATTTCGTATGAATCTCTGAAAACGTAAACCTAATTCATGAAAAGACAAAGAAGTCATGTGCCAGAGGAAATGGCAATTTATAAAATGCTAAAAGAAAAATGATTACTTACATAGAGACTGATGGATGGATGGATGGATGGATGGATGGATGACTGGTTGTTTGTGTTTCTTGGTTTTTGTGTGTGTGAGTGTGTGTGTGCTAAAGATGGGTGAGAGAATGATTGCTAGCTGGCTGGAAGACTGGCTGGGCTTAGACCATATGAACAAGAAATTCATACATACCGACAAACAAACAACCGCAACCAAAATGACTGAATGACTGGCTGACTGGCTGACAGGCAGACATCAATCAAATAAGCAACGAAAAAAAGTAAAAAAAAATATTGAATGTATTTGCAAAAGACATAACGAGAGTTTTTCACATCAACCAGTTAATCGTTTATTTTTTTTTACTCTCTTCTTTATGCCTTTTTTTTTTGTTCGCTAATGTTTCACAGAAATATTTGTTATGACAAAAAGACGTATTGCACCTACATATGTACATATATGGAAATGATTTGTGTTGACTTAAATCAGGGATGATTGTGAGAGCAGTAATTTTGTACCACCCATAGCTGTTAGATTTGACGGCTTATAGCAAAAAAAAATCACTAGGATTTAAAACTTGTGTTCAGCTAAATTTTGAATTTATTTAAATTCAGTTGAAACTTGATGTTCGTAAATGGGTATACCCATTTTCTATTCACTCTTTTAGGGATATAAGAGGTCTAGTATTTTAATTGTTCGAGCCTTTAGATCACTTGTTTTTTATAAATGTTTATTAAATTCGATATTTCGATATCACAATGGATATCTTCTTCAGAAAAAATGGATCTTCAAAAAAAATGTTTTTTTTTTTTTTTTTGTAAAAACATCAAAACATTCCTGAAGAAGATATCTATTGTGATATCGAGATATCGAATTTAATAAACATTTGTAGAAAAGCAAATAACCTAAAGGCTCGAACACTTAAAATACTAAACAATAGAGGTCGAAAAATTAGCATCAAGATATAAGAGGTTGGCAACACTGCCACAAAAGTCAATAATATATTTTTTTTAAATCCTAAATAGTGGGAAGAAATAAGACTGAAGCAAAAGTGCATAAATTTGCGAAAATTGTTTAAATAAGAAGTGCAACTGGGGCAATTCCCCATGGTGGTAATTGCGCATCTTAAAAATATCCTCAAACTTTAGTTAAAATTTTCCCACTGGCAAGGCGGTCTATACCACGCAAAACCGCTAGGTGGTTAACTTTACAATTGGTTAAAATTTAACCCATTAATCGCTTTCAGTTTTCGTCACCGTTTGTTTTTTTTTTTTTTTTTTGAGATAGCACTGCGAAAGTTTTGGATTGGGTGCAGCAGCAGCCAGCCTCCTTCTACGGATTTGTCTTTAGGTACCTCTAGTAATTAGAAATATATAAAAATTGGAAAATTTTGCAAACATTCATCATCACAAATGAGTATCAGGACTGGCATTTTACTTCTTAGACTTGAGTTGCACCAAACAAAATTACAACTGTACTAACTTTATCAGCCCTGGTGCATATAATTTTTTTATGTATACTGACTTGTGCATGACAGTATGGGTTTTTGTCATATTTTTTGGAATAGCATTTCAAAATTATATCATAAGCAAATATTTTAAAACATGTCTGATGACATACCGCATAAATTGATTTTACTGGAAGTCACCTAAAAACGGGTTGCTTTCTAATAATAATTGTGGTAGCAAAAATACAGTGGTATCCCATTTTAATGATAAAAAAATATTTATTACTTAATGAATTTAAGTTTAAGCAAAAGTTCGAGTTTTTCCGAGGAATAAAAAGGAGAGATATGGAAAATTATAAAGGAATAAAAAATGGATGTTTAGGCAAGTTATATATTATATAATAATCGATAAGCAGACACATACATATGTACATTTATGAATTTTTTCAAAATTTTTTTAAAATTTGGTACTCTGTTCGAAACTGCGGAATATGTTGAGCATTAATAATTAATTTTCAATACCTGCATATTATTACAATTAGACATACCTGCCTTAAATTGTCAATAAAATCAACATTTGCTTATGGACTTTTATGATTTATGGCTTATTTGGTTGAATTTAGGAAAATATAAAAAATGTGAAATGCTGCCCATTTTGATTTTTTTTATTGAATATTAAAAACAAAAAAAAAACGCGAATTTTGCATGAAATAAATTTGTTTTTGCCACTGATTGCTGAATAACTTTGAAACGGAAAAAGATAGAAACAACTTGTATGCCAGTATTTAAAATAAATATATCGCATCTTTAGGTGTGCTATCCACTAAAATTAGAGAAGGGTCTTCCGAGTTATGATTAAATATATGGCTGTAACTCTATAATTCAGGGGGGCAAAATTAGCGTTGCCCATTAGAAAATATAGAGAAAAACTGCAAGCAGATTTGGGCTTAGAGCACCAAAATACATATAAGCTACTTGTTTTTTTTTTCTTGCACCCATTTTCACTGTGGCACAGTGCAACGCTTCCTTTGTTTTGCAGCAAAATGTTCCTGGATACATTTCAATGGTTTTCGCAATACGAACAGAGTATTATTTTAGCAACATTCTGTCACTTTTGAATTAAATAAATTCGTTTAAGATTTATTTTGACACTACGCCACGTGGAACTTCGAACGGAGGAGTATCGGCTTCAACAGCCCAATCTAAATTAGCGTGTCAAGTGTATGTGTGCTGCCTAAGCCACCCTTTATGTGAAATGGGTGGTTAGGTATCAACAATACGCTTGAAAGGAGAATTTTGGTTGGCCTGTTGCTGCTGATGTTCTGTTCGGAATTCCATCTGAAGTGCTGTCAAAATATATGCAAACAAAATTTTACATAAATCGTGGAAAAATAATGTAATAAGGTCGTACTCTGTTCATATTGTGAAAAAAAAAACTGAATTGTAATTCAGCAAGATTTTACTGCAAAGCAACACTTATACTCATTTATTATCAAACTCGTTCAAACCGCATTCAAATTTTGTGAGAGCCGACAACAACTTGACAACGATTTGACGTCTTCAGTTCGCTGATGCCAACTTTTATCAATTTTAATTGTAGGGTATATGTTAGTGTCGACTTCTGATCGATATTTTTCAAAAAGTATTTAATGTCTGTTTATATTTTTTATTTTTATTTTGTTTATATTTTTATAAAAGTTTCATGAAGAAAAGTTTTTTAAAGAACATTCGTGGTACAAAAGTTCAAAAACGGTGCTTTTTTGCTGCTGTTTAGAATTTTTTTAAATTTTTTATAAACATTTAATTTTTGCAAAAAATTAATTATAAGTTTATTTTTGAGCTCTGCAAATTGTTTGCCATCTATCGCATATCTGCGCCAGATGTTAATTTTTTTCAGTTTAAAAACATCTCTAGATTATAAAAAAAAAAAAACGTATAAACAACTCTTTTCTCGTCGACATTCAGCAAAACAAAGTTTCGGCAAAAACAAAGTTAATTTTGGGAGCAAGTCATGCTAAAAATCACTGTCAATGTTGGCTACGGTAATACCGTAACTTGTTTGTCCACGTCACTTATATCATTATTAAGATTGACAATGAGGGTCGGTATGAACCATTTTTTTTTCTAGTTAACGTTAAAAAATTTTGTCAAAAATAACAAAGTCAATTTAAGAGAATATCATTCTAAATTTAATTATTTATGTATTAAGTTTATCAGGCTCAAGTTCTTGGTATATTATCTTTGTGATTGATATTAATTAAATTAGACAAAGAAAACATCAAAGACATTTAGCAGGGTGAACAACTAGAACTTGAGCCTGGTAAACTTAATACATAAATAATTATATAAGAAAAAGTTCGAATAATAGAAATTAATTAACTTTAATCCTAAATTTATTTTTAAAAAAATTGGTTTTCAATAATAGTCTACATCTGGCATTAGTGGCTACCGCAATACCACGACCAATACCAATCAGGCCAATAATAAATATATGTGATTATTTTAAACAAAACAAATCTTATACTGGAGTAACGTCTGGCTAATAATACAAGAATGAGTTCACCATAAGGTTAAGCTATTTATGGCTACTTTGGAAATCTGAAGCAATTTTTTTCTATACTATATGGTAAATGGCAAAACCTGCACTCTTTCAAGCATTATACAGCTAAATTTTATAAAATACTAAATATCGCTTTTAATTGTAGGCCAGTTTTATGCTCTCATGTCTATCATGCATTTGAGTTTAATTTGCCTTCTTATGCAGTATTAATAATCTGCAATTTAATGCCGAACTCATTTCAGTTAATTAGGTTTATTTATATGCAAACTGATTGCCTTCTTCCTTAACAGCGCAAGTATATTTCAAATAATTTCCTTCTCATTTATTGATGATCAAAGTAAAACGTAATGAAAAGGCAACTGGATGGATACTTCACATACATACATGGTGAATACTGCAGCACCAAATACTGGTAAATGGTCTTTGTACGTGGCTATCAATTAATATTGATGAAACATTCTCAACATAAAATATGTATAATTAGCATTGAACAATTTCATCTTCTTCTTTCTTTTTGTGTGTGTGTGTTTTTTTTTTTTTTTTTGCTTTTTTGCCCCCTGTCTAATTTACAGCCACTTGAAAAGGCCGAAAAAGAAGAAGAAGAAGAAGAAGAAAAATTACTGAAAGTGCATAAAAGACGATAAAGTCCGATGAGCAAGCAGCAGTTAGGGAACATGATTTTCAATGGAAAACAAGACAATAAAGTGCCACAGCAGGTTTACAAGCGCAGCACTTCAACGGCGAATGAAAGGGGCAATGTAAACAGCTCAACAGCAACAACAACAACAACAGCAACAATATAAAATTACAATAATGGTGCAAAGTGCAGTCGCAATCAATCAAAGTGTAGTATGTTTAAATGCAACATCAAACGACGAGCAGAAATAAAACAGAAAACTCAGCCAAGTACTTACACATACACTTAATAACTCAACAAACTCAACAACGTATGCAAATAAAATAGAAACTGGATAGAACACCTCGTGTTTTATTGACTCTTTAAACAGCACAAAAGACAAGTAACTGTGCGATGATGGTGACGACAAATGCATGCATATTTTATGAATGAATAGATGAATGCATTAATGTTGTCATGCAAATTTGAGTAGATGTTTATAAGCGCTCATGTTGACAGTGGCAACTAACTGTTGGCAGTTTGAGGTTTTCTGTTTCTAATTTGCACAAATACAGTTGGGTATAAAATATAGACACAGAGTAAATTTTTTAAAGGTGTGATCCAACTGACATATATTAGCCATCAGATAACGTGACCCCCGTTTTCTCGGTGGTGTTTATTTTTTGGGCCAACAACTTGAAAGCAAATAGCTAAAAATGTACAAACAGCACCAGCGAAACATATAGAGAAAGTTTTATAACTTGTTTCGCGGCTTCATTGCCGCTGAATGCAGCTAGGTAAAGGTACTCAAGAGGTTATTTAAATTAAGCCAGTCTGAACATTGTTCTACTCTACTGTTTTGAATACGAGATACAATAATGTCAAAACGATTGTCATGACTCCTAAGAAATTGCAGATATAAAAAAGCGCATTAACATTTTGGTAATGCTAAAAAAAACCAGCTTTCTAATGACACCAAAATTAATAAATAGCAAACAGTTTAAGATTATACACAAAATTATCTCCTTAACTATGCAGACAGGTTCAATGTAACATAAATACTTTAAAAAAGGGACATGTCTTTTATATATTTATTTGAGCTCAAGGTCTTTTGGAATATATAAAATATAAGAAAAAAAGGGGTCAAAATAACTAAATATTGAAAAAGGGACATATCTTCTAAGCTTTCTTTCTCATAAGAACACTCAAAAAACAATATTTGAATATATTGGTCAAAAAATGTGACCACTACTTTTGTGTTTACTTTCATTTTGAGCAAATTCATGCAATTAAACAATTAAAATTTCATAAAAACTTGCATGGATATACATATTAACAAATACCAAAAATTCGAAGAAAAAAATTTCAAAAACCTTAAATTTCACAAGATTAAATATTTAGGTTATGTTTGCTCACTGAGCAAATGCAAACTTTGCAGCAAGCTTTTGATCTTAAAAAAACGTTGCAAGAAGTAATAAAAATTTGCTTTAAATGTTGCATTTCGGTATTGGACGATTTCCGTCAAAAAACGTGACCACTATTTTTGTGTTGCTATTTATTTTGGCCAAATACCAAAATTTCATAAGCACTTACATGGATACATCAATAAGCATGAAAAAATCGAAAAAAATTTAAATTAGTAAACTTCACAAGAGTATATTTTATGGTTATGTTTGCTCAAGGAGCAAATACGAAATTTTCCACTACCAACTTTTTGAACTTACAAAGACTTTGTAAGAAGGTAATTAAATTTGCTTTAAACATTGCATTTGCTCAATGAGTAAACCTAACCTTAAAATGTGAAATTCTTGTAAAATTCACTCTTATTAGGTTTTTTGCTTTTCATCGTTGTTTGCCGTTGAATTGATACAAAGCACAAGATACTTATATGCATGTGATTGCAAGTTGGTATTCGAAGGTTTCCGTCTTTGGCAAATGCACGGCTGAAGACGATCTAAAGTAATAAATTATTAAAACTAGTTTTTTTTACTGTTGTCTGCTAAATTCCAGAATCATTTTACTCACTGCTGTAACACTTCCTATATACTCGTACATACCCTCCTTGGCTACATATGAACACCACCAAAAGTGCGAGCATGTGCAAAATAAATTGCAAGAATCTATCAAACAGGGTTGGTTAAATGATGGCGTTGATTATTTGTTTTTGCTCAAAAGTATTATGTATATCTAGACACTTTGACTTGCAGTAATAAACAATTCAAGCCATTCAAATTTGCATACAAATGCACATGCATACATATGCATGCAAGTGCAGTTGCTTATTTATGCATCACGTATGATGTATTGCTAAATGGCATTTGAATGCGCGCCACACTCACCTCAACACTTTTCTATTCGTGCCTGACAATGAGCAGTGGTTTGTTTTGTCAGCTAAAGGGATTATTTTTCAATCATTGCAAGTGGAATTAAGTTAATTATAGAAAATATTGTTGGTGCTACAGCTTTAAAGGTTCTATTAGGGCATTAGAAAATTTTATGTTCAGCAGTCAGATGAGCCACAGAATTTGAATTATAAAACAGATCGGCCACTTTAAGTGAAAAAAGTTACATACCGCCAGCTTCCAGATATCAATCGGCATCGCTTGCTCGCTTAGTTACATGGAAAAGATAATTAAAATTATTTACATTTGTTGGGGTTTTCAGAGCATTTTTATGCCAGCGAGCGATGTCGAGTGACATTGGTCTCCAAAACTTGAATAATACATCAAAAATGTAGTATCATATGGGCTTAAGAGCTCATTAATATACATATGAGAACAGTTGCGACCCAGCTAAATATGTTAGTTTTATGTACTTGTGCAAAATTATTTTTAACTAATGCTTTAAAAGGTTTTTAAATTTCCTACTTTTCTTGCTTTTTCTTATTTCCTTTGTATGACCACTGTGCCGCATGTTTATTTAAACCCTGCCAATGTTAAAATTCAATCACTCTTTCTATTACTCGCCAGTCAGCCAGTCGTTTATTTTACAACACAAAGTTTTTCTTATTTAGACACTGGCTCACACAGTATGATGCCTTTCAGCTAAATAACACATACTAAAACGGAAATTGCATACAATGCGTTGACGTGCCACATTACCGTGCCACATCAAATATGCCTCAAGTTAATATTCTTGGTGTGGTACAATGTGTAAGTGCAAAGTATACTGCACTGATGCGAAGAAGGAGGAGGAGGAAGAGGAGGAGGAGCAGCAGGTTAATGACGATGACGTTGTTTATGTGCAAGCTTGTGCATGTCTTGTTTTGAAAGCTAGCCAAAAGGTGTGAGTTCGAATGTGTCCATGGGGAGAGCGAGAGTGCAAATAGGAATAAATGTTTATGAGTTCCTTGAAGTGTGAGAGTTTATGTCATGCTTTGCATTATTAAAAGAAATCTTTTGTATTTCAGCATGTTTGCCTGTACAGCAAATGCACACATTGTCTTTTGAACTTAACGAACAAATACTTTTTATCATTACGCTTTTGTATTGCTTGCTTTATTTCTTGACTCCTTAATTTTATTCTGTTTTATTTTACAAGTATCACTTGTAAGACATCTTATGATGCACTTTTGTTTTCTGCATTTTTATCACTTCGTCGAAAGCAGCAACACCCGATCGAATATTTTATTTGCTGTTGTAGAGGTGTAGGTAAAGTATTGCATACACTATACTTGACTTTAGTATGCAGTAACCCGTATTTGAATAAAATCTTCCTTCTGCTTTTGCTTTGCACTTTATGCAAGTCAGTTGTTGTTAGTGAAGTTACTGCAGCCTGCATAAATTATATGCATACACATGTGCAGTTTTGCATATTAATCATAATATTTTCTGACCCTAATTGCAGTTAATTTCATTTTCATTTCCTTTACCCTCTCAGAGCGTTTACTTTATGTACTAGTAGTACACGAACTCGTCGTATAAAATATTCAATTATCTTTCATTATTTCACATGTTTGCCGTATACTACTAGTTCATACCTTGAAGGCAAGTGAGGGTTCACAATTTATGTACATACATAAATTGGCAAGTTGGCATTTTTTGTGGGGGGGCTTGAGTATTTTAAAATATGTAGAGAAGGTAAGCCAACGTGTGATATTGTATGCGTAGTAAATGAAAGCACATATGTATGTCCTGACTTCCAATTAATACTTTTTTATTCAACCCAATTTAAAGGCAAAATTCTGTGGGGGAATATACTCACCAGTTTCATTGACAAAGAATGGATATTTTTTTTCAGAAAAAACTTTCTCTCTCAGAAATAATATCCCTGATCATATTCCTAATAATCCAGTGAAACATAACAAAGTATACACTGAAAGAATTTTCATTCATAGTTCTAATGGATTTATGTCATTAATATTTTTTCCTTAATTCAATGAAAATGTTCATTACGGCAATGAATTTTCATAGATCTAATGAATAAATTTCATTATAAAGTGTTCATTAGTTTTTATAATATCGTAAAAAAAATATCATTGGATTTATGAAAAAATTGTAGCAAATCGATGGACAATTTTATTAAATCAATTTATTCGTTCATTGAGGTTTCAATTCTCATTTGATTTGTAAAGGAATTTGAATATATGGCAACATATTTTAATATTTCGCAAAGGGTCTGAACACCCAAAAACTGATATCACACATAAAATGGAATTTTTTTTTTTGTAATATCTGTTAATAATAATATTATCCGTAACCTTAATAATATGCGTCATAAAAATTATGTTCTATTTTCATTACATCAATAAACAAATTCCTATATTAAATGAAATGTTTTATTTAGTTTTTAATTTTTTGGGATTAAACCAATAAAAATAATACGTTAAATCTTTCATACGAAAAACTTTTCTTGTCTTCTCTAAAAGATGTTGATCACTTCAGGTTTATCACAACAACGAAAAAAACCTTTCTCAATTTTGAAGAAGTGAATATCTAAAATAAGCCTGATAAAATTATTAACAATTGTAAATCATATAGTACCACTATAAAGCTAAAATTAATTGTAAACCGAGCTGACAAGAAGTGTGGCGGCTTCGAAACAGCTAGTTGTCCACCCAGCTAAAGCTTTCTGATATTTCCTATGCTTAGTTAAAAATCGCTACTACTAGTAGAACTCAATGTTTGCTCAACATTTCCCACAGTTTCGATCACAGTACTTAGTTTATGGGAGAGATCTGATTCGAGTTCGGATGATCAAAATGACAGAGACTGTAATGCAACATTTTACGCTTTGTTGCGAACAGAATTCTTTAACTCTAAGAGATAAAATTAAAGAGCATAAACAGGTATGTAATTTCAGTTGGCATACCTTCCCATTTGTTGTAAGTTTAATGTTTTCTAAATATGTGGGGATATTTGAAATCAGGAGTTTACGAATTTATGTATATAATTTATCAATTTTCTAAAATCCCCCAAAGATATTTTACAACTGTGGCTAATTGGTTTATTTTACTTATTTACATTTAAATTTATGCATTTTAATAATTAATCGTATTAAGACAGAATAAGATTGAAATGTTCATGCACACTTGCTTTTGGAATATGCAAGTGTGGAAAAGGAGAACTACTAAGCACTTTGTTTGAGATGCTGGCTATTGCAAAGTACTTTTATTTAATAAATAATTTTATGAATTATTACTAAAATGCTTTTACTAAACACGATTATAAATTTTTGGTAACTATATGCCTCAGGGAAGAATAACGCAGTTGATGTAAATTGAAACATTTGAATGTGAAGAGTAAAAATATGCTAACTTTTATTAATTATAATTTTTATTATATATATAATTTTTATTTGATCTCTTTAATTCTTGAAAAATCGAATTTATGCAACTTCAGATTGCTTTTTTAATATAAAATTTATTAACAATTTAATTACAATATATTATCCTGAAGATGTTAACAAACTGCTAGCGAAATATTGCGTAATAAATTTTATATTACAAAAACCATCCGAAGCTGCATAAATTAGTTTTTTTCATAATTTTTATCGAGAAAATTGTATTGAGAAAATTCTAAATAAAATTTAGAGTTTTAATTGGAAATGGAGAAAAATTTAAATCGAGAAAAATGAGAATTTCAAATAGAGAACATTTTAAATGAACATGAGCTATTGAATTTTAAATTTCATTTGAAATTGTTTTGGCATCAATTTGAGATTTCAATCACTTAGAATTTTTTCAATTTAAATGAAAATTGATGTAGAAAGCATGAAAAACTCTAAGGATGAGCTTTCAGTGCATTAATATATTTAGAATTTGGTTTTATTTCACCTGTTTTTTTTTTAATTATTATTAGTATTTTCTTCATTGCCCCAAAAAAGGGCTATCCGAAATGGAGCGAAATATTGGCAAAAAAAGTTCGGACATGTATAAAAAATATATAACAAAGGACCCTTAACTTAAGAAAAATTTTAATATATTAATAAACATTGGTGGTCCAGTTTTGGTTCTGCTTTATTTAATATTTATAAAATTTAGATTTTCAAAGTGTTCATTACATTCACCACTGATGCTGGAGAAATGAGAAAGGGGTGGTAAAACAGGGTTCCCAGCTCTGGCTTGCAGATGGCTACAAAGTAAAGGATGGCTACAAAGAATAAAACTGAAATAGTTGGGCCTAACTTTCAGAAAGCTCTTGCCATTGGGAAAACAGCTACAGTGTTCCACACCATAGAGCTTTGTGGGAGCGAGTGCATACGTAGGAATACGAATATCTAGAGGCGGCATATGCCTCCTTTCTGGTAGTCAAACAGCTGTAAAAGAGCTAATATCTTACTCACTGCAGATAATGTTAGTTTGAGAATGTTATGAATACCTTCAGGCCCCATCTTTAGTAATAGATTAGTTATCATAAGGATACCGGGATAGAGATAAGGAAAGACAGCGAAAGGGCAGCGAAAGGCTGGACTGTTAAGCCAAAGGGGCTGCAATAAGATTCTTCATAGGTCCTGAATTGCTCTGTGGCCTTAACAACAGTTTTAAGGACATATTCTACGGCAATGGAAGGTGGAAAGCAATGCTGACTACTAGACATTCATTTGGAAATGGCAAAGTGGCAAGCCAAAAGGCTGCTGAATGCCCCGATACAGTGAAGTCCAACCATATTGTAGACCATGGTAGAAAGGATATTAGACGGGTCACAGTAAGCTTAATTACCATCTTATAAAACTTATGGTGGGAAGCAGTGATTCCTGCAGACTCTGTAAAGAGGAGAAGGAGACGACGGAACACATCCTTTGCTAGTATCTCGCTCGCTGCACACAGACGCTTAGCCACATACCTAAGTGCTGGGTTGTTGCATGGCTAAAACGTCGATAATATCAAACTAAGACCTGCAAAAAGATTTGCTAATTGTTTAGCTCTCGGTCTATGGGGCAAAAGAGGGCTGCACAAAATATATTTTTTTTAATTTAATTTAATTTAATTTAATTTAATTTAATTTAATTTTAAAACTGTACCTGTCCAAATTTTGCATATCCATAAAAAAACGTATGAATTGAAAATGAAAGAATACGATTTCGGATGCACTGAAAACGCTTTTCAATTCGACATGTCACGTTCTGCGCAAAAACTTAATTCCAGCAGCACTTTTATTAATATTCTCAAAATTTTCTTAGTAAATTCAGCAACTTCTAGATTAAATAATTTAAAAACTATAACCCGCCGGCAGACTTTGACTTCAGTTTGACTATAACCCTATAAGACTCATTTCATTCAAAGCCTGGCTTCTCATTCTAAGGTCTTCCCTTAATTTGTTAAGGTTCCAATTCGTTTAGAAATTAATTGCTATTCTCTCTAAAATTCTAAAATTTTCTTGTTGCCTCTACAAAAACAGCCAAAAACTACTGGTTTACGACATGCACTACGCAAGTTCACTGCACAGTTTTGCAAACCTGGGGGAATATGAAAACTCTTTTTTTTTAGTTTTAAGCAGTCAGCACAGTCAGCCAGTCTTTGATAGTGGAGCCAGTATAGTGTATGGCTGGCATTAGATTATGGCCAAAATAATTGTAATAATCAAAATTATACAGCCCTTCGAATGAAAAATATTACGGTGCTGAACAAAAAACAAAAAGAAAAAACTTCACTTAAGAATAACCATTTCGGCTAGAATAATACACAATCATCATTTATTTGCTCAAATCATGCCATCTGATGGCTGTTCATTAATCAGTCATAATGTTTTTTTTTTATTCAAGATGGCTTTTTTCGATATCAGTAAACAGTTTATAACAAACAAACAAACAAACACAGCAACATCAAAGAAGAATTGCAAGTTGTTGGCGAGCAGCAGCAGCAGCAGTGAGTGAGTGAGTGAGTGAATGAGTGGCCCATGAAAAAGTGACTGAGTGTTGTTTGTCTTGTTCGTGCTGCTGCCGATCATTAGTTTTGTTGGCCCACAGGTAATTAATTATGCACTTTGTGGCCAATTGTGCCGACAGTCTTGAAAAATTGTTTTCAATGAAAAAATTAACAACTACAAGTTGAAAAATCATGGCTATACCTTTTCATACATTTTAATTAAGATTACAACCAGAAGGCAGACGAACAAATGAAATTAATGATGATCATTTTAGGGGGAACGAAAAGAGCAAAAACTAAAATAAATGCCAATGAATTCGACTTTGTGTGCTTACGTTTTTATGTTTTAATGTATTCCCGAGTTCCTTTAGTTTTTGGTGTTAATAAAGCTGTACCTCTTAATTCGCTATTGCAACTCTGTGCTCAACAATCAATTTTTTATAATAAATTACTTTTGATTTTGTTTTAATATTCGCTTTTTTTTTAATTTATTTCAACGTTTGTTTATCTTATCAATGGAAACGGCAACAGCTGCTGTATATAAACATAAAAATCTCATACATCTTTTTTAATGGCCAATAATTTATTATCAATCAAATGTAACAAAATTTTTGTGTGGCAGTCGCAGTTGGAGGGTATGAGTGGGTATGTATGCCCAAAATTATGAGGGTCATCTATCATCACTTACAACAACAAGTGGTTTTTTTCTTCTTCTTCTTCTTGTACGTGCAAGAGTTTTTTTTACATATTTTTTACATATATTTTTTTACATATTTTACAGTGTGTCAAAATGGATAATTCAAAATATAGTTATTTCCGCTTAATTGAACCCCGCTAAATTGAGTTTCCCGCTTTATTGCACTAAAAATCAGAGAACGAAATCATTCAGTATACCTGCCTATGTTAAAATAACCCTTTAATTGAGTTCCGTTTAATTGCGCCACCCGCTTAATTGTTTCGCTAATTGAGACCGCATTGTGAAAAACTAGAGCAAATGTTTCGCTTAATTGATTCCGTCTACTTAATTTTTTTTTTTTTTGCTCCACAAACGTAAAAAAAATTATTTTGCGTCAAAAAGGTCATGGTTCTGTTTCTTTACAAAACATTGTACGACGAACGTACCTGATTTTTATTTTGTTTTAATAAACCTAAACAATTTTTCAACTTAATATGTAACTAAAGAAATGAGTTTTATTTTTTACGCATGGGTGTTTCACTTTATTGCACATATTGCTCAATTAAGCGAATTTCGTTTAATTGCGTCGGCCGAGTATTGCTTAATTGAGTTCCCGTTAAATTGCGTCAAAAGTCGTGCATTTTTAGAAACTCAATTAAGCGGAAATAACTGTATAACAATTTTAGGGTTTCGTACTCATGGAGTGAAAAAGGAACCTTTTACTGGGAATTTGCTGCCTGTCAGTCCGTCGCAGGCCCCATTCTCACAAACGGTATCGAGTTTGAGTGTTGAAATGTTCACACAACATGTGGTTTCCCGGCCGCTAAAGCAACAAATACAAAAAAAAACCAGCAAAAAGCTAAAAACTAACTGGGGTCTTTCTACAAGAAACTGTGCAAATTAAGTGTATTTTTCGAATCATAACAGATAGATATTTGAAATATTTAGTGGCTTACATATCCATACCTGGCCGCTAACACTGCAAATACGAAAACAACAAAATATTGAACTCTAAAGGGTAACGCATAAAATGGACTCCCTGCGTCTGCTAAGTGAAATGGGCTTAGCAACTTGCAAGTAACCCTTGCTCTAGCTTAACAAAACTTTTCTGTTATTCAATTGCAGCTTAAGCTGGACCACAATAAAACAGTGAGTCATTGCATATTGATTGCTTTTTAAAAAATAGAAATTTGGCAACGTTGCAAAAAATATCAAACAGCTGAAGTTTTGCACTATTTTCGTTTAAATATGATTTACCCGGCATTTAGACGGGAAAGTACTTTCATTAAATTTTTGTATACGTATTATGAATAAAAATTTCATTGAAATCTGTGAGTTTCATGCTCAATTTCAAAGGAACGTGAAAGTTCATTTTAAAAATGTAGTCAAAGCGAAGAGTTGTCAGTTTTAATGTTTTGTTTATTCCCGAAATAGAGTTGCCCAGACTACTACAAACATAAATTTCTAGGGCAACATTCGAAAATATGTTTTTATTGCTAAGCTTTTGTTGATTAATTTATTCATTTGTGTTCTTTATTCATATTTGCTGTAAAATTGCTTCAAATATTTTCTAATGTAGAAAATAATTTAAAAATCACAATTATTATTCTACTGCAATCCTGAAAACTTGCATGTGCATTGGAGTAGGCAAGTGTGCTTACTACCTTGTCTGCTTGTTAATTTCAGTGAATGTGAAAGTGAAATTACTTTCAGCAAAATCTTGCTGAAAGCTGAGTTGAGAAAGTTAGAAAATTGTGAGTGTGTTAGTACAAAAGTGTGAGGGTATCGCAACTTTCAGGCATTTACTTTCCCATCTAAATGACGGTTTAAGTATTCACTAATTTAATGATTCACTAGTTTAAGCACAAATTAAACCAAACTTGAAGATGAATCTGTACTGATGTTTTTTTTATTAAAAATGTAAACATTCTTTTACAGCCCTGGCGTTTTTGTATGTGTGTACTCTGCTTGCGAGTGTAAGTGTGTGTGTGTACTAACTTACTGCTAAGTTGAATTTGCCATTAATGTACATATCTAAAAAAAAAAAAAAACTTGAATTTTTTGACATGTGCATAAATTTTCGCAAAATATAAAACTGAAAAGGCAACAAGCGACACCATATAATAATTCATTCAGGTCTCATAATGTTAATACATTTATTTTTCATTTTCTTGTAACATTTTAACATGCGGTGCTTGCCGGCTTGTTGTGGCCTGAGTTGTTGTTACTGTTGCTAATTTTTTCATATGATTTATGTGCAGCAGACACGACAGTTAATTTGATATTTTGATTAACTGCAGAAAAGACCAAAAATACGATTAATGTGTTTAAACCTTAAATGGGAGTGAACGCTTTTGATTTAAGTTCATTTTTAAAGGTATTGAAGTAGTTATTAGAGATACTCTATTCAAAGTTTTTCAATTAAAGCACGTATGTAACTTATAACACTGTGCAACAATTGAGCACTTTGGGAAATAAATAAGGGCTGGCCCGCTATAAATACAATTCTATTGCACATGGGCAGTAAAGCTCTTTAATCAGTTGGGCATTTTTGTTGGCCATTTTCTATGTTTATTGACTTGCAAAAGCTCTAAAGTTATTCAAAATTATTCGGGAATATATTTTATTGTTTTTTATAGGTGGTGAGAGATGGTCATAATTTACCTTTACAACAGCCTTGTTTGAGTTTACATGCATCGTAAGGGAAGGAACTCACTAAAAAGGTCCGCCAAATAACTTTTTTTATTTTTTGGAAACGGCGCAAAACAGCGATTGTAGCTTCGACTGTGTGGCACGTAGCGCCATCCTGTTGAAACCAAATGTTGCCAATAACCTCCTCTTCAATTTTTGTGAACAAAAATTAGTTCAACTCGGCCCGATAACGATCGCCATTGACAACTGCTACTCTTTGATCATTTTCGAACAAAATTTGCCCAATTATGCCTCTGGACCAAAATCCGCACCACCAAACGAGTGACTCATTTTGGGTGCGTCGGCTTTTCAATGTATCTGTGCCTCAACAAATGCGACAATTTTGCCTGTTTACATACCCGCCAAGATCAAAATGAGCTTCATCTGAAAATATGATATTTTTTGGCAAACTCGGCATCTTCTGTAAGTCGATCGCATGCCCACTTAGCGAAGCTTATACACAACCATATTCGTTCAGGAGAAGGATAAAACTAAGCATCTGTCCAATCAGACATGGGCTAAGTGTTACCATTTACGAAATAAGTACTAGTTGAAAAAAAAAGTTAGATGACGGACCCTATATAACAATGCATCTCTGATCTAATGGTTTTTTTCTGAAAATTTTCAAAAACCAAAAAGCCATATGACTGCCAAATTTTGCACACTATATTTAGACGAGCCCATACATTCTCCTCTACACAAAAAATTGAGCATGTCGTAGGTAAGATCTTAACACCTAAGCCCCCCACCCCCCCCCCCCCCCCTCTTTATCTTGTATAAAAATATTTAATAAAAAAATTCAAAAGAATTTGAAGTGTTATGTTATGTTACGCGGGCTTGGGTCCTAGAAAGATCCCGTTGAAATTTGAATTTGAAGTGTTAACTTTACGTCTACACCTGACAAAATTTTGTTGAGACATCCGTCCGGCTCTATATGTAATTATTTTTGTTGTTGGTGTTTTCTATTTTTTCATATAATTTTATCAGACGTAATAATGCCTTTTGTTAATAATTTTATCAGGCCTTTAAGTCAACTTTTACTTCCTCAAAATTGAAAAAAATATTTTGGGACAAAACTGGTAACATATTTTTTTTTTTTTTTTTTTTTTTTTTTTTGAGGAAGCCGCTGTTCAAACGACAACGCGCTATAGGGCCATGTTAAACGAGTTTTTTCTGTGGTAATTGAATGAATCAGGTCTGGAGGACATATGGTTTCAACAAGACGCTGCAACGGCTGACTTCTTTTGCACCACCTTGTATGTAGGTGTCTGGTCAGCCGGATCGTAAGCCTGCAGGAAAATTGTACAACTAAGTAGTTTAAGTGTCGTTGAAACTTGTGTGGCAGCATATAGAATGTGCCCTTGCATATTTAATTAAAGCACGTTACATTTTTTGTAACAAAGTACATGTTCGTAAAAAAGTTTCATTTTCTTTCCAAGCTTTTAACTGCAACTGGCGGCTGTAGAACTTTTTATTTTTTCCCCTCTGCTCCATTGCATTTAACTTCGTTTGCCTGTACACATGTATATTTATTTTTGGCCATTGGGCAATATAATTGCTAGCCATTGAACGAACGGATGGACGGACGGACGGACCCCTTGAGTGTTGTGTGGTAATGAAATTTTAACGAATTGCTGATGAAAATGTCGCATCATAAATTATAATAAAAAAAAAATTGTATGCGTTTCATGGCTGTCGTTAAGTCTGTCTAAGGTTTGTAATGCAGCAGTATTTTTATAGGTAGGCTGCATTCATTTCTGTTTATATGTGTTTCAATGTTTATTCTTAAATGATTTGTTATCTGTGCATATAAAGCTGTTCATATGGGAATAAATTTCGTGCGTTTAGTAATCGAGTGGTTGCGTTTTTACCATAACCAAACTCGTCTACCGCACCACGCTATTACTATTATTATTCAGCAGACTAGACACGTTATGTTGCATGCATTTGGCAATTGATTAAGTTATGAAACGTAATTAATTTATATCGACTATGATGCTTATCATAGAGATAAATTCATTTGTATATGTCTATGATTAATTGCTTTGTAAATAAGGAAATATTTGTTTGTCAAATAGCCAGCCAGCCAGCCCTGTTGAAAAGTGAAAAACTTTGTTCATCTAATGAAAAATTAATAATTCTTCTTTTGTATTGCCATCAATTACAGTTTATTACTTATATCTTTCCCTTTGGTACTGCCTCTTTTTTTGATGTATAAAATAATTGTATTTAGATCCTGAAGATGGACCGAGAGGTTCGAAATATATAGATCAAAAAAAAAACAGAAAAAGAACTTTTATTACAATATACATCAAAAAAGAGGCAATAGAAAAGCGAAAGATAAAGCTAATGAAAAATGTAAAAAAGAAAAGAAATTTTTAAATGTAAATTCCAAGCGGCAGTGCTAAAATTGTGAAATTTAGCTTATACAAATCTCATAGGTGTGCTGATGAGAGGTGCGGCGACGTTGAAACAAACTTTACATAACTAATTAGTATTCAAAAAAATAAATAATAATCCTGGGTTGAACTTGAGCCCAGTAAAAGTTATATAGATGAAAATATAAATTCGTATATCTCATTTAAAGTCATAATAGACCTACTTAATTGCTTTCTATCTTTTCCAACCGCCTCCATTGCCTTAATGCTACTTTACTTGTCAGTAGACTCGTAGAAACTTAAAAGAATGTCTGAAATTTTACCATTACCAAGATGTTTGTAATCAAACTATTTTGATGTGCGATAAAAGCCGATTCTTTGACACCAGACTTACACAATTGTATTATTCCTATAACTCTTTTTTATAGTTCTGATCAACATTTTACCTCTAAATATGTATAATTAATCGCAATTTCAATCAATGAAAATTGTTCAAGAAATAATGCAATATACAAGTTAATTATGAATTTTAAAAAACAAAATGTTTTTTCGTAGTTTGCAGTAGCAAAAACATAATTCTTTTGAGCGGCCAATTCAAGAATCAAGCTTGACCTTTTTGATCAGTTTTTTTGGGCACAAAAATCCACTGAATAAAACCACTTTCGAGACACTATCACTTCTCTATTAAAGATTCTGGTCTCAGCTCTTAGTAATGCGAAAGATAAACGTGCTTTAAGTGTGAAGCATATATGCAAAACGATAATAACAACTACATACATACATATTTTGACTCAGTTTTCTGCATAACCATAAAAAAAATTTTTCCTTTTTATGCCATCATTTCGCGTAGTACTGTATGTGTATTTTATGTTCACAAACGTTTGCAAAAAAGGTAATATTTTAAATGAAATTTTGAATAACTAAAAAATGGAATAATAAATAAATGAACAATTAAAATGAAAACCATACAATTAGACGGCGAGAAACAAACATATTCTTAGCCACAATTTTTTACAATTTCAATATAATACTACATAATACTGGGACGAACGATGAATTTTTCGCCGCTAATATTCGCCGTCAAAAATTACACACATTGGTGTATATGAAAATACACACAGTCACAGAGCGTCGGTCGAAATTAGTTGTACGCGGTGATCTTGAAATATATTTATTTCTATTACGCCGGCGAACGACGAACAAATCAGAACCATGTGGCCATTTTGGTTTTAGTTTTCAAGTGTTTTAGTAAAAGAGTTAATTTTTGCTTTAATAGTTTTTAAGTGCTAAGCTTTGACTTTTTGCATTTAAAATAAAAAGCCAACATATTAGATTACAAATTTTATAATTAACCAGTAAAAACATGTTTTTACTGTTTAATTTTTTGTTTTTGGTAATGCTAAATTTTTTAGTAACCAGCTGTTCAACTATAATAAGATAAAATTAAAAAGCTGAGAAAATGGATACAAGTGAAATTATAATTGAAAATGTTAAACTTCATGAATAAATAAAAAAATAATAAAATAAAAAAATTAAATGAATCAAAGAATTAAAAATTTTTAAAAAAATAATTAAAATAATGAACATGATCCCAGATTATACATATAAACATCTGGAATCATGTTCATTATTTTAATTATTTTTACAAAATTTTAAATTCTTTGATTGATTTAAGTTTTTTATCTTTGAACAAACAATTAATAACTTTATCAATTATAACAAATGTTTTTGTTTTTCGTCGCTATTGTGCTTCATACTACACAGAGCGAAAACGTCCTAATAGATTCAATAAGATTTTCTCTTTGAAACGTTTTTAGGCTGAGGGGTATCCCAGCAGAGAGAAAAGAAGATTTTTCTATGGGTATTTCTTATTATTTCCATGTTGCAAATCTTATTAATTGTCTCAAGGAAAAAGGTGAAGAACACTTTTTCAAAGCAACCAGGATGAAAATTAAATAAAATATCACGAAAAATTAGCTCAAACGAAAAAAATTGTTTTGATATTGAAAATGAGCAGCATTAGCAATGCTAATTTCAGGGATGCCGTATTTCTTATTTCATAAAGAATAAAATTGAAAATATTGATGAAAAATGTAATAATATCATTAAAAAACTATAAAAACACATACATTTATTTATTTATTTTATTTTTGCAATGGTCTTTTGTGTTTAATATTAAAAAAAAAAGTTTTTGTTCTAATTTGTCCAATTTATATATATAATGGCAACACTATATTTGCTTATTTGCTGCCCGTCAAAATAGAAAATAGCCTAAGTTGGCAGCAGCAGCAAATGCTGTTGTGCAGTCGTGCTGCACTGCTGCCGTCAAAATAATCGTTTTCATTTAAACACATGCATTTTATTTTTGACATATTGCTGCTTGCTGTCTGCTGTCATCTATGTGTTTAGAGCTTTAATTGACTACAAAATAAACACTTTTCCCAAAAAAGAAACACCTTTCACATACATAAAAGAAATAATTAAATACATAAGTATTCTATAATTTATGGATACATACAACACAATTTCTAAATTAACAAAAAACTAACTCCGCACTCGTCAAAGACAGCAACACACTTTAAATGATTTTAAAAACTGCCCTTGAAAAGACAATGCAGTTAAAAGAGTTACACTCTTTTTTTATGTACATACATACATATGTATGTATGTATGCATGTACATATATACATATCATGTACATATATACATATCATATGTATATTATTAATTATGAGAGTGAATTGTCAAACACTTTATGCTTCTACTCTAGACACACATAGTAGATACATTTGTAGGTATGTACAGTTGTGTAAATTAATTCCGTTTTCTTTAGCACAATAACTGCACCATTTTCAATATTGCTTTATAAATAACTGTAGACGAATATTTTTTCCTCCACTTTTATTATAATTATAGTTATCTACTAGTATACATACATATATGCGGATACATATCTACATACATACATACATACACACAGTCTCCCACGCAATTGTATGTTGTATGTAAATCGTCAAGGCATACATACTTTAATATGTATGTATGAGCATATGAATAAAACTGTAACTGCTTATAATTTCCCATTTTTTTAAAGAGATCAAATTCTTGAGATGTCAATAATCCAGTCTAGTGAAATCAAAAGCAAAAGAACTAACTAGTGCTGATTTAGTTTAGGTGAGACACATTTTTGCTGTTGAATTTGTTGTTCTCCTTCCTTCCAAAAATAAAACGCGCGAGTTTATTGTATGTGACCAGTGTGACCATTTTAGCATTTTTGCTGCTAAATTCAACTTATATACATACATACATCGTTTTAGCTTCAATATTTTTCTTTTAGCATTTAGCATTTTTAGAATACATATTTGGAAAGTTTTTAGCATTTTTTGACACATGTTTAGTTTTGTAAATTTCATATAGGTATACACTTTTATGGTGAAATTAATAAACATGGCTTTGGGCTTTAACAAGCAAAATGTTTTAAAAAATTATTCATAATAACATAACAGTTATTGACAACAAGACTAGTTTAAGAATGCAATCAAATTAAATACGAGAAACAATATTTTCTAGCCCAAAAATATTCTAGTCTTTATAAATATTCTAGTCTTTATAAATATTCTAGTCATTATAAATTTGAGGTCAGGAAATGTATGCTGTATATTCAATTGAGCCTAATTCTTTGACTACTTTTGCATATTAATTTTCATTTCTTATGGTGCAAAAAATTCTTTTTAAATTTCTAAAAGCATATAAAATTAGGTAAAAATTAATTTTTTAATTGTCATAGTGATGTTGCCGGCAAACCAAACGAATAAGTTGCAATTAAATTATTCGTTATCAAAAAGAAGTAATTATTTGTTGTTGTTAAATACCACAAATAAACTGATTTTTTTTTTCAAAAAATGTAAAATAAAAGCTGAATTTTTCACTATTATTCCAAAATAATATTATTTAGCACAATTAATAAAAACTTTTTATGAAAATGAAAGCTTTGTGTTAAAGGGCCTTTATTTTGTACTTGAATATTTAACACATGAAAACTGAAAACTATATGGACATTGGCACAACAGAAAATAAAGTACTCACAATATTTCAATATCTGCTATTATCACCGGTATTCATAAAAAATAAAATGTTATTCAAATACATTTTAAAACAAATTTGATATGAAAATTTTCTTCTAAAATGTATTTCAACAATGTTTTATTTTTTATGAATACCGGTGTAAATGTTTATGAATGCAGGATTTTGTTAAATATAATTAAAATTCAAAGGCTGTTTAACCAAGCAGTTGATAAATAATTAAATAAAAGTTTTTTTTTTATAATATAGACGGTTACATATTTTTGTAACCATATATTTGTACTAATTTGTGTTTGTGAAACTTTCCTTCCATGCATCTTTTTCTGTAATCGAATTGAATTTATTGACACTTCAAAATGCGATAACATATGCTAAAAACAAAAATTGGTTTATATGTATAACTTAGGTCGAGCTTGGAGATGTATAAGAAATTTAAATTTTATAAATAAAATGATAATGCTCTTAAAACTTGCATTTGCTCAGATTTATTAATACATTTCTCCCAGGAAAATATGGCACTACTATTCCATTGCTTGCAATTGAGTTCTTACAATTATCATTAAAAAAAATTGACTTTTTGTGAAAAAGAAATAAATATGTAAATTAATAATTCTTCTTAGGTAAAGTTGACAATTAATTGAAAATTAACTGAGTAACAACATGTGTATATAGAAAATCTAAAGTAAATAGGTATTATAAAGATAAACTAAAGCAGAATGAGGCTTTTTTGCCTTTATCAATAAAACACAAGTCATAATATAACAAATTTACTATCAAAAAATCTATTAATTTAAACTTAGCCCCTATTTTATCACTTAGTACAACCAACTTAAATTAATTTTCATTTTATACGATCTGAAACATTTTGATTTATTCATATATCTACATTGAACATAGAAATAAAATTGCGAATTTCGCTTTACACATGATTATGCAGCATAGGAGCGCTTTTGAGATCGTTAAATTTACCATAAATAAAAAATGCTTACTTATACAAATCGAATTTATTCCTGTGTTGTCAACTATCAAACAAATGCTAATCGCATTCCTTATAGTTGTGTATAAATTGAGTTATTCTTTAATTGGCTTTGCTTTATTAGTTTGAAATTCTGTATTTGCCGAAAACATAGTGGGAAAATATGAAAAATTAACAAAATGATCTATAAAACTACAAATGCACATATAATAAAAACATTTTACTATTATTTTTGATCACTTTGAAAAAAATTTTTTAACATAGTTTAGCATTATATAAGGCCTCATTTAGCATTCACTTTTTTCCTACCATGGCCACACTGAATGTGTTATAGTAACAGGCAGTTTAGACGGTAATATGTTACTTGCATAAAATCACAGAGAAAATATTAAGAAATTTCATTCGTGCTTTAAAACATGAGAGTAAAAATCATACAACAGATTGTTTTTAAGTGGGATACCTTTTTGAAAATTTCCAAAAAAAAAAAAAAACAAAGGGATCCAAGAGATAACTGGAAAAATTTTATTCGTATTTTCTCTCAACTTCTCTCCGCTTTATTACATATCGACCTTGGGCCATTCCAGTCGTTGTCTTTTACAGAAAAATTGAGCATGTCGTACGAAAAAGCTTACCTTCCAAACCGCAACTAAGCAATTTTTGGAATTCAAAATGCTACAACAACAATGCATCAATGGATTTTGTTAAAAAAAAAAAAAAATTAGTATTACATACCATCTTTGAATTTGTCATGTCTTGAAAAATAATGCTTATCATATTTGTTTTGGCAGATTAATTTTGAAACAACTGTCACAAGAAAAACTTTCAGTGCATTTGAGAACTATTAATTTTTTATAGTTGACACAATGTGGAATTTACTGTATGAGGATTCAACAAATTAAAAAAATTTCATCTCAAATACCAAAAAAAAAAAAAAAATTTACTGTATGAGGATTCAACACATTAAAAAAATTTCATCTCAAATACCCAAAAAAAAAATTGTTCGAGAGATTCCTTTCTTATCCGGCATTTAGACGGGAAAGTACTTTTATTAAATTTTTGAATACATACGTATTATGAATAAAAATGTCTTGCTCAATTTCAAAGGAACGTGAAAGTTCATTTTAAAAATGTTGTCAAAGCGAAGAGTTGCAAGTATTATTATTTTACAACCATCGTTATAGTTTTATTACTGAAATAGAGTTGCCAAGACTACTACAAACATAAATTTATAGGGCAACATTCGAAAATAATTTTTATTGCTAAACTTTTATTAGTTAATTTTAATAATTATCGCTATAAATATACTTAATTTGTGATCTTTATTCATATTTGCTGCAAACATGTTTTATATGTTTTCTAATGTACAAAATAATTTAAAATGCACAATTATTATTCTACTGCAATCCTGAAAATTTGTTTGTGCCGTGGAGTAGGCAAGCGTGCTTGCTACCTTGTCACTTTACTTGCAGTAAATGTCAAAAAATTACTTTCACGAAAATTTTGCTGAAAGCTGAGTTGAAAGCTAGAAAAGTGTGAGTGTATTGCAGCTTTCAGTCAGTTACTTTCCCGTCTAAATGACCTGTTACCACTCTTCTCAACTATTTTTATTTAGTTCAAAGGTTATTTTAAAACAACGAAAAATGTTGACAGGTTGAGTTTTAGAAGAAAAAAAGTTAAAAAGCGGGTTGAAATCTCAAAATATAAACTGGTCATTTCTAGTACCAGAAATCGTCAAAACCACCTTTAAATATGGCAACTACCCATTGGCTCCTCTTGTATGGAGCTCCCTCATAAAGATCTTACCAAAACTTTTCTTTCGCTTTCCCAACTAGTTCCATGCTACTTCAACGTAACCCCAGTAATTGTTCCTCTTTGCCATTTTTTTTCCATAGTGAAGCAACTACCTATTTGAAGTAGCGAAGAAAGACTAAACTAAAAACAATTTAGAGAAAACCATAACGACTTCTAGAGTAACAACTTTCTTTCATTGAACCTTTCCAAGTCACTTGATAACAGACAGCAAAGCCCAAAACTTAACTGAAAAATCCAGCCCAGCTGATTGGGCTTAAGATTTGTCTTAATTGCTGCAAACTAACCACAGCCCAACTCAGAGTGCTAATATCTAAAATTCTTCAGATATATTTCGCCTGACTATTTCATAAATCTTTGCTACCTTAAAAATGTGTGTTACTGAAGTCAAGTCGTAGTCCAATTATATGTTTCGAGTGTCTTGTATATATGTACATAAATATGTTTCCAACTACATACACGCTGTAGTTAAAGATAATAATTCACGACTGCAAAAGTCTCATATTTCACATAAGAATTGTGTGCAAAAAGTGACCTCGTAATAGTGAAGATTAATGGTCAGTGCTGAAAATTAAACAAGAACTTATAAACGTAAAAGCCAAATAAATTTTTATTTAATGCTTGTTGTGCGAAAGAAAAAGGAGAAGAAGTAAAAAGAAAGCCAGCAGAGAGTGTAAAATAATACTCATATATATTACAATAGTGGCATATCAAGGACATAACTCATTTGGTGTTTTGTTGCTTAAGCCCATTTTTGTGCTCTTGGCCAAGTTAAATAACTTATTTATTGTTGTTGCTATATGGAACTTAAATTGAAAAGCGTATCATACTTTCTTAAAAGACACTGAATAAAAATGGAAAGTGTGCAAGTTATAAGCAGTTGACATGAAATATATAATAAGGAATGTTATAGAAGCTGCAAGAAAGTAGTTTCGACTGGTGACAAAAGGAAATAGAGGCCACACAATCCCTTCTACAGCAGCAGCAGCAGGTTTTAAATATTTACGGTGTTATTTGTAGAAATTATTTTAGGTTTATTATGGTCTTATTGTACAAATTTCTTAAAAAAATTTGTGCTAAAAATATTTAATAAACCTAAAATATTTTCAAGCACTAATTTAACTGTATACTCGAACCATATGATTTGCAGTTGCTATATAGGGTTTGAGTTCGATTTTACTTCCTCAGCATTGAAAAAGATTTTTTTTTGTGATAAACTTATAGTGAGCAACAGTTTTAAAGAAGACAATAAAAGTAAAGTTGCAGACTTCTTGGCTGGGGGTATATATCGTGGCTGTTGCATGTCCACTACGACGCTCATCAGCACCGAAATGGTCATCACTATATTACTTTTCGCAGGAGCCGGCCCACTTGACTCCTCGAAAGGTTCCATTATGCTAAATCATCACTAAATACTTACTATTTCTAAGCTATTTTTAGTCATCCTACTACCTGAGCTCTTCATTATTGACTGTCTATATTTAATCTTATTGATCAATTATTGGGGTGCTCAAGAGCATCGTGGTAGAAGTGAAAGAGCCAGAGTTCGTAGTCTAGACAATAACCCCCTAATTCATAAAAATTATAACACGCTTATAAGACTGTTATTTGACAAATTTGTATGGAAAATCTGTCAAATGAGAGCTTTATAAACCTGTTATAATTTTTATGAATTAGACGGTAGGTAAGTCTTCAACTTTACTCTTCTTTTCTTCTTTATAAAATTTGATCACCTAAATTTGCTTGCAAAAAACAATCGTTTTCAATTCTGAGGAAGCAAAATCAAGCTCAAGTTCTTTAAAATAATTAACAAATGAAATATTACTTATAAATAAGCCAGTTAGGCATGCACTTGTACGGTCCCATAAGAACAAAGATTTGTTCTTTTTTATTGCAAGAAAAAAACGTGACCACTATTTTCTTGTTGACTTGTATATAGGGTACAGACATGCAGATAAGCAATTAAAGCAGAAGGCTTTAATTGCTTATCACATTTTGTTGTACGAAAGAAAAACAAATTTTTGCAAAAAAAATATGTATAAACATTGAATTTCACAAATTGAGCAAACATAACCTTAAAATATGCTCTTGTAAACTTTATTACTTTTACGTTTTCTTTCTGTTTTTTATTTTTTTATTTTTTATTTTTTTTTATTATTTGTTCAGTTATAAATAAGAAATTCCAGTTTTAAATAAATTTTTTAAATCGTTAACTGCTGATGTAGTGTTCACTTTTTCCCTGCCCTTTAATTAACCCACATAAATAGTTCTTCTACCGATTTGAACACACACACACATATATAATTTTTGCTAAAATGCGTTGTGCCTTCGTGATTCGTGGGAATTGTGCATCCTTTGTGTACGTGCTGGTCAAACTCAACCTTGAAAACTAAAATAAATTAGTTCATTTTAAATGAAATAAACTCTGTAAAGGGTATTTTATTAAGTGGTTTCTGTTTTGAAATCAAAATAAAACCAAGGCGGATCAAGTACAGGTGCTCGCAATTCAATTCGTTTCAACATTTTCTCTTGAATCGTTTACTATCAGCTTCGACCCGTCAGAAGAAAAAAAAATCGTGGAAAAATGTTGAACTGAATTTGGATGCGGGCACCTGTAATAGATTCGCCTTGAATAAAACATAGATTGTGTAAGATTTCGAAGGCGAATTCATTGCCAGGTGGGGTGCCAGCCAATGAACTGTACAAAAAAATACCTGCTTTTTATTAGTGTAAATGATTTGCTGGGTTTCAAAATCTGAATTCGCCTTAGACTGTTCAGCTGGTCAAGAGACATAAATAAATTATTTTTGCTTATTTCGCATTTGTTTAGAAAATAAAATGTTTTAATAAAATATTTTATGTAAATCAATTTAATCGAATAATTAAAAAAAATAACTTTTGACAAATCAATATTTTCAACCAGAAATCATTAGAGTAAAATGACGAGAAAATTTTTGTAAGCAAAGAGAAAATATATTGACAGCCCAGGCGAATTCATACCAGGTGAATTTGGTAGCTTTTGCTGCTTACATGTCGAATTTTTTTCACTTTGCTTACAAAAAAAACTGGTGCCATTTTATTCTAAAGTTTTTAGTGATAGCAAAGTTTTGTGATATTTCTATTTAATTTTCATAGTGCTTAAGACACAAATAAATCTTTTAAGGTGTTTAACAATTATTCAGACCAAAGTCCTTTAAAAGACCCGTTATAATTTGGCAACCCAGCTCATCAACTCATAGCGTCCATAATGACCATACAACAGTGTGGATAACAAAAACACAGTCAAAACTTTAACAAATCTTTTTAAATAAAAAAAATAATATCATATAATCATCGCCGTCGTCATCATCATTATTATCAGCGTTATCCCAGTACGAGTAAGCATTCAGAAGTGGAATAAAACAAAATCTACATTTTGGGTGAATTTCGTTGAAATGCAAGTTAACATTAATACACATGTGTGCACGAATGTGTGATGTTATTAAGCTGAAAATTTATGTAGGTTTAGAAGAAAAAGAATAATGACCACTTTGGCATCTCGTGGCAAATAACCATTCATCAATTTGTCCAAATTACAGACATTTCAAAGCGTTTGTTGTTTCCTTTTTAAAGTTTGTAGTTTTGTTTTTTTTTTTTTGAATTTTTTTTTCTGGCTTAAAATTTTCGTTTTCTTTAAAGTTGTTTACACCAATTTTACGGATGGGGCAGGGCATAGCAGGCTTTTTTTTTTTTTTTGTTGATAAAAATGAGAACTGTATTTTGCAAAACTGATTCTTAGTTTTAATATTATTCAATTCATGTACTTAAGTGGCACCATAAACAACATCAATATGTTGGCATTAAAAAGAGGGTGAATAAGAAACTCTAAAAATTTAGCAGATGTGTACAAGTCAAGCGTAACTGGGCACCATTTGGCAGGAAACAATGTAGTTGAATGGGTTCCGTACTCATAGATTAAAAAACAGAAATATATTACTGAGATTTTTACATCTGTCCGTCCGTCACAGACAACTTACAGATAAACATTTTGACAAATCTGCAAACACAGGTCGTTTTGTAGTCTTCTTCTCTAAATATTTCCGTTTTCAAAATTTCAAGCGCACTTAATATTTTAGAAAATACAGTAGAAACAAGTCATACACCGCCGAGGGTTTTCTATACAGTTTTTTGGTTTTGAATATTTGTCAAATTACAAATTATACGGGAAAGTGCCGACAAATCTGCAAATGCAGGTCGTTTTGTAATCTTCTTCTCTAAATATTTCCGTTTTCAAATTTTGTGAGGAAGAAGTAATTTAGAAAATACAGTAGAAACAAGTTGGGTCTCCGTGGGGAGGGGTTTTCTATACAGTTTTTTTGGTTTTGAATATTTGTCAAATTAAAACTTATACGGGAAAGTGCCGACAAATCTGCAAATGCAGGTCGTGTTCTGGTCTTCTTCTCTAAATATTTCCGTTTTCAAATTTTGTGAGGAAGAAGTATTTTAGAAAATACAGTAGAAACAAGTTGTGCCTCCGGGGGGAGGGGTTTTCTATACAGTTTTTTGGTTTTGAATATTTGTCAAATTACAACTTATACGGGAAAGTGCCGACAAATCTGCAAATGCAGGTCGTTTCGTAGTCTTCTGCTCTAAATATTTGCGCTTTCAAATGTCCTTGAGCATTTAATATCATTTTTTATACAAAACTTAATACACTTTCTTTGGTTTATTTTTTCGCATGTTAAAAAATCGAAGTGCACAACAAAACACTACCAACATTTTTTTTTATTTGCCAACAACAAAATGACAATTAAAAATGTCTTATATGATGATCAACATACGATATATAACAGATTTGTGTAGCCACATAACAGAAAAAATTGCGAAAATTTTAAAATAACTGCAATTTTTTGATCAGACCTCGTATACATAAAATTTTTTTAATACAACCGCGCCTGGTATTGCACACCCCTGAGTGGTCAGTTGCTCAACTATGCCGCCAACTAACACACTCCGTCCAACCGGCCGACCAGTTCGTGGTGGCGGTAAGAAATTACTTTTCGTGTTAATCATTTTGAAATTTATGGCTGAAACGAACTAATCATTTTCCTAAAGAGAACAACTGTATTTTAAATTCGCTGCACTTAAATGCGTGCAAATAGTTTATAAACTTTAAACGACTGCCACATTGAAAACAACTTCTAGATAATAAAATAAGAAAAATTGCTTACGATTTTCATGAAATCAAACATGATCTGAACAGAATGAGGAGAATTCCTAAATTAATTTACCCTCATACACATATGTATGAGTTTTTAAGAACTGGCTTACAAAAATAAAATTGCTTATGGAATATTAAACAAATTTTGCTTTTGTTTGCAAATTAAAGCAAAAAAAGCAGGGGGAAAATATGAGTGACATGGTTTGTTAAAAAATCTTAACACATCAACGCTACGCAGAGCAGACAATGAATTCCTTTAGCCTGCAGACAATAAATAATTGATTTGTGTATGTAATTGGATTTCTTTTACCTTTCCGCTGCTAGAGCCACATCAACCACATCAACTTTAGTTTCTTGTTTTCCTTTTTATGAAATCGTTTAAGCGCATTAGTCACACCGCCATTATTTTGTGCTTCTTTTTTTCTTCGTAGGTATATCGTTTCTTTCATAAACCACAAGACAAGCTGTCATGACAAGTCATCATCATATTGATCTGGGTCGTTATTTATGTTGCCTAAAGCGTGGCTGTTGTTTAAACAAATTGCTTGGCAGTCATTATTTGTTACGCTTTTCGAGCAAACAAATGAATGTATTTGACCAAAACGGACGTCACTCATCTGATAAGTTGTTAATGTTTCGTATCGACATTATTTTGGTATTTGCAACAATTTCCGTATCTATCTCTCATTTCAGCTGTCTGTCTGGCTATTATTTACCACTTGTCTTACGCAATTGTGTTATTATGCTTCATTTTTTCTGTGATTTTATAGAGAAACGAATTTGATGGTAATTGGTTGTGGTTCGCATTGAAATTCGTGAGTGCGTGTGAGTGCTTGGGTCGGTGTGTAGCAAAGTTATTTTAACTTTTTATGGTACAGCCAAGAGTTATTTAATGAATTTTACCTTAACTTGAGCAAAAATGTTTGGCTAAACGATATTAATTTTTGTGATTTTCAAAGTATTTCATAGAATCGTCACAATTTAGCAATTTGCCATTTTTTAAGTCACAATTAAAGTAATTGCTTTTGTAAATATTTTGCCATTGCAATAAAAGACAAATATTTCAAATTTGATTTCTACTAAATTTGGAGCAATGCAGGCTTGCAGTTAAAAACTGTTGTGTCAAATATGACAGCTTGGCCAAAACAAAATGAAAGGAACAACCATAAAATGTATATTCACACATACAAAATTTAGGTAACACAATAACAATTTGTCAGCTGTAAAATAATTTGCCTCGAGTTTGGCCCTAAAAATTTTATAGTCTTTCTCCAAAAAAAAATAATAATAAAAGAACTTGAGAATTATTAAAGTTTCAAGAGATATTAATTTAAATATTCGCTCCCTAAAGGATGCTAAACTCTGTAGGAGCTCACTTTTAGGCTCATAGGAAACTGTACCTGGATCAGGGATGCAAAGTGAAGTTCAACAAATTGTACTAATTTACCAAAAAAAAAATTGCGTACTTTTTTCAGATCGATTGTACTTTTTTTTAAGTGTTAAAAAATATGCCTGGAACAATTCTTGATAAATCGTTAAACATCAAATTCGTTTAGCTCATTCTGAATAGTTGTGATACCTTCGACCAATAATCACATACATATATAATCGCTTTTGACAGATATAACTATTTCCAAGGCTGCCAGCGCTTGAAACTGGCTGTTTATAGATTCGATGTTAAAAAAATAAATAAAAAATTATAAAATATAAAAAACAATAAACAATAAAGGTGTTTGCTGAAACAACATTTTCTGGGGTAAACTTGCTAAACCATAGCCTTGCATTATTTGAGATAATTTTTTTTTTTTTTTTGAAATTCTTTTTCACTCATCAGAGTGAAACGGATCCCTCTTACCGAGACTTCTACGTCCGTCCGTGCATCCCTCCATCCCTGCGTTCATTCTCCGAAACGGTAAGAGCTAGAGAGCGGAAATTTTCACAGCATGTCGATGTACCTTGCCGCTATAACAACAAATACTAAAAGCAACAACAAGTCAAAAACTACCAGGTGTCCCCTTACAATGAAAAGTAGCAATTAGCTATAACTCTCGAACCATAAAAGCTAGAGAGCTGAAATTTGCACAGTGTATGTATTTACATATGCCCTACAACAACAGATACTGAAAACAATAACATGTTGAAAACTACCAGGTGTCCCTATACAACGTAAAGTAAAAATTAGCCTTAACTCCTAAACTGTAAGAGTCAGAGGGATGAACTTTACACATTATATGTACAATTCACATATGCTCTACAACAATAAGTGTTAAAAACAACAACAACTCTAAAACTAACAGGTGTCCCTTTACACCGTAAAAAAAACAGTTAGCTATAACTATCGAGCCGTTAGAGATAGACAGCTGAAATTCGCACAGTGTATGTACTCCCAGATGCCGTACAACATTAAATGACAACAACAACAACAACAAGTTGAAAACTATTAGGTGTCCCCATACAACGTAAGGTAACAATTAAACGTAACTCTTAAGCTGTAAGAGACAAAGAGATTAACCCCCTAATTCATAAAAATTATTACAGTCTTATAAGACTGCTATTTGACATATTTGTATGGAAAATCCGTCAAATAAGAGCTTTATAAATCTGTTTAATTTGTATGAATTAGACGGTAAATTTATACAATATATGTATTCACATATGCCATTCCATAAGTACATTACACTTACATACGTACGGAACCCTAAGTGCGGGAGCCAGCCTCGTACTTGAGCGAATTTTTATCTGAAATTCCATGATATTATTATTTTCCACATTACTTAAGGGCATTTCAGACCATTATACAAGTATTGCTTTCATTGCACTTTACGAGACAAAAGCCTAAATTTAATTCCTAAGACTATAAAAAAATGTAATGTAAAATACATTTTGCATTCCGACCATCACACTTTTAGTAACTATAAACTTACAATTGGTTTGCTTTTAGTCTCCTTAAAAAAATTGATTTAATAGTTTCACAAAAAAAAAAAAAAATTAAATACTAAAATTTGTGACTTTTTGAAACATAGTTTTTCGCTCAAAACTTGTAACAGCCCTTTCACTTTAACTAACAAATTAATCTTCAAAATATTACTGCTAAATTATGTTTTTGACATGACTTGAAAATTTAAACTTCAATTATTTCAGAATGGCATATAACAAAAAAAAAAAAAATATAGCAGTCACTCATCATGAATCTAACAAAGTTTAAGCCCGTTGGTAAGACAGCTTCATTCATTCGTTATTCATTATTTCCAAAAAAAAAAAAGAAAGAAACAGAATGGAAGATGATAAAGTAGACATAGAAATATGAGCCAGACTAAAACCAGCAAGTATACAAACTAAAATTTAAATCAACAAATTTGGAAGACATGCCAAACACAGCAACAAACACAAATCTGCAAATATTTGTGAGGCATTTAAGGCACTGAGAGAAAAATTAAACGAAAAGTGATGGAAAAAAAACAAATTCAATAAAACAATAGCATATAAAATGCAACAATGTAACATGAAAATTGTTGCCAATGGACTTGAATAATAAAATAATGGCGCTTAATATACATATTTTTCAATACAAGTTGTCGCAAAAACAAACAAAAAACTCTTGACTGTATTTTATTTTGGCGTTAAGTTTTCATCCAATTCCGCAAAGCCAAACATTAATTTTTTCAATAATGCTGGGAAGGTATTCATTTCGTTTCATAGATTTTATATGCCAAAAAAAACAAGGAATGATTGAGAATTTAAAATTAGTGTGAATAACATAATAAGAGTACTGGCAAGTTTTTTACCAGAAGTTGCGAACGTAGTTCTGTGTTATAGTTTACATACATTTTCAGAAACATGTTTGCAATAAATGACAGCGCTAAATGTTTAATGCAAAGTACAATAAAATTAATTATGGGACTTGTTAGCTGGGGCACGACAACTCTTTGCTTGCTCTCGCAAAAGGTATGCTGTTTTTTTTCAATAATGCAAACATATATTTTATTTTATTTCATACATTTTATATGCCAAGAGACACCAAGAAAAGCATGAGAGCTTAAAGTTGGTGTGAATAATTTAAAGCTGGGAGATTTTTTAACTCAAGTTTCAAACTCAGTTCTGTGTCATTGTTTACATTCAAGCTAAACAGTATTTTTGTAACGAATGCCAGCAACAAATGTTCTACGAAAATCACTAAAAATTTGCTGAAAGCAGTATTAGCTGGGGGACGTGTGAACAGCTTGTCAGTGAGACAAATACATCTGCTATGTGTTTGTTGCTTATTTTGGTTTTGTTTGCCACTATTTTTACGCGATGGTTCACTTGATCATAAATGCCATTATTTAGCCACACAAGACAGGCTTGTTATTATTACCTTGTTAGTAGTTAGACTTATTTGCGCAGAACTTTTTTTCACAGTGTATTCCTCAGTATTCTTGTTTTCTGTTTATTTTGAGAGTAAATACGATTTACGTCATGACAACAAACATATTCGTATTCAAATTCACGTGTCCATCCATCTCGCAAAACTGCCAAGAGTATTTTAGAACGTAAAGGCACATAAAGCATGTTGCGGAGAGCCAAGGAACTCTTGAATTTGTGCGGTCAAGTACATGGAGCCATTCGGGAGTAGTTTTGTGGACAACAAAATCCCCCCCCCCCCTACAACACATAAACCCAATTGTAAGATATAGCTTATGAGAAAGAGGAAGTATTTCAAACGCATATCCTAAACCAAACCATTAAAAGAGAGCCAACGACTTACGAGATGTTTATGAAGAATAAACACACAACTAGAAATTACAGCATTTGGTATGTTTTGACTGGCTGACGGACAAGTAGACAGGAAAATAGTTTAGCTATTCACAGATAGAAAGCAAAACAAGACAAAAAAAAAACTTAAAAAAGCAAATTGTAAATAAATGGGAAATGATAGGAAAAGCAGAGACCATTACAGCACAGTCAGGTCTGTCAGTTGGTTGTGAAGACAAACTGGCATATAAGCTTCATCAAGCCTGTTGTACGTACATCATGGCAAAGCTCATTTAACCACTTTAGCAAAAAAAAAAAAATTGCAGATTATTCTCTATTTGAACAAAATTTGTAAATTTCAAACTCTTAAAATAATATGTGGCCTTGGGTGGTTTGTTTCAAATGATGTTCCTGGATTTTTTTTAGAAGAAGCCCTTTGGCAGTATATGTACCATAATCACCTTTGCAAGATGAGTTTTGTAGAAACTTTTGAGCATTTTTGCCCTTATTGTAGCTGGTGCGTGCATGCTGAATGTACAAATCATGTGTGGTAAATTAAATTTAAAATTCAATACAAGCTGAGACATGTAATAGATTGACTTTGCATTCATTTATGCCTACGACAAAGCAACTACAAGTTATTTTTGAGTTAGAGAAAAACAAAGGATTAGTTGGAGTTCAAAACCAGAGGAAGAATTTACATGATTTTTGATGTGCCAAAACTCCAAACCAAACATTTTTTGCTAAAACGGAAAGCGCTGAAACACAGGAGGTCTGGAAATAAGCATCTTGGTTCGTTCTAGTATTATAGTACTTAGCTTGGTACTGGAATCTTTCTGATGTGGCTTTTATCCAAAATCATGGCAAGTGGAAAGAGGCAGTGCCCAGTGGTGTTTCGATTTCAGCTTATACACTTAACTCAGTATAGGTTTGTAGTGCTCGCCGTGGATTTAATCATAACCCGTTTGACTCAAAGGTCTGTAGGAATTCCGTGTCAGTCAAAAATTTATTGTATTGCTTCCAGAATATGCCACGTAATTGGCTTATGTGTAGTAAGGTATTGCTCTCAAAATATCAGAAGCATATGTTTCAAAACTGGCATAAATAGTGCTCTAAGTGCACACTCTGCTCTCTTCATGCTTCACATTCCTTTTCTCTCGCTACTTTTATGCGGTTAAAATATGCCAGTAGTCGAGAGTGATCTATCATAACTACCATTATTCTACTTAATTTAGGCTGGCTAAGTCTTAGCCATCCTGCCGTTTTTTTTTTATCGCCTGTATCCATCCCCCCATACAATTCTTGCATTGATTGCCGTGGTTTCGTTACTCTCGACAGTTCATTTGTGTGTACTCAGTTCTTTAACTCATCTTTAACTGCATTGCCATACCAAGCAAAAGTTACTTTACTCTCTTGCTCTTGAAACAAATGAATTTACTCTCACATTTCCAGTCATGCTCTCATGCCCTGTAGTCACATAAAGACATAAATAAATATGCTAAGGTAAAACTTTTTCATATATGTACATACAAATGATTACGCAGTGAAGGTTTTGAAAATGCGCCTTTTGTAAAAAAAAAAAAAAAAAAAAAAACAAGTAAGAGTGCTATATTCGGCTGGGCCGAATCTTAAATACCCTTCACAATGATATATGTACCATTCTGATTGATTTTTGGTGCCAAAAGTTGTTTTATTTGGCTTATAAAACTGATTTCTTAAAAAATCGGGAGAAGCTATATCTCAGGTATATATGGGCCGATTTAAGAAATTTTTCGATTTTTAGGAACTAATGGGCATTAAAAATGATATGGCAAACTTTTTAGGAAAATTTGTTTATTCAAAAATCTGACCAAAAATACCCCTCAAAATCCGGCTTTTTGGCTACATCTCGGCTATCCGTGGACCGATCTTACAAAATTTCAATAGAAGACCTACTGCCGGGACTTAACACATTTTAGCGAAAAAATAAGGTTTCTATCTCATACCGTTTTGTCAGAAACGGTATTTCAACGACTACAGACGGACAGACGTACATCGCTTAATCGTAATCTCTATTGATTCTGATCCAGAATACATATACTTTATGGGGTCTTAGATGGTTATTGCAATGCGTTACACACGGAATCACAAACTTATATATGTATACCCTTACACATTTTTGTGAGGGTTATAAAAATTGGAACTTAAAAACGCAGTAGAATGTTTAGCTTTCTTATACGAAAACATGACAGGTAGCACAAAAAAAAAAATTGCTCTGTTTGCAGAACATGGTTAAAATAACTAATTGTTCTTGTTTGCCAAACATCGACTTATCGCCTTAATTCTCCAGCTTAAGTCATTAACTTGTTTTTATTTTCAAACTTGCTGCTGTTTTTAAGAACTTCTACACATTTCCTTTTGTTTTCTTCGAGCGAAGCCAGGATAATATATGACACTGTAGTACATCTAAATCTAAAACACTAAAGCATATACATGATAGAATACTTTTGCACAAGACAGCAAGACGTTTATCAAGTTGAGTTATGTGACCGTCTTTTGTGTGGAAGGAGTACTTGCCTCAGATTCCTTTTTTTTTTGTTTTTTTTTTTGGTCTTTCCAACACCTCCACATAGTGCGCATACTGCAACGGAACTCAAAATGTATTTATCACCACGATTTCGTTTGTAATGTTATTGTTTTCTGTTGGCGATTGCCACCATTTACCATTTCTTTGTCACATTGAGACAACAGACAGTGTTGAATAAATCCTTGTTTTATGTTGCTGTTATTGCTGCTGCAAATGTTGTGCTCTTCATTCGTTTTGTATCTGTCGCAATCATTTGTGTTTCAAGAACCAGCAGTAAGCCTGTGTATGCTTGGTTATTTTTTCAATTGTGTTTTATTTTGAGAAAATTTGTTAAGTCCTCGAGCTGTTTATCTATTGTGAATCCATGTGTGCTGCCAGTGGCAATGCATTCGGTTTGGTTTACTTCTCTGTGTGGTGTGTATCTTTAATTTTGTTAAATGCGCCTGAATATGTTGTTGACATGTGAATGAATTACTTTAGATTTCATTTTTATTGTTTTGCTGGTTGGTAAGTTTGCTGGAACAGGGCTTTTGATCTGAGTCTATTATAGGGTTTGATTAAATGTTTTAAACGGATTTTTTAATGGAAAAAAGTCAAAAACTTAAAGTTTATCACCGGTATTCATAAAAAATAAAATGTTGCCCAAATACATTTTAGAACAAATTTGATATGAAAAATTTGTTCTAAAATGGATTTCAATAATGTTTTATTTTTTATGAATACCAGTGTATATGTATATTGTGTGATTCACTTAAATTGTTTTATACTGGCCTTATATGTATATTAATAAATATATAATTTTTTTTTATCTTTTTAATTCTTGAAAAAACTAATTTATGCAGCTTCAGAACGTTTTTTTTTTTTAATTAAAAATATTATTGAGAAAATGCTAACCAACTGTTGGGTTAATATTGAATAATCTTGTTAATAAATTGGCAGCAAAGATTGTTCTAAAATTGCTAGATTTTGAGCAAAACCCATGTTGTATGGACTTCGCTCAGGAGCTGTTGAACATCGTCAACTATAATTCAGATTTCCTCCAAAAAAGCTCATAAATGGTCACGAATGATGGGTGTATGGCTGTGCCATTAAAACTAGAGCCCAATCATGACAATGGAAGCGTCGAAATCGAAAGAAAGATCGAAAATGGCACATCAAGTTCGCTCAAATGTGAAAGTTTTGCTCGCTGTTTTCTTCGTTTGAAATGGCATGGTGCATCATGAATTCTTGCGACAAAGTCGTACGGTGAATACAGAGTACTACCTTGAAGTTATGCGCCCCTTGCACGCAGCAATTTGTCAGAAAAGCACAGAACTTTGAAAAAAACAATCATGGATTTAGTACCATGATAACGCACCAGCTCACACATCAATGCTTGTGAGTGAGTTTTTGGCAAAAAAAAAAAAAAAAAAAAAAACCCCCGTTGGCATGCCTCAACCAGAGTATTCACCGGACTTGGCCCCCGCTGACTTTTTCCTCTTCCCCAATCTGAAAACACCAATGAAATTAAAACGTTTTGCTATGATTGAGGAGATAAAAGATAAAATTGAAACAACAACTGTTGGCGATACCAAAAAGCGCGTTTCAGAAGAGTTTCGAGGATTGGAAAAAACGCTGGCATAAGTGTATTATATCTGGGGGAGAATACTTTGAAGGGGCCAAGATAGGTTCCATGGCTAAAGCCTAAGTAAAAATTGCTTGACATGAGCCGAACGATATGCCAACATCATCAACCACTTCTCTGATAGCGATTCGATGGTTATCCAAAATAATTTTTTTTTCCTGCTTCAATGTTTTCGTCGGTTGCTGGCGTGATCGGGCGACCAGAACAAGCATCATCATTGACAACTTCTCGGCCTTCCCTAAGCCGGTTATACCACAATTTAACTTGTGTTCTGTTAATAGTAGACTCACCAAACGCCACAGTCAACATTTCAAATGTCCTTGAGCATTTCATTTCATTTTTTACAAACAACTTAATACACTTTCTTTGATCCATTTTTTCCCAGAGTAAAATATCGAAGAGCAAACCAAAACACGACAGACCTTTTTATGTGCCAAAAACAAACTGATTATCCAAAATGGCTGATATGGTCAATATACTATATATAACAGTTATGGGTACCAACATAATAGAAAATATAATGCGAAGTTCGAGTATACATACGTTACTTCCGAAATTTGAAAATAATGGTTATTGTTTGATCAGCCCTCGTAGATATATTGAAAGCTATTATTGATTTCTTTCTTTGGCCTATTATTATATTATATTATATTATACCTAGCTTGTGAGTTCCATTCAATTGCTGTTTAATTGATGTCTCCATCACTCTGTCTTAGCGTATGTCCCATCCATTTTCAATTCCTTGTTATCCCTGAGAAAAATTGTGTCTTAAATTTCTGTGTCTGTTTCTGTGTTTCGTTCAATTTAGTGAAAATTTAATTACGAAACTTATTCAGTGCATCACAGTTGCGATTTTACCTTATTTCTGTTTAAATTTGTATTTGTTTTAATATAAAATTGTCTACACAACAGCGCAAGGCTCGTTTCTATTTCAGTTACTTCCACTTATGCACCATCTAAACTACTGTACAACTGCACAAATGTCACGGAAATGCCCATATGCTGGCTGAGAGAATCTACTTGGCGTATGATAAATATTAAATTATGCCCAGAGTGTGGCAGAGAAATATTTACATACTTATGTGTATATATGTATGAATACTAGTTGAAAAAAATGTACAAGCAAAAAGCATCGAAAATAAAATGGCTTCAAGCTTAAATAAATTGGAACTGTCCTTTGCCCTGGCATGATCTTCCATTTTAATGTGTATTTCTGTTTTCCTTTGCCTTCAGACATTCACAGTCACTACGACGATGTCGACTATATGAAACAGCAAACTCCGGCACATCTATGAGCTCAGCAAACACTATCAGTCTTCTACCTACTGTATAACCAGGGCAAGGATTTGCATGCTTGAATTGTGTCATAGAACTAAACACAATGTTCTTAAAAATTGTTCCTGAAGATATTGTTTCCTGAAGATGTTGTTTCGCGGAAATATGAGAAAATCAAAATTGAATTAAAATATTTTCTTTTGCAAAAACGAGACAAATTCACTTGTTAATACTTATTTTCTAGTGGCGAAGAGAGCACAGTAGGGCACAAACAAGAAATGAGGTCGGGGGAACCACGTTCTTTAGGTTTTTTTTTTTTTTCATCTTTGAATGTAATACAAGGTGAAATCTGTATGCTTTATTTTGTGTTGTCTTTGAAATTTTATGATTCTTTAAATTTTTGGAACGTTTTCTTTTTTACTTTTGACACAGTGCAGTATTTTTTGTCAATCTGCTACAAAACGCAGAAAAGCAACTGTTGGCCAATTTTTTAATATTGTTGTTTTTTGGTGTGCCATACTTTACTTTAGCGACATCTAGCAGCTGATAGTGTTCGTTTTCACAACTAATTAATATTTATTGGTCGGTGTCTCTGCTGCTGTCAGCGGAGACACCATCATACACAATTGCTTGTCGACAGTACACCAATTCAGGTAAACAGCTCACACGCTTTCGTGACGATTTCTACTAATTTCCACTACCAGCAAGCAGCGTTAAAGAACTTCGCTCCAAAATGCAAAAATTCGAACAAAATCAAAACAAGTAACAGGGCCATATTCGACTATGCCGAATCTGTGCCCTTTACCAAATTCTTATAAGAAGCTTTTCTATATGAATGTGTAATATCAGGTCGTATATGAACTTTGATATCCCCAAATTCAATCCGTAAGCCGAGGGGTTATTTATAAAACTATTAAGGTATGATTTACTCCAATAAGTTGTCTGGTGGCTTCGTAATCGGTGCTCGAAAATAGGTATTTTTTGAGAAATCTATATAGACCCTTTTGTCAGAGGGCATAAAACTGTAAGCGTCTTTAGTTTTCTAAAGCGACTTTTTGGACAATTTTTTTTTTAAATCGGAAATTTCACGTGCATTTGCATAATAACACTTGCCCTGGTTATAACTGAGAATGCAATTACAATTTAAGTTCTTTCTGTTTGTCGTCGTCGTCGTTGTTGTTGTTGTTTTGTACAACAACCAAATATTATTTTTGAAAATCCCCAAACAAAGACAAGATTTGTATAAATTGCTGCTGGCGGTGCTGCTGCATTGCATATGCAAGAGTATGTCTTTGAAGTTTTGTAGTCTTTCAGCTTCAGTATTGTTGGCGTCTTTTGTAATTGTTGTTGTTATTGCTGGTGGTGCTGGTAGTAGTTGTGTTGTCAGTTTAAGCAATTTTGTGTCAGAGACCATCCCAACAGATGGCAGTGGCAGCTTAGCAGGTATAGATTTAAAAACAAACTATTTTTACATACAGACGTTTGTAAAATCTCACAATATTTTTAAAAAAATTTCGAAATATTTTAAATCAATTGTCAGTTGTTTTTCTGTCTGATAATGTTAAAGTTTTGGAAAATCATTTGTAGACTAAAATCTAACTAGTAAATGTCAGCCAACTCGCATTCGTTTGAACACTCAGCGTTGCCATGGTCGGGGGAACATTATCAGGCGTTGTCATATTGTCAGATGCATAAATTCTCAACACCTGGCAATGCCGTCATTGTCAGAGAAATAACAAGTAGTTATATTTAAGGATTTAAAAAAAAAACATGTGAGTACATTCCCAATTTTAGATTTTCAATGCCCCCAAATTCCCATCGAAAGTTGTTCAACTTTAACAGACTTAAGTATCAAATTACTAATGTGGTACTCTTTTCTCAAGCAGGTTCATTTCGAAAGTGCTTGCAGAGAGCCAAAATTACCTAATAATAAGATTTTTTAGTTGTGGGATTCATTCGTGACACGACAAGTGCACATCTCTAGTAATTAGTAATTGTAATTTATGAGACTCGACTATAAAGTAAAATTAATTTTTCTGATTGCCAAACAATTTTTTTTAGTTCTTTGTTAATAACTTATTAGGCTTCAATTGAGAAAGATTTTTTTTTTGTGGGGCAAAATTGTAATTACTATGCACACTTAAATTTTTCCGTATAAAATAGCATGCAATTTATTCAATGCTGCATTGAAGACTTGCAAAAGTCCAAAGAGAGTTCAATTCTGTTCCAGCACATTATACATACCAACCAGAAGGACATCTGTAAGTGTGAAACAAAGTTGTTGCGACCTTTGATGTTTTTTTCTTCTTTTTTTAACTCAAATAAGAGATATCTTTTTCTATACTTTCATTAACTCTTCTCGGCAAGACGCTAGTGAACATATAAATTTATGGCCCCTAGCCCAAAAGAAAATATAGAAAAACGGTGAAAACTCTTCACACAGTTCATTTGTTGTTGCTTTCGTAGACGAAGAATTAAATTGAGACAACAGCGAGGAATTTTATTAAGCAATACCTACAAACCAGCACCACCAACAAAATAAATGGAATAGAGACAACTGTAGGCAGAGCTGTAAACAGCTGCATTCGTTCGGCACTGAAAACTCATGCAAGCAACGTTATGTTAGCTCTTAATTTTCTTAACGAAAATGCATTATATTTTACTCACATTCATTGCAAAATCCACACTTTTCACGCGAAGCTGGACTGGAAAACAAAACTTGAAAGTGATCACCAAGGCGGATCAACTACAAGGGTCGCTTCAAAATTTTCTCTCGAGTTTTGTTGAAGAAGATAAAAATGGTGGCAAAATATTGAAGCAAATTGGGATGCGATGCGAGCTGTATTAGATTAGCCTTGAAAGTGTTTATTGTAAACTAAAGGTTCCGCCAAATAGCTTTTTTTTGTTTTTCAAAATGGTATACAAAAAACTACTGAATATTTTCTGATTTTTTTTTTTTTATTTATGCCAAATTTGTAACTAAATTTGTATGGATGCCATTTTTTTTCACCTTTTTCACAAGATAACGAACATACGGAGCTGACGGTGCTTCTCTTCTTCCAAAATCCGTACGCAATTTTCGCACACATTCTGCAACATTACCATGATTTTCCAAGTAATGTCGCAATATTTTCCAGCATTGTTCAAGAGTATACAAAGTCATATTTTTCAGCGGAAGGATAACACTAATTATCTGTTAATTCAGACATGAGCTAAGTGTTACCATTCACAAAATAAGCACTAGTTGAAAGAAACAAAAAACGCTAGAAGACGGACACTGTACTAGATTTTAGTTAAAGCTCCAAAAAAATTGTTTTTTGTTTGAAAAAAATTATTTTTTAAAAAGTTTTCCACACAAGTCAACTACCGCGTTATTATTGAATAGAAAAAAAACAACATTTCTGATATTGGTTATTTAAGCTATAGATTTATTAAAGCTCAGAAATATTGCAAACCACCTCTTAGAGCAGGCCATTTTCGGCCAGCGAGAAAAATTTGGAATACCAATGAATATAGAGCCATAATATGGCCAACTTCTAAAGACTTTTCTAAAACAGTTGTTGTAAACTAGGAAACCTTAAGCTTTCCATAAGGAACAGACAAATTTTTTACTTCAATAAAAAATATATGCTGAAGAAAAACAAAACTGGTGACTCGAAATATCGATTAAAAAACAAACTACTTTATTATATGGTATTAAGTTTATCAGGCTTGACATCGTTCGATATTATTTCTGTGATTGATATTAATTAAGCAAGATAAAGGAAACATCAATATGGGTTACTAGCAGTTTCATAGCCGCTACGCTTCTCATCAGCTGCTATCCTTGAAGTCAGGCGCTCATGTTTCTAAAGCGGTACTCAATCCAGTCAGCCGAACAGGTTATTAAGTATGTATATTTTCTGATGATCACTCCAATTTCACCACAAAAACATCTCTCTTTTTTTGAAAAAGTTATTATTTTGAAAAAAATTTTTTTTTTGAAAAAATTATTAACAATTGTAAATCATGCAGTTCGATTATAAAGTTTAAATTAATGCTTAAAAAATAATAAGTATAAACTGCCCTAAGCAAATTATTGAATCAAGAATAAAAATAATATACTGTTATGTTGTGCTGTTATATTTTAATCAAATACATTAGAAAATGTGATTTTCTTAAATTATATATAGGATCAGTGTCTGGATCAGCGTTTAGTCGAGACTCCTTTCAATTAATCTCCTTATGCTGGATTTTTTAACCAATTTTTGGTGGTACTTTTTTTGAATCAACTTTTGATGGCACCGGAGCAGATTTTGATGGCATTTTTTTTGCCTCAACTTTGGGTGGCACCTTTTTTGCCTCAACTTTGGGTGGCACTTTTTTTGCCTCAACTTTGGGTGGCACCTTTTTTACCTCAACTTTGGGTGGCACCTTTTTTACCTCAACTTTGGGTGGCACTTTTTTTGCCTCAACTTTGGGTGGCACTTTTTTTGCCTCAACTTTGGGTGGCATTTTTTTTGCCTCAACTTTGGGTGGCACCTTTTTTGTCTCAACTTTGGGTGGCACCTTTTTTACCTCAACTTTGGGTGGCACCTTTTTTACCTCAACTTTGGGTGGCACTTTTTTTGCCTCAACTTTGGGTGGCACTTTTTTTGCCTCAACTTTGGGTGGCACCTTTTTTGTCTCAACTTTGGGTGGTACCTTTTTTGCCTCAACTTTTGGTGGCACTTTTTTTGTATCAACTTTTGGCGGGACTGCTTTTAAATTCCCACTATGTTGCAGTTTTTTAGTGCTGACAGCACCCTCAGTTGTTTTCTCTATCCAGTCCAAATACTGCGAAACTAAAGTGAATACTGCCGGAATTGGATTTGTACACAACGTATTACCGTAAGAAGTTAAACCAATAATAATGTTGGTGTTTTCCAATACTAAAGGCCCGCCAGAGTCCCCGCGGCAAACATTAATGCCACTAATAGTGGCGGTGCAAATGTGGAATGGTGGTTAAGCGCGCCCATTTTAATGTATCGGTTTTGTTTTCAAGTAAATCTCCAATACGGCCCCAACCTGAAGCAATTACAGATTTGGCGATGAAATCCGTGTCTGCAGAAGGCAAAGTAATGGGTTGTATGTTTTTAGTGTAATTAGTGTATGGAATTTTAACTAAAGCAATGTCATGTTCATAGTCATTTTCTGGATTATATCCTTGATGTGTAAATATATCTTTTTTGGGTACATCTAAGAACTGGGCAACTAAACGCCTGATTGTGCCCAATTCGACCTCCAATCTTTGGGCGCCTAAGGCACAGTGGGCAGCTGTCAAAACCCATTCGTTGTGAATCAGGGCACCACCACACCACTCAGTGTGGGATTCATTGTATACTACTACAATGCCAACCTGGTAGGGAAATTGTCCTTCGACAGCATCTTGTCCTCTGGTAATGCGCCCTTCCAGTGGTCCTGCTGGTACCACCACATTACGTGACTTCACTTCTTTTGCGGGTAAAGCGAAAGCACTGCCCAAAGTCAACATCAAAACTATTAAGCTCATCATGTTAATTTACACAGTTTAACAATTCGCATATAGTTAATTAATTTCTATTATTTGAACTTTTTTTAGATAATATAGAAAGAACTTTAGCCTGATAAACTTAATACAGAGACAATGCGTATATATTTTTTCGGCTCAGGCTTTTGCCTTTTATACAATTTTCTTGTATTCTTTGCTTAATAGAAATAAATTTTTTGTTAGCTCACAAAAAGCAAATTTGGTTTATAACTATTTACTTAATATTTTGGTTGGTTTTTTGTTTTTAATTCCAATATCAGTAACACGTAATACGCACCACTCGTGTACGGTTTGTTGGCATTGTAAAAACATACGATTTCGTATTTGTAATACTAAATGTGCGTATTATGTAACTCTTTTCAAGGCTACATATCGCAGTAGGAAAATGGGAATTCTATAATTCCCAATTAAAGCGGTAAAGCTAATTTAAACTCTAAAATAAAATATCTATTACACTGATTACTTCTTCGTTTCATAGTACGTTGGCATTTTTTGCAATTTCGGTTTTCTACAGTTTTTGCATCACTTAATTACCTAATGCTGAATGAATGAAGCATGAATAGCCTAAGCCGGGAAAAAGAAAAAGGTTGGGGCCTGTCGATAGGAGGCCAACCATATTGATTGTTGATATAACAATATTCTACGAACTATTTATTTGTATACTGAATATGAGTATTCATTAGGTGATTAGACGTAAAGTCTATTTAGCTTGAAATAAAATTTTTCCCAACATCGCCCCCTTCAATGGGCCCCATTGCACAGCCCCTTGGTGGGCTTAAACAAAATTTTAGCACAAAATAAAAATTTGGTGATAAAAAAAAGGCTATGAAAAATAGAAATTTTTGAAACGAAGTTATTTAACGCGGAAACGTGGAAATTAGTAGAAATCGTCACGAAAGCGTGTGAGCTGTTTATATGTTGGTGTACTGACGCCAAGCAATTGTGTATGATGGGCGGACACCTACGAATAAATATTAATTAGTTGTGAAAACGAACACTATCAGCTGCTAGATGTCGCTAAAGTACAGTATGGCACAAGAAAAAACAACAATATTAAAAAATTGGCCAACAGTTGCTTTTCTTCGTTTTGTAGCAGATTGACAAAAAAAAAAATACTGCATGTGCCAGAAGTAAAAAATAAAACGTTCGAAAAATTTAAAGAATCACCAAATTTCAAAATTTCAAAAACAACACAAAATAAAACATACAGATTTCACGTTTCATTATTACATTCATTTTCAGTATTACATTCAAAGATGAAAAAAAAACGTAAGGAACTTCGTTCTCGATAGCGAATTTACATTTACTCACATCTTTGAGATGTGTGTTGAAGATGTTGAAAATTGAAAAAAGCCGTTTACATTACATTTTCAACATCTGTCAGCTGTCAAATATTATTTCACGTGTTTGAGCAAACTAAAAAACATTACTAATTCAGGTCCAAAAATGAACCTTTTCAAAAAAAAATTTTCGCTGTATTCTTCAGCTGTCAGCAAATATTTTTTGAAAAGGTTCATTTTTGGACCTGAATTAATACATTTCAATTGGCTCTTAAAGCAAATAAATAATTAAGTTCATAAAAAACATTACACAACACGAAGTATTTTATTCTTTTTTACTATATATAAAAGTATTGTATTACTAATTTTATATTATGTTTAATTTAATTAAAACTTACTTACATTGTTCGTTCACGCTCATTGTAAACATTTTTGACACTTGTATATTTTCTAGTGATGGTAGGAATTTTTATCATTTTTTTTTTAACTTCTTTTTAGTGATGACATTAGATTAAACGAAAGATGTTGAATACGGCGAAATGAGAAATGAACATCTTGTAAAGATATTGAGAGATGTTGAGTTTTTTTCATATAGAATTTGTATAGGAAGATGTTAACATCTTGCCAAAATGATGAAAGTTGTAAGATGTGAGTAAGTGTAAAAAGCCTATAACGGGGGTCCCCCGACCTCATTTTTTTTTTCTTCCAATATTGGCCCAATTTATAACTAAGACTAGATTCACCCATAAGCGAGTCGCAGCCTTTTGGTGTACGATTACTAAGAGTCAAATGTTAAATTCATTTATTAATCAAAAAATATTTTACTATTAAAATTATCAGGCTAGAAAGTTTTGTTTGAAATGCTCAAAAAAATTTTTTTTTGCAATAACTTGAGTTCAATTCCTGAATTTGAACTCAAGTTTATGAAATTGATAAATTGCATTCAATACTTGTATCCCATACTATTTGTTCAGCAAAGTGTTATCAAGAAAATAGTTCTTAACGTAACGCATGCAAAAGATTGTCAGTGAAATCGGATACAGTCTCTTACAGCTCTGCCATTTAGTAAGGAAACAAACAACAACTTCATTATGATCATCGTCCTCAGCAACATAAAGTGTACGTTGTAAAAAAAAAAGAAAAACACCAGCAGCACCCACCTTACGTTGTATGTCTCTGATAACAGTTTATATGTTTTAGTGCTGCTCAACTCAAGTAAAGTAAAGTGAAATGGTGTTTGTTGTACAGTAGTAGTAGTAGTAGTAGTAGTGTTGTGCGGTGTTGCATGTTTTTTCATCCTGTGTAATATCCTTTTGCCGGAAGGTAAGCAATATTTATTAGCTAGTTAAATTGAGAATTGTACAAAATGGGCTTCCACAAAGTAGATTTTACTGTTAAAGCTTATTTCGTGCTTTTCTTTTCCTTTGGAGCAAATAAATTTGTTCGTTTATGACTTTTCAGTTACGCCAAACAAGATCTACCATCCACCTTGCTGTAAGATTTTATTGGAAATCCGAAAAAATTCTGAAACTCATAAAACACCTTGTGTGAAGAGGCATTGCAACAATTTGATGCGGTGAATAGTATTTAAAAACACAAAAATGACTTCCTCCATCTTTTAGTTTAGTTGAACTTACATTTAAACTGGTATATCTGTAAATCGCGTGAATACTTAAACCACATTTCAATAAAGAAAATTTAATTTTTAAGCTTCAGTCTTCAAAAAGGGCAAAACATTAGCTTTTTAACATCTTGGCCAAATGTTTAGTTTCCTTATACCACAAAGGAGGAAATCACCTATTATCATTTCTTTAAATGGTGATTTAAAAGATTTGCTAAAAAGATTTTCTCTCTCGCCCTCTCTCTATCTCTCTCTCTCTCTCGCTCTCTATTTGCAAAACGGAAACTGACAATAAACTACATTTTCCGGTTACTTGTCATGTAAGTTAAGTCCTGCAAAAATGTATGGAAATGTCTGTCAACATGCACACGCACATTTCATGTTTAGTTTTGTTTAGATCTCAACTGCTGTGTAGTACTTGTTAAAAAAAAAATCTGCTAGATGACACGATGGGTTGTAACCCTATAAGTTATATGTATGTGTGTGTGTGTGTGTGTTTGTGAGTTTTTTTCTCTTAATATTTCTACTGTTAAAAGTTCATGTTGTTATTGCCAGTAAGCCAGGGTGTAAACGCAACAAAATGTCTTAGCAATTGCCAACAATAAAAAGCAAAAACAACAAATATATATGTATATATAGATATATATTATATTGCTGCTATAGTGCTGTGTGTTAGCTTAAGTCATGTTGACAATAGCTTTGGCTTTGCTTTTGACACTTAGTAAATGGTACCGCCCGTTGTGTATTTTCAGTCACTGACTTGGCATCAACAACATCAACCAACACAAACAATAACTGCAACAGCAACAGCAACGACAACAATATCAGCATATGCAGTAGCACAAGTCATAGAAGTAGCATGAACTTCCACTACAACAGTATCTAGTAGTGATGACAATAACTGAATCTCCACTACCACAAATATTTTATTCCAGCTTTGAATGGTGCCTGCCAGCAAATACAGAAATTGCGAGATTTCCTACAATAAATATAAGAAATATATTTCTATGCTGTGGCAATGATTTGTGCAGTTTTCTCTGGCATATAAATATGTACGAGGGTTGGTTTTTTTTCTATTTCGCGACTAGAGAACAAAAGGAAATATCAAATTAGCGAAAATCAATTTATTAATTCAGGTGCAAAAATTGACCTGAATTAATACATTTCAATTGGCTCTTAAAGCAAATAAATAATTTAGTTCATATTTGAAAATCAATTTATTATTTTTTTAATAATTTTCCCATTTTGCATGCGTTTGAAGGCAAAATTGTGAAAGCAATTTTGCCACTCTGATTGAGGTTTCTGCAAAGCCTGCATTCTGAATGCAGCAACCGCTTCTTCAGGTGTCGAAAAACAAAGACCGCCCTCAGTTTGTTTTTTATGTATGGCAATAAAAAAAAAGTCATTCAGCGTTAAAACCAGGACAGATGATGCTTCAAATCGATGTTTTGGTTGCTCGAAAGTGCAGTTGTTTGAGCCGCTGTGTGAGAGCTCGCATTGTCGTGGTGTAGAGTGTTTCGTCTTTGGCGGCTTGGTTTTTTCTGATTTCTCGCAAGCCAAATGGCAAACAAAAGTCATTGTGTACCACTCAGAATTTACTGTTCTACTGGTACCATTGCGACATGTCCAGTTTTTTTCCGAAAAAAGTATGCAATCATTTGCTTAGAAGTGCTGCGTGCTCGAACAACTTTTGTTGGATTTTGCTTATCTTGAAATATCCACACAGTCAACTGCATAAACTAAACAAATCAACATTTCATTACCTATCACGGTGTCATAGACGTTTTTCGAAGTACCGTGATCGTATTTTTTGAGCAGCCTTGGGACCAATCGACATGAGCTTTTTTTTCTACGATTGGCAAACCGACATCAAGGGTTTTGGGAGCAAAAATTGATTTTGAACGACCACCGAGAAATTCGTGTTGGAGAGAACTACCATGGCAATTATATGTACTATACATAGAGCTTCATCGCCAACAATTGAATTAAGTTCATTCAAGCTCACGTTGCTGATTTAATCCACCTCGAAATTTATAAAAAATAATCACGATTTAATTCCATTTTTGGGGCGAAATGAATTTTTTAAGATGAATCTGTAGACAACACAAATAGCGCTCGTATGTGAAAACTTTCTGAGTACACATCACCTCGAAAATGCCTCACTTTACGATAGAGCTATCAGTTGCCAGACTGCAACACTACGGTTGCCAAGTCTCGAAACATAAAAGGCAACCCTCGTATATAGAACTAAACTAAAACTTTGTTTTACAGGAAAAATTTACCAACTGCTTCAACTGTCCGTCTCTATATCGCTATCAAGCATTTGTTTGCCGGCTGGAAATTAATCTTTTGTATTTTTTTACTGGTGCAAATGACACTGCAGCTTGCAAGAAAGGAAGAAACCAATTAATCGAAATGTGGCCTAAACGAACATTTTGTTGCTACAGCCTAATGGGAACCTGATCCAAACTATGGTTCACTACTATATAAACACATTCGTAGCAGCAGGCTACCAGAACACACCCGTACAAATGCGGCCAGCTTCATATGTCGCCTTGTAGCCAGATAATTGTGAAAGCCAATGACGAAAAATTTGCACATGGCAAAAAGTATGACAGGGCACAATAGCAAAATAAATTCTCTGGATACCCGTCCTTCGACCTTTTTTATTTACCTTTATTAGGTTTTATAAATGAGCGCAAGGTCACTTTAATCTCAATAAATATATTTTCTTTGATCTTTGATAAATTTTCGATACGCCTTTGTGTATCTTCTTCAGGAAAACGTGTTTCCTGAAGAAGATTAAAGTGACCTTGCGCTCATGTATAAAACCTAATAAAGTAAAATAAATTCGCAAAAAATTTTAAAATTGCAAAGTTCAAATTCAAACAGTTGTTAAAAAAGCAAAATACTTGCGAAAAAATGGCTCTACTGCAAAAATGTTAAAATTTAAAAAAAAAAAAAAAAAAAAAAAAATCGCCATACTCACAAATTGACTCGAGAAGTATTTTAAAAATTTTGTGGAATTGGCCCATAAGCAAATGGTGCTTGCAAATGGAAATTTTCGAACAATTAATTCATTTACATCAAACAGGTCTTCAAATCATAATTCACAAAAAAAATGCAATTTGCAAAAAATAACCTAAAATCCTTTCTGAAAAAGTTAAATCAACGCAAAAGCAACTGCTGAATTCCTAATTTTAAACAGCTGCTTTTCAACTGTGTCTTTTGCAAGTGTTTCAAGTTTTTCAAGTAAATTTTTGCAATTTGCAAAATTTTTGCATTTTTCAACTTATTTGCACCCACTAACATTCCATTTCAATTCAATTTTTAAATTTTACGCTTGTTGGCTAGTCTTAAGAATAACAACTCTGAAAATTGCAATATGTAAGTAAATTTTAGCAATTTGCAAGTTTTTTGCGATTTTCAACTTCCTTGCAGCCATTAGCGCTCTCTGAAACAGTTTTGAATCTGCAAAACATCATTTCAATTCAGTTTGTAAAACATGCAACTGTTAAGCTAGTTTGCTGGTCTTAACAATATGAACTCTGAACACGTGTGTCACATACGGCAACTCTGTCAACAACTTCGTAATTAGTATGCAACCGTGGACGAGCAACGACGTGAAGTTTATCAAGTGTAAATTCTTTTTATTTTCGTTTTGTTTTTTTTAATAAATATACATATATCGGTATTATACAAAAAACGTGTTTTTTCGACCGTCCGTGACACGTGTTTGAAGTAAAATTTTTTCAATATGCAATTTTTTTGCAAAAAGCAAATTTTTCAGTAATTGTTGCGCTTTTGTACTCTGCCATGCTAATCGCACTTGTTTCAAAGGCTATTCTTAGAATTCAAAATGAAAAAGAAAACCAAAATTAAATTTTTCATGATATGGATTTTTAATGGCACAAACAATCAGTCTTGCAATGCAGAACATTTTACGAAGCCAAATTAAATGATATCTATTACTACATATGTATGTCTTGCTATAAGTTGTTAGCACAGTTTTTTTCGTAAGTATATTAATTAACTAAATACATTTAAAATTTTTATCTAAGCTCCCCTTTGGCGGATTTTCTGCAAATCGACCCTGGGTGGTACTGCTTTTAGATTCCCTTTAGAAGGTGTTTTCTTAACGGCAACCGCACCATTAGTTGTTTTCACGATCCAATCCAAATACTTGGAAACACGAGTGTGCACCGAAGGATATGGTTTTGTGCAATCTTGATTATAGTAAGAAGTTACACCAATTAGAATGTCAGTGTTTTCCAACACTAGTGGTCCGCCTGAGTCTCCGTTGCAAATATTTGTACCACCCACAGTGTCGGTACAAAATTTGTTATCAAGTATACCCACATAAGAGAGCTTACAAACATCAGGGTATATGATGCGCAGGCGAGCCCATTTTAATAGATCGGTCTGATCTTGAGGTCGATTTCCAGTACGACCCCAACCTGAAGCAATTGCATACTTGTTGCTTAAATCCACATCTAAGTCAGCCAATGTAGCGGGCTTTATATTTTTGGTGTAGTTAGTGTATGGGATTTTTATTAAAGCAATGTCATTTTTAACCGTCTTTTTTACACTATAGCCTTCATGGACAAACATATTTTCTTTGCTAACATCTTCTCCGACAGGAGCTTCTAGGCGATTCACAGCGCCCAATACCACCACGATTTCCTTGGCACTGTCGATACAGTGAGCTGCTGTCAAAACCCATTCGTGATGAAGCAGCGTTCCACCACACCACTTGGAGCTGGTTTCATTATAATATATTGCAATACCAGCTTGGTAGGGAAATTTTCCTTCTCGAGCATCTTGTCCCCCGGTAATGCGTCCTTTTAGTTGTCCTGCTGGCACCAGCACATTGCGTGACCTTAGCTCTTTGCCGGGCAAAGCGTAAGCGGTGGCCAAAGTCAAAACCAAAACCAAAGCCAAGAAACTTCCCATAGCGCTTCAGACAATGTGTGACAAGTGACTAATAGTTCTTCGGTTCAAACTATCGGCTTTTATACAATTTTTGCACATGGTTTATTTAATGGAAAACAGGTGTGGGTGGGTGTATGTGATTGTGTGTGTGAGTGTGTGTGTGTGTATGCCAAGTGTATGTAAATGTGTTCGTAAGTTAATGAAAACAAATTTGCGCATATGGCTTGTAACCTTGATTAATATAGTAAATATTATCATGTATTTAATTTAAATGTCGAGCACCAATCTCTGGGCCACTATAATATAATTAAAGTAGAGCCTACCAAGTGATATGCCACAACTTGATGCTCTACATTTAGGTGCATAGAAATGCAGTATACCTGTTTTAGTTTGCTGAATAATATTCTAATCACCAGAGGGCCTCTGGGTCAAGCGGCTGGGGAGTCAGGAGCGCCATGTGTCAAATAGTCGAATATAAGTGAAGCTGACTGTAGTATATTATAGCTATCCTCGGATCTCTATAGACAGCTTTGCTCTACCAGACCCATACGATGATTCCCGCTAAGGGGAGGTAAAATACAGAAATATTGCATAGTTTAATTTCACTCGTAGAAGTGAATAAACTATGCCATCCGAATAGCTAACTCCTATGCACAACCCGTCTCCGGGTGCTGTTGCTAGCTCGCTTCTCCATAAACGGTAATGAAAAAAAACTCCATTTTGAATGACACTGCAAACACTTTCTAACAAACGAGACTCTCCAAAATGCTTTTCCCCTAAGACAATTTATGTGCTTAAAAATTGTTTACTGTTTACAAGCGCCCCATTCCTCAAAAGTGTGTAAAATACACAACCACAAAAGCTTAATGTGTTGCCTTTGGTTGGTCAAATCAAAAAAGCCTAATAATAAGTTTGCATCTTGAGAAACGGAGTCATGATCTCAATTGTTTCCCAATTATTTTCTAAAATTACAATTATGTGTACTTGATACTAGTTTTTGAATCTTTTCTTTTAATTTGAAAATTTTTAATATATCTACATATGTATTAGAACACACTATCAAATCGATATATCCAAAATGTTAATATTATATAATATATTTATTAAAACAAATGACCTCAAGCTGAGAATATTCAGCCGAAGAAAAATGACGAATTTGTTTCACAAAGATTCCAAACTAAGATCTCAGTTTTAGAAAATAAATTTGTATTTCTTTCGAGTGGAAATTCGCAAGATCCCCGGTTATATGTATATGAAATCGCCTTTTGTACTGACATTCGGAAGGGCGCTGCAAAGTTAACTTTTACATGTGAGTAGGAATAAATTAAGTCAAGTACGAGGCTGGGGCTCGCACACTTAGGGTTCCGTACATATGTATGTGTAATGTATGTATAGAATGGCGTATGTGAATACATATGTATGTATATATTATAAATTTCATCTCTCTGTTTTTACAGCTACTTTATGCTGTATGGGGACACCTAGTAATTTTCCACTTGTTGTTGTTGTTGTTGTAATTTGCTGTTGTAAGGCATCTGGGAATGCATACACTGTGCAAATTTCGGCTCTCTCTCTCTCTCTCTTACGGTTCGAGAGTTATAGCTATTACTCTACGTTGTAAAGGGACACCTGGTAGTATTACAGTTGTTGTTGTTGTTTTTAGCAAGTGTTGTTGCGGAGCATATGTGAATACACACATTGTGCAAATTTCATCCCTCTGTCTCGCACGGTTCGAGAGTAACGGCTAATTGTAACTTTTCGTTGTATGGGGACACCTGGTCGTTTTCTGATTGTTGTTGTTTTTAGTATTTGTTGTTGTAGAACATCTATAAATACATACACTATGCACATTTCAGTTCTCTCAGTTTTACGGTTCGAGAGTTATAGCTAATTGCAACTTTTCGTTGCATGGGGACACCTGGTAGTTTTCGACTTTTTGTTGTTTTTAGTATTTGCTGTTGTAGCGGCAAGTTACAGCAACATCCTGTGAAAATTTCAGCTCTCTAACTTTTCCAAAATACTCGCGTCTGCAGAACGATCAATCATCCCACAAGATATGAGATGTGTTCACATTTGGCAAATTTTGGCCCAAAAAAGTGTGACCACTAAATTAATACAGGGCTTCGTTTTGGAAAAGTATATGCATTTAAGTAAACAAAAACATGCACACCCTTAAGTATAAACAATACAGAAAACGAAATCAGCAGAAAAATGGGACTAAGCATTTGATTTGAGAAGAGCCTGTTTTAGAGTTCTATTTAAAGAAACAGTAAATGAAATATTCCCCTTTATTGTCAAGTTAAATGTTGACCACTTCCCTATTGATAACAATTGTCTTATTTAGGGCTGCCGTTGTTATTATTATTCATGTCAGAAACAAGCAATAAAATATGCTCTATTTGAGAATTTGACCAAATGAATGACACAAAAGGGTTCAGTAAATTTGTTAAAATTTTATAGTTCAATGTAAAAGCTCTTATTGTTTTACTGTGCTTGGTTGGTAACTGCTTTTATTTATTTATTTATTTATTGATTAATTCATAAAAAATAAAAATTTCTAGTTGCTAAGTAAAAAATCCACGTAATAAAACAAATGCGAATTTTACAGAACTCAACGAGTAAGCAAATGGTTTGTCTGTAGCACAGCAGCTCTGTTTGTGAAGCAAACACAATTATAATAGGAAAATATTAGAAAAATTACGTAATCTGGCAAAGCTGGTGCCCGGCAACGATTTAAATATATTAGCATTATATGTATGTATATCCCCAACCAACATACTCCATTTCCATAAATACTTTTTCGTTTACAACTGCACAGCAAGAAAAAGCTTGTTTTAGATTTAAAATTTAGATTTAAAATTTTAAACAAGCCCAATAGGCATTGTTAAAGAGACTCAATCCTGTCGAGCATCAAAATCAGTACGAAATTCTTGGATGTGTTTGTAAACAGCACTTGTGTTTCTTGTTTCTACAAGTATTGAATTTTGTTGCATTTTTTTAATTGCTACCATGGCTGAGTTGATAGAGTGGCGGGACTGGCAGTAATTAGGTTCCAGGTTCAAATCGACAAAGAGACAAAGTAATTCATAGATCATTATTATATTAGGGAAGTAGAGCGGAATATTTCAGATACGAATTTGGTATTAAAAAGGCGTAAGAACAAGCATCGAATCAAGTGCCTAATCAATCATTACACTCAAAGCAAATGCAATCCTTTCCGAATTTAAATCAATTCCGAACAGTGCCAAAAGTTCGGCGTTCTTGCTTTTAAGCGCAGATTTGAGCTACATCCAATCCAAAACCATAATTGGATATGGCCAAAATCAATCCATAACTGTGATGGAATATGTTTGAAATTAATTGTTTAGTGCTTGAAAAATCCTCACTTAAATTAAGTATATTGTAGTTGATTTAAGGAAATCTGTTCTTACCGAACTTCTGACACTGCTTGGCTTTGATTTCAGTACAAATGGACTGAATTGTTTTTTCCAGTGTACACAAATTAAGCAAATAAAAATATTTTGAATATCAAAATTTTGACACTATGTATAAATAAATGTATAAATTTTTTTTTTGTTAGCCAACTATGTATGTCGTTTATTTGGGCCTTTTAATACACGCCCGCATTTTCAGGCAAATCAGCCACAAGCGAATTCTGTATAAAAGCTGGCAGTTTAATCACTTATTGCGAGTACGACATGATGTGCTTAATCATTTTCATTTTGGCATTGGCCACTGCTTGCGCTTTGTCTGGCAAAGAAGTTAGATCACGCGGTGTGATAGTACCGGCGGTACAACTGGAAGGACGTATTACCAGAGGAAAAGATGCTAGGTATAGTAGAGGGGTTTTTTTGTCCATGTCTTGCGACACACACCTTAGCCAGTATAGGCTTATTGTGTGCTCCGTGGATCAAACCATGTCATAATTAATAACCGTATAACTAATAACTGGTTTGAGTGAACTTAGACTGTTTTTATAATTGTTTGCGTGTAAAATTGTTGTATATTTATGAGATTCTATATTGATCTTCAAATGGATCTGACCACATCACCTCTTCTGTTACTAAATAATGTAACAAATGATACATGTGTATGAAGGGGTTTACAAGACTTTGTTGTGTTCAGAGCAAAACAGAAGCAAATATGTATGTATATATAACTAATCTCATGTAGAAAGGCATCTACTCATATTATTTTTTTATCTCAAGTGATTTGCAATTTTCAAACATATACGCAAAAAAAAATTAATAATGATGAAAAAAGAAAAGTTGGAGTTAGAACTTTTCTACATGAGACCAACGACTATTTATTGTTGTGTTTTCGAAATGTTTTTGTTTTATTTAAATACTTTTAAAATTGCGATTTTGCGATATTGCTGTGCGATACTATTGAATTTTCCTATAGCTTTGTTTTCGTGACAACTTCTTAACGTTCACGGCGCCGCCAGTTGTTTTCTCAATCCAGTCTATATACTTGGAAACTCGAGTGTAGACTGAAGGTTCATTTTCAAAACATGACTTACGACCGTATGAAGTTAAGCCAACTAGAATTTTGGTGTTCTCCAACACCAATGGTCCGCCTGAGTCTCCGTTGCAAATGTTAACACCGCCAACAGTGGCAGTACAAATGTTGCTATCGAATATACCCACATAAGTCTGATTGCAAACATCATTAGATATAATACTTAAGCGCGCCCATTTTAATGTATCGGTCCTATTTTCAGGTAGATCTCCAATACGACCCCAACCTGAAGCAATCCCAGTCTTGTGCTGAAAGCCAGTATCTATGGTGGGCAATAGAGCGCGTTGTATATATTTAGTGTAGTTGGTGTATGGAATTTTAACTAGAGCTATATCATTTATATAATAATTTTCCTTATTATATGCTGGATGATTGAAGATTTCCCTTGTGGTGACATCGTCTATAACTGGAGCAATCAAACGGTTAATGGTGCCCAATTCCACACGGAGTTTCTTGGCATTGAGGGTGCAGTGAGCTGCTGTCAAAACCCATTCGTGGTGAATGAGGGCTCCGCCACACCAACTGGTATGGGTTTTGTTATGATGTACTGAAATACCAGCTTGATAGGGAAATTGTCCTTCGACAGCATCTATTCCTCTGGTAATACGTCCTTCTAGTCGTCCTGCAGGTACTACGACATTGCGTGGTCTCAGCTCTTTGTTGGGTAAAGCAAAAGCGATGGCAAGAATCAAAACCAAAATTATTAAGTTTTTCATGTTGCCCCAGATAATGTAAGAACTTATTTAAAATTTGTTGGGACACAGAGTCGCATTTTATATAACTTCTGCTAGAAAATGGATGTGTGTGCGTATGTACATATGTACACATATATGGTGTAACTGCGCAGATAAATTTCTTAAATAGATCTCAAGAAACAAATTTGCGAATATGATTGGAATTTTTTGTTTTTTATTTCAAAAGAGTAAATATTTTTATTAACAATTGTAAATATTTTCCTTTTTTTTGCGTAACATTTTTATACATACGCACTAGTGAGTGTATGTTTATGATAATACATATTACAAAGCTAAAGCAATTGAGAATTCGTATACGAAATGTGAGTATAGTATACGAATTCCTAATTGCCTTAGTTTTGTAATATTATCATAAACATACACTCATAGTAGGAATGTGCTACATGTTATATAAAAAATAATAATGGGTTACCCATTTCGTGGTTTCAAATGTCTAGGACTGGAATTCGACATCTGTCAAACTCTGCCGAAAGGCTGACTTTAACGAAAATCAATCGCTTAACTATCACACAAGGGAAAAAATGATCAAAAAAATACTGCAAACCTGGTGATTCTGCCACAGACAGCCACATATTGTGCTTTAAGAGGAGGTTCTACGGTTCTGAGATGTTGCAAGACTTTAAACGTTTTCTGTAGAAAAAGTTTGTTTGAGCATTTCTGCTTCTCATTTTGTTCCTGAGAATTTTGGAATAAGTAGCTGGGCTTCAAACATTCTTTTTAGATTTTTCAAGTCTACTGATGAGTCGTTTAGCAGCAACGAAAGGGTTTTTTTTTAGACCTAAAATAATAAATTTCAATTGGCTCTTATAGTGAATAAATAATTAAGTTCATCTTGGTTTTTTTTTCATATTGCGATATAAGATAATTAAATTAAGCGAAATTACAAAAAGGGCTAGTAAAAATCTGTATGCATGATATCAATCATATGAATATAGCACGTGTTATGAAATGCTCACATACATATGTACAAATTCAAAGAACTAATACAATTTACTTTATTAAAATAATATTTAAAAGCATATGCGGAAATTTGTTTTCAGCTAAGAAACTTATTTACTCATTTGCACGCTGGCACTGTTTTTATTATTTTTTTTTTTTTTTTGTTTTTGACAAATAACCAAAAATTGTATAAAAGCCAACAGCTGGATCCAAAAATACTAGTCATATTTTATCAACATGAAGAGCTTAATAATTTTGGTTTTGAGTTTGGCCATCGCTTTCGCTTTACCCGGAAAAGGTCTAAAGTCACGCAATGTAGTGGTGCCTGCAGGACGACTAGAAGGACGTATTACCAGAGGAAAAGATGCTGTCGTAGGACAATTTCCCTATCAAGCCAGTCTTCACATAAAATATAACGCTACCTATTATAAGTGGTGTGGTGGCTCCCTCATTCATCACGAGTGGGTTTTGACAGCAGGTCACTGCACCTTAAATGCCAAGCACCTAGAAGTGAAACTGGGTACCACGAATCGTTTAATTGATGGTGTACAGATAAGACATAGAAACTTGTTCACCCACGAAGGCTACGATCCAGATAATATCGATATACATGATATTGCTTTAGTAAAAATTCCATACACCAATTACACGCAATATATTCAACCTGTTACTTTACCAGCCATGGATGTGGACTACACCGGCAAGTATGCCATTGCTTCGGGTTGGGGTCTTATCGGCGATCTACCTGAAAATACAACCGATACATTGAAATGGGCACGTTTAGGTATTATATCGAATAAAGTGTGTTACGAGAAATTTCCTGTATTTGATACCAATATCTGTACCGCCACCGTGGGTGGTGTTAACATATGCCATGGAGACTCAGGCGGACCATTAGTGTTGGAAAAGACTAACATTCTAGTTGGTGTCACTTCGTACAGTGAAGAATGTACCGGAACATATCCTGGAGTATTCACTCGTGTTTCCAAATATTTAGATTGGATCGAGAAAACAACTAAAGGTGCGGTGAGCGTTAAAAAAGTGCCATCAGTAGCGGCGTAGAAATTCAAGAAGAGCGTCAGAAAATAGAACTAAGATGGAAAATTTTAGACCTAAAGTAATACATTTGGCTCTTATAGCGAATAAATAATTATTTTGAAAAATTTGTTTGTTAATATAATATTTAATTGCCTTTTTTTATTCTGGCTATTAATGTGTGTCTACTGAGTGATGCTCTAAATGAGATCATCGTTTTCCTTCGCATAAATGTGTCGAAAACCATAAAAACAATATAAAAAATTGTTGATGTTTTCAATAGAAATAGGCGAAAGAAAATTTCCACTCTCACATTAAATTTGTTGTATATGTTTGTATGAAAGCGATCCTAAAAAGGCATCGTACAGGGCGTCCAACTTAAATTTAGTACATTTTTTTTTATATGAAAGCCACCCTAAGAAGGCATCGAAAAGGACCAGTGCGCAGGAAACAAATGTTAGGAAAAAAGGTTATTGGGGGGTTTGTCATAAGTGGCAAGCTGAGGCTGAGTGGGCCACATTTAAGAGCCCCGAAAATGAAAATTTCAATCATCACTCTGAGTTTTCCCAGAATGACCGAAGAGGAGTCAAATGTAAGACACACCCTTAACAGTAATTTTTTCGCCAATTTCTTTTTTCGCCTCGAAAAGTCGATGGAACAAATTGACCGGACCGAGAATGAAACCGTTTTGTTTGCCATTCCATATTAATGATGGATGAAAAATTTCACTCACGAAAATTCTGATTTTTGACAACTACATTAAACTTAAAAAAAAATTTTTCATTCTACGCTGTGAAAAATTTTGAAATAAATTTTAAATAAAAAAATTTAAATTAAATTACTTTTTCAGGCTTAAGTTCAACCCTTGGTTTGTCACTACTTTTTTAATTAATATCAATTAAGTAAAGAAAAGTAAAATTTAGTAGCTAGGTGGACAACCGGCTGTTACTGGGCAGCAAACACCCTTCATCAGCACACTATGAACTTTGGACGTGTTTTCTTTACTTAATTGATATTAATTAAAAAAGTAGTTACAAACCAAGGGTTGAACTTAAGCCTGAAAAAGTAATTTAATATAAATGTATTACAACACAGAAGTTCAATAACAAAATTAAAATTTACAGTAAAAAATTAATTTTGAAAATTATTCTTCATTAGAATAATACTTTTTTTCTTAAATTTTTAATGAAAAAATTTCAATAATTGCCGATAAAATTATTGAAATTTTTTCATTAAAAATCTAAGAAAAAAAGTATTATTCTCCGGCCGAACTATTTTCGTCACTCTCATGGGAGATTTTTCTGTTTTTTTTTTCTTAATTCCTTATAAATTAACGAAGCAGTTGCAGTAAGCAGAATGAAGGCACTTCGTTGGCCCAAAAACCTAAGAATCATCGTAGTACGAGTTGTTGTATGGACCAAGATTGTTCTATCAGTGTTTCAGACATGCTGAAAACTGAAGACGGCAAAGACCTCTAAACACTTTTGACTTTGAAAATTTACTCTGGCTTAAATGGCACATATTATTTATAGAATTAGGAAAATAAAAGTAATGAACCAGTATGAGACAGCAAATGGTTGCCGACGAAAGGTTTAGCTCCATAGTTCTTATATGCTTAGTTTCAAAAACTCAAAAAAAAATAGTTTGTAAGAAGCCATAGAAAGCAAATGGGGCCAGGACATAAAAGCCTCCGAAAAAAAAAAATGCGGTCGGGGGAACGAAGTTACTCACGTTCTTGTTTCATCTTTGAATGTAGTACAAGGTGAAATCTGTATGTTTTATTTTGTATTGTTTTTGAAATTTTGAAATTTTATGATTCTTTAAATTTTTAGAACGTTTTATTTTTTACTTTTGACACATGCAATCTGCTACAAAACGAAGAAGAAAATTTTTCAATATTGTTGTTTTTTGTTGTGACATACTTTACTTTAGCGACATCTATCAACTGATAGTGTCCGTTTTCACTACTAATTAATATTTATTCGTAGGTGTCTCTGCTGCTGCCAGCGGAGACACCGCCCATCATGCACAATTGTTTGTCGGCAGATACACTAACACATATAAACAGCTCACACGCTTTCGTGACGATTTCTACTAATTTCCACTGCCAGCAAGCCGCGTTAAGGAACTTCGTTCCAAAAATTTTCTGAATCATGCCCATTTTGTTAAAAAAGTGATTAGAAAATTTAATATTTTCAAAAACACATCGAAATGAAACTGGTAGAAAAAGTATGGAAGCTTTGTTTTCTTGTCCATACTCTATTAAAACGTGAACAATAAATCATTTCGGGAATGTTTTCGTTTCGAAAACTACTTTACACTCATAATCGTATTTTGAAAACTAAAAATAATTCTTTTCCATTTTATTTACCTCTGAAAAAAAAATGTTAATTTCATATTTCAAGTCGAAGCAAAGTTATGGCAGCCATCAGGTCTGCACTCAAATTTTAAAACTAATCCCAGCCTCATTTTTAATTAAAAATAATCCCTAAGAAATTTTATTTTTATCGGCACGTAAAATCCTCGCCTTCAAACGCATATTGTTATAAGATATACATATGTATGTATGTATATGATCCACTCGCATTGTTCTCCAAAAGACATTTCGCCACGTTTAATTTTGGTCGAGATATGACTGTGTTGCCTTAAAGGAATGATATTTATTTTAAATTATAGCCGACAAATTTCTTTTAACAACATTATTTATTTGAATTTGAAATTCTTGTTTTACTTAATAATATTTTTCTCTTAACTTTTCTTTTGATAGCAATTTATTATGCCGCCATTGCCCGCGTTTTTCCTACCACGCCTTTTGGTGGCACCCTTTTCAATTCCACTTTTGGTGGCACATTTCTTAGATTGCCTTTTGGTAACACTTTCGTAAGCTTTGCACTGCTTTTAGTTTTCTCGATCCAATCCAAATAGTTTAACACTCGGGTGTAGAGTGTGGGGACATCTTGTGAGCACATTTCCGTACTGGCGGAGATTATGCCAATTATAGTGTTGGTGTTTTCCAACACCAACGGTCCGCCAGAGTCTCCTACACAAACGTTGCCAGTGCCAGTAGTGCCGGTGCATAATTGGGTGTTATGCATTGCCTTAAAATGATTGATACACATATCATTAGGCATGATACTGAAACGTGACCATTTTAATTTATCGCTCTCAGTGCCTGGCCGATTTCTAGTTAGGCCCCAGCCAGCTGCAACTGCATGCTTGCCATTATAGTTGGCAGCACTTTCCAAGGAAGGCAATTTAACCGGTTTAATATAATCCGTGTAATCAGTGTGTTTGATTTTTACTAAAGCAATATCATGTTTCGCATCAGCAGCACCACTTTTGTATCCTTCATGATTGAAGATATTTTGTTTGGTAACTTCATGTACCTTTCTAGCAGTGGCACTGTTAACGGTGCCCAATAGTATCTGGAGTTTTTTGGCATTGAGGGTACAGTGAGCCGCCGTCAGAACCCATTCGTGGTCAATGAGGGCTCCACCACACCAATTAATGTGTGTTGCATTGTATTCTATGTAAATACCAACTTGGTAGGGAAATTGCTTTTCGGTAGCATATTCGCCCTTAATAATGCGTCCTTCCAGTCGTCCTGCCGGCACCTCCACACTGCGTGATCTCAGTTCTTTTCCGGGTAAAGCAAAAGCGGTAGCCAAAGTCAAAAGCAAAATTACTAAGCTCTTCATGTTGTTCTATACAATTTAACAATTAACTCTAGAGTTTGTGCTCAAGTTTTGGTCTTTTATACGATTTTCAAGTATCGCTTTTTTAACGAAAGCAAATTTGCTCATATGGTTTGAAATCTTTATTGACTTAGTAAATAGTTCAGGGTAGTTAATAACAAACATGCGCCTCAAATAATTATTTTTAAATCTACATATCGTTGGGGCAAAGCTGAAAACACAGAAAACCCCTCATCTAAAAATGTAGAAAATAAGGTTAAATTGAATTTTTTGCGCTGGTGATTTTTTAATACAACCTGATTATGTTTCTCCATTTTAAATTTAGTTTATCTTATTTTCGTATTGCAAAGTCTTTCGTTTAACACTAATGTTAGGAACACAACTGGGACGAACGACGAATTTCGCCCAACACAACAAATACGCCGGTCAAAATTCGCTGTATGAAGCATAATAACGACGAAAAGCAAAAACCTGTGTTATAAATGATAAAGTTATTTATTGTTTGTTCAAAGTTAAAAAAAAAAAAAAATTAAATGAATCAAAGAACTTAAAATTTTGTAAAAATTATTGAAATAATGAACATGATCCCAGATGTTAATATAATCTGGGATCATGTTCATAATTTTAATTATTTTTAGAAAATTTGAAATTCTTTGGACTCATTTCATTTTTTTTTATCTTATTACTTTTTATTTATTCATAAAGTTTTACATTTTCAATTATAATTTCACTTGTATCCATTTTCTCAGTTTTTTTAATTTTATCTTATTATAGTTGAACAGCTGATCACAGGTGTGACCATATTAAAAAAAAAATTGGTTGCCAAAAAATTTAGCATTACCAAAAACAAAGAATTCAACACTAAAAACAGGTTTTATAATCTAATATGTTGGCTTTTTATTTTAAATGCAAAAAGTCAAAGCTTAGCACTTAAAAACTTACGCTTAGTTTTTGAATTTCTACAGCGAACTTTCGACATGATATATTATTAAAATGGCTTCCTTGGCTAACAACTCTTCTTGAAAATTTAGTTTGTTCAAGTGTCAAGACAATACATATATATAACTTACAGCATCGAATATATATGTAGCACAGAAAAACACACAAAAATGAATACATGTGGTATGGTATTTGCTTACGTTGCTTATTTTCTTTCAATCTGTGGGTTTCCAAATAAAACTATTTATTGTATATTGTATTGATTATAACGTCAATAATTTAATTGACGTTGTCATTCTTACGCACTTGTATTGAATACGCTTTAAAATTTTTTTACATATTATCTACAACTGTTTAAATAATTTTAAGAACTCACGAATAGCGATTTTTCTACTAACTTTTAGTAATATGGATGACTAGTACGTTTAGGTTGACCTTGAGCCCAGCTCATACGCAAACACAATTCTTAAAACTCTTTACTATTTTTATTTTAGTGTCACTAGTGTCACATGACACTATGGAAAAATATTTTCTGACCACTTTATTTATTTTTTTGTATTATACTTATCTAAGTACAAGAATCATAAAAATTTCAAATTTTATGGATCAGTTTTTTTTAGAATTTTTATTTTTTTTTTCTTTTCTTCTAAAATATGAGATTTTTGTAAAGGTTGATCCAGACCTCTAGTCCTAACTTAAAAACGGTATGTCCAATTTTATCATGTAATACGTTAAAAAATTATAAATTTTGTCTGCTTTAAGTTTTGCTAAAGTTACTTTTTAGTAACGCTAATAATAATAATAATTATTTTAGGTCTAAAAATAGACCTGAATGTTTGCCGTCTTTTTCAGCCGTTTATATGCCGCCGACATTTCGTGGATGCTAATCAACTCATCAGTAGGCACGAAAAATTCTTAAAAGAGTGTTTGAAATTTACCGCCGATTTTTGACTTGGGATTTAAATACAAAATTAGTAAATTTTCCTTAAAATTTAAGTTGGATTTAAAATAGCTTTTCGTTTTACAGTCTAAAATTATTTTTGGTAATTAATTGTAATAGGAGTACTGCAGCACAATGTAAGTGTCAAAAAATTATCGATAACTCAATAAAAAAAACAGCTGTTTAAACAAATTTGGAAGCAAGAGAAATTGTGAAAAGCTTAGAAAATAATAAACTGTTTTTTAAAAATTATTAAAATAAGTAGCAAAAGCGATAAAAGGACTCCCAATTTCACTGCCACAGAAGTTGATTACCTTCTGAATAAAAAATAAATAAATTAATAAATATGAAACATTAATAAATATGAAACAAAAAAACATGTGCAATTTTCTTAATTTTCAGAACAAAGCCAAACTGTCAAAATCATATGGCAGTACGAAAAACTTAAATCGATTTTAAGTGGGCACAGCAGGCCGTTTAAGTTTGATTTAAATATCAACTGTGTGACTCAATTTTGTATTTAAATCAAATTGAAATTGAAATGGCATTTAAAATCCAAGTCAAAAATTGGTGGTTAACTACTTATTGCATAACTTCCATGAACAAAATGAGCGTTAACATGACGGCATTCATCGTCAACGCCAGACCTAAAATAATTGTGTTTTCCATGTTGCTTCAAAAAGTAAAAAAAAAGCACACATACTTTTTCGAAACAAACCATCTATAGTCATTTTTATATATGTACGTTTAGACACAGTTTAACGTGTCTGACGTGTCCTTTTCATTTTTCATCTCTTAAATCAGATTATTTATTTTGTAATCAAAAACTACAAATTTTTTTTTATCATAAAACATTGTTTGCTTTGTGGGGTGGGTCGATTTATGAGTTCAAAACATGTGGATATTTTTATAGATTTTTCGGGAGAAAAAACAGTCTCATTTCTATATACATATATTAACAAAAACCCGCGTCGAATTTAAATGTTTGTATTTTTGTATGGGAGATCCCCTAAAAAGAAATGGTATGGATGGATTCAGAGTGTTCCAAAAAATTTTGAAGAGAAAAAATTATTGGGGCTTAGTACTCTGCAGGCAGCATGAGACTAATTAGTGTGATGGAAGGAAAATATTTTTTTTTTCATACATATGTCCAACGAAAAATCGATTTCTAAATCCCCAACCACCCTTATGTTAAGTACTGATGTAGTAGGCAGGTGTTTCTTGTTAGATATCATTTATATAATATAAAAACGTCTCAAGTCACTTTGTTTTATATTCGCATTCTGTTCCACACAAATTCTGTGGGACAGAAACTTAGCAAATTTTTGTTATCAAAACTTTCACAGCCATAATATGAGAACTTTTTAGAGGGTCCCTTATAAAAGTCAGATGATAACTGTAGTGTTCGGCAAACTGCTGTAAGTAGAGTAGAATACACATGGATTCGCAAAGTGACATACAGTAGCACAAAAATGTAACTATTTGACCAATAGATAGAATGAATAGTTAGCATGCAAGTGAAGCCAGATTTCTACGCCATCGCAGAGTAACCAATCTTAGGCCTGGTGCAAGCAAAGTATTTTAATTTATAAAAAAAATTCTGTCTTAAGTGAAGACAGTTTTTCCAATGTAAGTAATAAATCAGATGAGAGGGTAGAGCTGAAAAGTCATATCAGTTTTTTTTTTGTGCTGGTTATTTATTATTTATAACTCGATTTTGATCGAACTCTTGATACCTATTGTATTTTTTAATATTAATCAGCTATAAAATAATTTTTTCTTTCTGACCTACAAAAATCCTCATGCCAAAACCTATCAAAAAATCGCCCTTATCTGCATACTACATATGTACATACACATCCCTGCCGGCAACTCAGTTGAATAGTAATGAATTATAAGCTAACTTTTTTACAGCTGGTGGTGGTTGACACTTAGATTATTTTTAATAGAGATGACTGACTATGTTAACATTACGATGTCCTGGGAGGTAGTCGACGTTGCATTACTTTTCAACTAACTTAAAGTTAGCTACTTAAAAGTCAGTAGCCACAGAAAAAAAAGGTACAAATCAAGGCTGATTTTACATTTTTCTGTGATAATATTATATTTTATTAAATTAAATTTCATCCTACTTTTTTTTTTTTTTTTGTTAGCCTCTGATGGGAATTGAACCACTAAGCCTCAAGACGGGTGAGTAGCCAACATACCCACTCGGTCATCGCAACATTTAAAACGAATGCGAGAATAGGCAATTTAATTAAAGAGTTATTTACCGTGTATGTGTGTATGTTATTATTTGAATTTTGGGTTAACTCTGCACTACGTTTCAGCTAGCTTATAGCCAGTACACAAAAAGTGAATTACAAATCGATTGTACTGTAGCTAATTTGAAGCTAGTCCATAAAAGTTAAAGTAAAGTTAATTGTTTTAGTAGTCGACTACTCAATGTCCGACACTCAATGTCGACTACCAATTTGCTGGCAGGGATGTGCATATAAATATGTATGCACTTATTTTATTTTAATGGTTTTGCAGAACCGACAATCCTCAACTTTTCGCCGTTTAACTGCCAAAAAAATAGCCCAATGAATAAAAACGAAAGTTTTCTTACACTCATGGAAAACGTTAAAGGGACAAAGTAAACTGTAACGAAAGAAAGTAACACAAAATGATTAATGACTTTTCAAGTGACTTGTCAGAAAAATCATTCAACACTCTACACCGTCACACTCTACACCGTATTCACATAAGATGTGAAATGTTCTCTCTCTCTCTCTCTCTCTCTCTCTCTCTCTCTCTCTCTCTCTCTCTCTCTTCCCCATTCGCTAACTTTGGCATTAATCTTTCACTAAAGCGCCAACCAGCAATACTAAAAGCATGCATTGTGCAACCATTTCACAAGTAACAGCAAAGAAATCGAAGAAAAATAAAATTTATACACACAAGAAATGAAATTAGGAATAACATACGACCTTAAGTCACTGAAACATGGTTGGCCTGTCAAAAAAAAAAACGAAAAAGAAAAAGTGCTCAAATAAAATAAAGAAATTAAGTGAAAAAAGAAATGAGTTTAAGAACTTGACACAAGCCGCCAAAAAAAAAGCTGTAATAAGAACGTGTGGGGTCAGGAAAATTAATGACTTAAATGACTGGCGAATGAAATGATGAAAAATACTGGGAGAGCAATAAATACAAAAAACAAAAACTCCCCATCATTATCAACATCATTCTACAGCACATCCAGCTACAACACAAACAAAAAAAATGACAGCTGAGAATGAAGAATACAAAAAAGTTTTTATTTTTATGCTGCTTTCTCAAAGCAGACATTTAAAAGAGTAGTGTATTAAAAGATGTCAAAGAAAAACAACAGAACTCAGCAACAACTCTTGGGCATCTAAGCCAAAGGCAGGCAGAATGAGAACGTTGTATTACAGAGAATAAATGGGTACAACATTATATACATACATATATAAAAAATATTCATAACACTTACATTTTGTTGAAATGTGGTCGATTAGAAACAAATTTGATGTATTTTATGTTTGATTGTTTTATTTAGGGCTGCCGTTGTCACTATTTATTTTAGCCACAAGGAATACAATATGCTCGCTTTGTGGGCAGAGTAGTAAATGAGTGACATTCACTGAGAGCTGTCATTTGCTAGATTGCAGCACTAGGGTTGCCAAGTTTCGAAACATAGACAAAGGCGCCTTGCCTTTGCAAGTATGAAAAATTTAAGGAACTTGAAAATCTTCAAACAATGTTAAAGCAAATATGCAATCAGTTCGTGTAGTTGTGTAGCTTCATAAATTTATTTTCGGTCTCTGCCTGACACAGTATTGGATTTGTTTGCAAGTGAGGCACTTTTTGCAGGGATAAAGAAATGTAAGGGCAGCGGAAATGGCTTGTAGAGAACTTAATATTATTTAATTAGGAGTAGGAGTTCTTGAGACCTCGGCCAAAGATTGTTGGCCTGGAGCTAAACGTTTTGGCTTGATTATTGAGTGCCGAGTAGGAGTTTTTGAGACCTCTGCCAAAGATTGTTGGCCTGGAGCTAAATGTTTTGGCTTGATCACTAGCATGCTTGTGGTGCCTGGTCTAAAAGAAAAGTTCTAGCTGCTTTGTAAACCTATGACCACAAGAATAAATTTTTTATGGCATCTGATAATGATGGATGTTACAATCAGCGATGATGAAATCCACAAGACGGGCCAAAAGAGGTCGTCCGATGTTGTTTGGCCTTCAGGGTGTGCGGCTTAAAAAACTCTATTAACATGACCCTATAGCGCGTTGTCGTTTGATCAGCGGTGTTCTCGTAGAAAATATGGCCGATGACTCCGCCAGCGTGAACAGCTCACCACGCAGTCACTTTGAGCGGGTATAATGGCTCCTCGTACATCACTCGTGGATTTTCCTTGCTTGTTCACGTACTGGCTTATTTGTACACAAATAAGCTTCATCGCTCATTATGATATTGGTCGAAAAATCGTCCTGGACACGATTATTCTGTATTCTTGGGGAGTGTCTCGCTCCATAGCTTGTTCACTTATATTCTACAGCCGGCTAGTTCACAATTGTAACAATAGATTTGACATGGGCCGCCATTTGCAAAAATAAGAACAACTTTCAATAGGGTGATTTCGTTTGTTCCATAAGGATAACGATATTTCAATGATTTTGTATAATGTAAACTTTAACTTCATTCATAAAAGTTCGGGCATTTGTTTTATAATCTCCCAAGTTTTATGAATTCATTATTTTCAATTTATTCTTTTCATTACATTGTAAGTAAGCAAGCATGCAACAGCAGCTTATGTGTATGTGTGTGTATAAATATGTGTCAGTGTCAGTGTTGGTGTTGGTGTGTATCCCTGCTGAATGTGTGTGATTTGTTATCCTTAACTTGCGTGTTAATTGCAGCAAACGTCAAAAGTCGACAGTGTAGAATGGCTGACTGACATGATGTTGATGGTTCTGTTGATGATGTTGATAATGATGGCAATGACGGACGAAGACATGTTTTAACTACACCACCAAATGAAGGAAAACCCAAACTTTAACAGCAAAAAAGAACCCATACACACACACACAAATACAATATGAGAAAATACTATTACAGTGTATTAAAAAAAAACGACCACATCAGTGATATAAAAAAGCACACGATTCTCATGATGTTGATACTGTTGCTGTCGCTGATGATGACGATAATGATGTTAATGATGATGTTGATGTTGCTGATGCCATCAACTGCCAGCATGTTGTATGAAAACATACATAAACTTTAAGCAGAAAAAAAAGAAGGAAGAAAGTATCAACATCACTCAAGTTTTTCAAAATGCGTTTGTTCACTGACAGTTTTGCTGCCAACTGTTGGCTGTGTGTAGTCAACATTTTGAAATGAAACAAGTAAATAACAGCAGCAGCAGCAGCAGTAACAACATAACCAATATACTAACAAATCTTCATGAAAGCACACATTGCTTTGCATTTAACACATCTGTCAAACACAACGTTTAAGCGATGGCAACAGCAGCAGCAGCAACAGCAACAATGAAGCCAGTAACCAACTAAGATTGATGTTTTAACGTAAAATAAATGATGATGGTGATTATTTTTCATTGAATGTTGTTACTAAAAGTTAACAAACATTCATCAGCATTTTACATTTAGACAAACACATAACAAACATTGATTTAGCCCAAAATCAACTATAAGTACGAGGGTAAGCGGTAAAGCTTTTAATAAACAACCAAAAATAAGCCCACACAGCCAAAAAAAAATAATATTTTACCGAATTAGCTTGCTGATATTTGGCATCACTATACTTCTATTAGACATTAATATACATATGTGACAAATATATTGTGTTTATTTGTTGGGTTCTGGGGTGCGAAGGTGTTGCCGCTTTTATATATATATTTTTTTTCTAACAAAAAAAACCATAAAATAAAATAAACAGAATTGCCCAAAAAATCAGTGCCAGTTAATGTTTATTTTCGATTTTGGTTTAATTTACTTTTAAACTAATTAATCTTTAAGTCAGTGAATATTTAAACCCCACAAAAACGAAGAATATTTTACGCTTAGCCGCCCATTTACACATGCAAGTAACTTATTGCAAGTTGTGTGTACATAAAAACAACCAATACCCTGACAGAGACCATAAAAGCTGCTGCTACTTGCTTGATTGTTTACACAGGCAAGTGCAAGCTCATTTTTAAAATGTCGTCAAAGGAAATGGTGTTCAAGAAAATTGCTTTACTTTACAAAATAAAAGAATTCAATGAAAGCAATAATAATAATAATAATAAAACAACTGTGTGGAAAAAAAACTACATAATCACTGTTACATTTTTTTTTATATATAAAAATCACTATTTTTAACTTCTGTTTTTGGCCGTCTACATGACTTTTTAATGGCTGGCTTGCCAAAGCATTGTCATACGAACTGTTATGGGGAAGCAAATTATACGAATAGCTTTTTTTTTATCAAATAAATAGTAAATTTATATTAAGAATTCATAAAAGTCATATTTCACTTAAATTTTTTTTATATATTTTATCTTGTTTTTCGTTATGTAAGATCAAAAAAAAAAAAATCATTCCTTGTAGGTTATCTATTAAATTTAAATTATGAACTTTGTAAGGTAACACTGTTTTTGCTTATTGTCATTTTGCCGACATGCGCAAGTAAAAAAAAAAATTTTTTGCCATCAAAATCTCTTGCAGATGAGCTCACAACTTGCAACTTCACTGTTTTGGCTTTTAAATCACGATGTATGTATATCTTCACCTCTAATGTATTCATTCAGTGTTGACAATAGTTCGCAATATATTGAATAGGATGATTTTTAGGTTCTCTAGCTTTCTAATTTGTTTGTTTTTCTCGTGGTGCAGGCACTAATCTTAACTTTTTAAATAACTTTAAGAAACTGCCTCGCTTGCCATCACCATAATAATCCTGCTTGTAAAACTTAGCATCGATTTTTTTGTTTTTTTTTTTTTCAGTTTACTTCATTTCTTTTTATTAATCTATTCCAGCCAAAAGTAATCATCCATTCATCCATCTTTCCGTCTTAAGCTTTAAGTCAGTCATCTACCAACATTCATCCATCAGTCAATCTCTAAAACATTTGTGCGTTGTTGCTTATTTTTGTTTGTAGTTGTATTTGTCTGCGTCAGTTTGTGTTTAAGCATTTTGACATTTACTATACCCAGCAGTAAAATGTTTTACCTATTAAAAAAAAAACAGTTTATATCAGGGAACGGAAATAAGAGTTATTTTTCAATTTTTGAAGAAATAAATCATACATAAATGAACATGGTAGAAAACTTTTTCTCATGATTTTCCATCATGATTTTTAAATTTTTGATTTTTATTTTAACAATCAAAAATAAGAGTTATTTTTGATTTTCATATTTTTAAATGAAAAATAAAAGTTATTTTTAATTTTTATATTTTTAAATGAAAAATAAAAGTTATTTCTAATTTTTATATTTTTATATCAATATAAAAATCAATTCAAAACTCTTATTTATTTGTTGATGCCGTATGTATTATAATATGCTGCTTCATTCAAATTTCTATATGAATATAATATCCATTATCAGCTATAAAAACATGCATGCATAGAAATAGCTTATAAGTTTTGGCTGCCATTCAAGTCAGTGTTAAGAGGTCGTTTACAGGTGTTCAATTTTACCATCATAATTGATTTTAAATGTTCCTCAGATAAATTACATATATCTCAAATATCCCAATATGTGTGCTGAGTGCTGAAAATTACCTTTCTACACTGACTTGAGTGGCAGGTACAGAATGAATAATTAAAGCTAATTTTCGAAGCCATGGCAGCACAAATTTTTTGCTCTCCCAATATTCCAATAAATTAGCAGAAGTATCGAAATGCTTTTCTTTGTAGTTGTCTATTTCAAAATAAGCTTTGCGGACATATTACCTATGTCACGAATTTTGAATTGGTTTTTATTATTGATATAAAAATATAAAAATCAAAATAACTTTTATTTTTCATTTAAAAATATAAAAATCAGAAATAACTTTCATTTTTCATTTAAAAATATAAAAATCAAAAATAACTTTTAGTTTTCATTGAAAAAAATAAGTATCAAAAATATCTCTTATTTTCTATCTAAATATATAAAATCAAAAATAACTCTTTATATCTGTATTTCTTAATTTTTTTTTTTTTTTTTTTTTTTTTTGATAAAAGTCATAAGAGTTACGGTCCCTGGCTTATATGAAAACGTCATTAAAAGATTTAATTAGACATTTTTAGTGAATGAATTGTACGATTGAGTAGGAGAGTGCATCACGGTCTTTGGTAGTGGAAATGAAATCTCAATATCGGAACTTCTGAGAGTACATCTCTGCTAAAATTTCCTTTAGGTAACGTTAACTCGCATCTCATCGGGAAGTTGTGAAAATGGCCTGACGTTTTGTAAACTATTACTAATATTCATAAAAAATAAAATATTGTTCGTAAGAATTTTTCATATAAAATTTGCTCCAAAATATATTTATACAATTTCCTTTCTATCAACATTGGTGTAAATAATTGGCTTTTAGCGCACCAGCGCACTGCTGGGCCTGCCAATGGAAGACCACCTCAGAATTGTGAAACATTAGTCAGCTTTCGATGAAGTTAGAGTGGACGTTAACTTAACATACCTTCAATAAAGATGAGTTATAAGAAGTTCCGGTAAAAAGTTTTAGCTTTCACAACTAATCGATAAAAGAAAACTTCATTTTCTGGCTGTGTGGCAACACTATTGAAAGATTAAGTGAATGACAAAATTAAAGTTTTAAACAACCTTGAACCACATCCGTTTGAAAAGAAATAATACAATTTCGTAAATGTTAAACCTTCGTTTAAGTTACGTCAGTGTAACTTCATCGCCCACTTTTACTTTAAAAGAAGATTGTGCTAATGTGTAAAAATGGTTTATAAGGCCGACAAAATTATACCTTTAGCTATCTACCGGGTAGTCGTTATAGGCCTTGAGAAGCTAATAAAACTGCAAAATATGAAATTTAGTGCCTTCCAAAGAAAAAGAAAATTAATAGAAATTATTGATATGTTTTCTTTTTACCTCTGGGTAAACACATATCTGCAAAGGTAATTTAAATCTTTTGTGGGGTAGCGGAAACATATTGGTTACTCTAATATTTTGCGGTATGTTTTTGATACACGCATAAACAATCATAAATTTGTAAGTTACTTTCAATTGTCAATTTATACATCTATACATAATGTTAGGTTAAAATTTATTTATCAATCACAACGACTTTAAAAATGTAGAAAGGAAATCCGTATTTAATATACCGATTATGGTTAATAGCCTTGTCCAAATTTTGTCAAAATTTTCAAGAAACGCTGTTGCGATGTCGTCAAAGTCCAATACCAAGCGTGAACAGGGAAAGAAACCCGTTTTCAATTGTAAAACTTGATGATGTAGGGTTGCTTGTTTGGGTCTGTTGTACACTCATAGAAAAATGTATTTTCATACTGATGACAGCGTATCATAAAAATTTTAACATCAATATTATGCCAAACCACATCAAAGATGTAAAACCTGATATTAACCTGATAACAAAACTCAATAGAGAATTTCGGCATAAATTGAGTGTCATCAATGTGAAGACTGCCGTGACATCAACTCTATGGTGCAAAATGTTAATAACTTTTATAAGTTTTACCAAAAGGAAAGAAATAAAACTGTGTTAAGTTTTATTAATTATAATTATATTTAAAAAAAGTTATGGTTTAATTTATTATTTTTGTGTTTAAATGTATTCCTAAACGGTTTCAATAAATGGCATCATATTGACGTATATTTGCCATCATTGTAGTAATTTTTCATAAACATCATATTGATGACACTGGACATGGCATTGATGTAACAATTGTTATATTTATCGCTAATAACAATTAGAACACCTTATGTAAAATTTGACATCACCGTGATGAAAAGTGTCATGGGGTCAAAAACGATGTTTTTTGTCATCGTATTCATGTTAAAATACATCATAGCTATAATGGTTTTTCTATGAGTGTAGCGTTAATAGATTTAAGACGATATTACACTTTTCACCACATCAAGCACATACTTCAATGCAGATTTGTTCAGCCGGAAGTTCTTAATAAAACTAAATGGAAATTTACACATGTAATTGGTAACCATCTCTCAAGACTTTGCGCTCTATTCGCAAACATTTTTTGTTTTGAGATTTCTCTTCCATCACTAAAACGGCTGCAGTAATCGAATCCATTGTTTTGAGTTTTTATTTTTTGAAAAATATTTTTAATGTCCATTAGCATATAAACAAAAAACATCTGTTTTTCATTTCAAAAAGGATGGCAACACTATCATCTAATTCTTCGGAATTCATATCTTTTAGTACGAATTCGTGACGGAGAGTTCTCGGAATTCATATTAAGGCGGTAAATCTGTTAAAATTCTGTGCTACTTTAAAAATTCGCTTCAAAACGGCCACTTAATTGTACTTTTGTAAACAACTTCGAAAAAGGCAACTCTGATCGCATAGAAAAATATAGTTTTTGAAAATTTTCAAAAGATTAGCAAATCGGATAGACTTAACAAAAAGTATTTTACACACACACTTTTAGTCCAGACCAAGGTAATTCGTTACCAGGTAGCCTTACAAGCCCAGCTGATTACCGCTTTTAGCCTCAGCTTAGCCTCAGAACTGTCAAAATACACAACACAAACACACCTACGCCAACAAATGAGCGACAGAAGTTGAAGATTTCTACCAACAAAATGCATGAAGTGTTTGTTGGAGTTGTATTTGTTGTAGCTATGCCACTACCTGGTATCGAGATGCCTTGGTCCATTTGTTATCATATTTAACTGATCGTACGATTCAGCAGGATAGTGAATCACGGCGATATTTTTTGCCATCGATTTTTCGATGGCTTTTGGCATGATTAAAAATAGTTCCCCTACGACATATCAAAAAATAAAATTTTCCAAGCAGCCCATTTAAAATTTTTTTAAATAAATTTATATGGGTGACTCCTAAGGAGGCGTGGTACGGGGCCGCTGTACGGGGAAAAATTATTGTAGTGTAATCATACATTTGACTCCTCTGCGGACATCCTGGGACTGAGTAGTCCTGGGGCACGTATTTGGCTGCCTTCACTATCAAGTTTTATCTGCATCACGCTGTCATGTCCCATGTAAAAGAACTAAGAAATTTTTCGATTTTATTAAAAAGTGCCAATAAGCTCTAGATAAAATAATGTAAAAGAGCTGGACCAGATCTTACAAAGAAGTTAGTAAGCTCAATTCCCAGGCTGGGGGCTTGGGGGCAGTTATAAAATATATCTTGCCTATAATAATTAAACTTTATGCATTTCAAACTTTTTAATTGTTCATAAATAATCATGAAAAAATTAATTCATATTATTAAAATGTGGTTTTGTTATCATACGGAAAAGGGTATATTGAAAAGGGTAGCATTGAAATCTGTTCTGCGCAGCACTAATTTCAATAAAATGAGAGCTGCAAACCCTTGAAGCAAATCTTCGACTTTTGATGACAATTCAAATAAATGTGATTAAAATAATGCAAATTTATAAAATGAGTATTATGCTCAAGAACTTATGCTTGATTTAATATCAAATTTAATACTCACCATGCAATTCACACCATACTCTCAGGCTGTGCCATCCAATGGCTTTCAAACTCTAAAAATTTATTGATTTGAATAGAGAAAAACTTGTGCAGCCAAGACGCCAACCAAATAGTGTAACTACCCAGCGGCAGATGGAGCTGGCGTTCATAAATAAATGCCCAGTAATAAAAAGTAAAAGTTAATCTTTCCATAGAACAGACCTTCAAACTTTTTTCAAAATATTTAATTGACACTGCGAAAATGTTTAAGAAAAGTTTTAGCAAATTTTTACACTTTTGCACTCTGCTGTGCATTTTGCAGCTGCTTAAATTTGTAACACTGCCATTGCACGAAAAACTCGAAAATACACGCTACTTGCATACAGCTTGCTTGAGTGTTTACATGTGCAAGTGGAAGTTAATTTTTCAAATTTAGTTTTCTTAAAATTTATTTGCAAGTATTTGCGTTTCGTATAGCTGTGTTGCCACATCTTAAACTAGGAAAATTTATGAGGGGAAAGAAGTTGTGGTATAATTTTGTCCACTTAGAAATGTATAATTTAATATAAACGGTCTAAAATGTATGTGTCAAATTCTTGTTTAATTATAACTGCTTGCAATTAACCTCACTGCCAGGCCCACGATGCCTCTCGACATCGCTCGCTCGCTCGCTTAGTTACAGGCAAAACAATAACAAAATTTACAAATTTGCTGTTTTTTTTTTCAGTGTTTTTGAGTAAGTAGCGAAAGATGTCGCCTGAAATGTAATTAATTTTTCTTTTTTTATAAGAAAACTAATCAAAAACTAATCAAAATGAAAATGCCATTTGCGTACAGCCTCCCATTCACACACACAAGTACAAAGGCAAGTAACTCAATATATTGATTTTTTTTTTTACCAATATCATCATAACTCTGCAAGTTGTGAGCTTACTAGCCAGAGATTTACATTTCCCGTAATTTTTATTTTATTACTTGCATGTCGGTAAACTGATAAAAAGCAAACACACTGTACTGTAATAGCATATTTCCACGATATGTGCTTCGCTCTCTATTTATGCTTAACACCCTAATCAGGAGCGAAGCAACCTGCTTCACCATACAAAATTTTGAGAGCGAAATAAGTTGCTTCAGAGTGAAGCTACCTGCGAAGTACGCAAAATTCCTGTCTTCTCTAATTTGTATCGCAATTTTATCTGCGCTATCTGTCAAAGTCATACATTGTAAACAAAAAAATAAATAATTAAAAAAACAAAGAAAACGTAATTGTCTCATAAAAATAAAAGTTAAGTTGTGGGTTGTATTTAAAGTCGTGCAATGTCAACACCGAAGACATTTCCAAATGAATGTGGATTTTTTGCGACAAGACTTTTACTTACTTTTTTTGTCCAATTAGAAAAATTTGCTTCACGAAATTAATGGGCAATTTATGTTGTCATTTTAAAAAAAAAGTCAAATCGAAGCACATAGACTAGTCGTGTAAACAGTGTGATTCGTAAATATGATTGAGAGAGCGAAGCGGGTGATTCAACTCGTAATGGGAACATACTATTACCTTGTAAAGATTATATTTTAATTTTAATAAATAACTTACAAGAAATAATTTATAGTATATTATTATATGATCTTCCATGCCGAAAAAGAAGATGAAATATAAAAAAAGTTGAAATAAACTATGATTTTTATCGATTTGTAAAACAAATTGATTGTTTATTTTACAAAAAAAAGTAATCGTTCAAACTAAAATTTGCTGCCTTAAAATATTTTTTATGTTAATACTTTGGCAACCCAGACAAAAAAAGTCCACCAAATGGACAAAAGCGAGATACATATATAATACACAAAAAAAAGCAGAAAATAGCAATTTTTAAATATAAAAAATAAAACAGTGATTTTGTAGTTTTTTTCCACATAATTGGTTTTTTTTATTAATACTTTCATTTAATTCTTTTCTTTTGTAAAGTAAAGCAGTTTTCTTTCAGGCCATTTTCTTTGACGACAATTTAAAAATAACTTTGCACTTGCCTGTGTAAACAATCCAGCAAGTAGCAACAGCTTTTATTGTTTCTGTCAATGTGTTGGTTTCTAATATAACTGCCAGCAAATTGGTAGTCGACTACAAATAAAATCGACTTGTAGTTCATCCCTGTCGGACATTAAGTAGTCGACTACTAAAATAATTAACTTTACGTTAACTTTTATGGACTAGCTTCAAATTAGCTACAATACAATCGATTTGTAATTCACTTTTTGTGTACTGGCTATAAGCTAGCTGAAACGTAGTGCAGAGTTAACCCAAAATTCAAATAATAACATACACGCATACACGGTAAATAACTCTTTAATTAAATTGCCTATTGTCGCATTCGTTTTAAATGTTGCGGTGGCTGAGTGGGGGGGTATGTTGGCTGCTCACCAGTCTTGAGGCTTAGTGGTTCGAATCCCACCAGAGGCTAACAAAAAAAAAAAAAAAATAGGATGAAATTTAATTTAATAAAATATAATATTATCACAGAAAAATGTAAAATAAAATCAGCCTTGATTTGTACATTTTTTTCTGTGGCTACTGACTTTGAAGTAGCTAACTTTAAGTTAGTTGAAAAGTAATGCAACCTCGGACAATTGACTACCTCCCAGGACATCGTAATGTTAAAATAGTCAGTCATCTCCATTAAAAATAATCTAAGTCTCAACCACCACCAGTTGTAAAAAAATTAGCTTATAATTCATTACTAGTTAACTGAGTTGCCGGCAGGGATGTACTCACAAAACTTGCAACAAGTTGCTTGCATGTGTAAATGGTATGTAAACTAGAATAAGATTTTTGCAGAGCAGCAGTGTAGACCATTTTGTCATTCTACTTGCAAGCAAGTACCAAAAAGTAATGGCATAAGAATTTCCTTACCACTGCTGGAGTTGCTAGTTCGAAAAAGTATGAGTGTATTGAGTTTTTCGCGCTCGCACTTGCTCGTGTAAATTCTAGATAAACATGCGCTGAGAGTTTGTTAACATTTACTCATATTTTTACTAAACAAAAATTAACTGCAATACTCATTTGCTCACAGAGCCAATTGAAACGCATTATTTTAGATCTAAAAATAAATGTTATTAATTTGTTTTTTGTCTTTTTCACTCATCCATGTGATATTTCAACTCGTTTGTAGGCTCGAAAAAAACTCAACTTAAAATATGTCCATATTTTTAATAAAAATATGGACATATAAAATAAAAAAAAAACATCTTCAATTTTCGAAGAGCTGCATATAAAGTTATGCATATTTCAGCATTTTCTTTTATAAGATTGTTCAAAAGTCTCAACAAACATTTGCAAGTGTTAAACGCAAATGCTTGTAACAAACAAACAAACACCATATTGAAATGTCTGAATAGTGGCGTGCATAACATATTGACAGCGCCCATTAATTGAGTCAAGTATGACTAACGAAAATATTTTGGCCATCGATTCAGTTATAAATGGTGTGAACATTTTTTTACTTTTGGCGGGTTGGATTGTCTTTACTTTTTGTTTTTTGAAACTTTTGCTTAAGTACCTATAGCTCAAACTTATTTCAGAAGTTCGTTGCATACAACATCCGCCACAAGTGTTATATTTATAGATAAATTACTAGAGTAACAACCATTCAATGGCTGGAGTGAGTTTCAATACATGTCCCCCCAGAGTAGAGGCAATATTTTCAATGCATGTGTCTCATAAGTCTTTAAGTTTGATATTCGTGATACTTTTTGTTGTTATTAATGGCAAAAAGAGCAAGAAAATATTCATCGTATTCATCGCCAATTGACTTTAAATATTTTCCTTAATTTTTCGCCTGCATTTTTTTTCTTCTACTACTTTTGGTTATCATTTAAAATTATCTTCTGAACGCATTGTAGGAAATGCGTTTAGTTTTCCAAGTCGCATGTATGTATATTTTCTTCTCCTTTGGCTAAAACAGGTTTTTTCTTACACAACTGCCTGCCGTATATTTAACGGCAGTTTAAGCGCCTTCGACACTTGTTGCAAACAAATTTGTTTACACATATACATACATACATATGTGTAAGCAATTTGCAAGCAATACGAGATTTCAAAAAGAGATCACTTTTAAGCGGTGTGAGAAAATTTGCTGGCAATGACAGGCAAAATTTTGCAGTCAAAAAAAGTTAAGGAATTCACAGTTGTAAGAGATTTATTTCTGGTCTCCCAAAACATATTTCATTCAGTATACCGACCATGGTGTTCTTCTCATGGGGCAGAACTCTAGAAGGGCATAAATTTTTAATATAAGCAGGGTGCGGATTTTGATGAACCTAAATAAAACTGATATGAAGTGCTAAAATTAAATAGGATGTACATCTTTAACAAATATTATTCTTAATTAAAACAAAAATTACGGGGACAACTAGATTGATTTTGTTAATTACTTTGCGACTTTAGTTCGATTTTTCCTGCCTCAGAATTGCCAAAGATTATTTTGTGGTAAAACTGTAGTCATCAACATTTTCAAAGCAAATAAATAATTAGGTTCATATTTAAACAAACTGAAATTTAATATACAAAGTGTCTCTTATTTTGTAATGTTCGAACGAACGAGAACTGGTGATGGGTCAAGTGGTGACTGCTGCCAGAAAATGTATAAAAAAAATTTATGCCGCATATTGTGTGATAATCTTTTTATTCCTGTGATCCCAAATGTTAAATTGAAACATTTATTGAGGAATTCGGTCTGTAATTGCCGAATTCGCAAAGAAAATCTCAGATTTTCAGACTTTTTGTATTGAAAATTACAACAACATAATTTTTAACTAGCCGTATTGAAAAATAATTGCCTTGACTACCTCGCGGCAAGTTCCGCCAAAAGTTGGCACAATTTGTCCAAAATTCGAAAGTGTATCAAACGTGGTACATTTTAATCTTTAAACTGCGAAAAAAAAAAATTTTTTTAGACGAAAACATAAAATTTTTTTCTTTCTGTATAAAAAAGAGAAAAAAACTCATTTTAGCTTCAACAGAGTATTTAGGGTATCAATGTACTCCGCACTATTTAAATCGCTCATGGACAACATTTATTGGCTTCCCGGTGGCTCGGTAAAAGTAATAGCTGGCTTATAGATCACAGCTGGCTTATAGAGCCATTAATTTTCGGTAAATTTTGCCTATTGCTCGTTGAGAATACCTAACCTCAAAATATGTTTTTGTGGTTTGAAGAGTTTTTCTCCTCGTTTTCTTTGCCCTGGTAGTTCTAGTACGTATTTTTATACATTTTAAGTTGTTTTAATGCAGACATTTGCCCAAAATGAAGTTGAGCAAGAAAGTAGTGGTCACGTTAGGCAAATACTTGTTTGTGTGTGATCGTATCATAGCTTCTAAAAATATACCTGAGCAATTTTTTTTTCTGCCTTTTTCAGCTGTCTATGTGTCGGCCACATTTCGTGCTCTGGTGATACATATTTAATGTTGTTACGGTTTTTTCCTATTTTTTCTTTTTTCTGTTAATCCTAGTAGTTAGTTTTGTCAATGTTTAGGCATATTTAGTTGTTTTAATGCAGACATTTGCTCAAAATAAAGATGAACAAGAAAAATAGTGGTCACGTTTTTCTAGGCAAAGTGGACAAATATTTGTTTATGTGTGACCGTCCAATAAGGTTTCTCCAAAGAAATATTACTACCGCTTATAGCTTAAATATAGTCTGCTCTAGAATACGTCTATAAGACAATATTCACATTAAAGTTGACAGTTTGTAGCGCGTGCATAATTTAATTAATTTCTATTATTTGAATTTTTTTCTTTCATAATTATTTCTGTATTAAGTTTATCCGGCTCAAGTACTTTGTTTATTATCTTTGTGATTGATATTAATTAAATCAGACAAAGAAAACATCAAAGACATTCAGCAGGATGGACAACTAGTTGTTTCGAAGCCGCCACACTTTCTCGTCAGCACCCGTGTTTGAACTCAGGGGCTCATAATGATAGATTTTGTTGTATATCAATGCATTTAATAAGTCACGTTATAACAAGTCTTGGTAGTTTGAAGGATTTAACGATGTGTAATGCACGCGCTACAAGATATCAACTTTTTCTTAGATTTCATCGTTTAGGGTTTGGAAGTGAAATATTGTGGTTGTTACCAGCTGCATGATTAACTTATCTACACCCTAAATGTTCTGTATTTTAGTTTTTCGATCTTTTTCATTTAATTTTTATTTTGGTTTAATAGATTGAGTTTGAGCTCACTTTAGTTTGGAAGACTTTAATAATAAAAAAAATATATATTTATTAAAACTAAAGTGACCTCAATCTCAGACTATTAAACAAAAGAAACTTATATTCTTGATGTTCGAGCTTGGGGTCACTTGTTTTTCTTAAATGCTTCTTTAATTTAATAATGGAGTACTATTTATGTCAGTGCCCCGCTTTCTCACAAATACGATCCCGACATTTTGGGAGAGACACCTTACCAGACATAACCCATATACAGTGCGTATGCTATAGGAAACTAAGGAACTTTGTGAATGACACGGAGTTCCTATAGACCTGTGAGTCAAACTGGTTCACGGTTAAGCCCACGGAGCGAACAACAAGCCTATATTGGCTTAGGTGTATGTCGTAAGATATGGGCAGACGAACCACTACATTCAACCTAACCTAACCTAATTTAATATTTCGATACCTCTTCTTCAGGAATTAAAAAAAAAAAATAAACAAGTGACCTCAAGCTCGATCAATGAAGTTAAAATATCAAAGAAACTTATCTACACCCTTAATACTTGTTTTGATTGGCATTTTATTTGTTGGTTATGTTATTTTCAAGCTTAGGGTTCGACATATGTATATGCACATATGTTTAAATATTTGTTTATGCTTTTTTATAAAAACCACCACTAAAAGCCTTTTGTAACTGATTCTATGCAAATGCTTTAAAATTCCAGGAAAATCACATTAGTTAAAAACATTTTACCCAAGCCTTAGTACTTTAAGAGAAATTCACAACAACAATAACCACAACAACAAAGAAAGAAGCTTTCATTTCCTTAAAGCCACACTACAAATAATTCTTTCACTTTAGATTTAGCATACAAGTGTAAATGATATCCTGGGGTTAAATTTTAACGAGCACCAACAACAAGTGATAATTGTATATTTCTGCGAATGCCTGTAAAGAGGCTGCATTGAGCAGCAACATATTTCTGTACCAAATCTCAATTATGAACTGTAATTAAAATAAAATATTTCATTTCCCTAATAATTATGCTGTTTATAACAAACACCATGTGGTTTGCTGTTTAATTCAGCTTAAAAAATTTCGTGTTTTTTTTTTTTCTTTTCTCTGTTTGTCTCTAATTTATAATCGCTTCCAGTGTAAAAGTCAAGTGCTTCATAATGATAATAATAAGACTTGCTGCTGCACACATAACACACAAAAAAAATGCAATGCAATGCAATAACAATTTCATGTAATAGGTTGTTTGTGGCAAAAGTTGTTATTAACCTGATAATGGAAATCAGAGATGGGAGTTGGCTTCGTGAAATAAGGAAAATTGTTAACAATATTCCACTCACAGCAGCTGCACAGACACACAACAACGCATTTGTATACCAATAATTTGATACAGCTCAAAACTATAAACTGGGTCAATTTGTGGCATTATTAGTTCAGTAGAACGAAGACGGCAAATGTTGTGAAATTATTATTTTTTTTTTTTTTTTTGGTTTGCCAACAATTGGACATTGGTTTGCTTTGCTAATGGCAAAAATAATCAAAAATATAATTTACAAAAAAAAGCAAAAAAAAAAAACTAACAAAGCCTTCAACTATGTTTGCCAAATCAAACTTTAAAACGATTTCGTGTTTTTGCTTTTTGTTTTTTTTTTTTTAACACAATTGAGCTAAAATTATTGAATCAATGTGTACATTTATAAACCAAACTTAAAGGAAGTTGAAAATTGAATGAAGAAACGCATTGTTGAAAAAACTATAAATAAGAAAAGTAACAACATAAAATAATTACCTACCAACAACTTGCAACATACTTATCTAAAAGCATCAACAACATTGATACACTGAGAAAATAAATTGATAAGCTTAAAAAGTATATAAATAGAATATACAAATATGATAACTCAATAAAAAAACAGCTGTTTAAACAAATTTGGAAGCAAGTGAAATTGTGAAAATTTAGAAAATAATAAATTGTTTTGTAAAAATTATTAAAATGAGTAGCAAAAATGATAAAAGCACTCCCAATTTCACTGCCACAGAAGTTGAAATAATAAAAAATCAAATTATGAAACAAAAAAAAACATGTGCAATTTTCTTAATTTGCAGAACAAAACCAAACTGTCAAAATCATATGGCAGTAGGAAAAACTTAAATCGATTTTAAATGGGAACAAAAGGCCGTTTAAGTTTAATTTAAATAGCATTGAGTTGGACTCAACTTTGTATTTAAATCAAATTTAAATGGCATTTAAAATCCTAGTCAAAAATTGAGGGTAAGTCACTCACGGTTTTTGTTACTGAGCAGCGCAAAATCATATGACTTTTTTTGTCACTAGAGAAAGTAGTTGCGAAAAAGAAAACACTTTTTTTCTCAGTGTAAATTGAATTCAATAGTCAAAAAGCAAAAAAAAACAAAACAAAACAAATCATCATAACTTACAAGAACTTCATAATAATTCAATGTTATTCGTTGGAGTTGTAACAACAAAATTTGTAGCAAAAATCATGTAACTTCACTGTACAACAAAGCAATGGTCTAACTTTGGCAACAACAACAACAATAATAATAATCTATCTGCCAAACTGCAACCTACCACTTACAACAAATAATATCTAATACAACAAGAATTTTTGTTGCTGTTTTACGGCAGCCCACTCAATAAACCAACTGGCAGCAGCAACAACAACAGCAACAAAAACCACAATAACATCAACTGATACAAAACAGCAACTAAAAACAAAAACAATATGCTTTAGTAATAACAAAACGCCCAACTATGAAGCCAACCAACACAGTAGTCCATTTATTTCTGTTATTTTCTTTCAATACAGAGCTGGGAAATATTTTACGGGTGTCAGCAAGTGTATGAGTCTGAAGGAATTTCAGTATATTAAAAGTGGGCTTTAAACATAGACATACTGTATGTATGTATGTACATGAAATTGCTCCTTTATTGCAACGTAGTTCATAACTCGCAACAACACTCAAAATTGGCAAATTGTATTTTAAGTTTTCAAACCGGAATAAGCGGACAAGGTTTTTTTATAGCCTTTGCCAAAAGGATAAAACATAATATATAGATAAATACGATATATCCCAGAAGTAACGCATTATACTTGTTAAATGAGTAATTAAAATAAAAACCCATACTTTTATGCTTACAAAAGTAGTTGTAGTCATTACTCTCGAGGAATATAGAAATACTTGCAAAAAAAATTTTTAAGTAATTGTTTTTTATTTCTGTATTAAGTATATCACACTCAAGTTCTTTCTATATTATCCTTTTGGGATTGATATTAATTAATATCAATCACAAGGATAATATAGAAAGAACTTGAGCCTGCTAAACTTAATACAGAAATAATTATATAAGAAAAAGTTCGAATAATAGAAATTAAGTAATTGTTTTCTATCGTCTCCCATCAAAGTTTTCCGTTTACCTCTGGTCGGATTTAAATCGCCATCGTAGTAAAAAGCTACAACCAGCAATTTAAATACAATTTGTTACACTATGATATTGCATCAGCTTATTATTTCTGTACGAATTTAGCGTGATTTTTAAGTAAATTTTGCTTATGCCAATTTTAGTTACCAAACATCAGTTAAATACCAAAAAAAAAAAAATTAATTTTCATGTTCGGCCCATCTGGGATTCGAACTCGGACCTCTTGGCGCTGTATAACAAAAAAAAAAAAAGTTATATGGCGGACCCTTTATTTTATATTTCTTCTCCTCTGACAATTTCAGTGAGTGCCTGTTTATGGCCATTTCAAATTTTAGCAGACACATTTTGTTTCTTTTTTTTTAGTACAAGTTTCTGATTTATTGCTGCTGCTTGATGTTCATATTCATTGTAATTTTCAAATAATCAAACTGCCTATTGAAGATGTGAAATAAAATCACAGTGCTTTTTTTCATGCAACACATGAAATGATAACAATTACAGAATCTTAGAAACTATAGCGAAGAATTTTATGCAAAAACTGGGCCACATTTGCAAATACAAAATAACTTGCAGCATGTTTTTAGTACACAATTTCACCATTTGTGATATACTATTAATTTTGCTACAATGAAAAGCAATTAAAATGATTTTCTTAAATTACAATAAAATCTCGGTATCCTTGTTGCAAAAGCAAAAAAAAAAAACACTGTGCCGCATGGCACTAGAAAAACAAATTCAGTTTTTCGTTAAGCTTCAAAGCGCTGTTTACTGATGACTGGTTCATGTTTATCAATTCTAGAGTATAAACATTTTGTTCAGCTTTGCTGGATGAAGAAATTTCACAAGTTTTTTTTTTTTTTTTTTTTTTTTTTTTTTTTTTTAAATAAAGCAGAAATAAATAAAACAGTAGATAAAAAAATAGTGTGGCTTAAAATTATGTGTATTACAAAACGATTTCTATCTTAAGCAAATTTAATAGAAAAATACAAGTTCCTAGACGTTGTTGAACATTTTTCGGTGTTGTTAATCATATTCCAATGCAGGGGTTCCCACTAAGTTTCTGCTCAGGAGCACCTGTAGTGCGATTCACTATGCTTTTTAAACCACAATTATTTCGTTTAAATATGTTAACCACAAAATTAACCATTTTGATATTCACTAACACATTAAACCACATCTTCTGTCTTTTAAAGCCAGCTGTTTTAGTCAGCTATTATTTTTAAACGATCAAACTATGGCTTATTAACGGCAGCATTTTTGGTGTGGTTAAATCCGTTTATATTTCTGTTTATTTTATTTGTTGAGGTAACTACATATACTATGTATAATAGTTCAAGAAATGGCTTTTGAGTACTTAGCCTTCAATTTATTGGAAAATGAGTTTGTTGATAGTGCTCCTTCAGTCAACCGGCGTGAACTTCGTGATTTGGATAATCCCTTTGAGTTGGATCTTTTGATAGTATTAGTAGCCATTTTATTAAAATATCTACAAGAGCTTACTAAATTAATTATATAATAAAAATTAGTAATGTTTTAATTACCTTGCGTAAAAAAACTTAAAATATACAAAAGAAAAAGTTTTAGGTTTGTTTTTTTCTTATTCTTCTTTGTGCTTTTCTTTTATTTTTATATGTCGCCTGGCAGAGCTGCCACGTATTATCAATTTGAATATGAAGTAATATACAACTTTTTGTTGTGATTAAAAATAAGTTAGTGAATAACATGCTGGTTAGTGCAAACATCAAAATGTTTGGTTAAAGATAACATTAATTACAATTGTTAAAAGTTAGTGAATCGCACTACTGAGCACCCGCTTTTAAGGTCTGAGATGTGTTTTGTTTAGCAGATTGTATTAAAAAAGCAAAAAAAAAAAATATAACAACAAATACTTATTTTTCTTGACGCTAAATGTGGCTGGAGTTGGCGAAAGAAAAATTTCAAAAATTTCCGAAAAGCCGAATTTTTTATTGAAATTAAAAAACTTACTTCGTTACCCTAGATTAAACATCAACTTTAACAGGAACTATGTACGTAACTATTATTTTTCTGCCAACTGAATCTAAAAGTGATAAGCCCCTAAGTAAAAAGTAAAATTTAATTAATTCCTTGTTGTATTACTTAAATAAATTTGACAATGAACTTAATTATTTATTCGCTATAAGAGCCAATTGAAATTTATTACTTTAGGTAAAAAAAAAAATATACTTTAATGCTTTCTGTCTTTTTTCAGTCGTCTATATGCCGCCGACATTTCGTTGCTGCTAAACAACTCATCAGTAGCTCTTGAAAAATCTAAAAAGAATGTTTGAAGCCCAACTACTTATTCCAAAATTCTCATGAACAAAATGAGAATCAGAAATGCTCAAACAAACTTTGCAAAACGTAAAATGCTGTCTGTATAAAAAGTTTGTTTGAGCATTTTTGATTCTCATTTTGTTCATGAGAATTTTGAAATAAACATCCTTTTTAGATTTTTCAAGTCTACTGATGAGTTGTTTAGCAGCAACGAAATATCGGCAGCATATAGACCGCTTACCATGGTCTGGATGCCTGCCCGTTTGGGAACTACTGTCCTAGTGCAGCCTGTTCAATTTTGTGAATATTGTATGAGTATATTTTTGAACACAAAAAAAAGGTGAAATTTGCTTTAAACACCTGTTTGTTAAGCCGCTGCTGTTGGTCTCAAAAAGCCTTTTGGGTTACTGTTTGTTAACTCCTTTGGCCCGTTAAAATTTAATAGAAATTAATTTCAAAATGTGTAACACATTTTTATTTTTTGTATCATGCAATGATATAGTTTTCATGTTATTAGCTCAAAGAATGTGAAAACATGGTGCGACTTTGGAATGTAATTAAAAACCTATTATTAATATACATTTATATTTTCATTGAATTATGCTTAATTGCTCACACCAAATCTACAAGTTTCCAGGGATATGCTGCCTAAATAAATTGAAAATTTTCGAATGGTATGGTCATAAACAGAGTTGCCGTTTTTGGTTTCTACCAAATTGGGTAGTTTTGAAAGGAGTTGGTAGGTTGGTAGGTTGTGTCGGGAACTTAGTAGTTTTTTTTTCAATTTCAGTTTTAATTTTTATTTTCACGCTAATCAGCTTTCATTCATGCATGATTTTTAATAATCAGCTTTCATCTATGATTGCTTTTTGATTTTTAGTCATCAGCTTTTGTAGGCATCATAGAGGCGACAGTAATAAATAACAAGTGGCAACTTTTTGGTCTTATTATTTTCTGTTTTGTTTCTTTTACAAATGAATTCTTATTTATTTTTATATAGATACATATTGACATGGCTTGTTTTGTTTTTTTTTAATAAATTTTACTTTATTAGTATAACTGCTTATTTTATTTTTTGGTAGGTAAACATGCCATTTGGTAGTTTTTGCAATTAAATTTGGTAGGAAAAAAAATTATTGAGTGGCAACCTTGGTCATAAATAATATAGAGGTGGCCACTCAACTATAACATCAAAAAACTTTTCAGAGGTTTGGAGGTTAGAGGATAGTCCCACATTAGCAAAGGTTTGCAGTTTAAAACATCCTTTGGGTAACTTGTAGGGTGCGCTGTGAAGCTGTTGAAGCCATGCCAGCAGATGGCATGGAAAAAAAATTTTAACCTTATCCGATATCGACAACCAGTGATGAAAGCAATGTTCAGTACTAATTTAACGTTTGAGACGAACTTTTATGATTTACAGCTGCTAAATAGTTGATCGGTCTTTATTACGATCTTTGTTCTTCAGAATTAAGAAAAACTGTTTGCGGTAAAATTGTAGTGATGAATGTTTTAAAGAAGACAAAAAAGTAAAATTGAAGACTTATTGGCTGTTTCACGTTAACAACAACAATCATCAGTTCGCAATAATGTTTATTTTCAAGAAAGATAAGTGTCAATTGTTCATTCCATTGAAACAGTGAGTATAAATTTGTAAATCTACAGCTCTGTTTTTTTTTTTTTTTTGAAAACATTGTAAGTTACAGGAATTTTACAAGCTTAGAATCTTAACCAAGATAACAGAGAATCTTAATTATCCTCCACAGCTTAGCGTTGAAAACAGTGGGTAACAGCATAAGCTACGCAAACGCATTTGGAACAAAGGTAATCAAGCCGCAGGTGTTAATTAAGGGTCATTACTGGCAACCTAAACAGAAATAAAAGTATTTTATGACTTTTAGGAATATGAGGGCTCTCACGTTACCATTTACAAGTGACTGCTAAAAGAAGAAAGAACAAAAAAAGCCACTAAGTTCTAAGTTTTGTGGTTTCTTGTTTTGGTTTTGTTTCAACATTGTCCAACAAATTACCCACATTATCACATTTTTACTTTTTAATCGCCGAAATGTATTTAAAACACCAGCAATTAATTAAAGTGTCCTACTTTTTTTTTTATAAAATAAATAAAATTAGGTTAATATTTGTTTATTTATTACATCAATTTCTTTTGGAATTTATCAAATGTCTTTAGGTTATTTCAAGATTAAAACGATTTATTTAAAAATAATTTTTTTTTTGGTGGGTTCTTCTTGCGCACAACAGAGTAAAAATTTCCAGTTGTTATTTTAATTTATTTAGATTTAAATTTTTGACCATCATGTTGTTGTGGCTTAAGATAGAATGAACAAAATAAAAAAAAAGAAATCTTTTGCTTCCAGCTAGAAAATGAACACAATGTCAATATAAAAATTTGTTTTATTATTTGCTTGTAAATAACAACTGGCCGCCCGTAAACATTAACATTTTTGTGAAGTTGTTTTTTTTTAATGATTTTAAGAGAAAAAGTTCACTTTACGATGGATACAATCTGTCCAGCACTTACAGAAGGCCCGCAGCATTTTTATGTTCAAAGGAAAATTAATTGTTTGTACGCATTTCGATTCAGGGCAACAAATTTTTTGCAAAGAAAATGGAAAGAAAAAAAATGAAAAATAGTAGGCTGCACGTAAATGAGATAAATGTGCAATTCTATGAGAGTGTTTTAATACACGCTAATGGAGTCAACATTAATTTGTTAAATGTACATGCAAAATCTCTTTCTATATTATTCGCAAAGGACTCCAGTTCAAACCCTGGCTGTGTGCTAATTTTTTTTCAACACAACCGACTGTTTCAAGCTCGCTACACCTCTCATCAGCACTCTTATGTACTAAATTTTACAATTTCGGCTATAAAATCTTTCTCAATTCTAAAAAAGCTAAACTTGAAGTAAAGCCTCATAGATGGAATGTAACTGCAGCATGAAAACAATACAGAGTATTCAAAGAACCTGTTATCTCAGTAACAGGCGGGCCAAAAGACGTCATGTCGGATGATGTTTGGCTCTCAGAATATCGATTGGGGCTCCGTCTTGATAAAACCATAAGTCCTCCAGACCTGATTCCTACAATTGTGGCAGAAAAAACTGGGCTAACAAGACCCTATAGCGTGTTGTCATTTGACCAGCGGCATTCTCGAAAACATATGGCCCAATAAGTCCTCCTCCAGCGTGAAGAGTACACCATGTAGTCATTTTGAGCGGGTGTGGCTTTCCGGTGCTCCTTGAGCTATAGTTTTGCTTGTTCACGTGCCGGCTGAATTGGAAATGAGCCTCATCGCTTATTATGATTTTGGTAGAAAAATCGTTCACTTCGCCATAGACATGATCATTCCGCCATGTTGGGGAGTGTATCGCTCCTTGGCTTGTTCACTTGTATTCTACAGCTGTCTAGTTCACAAATGTGAAATATAACTAAATCCTATTACAGTTATGTCCGCTTAATTGAGCACCGCTTTATTGCACTCAAAATCATGGAACAAAATCATTCAGTATACCTGTCTATGCTAAAATACCCGCTTAATTGGTTTGCAGATTGAGACCGCATTGTGAAAAACAAGAGCAAATGTTTCGCTTAATTGATTCCATCTACTTAATTTTTTTTTTTTGCTCCATAAACGTAAAAAAAATTATTTTTTATTTATTATATTATTATTATTATACCTGATTTTTATTTGGTTTTAATAAACCTAAACAATTTTTCAACTTAATATACATATAACGAAAAAAATGAGTTTTATATGCCATCTACGCATGGCTCAATTAAGCGATTTTCGTTTAATTACATCGGCGATTCAATTAACCGAGTATTGCTTAATTGAGTTCCCGTTTCATTGCGCCAAAAGATGTGCATTTTTAGGAACTCAATTAAGCGGAAACTACTGTAATAGGCACAAATTTTTGTTAAGAAACGATTTTTGTTAGAGGAAAATAAAGATCAGTTTCATTTACTTTCGAAGTCTTAAGGCGCTTTAAGAAGTGCCCTTCTAAGAGTACGCGAGGTTGCAGGTTCGCTGCCCCTGCTAAAGCCTCTGGGCGTTTCTGCAAACAAGGAAAAGGCGTCGTGATAAAAATGCACTCTATTAACTGTTTTCAGCGTTTTTCAGCCTTCTATATGCCGCCTAGATTTCGTTGATGCTACTCACCACATAGACGGCTGAAGAAGTTAGAAAACAATTAATGGGAAATTGGAAGTATTATGAAAATTTTTCTTTCCTACACATCACTAATAATGATAATTGTTTTTTATTGAATTTCCACCATGATCGCTAATTCACTTAAGCCCCCTTATTTTTTCAAACTCTTAAGTATAACAATAAATAATGTTTCTCTGAAACAGAAACAGCTAACACGACTTTAAATACACGTGAGTAAACATTAAAGACACAATACTTGCGATTTCAAAATTATTACAAATCGTATTATCACTTTAGAATGTATGTCAGAAGGTAAGATAGAAAATAATCAGCAAAACAACAGCTTCAAATTCTCCAAGACTCCATTAAACGATTTGGTTTTTTTTTTTTTGTACACAATTGTATCTTTTAGTTGTACATTTTTTCAAATTCATTGCCGATAAAAACAATTACAATTGTTTCTCTTGGTTTTTGTTGTGTTGCCACTACCGCACGATCTGATGACTTTCGGAGTTGTTTTTTTCTTCTTTTTATTTATTTTTTTGTTCTTCTTAAATGTTTCTAGTTGGTTAGTCAGTGTTGCGGCTGCTGCTGCTGCTTCTGCTGCCGCTGTAAATTTCAGTTTTTCAATGGAAGTCTGGATTATGTTTTGTTTTGTCTAACAATTTTTTGCAGTTAACAGTTGTATTAGCCATGATTGTAATTTATTAGAAACAACAATATTCAAACACATTTAAATAGAGGAGATAATACACAGTCAGAAAATTTCAACTGAATTGCAATAACTTCAATTTAGTTATAAATTTATTTAAATAATCGCCATCTTATTGAAACGATATACATATCATAAAATATATGCTCATAGCCTCAATTTCAATCTCGCCGATCATGTGACTCAACGATGTTGAACTTCTTTCCTTGGCAATATTTAAGCGAAAAGTTAAAGGGCATTAAGCCAAGAATAATTCAAGAGCTCAAGGAACTATAAATTTAGCATATATGTTATGATATATCGTTTCAATAAGATGGCGATTATTGAAACGATATATCATAACATATATGCTATGCTCATAGCCTCAATTTCTGCCAACACAAAGCTAATTGGCTTGTATTGTTGTAAGTTTATTGGCGTACACTTTTTTCTAGATGTCCACAAAGAGAGAAGAATTCCAACGATGTCAAGTCACATGATCGTGGCGACCAATTAAAATGGCACCGCAACCTCAGCGGCACACTTTCATGCCCTGAGGCATAATTGAGGTTCTATTTATCTAATCTTTTAGCTCTTGAATTATTGCTGGCTTATCAAGCCACACCTTTTCTTTTAAATAATATTAAAAATTCTGACAATTGACATGTCTTGGAATGGTCCAGAGGCTTTAGCTGTGGAGTCAACTGTATGTTGTAAGCGTGTAAATGCAAGTTTTTTGTTCATATTGCTCATCCATGACGTGCGTGAAAGATGCAATTGTTGGTGACGACGACAACCAGTTAAGGTGGACGTCTCTTTAACCACACTATCGCCAACAGCAGCAATATTTTCTGCAGTACGAGCATTTACGGGTGCTTTTACATCTCCTACAAACCCTGTTTGCTAAAATTTTTGCTCGATTTTTCCGCTGTTCTGGCATTTGGACCATAAAATTTACCGAAAAAATCACGAAGTTCTTCACATTATGCATATCAATTTGAACACTCATTTTCATAATAAAACTGAATAACTTTAGCGACTGGCTCGATTGTGTTTCCTTTCATGGCTCGAATTGAATCAGTCTAAAATTGAAAAATGTCAAAGGAAATGCAGAAAAAACTTGACGTTTTAGTGTGGTTTACATTCAACATTGCCCCTTAAAATTTGACCACCCGTTACCCGTGTAATACTACTTTTAAAAGAAATTTGAACTGAACCACAATATTGTCATGAACAGCTACACTATTTTTAAAAAAAAAAATTCTAATAACGTCATTATAATAGAGCAAAATTTCTCTCAGTGTTGCCAGCATGTTTTCATATGTTTCATGTTAATTTTTATAAAAACATTGTGTGGTCTTTAGCTACATACATACATACTAGAAGAGATGTACGGATGAGAAAATGTCTTGTCACGTGCTTTCATAAAGTGAAAAAAAAAATCACGCGTGAGAGCAGGATTTTATGATTTAATATATAATGATTTAAAATCAAAATTTCGTCTATGGAAGTCCTTTGTAGACTTTGTAGAATGCTTTCAATGTAATAATATCAAACCCAAAAAATATATTTGCTTTGCTTTTCTCGTCACCTCAAAAGTAACCAAAACAAATACGCCATTCTTTGTAGACTTCATGGAATGCATTGAATGTAGTCGTAAGTGGTTGCATCTTCTAAAGAAAAACCAAAAAACATTTTTTATTTTCATTTCAATTTAAATTTTAAGTTTTTGGGAAAAAAAATTATCACACAACTCTTCCCAGAATCATTTAGGCATTTATCGCCTTAAAAATCACATAGAAACCTGAACCACTGCAAGCATAACCAGCTTCAAAATTATTCAGCGAGCCCAATCTAAAATATTGCAAACTATTATTAACACAGAATGGTACATCAGGGATGAGGATATATATTCAGATCGAAAAGGGAAAAGAAGTCACCCGTGACAATAGCCTTAAACACACAACTCGTTTAATAACACATTCCAACAGGGATTTCAGACAGTTACTTATTACTTCATTTGAATTCAAATGTTAAAAAAATCTACCCAATCGGTAAAAATAATGATTTTTCCTTTATTCTAACAGTCAAATAATTAATGCGGTGGCATTTTATTTAACTATATTGTTTTCTATCTGTATTATCTCCTTTTTCAATAAGCTAATTTAATTTTTGTACTGCAAAACCTCTGCTGAGATTCGACTTGATAGCAGCTGCCATCCCTACTCAGCCATTGCAACAATCAGAACCAATTTAAGTGAGGAGTATGTATGCTACATATGTATGTAGAAATCAAATTATAAATATGTATATACGTATTAACAGCTTGGTACCTTACTGTACATATACATAAGTAACATAAGTTACTACTGTCATTATTAATTGTGACCGAAAATCCGTATTTATCTGCTTTAAGTTCTTTAAGCAACTGTACAAATCACTTAAAATTAAAATTTCATTTGTTTTTAAACGTTTTGTCATTTTAAAATAACTGCACTGATTATTTCTGGCATAAACTACGGTCAGTTACTGCAGAAATATTCTGAGTGTATAGTTTTGAAACCACGAAATGGATAACCCGTTATTAAATGAAGAAGGAGTCGAGTACACCAAATACTAAGATAAAACTTTTTAGCTGACCAGAATTAAAAACTTGCTACATACCTATTTATTTAAATATGAACCTGATTGATGGTGTGAATTTTTTAAATTGATTTAGCGTGAAAGCGCATGAATAAATATGTCTAGCTGGCTCTAAAGCCTGTGTGATGCTGAGTAGCTAAGAAAATTTCTCGTGTGTGAAAGTGTAAGCGTAACTGTCAGTGGGCCAAAAAAAAAACAGTCACGCACTTATCTCCAATGCCTAGACATGCATGATCATGTCTACTGCTGATCACATATGAACATTTTATTCTTTTTTTTTTTCTTATTATATCTTGTACATCGATCGTGTTGAATACTTTTGCTTCCTATATGTTTCTCGAAATCGTTTTCTTCATTTTAACGTTTCAGACATTGTCTTCGTTATGGTTGCCGCATGTGCAAACCTGCATACATTCATACATACATATGCATACTTACATACATACATATGGGCAAATTCATCAATTTCCTTTATCTTGATGGTGCGCTGAAAGAACAAATTGTTAAGAAGTCAAATTTGCCAATCTCATCTATTGTTTTGGAAGTGAAATAAAATGTGGATAAAAACAAATCTACTATTGTGTTTTTTTTTTCTCTTCCAGCTGACAACAACAATAGAAAGTCTTTTTTTTTTTTGGATATCAAATTAAGAAGAAAGCAAAAAGCAAATAATGAGATTTATTTTTAGTATAATTTCACTAATGACAATTTATTGTTGTACATGTTTATGAAAATGGAAATTTTCAATATCAATTTTCAATATTTGTATACTTGTTGCAGTTGAAATGAAAGTATTTCTATTATTTTGTGTGTAGTTAACATGTGTACATACATACATACGTTTAACAAAATTTAAGACAATAGATAAGATTGTATTATTTGGTTTGTGGGGCTACACATGTGGCGAAGAATGAATGTGGGTCAATAGTTTTCCTTTCATTTTGATTGTTTGTGATTCTTTGTATTGTTTCTCCCGTTAAAGTGGCTGGGCAATGGTGGCTTGTTAAATATTAGTTAGATGGGAATGCTACGTTTAGCCCTTTTTCAAATATGTAAATCTTTTTAATAGTGCACTTAGAGAAAGAAAAAAAAAACTAGGTACACAATTTTCAACCACTCAAAAGTGAACGAATTATTTATGTAAAAAAAAAACATTTTAGTGAATTAGCTGTTCATTACTGTCTCTCTATATTTAAGCTTTTAATCAACTTTCCGTTATATCACTGTGGTTTTCTGTTGTTTGCCATCTATTTGTTATGCTCTCACCAACATTTAATTGATTTCCTATTGAATTTTTATGCTTAATTTTGAGTTATATTTTGGTTCAATCCCAATTAAGCTTCAATGTTTTGTTTTTATTTTTTGCCAACTATTGAAGAAAGGCTTTTATAAAATTTTTCTTTGTCCCTCAAAAAAACCGCACCTTTTTATTATCCTGCCAGTTTGGCACTCAGTGACCTGGTTTGCTTAAGCAATCTGCAGTGAGTGCCGAAATATAATAAATTTATCATATTGCCTGAACACTGTATTTGTGCCTGTTAAGCCAACTAAACAACCTTAACAAAGACATTATTTGCAACTTCTTGAGGGTTTCATTAAATTCTCTTAAATGTCACATAAAATCAGTGAACAAACAAAACAATGGTGTTAATAGAATGCGTGGCAGATCTTTTTTTTTTTTTTTTTTTGCTGGTCCGGTACCATTTAAAAGGTGTTGCATGTTTTGAGACTTAACAGAAATTAACAAAACAGAAATGCTTGCCAAGTAAAAGTGGCAGAAGAAAATTCAACAACATAATTTAGCATTAAAAAGTGAAATTATTAAAAAAAAAAAATAAAAATGACCAACAGAATGTAACATTTTATTAAAAGTTGTACTCTAATTCAATTTGCCTATTAATGCTGTTTACGTCACGAGACTAAATATTTTAGCATCACTGTAAGATTCATTCCAGTCTCCTTTTGCTATTATTTGCTCTTGTAGTTTTAAAAATATTTATAGTCATGAGACAATACAATAAAAAAGAGGGAGAATATAAAAAACACTAGAAGTGTTCAGTTCAGCCACAACCATTGGTTTTTAATTTTTTTTTTTTTTTAATTTATTATTAATATTGAATTGGCATTTTCCCCCCAAACATTTTTGGTCCTTCGAACCGGATCAGCTAAAGAAGCCAATCTTCCCATCAAATATATTTTAACGCACCATCTCTTAAAAATGCCTAATAAATGGCCTAATTCAGGCCTGTACAATTAAAGAGTTTTATGCCATTAAGGTCTTAATTGAGCTCAACATAGCACACGGTAATAACAGGTTATCCAATTAGTGGTTACCAAATAATAGGACTGGAGTTCGACATCTGTCAATTTCACTTGGTAAATCAATTTTTTTCTTCTCAGTTAAAAGTCTGACATTGACGAAAATGGATCGCTTAACCCTCACACAACGCCTAGAAATTATCAAAACATACTACAAAACTGGTGATTCTGTCTTAGCCTCATAACATGCTTTAAGATTCTGGAATATGGTTTCGGTAATATGGAATCCAATTTATCAATCTCACTCTGATGCAATTGAATCCGTGCCAAAATAATTTCTTTTATTCTGTCTTAGAGGTTTACATTTTGATCCTCTTAATATGTCCTCTTATTCAAGTAGACTTGCACTTATCGGCAGCTTGATAAGCTCCAAAGCCGTAGAGTTATGCCGAATGTATAATTTATTTTAAATATTATTAATGGCGATGCGATTTCTGCTCTGGATTTTTGCTCAATAAAATCTTATTTAACGTTCCTCAAAATACATCACGTAATTTGATTGCTTTGTTGGTAAAAGTTTATAGAGAAAATTATGCTGATCCTCTCAGGAGAATGTGTTATACTTTTAATAAATTTTATATTTTATATTCTGCTGTAGTAAAAAATTCAGTTATTAATTTTTTTAAATTCATAAAAATTGTTTTTTTTTTTAAACCGCATCTTTAAATGTATTAAAATTGTATATTATGTATGTAACTTGTCTGTAAGGAATTAATTTCCATAGACTAAATTAATGAATAAAAAAAATAAAGAGGAAATTATGGTTTACATAATAGTCCAACTACGCAAGCGATTGGCAAAATTGTGAAGAAATTTGGAGCGGACTGGAGCGGTTACAAATATTGTAAGGCCTGTGCATCATCGTTTCGCTCGTTCCGCAGAAAATAGAGCTGCTGTAAGTGAAAGTTTTGTCGAAGACCTGAATGTGTTGATTTCTCGTCATTCTCAGGAATTAGTACTGTCCTACGGCACATTGTGGCATATTTTACATTTAGATCTACACCTACATCCATATAAAGTCCAGCTCACATAACAACTGAAGCCAGCTGATCATTCACAATGTCGTAGATACGTGGATTGGCTGCTGGAACATGTAAAAAAGCAGGCGGTGGTCAGCAATTTTTCGAATAAAATTTTCTTCAGCCGTGAAGCACATTTCTCACTCGGGTTGTTAATAAACAAAATTGTCGTATTTGGGGTTCTGAGAATCCGCAAGTAATAGAAGAGAGGCCATTACAGTCAGAAAAAGTCACTGTTTCGTGAGCTCTTTGGTCCGAAGGCTTCGAAAACGACGATGTAACGACTGTCACCGTCAATTCGGAACGTTTGATACTCTGATACTCTCCGTAATTTACAATTTTTTATCAAAATTTCCCATGTTAAGAATTGTACAGAAAAATCTTGAAAATTGCATTTTTGATGGAGGTCAAAGTACAGCCACTTTTCGGGATATAAGATTTTCTTTATCAAAATTTCCCAATCACAAAGAAATATTCAAAATTGATTTTTTAAGCTTGAGGTCTATTTTATATAAAAGGAACAATAATTTACCAATTTTTTTTAATATTTCAAAAAGCTAAATTGAGCGCCTCGATGGATGAATTGGTAGAGTGCCCTACTAAGAGTCCCCGAGGTCGCAGGTTCGATTCCTGCCGAAGGATTTGGGTGTTTCTGCAGACAAGCCAAAAGCTTCGCAGTTTTGTGTTTGTAAAAAAAATAAATAAATATTGAATAAAAATTGGTTAATTATTATTTTCTATATAAAACGGGCCTCGAACTCAAATACCGTTTTCAAGATTATACCTATAAACAAAAAAAAATTAATATGCAAAAACGTTATCAACCTGCCAATTTCGCCTTCTAAGCCATAGTGCAGTAAACAACTAAGTCTTTTCGCAATTTGTTTTTTTTTTAATACATATTTTACACAATGTGTTGTAAAAATGTCCATCTTCATTACATAAAACCAGGATTTCTAATTAAAAAACATGCCTGCCATATCTCTTTTTTTTCTATTTCTTGCTTTCGTAACTTTTCTTAAAACATTTCTGTCATCCTTCTCGGCTCCATCATTTCACTGTGACTATAAAGTTGTTGCCATAATTGTTACAAATCTTAAAACGTTGCCTGAATTAATAATGTTGCTGTTCAGAGTTTTAATTAGTCAAGGGCTTTTCCTTAAGATTTAATGCTTAACTTGTTGCATGCTTACATTTTTTTTTTTTTTTTGTTTTCAATGAACACGTTTTCTTTACTAAGCTACAAAATAAGAGAGAGAGAGAGAGAGAGAAAAAAAAGAACACGATTTTAGAGCAAAAAAGAAAAAAAAACTTTCCCTAGCTGATACAGAAATCTTGTAGAAAAACTACTTCCCATCATTAAACGACATTAAAACATGAAATTAATGTTAAACATTTTGGTTACGCATAACTCTTGCTACAGATGTACTTCTAACTACTCGTTTAATGTCCATATATGTATGCGCTAAAAGCGTTCTTTTCTTGAGCGAAGCATGTTTTAAAGTAGAAACAAAAACTAATGCTTTTGAAAGAAGTCTCAAGTTTTGCTGAAGCTAAAAATCAGAGTGACCATAATGCAAACAATTTTATACAAAGGAGTTTTATTTGTCACGCGGGCTACTAGAAATACAAATGTGGAATGAGTTACGTCACTCTAACGCTTTTAACCGTAGATCTAACCAGGTGGTGTAGTTTCGACATTACACCACCGCCACCAAACAGTTGGTTAAACAGGTCGGGTGCCAGCTACTGATCTTGGCCCATGGCAATAGAACCTCTTCCTGAGGTGTTTGAGCTAGCTAATTTCCTACTACAATGCAATTTCTTGGACAGCATTGGGATCATGGCCATGTTTTTGAGCCTGAAATCCTAAGAAACATCAGGTCTTTAAGCAACCTTGAAGAACTCGCCGTTCCAGTTCCTCACAAAGCAGCGTCTGTTGCATCGCTAGCATGCAGCACGTGTCCTATTTGGAACCTCGAACATAATCAGCGGTTACTCTCTCTCCCATGCGATTTTTGGAAGCAACCACAGCCAGTACGTTTCAGGCAAGGTAGTCACCACAACATATGATCAGGCAGGATGACTCTGTACATACATCCTGATGCCCGTAGTGCCGAACTGCCCTTCGGTAGAGTAGAGATTTTTGGCCACTAAGATGACCGAGATATCTAGTAATTATATAGCCCGGTCAGAATAGTAGCAGCAAGATGATTAAGCGCCTCGATGTATGAATTGGTAGAGTGCTGTACCAAGAGTTTCCGAGGTCGTAGGTTCGATTCCTGTCTAAGGCTCTGGGTGTTTCTGCAGACAAGCAAAAAAGCTTTGCAGTTTTGTGTTTGTTTAAAAAAAAATAAATAAATGAAAAATATAAAAAAAGTGCCCCCGGGGGAACTGTTCGAAGTACATAAAAATGAAATACAGATGTGGAGGGATTTTACGTCAGTAGACCCTGACATTGGATGAAAACACAAGCTGTGATTGTAACGTTACACCACCGCCTCGAAGAGACGGTTATACTGGTAGCGTGGCAGCTTTTTTGCTACTGTTCTTGGCCCTCAACAAAACCGCTTGCTGGGGAATTTCGGCTATCTAATCTCTGCTGGAGTGCGATTCCCTGGACGGCATCACGACGACCATTAAATCTTTAACGAAAGTCCTGATGATGTCGCCGTTCTAGGTCCTCACAAAGCAGCTTAGCAACAGCACTGCGGGCCCGTATGTGGGATCCCCGAACATACGCCCGAGGGTCGTATGACCAGTTTGGTTGCCAACGTTCTCTTCCCTGTACGTTTCGGCCAAGGAGAGCTCCATAGGCATCCATCCCATGGCACCGATCCCCATGCTGGTGAATCGCCCTTCTGTGCAGGGTTTTAGCTAGACCCCGAGGAGTTGCCTAGGATTTCGGCTAACCAAGATAACCAAGGTATCCAGAGCCCCGTCTGCCCTGGTGACGCAGCACTTAGTTGGAAGGATCTGGAAGGTGCAATATGTGACCCCAAGGCGCGTTTTGCTATTAGACTAAAAGTTCATTTAAAGGGCAAAAGCAAAAAGCACCGATCTTATTTCCTACATAGCCGAAATATATTGAAAAGGATTTTAAACATTGCTCTTGCAAACATTTAATCACCACCATCCTTTAAACAAAGCCTCCAAAAAGCCAATTGAAAATTGCCAAATCAACCATTGTGATACAATTTCTCACATCCGGTCACCCGTACATGTCACAAAACATTTTACTACATTTGTGCATGTGCCTTAAAATCATTACTTGACTTTATGGTAACAAACGCATTAAGCATACATAATGTTTTAACAAAATCAAATTGATATTATAGCAAAATAAAGCAGACCAAAAAAAAAACAATATTAGAAAAAAAAATTAACTTCTTTGAGATAAAACAAAACATGTTACTTTTCATCTCAGCCATTCTTGGAAAGACTGTATCAGTATGTTCATACTCGTACGCCTTTTTACACATGAAGCCAACGAATGGCTGACTTGTGTGGTGCATTCGTATCTACTGCTACAAAAACAGTCTTCGCAAGAGAAAAAAATTTGCTTAGTTATATGACTAATGCCTGTAAACTCATGACAGACATTATGGCGACTGCAGAACTGTGAATCAAGCGTCATAATACAAGTATATTTGACAACTATATATGTATGTTTAATGGCCGATTTGTTAGCAGAAGCACAATATTGCATTTTTCAGCACTTATTTGATGGCAACTTAAATGAGTTACTTTAAACATTTAAAGACAAATCATATGGCTCTTGGAGTAAAAATGCAAATGACTTACGTAACTAATACGAATGCTATATGGGGCTAAGCCGATTTTTATATACAGTGTAATGTAGCAATGTGTACCTATATTGAAAACAGCAATCAAGTAGAACAGATTGTTTAAATACAAATAAACTCAAGTATAAAAGTTGTTCTACTGTCGATTAATAATGCAATTTACATAAGTACATTCAGCTGTTTGCTCATCGTCTTTCGCATCTGTTTGTTCATTTGCGGTTATTATGCATTCGTGATGTATTTAAAAAAATAAAAAAAATATCCTGTCTTGGGCTCGTCCGGGATTTGAACCCGGGACCTCCCGCACCCTAAGCGGAAATCATACCCCTAGACCAACGAGCCATGTAACTGATTTATGACTAATAAATGTTTTGAACAAAAGCTTTGTGCCTGGACTAAAGCTTTTTACTTATGTACACATGAAAAAGCTTTTTATTTGCTCTTCACCACATTGAACAACGCAAAGAGCAAAAAAGAGTAGACTCCCTTAAGCGTACACTTGCCATGCGGAATAAATGAATGTTTAATACAAACATTTTACGAAATATCATTGTATTAGACAGATATCATTATATCAAATGTGCAAACTCTTAATGGCAACGGTGTGGGGACTTTACTATAATTGGTAATACCAATTTGGTATAATTAAAGTGCAGGTGAAAAAAATTAAAAAAAATACAGCAAAAGCTTGCCAACCAAAAGCTTTCCATAAACACACACACACACACACACACACACATGCAACTAGTGTATATTATGTACAATATAGGCACCAACAAGGGCTGCCAGACTTATTTTCAGCTTTATCATCAGATTTGTCGTCAAAAATCGCCAAAATTATGTATATTATTTTTTATATTATGTATATATATATATAAATAGTTTACATTGATATAAATCATTTACATTATTACAAATATTTTATGTTATAACATATTTTTTTAAGAATTTTTTTTATTGAATTAATTATTCAGGGCATATTTCTTACCTGCAAACGTAAAAGATATAAAGCCCTCAAACTTTAGATCTTTGTTTTTTATAAAAAAAAAAATTTTTCAACAATTGCATTTATGTATTTTTAATATTTTGCCGACAACTTGTTTTTTGAATTTTATAATTATTTTTCTGAAGATGCTAACAAATTGTTGGTGAAATATTACAAATAAAGAAATATAATTGTTTCGAATTATTTTTTCATAAAAAAACAAAGTTCTAAGGCTTGAAAAATTAATTTAATTTTCTTAAGATCAAATTTTTGATTTTGAATTTTTAATGATAAATATGATGCAAAGTGGCAAAATGTTTACTTTTTAATAATTATGAAGGTATATGGAAAAATTTTACCTTACAACAATAAAAATATCGTAACACCCGGCTATATTTTTAACGAATTTCTTCACATTTTTAGTCTCGATGGTCAGAATTTTTTTTTACTAGTGTGGTATACTATATAGGATATTTTAATCTCATTACATACAAAAAAAAACTTTACCAATAGAAAAAGGTAGATCTAACCAATAAAATGTTGTTCAAAGAAAGGTAAAAAAATGTTACTGCAAACATAAAATCCCTTGAATCGGTCCGTGCTATTACTTTGAAATAGAAATAATAACATGCAATCTAGAGACAACTTAATGGTAAAATTCTAAAATTTTAAAGGTGTAAAAGTTTTGCATTAACGCCCATATTCATAAAAACTATTGAAGATTTATTGCACGTTTATTTGACAAATATTCCCTAGAAATACGTCAAATAAGAACTTAATAAACTTACAATAATTTTTATGAATATGGCCTTAAATGTTTATTGGATTTTCCATATTGTTACGTTTACTTTTTCAATGTTTTAATTAATTTCTGCTGCCATAACATATAAAAACCCTTAACAAAGTCGACAAGAAATCGACGAAACGTCGGGTACAACAGTAGTTAAAACTTTGTTTTAATTATAAAAGATATTAGGCCTTATAAGCTAAACCAGAAATGGCAAAAAACGCATAAATACTTCTTTTTATGAATTGAATGGTCAGAAATCTGACGTTTTCTTTTGTGGTAAAATATATGTTTTTATTCGTTTCCGTACTTTTGTGCAATTTTTTCTCATATTGAGAGAAACTATAGTTTACTCTCATTTTACCCAGCTTTGCCATAAAAGTTAAAAACCAGAGAGAGCTATTGTTGATTGCTTTTAGAACTACATACGTAAATATCTGGCAACGCTGCAAAAAAGGTCAAACAACTTCTTCACTGTTTGATGACTAAAGTTTAAACGCTACATATTCTTTGTTTGAATGTGATTCCAGTATTCAATGATTTGACGACTTACCAGTCTAAATATAAATTATATCAAACTCTAAGATGAACTTCCCCCTGTAATTTGTCAGATTTCTATAAGAAAATTGTGTTAAATATTAAACAACATAGTTTGACACAAAATGTACAACCGGCTCGTTGGTCTAGGGGTATGATTTCCGCTTAGGGTGCGGGAGGTCCCGGGTTCAAATCCCGGACGAGCCCAAGAATAAAAACATTTCTTTTTATAACTTTTGTAGCTGAGTTTTAAGATGTGACATTTTTTATAAATCGCTTGTGCATGATTTAACTTTCCCTCCCTATTGTGGCTGGCGTTTTTGAAAAATGGTGCCCTGATTTGCAAAGCTGCGACACTTTTCAAAATCTAATTCAAAAACATCAAAAACGTAGTTGGCGTATTTGACTGTCAGAATTGCCAAAAAAGTGTAATTGACAGTAACGTATATTTTAGATGAAGCCACATGGCCCGAGACATGCAGTGGCATGTTTCTTTCATCTCATCGTTTCTTTCATCTCATTAAAAAGTCTGCACGAATCACTACTAATTTAATTTTTCTGTTAATACTGCTAAGAATTTAAGCTTTTACTTAATTTTAGTGGATAAAGATTTTTTTATCGTGGAAAATTGGTTGAATTTAAACCCTGCCTGATAGTTGACTTTGCAAAACATTGCATTAATACATTTTGTTTTTTTTTCCATCGTACTCACTTTTACTAATTATTAAATAAAAAAAAATATATTGCAGCTTTTGTTTAACAATAACTTTATTTGAATCTTAATTGAAGAGAAAAAAAATGTAATATAATTTATAATATATTATTTTTAATAACTTGATATTGTTATACATAAATAATGCATTTATATGAAATATGGATTAATTCAATGGTTAACAAAACAAATTTATTTTAATTAATATTAAAAAAAAAAATATGTAATGAAATAATTAAAATATATATTATTCAAATTAAGCAACTACAATATACATATAATTTTAAGTGTTTAATTATTTTTTCCAATCGAATTTTTACTTTTTTTTTGTATACATATATAAAAAAAACATAAAACGTTTTCATAAATTTTATTAAACAAATTAATAACAGTTATGCAATTGCGTTTTTTTCTTTCTTTTTTTTTTTTGATTGTTTGTTTTCCAACAAATATATTTTTATGTTTTCAACATTTTATTATGGGCACTTTAATGATTTCTAAAAGTTTGTTTTTTATTGTTGTGATAAAACACAGGGATTCAATTTTAAATGTACTTTTGTTATTTTTGTTTTTATATACATACATACATATGTATATGTATGTATATTTTTTGCTCTAACGTTTACAACAAATAATATCTAAAAATACAAATTATTTCTTTAATTTTTTTTCTTCTTTATAATAACGAAAACAATGACGACATGTTACGAGATAATAAAAAATATTTACTACACTCACAAAAAAAAAAATACTGTTTACATTAAATAAATTGAAGGCATTAATCAAAAATCGTTTATTTTTTTTCAACTTTTATTTTTACTTCTTCAATAAAAGCGCGAATTGCTTAAAGTTATAGGTCATAGAAAATGCAGTAAGCAAAGATTTTTTTGAAAGAAATGCGTCAAAAATTCAAAGCGAAAATAATCACCCTTAAGGCGGTGATACACATCCTACTCAATTAATAAAACTATTTTTTAAAGCTTTAGGTCTTTTAATTTTCTTTATTAATTTTTCGATATTTCGCTAACAATTTGTTAGCATCGTCAGGAATCTTTAATTGTTTTTATTTTGTTTATTAAAGATTCCTGACGATGCTAACAAATTGTTAGCGAAATATCGAAAAATTAATAAAGAAAATTAAAAGACCTAAAGCTTTAAAAAAAATAGTTTTATTAATTTTAACAATAAAGGTCAAAAATTATAGATAAAATAATATGTCCTACTCAATCGTACGAATTTTGTTCTACGTTAGAATTCTGTTCTACGTTAAAAAGTTGCATCAACTTGGAGCCAAAGGATAAAAGGATAAGGCCAATCGGACAGACTTGTCAAAAAGTCTTGCACTCACACATACACCAGACGATCACACTTTTTGGACACACATGTCATTTTTAATAGATCGTACGATTCAGTAGGATAGTGAAACTCGACCTCAATTGAAAAGAGAAAAATTAATAATAAATTGATTCCTTTTATGGTGTCCAATTTTAAATGAAAAGATAAACTAATGACCTTGAAAGCCCATTTTGGTTGGACACCATAAAAGGAATCAATTTATCTAATTTAAAAAGATCGATATTAATAACACATTTAATATACTAGAGAAAAATTATTTTTCTTAAAGGTGGCAACACTACCAAAAGGTTGAAGTCTGAAGAATGAATATTATGTTTCCTGAAGAAGATATCCATTGTGATATCGAAATATTGAATTTAATAAATACTTTTTAAAAAAAAGGGACCTAAGGCTCGAACAATTAAAATACTGAACAATAAATGTCGAAAAATTAGCATCAAAAACATGTTTTCACAGAAACTTTTGAAAAATTTCAATCGGTCTGACTTTTTAATACTTTTAATACAAAAATGATAGTGCATTTTTTGAGCACACATGTCATTTTCAGCAGATGATACGATTGAGTCGGATAATTTATCATGGCCTATATTGTGATGGGTATAGTTCAAAGATGACAGATTTCGTTGTAGATGTCCATTTTAAAATTGCAAGTTATTTTCTTTTTTTAGGCCAAGCCCAGTTGAAATTTAAGGGCGTTTTTCTGGTACAGTTTTTAGTGCATAATTTTTTGAAAATGCTCGACTTTCGCCGCAAAAGTGCCCACTACAATATTATGAAATCATATGTGTCGTACCTATAACTCGTTGTGAAGTTGTACAGGGTCCGCCATGTAACGTTTTATTGTTTTGCAACTAGTGCTTAGCTCATGTCTGATTTCACAGATAATTAGTTTTATCCTTCCGCTTAATAGGAATATGGTTGTGTATACGCTTTGCTCAGTGGGCCTGCGATCGACTTACAGAAGATGCCAGTTTTGCCCAGAACAAAAAATCATCTTTTCAAATGCAGCTCATTTTGATCTTGGCGATTATGTAAACAAGTAAAATTTTCGCACGCATACATTGAAAAGCCGTTGCACCCACAACGAGTCACTGTTTGGTGCGGATTTTGGTCCAGAGGCAGAATTGGGCCCTTTGTCTTCGTAAATGAGCAAGCAGTGGCCGCTACAGTCAATGGCGATCGTTATCGGGCCATGTTGAATGAACTTTTGTTCACAAAAATTGAAGAGTAGTATAGTGGCAACATTTGGTTTCAACGGGACGGCGCTACGTGTCACACAGCCGAAGCTGCACTGGACGTTTTGCGGCATTTTCAAAAAAAAAAAAAAAAAGTTATTTGGCACACCCTTTATTTATTTGCCAAAAATCTACTTATTCTATTATCAAATCTCTGCTTACCACTTAAAACTATAAACCAAAATACTGCTATTGCTTTCATTTTCTATTGCTGCAACTGATAATATGGATGATGATGTTGTTGTTGTTTTTTGTTTGTTATATTTCCAATTCAAAACGTTTTGAGGCTGAAGATGAATTATTCCGTATGGAGTTTGTGCTGCTGTTGTTGTTGTGTGTTGGATTAATGTTATTAATGTTAGTGCTTAAAGTGCATGTATTTGTTTTGTTTGTAGTGTTTGATGTCAGCTCAACGTCCCTTCCATCTAAGGGAGGGGGTGAACTTATGCGTGATCTTTTCGTTTTCAATGTTGTATTGTCCAGATTCTGATACAAATTATGTTGTTGTGATGGCTGCTGATGAGATTTCGAATGTAGTTGCTGTGATTGCTGAGTTAATAAATTATTATAACTGCTGTTTTGCGCTGATGTTGTTGGTATCTCTGGAAACATGGTGCTGTCATTGCTGTTGTTATTCTGCTGTTGCTTACAATTATCATAAATATTGTTATCATCATCACCAACATGTATTACTGTTGTAGCCGCATTTGATTTTGTTGTTGCTGCTGCTGTTGTTTTTGTTGTTGTTGTGGTGGTGGCTTTCTGTATGATGTCTGTAAAACTATTCAAATTAATTGCGCTGCATCTTTCAGCAATTTGTGTATTTCTTCTATCATTTGTTGCTGTAGTTAGATTGCTGTTGCTGTTATTATTAATGTTTTCATTGCTATTATTATTATTGTTGGTATTAAATGTTGTCTGCTTATGTTGGTTAATATTATCTAATGGTTGTGTCTGTTGGTTTCTATAAATTAGTTGCTTTTCCATATTGTTAACTCTATTTATTTGTAAACTACTTGTATTATTAGCACTAAAATTCTTTGGTAAATCCACTGGGTTTAGTTTAGAATTAATTTTTGTTGTTTGTGGTAAATTAGCATGTTTTACATCCGTTAAGGATGTTGCTGCTGCTGTTGTTGTTGATGTTGTTATTGTTTGCTGTTGTTTGTTATCTTGTATTTTGAAAGTCTTATATGTTTTATAAATTTGTGGGTTTTGTGGTTCAGGTTGTTCGTTTTTGCTTATTTTGGTTCTTGCTGTTGTTGTTGATGATGATGATGATGTAGTTGTTGCTATCGGGTATATTAATGGTTTGTTTGATGTTGATACGGTCATTGTGGGGGTTGATATTAAACTATTTTTAGTATTATTTGTTTTTAATTGATTTTTCAAGGTTTTCACATTTTTAGCAAATGTTGTTCTAGTTGTAGCTTTTAAACCTGTTTTATGGTAAAAGGACGGAATAAATTAAATAAAAAATTACATGATTAGTAAATAAGGATTGGAAAATTGGAAAAAGTGTATTAAAAACTATTATAAAACAAAATGCAATGGCATGACAAGAAAAGAGCTTCGTGTTGGCAAAGGAAAACTAAAAAATAATTACTATTGTAAGGTGTCAAAGATTTGTTTAATATACATACATACATATTTGAAGCACAACTTTTTTTTTGGTTTAGAGCAAAACGATAAATTAATGTCATAGAATATATGAAAAATATTCTGTTATATGTTTTTTTATTCTGTACATTCTGTAAATTACATGAAGTCCCTGGAAAAGTTGGCATTTTGTAGCACTCGCATAACGCTCAATTATGCTCATATCAGAAAAACAAAAAAAAAAAAAAAAAATTACATATTTTGAAATGAATACAAAATCATATCATAAATGTGTAAAAAGCTTATCGATAGGCTTCTTAACTTTATATAGATCCAAATGTAGCGTTACGCACGTGCTATAAGATGTCAAATTTTCCCTGGAATTCATGATATATTCAAGCGAATTGGCTGATTGCAATGTTCAGAAAATAAAAAACTAAAAGCACAGCCTCACATAAACAGCATATTTTCAAGAAAAGAAAAAAAAATGTGACCACTAATTTTTTGCTTGTCTCTATTTTGGAGTAATACATGTTTAACAACAACACTAACATTCAGCTGGATAGAGAGACAAACACCAACGAAAAAAAAAAACGGAGAAATGCTGCAAACATAAAATTTCACCAAATCATATTTTGAGGTTATGTTGGCTCAAAGAGCATGTAAAAAATTTCAATCACATTTGTATTTGTTCTTGCAAAGTTTTTGCCAGGTCAAATAATTTTTGTGCTATAAATTTTTTATTTGCTCGATGAGCAAACATAACCTGGAAGTAGGCTCTAGAGCCACTTAATAATTTTACATAATTTTAATATTTTTTTTTTTTATATACATTGGTGTTTTTTGTTGTAACCATGTAATTAGTTTTTATTCTTCTACTTGGCGAACAGAAATATCAACCTGGGAGTAGTGGTCACATTATATGAGGGAGTGGTCACATTATATGGTCACATTATAAGACTGTTGTTTAAGTTCATTAGGCAGTTTTTTTGTGTTGTTTCAAAACGCTGTAATATATTAGTATGCCTTTTCTACGGAAACTGGCTTGTTGCAAAAAAAAAACATTATTTTTGTTAAGTATTTTATGGGCGAACTGCTTCTTAATGGCTCAAAATTGAAAAATATTTTTTTGTGTAAAATTATAAGGGCATATTCATAATAATTATTGTAAGTTTATTAAGCTCTTACTTGACGTATTTCTACGGAATATTTGTCAATTAAACGTGTAATAAATTTTCAATAGTTTTTATGAATATGGGCGATAGTGTTTAACAGTTTTAAAGAAGACAAGAAAAGTAAAGTTGAAAATTTATTGGCTGGGGTACATACCATGGCCGCTTCACACTACTAGGCTCATCAGCACCCAAGTTACTTTCAACCCCGGTCATGAGTAATTGCATAATGATTTTTTAAGCAGCAGCTCATAGCCATTGTACTATCTGAGCTCTTCATTACTGCCTCTCTATATTTCATTTTATCAATTCTCAATTTTATCCCTAAGTTTTCCTATTGATATTCATACTAAGAAGTATGACATCATGATGTCATTGCTGCAATTTGAATCTCACCAAATTTTGTGCTCTTTTTTTGTCACATCCATATGCATACATACTTATATCTATACAGTATGCACTTGTGTGAAAAGTGTTCAAACAAATCTTATTTGTGGCTCGATTATGGATGGCAACTGAATTACAATTAAGTTGTCAGGTATTTGCAAATTAAAGTGCAGCAATCTAATTAAACAATTACTTATGATTAATGCTGAAGGCAGTCATGGTTCTTTGGCTTACGGCCTTTGTGGCAACCTGAAATTTGTTGTCACTGCCTTTTTTGTTTGGCAACTCTGGCGAGAAATTCGGTGACTCTTTCCATAATCAAGTCTCCAATCAAGTGTTACATATGAAATGTGTTACAGATTAATAAAATGAAATATATGAATATGCAATGAGCAGCAGACACCATAGAAAATTACATTAAGAAGAAAGTGTTTAAAGTTATAATAGAACATTATAGAATAATAATCGGAAAATGTTGTGCATGTGCATGGGAGTAATAAAATATGAGTAGTTAATGCAGTGTAGTGAAAAAAGCACCACAACCCATTTATGTTTCACAAAAAAAATTTCAACATTCTAAAAAAAAGTTAAGTAAAATTTCAAGATTTTTCAAATCTACTGTCAAGTTTACCAGCATCAACGAAATAGCCGTCACATAAAAGCAACTGTAATGCTGGAGCGAAAATGATTAGCAAGGTCTTTTAGATCTAAAGTAATATACGCTTAAGCTAAATTTACTTTCTTTCTTACTTACATTAATTATGATATTTTAAAAGATATGATTCACTACCCTGCACAATCCCACGATCTATCAAAATGACATGTGGCTTTAGAAATTTTTAAAAAAAATATTTGTTTGTATGCGATCGGGGTTGCTTTTTGACAGTTGATGAGAAAAATATAATAGTGAGGCCAGCCAAGCTTTTGGCTTTTTAAGTAGTAGAGAATAGTATTAGATATTCTAGCAGTTAGTGGCCTTAAGCAGTATTTGGGAGCAGGCTTTGTTCTTTGCACTTCAAAAAACCTCCTCATTAGCCCATTAAAAAATATTCTTGGAGGCACAGAATTTTAATTTCAGCATATAAGACATAAATTAATTAAATTTATGACTTTAGCTACGGTACCCCAGCCAGTTTCGAGGCTGCCACACATCTCATCAGCTTATTAATTAGGAATTAAACTATAAATGGTGATGCAGTGCCTTAAAATACCAAAGCAGTTGACCAAGAAAGTGATTTTCGGAATCAGGTTTAGCTACACTTTAATCGTAGAGGGTGAAGGCTCAAGTTTTTTGTTTGCATGCGAACTGTAATTTACATACAGCACGTAAAAGCCAGTTTTTTCAATGCTTCGATTTTGTGATATTCGATTAGATGAAAATTATTTAGATTGTTGAATATTCCTCCAACAAATCTGACCACATAAAATATTGTCTGACCAACAAGTACGTTTATTTAACATACCTGCTGATATGAAGCGCCATTTTGGGCGCCCGAAAAATGTCTAAAAAAAGTTAATTACGCACAGTGCATGTGTAACCAGCGTTGTTTTAGCTAAATAAACAAAACTTTATTTGTCACAAAAAAATCCTATTTGTAAATTATAATAATAATAATTCATTATCTAATCAATTTGTTTGCTGGGATATATAAACCACTTTCACAGCGTTGGGGTCATGTAGAAACGCCTTTGCTTACTTCTTTTCAATCTCGGCACTTTTGCATGTTTTAATACAGGACCTTTCGCGCAATCAAAATAGAGTAGAAAACGGAAATTGGAAAAAATCCACCTGACACAAAATCCTGCCTCTGACACTAGCAGATGAATCTGACAAACACTTATGTTTTTTCAACACATCTGCTGGTATGAGGCACCCTTTAAACTTCTTAAAAATGGTGACATATCAATTATGTACAGTCCACAAATAAACAAAACATATAACATTCATCATCTAATCAATTTCTTTGCTGGGATATATAAACCATTTTCATATGGTTGAACTGATCTAGAAAGGCCTTAACTCGCCTTCTTTCAAACTAGGGACTGTGGCATATTTTAATATAAGTTCTTTTGATTATTCAAAATATACAAAAAACCGAAGATTGAAAAAGAAAATGCTTGCCAGCGCCTTTCCACACGCGACCAACAATATACACTTACAACACCAACATTTGTAGTAGACACACCCATGTGAACATTTAGTGAGAAAATTAATTGCATTAGAAAAACAAAGTGCAATTGATAGACAAAGTACAATATGACAGAGGAGTGAAGAAGTTACAATACAGTTTTTGCACAGTTTTCGGTTTGAATGTGTTGAGGCAATTTTTTTTTTGCATTGCTGGCATTTAATTTGTTTTACCTTCAAAGTTTAGCATCCTATTTTGATAGTTAAACAAATTAGTTTGCTTATAACATGGCTGATAGGTGTAACGACAGTTGGCCAGGCCATTATCATCAACATCATCATTATCATGATCCAGACTTTGTCTAATTTTACTGGGGCGCGTACCATGGCAACAACTACGGCTACCAATACCACTGCCAGTACTTATGCTACTATTTGTACAACAACAACCACCACTGCCACTACCGGAACTGCTAAGCAAAATTTCATGGGTGTCATTATCGTTATTATCGATGGCAGCAACAGCAGCAGCAGCAGCAGTAGTAGCAACAATTATGTTGTTGTTTGCTAAATTGTTATAGTCTTTGTTATTGTTGGTGGTGTGGTGATGGTGGTGGTGGTGGTGTTGGTGGCTGATAGTGTTTGGAGTGCTGTTGTTGTTCTTGTTGTTGGTTTTAGTATAATTTTTGTTCTCATTAACCATCTCCAGTGTATTCGGTTTATTTGTTATAGAAACTGAAGTATTGGCAATTTTACTTTTTCTACTGCTAAAATCAGTATCGTATGTTTTCGTTGTTGCTGTTGTTGCTGTCGTTGGTGGCGTATGAGCAGGCGGAGGTAATGCAAAATCTTCTATCACTGCAGTTGTAATTTTACTATCGTTAAGAAAATCATCTCTATAAAAATCTTCATCATCATCTGCCGGTGCTTTTACTTCAGCTGCTGTTGTTGTTCTCCGAGGTTTAATCAAGTCGGCTTGAGTGTGGCTTGGTTGTTGTTGCTGTTGCAATTGCAATTGCGCCTTGTCGTCCTCACAATGTTTTTCACATGGTTGTTGGTCTTGTTTATATATTTTCGCATCATTATCAAGTTGATTATATTTGTTAGCATGCACATGCTGTTTAATGTTTTTTCGTTTGTTTATAATGATTTTGTTGTATTGTTGTTGTTTGTTTTTAATAAAAATTTTAAAGAAATTCTGTGAGTGTTTGTTTAGTGTATAAATACATAAGTATGCAGTTAATGCTTGTTTGTGAAGTACATGTGTAGTATGTTGAAATATTGTTTTGGGATGTCTGTTATAAAATTAGTTTTCGAAATTGATTGTTTTTTATCGTACACATTTTTTTTTTTTTTCATTTCTATAGAAAATGATTAGTTACAACAAACTTTTACATGTTTTCTAAGATGTAATTTTATAATTGCTACAAAATAATATTGTGTACATGATAAGTTTAACTTACTTCACTGTCTTGACAGACTGCCTCCCCATTGTCGTCATCTCCGTCTCTGGCTCTGGTTACGTATTGTATATCCTTGGAGGGATCATCGGATACCAGATGAGCACGAAATTGTTTATTTCTGCTTAAATGGAAAATAATTAGTTGGGCTGGTACAAAGTACATTCAATAAAGAAGAATAAATGCAACTCAATACGTAGACATTGAGAAATTTATTTATTTATTTTATTTATTTTATTATTTGGTCAATACAATACAACAAGATGCCAAGCTATCAGAAAATTGTGGAATACAAAAACAACTACAAGAATATAAATTCAGCCAAGTGTGAGTTTGACTCGTACAGCCAGGGTTCCGTAGTAACGTGCTACAAATGGGCAGGCAAAGAGTGCCCCTTATGCAGAGTGCCCACCGGGAAGGTATACTACTTTGTTTATTATTTTTGGCTCAATGAAAGAGCATGGATCCTAAATTGATAAATACATTATTTAATGTCGGCAATGAAATACAATACAACATATAAACGTCCCCCTTTGTTAGCTTCACAAATGCGAGCGCTTTTAAGCATATTTTTCATTACATTTTCATACATTTCACACGGTGTTTCATTAAATTCATTACGAATATTTTGTTCGAGTTGCTCTACCGTTTCTGGCTTGTTTGCATAAGTCTTACTTTTTAGATATCTCCATAAAAAGAACTCTAGAGCAGTCAAATCGGGCAACCATGGAGGCCCAGCAACATCACCATTTCTTGAAATAAGTTGTTGTGGAAAGAGGTCTTCGCAGTAATTCCATTGCCATCCTGGCAGTATGCGACGTGGCTCGGTCCTGTTGATATCTTATATTAATCAAGCCCCAACCATGCAGTTGTGGCGTTAAAAAGTTTTCAATCGTATCACGATGTCGCTCCTCACTAACAGTTATCGTTGAGCCGTTTTCAGTTTCATAGAAGTAGGGGGCACTTTTTACTCCCACGACTAATGTCTACAGTGGTATGTATACCTTTCCGCTAGACAGCCTGTATTCGGCACTGTTCAGGGGCCAAAATCATAGCATTCGATATCGAATGAGTTATCGAGTAAAACTAATGTAAAATAAAAAGCAATATAAACAACAACCTCAGGGCTTCTTCCATGCAGTAAATACCATTTAAACATTAACTTTGCTGTTGTTAGTTTTGCAGTTTGTTGTTGCAGAGGCCAGTCAACTACCACATATGTATTCCGGGCAAATTTCATGTCTATATCTAAACTAGAGGCTGCTCCCATGTATTAAGCATGATTTAAATTTACAGCGTTTTATTACTTTTGATAGTTGTTGTTGTAGAGCATAATTAACTATACATGAGAAAATTTCAAAAGTTGCTGCTAATTTTTAAACTAAAGTTTGCACCCATGTTTTGGACATTATATCAATTTCAGCTTTTTCGTATTTTTTTTTTTTTTTTGTTGTTGCAGAGGCCAGGCAACTCTTAGTCTTACGGTTCGAATGTTAATACTACAGGCTGCCCTCATACACTTCGCTAATAATCATTATCTTGTCAAAAGAAAATGCGATACACTTACGAGGGCTATAATGTTCTACTCAAGTCAAAAAAAAAACTACCAAAATCAGATAAATTTGGCAACACTGTCCAGCAGCCAGATAATCCATAGTTCAACGTGAGCAAGGCAGCCAGGTAATCGCATAACTACCACAAAAACAACAACAACAAACACTTCATGTAATTTGTTGGTACAAAAACTGTATTGCTGTCATCCGTTTGTTTGCGTGTGTGTGTGTTTGTGTTGTGTATTTTGACAGTTATACCAGCTAAAAGCAGTAGTCAGCTGGACTTGTGAGGCTACATGGTATCAAGCTGTCTTGACCGTGAGTATAGTAAGTGTTAATATCACTCCTGTACGACCGTACTCTTTGTTATTTTAGTATGCTGAGGAGAAATTGCTCTCTCTCTCTCTCTCTCTCTCTCTTTCTTTCTTATCACTAACTGATAACTGAAGCCGTAAATGTTGTCATATGTGCCCGGCTGCCAGATAATGCATAGTTCACCGTGAATAGAGAAAGCGTTAATAGAATTCTGGTATGACCATAGTCTCTGCTATTTTAATATGCTGAGGGGAAATTGCTCTATCTGTCTCTCTCTCTCTCTCTCTCTTATCATCAACTGACTAGCCGTAAATGTTGTCCTAGCTCTCGCCCTCTGCATTTTATTGAGTCGTTTAGTACACCAATCTAAAAGAGATTGTCGAGGGTATTTTTGCGGTCTAAGCCTGCCTTTTTCTACACAAAATGTATGATTTAGATGGCAGTAATACGCTTGAGACTCTAACTTATGTTAGACTGTAAGAAATTAGTATGTGCTATGAATGTTTTAAAACAACTTTTTTGCTTTCACACTGTAAAACATGAGAACAACCGAACACGATTTTCTGTCTAAATGTTCTTTTTCAATTGAATTGTATTTTTTTTTCTTCTGTTTTTGGAAACTCAAATGTAAACAAAACTGACAGAATATATAAAAAAAAAGTGAGTAACCTGAGCTTGAAATATACAACGATAATAATGAGAGTTTATATACATATGTACATACCCAAGCAGTTTAAATTGAAAACTGATGATTACCTTAATTCCAATTGTTGCATTTGTTGAAAATGTTTCAGCTTTTGATTGGCAACACGTAATTTTTCTTCCAATGCAGCGTTTTCAACACATTTGATGGAATATTTTTCGGAGAATGATAGAATTTCTTGACGCAATTCTTCCAATTCTTCTCTGTAATTATAAGAGCCAGGCATAAGCAAGAAAAAAAATGTGGCAAACAAAAAAAAAAAAAAAGAAGCAGATTATTCAAAGTATGACTTATAAATCATGTTGAGATTTTTTTTTTTTACAAAATTTTGCACATAATAAAGGGAAAATAATAACACACGAAATGCCTAGACTTACTTAAACGAGGGTTGGCTGATAAGATGGCTTTAAAATTTCTTAAATCATGAGTTAACATTTTCTTTAATTTCGCAACAACTCTCGCTAACGCTAAAGGTTAAAATGATAAAATAAAATTAAGAAAAGTTGGCAAAATACATACTCCTTCGCCTTGGTTGCATCCAAAGTACGTTCGCCTCTTTGTTGGAATTGTTTAAGAAATTCTTGTTTAAAGCGTGCAACTTCACGTTGTACTTCACTTTGGTGAGCTTTACGCATGGCATCCAGAGCAGCTAATGTAGCCTAAAGGTGATGGTTAACAAAACGAGAAGAATAAAAAAAAAATGAAAATACAAACTGCTTACAGAATTACTCGTATGTATAATAAAACATCAGTGTAAGAGTATCAGGGAAAATCAAGGTTTTATTTCTCGTTGCTGCAGCAAGCAGCAGTTGAGGTTTAAAGAAGACCCAAGTAAATTCACAACAAAAAAAAAAAAAGGAGTTACCAAATGAAAACAACAGTGTCTGAGTAGATGATTTCTGGCTCATAATTATATATGACATGGTTGTTATACTTATGTTGCCTTTGTGTAACAAAGCATTTGTATAACTAAATATACAGCATACCTATAAATGTACTTCAAAAAAGAAAACAGAAGAACAGAAGAACAAAAAAAAAAAAAAACCCAAACAAAAATGCCTTAAGTGATCATACCTGGGTTTCTTCAGCCAAGGCTGTTTCCTTTTCGATTAGCAAACGTTCAATTTCTTGCTTATGCTTTTCCTCTAAATCATTTAAAGTGCGTCTATGCGACGATTCCATGGCAGACAAACCCTTTTCACAAAGTGTCTAAGAGAAGAAGAAGAGAAAAAAATATAAGCATAAAATAAAATCAGAGCACATACGAAACAATTTTTTTTTTAATAATGTTAATAAAAATATGATAAATGATCGTAAAGAAAAATTTGCATTTAGATAAAAAAATATAGTATATAAAAATTAACAGGCAATTTATTAACCTCCTTCAAGGACACTTTATATTATTAAAGCATATTGCAAAAGTGAAGGCAACTTTTTGTCCTTCAATTCCATTTGAATAATTACATAATGATATTAATTGTAAATTTTGTAACAAACTCACTCGCAACTGTTCGATCTCCGACTGATAGCGCTGACGGAAAGACTCTTCGTCGACCACATTTGGCAGTTCGGGACAATGTGCCAGCATTTGATCACGATATGCTTGCTGCAGGCACTCCATTTGCTTGCCATGCTCCATTTCTAGCAGCTCTAAACGTTTTTCCAGACGTCTACTTCTCTCATGTTCTTTAGCCAATTGTGCCTGTATGTAGTCACGTTCCTGCAACAGCATTACATACTCATCATCTTGGCGTGAGCATTTCATGGTTAAGGCATCACTTTCCTCCTGATACGAACGCACTTTATCCTCTTGCGCCGCCAGGCGTTTCAATAATTCATGCTGTTCAGCTTGGGTGGCTTGCAGTGTTTGCTCCTTGGCGTGCAGTTTTTGTGTTACTTTTTGCAGTTCGCATTCACGCTCTTCCATCAGTTCTTCGCTTTTATTCAAGTCTTGGTTAATGGCATTCTTTTCGGCCTCCAGGCAGCGTATGGCTGTACGTTGGTGTTCGACTTGTTGCATTAGAGCTGTTAAATCTTTGGCATGTGACTGTTGCAAATGTACAATTTCACTTTCATGCTGTTCCTGCAGACTGTGCAGTTTTTCGCGCACTTGCAAGCAATGCTGGCAGGAAGCATTCAACTTGCGGTGCACTTCTTCCAGCAGCTGGTCGGCGCGTTTGCGCAACTCACAGCATTTGTGACAAACATCTTGCAAACTTTCTATGGATATTTCGGTACGTGGTATCTGTTCGTTGGTGGCAGCGGTAGCTTCACACTGCAAAGCAATCAGACTGTCCTCCAATTGGCTGAGGAAGGTTGAAATGTCACGCAACACCTGGCGATCACTCAGAAAATCTACGGCGTGCTGTTTGTACATGAACTCAAAGTCCGCTTCCAGCAGTATGTCATCCGAGTTATTGATTTGTAAATCATGGGAAAGTTCTTCAAAGAGATTTTCATATTTCTGCAAGGCAGTTATGCTCAACTTTTTTGCTTCCCTTTCCTCCTCCTGTTTCGAGGAGAACTGTGTAGCGTAATCTCCTCTTAGCACATCGATACGAGCATCCACCAAAGCTTTGTGTGCGATTATATCGGCAAACTCTGTCAGCAATTGGCGTCCTTCGGAGGCTTTATGTTCATGCTGCAAGTGTAAACGCCACTGACCACGTTTCATTTGTTGCATGGTTTCTTCGTAGCATTGTGTCAGCTGGGTAACAGCCAATTCCATTTCTCTTCTCAGGCCATCGTGTACTGCATCTGCGAATTTCTCAAAGGACAAGCGTTCCTCTGAGGTGAGCGTATAGCCAAAGGCAGGTGTTATGGAGGTTTCCAGTCTCTCAGCATTGCGCATCATAATGTGAGCAATTTCGGATTGCACCAATTCAGCATTGACGGTTTCCTGAGCCTGACGCCAGGCTTCTTGAACAGCACCTTGTACTAAATCATTGGTGGACAGGTAGCTTAAGGTCTCCGCCGCCAAACTGGTGGCCAACTTTTCCATGGCATTATTTTTATAGCGCATAGCGATGACATTGATTTCGTTTTGCTGCCTAAGAAGATCATCTAGCATATTTTGATCTACCGGTTCTAAAGTAAGTTTGACATCGTGCTGCGTCACTGTGCCGTGACTCCTTTGGTATGAAGAAAGTAATAGCCGTCTGGCTAATACTCCTGCCAAAATATCCAAGCTGCCGCTAGTCTTTACGGTGCACTTGCCTTGTAGTTTTGCTTTGAGCATAGACATGAGATGAGAAGTTTCTGCCACCTCAGCTCTAGTTTGGCGTTCACAAAACAGTTCTGGATTTTCAGCTCTATCCACCGAGTCCCTAAGCTTGCCAAAGCAAACACTTTCAAACGCTATTCTTTCGGCTAAAAGTTCTAAGTCCTTTCGTTTGGTCAGCTCATTACGTTCTCTTAGCATACGCCTTTGTTTCAAAAGTTCAGCCAGCTTTGTACGTAGCTGCGTTTCTAATTGAGTTAAAGTTTTCTTGACAGGACTAGAGTCAGGTAGCATGTAGACGCTGGGTTGGGGCAATTCATGCTGGCTGCCCTGCAACACACAAGTCTCTGTTGATTCCCTTATTAGTTTGACTACTTCGTGGAGGCAACGTTCTATAAAACGGTATGAATCTTTGCGTTCTGTGATGGGAGAGACCGAACGTCTGGTGCGGGAGGATCTTAAATTTTGTAACTGACTTAGACTTTGTTCCAGACGATCTTTGCTTGTTACTAAAACACTTTCTAAACATCTTAAGCGCTCTACTAAATGTTCGGACAGTCTCAAGTTGCCGGCAGGCGGAGTACGGGCAGGAGAGTCCGTATTGGTAGTACTTGGGCTTGTTGACGGGGTACAGGAAGAACTTCTAGAGGTATTGACACCTTCGTAACGCTTTTCCAGGTCATTGACCCTTACCAAAAACTGCAAGGAATCGGCCACACCCACTGTATTCAAACTTGCGTCCAAGGATCTTCGCCGTGAGGACTTTTTATTAGCAGACTTAGTAACTGGCGGATTTTCCACAACCGGTTGTTTCAGATGCAATTGATGGGTCTTCTCGAGTTCATCTATCTTACCTTCCAGCTCGCCCAACTTGACTTCCAGTTCTTTTGATACCGTTAATTGTTCCTTGCCTTTAAGCGATAGGGATCTCCTGCGCTCCGACTTGGCCAGCTTTTGCTTCAGAGTTCTCACCTGTCTCTCGGAAGAACTATACTTCAAGGTCAGATCTTGTATTCGGGCAGCCATCATTTGCAATTGGGCTTGATCTTCAATATCCTTACGTTCCAAATCCTGTTTTAAGGCAGCATAGGAAATTTCCAAAGAATCATACTGATTTTGAGACTCCTTCAGTTCCCTTTTCATGGCTCTTATTTCATTAACAGCCTTTTCAAAACGGCCCTTTAGTTCACCATATTCCTCGGCCAAAGCATCACGCTCTAGACTATACGGATCAATGTCATTTATTTGGGTAAGATCACTTAAGGAATCCATGCGTTTCATTTTACTTTTTTGTAGATTAATGAAACTAGCCGGACTATAGCTTTCCATTTCTCTTAAGCGTTTGTAGAGGTTTTCATTTTCCTCTATACCCCTTGCTAGGCGATCTTCCAAGTCCTTGATTTTTCTTTGGCTTTGCTCTAGCTCTTGCGTCAACCTTTCCACTATTTCGGAGGCATTTCGTTTGGCATCTTCCAGCTGAGTGCTAAGACTTTCTCTGACCTCTTCCATTTCATGGATGCGGCTGTTGAGCTCTTGTTCAGTACGTTCCAGGGTGTTTAACAGCTCAGACATGCGGGCTTCACGTTCTTTGGCTTCGTCTCTTAGCATATCGCGTTCCTTTTCCACCACGCTCAAACGAAACTGCAGTTCCTTGTCTACATTCAAATTGATTTCCTCAGGCACAGTGTGAATTAGGGGTAATTCATCCGAGCCAACACTGTCCACTGTGCTACGTCTGGACGAAGGCGGTGAAGATCTCGATCGTTTATGCATACGCGGGCAGGGTGTGGTGGTACGAGGGCGCATTCTGTCTTTGGTTCGCATAATATTTAGGGGCGCAGGAGGAGAGGGCGACAAGGGGGAACCCCAGTCACCTATGCTGTCTCGGCGCCCACCTTCCGAGGCGGTACGATACTCCTCGTCTGAGGAGAAGTGCATGGCTGCTTTGCCTGTCATGGGCGTTTGGGGACTTATTAAAGAAGATTTTGTTGAACTTGAACTACTGACATTGGTGATTATCACCTGCGGACTAGTTTCGGTTGTTAATTTTTTCACACTCTTGTTACTAGTGCTGTTGCTATTGCTGTTGCTGTTGCTATTATTGATTCCCTGCGCTTTCATGAAATCCTTTTCAATTTCACTTTTCATATCATCACTTGTATTATCTTTAATTATCAGCTCCGTTGCAGTCAGAGATTTATTGCTAACATTATGATTTTCCGTTGTCTTTAGCGTAGCAGAATGCTTCAATATGCTGCAATTGTTTTGGTTGCTATTATTATTATTACTGCTGTTGTTGCTGTTGCCTTGTATTATTGCGGCGGGATTTTGTTGCAAACCTGCAGCATTTCTCAGTATAGCAATCCAGCTATTACGTGAGTTGGGCGATAGACTTGCCAGTATTAGGCGCCGCTTATCCCACGTTGTTAGTTGGAAAGCATAATTTCTATTCGCATTTACCTCAGCCACATTTGTAAGACTATTAACATCCAATACACCATCCAAAACACCACGTTCTTCTGAAACAGGATCACGATAATAGAACAAAGCTGCACCACTTAAAGTAAACCAATGCTTTGTCCAATCACCAGTGCGATTATCTTGCTTCATTAGCCAACCTTTTTTGGCATTGAGCGATTCATCTGCGGCCGTGCTTGTGGTGGGTGGTGTGGCAGCATTTGCTGTTGGCGGTGGTGGATTCACACGCAATTCTACTGTTTTAGCCAAATAGTTTGTGGAGAGATCATCTAAATTACAACCGCCATCGGGATCACCACGTTCGAGAGCTTGTTTTTGGCGTCGGTTTAAATTTTGATTACTTTGTAGTTGTTGTTGCTGCTGCTGCTGCTGTTGCTGCTGCTGCATTTGATAACGTGGACTAGATTTGCTTCTGTGACTGCTGCTATTTAAAGTATTTGTTTGGCTGTTGGATGACACCATAACTGGTGGAATTTTCTTAACAATGGCGGATACTATGGCGGGTGTTGAATTTGAGGCCAGCGGCAAAGACTTTGGCCTTAAATGACTTTGTGCTTCTATGCCTGACGATGTGGCCGTTGTATGTCTTGTGCTCGCTATTGCAGTTGGCCGATAGAAATCTGTTTCATCTCTAGAATTTTTATCATCTTGTTGCTGTTGTTGTTTAATATTATTGCTGCTGGCATGCTGATGCAAATGTGTATTGAGAGCATTATTAACAGCAGTTGTGGTCCAACGATTCTTTTGTTGCTGACTTAGATTTGTAATAGTATTGGCCAGATCCTTAATGGTCTTTTCATCTCGCCGTATATCTTCAATCAGAAGACAGGGTGGTGAAACTGTAATTAGAACAAGATGAAAGCAAAATAAAATTAATTAATTTTGTTAAGATTTCATCACAGCACAAAGGGCGTTTATTACACCCCAAATTTTGTAGCACTCACTTGCTGAGTAGTTATTGTTTTGCTAAGATTTTGTTTCTAAAAAAAATAAACAACACAAAACTGAATTCGCCAACAGCATTATTTAACGAATGCGTTTTATTGTCTATATTGTGGGCATTTGGATTAAAAGAGAGTTTTTGTTGTGTTGTATTCTTTTTGTGACAAACTTGAATTTTTGTTAGTGTCTACTTTTCCTGCTCTTTGTCTTTATATCAAAATTATTATTATTTTTGTATGATTTAGTGTTTTTTGTAGTATTTTTTTTTAACAAGTTTATAATAAATATGAATCAGTTTAAGAAAAAATCAAAGTCGATGTATAAAAAAAAAACAGGATCATCACCGTCTTAGCAACATATTCAGGCAGTGCGATCAAGTATTTAAAATGAAGCATTGAGGTGACCAGAGAAATTTTGTTTTGCTTAAGACACTTAAATTATAATCAAATAGCACATTTAATTGCTGGGCCACAGACGGATTTGTAACCCTAATTAATCGAGCACTTCCAACATTTATTTTTCGTGTGAGCCTGTTACCAACCATCTGATCATCTGTGTTTCAGCGAAGAAATACCAAATAATCACCCTGCAGCTAAATAATCGAGGTAGTGTCTATACCTTTTGAGCGTGCAAGGCGGCCCAAAAGATATCACCCTTGTAGAAGTTGCTCTTATTTTTGTAAGTGGCGGCCGATTTGAAATCTGTTTTCACATTTGTGAACTAGATTTTTCCACCAAAATCCTAACGAGGGATGAGTCTCATTTCTACCTTAGCTGGTATGTGAACAAGCCAAACTATCGCTGGTGGGGCACGAGAAGAATTATACCGGCACAAGGTGGGTTTACTCACGCTCGAGAAGTCATTGGACCTTTTTTTTTTTTTTTTTTTTTTTTTTTTTTGAGAACACCGCTGGTCAAACGACAACGCATGTTGACTCGGCCATGTTAACCGAGTGTTTTCCTCAGCACTTGAACAAATCACGGCACACACTGCGCTAGAAACAGTCGATATTCTGAAAGCAAACAATATCGAATGACTTCTTTTGGCCGAGCTGTTATATCTGCAAACTCTATATTCAAGAGCTGTCCACATTTACTACAATGCTGATGCAGAATGACTTTAAAGAATTGTCCTGGACCAAATTGGTCTAAGTGGCATCCATTACCTTTGCTGGCAGGGCCTTAGAGTGCTTTGTCCCATAGACAAAATTACTAAAAAAGAAATTGTTGCTATTATAGAATTTAGTAACAGATATGTGGATCGCTAGATAACAACAATACAACTCAAAAGAAAATGTTGAGTACTTCATTAGAGGCCATTAAAGTTCGTGGTCGACGAGTCCGTGGTCTAGATTTTACAAATTTAAAAATTTTCTTAACGAACATATTTCATAACTGTGTGCGAAATTTAAAAATCTCTGCAACTACAGCTTTTAATTTTGCTACTTCGCTATATGGACTGCAAGCACTCCCAAGGTTTCTGCCCCGAGATTTGTAGTTACTTGCACTAGTCTTTGGCTTACTCTGACTTAATGTTTAGGTGGATTACATAGTCCACTCCCAGGGCAGTGTAAGGTAAAATGGAACATGTTTTTTCCCTATATATTTGGATTACTTTTTAACTAGTCCTGGCGGCTTGTGGAGTAAGCGTGTAAGAGCAGTAGTGCCGATTTCCGCAGGGCATCTATGCGATATATTGCTTGCGCAGCCAAAGACAACATATTTTGGAAAACACTTGAGAATGAGTTTAATATAGTCTCTTATCAATCTGGTCCCTTTTATACTACTGCTGATTTTTTATTTTTGCACTCCCTTGTTGCTTAACTCTTATTAGCAAGAAATGCCAATGAAAAAAAAAATTAAAATTAAAACAAAAAAACTTATAATCACAAGTGTATCATAACAATAAATAAACTTCAACTAAATGATCCTTTTTTAATATATGTATGTATGTATGTATATAAATTAAAACAAAAAACAGCAACCTTTGTAGAAGCAGCAGCATTTTGCCAGCAACATATTCCCTTGAAAGAGGGGAAAAAACAAAAAACAATAATAAATACTTAAGACATTCAAGTATATTTAGCCATTCATACTGTCAGTTAACCATCCAACCAAACAATTTCATCCATTCAAAAGGAGTTTTAGCTGGAACCATCGAAGACGACGCAGTCATCAACATTGCCATCATCATTGTTGTCGTAACAGGAGCGCGAATACTGTGTTTATCTTGATAAGCGTTTTTTTTTTCTGTTTTGTTTTTTGATTTTTTCTTTTTTGTCTCTTTGAGTTATTATTGGAGTATTTTTTGCGTTATAAATTTTTGCTTTCTGTTTTTTGTTGTTGTTGTATCACTTGTAAATATTAAACAACTTTTCAGAAGGTTTCAGTTCTTGAACACATACACAAAATGTCCAAAAAACAAAAAAAAAAAAAGGAGAAACAGGATTCCACTGCATTTTTTGTATATTACATATATTTTCATAAATGAAGGGTTTAATTTTCAATCATTCTGTGGCATTTGAAATTACCCTACGAAAAGATCATGTGGCTGTGATGGTCGATACAGATTTGACAAATAAATACATAAAAAATGTTTGCTACATTTTCGGAAAAAACGGGCTGTAAGCTGTTTTTCTTTTTGCTCTTAAAGGATCAGGCCGCAAAAATCTGGGTGTTAAACTTTAGAGATTTGTGAAAACAAACACATTACAAATTTTTTGCTACATGTCTTCTGGGAAAAGCTAGTGCCCTCAAGGGGGGTTCTCCAGGGGTCTGTCTTTAATGTCATGCTATGTATGACCTAATAATATTTTCTTCGCAATATCTTGGAAACGAAGTTACTTAACGCGGCTGGCTGGTAGTGCAAATTAGTAGAAATCGTCACGAAAGCGTGTGAGCTGTTTACATGTGTTGGTGTAGGTGTCTCCGTTGACAGCAGCGGATAAATATTAACTAGTTGTGAAAACGGACACTATCAGTTGATAGATGTCGCTAAAGTAAAATATGTCACAACAAAAAACAGCAATATTGAAAAATTTTCTTCTTCTTATATTAATTATTCAAGCTATTGATCTTTGGTTTTTTAAAAAAAATATAAAATGTTTTCCTGAAGATGCCAACAAATTGTTGGCGAAATATTGAAAATAAATAAATAATTGTTTAATATTATTTTTTAGAAAAAACCAAAGATCAATAGCTTGAATAATTAATATAACAATATAAAGATCAAATAATATAAAGTTAAATTTTCTTCTTCGTTTTGTAGCAGATTGACAAAAAAATACTGCATGTGTCAAAAGTGAAAAAATAAAACGTTCCAAACATTTTAAGAAGCATAAAAAATTTCTAAATTTCAAAAACAACATAAAATATAACATACAGATTTCACCTTGTATTACATTCGAAGATGAAGAAAAAACGTAAGGAACTTCGTTCCTAACGGGGGTCCACCGACCGCATTTCTTTTTTCAACCCTACCGATTCTGCACCATGCTTACCATGGGGCGTGTGCCATCCGAGTACAAAATTTTATTTTAAAATCGCACTTCTCGAAATTAATTTCTTTTTTAATGCCGTAGTGGGAATTTTTTTTTTAGTCATGCCAAAATCTTTCGAAAAATTGATGGCACAAATCGATTGCTAAATCAATCCACCCTACGAGTACGAAGAATCTCTAAGCATCTCTGTTCGATCTAGAGAATGATATCATTCATCATACCTCCATAGTTGAGATTTCATAGAATTATACAGGAAAAAAAAGATAAAAATAGGATATGAGCCCGGCCAATGAAAGACTAATAGTGGGTTTTTTTTGCCATCTGTAGCATCCAACAAATTCGCTCTTTATCATATTTTTCTTGCACACAAACTTTTTAGGTATTTTTGAGTTTTTATTGCACTGGTATGCTGCAGTCTGTGTTGTTTTAACGATTAATTTAGTAAATTTCTTAAATGCAAAAAAAAAGAAGAAATAATTCAAGGTCAAAATGTTTTGTTAAATGAGGAACCAAAAAAAAAATAAAAAATAATAACAGCAAATTATTTTAAAGCGGTGCAAATTGATAATATTATAGATAAACAAAAAAAAATGCTAGTAATTTGTAAAAAAGAATTGCTAAAATATGTTAAGAAATTATTCTTCTTTAATCAAACTGCTGCGTGGTGTTGTTTTAACAGAGATTAACTGCTCATTTAAAACAACATAAAACAGAAGTTTTATTAAAGAAAAATATTTTCTTTACATATTTTAGCAGTTTTTTTCTTTCAAATTACAAATATTTTTTTTTTTTGTAAATCTACAATATTATCAATTTACAAAGCTTTAACATAATTTTTTGTTATTAAAATTTTTTTTTTATTTTAATTGTTTGAGCCTTAAGGTCACTTGTTTTTTTATAATTGTTTATTGAATTCAATATTTCGATATCACAATGGATATCACAATGGATATCTTCTTCAGGAATGTTTCGATGTTTTTTTAAAAAGAAAAGGTTTTTGAAAAAACATCGAAACATTCCTGAAGAAGATATCCATTGTGATATCGAAATATTGAATTCAATAAACAATTATAAAAAAACAAGTGACCTTAAGGCTCAAACAATTAAAATAATAAACAACAAAGATCGAAGAATTAGAATCAAAAAAATTTTTTTTTATTTAGTCAACATAATGAATTATATTAATTCAGGTCCAAAAATGAACCTTTTCAAAAAATGTTTGTTGTATCTTTCAGCTGTCTATATGCCGACGACATTTCGTTGGTGCTAATCAACTCATCAGGAGACTTGAAAAATCCTTAAAAGTTTGTTTGAAACTTAACTACTTATTCCATAATTCCCATGAACCGAATGAGAATCAGAAATGTTCAAACAAACCTTAAACACAGAAAACATTTCTTTTTTCGTTTTGCAACACTGCTACTTTTCTTTGCAACCTTCTATACAATGAGTCACCATTGGTTACTACGATTTGTATTTTTGAAAGTATCAAAAAGTAAAAGTTTTTGAATATTCAGATATGAACTTAATTAATTATTTGCTTTAAGACATAGACAGCTGAAAGATACAACAAACATTTTTTGAAAAGGTTCAGTTTTGGACCTGAATTTATACATTTCAATTGGAATTATGAATTATATTTAATTCCATTATATATGTAATAAAGGATAATAATAATCCTTCTCTAAAAACGTATTAAATTTACATTCCTGGTAAGTTTATTATTTTAATAGTCTTTCAAATCATTTCTCTCATGCCAGTTTCTTTTTTTTTTTCTTGGATGACTTCTTCAACATTAGTTTAATACAGTGAAGGCAATTTACGGCGGGGTGGCAATCACGAAGATTACTTTTTCTATGAAATGGGGGGGGGGGGGCGATTTCATAGAAAAAGTAATCTTAGTAATTGCCACCCCGCCGTAAATTGCCTTCACTTCATTAAACAAATGTTAAAGAAGTCATACAAAGAAAAAAAATAAACTTCCGCCAAGTATAAAACGTGACAATGAATGTTAATAAAATGCAATACCTAGCAATATACACATTATTTGACAAAGCACACTCTTCAGGGAACAAAAAGAAAACAGATGAAGTACCCATAAGCAAGTACAACAAGTACTTGTACCGTCAGGTATCATGTACATACGTTCAAACATTACAAATAAATGTTCACAAGCAGCAACCAGCCATTCAATGCCGGACCTGACACTGACTAATTATATTTCATCAATAAGCACAAGTAGGGTGAAACATTTTAAACACATACATACACACATAACTACATACATACATACATACATACAACATGCAGAGACAGGGCAATGCACAATGCACGCTTGTTGCAAATTGGCCTAAAAGGCGACGACAAACAATGCCAGCCAACAAATACCAGCACTGCAACCAGCAATGTCGTTCGACAACAGACAACTAAACTAAATGGAAAGATTCCGCATAGTTTCCACAAAAAGGCGAAATGAGAAAAAAAAAAAAAATTTAAATTAAACTCCTTGAAAATATTTCCGCCTAATAGCTTGGGGGCATATTAAAAGAAAACACACTCAATAAAATAGTCGGAGAACATTAATATGCATACAAAAGTTTTAGTAAAGAACCACAATACGAGTGCAGTTTAAAAATTTTTAAATACGAAATGAAAAAAGGAAATATTAAACATGTGTATAATATAAAAAAAATTAAATTCTAATTGTGTTGCATGAAATTTTGTTATGAATTTACACTAATTCAGAGCGGCTCATTTCGAACTTCAAGAACGCGGAATAATCCTGTCTATGACGAAGTGGATGATTTTTCGATCAAAATCATAATGAGCGATGAGGCTCACATCCACCTCAGCGGGTACGTGAACAAGCAAAAATATCTCCTCTGGGGCTCCGAAACTCCACGAGTGATACACAGGGAGCCCTTGCACCCCCGCAAAGTAACTGCATGGTGCTCGGTTCATGCTGAAGGAGTCATTGGGACATTTCTTTTCGAAGAAGCCGCTGGGCAAACGGGGTGCCCAAAATCCACGAGGAACAATTTCAGCCGCTTAAGGTGATTGCATGGTGCGCTGTTCGAGCTGGAGTAGTCATCGGGCCAATTTTTTTTTCTCGTTCTCGGGAACAAAACAGCATGCTATAGGATCATGTTAACCGGGTTTTTTCTGGCGCAATGGAACGAATTGGGCCTGGAGGACATGTGATTCCAACAGGTCAGAGCAACGGCCTACCATGTGTGCGATTTTCTGAAAGCCAAACGATATCGGATGAGTTACTCCTTTTGGCCCAACTGTTATTTTCTCCTCAACAAGCCTATATTGGCTTAGGTGTATTTCGTAAGACATGGGCAGAAGAACCCCTACATTCAACCTAACCTAACCTATTTTCTCATCAGCCCTAGTTTCTAACTTATATAGGGTCCGCCATCTAACGTTTTTTTTTTAATATACTAGTGCTTATTTCGTAAATAGTAACACTTAGTTCATGTCTGATTTGACAGATAATTAGTTTTATCCTTCCGCTGAACGAATATATATTATGTATACGCTAAGTGGGTGTGCGATCGAGTTACAAAAGAAATCATCTTTTCACATGAAGCTCATTTTGATCTTGGCGGGTATGTAACCCAGCCAAATTGTCGCATTTGGGGCACAGAAAAGCCGCACTCATACATTGAAAAGCCGACGCACCCAAAACGAGTCACTGTTTGGTGCGGAGTTTGGTCCACAGGCATTATTGGGCCCTTTGTCTTCGTAAATGAGCAAGCAGTGGCCGTTACAGTCAGTGGCGATCGTTACTGGGCCCCGTTGAACGAATTTTTGGTCACATAAATTGAAGAGGAGGATATTGGCAACATTTGGTTTCAACAGAACGGCGCTACGTGCCACACAGCCGAAGCTACAATCGACAGGTGTGCACCTCCGCCTGGAAAACTATGGCTGTTTTCCCCATTCCAAACGCCTGCCAGCGCCTGTACTGCCATTCTCCAAGATAATTTAATAATTTAAAGTCAGACTACTTGAAAAAAATGTTTTTAATTTGTCGCAGTGATACATTTTATGTCACGCCAGCAGCTATCAAATAGTCGTTAACACAATATAAACAACTTTTTAGCCATACAACACACCTTCGCCTAATATGCCAACAGAAAACATGACCACTATATTTTTTTTTTTTTTGTTAGTCTTTACTTTGAGAAAATACAGGATAATAAATAATTAAAATTCATATATATTGCATAAAGTAGCACACAATTAGTCATGGGTGCTGATAAGCCTTGTGATCAGCCATGGTATTGGCTGGTAACCCAGCCAATAAAACTTCAACTTTACTGTGCTTAGCTTTCTCAATTCTGGGGAAGTAATATTGCACACAAGACGTTTAATACAATTATTAGTTGTATGTTTGAACATGTTTATGTATAGAAATATTTTAGTGAAAATAAAATTGCTAAGCCAAACGAAGCAACATCAAACTTCAAAGACTGCCCACTGCACTTAAGCATTAATGGCACACAAAATAAAATTTTTTATACAACATTGTGTATATTGTGCTGTTGTAACCTAAGAAAATGAGAGCAACGAACAACAAAATTGTGCAACCACTTAATATTAGAGCCTTTGTCAGGGTTGTCAAGTGAGCCGAAGATCCAGTTCCAGCAGGTAAACAGGAAGCTAAAAGATATCAGCCAGATGAGCATAGAAAATGTTTTCAGAAATGTTTCTACTCTGGTTACTCTATTGTCTATTTAGTATTTCTTTAAAAAATGTCCATGCTTAATCAACAAAAATAAGCCAACGACATCAATGGCCATGATACAATCGTTTACAAGTTCCCCTTAAGCCTGCTTTGCCTTGCCGCTAAAGTATAAACGTTTGGTTTATACTTGAGCAGCACTTGGTATGTATGTAAGTACTTTTGCAGCACAGTTTATACGTTCAGGGAAATTTTCTGCTTTTCAAAACAAACTAAAAACACCAAAAAAAAAAAAAACGCCAGAAAAAATCGTCTGACAATTTCGATTGAGGCAAATCATATTTCATAGAATTACTGGCAAAAACAAATAAGAAAAAAAGGAAGAAAAACAAAACATTTCGTAACAGCGATTGCATTTGAGGAAAACAAAAAGAAAAGAAAAATAATTTAAAAATGTTGCAAACAACAACGACCCTGACTATTGAATAAAAACAAAAAATAAAAAAAGAGGAGAAAAAAAACTGAAACGATTTAACGTTTGTCGGCCGTTTGTTGTGGCAAGTTGTTAGCAAATGTTTGCCTTATGCTGACTGCAGTTTTTGTGTCCGTGTCCGTGTGTGTGTGTGTGTGTTTGCATTTGTTGCATGCATAAACAGTGTAATGATTAAATAAGAATAATAGTTTACCCGCAAAAGACCGACTAAATTATTTAAATCAACTTGGTGTTAAGAGCAAAATATTTCCAAAGCAAACACAAACGAAGAATACATACATCTTTTGCATGCCTGCTTGCCACTCACAGCAGAGATGTTGGCTTTAAAGCGGCGGCAACGGCAACGGCAACGGTGACGGCGGCGGCTTTACATTTGCAACACTTTTAATTTTCTTGAGTAATGAAATGGAAATTATGTCTACAATGTTGCACTTAAAAGGAAACGAATGATATGAAAAAAATACTTCGTTTTGCTTTTTGACAAAATATTTATTTAGGAATTTAAAGTGAGGCCATTTGTTGCAAAAAGGTATGTATTTGAACATGAAATCTGCGTATCTAAATGATTCCTTTTGCTATTTTAACAGTGACTAAAAATGTGTGCGGCTTTTCGTTGACTGGGAATTTGTGACTTGAAAGAGTGTTGAATTAAGGTCTTGTTTTAAAGACAAGAATTTTAATTCAGTAGAGACAAAAAAAAAAAAAAGAATGAGCAGAATATTTTTGAAGCTCGTTGCCTGCCATTTAGTGTGAACTAAATGACTTTATGGCACTCTTTAAAGGAATTGAAAGGGATATTTTTTAATCTATACAAATTACACTGTTGAGCTGGGAAGAAAAGTTTAAAAAATTTATATAAACTAGTGCTGATACGAACTAAAGATGGGCGATATATGGAAATAATAACATGTAAATTTCATAATCTAATCAGCCTTACACTTTATGGTATTAATAAGGTAATAAATAACTTTTTGTTATACATTTACATCGGTATTCATAAAAAATAAAACATTGTTGAAACACATTTTATGACAAATTTTTCATATAAAATTTTTTCTAAAATGTATTTGAGCAACGTTTTATTTTTTATGAATACCGGTGTTTTTGAAATGTACTATATGAATAACCCCATAGGCGATCTATATGATTTACAATTGTATTAATTAATTATTTTATCGCGCTTGAGTTTCAGTTTTACTTCCTCAAAATTGAGAAAAAGATTTTTTTTTTTGTGATAAAATTGTAGTGATCAACACTTTTAAGTCAGACTAGAAAAAGAGAAACAAAGTGTTAAACTTATTGGCTGGGGTCAAAACAAATCACACTATTGGAAGTTAGTTTCATTTTTGCAAGTAAACAAGCCATGGGGAGCGATACACTCCCCAAGAACACAGAATAATCGTGTCCATCACGAAGTGGACGATTTTTCCACCAAAATTATAATGAGCGATGAGGCTCGTAATCACCTCAGCGGGTACGTAAGTGAACAAGTAAAACTATCGCTTCTGGGGCTCCGAAACTTCACGAGTGATGTACGGGTAGCCATTACATCCGCTCAAAGTGAATGCATGGTGCGCTGTTCGCGCTGAACTAATCAACGGGCCATTTTTTTTTCGAAGAGCTAACCAAGTTTTTTCTGCCACAATTAAACGAATTAGGTCTGGAGGACATGTGGTTGCAACCGATATTCTGAAAGCCAAACAATATGGGATGACTTCGTTTGGCCCACCTGTTGCCATGGCTGTTTTACGTCCACCTCAACGCTTATCAGCACCCAAATTGCTTCGAGCTCGAGCCATAGCGAATTTTTTAAAATAATATATATGAATTTTAGTTGTTTATTTACATGTATTTCCTCACAGTAAAGACTAACAAGAGAGTAGTGGTCACGTTTTCTGTTTGGCTATCAGGCTGATTCGTTTTGTATGGCCAAAAACCTGGGAATATTGTGTTAACGACTTTTTGATAGCTTCTGGCATGACGTAAAAAGTGTCACTGCAACAAATTGAAAAAATCATTTGCGAGGCGTCTGACTGAGGCATGCTACGGCATCTACATATGTGTTGAAAAAAATATTGTTGAGAAACAATTATTGGGTGTTTTTCATGCATTTCGACTTCTGTGCACACACTCTGGGGCATTTTAAAGTGATGGCGAGAAAATTTCACTTTTCCAAGCGCTTAAATAAGTTCCTCTGGGAATAATCAGCACCAGTGTGCCTGTAGAGGACACAAATGACCAATTCCTAATAACACGCCATCTTATACCAAAAAAAAAAAAAAAAAAATCAGTACAGCTTCATCTTCGATTTTGCTTTAATTTACATTTAAACGAGTAAATCTTCAACTTAAGCTAGGTATAGACGATTGTAAGATCTTACAATATTGTCAGAAAATGCATGGAATATTTTTAATCAAACGTGAGAACTGACAATTTCTTCCTGACAATATTGTAAGCAAAAGCATTGGCAGGCCACCTGTCTAACAATTAATTGTCAGTTAACTGTCAATCGTCTAAACACCTTGGCATCATGATTGCTAGTACATTGTCAGGCATTGGCAAATGGTAAGATGCATAAATTCTGAACACATTACAATGCCATTATTGTCAGAGTAATGACAAAGAATATTAGAGGAAAATGTGTGAGTGTACGAAAGGGAGAGAAAAAATTTAAAAACATGGTTATTGAGCGAGAAAAATAAAGAAAGAATAATGGCATGTGTGTGTATTTTGATAATGACAATTGGCTGGCAATTTGCAATACATAGAAAATCTTACATCCGTATAAGCTGACAATTTTCGTTGGTAGCTAAATTTATTGTCTGGCAATGAAATCGTAAGATTTTCTTGCAATTGTCTGAACTGATAATTTTCTTAATGCTGACAATTTTGTATTTCTAGTAGATTGCCAGCACGTTGTTAGGTCTTACAATATTGTAAGATCTGACAACCGTCTATACAAAGCTTTAGTGAATAATTATATCACACTTGAAAGCAGACAGTTTTTTTTTTATTTAAACTTAAGTCATCATACAGGGTAAAATATCAGCTGTTGGACAGTTTTGGCGACGTTGCCAAATTTCTGTTTTTTAAAAACAATCAATAACAAGTAGTTCACTGATTTATTACACATTCAAATTAACGGTGTCATTGAACCATAGACAAATTTTGTTCAACTAGAATTTTAACATGTGGTATCAGAGCTTTTCAAATGTGATATCAGATAAACAATCTCAATGATTTCTTATTAGAAAACGATAATTTATTTACAGAGAAATAACGTAATTAAGAAATAGGTGACAATTAAAAAATAATTGACCAAAGGCTATGTATAACTATAGGCAATTCTAGTTCGCTGGATCCTTGACTTGGCCAAAAAACAAGGGTTAACTAGGGTCTTTAGTCTCAGTGATTGATGGCTGAAATTTAATCGAAAGTACCACTTAAAGTTATTACTACTAATATCGACTTATTTCCTTTAATGACCACCATTATCAAAACATAAGAAATATACCAATAGTAAATGAATAATAAAAAAACCAAAACCTAAAAAGCAAATCAAGTTTTCTCTAAAAATAGACTTGCTTTGTAAAATATGTAAATAATTTCATTTTATAATACTCCAGTTTTAAACCAAATTAACACAAGTTTTTTTTTGCTTCTATTTTTTTTTTTTGATTAAGATTGATTACTAAAGTGCATGTTCATTTCTACTTTACGAAACCAAATGCAAGTGCACAAATAATACTTGTTTTATTTATTTATTTATTTTTAATTTTTGCAATTGAAATCTATAAGAAATGAGAAAGGAAATGCATCATTAAACTGTCATTTTGTTTGATCTTCAGCAAATTGTGGCAACGATTAAGTAATAGTGAATCATATAATCATGCAATAGCAAAGAAAAAAAAAAATTGTTTATAAAATACATAATACAAGTGGCATTAATAATTAGAACTATAGCAGCAAAAGCTTTTCTAAACTAACTAACCTGTTTTCAGAAGTGTTAAAAACGTATATCTTTGCACATGTAACGATTTTAAATACACACGATTTTGAATGCCACATATTTGTGTGCATTTCTTTTTGTATTGAAGAGCCAATAAAATATCTCAAATTGTTCAAAAAAAAAAAAAAAATATATAAATTCATGTCTCATATTGAATTTATGAATTTTAGCCGTTTGCAACATTGTAAAAATTCAAAATTAATTCTCTATGTCAATGTCGCTTAAAAATTCAGAGGTGAATCGTTGCAGGCAGTTTGGAAGTCATGATAACTAGAAGGGATTCAGTCAGCTTTTTTTTCTTCTGGTATAAAAACAGAATGAATTATTAAAAATTGATAAAAATAGGCTGACTTAAACTTACACTATATCATTTCTTATTTTAGTACTAAAAGATGTAAAAATATACCTTAATGTTTTCTGTCTTCTTCAGCTGTCTATATGCCGCCGACATTTCGTTGTTGCTAAACAACTCATCAGTAAATGAGTTGAAAATGAAAAAAGAATGTTTAAAGCTCAACCATTACTTATTACAAAATTCTCATGAACAAAATGAGAATTAGAAATGTACAAACGAACTTTTTATACAGAATACATTTTACGCCTGGCAACACCTTTACTCGTCTCAGCACTTCCTTATTTTAAAATCAGAATTCTTATTTTAAAATCATAATATTATTGTTTGTCTGCCATTTAAAAACAAATTATTTTTTTTGGTTTTAAACATTATTTTTTTTTTCAAGCGAAATTCTATTTAAAATATCGCTACTCAGTTCCAAAAAGTTTTTCTGTTGAATTGATCAACATTTTTAAAGAAGACAAGAAAATTAAAAGTTGAGTTCAGGCTAATAAAGCCGGGGAGAGTGTCACCTTTGGACAATTTCAAAAAGTTGCACAATGAGAATATTTAATAGAAAGGTATCTTAAAAAGGGTATTTAAACAAGAAAGGGGTCCAACTTATTTTAAGCTTGAAAAAATACATATTTCTTCCAGTTTTGATGAAATAGAAAAAAAAATTGCTAACAAGAAATCTTAGGAAGGTTGCTTTTTATTTTTCGGGATTTGGCAACCCTAGTCTTGCAATCTGGCAACTGACAGCTCTATCGTAAAGTTGGAGAATTTTGAGCTTGTACGTACCCAGAACGTATACGAACGCTATTTGTGTTGTCTACAGTAACTTAAAAGATTCATCTGGAAGAATTTCCAAGTAAATGGTTTTTTCGGAAAAGCTGGACATGTCGCAATTGTAGCAATAGTGGCACACTACAATTTGTTTGCCAGTTATCTTCCAAGAAATCAGGAAAACCAGCGGCCGAAAACGAAACATCGGCTCAAACAACTGCATTTTTGAACAACCATAACATCGATTTGATGAGTCATCTCCCGTTAAGGTTCAAGCTCTTAGTTTCACTTAGTGAAGAATTCTTAAGAAGTGTATGAAATTAATTTTTATCATTCGAATGTTTTCTTACACTGCATTTTTGTTCGTTCTATATTATTCTTTTTTTGGAATTGATATTAATTAAACCAGATTAAAAGAAAACATCAAGAACCTTTAGCTAAGTGGACAACTAGCTGTTACGCAGCCGCCACACTGCTCGTCAGCACCCGTCCGTGAGCCTCTGAGCCCATGTTGCTCAAGCGATACACAAGCCACTCAGTCACCCAAGTTGTTATATATTTTCTGGCAAAATTTTTGATTATATCAAACACAGCCATTATTAACTTTTTATTTATATTTATCATTGCATATGTATCGGGTGAAAGTTGCCCACCACTAAAGATCTTTGATGTTTTCTGTGTCTTGTTTAATTAATAGCAATCTCAATAATAATATAGAGCGAACTTGAATCTGATAAACGGAATACAAAATAGTATTATATAAAATTTTATGACATCGGATCAATTGTCTATTATGCCGTTTTTTTTCCAAAGCTGTCGCTTTGTATCGGGAATTCTTTCTTTCATGTTTGGTGGCCAGGGACAAAAAGTATCAGTAATTTGTTAAAAATGAATGAAAAGAGGCATCAAAAAAGGATAAAATTTACACTTTAATACTACCAGAGCAACGCTGGCTGGGGAGCATAACATGGCTGTTTCATGTCCACCACGAAGATCATCATCTACTTACTAAAAGGCTTCGAGTCTGGTTCACAACTAGTTGCATATATCATTTGAATACTCACAAAAAGGTTTTGAAAGAATATTAGTGTTAATCATTTTGAGAGACATATTTTACCTTATTAAGGCGAATAAAACAACACTCTAAATTCTGAAATAACAGCGTTAATTTCTGCTTCATAGCAAGAATATTAATTTGATGCTTTAGTTGAGTGAAGAATGTATCATTTGTCTTGCACTACAATGCCTGAAGTAGGGTAATGCAAATTAATTCTATAGCAACTTTAAGCGCAAACTGTTCTGTTTTACTGCACGCTGTTGCTGTGTTTGCCAAAGATCACACCTCCTTTGAATGCAGAGTCTAGTCCTGACACTCATGTAATAAATTAATATTTTATTTACTTTAACACTGAAATCGTCGCCATCATCATCACCATCATGCGTAACGTCAGCATGATCATCGTCACCAGCATGATACACTGCACGGATGCGAACAATGTATGCAAGAATATTTTTTGTAATCAAAGGGTCTGTGTGCAGTTTTTTTTCTTCTTCTCATTTTCATGAGGTTTGGTAAAGTCATATGCCGCTGGGTTTTAGTTCCATCCAGTCTAAGCTAATTTAGTTCAGGGGAATCAGCTGTAATAATTTCAAAATTTTTGCACAGTTTTATTTGATTTCACTCTTTAAAAGCGGCATTGTTTATTTGCCGTAGCAAAAAGGTTCTTTATGATTGTTTTTTTTTCCGTTTTTTTTTTATCATTTACAAATGGGTGCTCTTTGCTCGCGTTTTCATGTTTTCATACAAAGCAAACATTTACTTGCAGCAACATTGTATGCTGGACCTAATTTTTGAATTTAACATACATATTGTTAAATGCATTCATTGTATGAATCTTTATGGATGTCTTTTGGCATTGTGTTTATATATAGGAGTGTTACAATAAAAAAAAATATATATATATATTTTCTTTGATATTCGTATGGTTATAACAGGCAAGAAGAAAAGTTTCTACATAACTTTTTAAAGCAAGCAAGTGGGACAATATTGCAAAAAAAAAAAAAAAAGAAAAACAAAATTAAAAATGAAGAACAAATTGACACGAAGGCAGTTTCATAATTTCGCAAATTTCTAAGGCATCTGGAATGGGCCTTTTAAAACTCCTACTGTATCTATTATCCACCGCTATGGTGATTAAAATGGAAACTTTTCGTCCCCATAAAATTTATATGTATTCCCAATGAAGGGGTCCGTGCTATCGTGAAGTGTTGCAAGACAAAAATATATTTTTTGAGTTGAACTTTCCTAATTCTCATTTTGTTCATGGAAATTTTTTAATTAGTAATTGAGCTTAAAACATTCTTTAAAGAATTTTTCGACACATTAAGGTCTATTTCTTCGATGTAAAATAATACATTAAAATTGGCTCTTAAAGCAAATAATCATTTTTGAATGTTAAATTAACGCTTCAAATTCACTGAGACCAGCTTAAAAATTGCAAGTGTTTGTCATCACTGACACAATCGCAACAGACAGAAAACTCAATGGGAAATCAATAGGATGTTGGTGAGAGCCTAAAAAATATATTCCTAAAATATATATTAAAAAAAAAATTATCTGTTTTTATGTTATACTGTTTTTGCTTAATCAAACGTCCAAAAACAGTCTGTATTTTCGTTTCTTCACACCCACTAATTCCCCTTTTTTCAGTTCCAATACAATGCAATGCATGCATGTATAGGAGTGCTACCCTGAGTACTGGGCCCAGTGTAAAAATATATATGTATATAATTTTAAAACCGCAAACCGGTTAAGAGCTGAAACTCTAGCTTAGCAAAACTTTTCTATAATTTAATTGCAGTTTAATGCTAGAAACACAACTGGGACGAACGACGAATTTTTCGCCGCGAATATTCGCCGTCAAAAATAAAACACATTGGTGTATATGAAAATGCACACAGTCACAGTGTCGGTCGAAATTAATTGTACGCGGCGATCTTGAAATATATTTATTTCTATTTCTTACGCCAGCGAACGACAAACAAATCAGTAGCATGTGGCCATTTTGGTTTTAGTTTTCAAGTGTTTTAGTAAAAAAATATAAGTTTTACTTTAAAGTTTTTTATTTTGAGTGCTAAACTTTGAGTTTTTGCATTTAAAATAAAAAGCCAACATATCAGATTATAAAACATGTTTGTAGTGTTTAATTTTTTGTTTTTGGTAAAACCAATTTTTTTTAATATGGTCACCCCATCAGCTGTTCAACTATAACAAGATAAAATTAAAAAACTGAGAAAATGTATACAAATGAAACTAGAATTGAAAATGTTAAACTTCATGAATAAATAAAAAATAATAAGATAAAAAAAAAAAAAAAAAATTAAATGAATCAAAGAATTTAAAATTTTCTAAATATAATTAAAATAATGAACATGATCCCAGATTATATTAACATCTGGAATCTGGTTCATTATTTTAATTAGTTTTACAAAATTTTAAATTCTTTGAATCATTTAATTTTTTTTTTATTATCTTTGAACAAACAATAAACAACTTTATCATTTATAACACATGTTTTTACTTTTCGTCGTTATTATGCTTCATATGACGAATTTACATTGGGCGAAATTCGTCGTTCGTTCCAGTTGTGTTCCAAGCATTAGCTTGGATGTAGTAAATCAATGAACCATTTCCTATTGATTGTTCGATTATAAATTCTTTAATTTATTTGTCTTCTTTTTAAGAACCTTTAACAACATCTTTTTACTAATAATTTATTTTTTCTTGTATCTTTTTAGGTAAGTGTCTGTGTTTCCTTAACTATTATTTGATCAAGTAAGCACTAAATTTTGGAAAACATTGAAACCATGCTAAAGAAGTTTTGAACACGATTGGTAATCAATTACATGATATTTGAAAAAGATTTATAATGTTAAATATAAATATTTTGCCACCAACTTCTGGTTATTAACTAATTACGATTACAAATAATCTAAAACTAAACAGAAGAGTTTTTAATTATTGAAAGAGAATTGAAATGAATCAAAAGCAGACCAAAGTAAGGCGACTAATTTCAATGATAATTTTTTTATCCGTTTTCATAATTTCCAGTTATTCTGAGAATAGTTTTATTCTTTTTTTCGACCTTGTGACCTTGAGCCTTAAACACGTAATTAACTACTGGAATGCAGTGTTGGGTGAAATACAAAATACATGAAAGTTGTGTATTTAAAATGCAAAATACAACTACTTTTTTACCATGTATTTAAAATACAAAATACTGCATTCCAAAAGCAAGTATTTGAAATACAAAATACAGTGTAACAAAAATATGTATTTAAAATACAAAATACTTTTAATCAAAAAAGTTGTTATTTTCTTTCATAAACACCAGTTTTTCAAAAAAATATATCAGACAAAAAATATCTTGATGGCGAATAAAGAAACCCAGCTAACGACAAACTCTCAATGATTTCTTATTAGAAAGTGATATAAAGACATATAACGCAATTAAGAAAAAAGTGACAATTAAAAAACGTTTCACCAAATGCTAATATAGTTATAATATATAGTCTATCCAAATCAACATTTGATTGATATTTTTTTCTCTTGTTTTAGATTAAAATGTCGAACGCTGTTTTTCCTTACATTTAATTTTTTCATTATTTAACTTTCTGACAGCTTGGCGACTTTCTCAATGTATTCTTTACACAGGTACTTTGGTAATTAAATTGTGGTATTGCTATTTTTTTGGAAATTAAACAGGAGCAAAATTTTCGATTTTAGTTGATGTATGAATGGAATAATTTTTAGCGCATATTTTTTAAAATAAATTTAAAATGTATTTTGAAAAATGTATTTTGAGAGCACGAGTATTTGAAATACAAAATACAAATACTCAAGCGCTCAGTATTTAAAATACAAAATACAAATACATTCATGAGACACATTTAAAATACAAATACAAAATACGTATTTGTATTTTAAGTACGTATTCAAATACATGTATTTCAAATACTGCCCAGCACTGCTGGAATGCCAGTTATTTGCAATGGGATTTTAATGGAAATAATCAAAAACAATAGCTGAAAGTAGTCAGATCGAAAATGGTATGTCGTAGAGGAGCTTTTTTAGGCTGAAAACGGAACCCTATTAGTAAGACTTCGCTGTCCGTCCGTCCGTCCGTTCTTCCAAGGCCCCATTCTCCTAAACGGTAAGAGCTAGAGAACTGAAATTTTCACAGGACATGTGGTTTTCCGGCCACTATAGCAGCAAATAACAAAAAGTTAAAAATGAAGGGGGTTCCCATACAACAAACACTAAAAATAACAAAGCTGTAAAAGCTAGAGGCTTGTAATTTTGCACGTTGTAGTTGTTTGGCCTCTACAAAAAATACTAAACAAACAATAGAAAGCTAAAAACTAACCTTTGTCATTTATTTGTCTCATGCCTAAAGCCTTGGAAATATTTGCTGCATAATATCGATTGCATTTCAATACTTTCCAAGCATTTCAATAAATTTATTTACAATATTTTTCTTATGTCAGGTACCGAAACAACTGATCAACTCTTTACTTTCTTGACACTAAATTTAATGGTTATTTTTATGCTCTTCATTAAATTTTATGAGAGCTAAAATAAGTAAAGCCTTAATTAGGCAAAAAAAAAAGAAAAAAGAAAAAAAGATTTAAGAACATTTTTTTTTAATCACAATGAAAGGTGCCCATAAAGTGAAAGGTAATAAAATGAGCAATAAAAACAAGCAGGTCGAAGAATAAACAAAGCAACATTTTTGAAGTATTCTCAAAATTATTTAAATGTGAATAGAGAACAGAGTTTTCATTTAAAATTGCCCAATTCACAAGCTGGTCGTATCGTTGTTAAGTTGTATGGTGAGAGAAAATTTCAAACACAATTCTCAAAGAGAAACATAAATTGTTTGAACATTTCTTTGAATTTAAAAAATTGTGTTTGAAATTGCCTCTCCCAATACGACTTAACAACAATGCGACCAGCTTGTGAATTGGGCAAATATGTTCCTAACATCTGCAAATCGAAAGTTGGACATTTTGAAAGAGAATATTTGTGCAAAAATTTTAAGGCAAAAGTGTTGCTAGTGGAAATTTATTTACCAAAAGCGTGAGTGTGTTTGAAAAATGTACATATATAAAAATTTCAAGGCAGAAGTGTTTTCACAAGCAAGAGGTATGCTGGCTTTTACATTTCGGGATTTCGGGTAAACCTAGTGTTGCAAGCTGGCAACTGACAGCTCTCCATCGCAAAAAAAGTTGCACATTTTTGAGGTTATACGTACTCAGTATGTTTTGACATACGAGCGCTATTGTTTAAAAAAGCTTAAAAGATTCAGCTCAGTCATCTCAGAGTATGGCATAGAAGCCGTACCACTCCTGCTTAGTGATGTATCATGATGGAACTTCGTTTTCCTCATGCCAAAAGGTATCGTAAAATTCGAGGCGGAATATCGACACCTCAAAAGTGAAGTAAATCGTGAACATTCTCATGCGAACAAAAATAATTTTACAACTTTTGATGTGGATTACTCAGCGATGGGGCATGAACGAACTTAATTGAATTTTTGCCGATGAAGCTCCATCCAGGACCAGTGTTTATCGATGGCATGTTGAATTTAATTGCGGTCGTACTTCACTGCAAGATGACCATTTCGCAAAGGTCGTCCAAAATCAGCTGTTGTTGCGAAAACCATGGATGCTGTGCAGGAACTGATATTGCCAGATCGTCATGTGACTCATTGTGTGAGATTGAGACAATCTCACATTGAGTCTCAACATTGGACTATTAAAAGAAAGACTTGTTCGCCTTGGATGCCACATAATTTGTCAATGGCACAAAAAAAAGGGTTGCCATCGATTGGTCAAAAGAAATGCTCGAAAAATACAAGCGCGGTGCTTCGAAACACGTCTATGACATCGTGACAAGTGATAAAGGTGAATTTGCGCATATGAGCCCGCAAGCCAGTCAACCATATTTTCGCAGTCTGAATGGCCACAAAGAATTTTTGTTTTGCTTTAATTGGTTTTATTATTCCACAACTTTGAATGGGTTTTTTTGTGTGCGATTCTTTAGCTCAGATTTAACTGCAACGAAAGGTTTTTCTGGCTTTTAAAACAACTGAGTTTGCTCTCTCATTGCCAGCTATGCCCGCATGACCTGGCACCCACATCATGCCCACTTCACCATGAGTCGTATAACCGTTAATAGAGTTTTTGTTATTCTAAACAGTATGTGATTTAATTTAAGATTAAATCACATGAGATTGCTCTAAGGCATAGTCAGTTAATGAGTAAATAGATTCAAGGATGCTGGCGTGATTTAATCCGAAATTTTTTCATAAATAAATAATAAATTTCGTAGCTTATAAATTAATGTAATTTTCTTTAAATGATTGCTAGAGTTTTTAATAATTCTATTCATTGTGCTCTAAAAGCAATTTTTATTTATTAAAAAATTATACCATTTGCGTTGTTATAATTGAATTTTATTGAAAGCTTAATGATAATTTAATGCTCTATTAAATCATTTGAGATTCAGTACACTTCCATTGACACAATCGATTGCAGTTAATTTCTGCTTTCGTGTGTTTTCAAAACAATTGTGAAAACTAATTGTAACGTGTTGTACAATACTGTTGGTACGATCAGCGTTTGAAGTCAGGTTTTTTAAAATAGCTGTTTATTTGAGTGACACCTTAATGTTGCATTTGGCTGCTTAAGCAGTTTAATGCTGCCACAGTTAAAATGAAAAACTACTTGCCGTTTTGCACGACAATTTGTCAGAAAAAGGTAAGCATTTGAAAGAAACTATTTCAATAAATTTTAATGCTTAATTATACTTCAAGTTTCCTAATACCCTACATTGGGCATGGTATAATTTACATTCTTAAATGTTAACAATTACAAAAAAAATTTAAGTTATAAAGTAGAGTCGAGTAAAGTAACGCAATATTAAAGTAAAGTGAAATAACAAAAAATCTATTTCGTTTAAAATTTTGAGCTCCTCGCTGATTGAATTAATAGAGTGCTGTACTGAGAGTCTTCGAGGTCGCCGGTTCGATTCCTGTTTCTTTAGGCAAGCAAAAGGTTATTTAAAAAATAAAAAATCAATTTAAGCATCGTGTAGCAGATACTTGCTCTGTCGTTTTGTATCTGATTTTATGTAAAATAATTAAACTAGGCCCATAACTTGCTTTAGATATTTTCGCTTTTGTTTTGCTCTTTTTTTTCACAACAATTTTCTATACTTAAAGCTCATGTTATTAGTGTGACAGTCTTTTTAGCAGTGCACAATTTTAGTTTTAACTTCACGCCAACGATGTTAAGCTAAAGCAAGATTGAAAAAAAATATCAGATTTTTTTTTTGTTCAATTCTTTATGGTAGGTTGTCTAATAACTACTAAAAAATTGAAAATGTTAAAAAAAAGACATTTTTGTAACGTTACTGAATACTTCTGTGTGTATCAACTGCAGTAAAGTGCATTTCGTTAAGCGAAGTAAAAATCATTATGAAAACATTTAAAATTACAAAAATGTGTTGTGTTGCTGACTTACTGCAATAAGCTGTAATTATTTTTCGAAATGATTTGGCTGTTTTTTTTTTTTTTTTTTTTTGAATATCTGTATCGCAGATTTTATGACAAAATGTAGTTAAGCATTTCATAAATTTGTCACATGTTTACATATAAAAGAAGTCTTTGAACTCTATATGGAATTTTCTTGCAATAATATAATAAACAAGGTTATACAGATACAGCGAATTTAAAAGGTAGCAAATGAAAAATAAAAATAAAATATTTAATAAATTGTTCATTAAAATTTAAATTATTCATTAAAATTTAATTTTTTTTTAAATATTCATTTACAAGTAATTAAAGAATTTTATGCATGTTTGAGCAGGAACGATCATGATTTTAACTGAAATTTTTTATGCATAATTTGCTTTGCAGCATGTATTTCGCTTAAAACTACATTTATTTAAGTCAATTTCACTGGCGCATTGCCATCATTTGTTAAATGCAATTCTGATTACGTCAAGTGATTAGCTGATTGAAAAAAAAAAATAATTAAATAAAAATATGATGTGGTGGAGCAAAGATATTTTTGCAAATAAAAAAAAAAAAAAAAAATAAGAAAAAAAAGTATTTGCAGGAAAAATCTACACCTCCTAAATACTTGAGAAAAATGTATAAAAGATGATCTAGTAAGCAGCTGCAAATATAACTGCCTATTTAGGCGGTAGATAAACGTGAGCAATGCTCCAATATTTGCTTAGACCTCCTTCCCAATTTTCAACTGTTCATCACCGAAAATTCCCAAAAAATAAACTAAAAATATTTTTCATACATACATTGTAAAATCCAGAAAATGAATTGAAAATTATGGAAAACATATAGATAAAAAAGGAGTCAAAGGAGGCAAAACCAAGAATAGGAGTTAAAACTACTAAGACTTGATCAAGGAAAACAAAAATAAAAATAGCAATATACTAGTTTTATTCGAACTTAATGGAGAAAAACAAAAAAGGAAAGCATTATTCTTTAATGAATGACTCAGGAATGATGAGAAGTGATGCGGCTTCGAAACAGTCAGCTAGCTAAAGTCTAAACAAGTTTAGTTTAGAAAATTCCAAATAGTTCCCAGTTTTATTGTTTATTCATAAGGCTGCATATAACAAAATTAAAATAAGCCCTCATTGGGTAAAATCGATGGGTAAATACTTATTTTATAACCCCTAAATTAAAGAGAAAAAATAAATATAAAAGCGAGCAGTGGTTGGCAACAATGTGACGCAACCAGGTATTTAAAATTAACCTTGAAAATATTTATATCAGCAACAATGTATTAAAAGGTAGAAAGGTGATTCTTTTTATTATTATTTTTTGCTTCATTTTATTTTAAGTCAACTTTATAATGTTCCATTCGTCGTTACAATGTAACAAGTATTTATAGTTATTAAAAAAAAAAAAAAAATTCAAAGTACTAAAGTTTTTTTTTTTAATAATCACAGAAAATTTGCCATGAAGAAAAACAATAATAATGGAATTGCTGGAGAGAAGTGATGAAGAGTTTAGCCTGGCAGATGTTATGGCAGTGCTGTGTCTTATTATTCATTAAGCAAAACAAAAAAATAAAACTGGCTTTTGTTCTTAAGTAACACAGAAAACAGAAAACATTTTGACCCGCTTGCAAGAATATGTTGGACTTAAATTACCTTCAATTACTTTTTATTTATGACAAGCATCATCATCTCTGTGTGCCATAATTACAATAAGTCGCCTTAAGTGATTTTTATTAATGTTAAACGTGCAAGTACTAAATGTTAATAAACTCATAATGATGAATTTGTGCCAATTAAACACATACCCTTAGCTGTCATCTTTGATCAATGTCAATTATTTTCAATGGGTTCGTCTCGTCATTCATGAGAAATTTGTTTCTTCCAATTAAAGCTTTGATTGTGAAGAAAACACAAAATTGAATAATAAACGTACGTTACAGCAAACAATTTGCTTTAAAAATTAAATTGACATTTGAAATGAAAAATGTACAGCCAGCCAGTCAAATAATATTTTTCGTATTGTATTTTATGCAAATAATGACATTTGTGGTTTAGAATTTGGCAGTAAAATTATTTAAAACTAATAATTAAAAATATTTAAGAAAAAAAAGGAGAAGAAAATTTTTTAATTTTAAAGCGAACTCATATGCCCCTCTCTGCCTTCTTTCTGTTGGAAATAAAAGTGTAATTGGGAAAAAATTTCCGGGAACATTTTTCTTTCACTTTTCATATGGTATAGAAACTCTTCAAATTACCAAAATATCATTTTCAAGCCAACATTTCATTGGTGCTAATCAACTCACCAATAGACTCTCAAAATCTCAAAGGCATATTTGAAACCCAGCAGTTTGCTTACAAACTGCATAAATGCACGACACAAACAAATGGGAAACATAGTATGTAGACAGTACTTCTCCTACAAAAAATACCTGAAGTGTGTTGGTCAAAAGTAAAATTTAAGCGGAAAATCTACAACAACTTGGCTGGCTGAGTGTCGCTTTAGAAAAATTAGCCTGTGAGTTGAAGGACGGCTGCTAACGAGAAGTGTAGCAGCCTCGAAACAGGTAGTTATGGCCCAGCTAAAGGCCTTTGATGATTTCTTTGTCTTGTCTTATTAATATCAATTCCAACAATAATATAGAACGAACTTAAAGCTGATTAGCAGCCAACAATTAAAAATAAAAATTCAAAAGTAAACATTGGAAGGAAAAATGGCTGGTTTCAAAACAGGGTCTAGCAAATTTTGTCAACTTTTTGTTTTTAGAACTGGATTTTTTTTTTTTTTTCTAAAACAAGAAATTCCTCCAGAATATTGATAATTGAACTAATAGTATTTTATCAATTTAGTCCAAAATTAATTTAAATTTTAAGGAACTTCTTAGAATTTCTTGCTTTGTGTGCTTTTTCACTTTTTTTATGCAGCCCATAATTTTAGCTACCAAAGTTGACAAAAATCTCAAGGTTTTAGTTTTAAACATTTGTTTTGTGAATCTTGAAATTTTGCTTTATACATTTTATGACCAAAACTCACCTCTATTTTTCATTTCATTAACAGCATTGCGATTATTTTCATCATGAACACTTGTCCCAGCCATTGAACTCTTCTTTTTGGTATTACATTCCTCACCCGTTGAATTACCACTTTCCTCCTCCTCCTCCTCATCACATTCATCTTCTTCATCATCTTCGCCCGTTTCGACGCCATCATCTTCCTCTTCATCATCCTCACCGTCATCCAATTCTTCGTCATCGCCATCATTATTGACAGCAGCATTTCGAACATTAGCATTATGATTATTTTTAATGCCTGCAGCAGTTTTACTATTTGGCGTTTTTGTTGTTACGACAACATCATTATGCGACCATAATTTTGAACTACCGTTTTTGTTGCCGTTGCTGATGCTGTTGTTGTTGTTGCTGGCGTTGCTGCTGTTTATTTTAATGGCCGATGACTTCTTTTCTTGTTTTGACGCTATAGAATTTGCGGTAACTGCCGCAGATGATGTGTTGGTATTTGCCGATGATGAAGAAACGGTAGTTGATGCTAAAACACCAGTTGATTGGGTGGACGTTAAAATATCCTTATGATAGGAATTATGACGATTACGTGTTGTTGCACCAACTGCAGTTGCATCGGAATTAGTTGATTGCAATATTGTGGTAGCTTGGGCACCCGGAAATGTAGCATTACGTTTATGACGACCCTTGGATTTGGGAAACGCTGCCAATATGTTTAGCCACCATTTCGATTCTTCGGGGCAGGTACCTTTAACGAATGTTACACGATCGGGTGCCGTTATGGCTATAGAATTTGTATGACCTGTCACATCTTCGGCGGTGGTAACCTCCAAAACTTTGGTCATGTCAATGCATGCTTGTGGTACAGTCTCGGGCTGGAACAAAACGGAGAAGTATGTGTTTAAAAAATATGTTTTAAATAGTAGATTTAAAGCTTTGTCATTAAGCATTGCTTAAGGTAGTAGAAATTAAAATTTTTGTATAATTTGGACAGGGAAATCGTAGTGTCACCGTCACATACTGTCTGTCAGTGTTGCCAGATTAGGGGATTTAAGGCTGAAGTCGGAATTATTATTTTTTAAATAGCGATAAAATAAAAATCATTCGGGCTGATATTTATGGTCTGGGATTTCTATTTGTAATATACATATTTTTGCCGTCTAGAATTGCTTTAAGGTCAACATAACGGAATTTGTTCAGTTAGTGCATAAATAGCAGACAACTTAAATATGTTTTGGATAGCAATTTATTTATTCACAATGATATATGTATGTACCATTCTGATTGATTTTTGGTGCCAAAAGTTGTTTTGTTTGGCTTATAAAGCCGATTTCTTGAAAAATCGAGAGACGCTATATCTCGGGTATATAAGGGCAGATTTCGAAAATTCTTCCATTTTTGGGATCTAATGAGCATTAAAAATGATATGGCTAACTTTTTAGGAAAAGAATTTTTTTTCAAAAAATCTGACCAAAAAAAATGGTCAAAAATTCCCCTCAAACCCCGGTGTTTTGGAATATCTCGGCTATCCGTTTACCGATCTTACTGAATTTCAATAGCAGACCCACTACCGGGATTTAACACATTTTAGCGAAAGAATGAGGTTTCTATCTCAAACCGTTTTCTCAGAAACGGTATTTCAACGACTACAGACGGACATCGCTCAATCGTAATCTCTATTGATTCTGATGCAGAATATATATACTTTATGGGGTTTTAGATGGTTATTTCAATGCGTTACAAACGGAATCACAAACTTATACATATGTATATACCCTTACACATTTTTGTGGAGGGTATAAAAATAATTTTTTTTCCGGCAGCGCTGCAGAAGATTTGAATTTAAAATGATTTGCTCAGCGAATATAGTACCATATTCGTAATTTGATTACTTAAGTGTGAATTAAAGTTGAATCACTTTAAATTGGGATTTTCGGGGATGAAAAATTTTAAACTGGGGGATGGAAGTAAAAAAAAAATAAAAATCTGGCAACCCTGATGTCAACTATTGGTGCTCATTTCTTTGTTTAAGTTTTCTTTTGCTTTTCTTTGACATCTGTAGGGTAAAAAGCTATTTTTTGTGTATTTTGTACTTGACAAGTGCTTTCACTAGAGCCCAGTTTTATTTATTTAACAGATTTAATCAACTCACATGCTGCCTCCACGATACGCTTGCACCAATTGCAAAATTACTTGGCAATGAAATCAATTAAGGCCCTAATTAATCAATTAGTAGAAAAGTCTAAACTTGGTATAAAATTGCAAGTCCTGCCAAACTACTCCGTTTGCCCACCCCCTACTCCCAGCCCTTTGCATTTCGTCATACGGTGTGATTATAGTTTAACCATACATTTTTTAGATCTTTCAGCTTCAAGTCTCATTTCAAGATTAACAAATAAACATTTTTTAAATACACTGCCATCATGCTTCATGCGTTTGAGAAACATTTTCTTCTATTCCAACAAGTTATGACAGTTACAGTAGGGTGCCAATTAGTATTCAATTTCCTACTCTTTTGCACTTCATACTGCTCCATGGATGCTGTGATTTAATGTTTATGATTTTGTCTAATCGTTTCACTGTCACACAACGAAGGCACAACATAAACTGATACAAGTATGCATGACCAAAAACAACAAAAAAAAAAAAAAGGAAAAGCATAACTGATTAAAAAAAGTACAAAGTCGAATTATAAGTGTTACTTTCACAGAAGGGAGCACGTACCAATAGTTTATGTTTCCTCATTGTCTTTAAATCATGACTACGATCTTAAGGAAATGTTCTTATGTATGTAGGTTGTAACTTATAAACATCACTATGTACATTAGATGGGGTCAATTTGTATGGATAACAATTTGTTGATATTGTGCCCTCATTTATACGATAGCTTTTAGCACGAGCAAAACAAGTTTTACCACAAAGTATCAAATAGAACATTTTCGTAGCCCTTGAATTTACATTTTTTTTGTAACTCTACTTTCTTAGGGAGCCCTCCCAGGAAGCAGCATTCTGTTTTTGGCGAGCTCCAAAAAAAATACTGGGGAGAAAAAGTTATCAGTCTATTCTGCGGCTACCCTGGGGCAAGTTAGTGTGATGGAAGAAAAATTTGATTTTAAGGCGCCCCAATACGGGCTCCTACGGCTGATTAGTGGCCGTAGAGGGATCAAATGTATGACCCTAATACAAAAAAATTTATTTTGAACGCTCCGACTCCTTATCACACTTGCTTAGGTTACTCCCATACACAATTAAAAAGCGAAATTTAAATTAGGCGGCCTGTAACACTTTGTTTCTAATAATGTTTTCTTCTTAAATTTTCCACATCATCTTATGGGCTGCTCCCATACAAAAATGCAAAAACAGAAAGTTAAACATGGGACGATTCGATTTTGATTTGGTTTTTGATATATCTCTGGAAAATTCGAAGCCATAATATTGACTGTTAAATTGACCCACCCTAATGTACATAATTTCCAAGCCAGGATATAAAAAATATGGTTAGACAACCACACAAAAATTGCAAAAAATGGGAGAAAAAATAAAACATGTGGAATAAAGTTCTCAAACCTGCTGTTCGCACGACTTATTTCATGGTTGCAGTTGCAATGTTGAGCCTATTTGTAACAAACAAAAATTTTTAAGCCTTAAAAATTCCCATTACTTTATCATAATTTAGATTTCGAACACATAAATACTGGGAAAGAAAAAGGGCAATAAATCTGGTAGTAAGTTAATTTGGTTAAAAAAAATTCATGAAGGCATAAATTTGGTTTAACTACACAGCTTTTTTTTTCGATATTTGTGATTCGGCTTCTAGCGGTACAAATGCGAGCCAGCATTTTGCTCATCTTGGAACACCCATACCATGAACTGCTGTTTACTTACCTGTTCATATGCATAAATTCACAATTCACCACCTGTCACGATGTCACAGATGCGTTTCGGAGCACCGTGATTGTATGTTTTGAGCATTTTTTTCGACTAATCGGCACGAGGCTTTTTCTGAGGCTTTTTTTGAAAGTCAAATGAGTAAGCAGTATTGAATGTACACAGAGCGAAAACTTCCTAATAGATTCAATAAGATTTTCTGTTTGAAACATTTTTAGGCTGAGGGGTATCCCAGCAGAGAGAAAAGAAGATTTTTCTATGGGTATTTCTTATTATTTTCATGTTGCAAATCTTATTAATTGTCTCAACAAGAAAAACACATAAAACCAAGAAGAAAACTTGTTACTCACGTTTGTTTTTACTCAGTTTCCGATTTGCATGGTACCAAAGAAAAATTCTATAGAGAAGAACTTATTGATTCTATTAGGTTTTCTTGTAAATTGTATACAATAAGGATTTCTTATTGATTTTATTAGGTTATCCTATTAATTTTTCCCTATTGGTTTTATTAGTTTCCTATATAAACACACGTAAATCGTCTTTTTAATTTCATTAATTGTTGTTTTTTCAATAAGGGTTTCCCATTTAAAATAATACGGAATCCTTCTTGAAAAAAAACCATAGAGATATCTTATTGATTTTGTTCTACTTTATTAGGTGCTTTTTTCTCTGTGTAGGCTGGTCCCACTAATGCCTAAGGTTGTTGCAATCTCACGGTGGGTCACATAACGATCTTGCAATATCAGTTCGCAACACAGCATCAATGCTTTTCGGCACAACAGCTGATTTTGGACGACCTTAGCGAAAGTCGTTTGGAGTGAACTATGGCCACGATTGAATTTACCATACCAGCGATAAGCACTGATCTTTGCTGGAGCTTCATGGTAAAAAATATAATTGTTTTCAGCCATATACTGCGTTAATTTGCGTTACGATTTGTGAAAAATAATTGCTCACGATTTAATTCCATTTGGGGCCGGAGATAAATCTTTTAAAACTTACTGTAAACAACAAAAAAAGCGCTCGTATGTCGAAACGTTATGAGTACGTATAACCTCGAAAGCGTCTAACTTTACGATAGTCTTCGTTTTTCATAACGATATAACTACAATTGTTTCGTTGATTGGTTTCAGCAATCTTACAACAGCTCAGTGACTGCAACTTAGAATTTTGCAATCATTGATTCTGCACTTAATCTATCTAAGGCTATTTAGATTAAATCAATTAGCAACAGCAATAAATTCTTGTTGTTGCGATTGCAATAATATTATTTGTCAATGAGATTGTAAAAAAGTATTGCAAAACAAAATATTGTCATATTATTTATTGATTGCGACTCCAAATACAGTTCCAATAAGTTTTTGCGGCAATAAAAAAAGGGACTAAGAAACAAAGCTAGACTTGTAAAATTTTCTTATAAAATGGCCGGCTTAGACAGCCAGAGTAAGCTTGAGTCGCTAGTTTAGACATTCGACTTTTGAGAGAGCCTTCGAATGTCAACAGGAGACACCTACTAGATAAAATCAAAAACACCTTTTGGTACTTGCATAAAAATCTAATGCCATTTTTATCATTCAAATGAGTAAGTGAATCGCCCTATTGGGCTTTTGGTTTGATCATTTTCGTACTTAACGTGGACAACCTTCCCCTATTAGACATTTATTATTATTATTTTTTTATCACTTCTTTTAAAAATATTTTCACTTTTTCCAATAAACTCTTGCAGCATGTACACTCAACATTTTTTTTTTTTTTTGCTATAACTTTTTTACAATTTAAATTTTTTTTTTAGTATTGACAATATAATTTATGCTTTTTACTTTCGATCTTATCATGATTTTTTCACTCATGCAGCGTTTAAAATTATTTTTGCTTTAGCAACCACCACCACCACCATCATCAGCTCGTTGGCCATTTTTTTTTTTGCCCGGCTTAATGAATTGTTTTCAATAAGGAAACGAAAGACAAATATGAGAATTTATGGGAAAACATGATTCAAATTAGCGATAACAAGATAACGACTTTCAGGAGGAAGAGTGTTTTCTTAGTTTATTTTTCTAAATGAATAATTTGTCGTTTTTAAGATAAATTCATTAAAAACGCTTTTGCTTGTCACATAAAACACAAAATTTTGATTTGCCATGCACTGTAGAAGCGGCAGCAATGAAAATTGATTTATGCCACACAATGTAGTGTTTTTTTGTTTTTTTTTTTTTTGGAAATTAAGTACAAAATAATTTTGCTGCAAGTCTGGCATATGAAAAGATATTTTTTAGTGCTTTGGATGATTTTGATTTTTTTGTAAAATGATTTAAAACTTTGTTTACAAAAAAATTTAGAAAAACTCATGTGTTTGTAGCCTTCAGATCTTTGATCGCACAGAGGGCAGAGCATGTGGTGAGCATGTGAGAGGGAGACATTGAAGCACTATTTATGCTACTGCCCCGCTTTCTCACCAATAAAGTCTCGATATCTTGGCAGCGACACCTTACCACATATAATCCAATTACGGAACATATGCTGCAGGAAACTTAGGAAACTTTGGTTCCGCACAATAAACCTATACTGGCTCAAGTGTCTGCTGCAAGACATGTCCCAACAAACGCCTCCCCAAAAACCTAACCCAACCTAAGTTAGCAACTTTACTTTTCTTGACTTCTTTGATAAATATTGATCACTACAATTTTATCACACAAACTTTTGCTCCATTTAGAAGAAGTAAAACTGATTTTAGGCCCAATAAGGTACTTAATAATTGTCAGCCACAAATGTTCAAATATGAAGTTAAAAAAATGTTTAAGAACGTGACCACTACTTTTCTAATGACTTCTATATTGGGCAAAAGTCCACATGCCTTGTGATATTGACAAACAGCAAAAATGAACAACACGGCAAAAACATGAAAACATTAAGTGTCACAAGAGTACATTTTGCTTCATTTTCTTACTTTTCTGTCAGCGTAACACTTCCATTTCTCCATCTCAACAAATTATTCAACCAATCGACTTTTATTTTAATTGTTGCTAAAGTTTTACTGCAAATATTTACAAGGCTCTTTAATTAAAGCTTCTTAACACCATTTCAACTGCCAACTTTCAAATCATAAAGACATTCACAAAACAGATGCGAACGGATATTTGTTTAAATCATGCCACTCAATAAATGCAAATCTGCAAATCCTTTAAAATCCAAAGTTTGCCACCAAAAAAAATGTGAATAGCATCTAAAAAAAAACCAAACATAAAAATCTGTTCAGCGCCATAAAACTTGTACGGAAATGCTGGCAAGTGGACTTAAAAAAAAAAAGAAAAAAATTACCTAAAAAATCATTTTCAAAGGAGGCAAACAACTGCTTATTAATTTAATCTTAAAATCGCAGCGTGAGAAACACAACAATTTTTTAAAAATTTTTGTTGTTGTTGTTGTGGTATTTTGTAGACCAGATTTAAACGTTACAAATACATAAATGAGTTTAAATAAAACCAAACTAAGGAGATAAAATTGGGCGTAAAAATACATGAATTTAAATGACGACGGCAACATGTGGCAAAACATTAAAAGGTGACCCAAATTAATATGGCCAAAATAAAGTTAATTAAAATGTCAAAATAAATTTTTGTTTAAATGGACTGAGAAATCACTTAGCTTTTGCCAAATACAAATGTTGACGTTAAATTTAAACTAATTTGTCAGATACGGGAATTGTAATGTGGAAACTTGCCGTTTGTAAAATGCAACTGATGAGTGTGACATGGCGAACGGGACTATAAAATTAAAATTAATGCTTACAAATCGTCGGGGCCAGGTGAAAAATTTGGAACCACTAGCAGCAGCAAGCACAAAAATCAATTGGAAATCATTTTGAAATATATACCAATCAACAGCAAAAACACAGTGATAAAATGGAAAGTTGATCAACAAGATGGCAAAATGGCTCTGTGCTGTGCTGGCTTAAAAACAGTATACAATTAGTCATGGCCTGGGTTCGGAGCAAATTTGGGTGCTAGTGAACGAGGTGGCGGTCGTGCAACAGCCTTGGTATGTACCCCAGCCAATAAATCTTCAATTTTACTTTTTTTTGTCTTCATGTAAAGTAAAATTGAAGACTTATAGGCTGGGGTACGTCTAAATAAGTTTTTTTTTTTCACGAATTAAAAAGATCAAATAAAAATTATATATTTTTTGTGCACCCTGCTAAATGTCTTTGATGTTTTCTTTGTCTAATTTAATTAATATCAATCACAAAGATAATATAGAAAGAACTTGAGCCTGATAAACTGAATACACAAATAATTTTCTTGTCTTCTTTAAAAGGGTTGAAAACTCCAATTTTATCACAAAAAAATTTTTTCTTCTCAATATGGAGCAATTAGAAATCGAACTAAAAAGACCGACAAAATTATTAACAATTGTCTATCATACAGTTCGACTATAAAATTAAAATTGATAGGGAAATCATTTAACCAAAACTGGCTCATGAAGTGTTATTCAAGTATGGCAGTTATGGTTTGCTTCAAAAACTCAAGACTTGTTAAAAATAGTTAAAAATTCTTGATTTTTTTTTTCCAACTGAGCCCACATTTGCGGCTAGTTTTTCAGCGCATTCCAGCTACAGTTGAGTAGGGGCTAAAAATGTTAATGATAAGGCAGTGCCAGAAGCTGATAGCACCGTTCTTAAAATTATGATTCTGAAAGCCAGGAACTGTATTTGTTGCTTTAATGTCTTTTAGCTGCTGGCAATTAGAACTACACATTTGACAAGCTTTTTAATATAGAATTATAAAAATTATTTACAGTAATCTATTCTTAAAGGCCGTGATTCACTACCATACTCAATCGTGCGATTCATTCACTGAAAATTACTAGCTAAATCTGATAGAATTCTGCCCCACTTTAAAAAGTCGCATCAAAATGGTCACACTATTACTTTACTTTTGTAAACAACTTCAAAAAGGCAACCCTGATTGCATAGAATAAGATAAGAAAATTTTCAAAAGATTAGCAAACCGGACAGACTTGTCAAAAAGTCTTTCACACACATACACTTTTAGTCCAGACTATCACACTTTTTGGACACACATGTCATTTTTAACAGAACGTACGATTCAGTAGGATAGTGAATCATGGCCTTTAGTGAGCATTATATGTGTGCTTGCAAAACTATGAAATAAATAAAATCGTGCATAAGATCATGAGCATTGCTTTTGAATTTGCGTATTTTTTTTATTGATTTCAATTTAATATGTCTAGACTTATAAAATTCAATTTAACTTTTAACAACTGGCGTACACTATCAATTTATGTATTTCGCTAAAGTGCGGCAGGCCAGCAAGTCTTAAAATTTCTCTCAATATTTTGCAATTTCAGAATATTACAATAAAATTGCATTTCACTTGCTGGGAACAGCTGGTGGAAGGCGCAAAGCAAAAAATATATATAAAAAGCACTTAAATTAATATGTCTACAAATATTATGCAGCTATAGAAAAGAAAAAACAAGAAGAACAAACTTACATGCTCATCGACTGAATACGTGAGTTCACCATCATCATATAAAACGAACCATCTTCTTTGCCATCTCTAAAATGATACAAGAAAAAAAAAAGTGAAAACACATTAAATTGGCATATTAAAAATTAATTAAAATAATGACAATTTTACAAAGAAATTCTTTATTTTTCTGTTAAAAAAAAAAAAAAAAAAACAAAACAACTTATACCTTTACAAAAAAGTCTAAAAGCTTTTGCAGAAACTGCAAAACTTTTTTAGCTTAAAAAACTGGGTCATTTTTGTTTAAATTTGCCCGACTGCCTGCATCATTCATTAAATCAACAATGACGAAGAACACTTTTATCAAGTATTTTTCTTTTCTTATGTTTGTCATTAAAATTATGACAATAACAGCTGTAGTTTATAGGCAAAAAACAAAAAAAGAAGAAAAATCTGAAAAACGTATAAAATTTATATGCAAACTCACTTAAATCTTAAATGCAGTCTCTTGTGCACTAAAAGATTTTTTATTTTTTTATTTTATGAATTTTCAAAACAGCAAAATATTAAATTCTTTAGACGCAAAAACGTTTAGCATATAAATGACACTTTGAGTCATAAACTGTTTGCTGGTGCCTATAAAGATTAGCACTACTCCACTACATGGCGCGTCTACGCTGCTCTGGTCCGTTGGCCTTATTCTGGCAAGATAATAATTTTAACATACATACATACATTGCGAACTATCATCAAGTGAGCGTATGTATGTATGTATGTAGTCGTTTGCGGTGGCAGACTGTTTGGTAGAAAGTATTGTGGTTAATAAAAAGGAAATCATAATTTTATATTTAAATATTTAAACGATTACTTAAGGCTTGCAGCAATCATACATACATATAATTTGCATTTACATGCTCATAAATAAGTTTAATGGTGGCAATGATGCCGGTTGGTTTTACTGTAATGGGGGTGATTAAAAATTATGCCAAATACTTGGCTGGCAATATTTATGAGCTTCAGTAATGAAGTGAAATATTTTAGGCGAGAGCTTTAGCAGGTTATTAAAAAGTTACGTAAGGTTGTATTAGGAGGTAGTAAAGAAGATAATCTGGAACATATAGCCGACAATTTCACTAGCTAGATCCAAGTTGGACTCTTAAAGATGACGAGTATCCAGTTTAAGATCTGCTGCTGGGTTCAAAGGTTCTGCTGTTTTTTCTAAAATGTTGCACATATCAAAGAAGTTGTAGTCTTTCTGCAAACAGAAGGAAAATTCCTTTCAAAACATGCCTTAATAATTGAGTTTGAAGGAAGTTCACATTTTTGACGAAATTTTTCATTATATTTAATTACTAATATGTTTAAACGATTATATCTATAAATTACTGTTTTTATTTATTTATTTTATTTTATTTACTTATTTAAGGAATAAGTTTATTTTCATATAAATTTTTACATGTGAATTATATTAAATCGACAAAAATAGTTAAATATTTTTCACAAAAAAAAAAAAAAGACTTTTAGCTCAAGAAAATAAATATATAAAATATAAAAACAGGGTTCGGAAAGAAAACCAAATAATGAATATATTCAGTCCAATCATGAATATTCTCAAGGAATTTTATTCCTAAGGAAAATACGTTTTTCGAGAAAAAATTCCTCCAATCATAAATTACCTGAGAAACAAAAAAATAAAAGTTGGTAATATTGAAATTTTTTATAGGAAACAACAAAAAACATATGTTTTTAAAATACCTATTTTTTCCTCCGCCGACTGTTTTTCCTCTTCGATGTGGCTAAAACAGGGAAGGTTAAAAAAAAATTCCTAAGGAATTTATCAACATAATAAGAGGAATGGGAAAAGGGAAACTACACTCTCACGGAATTATCATTCATGATTGGGCTGAATAAATTATTTATACATTTTTTCGTAATATATTTTTCATTTAAAAATAAGTCTATAGAAAATTTAAGATCTGCGGCTGGGTTCAAAGTGTTGCAAATATGGAAGCTGTTGTTTAATTTTTGCAAACGGAAAGAAAATTCCTTTCAAAAGGAATAAACCTCAATAATTGAGTTTCAAGGAAGTTCACAAAAAGCTTTTCAAATTAAAACGAAATAAAACGTTTCAACATCTTGTAATGCTAGTTTTGCATAAAACATTGCAAATTGCGAGTATTTAGAGAGAGAGAGAGAGAGAGAAAGTGAGAGAAAGAAAGAGAGAGGGAGAGATAGAGCATGAGATAGAGTGATAGAGAGATAATAGACGAGACCAATTACGAATTTCCTTATTGCTTCCCTAAACCAGTAAAGGGCAGATAGCCGGGCCTGACATTAAAAAGAATAAATAAGTACAACAATAAAAACGTAAAAATATCCATAACACTCTTGCTTGGTTAAAATCTAGTCAAATACTGAGGCACGTGGCACTCACTGAAGTTAACATTTTCGCACACGAGGCACATACTTTTATACGATCCATTGGAGTGGGCAAAATTTATCCAGCATTTCTAGCAACTTAATAATCAAACCTTGTTCAGACCCGGGGCCAAATTGTCGCATTCGATATCGCATGAACTATCGAGCAAAAATAAGGTAAAACAAAATAAACAACAAACACACAGCATAAGTGACGGAATTCGTTCGATATCGAATGCGACGATTTGGCCCCTGGTCTGAGCAAGGTTTGATTATTAAGCTGCTAGAAATGCTGGATAAATTTTGCCCACTCCAATGGATCGTATAAAGGTATTCCAGTAGTACTATTTTATATTTTTCGTTTGCTTAGTGTTGGCGATTACAGCATACAAACACGAAAGTATGTACGAGAGCTCAGCCGGCAGGACAGGGTACTACAACCCATAGTAACGTATTGTACCAGTAAAGTCGAGACAGACAGTAAGCCAACCTCGATTAATACACACGCGTATGAGGTAACAATTAAAGTCTTTCACCGGTATTCATAAAAAACAAAACGTTGCCCAAATACATTTTTAGAAAAAAATTTATATGAAAAATTTGTTGTAAAATGTGTTTCAAGAATGTTTTATTTTGTATGAATACCGGTGTTAATCTTTGATTGTTTTTGAAGAAATTTTTCTTCGACTTCTACGACTTGCATGATAGTACGAAACCCTTGCTGTGCGACCGACCCAGTCTCGTACTTGGCTCAATTTATTCTAATGTTAAATTGTTTGAAATGTTTTTCCAGACTTCATTATATAATAATAATTTTTGTGCTGTTGCAAGTTCGACAATTATCAAACCCCGGTGACCAGATATGTTTGAAATTTTTCCTGCAGCTAAAAAAAAAGTAGTTCCGAGGTATGAAGTAAACGATCACTGGTCTCTCTCGTTGCTCATTTTTAAAGCGCTTTTATATTTATCTATCCCATTAGTTTAATGATTTTCCTACATTTTCTTTTTCTTTTCACTTCAATATTTAGTTCAAATTTACATAAATACAAAAAAGGCGTTGCTTGCGTTTTAACAATTTTATACCCATATTTGCTGCAATAGTTTTTATCTTTGGCAGTAATTTGATTAAATTGCTTGCATATATACACACATATACATACATATGTACGTATATCTAGTCCAAATTCATAAATATGCATATTTGTGTTATTACAAGCATTTATGTACTTTCAGCACTGGCATGTAGAAACTAAAGCTTAACTGAAGTCTTTATGGGATGGTGTTGATGGTGATGGCATTCAATTGCAGATATTCAGGCATTATTTGCCAGAAAATAATAATACAAAAAGAATTTGCATAATTTGCGTTACATTTTTTTTCTTTTTGCAAAAAGCTGAAACTGAAATTGAATTTTTTTTTTGCAGCAAATATGAATTTCTGAGTGGGAGAGTTTTATTGTACACTAATAATAACAAAATTATTATTTTCTTTGCTATAAGAAAATATCGGAATACATAAGTTTTATGTAAATTTATTATTTATTAATTTAATTAAGACAGAGGCCTGAAATAATAAAGCAAATAGCATATTAAAGAAGATTGAGCGAAAAGCTTTTCAAATTGAAACAAATTAAAACGTTTTAAAATCTTATGAAGCTAGTTCTGCGTAAGGAATTGCTAAAAACATGGCAAATTGCTATTACTCAGAGAGATACAGAGAGGGAGAGGGAGAGAGACAGAGAGAGAAAGAGAGAGAGAGATAGAATAGACGAGACCCGTTACGAATTTACTTATTACGACCTTAAACGTGGCATTAAAAAGATTAAATAAGTACAACAACAAAAGCATAAAAATATCTATAACTCTCTCGCTCTGTTGCAATGTAGTCAAATACTGCGACATAGGGCACTCACTGAAGTTAAAGAGTTTGCTAAAAGGGAATGTAATTTGATACTATTCATTTATCGAGCATTTCTGCCACTTTAATACTCAACCATAAAACTTTTCTTAGATCAGATTTGCCCGTCCAGTAGACTTTTATTTTTCTTGCTTAGTGTTGGCGGCTGCAGCATACGACCACAACCGATCCTACACACCGAGAGCTCAGTCGGCCGGACAGAGAGAGTACCACAACCCATAGTAACGTATTGTATCAGTCAGTTTTTGTCAGTCGAGGCAGACAATAAGCCAACCTCTATTTACACACAGGCATATCAGGCAACAATTGAAATTTGTATATAATATTTGGTTTTTTTCAACCCCTTTTTTTGTATTGGATGTACTTATTTTATTTTCTTTTAACTGAAGGTTTTTTAAATTAAAATATATGAATATTGTTGACGATATTTTGCTCTCCTTCGGATAGCTTCTTCAGGACAATAATAATGAAAAAAGTTTTGATTGATTTTTTTTTCAAAACCAATCAAAACTTTTTTCATTATTATTGTCCTGAAGAAGCCATCCGAAGGAGAGCGAAATCTTGACAAAAATTATTAAATATTTTAATAAAGAAGACCTTCAGCTGAAGAACATAAATATATAAAATGTATATCTTTAATTTTTTTACTTAGGGCTGCCGTTGTTTTAGTACCAGAAACCAGGAAATGATATTTTTTCTTTAAGGGTAGCAAATGAGTGCAACTTCATTTTGTTAAACTCTTTTATTTTAAGGTCAAAATTCTTTTTTTAAGCGTCAATAACCAATTCATTTATATTTTATTAAATCAAAAAATAGTTGGACAAAACAATCATGTTGAATGTTTTTGGGGATTTTAAATTATATTTTTGTGGCAACATTGATTGTAAAACAAACGCAAAGAGAATAAGTAAATACTTGAAAAATTTCGTTACTTAAAAGAAACGGTGCCCCATAGCACTTGCGTTTATTTTTTATGAACCCACACCTCTAACTAAGGATTACAAAATATTCCTCCTCTGTTTTTATCAAGCCTTCACAAACAACTAATTGACATAACAAATAGTAGTTCATAGTTTTATTTTAAGGGTGAACTACCTCACACGATTATAAAAAAATTTGTTTATTACTCCATTAACGCTCAAACTCACAGACACACAACTGCCGACAAGTGTTTAGGCCTCTGTGCTGCTACACTTATTTCTTGTGAATTTTAATTCACTACTCTTAAGCTGATGGCTGCGAATTTAAGCCTTAGGCAATTAAAATGTTTGATATTTATCTTTTAATTTTTTTTCTTCAAGTGTAGCAATAATCCAAATCAAGGTACACCCTCTCAACACTTCATTTGAATACTCAACTTGGCTGCAAATTTTTTAAAATTTACAACAACAACGAAAAACAGCGTTCAGTTATGGAAACCAACTAATTGCGGTTAATTCGATCAAATTACACACATTTGTACTCTTAAATCACCTCTAAAACATGTTTGTGTTTACACTTGTATTATTTGCTATGATTCGGATTTTTTGTTTGTTTTTTGTTAACTGGTTTTATAATTGTCATTGAAATGTCAAATGTCAAAAATAAATAACAATCAATCAATTAGTCGTCGATCATTCGTTCGTTCGGTTTGAATGTTTGAGCCGGTACATTGGCATTAGAGTTTGTATTTATTTTCCGTCTATTATATAAACATAAACCACAATATACATATTAATGGATATTTTGCAACATTGTAGTGATACTTAAATTACTAGACTTTCATTTAAAGATATAAATCTTTGAATTAGCGTGCATTTTTTTCTTTTTCAAATGTAGAAAAGGTGGTGGCCTCAAAGCAATTTCAATTCCTAAATTAGTTACGATCTTATTTAGGAAAATTATTTCAGTCTTATACTGTACGAAATTGGTACAATAAACGTTTAATGAACATGAAGTATTCTTTATAAATAAGCTAGTTGATATTTAAAGCATGATTAAGGTTATCATATAAAAGTCCAAGCTGCTGATGAATGAATAAGGCTACCAGAAAACAGCCACCTGTCCCCCGGGGCTACAAAAATTAACGTCTTTTATTTTATTAAGTAATATTAACAAAAACAGCAAAAAAAAACATAATTCAGCCAGTTAAGAAAAACTCTCTTTATCCCTTTCCAAAAGAGGTAGTAAATATAAAAAACATTTACTATCACTCTACATCTAAACAAACCTTATTAACGGTTTTTTTTGTGGGGCCACCGTTATTTTTTTTTTTTCTCGACACTACTCAACTCGCCAGTAGACTCAAAAATACTTTAAAGAATATTTGAAAATGCGGCCTTTTGCTTAAAAGGTAAACGCTTATATTCCAAAAAAAAATTAATATCTATTAATTAATTAATTAATTAAAAAATTTTTGTATGGAAATTTTCAAATAAAACACATATAATAAATACTTAAATTTTTTTTTTTTTTTAATACAAGCAAAAATAAATAGGCAATATTATTTCTGACAATGACATTGATCCCAATTAACAAAAGGTTTTCATTTTCATGACAACACGACTGAATTTCTTTCTATTCGCTCTTTTTACATAGCAGGCTTCAAAATGTAATATAATCACTATTTCATTAAGTTTGCAGTTATGTGTTTATGAACACAAATTAAGGCTTCCATGGAGGCTTAACTAAATCTTTCGTTATCAATTGAGTAAATAATTTTTATGAAGCATTTATTGAGTAAACAATTTTTATGAATAATTTATTGAGCGTGCAATTAGAGCTTATTCGGTAGAGTGTTCAAGTAGTATAGTGCTGAAGTAACTCTTTATTATGTGAACTGTAAAGTGCTGTAAATAGTTTCTATTTATACACATTTACACACAATTTAACATTAATCGCTAAACTAGCTTTGCGATGGATGAATTGGTAGACAGCCCTACTAAAAGTCTCCTCCTTCGATTCCAGCCGAAGGCTCGCTCTGAGTTTTTCTGTAGACCTGCAAAAAAACCTTCTTAGTCTTGTGTTTGTTAAAGGAAGTAATTTTCACTCGTTTTATTACTGAAGCTTGCAATCAGTCTTGAGGGAGAGAATTCATGGATTTATTTTGCTGTTTTCTAAACTCTCTCTTTATCTCTTCCTCAGTCTCTCTGTCTCTCTCCCTCGATTGAACGATTACAACCTTTGTTAAGCGAAAATCATGAAAATTAATTTATAAAATATATTCATTCAATTAAAAATTAAAAAAAATAAACAATAATAACAAAAATAACCAAACAATAGAGAAAAGACATAAATTGCATAAAAGTATCGGGTCAGTTTGTATCGGTGCCACTCAAATTATAAACGAGAGCGTTTCGAATTACCAAAAGATACTTGAGCGCTAACAAGTGAGTGATGGAAAACAAACCTTTGTGAATTGTTTTAAAATGATAAAATAAACTGGAAAAAAATATATACATACATATGTATGTATAACCGCAATTGCATTTCGTAATACTGCACTCAGTCAAGAGGGAATTTATATTTTCTTTACAATTTTCAAGTATTTATAGAAAGTGTTTTTTTAATGTTTGAATTTGTATTATTGCATTACGTAGTATTTAAACAAAACAAAAAAACAAGACATTGTGGTGTGTTGTGATAACAAAAAAAAAAAAAAACTATTGTATTACTCTACTTCAAACTACACTTTAATTGCAGTTTAAACTTTAAGTATTAACAAAAAATAACAAAAAAAAAAAAATAAAGTTGAGCAATCATAACTTTTATGGCACTTCCTAAAATGGGTCTTATGATGACTTAAAATGTTACAGTTGTTCAAAAAACAAAAGAAATGTTACGTACCCGTCCGTAATCTATTCAACTAATAAAAGGTGTTTGGTTTCAATACGAAAACTGTTACATGTTTTCATTGAAATGCATTAGAAATAATATGGAATTATGTTAAAAGCAAAAACGCAAGTAATGAGGAAATTGTTCAAAAAAAAACGTGGTTTGATATTTTCAAAATAAATTGAGAATAAAGAATTTTTTTTATTAAAAAAGTTAGAACAAAAAAATTAAATTAATTAACATTCACTTCAAATTTACAGCCTGTTTCACCATCTCGTAATACAATTTTCGTTCGCATTCTAAGCGCAAGACAACTGATTTCAATTTCTTGTTGTACCCCCTTTACTTTTAACAATACAGCAGCCCTTTACCACGCCTCTTTAACCCTCCGATGAGTGACAGTTCAACACTTCACGGCCGTGTGAAAAGGTCCAAAAGATGCGCAACAAAATACTCTTGGAATACAGGATAACTTTGAGGGGGGGTGGGGGGTTGTAGTGGCCGAAGTAGGAGTAATTTCAGTTTCAGAAGGCAAAAAGGTGCCTAGGGACCCCGTATAAAAATAAACTTAATTTATTTCTTGAAAAAACTAATTTATGCAGCATCAGCTGGTTTTTTTTTTTTTTTTTTTTGTATAACATTTATTAACAATACTATGCAATATTTCGCTAGCAGTTTGACAGCATCTTCAGGATAATATTTGCAATTAAAAATTAATTAATTACATTAAAAAAATTAAATTAAAAAAAGCGAAATATTGAACAATATTGTTAATAAATTTTATATTAAAAAAACCAGCTGATGCTGCATAAATTAGTTTTTTCAAGAATTAAAAATATCAAATAAAAATTACATAATTAATTTATTTAATTATCCTATTTGCTGTGACCTTTTGAATTATAAGATTTCTTAGTTTTCGAGCTTGAGGTCCCTGTTTGTTATTTTATTTTTAATTTCCAAAGGAAATCGATATATTGAAGACGAATATAAAAATAGCGAACAAGGACCTTAAGAAATCTTAATTTTTTTTTATTCATTAATTTTTTTTTTAAATCTGAAGTCTTGAAATTGAGTTCTTTCGTAATGCCAAAAGCTTTCAATAGCTTTTGACACAATATTGACAAATTTTGGACTATACAAACCCATCTGTTTTCTTTGTCTTTTGGATATCGTTTTTCCATTTCTTAAGCAACCACTTACATTTGTCGCTGATTTCCTAAATAATTTTTTAAGCTCATGAACTAAAGGGTTCGCCAAATAACTTTTTTTTATTTTGAAAATGCTATAAAAAAACTACCCAATATTTTCTTAATTTTTTTTTAATTTTATTTGTGCAAAGTTTGGATCAAATGTTCAATTGCTGAGAACGACGGTGAATTGACGTTGATGGCGCTTCATGCACACTTTCTGGCACAGCAGCCATATTTTCGGGTGTACGCACTGTTTTTGGCTTTTCGCGCTTTTGTTTATCGATGAGGATGCCAGTTTCTTTTTGGGAGCTGGCGGTGCTTCTCTTCTTCCAAAATCCGTACGCGGGTGTCGCACACATTCTGCAACATTACCATGATTTTCGAAGTAATGTCGCAATATTTCCCAGCGTTGTTCAAGCGTTTGCTTAACCATATTCGTTCAGCGAAAGGATAAAACTAATTATCTGTCAAATCAGACAAGAGCTAAGTGTTAGCACTCACGAAATAAGCACTAGTTGAACATAAAAAACGTTAGATGGCGGACCCTGTATTTATGAATCTGCATTCAAAATGCATTCTTATGGCAAGTTAGTGTTTATGGGTTGTGGTTTGAGATCGAGTAGATCATACTGTAACTGAAATTTCGTTTTGATTTTCATAGAAATGTGTGATGAGATTATACATTACTTTTTTAAACTATTGTGCACAAAATTAATAATTTTCAATTTAGTTTTACTTAAAATGAACACAATTTTAATGATTCCTTTTTAAATAAAAAAAATTAAAAACGTTTTTATTTAGATACTGTTGCTGGTATTTTATAACTTGTGTAAAACTTTCTAAAAGAAATTTTATTACAACTGTTTTTAGCACCTACAAACTTATTTATGATTTATCCAGTGTTGCGGTCTTTGTCATTTGTTGTGGTCCTACAAAACCGTTCATGTGTCCGCACACTGCAAACATTTCGCAAAAGAGAACGGGGAAAAAAAGTGGATAAATTAAGAGGGCCAGCATGTCAAGAAACCGCAGTTTGTGCACGGAATATGGCAGGCATCCAGCCATTGAAATGAATTCAATTGCACAAATATGGATGGCTGACAATGAACGTTTGGACATTGTTCGACCGCAGCTCTATTGGGGAAAATGTCAAGCACAGTGTTTGAGTCGTATGTGTGAATTCTTGAGCAAAAACACTAAAAAAAAAGACATCTTGCGTTAAAGAAAATATTAAGACTTGCATAGACACATATACATAGTATATATCTGCTTACATACACTTATACATACTTATGTGCTGCTTGGGAAATAGCAAAAAGGGTCAATAAACTGTTGTCTTTCAAAGATTGAAAAAAAAAAACTCATGCGATAATTTAATTTTTCCTCTTTGAAGCAGTTGTTGTGTTGCAATATTTTGTGGCCATTATGGTTTCTAAATTTCCACATATTGTTGTTTCTGTCACTTAATTTTAAACTATTATGGAATTTTCCTCAAATAATAATGTATCTTAGAACCACAAAAATTAACAAATTTTTCAAATAAACTTTTGGCACACATTCAAGAATTTTTTGCTTTTCTGGGTTACAAAAAGATTTTTCTTTGCCGCAATTTTTCCCCCCTTCTTTTGCGGCAAATTGTGCATTTGTTTTGTATTCAGATGTTACTAAATGCAATTAAATTAATTATAAATTATAGGAAACGCCACAAGAAAAATATTAGCCATATATTTTCTTTAAAATGTTCCAGAGACTTTTCAACAGACTTCATTAATTCATTCCTAACCTCCAAAAAATATGGTCCAAGAAAAAAAAAAGATAATTTAATGCTCTCTACCATGATTGCGATCATTTAATAAATTTGAAAAAATTCTAATATGCAAAAACAAGAGTTTGTTAAAAATAATTTAATGCTTTCTCCCATGATTGCAGTCATTTTAGATGGTAAAAATTTGAATATGTAAAAGTTAATTAAAATGTATATACACCGGCGCGGGTCAGCTTAACGGCATACATTTTCGGATATTGTGCCACTGAATTTTTGAAAGCTTTAAAATTCAGCAAAAAAAAAAAATTCCACAACGAGACATTAAAATCATTTTCGCGGCCTCCACACTAAAATTAATTGTTTTATTTTTATATCAAATGACTTTTAACTGGCTCAAGTTCAACCCTTAGTGGGTCACGTTTGTAGCAATATCAAATAAGTGTGGCCCATGCCTTAAAGAGGCGTGGTACGAGGCCAATAAGTTGGAAGAAAATATTGGCGAGAAAATCACTGACTCCTCTATGACCGTCTCAAAATTTTCCAAACATCACATTAATCAGTTCTATCGAATAACAGGGTCCAGAGAGCATAACTTTTGCAAACCACAAAAATAGACAGATAGTTCTTATGGCCGCCAGTTTTACGGTGCCAGTCCTTATCGCTCGCCTGTGTACAAAACTCTGAAAATAATAACAAAAGTTTGAAATACACTAGAGCCCCGACTTGCATCGTTAATGGGCACCGGGGAAACGCGACGCAAATCGAATCACTTTTTTCTATATAAATGCACTGAAATGTAATTTGTTGGGGAAAATATTTAAAACAAAGCAAAAAATTTTGTATTTTTCATAAAAAATACTAGTATGAGCACGTTTTTATTTACATATTTAATTTACTTCAACAAATGTTTATATACATATATTCTAAAGAAATAACAAAACCATTATCATTGGCTAGTTATAAGAAGGAATATACTTCAACTTCCCAATACTTGTTGCTATTCCATGAAATAAAAAATAAATATAGCGAAAGAAAGTTTATCTATACGGATGGTTCTAAATGTAATGGCATAGTATCGTTAGCTGTAACCACTACCGATACAGTCATTAAAACATCTCTACTACCTGACTTTAGCTCAGTATTTTCCGCAGAAATAATAGCAATAGAACTTGCCATTAAATACTGTCAAGGGAAAGGTAAATTTGCTATATGTACTGACTCCCTTTCTGCAATTTATGCCATTAAAAATATTTCTAACAATAACTATTATGCATCAAGTATCAGGGAAACATTATTAGTTAATTTTCCTAACATTATTTTAATTTGGATACCAGGACACTCTCTTATAGAAGGGAATGAATATGCGGATTCCTCAGCTAGGATCGCAGACAAATCACCCTTAGTTATGACAAATAATTTAAATTTCTCAGACATAAGAAAGGCAATTAATATAGAAAATTATGATAATAATTTAAATAATTGGGATAAGACAAGCAACTGGTATAAAACAATGAATTTAAACAGAACCAGTATTTTTTCATGGAACAGTGATGCTTATAAAATAAGCCGTAGAGACTTGATTAAGTTTCTGAGGCTAAGATTGGGACATACAAAAATTACGCATAGTCATATTATAGCAAATGAAAATCCTCCAATATGCGAATGTGATAATAGTACTGAGATAAATATTCATCACCTGCTTGTAGAGTGCACTAAATATGTGAACTAGAGAAAACAAATTTTTGCAGAAACCAATCCTATGTCCTTGTTGATCTCTCCGTCCTTCTCCTCAATTAAGACCATAACACAATATTTAAGAGCTACTAATTTGTATAATGACATTTAATTATAATCACACTATAAAATTAGTTTAATTATAAGTTAGCTTAAGGCTTCTTTGCTATAGCTACATTTCCTTTTAGAACATACATTAATGTATTATCTAAAGTTGTAAAAAAAAAAAAAAAAAAATAACAAAACCATAAATTAAGAAAAAAAAACATAAAAATTAAATTCATTTACATACATACATATCTATACTATTTATAAAAAGTATATGCATTAATAAATTTTCAATAAATAATTGCAATTTCAGCTAATTGATTTATTTTATCACTGTCTCTGTTGCAAATTGATCTTATTGTTGTAGGTGCTAGTCCAAGAGCTCTTCCTATATTAACAGCCTTTTCTCCCGATTTAACACGTTTTATTACGTCCAATTTTAATTCCAGACTTATTAATTTTCTTTTACTTTGACTCATGTTTTACGTCCTTAAGGCATATTCTGGTGAATCACACACTAAATTGTTACCATAACCAGACAGCTGCTCTTAGCACCACTTATATAAAAAAGAAAAGGGGATTCCCCTTATTTAAAGGCAATCTAAAAATTTCTTAACGTACAGGTGACGATCGTTGTTGCCAGAAGTTGTAAAAACTAATGAATTCAAGATGCTAAATATATACTATACTACAAATGCTAAAAATGGTAATCCACAATGATGCAGTAAAAAATGTAACCGTGTTTAGCGACGCAAATCGAAATCAAAACGATGCAAATCGAATCGACGCAAATCGGGGTCAAAACGACGCAACTCAAACCGACGCAACTTGAAATCGCAACGACGCAAATCGAATTTTTCCAGTTTTTAAAAGCGACGCAAATCGAAACGATGCAAATCGGAACGACGCAAGTCGGGGCTTTAGTGTATATTATTGTTTCGCATGTATTCAATTACATAAGCGATGTCGAATAACCTCGTGCAACTGGCGGTAATAATTAAATAGTTGCGATTATTGAAAAACTTTTAGACACTTTCAAAAAACAGAAATGGCACAAAAATACGAAAAAATATTTTTGCGATATCTATAAAATTTGCTCAAGGATTTTATAATATATTTATGATTTCTTTCGAATTTTCGTGTTTCCGTAAAATTTTCAAAATTTTTGTTTTTGGGTCTTTTTTGAGTTTTGTAATTTTTTTTTTACAAATGCTCACTTTTGTAAAAGTTACTACATTTCTATTGTTTCACTTTGCAAATTGTTTGCAGTTTTTTTTGGGTATTTGCAGCTTGCAATTTTTTTAAACTTTAAAGCGCAAATGGAGAGAGCGGAATGCATGTCGTGGACACACGCTATTAGAGATTTGTCGTGACAATTATCATTTCAAATGACTATTAAAATATAGAGCTTTAGAATCATCCCACTAACATATCGAAAGTTACTTGAATAAATGTTCAATAAGATTTGCCCATTTTCTTTTACAAAATAATTTTATTTAATGCTTGAATAAGAGTTTTCCAGTAAATCTGATATAGAAAAAAATTAAAACTTAAAAATAAATCTTAAAAAAAAAATCACACATAATATCGATTAGTCATTGTAACTGAACCGTGCAATTGTCAAAGATTATTTTTCATCCACTACAAAAAACGAAAAACTTAAAACCATAACCAAACGATTTTATGGCTGCATAGAAATTTTAAAAATAAAATTTAAAAAAAAAAACTGCAAGCGAAATATTTATGAATTTGATGCATTGCCAATAGTATTGCGAAAAGTAATAGCGAATTTATTGCGGATGGGCACATGTGTAAACATGTATATTAGGGGAGGGCAGATTTTACAAACTATGCCAAGCTAAAACATCGATTTTTCAATAGCTTTTGGTGTGATTAAAAAAAATTCCCACTACAATATATCTATCAAAAAATTAATTTTAGCTTTTGTATGTTATGTTTCGAGGACCGCCGGTCCAGGGACCGACTCACTAGCTTTTGTAAAAATTAATACATTTTTATTATTGTTACATTTTGCAAATTGTTCGCAATTTTATTTGATGTCTCGGCAATAAGCTGCAAAATAAGGGAGCTTGGCTTTTTAATAGTCTCATGGTTGAAAAAGTGATACTGATGTCTTTTGTAGTTGGTGGTCCCCCACAGCATCAAAACAAATATGGTTGCTATCAATGCTCTCTGACCTTAATGCAAGGTATTGTGTTTTATGAATTTTATTAAAACAAATTTTGTGCAAGACCCCCCGGACTAAGTTTGGCTGACGTGGAGGAACATGTTATTTTCGAGGCACCCAAATCGGGACACAATATCACTCGGCATCGCTCGCTTACTTGGACACATGCAAAAGAATAGGAAATTTTAAAATGCTCCTTTCGATAATTTTTGACATTGTGTAACTTACGATGATACTTATCAGCTCCTGGCTGCCTGCAAGGGAATCAAATGTACTACAAACACCCAATACATTTTTTTTTCCAGCACACAGACCCCTTACGGCACCATCTGAGGGGACACCCGCACAAAAATAAAAAATCGAATGCCATTCTTTTCTTTTAATATGTGATAGTGTAAATGTTTTTCTCTATATCGACAAATATTTGTCCATATAAATAGACCCAGCCTAATATATACCCATTATTGGCTGGCTGGCTGAATGCAACAGCCACTTGCACTGCAGTAGTTGTTGCTGCAGGCCATCAGTAGTGTTCTATTGCCAAGTCGCATTTATTTTAGTGCTGAGGCATATGCAAGTAAGTTTGTATATACATATGTATTTAATTGTATGTTTGTTGAAGTTTTTGATTAATTAAACACACGTCTATTTTTATTGGATGTTAAGCTTTTGTGTGTGTGTGCGAGAGTGTATTCTTTTAAATTCACTGTCTTACCCATACTACTAGAAATTTAATGGTTTAGTAAAATAAAAGTCAAATCAAGCGTAAAAATGTCTGATTTTATTTAAGTTCAGCATGTGGCAATTTTTCAGAAAACCCAAAGCGTAGTTCCTCTTTAAGTTCTTTAAGAATAATTAAGTCTGATATGTGTGATACCACGTTCAGCTTAAATAGCAACACTGACTCACACAGATTCACGCGCATCTACAAATACGTATTTGCATAAAATCTTATTAATGATGTTTCTTTTTTTAAGTTTTTGTTGTTGTTTTAACTTCAATTCTGCCAGGAAAAGCATATTTTCCACTTTAAGTTAAGTTGAAAAAAAAAATATTCCAAATAAAATATATACAACATTCTTTATTATTGCCAAATTTGCTGTTGACTTTGTAGTCAATTTTCGGCATTTACTTGGTGGGGTTGTGTTGACATCGACTTGTTTCTAGGAAAATATTTGCTTTCCCTTTGTATCATTTATTTTCTGTAATGTTCCTTTTCGTAAAAAAAACATATTTGACCAAACAACAGAAATGGCACAGAAAATCAAAATTTCGCAATTTTGTAAAATGCGAAAATTCCTAATCGCGAAAATTGCAAAATACAAAAATATTTTTTTTCAAAGTTAACCATTTAAGTGAGTGGTACAAAACTAAAAGAGCTCCGCGAACCTTTTTAATTAGTCCACAATAGATAAAAATTAGCACTCTTATTCGCAAAAAATATTTTAGGTTTATGAGACTACCATTATACTAAAGCCGACCCCTTGTTGGTTGTCCAATTGCTTAAAATAAAATTAAAAAAATACATTTATATTAAATTACTTTTTCAGGATTAAGTTCAACCCTTGGTTTTGTCACTACTTTTAATTAATATCAATTCAGCAAAGAAGAGTAAAACAAAAAAAGAAATGCGGTCGGGGGACCCCCGTTAGGAAAGAAGTTCCTTACGTTTTTTCTTCATCATCGAATGTAATACAAGGTGAAATCTGTATGTTTTATTTTGTGTTGTTTTTGAAATTTTGAAATTTTATATGCTTGTTAAAATTTTTGAACCGTTTTATTTTTGTACATTTGATACATTCAGTATTTTTTTTGTCAATCTGCTACAAAACGAAAAAACATTTTCAATATTGCTGTTTTTTGTTGTGAAATACTTTAATTTAGCGACATCTATCAACTGATAGTGTCCGTTTTCACAATTAATTAATATTTATTGGTAGGAGACAGCGGAGACACCTACACAGTTGTTTGTCGACGGATATACTAATACATATAAACAGCTCACACGCTTTCGTGACGATTTCTACTAATTTGCACTACCACCAGCAAGCCGCGTTAAGGAACTTCGTTCCAAAAAAAAAAACAATGCAGTTTTTTTTTATTTCAGAAATACTTTTACGATTTTTCATTAGCTGAACTTTTTCTATTGTGTTGAAAGTATATTTTCGTATATGGAAAATTTCGTTTGCGAAATTTTCGCGATATTACACCCCTCAGTTCTGATTTGTGTTTTGAGCGCATTGCTATTTCTGTATATTGAAAACGTATCGCACTTCGCTCATTTTAATAATCGAATATTTTTCGTTTATAAATTTAGGGTCTTATTCATAATAAATATTTTACGCTTATTGCCTCCGAAGCGATAGTTTTGCTTGTTCTCATAACCGCTGAGTTGGGAAATCGCTCATTATGATTTTGCTTGAAAAATCGTCCACTTCGTCGTAGACACAATTATTCTGCGTTCTTGGGCTGTGTAGGCTGTGAACAAGCTCCTTGGCTTGTTCACTACGCTTTTTTTTTTGCATTTTGCAAATGTTTTGCAATTTACCGCATTTCAAAACCAGCTCTGTTGGTTGTAACTACTAAAAGTGTATATTAATTATCGCAAAGACGTATATATTTATGTGTTAATGTCTTTTCGAGAAACTTTTTCGGAAAGTTTCGATGGCGAATTGATTTCTTTGAGATGCCTAAAAAGTAATGAATTTCTCTTTATGGCATTCTTAAAGGCCCAACTACTTTATTTTAACTCACAATCTATTGTATGCGTAATTCTTTAATAAAATAAATAAATAAAAGCAAATAAAAAGAACAATAAATAAAAAAGTAAAAAAGAAAACATCAAAAAGATTGGTTTTACAAGTATCTTAACTCAGATGTGTGTTATACAAGTACATACTATGTGGTATGATGGTGTGGTAGTACATCATCAAAAATTACTTCCTGATTCTGTATAACATGTCTGTCCATCTGTCTGTCTGTCTGTCTTATTTCTATTTCATCTTGTATTTGTTGCTAATTCTACTTACTTTTTTTCTACTGTTTGTGGGGCTGTCTAAAACTGGAGTTTTGTTTTTTCTGAGATGTTGAAAGTTGTTGTAAGTAGTATGCAGTTGATGTTGTTGTTGTGTTTATTGCCATCATTGCTGTATTATTACAAGTAGTAGTAGTAGTTGTTGCTGTTGCAATATGTAGTAGCAGCTTCTATGCAGTTAAAACTTAGCAAAACATGACTTAACCATGTTTTTATGTCATACCCTACATTAGAATTTAGAGAAAATGACAGTTGCGCGAAAACGATTTGGCTTGTGAAAAGTTACAGAGATATGCAAAATAGTTGTCGTTAAGTGTGTGCACTAGGGTAGCTCCATTTAGCAATCGTTATACCCATGATTTTTCGCTGGTTTTTGGCATTAGGAAACAACTTGCAACCACAATATAAAACAAAAAACAATTGTACTCCACACATGTATTATGTGACATCATAAAGGGCCCGCTGTTTTGAAAACGGCGCAAAATGTCGAGTGTAGCTTTGGCTGTGTGGCACATAGCGCCGTCCTGTTGCAACCCAATGTTGCCAATATCCTCCTCTTTTTTGTAAACAAACCTTGGCTCAACATGGCCCTATAACGATCGCCATTGACCACTCCTTGCTCATTTTCGAAGAAAAATGGCCCAATTATGACTGTGGCTCAAAAGCCGTACCAAACAGTGAGTGACTCGTTTTGGTTGCTTCGGCTTTTTTTGGTGCGAAAATTTTGCCGCCGAGATCAAAATGAGCTTCATCTGAAAAGATGATTTTTTTTGGCAGAATCGGCATCTTCTGTAAATCGATCGCAGACCCATTTAGCGAAGCGTTCGTCAGCGGTAGAATAAAACTAATTGTCTGTCAAATCAGACATGAACTAAGTGTTGCCATGAACGAAATAAGCACTAGTGGAAAAACAAAACGTTAGATGGCGGACCCTTTAGTATTTTAGTTACGAAAATAGGCTTTCCTATTTAGGGCTATTTTTGCATAAAATTTGCATACGAAAATATGCTACCATACTTTTGATATAATCGAATGCATACACTTATTTATGACTGAAGAGCTGACACTGCATTTAAATACAACTTAATTTTCAATGAGAATTAACTAATTTAATTATCAAGTCAGTTGTTAATTACAAATGGTTCTCATTTGAATGGGCTTTATGTACTGATTTAACGATTTACTAGTTTAAATGTGAATTAAACCAAACACGTAGTTAAACAGCTACTGATTTTTTGAGCCTAAAGTTGTGGAAATGACAGTGAAAGATTTAAATTTGGAGCAACAGTACACAAATTTTTGCAAAAAACAAACTAAGAAGCCATTACAATTTGACACAGCAAAGACATAGAAAAATGTGGCAAACCTTCTGCTAAGTTACAAGTTGAATTATCTTGCTGATAACTTATCGCTTAGTTTAATGTTTCAGGAAAGTTGTGATAGTGAAGAATGATTTATCTGATCAATAAAATTGTATATTTAGCAGTTGAAGAGTTGTGAAAACAGCCCTTCAATTTCGGTTTATTATTGAATAATTATGAGCTTAGTTTTTTTTTTTTTTTTTTTTTTGGTGCTGAAGGCCTAAGCTGCCGTTGCCTAAAAATGTTAGCTTTTAATTTTAATTATAAGGCTAATAGAATAATAAATAAATAAATAAATAAATAAATAGTTTATTTTTTTTTACTAATCGTAGCCTACATCTAAGTCGCCTCGAACGAACTTGACAGCTACTTGTTATTTTTTCCACTTTAATCTTGCACTGTTTTAAGATTGATATGATATTATACAAAATAAAAGAAAGAAGAAGAAGAATGTAGTAAAGTGTTTTCTCTTAGCAGAAAGTATTTTACAACCATAAAGTAAAGATTAAAAGCAAAAATGTTGCAGTTTTGGTAATAAACACCTCCAGCATTGAAGCGGAAAAAAAGTAATAATTTAAAGAGAATATTTTTTCTGTGTGCTTTAAGCCACGGTGAAGCTCATTTAAGCATCAGAACTATTTAGTTTCTGTACATTGATCTAAAGGCTTTAATTAATTTCTTTTAACAATTTTTTTTTTGGCGCCATACAAATTCATTAAATTACCATAAAAATGCGCAACATTGTTGCACACCATTTATTTATTTTTTTTTCTTCTATATGTTTTATAATTTTATTTTTTATTTTTGTGATTATTTTGTGCAAACAACCTGCCTAAGTAACACAAATCATATTTTAACATGGCGTATCTATTGAGGAAAAAAAAGTATTTCTTATTTTATTTTATATAACTAGCACAAAAATAAATACCTTTAATGGAGAAACACTTAGAGAAATTTATGAAAAGAAGTACAGATTTGAAGGTGGGATATTTAAATGCAGGAAAATAATAGTGAAGAAACAGAGCAGAAATTATAAATTTTATGGGCAAATAAGAAAACTTAAGATGTTGAGCTATCAACATCGTAAAGTTGGTAAAAAGTTATTATCAAGCAATTTTTTTTTTACTTTCAGTAGTTCAATATGTTTCTAGGTACCATATAACTATTGGACAAACAATTATTTGTGGCTGGCTTAAGCAACCATACGTTCCTTAGAACGCTTACCGGCCTCAGTTTTGCACAAATTGCAACAACAAAAATTCAATACACTTCAAATACTTCGCTTAAGTAATCTCTGTTTGTTCAAATATTTTAAAGAAATTTATTTGAAATGAATAAAGCTAGGTATACACGATTGTAAGATTTTACAATATTGTCAGAAAATGTATGGAATATTTTTAATCAAACGTGAGAACTTACAATTTCTTCCTGACAATATTGTAAGCAAAAGCATTGGCAGGCCACCGTCCTAACAATTAATTGTCAGTTAACTGTCAATCGTCTGAACACTTTGGCATCATCATTGCTAATACATTGTCAGGCATTGTCATGTTGTAAGATGCATAAATTCATTACAATGGCGTCATTGTCAGAGTAATGACAAACCCCCTAATTCACAAAAATTATTACAGGCTTATAAGACTGTTATTTGAGATATTTGTATGGAAAATCTGTCAAGTAAGAGCTTTATAAAGCTGTTCTAATTTTTATGAATTAGACGGAAAGAATATTAAAGAAAAATGTGTGTGTGTACGAAAGGGAAAGAAAAAAGTGCGAGAGGTAAAAAGTTGCAGAAAAGAGAATGAAAAAAGTTAAAAACATGGTTATTGAGCGAGAAAACTAAAGAATGAAGAATGGCTTGTGCGTGTATTTGACAATAATGACAATTGGCTGACAATTTTTGATACGTAGAAAATCTTACATTCGTGTAAGCTGACAATTTTCGTTGGTAGCTAAATTTATTGTCAGGCAATAAGATTGTAAGACTTTCTTGCAATTATCTGAACTGATAATTTTCTTAATGCTGACAATTTTGTATTTCCAGTAGCTTGCCAGCACGTTGCTAGATCTTACAATATTGTAAGATCTGACAACCGTCTATACGAAACTTTAGTTTTTTTCAGTGTCTTAATGTGGTCGGTCACTTCAGGTTTTTCTTTGTGCAGGCTGCTGTTTTTTTATTTTCAAATCATTTCATTTTTGGTGAGTGACTAGTAAGGCAACAACAATTTTTTTCTTCTTGCCATTGATATGGTATTTGTTGCTTGAGTTGTTTGTTAGCTCGTTTATCTATGTAGTGTTTCTTTTGAGGCCTGATTTTCAATTGTGTTGTTACTGTAATTTTGTGTTTTGTTTTCTTTTGTTTGTTTTACTTTTCTCAAGTCGTTCTTGCTGTTGCCTTTACTGTCAAAGTGTTTGTTGCAGTTGTTGTTCGAACATGAACATTTGCAACAACATGAAGTTCTATACATATTTTTTTTTACACCAACTTCATGCCATGCAACATAATGTGCAGCGATACCAGAACAACAGCAACAACAACAATGGCTAAACATCCACATAATAGAACTAAACGACCTTAAAGCTTGTACATTTTCTCGAGGTTGGCTGCTAAAATGTGCAATAATGTTTTCGTTGTTCTACAGCTCACACACAGCCACAATAGTAAGTGCTTGCAACAATAGCAACAAATTCAGGTTGTAAGTACTGCGAGCATAAGCATTTTGTGTATGAGAATTAGAGTTCGATGCTAAGTGCGATTTAGCAGCAAAAGTTTTAGCACAAATTTCAATGGCATTTTTTTCTTTGTTTGTTTGAATAAAGTTACTGTTTTTAAAATTGTTTTGGGTTTTTCGGATTTTTGTGAAGGCTTGAGAAGAAAAATTAAGGCTGTTTGCTGAGCATGAAATACCGAAATCATGAGTTGATTATAGTCCCTGTTGGCCAAACTATTGCCGACGAATGCACAGCATGTCCTTTATCTTTTTTTTTTTTTTGCAGACACTGCTAAGTCCAATATAGTGGGCGGCAAAATGATTGACCTTGCCCAAGACGCTGTCACTAGAGAAGTGTATGAACGACTGACTGTCTTTTAAGCTGTTCGTTTTTCTAAAAATCTATCTACGACAATCTTTTACGATCAGCTATTCTCCCACCAAGTCTATTTGAGGCTAGATGACCCACATTGACTTGCAAGTTAAGCAAATTCAATACAACTTATTAAGTCTTATAGACTGTGCCCGACAGCAGGGGCAACCAGTGGGTAAACCTAATTCGGGTGCGTTGAATTTAGTGGTGCTAGCCGTGGAGGAGGTAGGACTACATATTTCCCCTTAACTCAAACACGGTTTAAAATATTAAAAATAATACAAAAAACGAAATTGAACAACAACATAAGCTTTCAAAAACTGTAAAAATCTTTAATATCAGCTTGGTAGTTTAGAAAATACAATGAAAAAAATTTAAATTTTTTGCAAAAGTTTGAAATTTTTTTTTCTTTAAAACAGCATAAAATATCTAAAATTTAAGTCATGCTCATGCATTTTCATATATGGGTATTTCCATGAAATGGTCCACCGTTAGTTAAAAAATCAAAACGCTCGCACAATTTTTTTAAGCATAGAAAATTGAAAAAAAAACTATTGACATTTTATTATGTAAAAAAAAATTTTAACTTATAATAATTTTAAATGATGGTAAAAACTTCTGAAAATATATGTTAAATTACAAAAATATGTATGAAGGTAAAAAGTTTCACGTGCGTAATGTAACGTGCGTAATCAATAATTTTTTTTTCTTAGCCAACCCATGCACACTTGTTTTTGAACAAACTATGATTATAAAGGTCCATTAATAACCTTTATAAAAACATTTTTTCCGAAATAAAAATCTTCTGCAATTCGCCTACTTTTGCAATATTTCATGCTGCTTTAAAAGGCACTTACGTTTTTTGTCACGTGCGTAAGTCAACTTTGATCGAATGGAACTTGGGTACCCAGTGCTAAATTTTCCAATATATATATATACTTTTTGGAAGGAACTCATCACATTAAATGTAACAATGGCAAAATTCCATTCAAAAATTCCAACCCATTTATATTTTTATAATGTTCAAAACAATTAAACGTGTACAAATGTCACGTGCGTAACCATGGAAACACCCATATTCATAACAAATAAAGTTTCACACAAAAAATAAGCCATAACGATGACTAAAATCGGTGTATGACTTTGGAATTTCTTTACAAAAATCGAAAATTGCAGTTTCAACCGGTCACCAGACGAAGCCTTAGAAATTAAAAATGAAAATTTTTTTTTATTAAATGAAAGTAGTATGGAAGAAACATTTTGTTGGCTTATCAAAATAAAGCAATTTCAACTGAGAGAAGTAAAAACCACTTACATATCGATACCCAAGATCTAATGAATCTGATGAATACGGTGAGAGATTCCACCAAGTAACAGCCAGACTCAAGCACTGGTATAGTGGCAAGATACTTGATTCGCTTTTGGGGGATATATGTATGTTGGAACCTGCAGGAGTAAGAAGAATAGCTTTCTTAACAAACACTAGCACTTCAAATGACCAGTCTACCGGATAATAAATCAAAATATATTGCAAAACTATAAAATTGTATGTGTATGTTTTTGTTTTTACTAATTCTGCGTGTTTCATTTAGTAACACCAAACTATAGAAAAGTCAATGTTGAATAATTTGTTAGTAAGGGGAATTTTGCCTTTTGAGAATCGATACGTAAGTTGTTTTTTACTTCCGTCAGCTGAAATTGCTTTTCTTCCATACTACTTTCATTTAATAAAAAAAAAATTTATTTTTTATTTTTTTTATGAATAAATTCCAAAATTGTGCACCGATTTTAGTCATTTATAGCTTTATTTGTTTGAAACTTTATTTGTTAAGAAGGTCTGAAAATTCATGAGCATAACTTTAGTTTTAGATTTTTTATGCTGTTTTAAAGAACAAAAAATTTCAAACTTTAGCAAAAAACTTTAATTTTTTTTTCATCGAAAAAAATTTGTATTTTCTAAGTTATTAAGCCAATTACAAAGATTTTTGCAGTTGTTGAAAGATAACATGAGACTGTGGTGAAAGCTGAGCCCCCCCTCAAAATCTCGTCGTAAATAAATGACCGAAATTTTCTGGCAAAATGTCCTCTAGCAACGTATATATGTACATTATTTGACAAAATCAATGACCTTGTCAGGCAGGCCTCTTCCACCATTAAAGTATATTCCCGTCATTTACTTAAACATGTGACCAGTGATTTTCATTAGTTGGCTTTTACTTATGCTACATGAATTAACATTGTTTGTTATATATGAATCATCAGTGATTAGTGCGCGTTATGGCCAACTGGGATATTGTGGCTTCGCCTGCATTTCAATTGACTTGCATTTATTTTCAATTCTTAAAATTAGTGCAAGTTTTACAGAAAACAAATAGAATAGCGTTTAGGCACTTAGTCAAACAATTAAAACCACACGTATTAAAAATTAGAAAAACACAGACTTGTTTAAAAATAACTGGGGCCGGCGTAATGTTTGAGAGCATTATCATCACTGAGACTATAGCAATTGAATGTTGTCGAGAGAATATAAAATATGTTTCAATTAAAAAAATAACATATTGATAAGATTTAAAGCTTTTCTATTGACTAGATGCTGACTGTCAGTAATGAAGAGTTTAAGTAGTATACAATTAGTTATAACCTGACTACGAAGCCACTTCGATGCAGATTATCGTGCAGCAGATTCAATTTTACTTTTTTTGCCTTCTTTAAAAATGTCGATCATTACAATTTTAACAGGAAAAAAAAAATATTTCTCAATTCTGAACAAGCAGAAGACCAATTCAAAGCAGCATAACATAATTAAAACCACCCAAAAATTGCGCACATTTTAAGCAACATGCTGCACTTAGTACCATCTTCCTAGTCACCACTGTACTGCATGAAAATAAGTGTGGGATTGATTTTGCCATAATTGGTAACACTGTTTTCTCTCTCAACAAAAAGAAGTCAGTTGAGCCGAAGACGAGAGTAAAACCAGACGCATTTAATAGAGCCGTAATAAATAAAGTTTCCTTTTCATTTGTACTTTGAAATATAATTTAATTTTATAAAAGTTTCAATAAAATCACTATAACTTTGAGGTCTCAGCCTGGATTGGATTGATTACAGGGACAGTGTTTTGTAAAACCCTAGATAAACAAACAGTGTAAAAGTGTTCAGTTTGTGGAATTGTTTGGTGTTACAGTTAATTGATATCTACCAATAGAACAAATTAAGAACGATTTAATAATTCATATATACATATTTGTGTACAACGAGAAGTGTTTAAGAAATTCTATTTGAAGATTGCATATTGATGTTTTTATAGATTTCATAATTTGCTACTGTACCGACATACATACGTATAAGAACTCCACTCTGACGCATACACTTTAAATACATACTTTTGCAACACAAAAGAAAAACGGTCAAAGCATAGAACCAAGTGATTTTTTTTTACATAGAAATTGAGACACACATACATTTGCGTGCGTGAGTAAGATTGTATGTAAAACATTGAAGAAACTAACAGACGAAGAAGTGCGGTTGTGAAACACAAAAAGACAATATTATGATGGCTCGTTTGGGTGACTTTGAATGTATGCGCGACAAGCTTAGAACAACTGGACGTTCTACTACAACAACGTTACACAAGTTTGTTTTTGAAAACGAAGGCGACCGAGGCAACAGACAACGTTTAAGAGAGTTTGAAGGTTTTGAAAAAAACGACGAATGTTTGAAGCAGAAAGAAGAGTATGTAAAGACGAATATGACTATGGCTGATTTGGTGTGCGTGTGTAATTTGCTTGATATAAACTACAAAGAGGAGAAGCTTACTGAGCACATATATAAAAATTTAATCAAGGGACAACTGTTATGTTCGCGAAATGTAGACGATGATAATCAAGACGACGATGATGATCAAGACGACGATGATGATCAAGACGAAGGTGATTATGATGGTGAGAGTACAATTGTGCAGAACAACAACAAACCAACGACGTTAGTAAGAAATAAACAAACGATGGCAACAGATAATTTAAAGATGTGCAGACGTAAGTTGAGTAACCCAAGTGTTTTTGAACACAACGACGACGACGATCGACAAACGCCTTATAATAATAATTATATTCAACAAGACGGTGTGTATAACGACGACGAACGACGAGATTGTAATGGTAATAATTATTTTCAACACGATAATCGTGGTTTTAACCAACAAAGTGTACAATACAACAGCAACTGGCGCAATAACGAAAATTTTGGTCAACAAAATTATCAACATCGTAATTCAACAAATTTTTCAATGAGTTTTAAGGACATTGAGGATTCGATTCGCAGCTTCGATGGTACCAACAGTTTTCCGGTTCAAGTATGGTTAGAAGAATTTGAGGAAAATGCAACAATAATGGGGTGGAACGAGTTCCAGAAATTCGTATTCGCCAAGAAATCGTTAAAAGGTGTGGCAAAGCTTTTTGTTTCCAGTGAAAAAGGTATTTTTTCTTATGATAGACTAAAAAACGCGTTACTTGATGAATTTGACACCCGTACAACCAGCATTCAACTTCACAAAATGTTGTGTGACAGAAAAATGAAAAGAGACGAAAACGTACACGAGTATTACCTGAAAATGAAAGAATTGGCAGCTAGAGGTAAGATTGATTTTAATTCTCTAATGCAGTACGTCATAGATGGTATTATCGACACTGATACAAACAAAATAATTTTGTATGGTGCCAAGGATGCACGAGAATTTAAAGATAAGCTTCGGTGCTATGAGACAATAATAAAAACTTCAGTAAACAAGCGCCAACCTCTGCCGAGAGCAGTGGCTAAAGATTTTTCAAAGGATAAAAGGGATTTCACTAAAGAAATCAAATGTTTTAATTGTGGTGCAAAGGGGCACAGATCCGCCGATTGCCACTACAAATCGAAAGGTACAAAATGTTTCAACTGCGACAAGTATGGTCATATTTCTAAAGATTGTCCAAATAAAAAAACTGAGTCAAATGTCCGTTTATTAGATGATCGTGATGACATCATGATGAAGGATGTCGATATTAATAACGTAAAAGTAAACGCTCTTTTTGACACTGGTAGTAAATTTAATATTTTGAGGGAGTCAGCTTTTAACGAAATAAAGAACGCATCATCAGTAGGAGCCTTGGAGAAATCAGATTTTTATTTGAGTGGTTTTGGTCGAAACAGAAAGGAGAACAAAATTAGACCAATTGGCAATGCTAGTTTTTCGGTAGCTATAGACAAAGAAAAGTTTGATCTCACATTCCATATTGTACCAAATGATTGTATGGATGTTAATGCCGTGCTTGGTAAACCACTTTGCCTATTGGCTGATGTTCAAATAACTTCCCATGGTTTTAACGTATCGAAAGTAAGCAGAGACGATGTCCACACGATGATGAAGATCGATATTGATGATGAACCTGTTTTGAATATTGGGGAAACCGTTAGTAAAGAGAGCAAGAAGATTGTTACTGACTTGATACAGAACTACAAACCCGTAAAATCAAAGACAACAAACGTAGAAATGCGAATAGTCCTTAAGGACGAGAATCCTATTTTTTGCGGTCCGAGAAGACTTCCATTTAAAGAAAGAACAATAGTCGAGAATCAAATTATTCAGTGGCTGGATGAAAAGATAATTGAACCGTCCGAATCCGAATTTTGTAGCCCAATAGTTTTGGCAAAAAAACGTGACTCTTCGGTAAGACTGTGTGTAGACTTTAGAAGAATCAACAAGGTGATAGTGAAGGATAGATATCCCTTACCACTGATTGAAGATCAGTTGGATCGTTTGCAGAATGCTACTATGTTCAGCACGTTAGATTTGCGCAATGGTTTTTTCCATGTTCCGGTACACGTAGATAGCAGAAAATACACGTCCTTCATAACTCACAATGGGCAGTATCAGTTTACGAAAGTACCTTTTGGCCTTTCGAACTCGCCAGGTGTTTTTCAACGTCACGTAAATGCAGTTTTTCGAGAACTTACTCGTGATGGTATCGCATTACCCTACATAGACGATATAATTATACCCGCTGAAGATGAAGAAGACGCCTTGACAAAGTTAAGAAAAGTTTTAGAGCTGTGTAGCGATTATGGTTTAGACATAAACGTGAAGAAATGTCAATTTTTAAAGACACGTATACAGTTTTTGGGTCATGTCATTGAGAATCGACAGATATACCCATCACCAGAAAAAACGACAGCATTGATAAAATATCCAGTACCTCGAAATTTGAAACAGCTAGAAAGTTTTTTGGGGCTTGCCGGATACTTCCGTAAGTTTATTCAGAACTTCTCAATAATTGCTAAACCACTTACCGAATTGAAGAAAAAAGACGTCAAGTTTAATTTTGGCAATGATCAACTCATGGCTTTCAACCAGTTAAAAAACTCGCTTTGTAACAGCCCAGCTTTACAAATCTACAATCAAGATTCCGAGACAGAAGTGCATACAGACGCGTCAATCGATGGTTACGGTGCAGTACTATTGCAGAAGCACACTGATGGTCTTTTGCATCCTGTTTATTTTATGAGTAGAAAAACAACGGAAGCCGAACGTAAATATACAAGCTATGAACTCGAAGTCTTAGCAATAATCGAAGCACTCAAAAAATTTCGTGTATATCTTATTGGAATCAAGTTTAAGTTGGTTACGGATTGTAACGCATTCACGAAAACTTTGGATAAAAAAGATTTGTCAACCCGTGTAGCCAGATGGATACTTTTTTTACAAGAGTATGACTATATTGTAGAGCATAGGCCTGGAACGCATATGAAGCACGTAGATGCGCTCAGCAGGTATCCCGTTATGTTTGTTACTCAAGATAATCTCGTTAGTAAAATTGCAAGACTACAATCGCAGGATGAAAATCTCAATACCATAAAAGACATTCTTAAGGAAAATTCATCATATAAAGATTATTTTTTGAGATCCGATGTTTTGTATAAAATTGTTAACGATTATGAATTGCTAGTAGTGCCTAAATCCATGCATTACGACATCATCAGAAACGCGCATGAACATGGTCATTTCTCAACAAAGAAAACGAAGGAGTTAATCTGCAAGGAGTATTTCATACCCAAATTAGAAGAGAAGATTCAGAAGCACATATCAAATTGTATTCCATGTATAATGGTCAACAGGAAGCGTGGCAAACAAGAAGGAGAGCTGAATCCTATTCCTAAAGAAGAAATTCCTTTACACACCTACCACATTGATTACTTAGGACCACTAGAATCCACAAGTAAGATGTACAACCATATATTTGCAGTCATCGACTCATTCACTAAGTTTTGTTGGCTTTACCCCACCAAAACAACGTCAACAAAGGATGCTATTTCCCGCCTGCAGATGCAGAGCAACGTTTTTGGTAACCCGTATCGTATCATTTCTGATCGTGGATCAGCGTTCACCAGCGTAGAATTCACACACTATTGTGAGCACGAACATGTTGAACATATTCTAATTACAACTGGCTTACCACGTGCAAATGGTCAAATCGAACGATTAAACAGTGTTATTATAGCCGTTCTTTCGAAGTTATGCATTGAAGACCCGACTAAATGGTACAAATACGTCAGTAATGTACAGCAGATAATCAACTCAACGTATCATCGTAGTATTGATACAACCCCTTTTCAATTGATGATTGGCTCGAAGATGAGAACGAAGTTGGATATTAAACTCAAAGAACTAGTTGAACAAGAATTCATGACAAGTTATGATGAACAACGTAACCATTTACGCGAAACTGCTAAACAACAAATACAAGAAGTTCAGTCAGAAAATCGTAGAACTTTTAATAGAAAGAGGAAACAAGCTCGCAAATACCAAACAGGCGACTTGGTTGCAATCAAGCGGACCCAACTGGGTGGAGGTTTGAAATTAAAAGCGAAGTATTTAGGACCCTACCGTGTCGTCAAAGTCAAGTCTAATGAAACGTATGATGTGGAGAAAATTTCCAACACCGAAGGGCCAAAACGAACGTCTACCTGTGCCGAGTATATGAAGCCTTGGCCACAATCTAGTTATGATGACCCTGATGAATCCAGTGACTCGCAGGAGGGCCGAGATGTGGGATTGATTTTGCCATAATTGGTAACACTGTTTTCTCTCTCAACAAAAAGAAGTCAGTTGAGCCGAAGACGAGAGTAAAACCAGACGCATTTAATAGAGCCGTAATAAATAAAGTTTCCTTTTCATTTGTACTTTGAAATATAATTTAATTTTATAAAAGTTTCAATAAAATCACTATATAAGTGCAATTTGTTTTTTTGATCCTTTTTTCATTTTCAAAATATTTGATTTGATTTTTTTTTGTTTTTTTTTTTTTACTTTGCTTTGGCTATTTCTATTTTGGTTTTCAGCACAACTAAAGAAAGCCTAATATCCACAAACATAACGTTCTAAATGTTAAATGTATTACGTTTTAGTCTTTTACTACTTGTACTACTACTACTATGGGCTACCACCATTCGGCAAGTTTTTATTTTCCATTACAGTTGTTGTGTTTGAAATGCAATCGAAAACGTTTTTTTTGTGCTTTGCCTTTTGTTGTTGTTGTTTTGATTTTAAGTTTTTCCAGCGTCAAATCAACTCTTTGAAAAGTTGCTGTGTGAAATTAGGTCTCAACAGTTAAACTTACACAGCTAGTGGTTCCGTAGCCTTTTTTTTTAGCTTATTCTGGCCAGGGATGGAAAATGCAAATATATTTTTTTTTTTTGTAAAGCATAAATGCAGTAGTATAAATACTTCAAAAATTTGACTTTTTAAAGCAGGAATAATTTTAGCAACACTAATTTGTTATGCTCCATGAAGGCAAAATGCTAATAAAAGAATATCATTACCTTAATAGGCAAATGATACATTGCAAATGCTTTATAAATTACACTTCTATTTTCAATGCTTCTAAGTGCGTACACTGTCACAAGGAGTCCAACTGCCAAGAGCCATAGACTACAAAAAGTGCGCAACTATTTTTCAAAACGTGTTTTATTGAAAACATGCGAAAAAAATAGCATCTTTATCAACAGCCTGATGATCAGTGCCCCGTTCCTCAAACGTTAATTGCTCAGTTGTAAAAAAAATATTATTTAGTTATATTGTTTAGAAATTCATAAAAATCACTTGGATTGAAATCACACGATTTCCACAAAACAAATTGCTTCAAAAGCTGGACTTATATTTTTTGTGATTTTTATAATGTTGTCATCTAAAATCATATTCCAGACTTCAGTTAGAATAAATTAATTTTTGTTGTTCATATAGTGCACGATTTTTTTGCTGCAGCTATGTGCGATGTTTTACTGATTCCACAAGCTTGTTGGTATTAAATTTGATTCCATACTTCTTGGGCAAAGTTCGATAAAATGAGAGCAGCCACGAATTTCTCTCAATAATAGACAAAATTGTACAAAAGTATGGGAATACTAAAGACCACATTTTAATCCCAAAAAATAATGTATGGCCCACTGCAAGTTTTGGGAAAATTAAATGTTTTTCTGTGGGCATTTACATTTTAAAGAGATTCACAGGTACTTTTATGTGAAATATTAAGTGAAAAGTATTAAGATTATCGTTGTTTTCGTCAATTCGGTTGATCTATTTTGTTTAGCAGTGCTTAATTTTTGCAACAGCTGATTGTTAAACTACTTGCCCAAACTAGCAAGAAGAAAATGAGCGGGCTGTTTTGTGTAAGAACAAGTACAAGTACAAGAAGAAGAATATTTCTCTTACAAAAGCTATCTTACTTGCAAGAACTTTCAGTACGTAAAATGTTCACGTGCCAATTGGGTTGTCACAAGATCACAACTATTTTGTATGATGAGAGAAATTACAAGACAAAGAAAATATCATATTAAACGATCCAATACCATATTCAAGGAAATTAAAAAACTTCTTGGTGTTTGAATCAGAAGCTAAAAAAAAAAAATTAACAACAAAATATTACCACGAAAATACCACGTATATATAGAATAAATATGTTTACTTGCTAGCGTAAAGAAAGTTATGATAAAATAAAAAATAATTTATTTGACTTTTACTATAAATTCTTTAAAAGAAATGCATGTATATTGTACCAGCTTGCTGGTAGGTCATGTAGTGTGCAAGGTTCTTTGATATTAAGTAGCCGCATAACTACAACTAACCAACAACAACAGCAAACATTTCAGGTATTTTGTTTTACAGAAATACTTTAAATTCGGTTGCTCGCATTGGTGGGTTTGTCCACCCAGGTGGACAAACCCTGAATTGATGTCCGTCCCAACATCTTTACATAAAAATTTTGTTCTAAAAGTCTTGTGTTCTAATTCTCTTCAACATATCTGCACATCATCCATGTGAGTGTACGCAATTTACCAACTCTGCTTTGTACTGTTTTGATATTTTCTTGATTTCAATGCTGGCTTGGCGATGCACAACGTAGTGTTTTTATTGTGTAATAAGTAGATAACGGCATTTAATGGCTGAATGACTGTAGTGTGTGCTGTAATGCAATAAAAACAAAACAGCCAACAACAACAGCAACAACATCAACAAGAGCATCAGCAGTAAAAAATACAACGACAACAACAAAAATAAACGAATTCAATTCGTAAAGTTGCGCATGCGCAAAACATATTACATATCTATAAACGCTATAACAGCCAGGCAGGCAGGCTGGCTGGCAGGCCACTACTCAAACACACCACTTGCACACAATTTCTTGCCATTATGAAGTCAATAGAATTTTTCATGGTTTCTTTCTTTGTTTGGCATACATACATTGTAAGTAATCTAACAACAAAAACAACTAAACCAAAATAAACAGCAAAAAAAGAAAAAATTAAAATTGATTAAAGATCTTTGTTAAAATTCCTCTACTGTTTGAGGTTATGCAAGTTTTTGGTGGTTATGCTTGGTTTTTTTCTCCATTCTTTCGAAACACGAGTGTGTGTGTGTGTGTGTGTAAGAAAAACGCTTTAATGAAATTTTAAAGTTGTCATTATTTTTTTTAATGAATTTTCTTTTTATGAGCATTTTAAGGTAATTGCTATTTGAGCGTATCCAAAGTTATAAACAACCACAGGCGGCAAACTTTTAGACAAATTTTACACAAACAATTCTAATGACGAAAGTTTGCAAAAAAAAGAGCACAAACCAAATACTTTAAGTTTAATTAATTAGAATAAGCTTGTCAAGAAGAAGAAAAAAAGAACGGCATGTGGCCTTAACGAAACATGCATCTTGATTGGGTGCTACTTATTTTGGTTGGCAGCTTAATATTGAAAAAGACTTAATTAAAATCTAAAATGAGTTTTAGTCATTTATTGAGGAATTTTCCAAGTAAATTATAAAAAAAAAGAAGGTAGCTTTTGTCAAATACTTACAGTAGAGAGATTGCTTACACTCAAAATTATGTATGAATGTGATTTTAAAGTAAAAAATGTATTACCTGAAAATGAAAAAAGAATAAAAATTAATTATAATGAGGTCACATGGAAAACTAAATGTTAACTTAATTGAAATCAAAACCATTACAAGAGATGATTATTGGGTCTGTTCTGCATATCACATACTTTAACACTGATTAAAAATTGACCAACCAAGGCTTGAACTTGAGCCAATTAAAAGTCATCTTTATACATAAAATTGTAACGTGACTGACTGACTGACTGACTGGGGGACCATCGCCCAGCCCTAACGGCTAAAGCTCGAGCAATCAAATTTCGTATATGGACAGTCCTTCGGATGTATGGATACACTAAGACGGTATTTTTGGCATTTCGTGCTGGATACGGGTAAAAACGGGTAAAAGAGGGTAAAATCGGTAATTCAATATCTCCGGACTTTAAAAAAGTAGCACAAAAATTCAAAAAGCACCCAAGAGTTTCATAAAAATAAATGGACAGATGTGTGGCATTTTTTTTTTTTTATATTTTGAGCAGTAAGGGGATAAAACGGGTAAAATCTGAAATTTGCTGCTTTTATGAATTGCATATGTCTATGTAATTTAATTACTTAAATAATAAATTAACTAATTATTTACTTAAATAATTAATTAATTACTTAAATAAATAATTAATTAAATAATTAATTAAATAATTAATTAATTAATTAACAGAAAGATTTACTTGCACTGATTTTTTGGGCATAAGAGGCATGGCTGAAATATGGTTCCCCAAAGCTGTTCGAGGTATTTTGCACATCTTTACTTTAGCAAGTAGAACAAATTATGGCATCTCAACTAGATTTAATCTGGTCCAGGCGGACTGCAAAGCTGGTAGAAGTAGAGCACCAAGTCTAGTGCATAGTATAGAGAAGGTGGATAAATTGAAAGCCATTTTGCATACAAAAAAATTTAGTCAAACTAAAATGCTCAGCTATTTCTAAGCCAAAAATAAGCTACCATAAATTTTTTTTCACTGTTTCACTGTTAGAGAACGAAAACAAAAAAAATTTCTTTTCTCTTTTTGTGTCAGGTGCAATATTGTCATTTTCGTTTTGCCTCTACATCTCATCTGTTAATGTGAATGTTTAAATTTAATAGGCCTTAAAAAGTTTTAAGGCCAACTTGTTGGTATAAATGCAATAGTTTTAATTACCATTTTAATTTTGTCTCTTTATAACTCTAACAACATTTGTCAATTAATTTTTAACGACAATTTTGTTTACGGTTTTCCATGAGATAAACTCGTAAAACTTAAGTTAACATCATCACTAATTGATAAAAAAACACACACACACAGAATAGTTGTTGCTAAAACTTTTATTTTAATTATTTTTTATGGCGCATTAAAAAAGAAAAGAAAAGGCTGCATAAAACTAAATTGGAAGAAAAACTAGACAATGGTGAAAAGAAGAGCTATTAATTTGAGGCTATTTCTCAGGTCGCAAAATTATTTAAAATGTGTAATATATATAAAAAAAATAGAATATTTTGACTTATGTCATTTCAATTTTTTTTTGCAGCAGAATTATTTCCTTTGCATTACAGCTGACCCAAATATATTTTGTTTTTCAATGCAGGGAGATCCCTTGAATTTTTCTTTTTTTTATATTTTTTTTTCTGTGTACCAGTGATTATTTTTTTACTCAATAATAACGTTATGGCAACCTGTTTTTCTCAGCACTTACAATGTTTAAGAGAAACTTTTTAATTTCAAAGCACAGCCGGGTTAACTGAATGTTTTTGAAATTCATTTCCTTTAGTAAAATTTAATTATTAACTCATCAATCAATTTGATGTTTAAATACATACATACTGTTTTTGACTTTTGCATTGTAGATTGTGATTTGAATAGACGACAATTGCAATTATCGATAATTGTTGCCACAATCTGTTGTAACCATCAGTTTAACAGTATCTCTCTCGTTCCATATGAAAATTATTAGCAACAACTCAGACATTTCAATGGTGTTAAAGTGACGTTGTCGTCAGGAAATATAAGTCCATTTTGCAAAGTTCCAGGTAAAAAAAAAATAATTATACGAATTTTGAAAAGCGTAACAACTCAACATTAATCTACATATGAAAATATAGCAAATATGTTTCAAATAATTCACATCACATGAATGTTAAGATTAGCATTAAAAAAAAAGCCACAGATACAATCTGTCGGCGAACGGAAATTGAAAAATGTTTGCACATGTGTGGAAAAAATATTAAAATAGTTTGCTTGTAATAAAAAAAAAACACACACACACACAAAATAAGTGAATAAAAAAATGCCTGCAAATGTTGTGCAGTTTCACAAAATTGCTTGTGGAACACAAGCAATTAAAAAAAATATAATTATTTTTAATGGTCACGTATTGACAATTAATTTTGTTGTTGCTTAAAACCCACAAAAGTGGTAGTTTAATCAATTGAGTTTGCCATATTTCTTTTCATGTGGGAGTTATTTTTATATATTGTTTATACGATTCTTTGGTTTGTTAATGATTTTATAGGGCCCCAAAATTGAGAAAGATTTTTTTTTGTGATATTATTATAGTGATAAACATGTTCTTTTGAAGAAGACAATAAAAATAAAATTGCAGATTTACAGGCCTGGGTTCAGGTTGTCCGGCAGAAAGGCACACTACTTTGTTTTGCCGCCATTTTGTTAAAAACTTTTTTTAAAAGTTCATACTTAACAGTCGTGAAGTAAAGATGTGGCATATTTATTATGGAAAAACATTTGGTAAACCAAGGTGTTGTAATTTATCAAAATTACTTCATATGAATTCATATTTAGCCCCATCGGTAATAATAAAGATTTTTCCTTTATTCTAATTGTTAAATAATAAATGAAAAAAAATTTTTTTTTTCTTAGATGGTGATGTTTTTCCTTAATTTTATTTAACTTATAACATATTTTCAGTTCAGCGGTGAAATGCCAGGATACACCCAGTCCCCCAAGGTGCCTTTTCAAATGTCCTTTACTTTCGTACTCTGACTGCTTTTTTCTCGACCAATCTTCTTAATTTATCACTTACGGGTTACCTTAGGGATATATTATTACATCGATATAGCTGACATTAAACGGTGACAACAGTGGCTTATCTTCAACAAAAATAACGTTGAATATGATCCTGACGTTTCTAGTGGCCCTAAAAATGTACCGTGCTGATGAATGTTATCTACCAGTTTTGCCGAAAGCGCTACCAATTAACCTGTCCCATTCAACGACCCTACCTGATGAATATTATCCACCAGGATTCGCTAGATATGCTCCAACACCTTTACCGCCTCCTAAGCTCCTGATATATAAAATATTATGCTATTGCCGACATTAAATAAAACATTTAGCAATTTAATCACAAATTATAAACAGTTAATATAATATACCTCCCTGGCTGTTTCATGTCCACCACAACGCTCATCACCGTTCAAATTGCTTCGAGTACAGTATGTAATTATTTCCGTCTAATTCATAAAAATATTTTGTTCAATTAAAAATCAGCGATTTGGTAAACCAACCATGGAAATGTGTCTCAGTAGTGGACTAGATTTCAAATAAGCCACAGATGCCCAGTAGTGGCTGATATCAGCAAATTAAACTCACACGTATTATTACGCTCTTTTGTTTGGTCGTCAATCAACCAATAGAAAATCACTAGAGTGAGAGTGGGAGAGACAAACTACACTTGCAGAAATTCTGTGTCTTATTATTGCGACATATTAATGATGTCAGCCGAAAAGTATTTTATGTTACAAAATACTTTTGATGACATGCAATGTCTTATTTGTCATAAGACATTAAAAAAAAACTAAGAAATATAATTACAAAAAACATTTAGAAGGTGTTCACAAAGCCATGAATAAAATGAATAGCAAATTATTTTCTTCCAGTGTTATTTCGTCACTCTCACCAATACTATTACCATGGGCATCTATGAAATAAGCTGATAATTTCATGTTTTTGTTGTTTTATTTATTTATTCTCTTTTGCTCAAGGCTCTCTTTCTTCCCTTCTCTAATCTAATGTCCAACGAAGTAGTGTTACCAGCTCCAGAAATAATACCCTTTGCTTTCTTTATAGTATGTTTCCATTACGAGTTGAATCACCCGCTTCGCTCTCTCAATTATATTTATGAATCACACTGTTTACACGACTCGTCCATGTGTTTGGAGTTGACTTTTTAGTTTTTAATAAGCCAACTTAAATTTTCTATGAATTTCGTGGAGCAAAATTTTCTAAATGGACAAACGAAGTAAGTGAAAGTGTTGTCGCAAACAAACCACATTCATGTGGAAATATCTGCGGAGTTCCCACAGCAGGGCATTAAACACAACCCAGAACTTAACTTTTAATTTTATGGGATAATTTTCTTACAATATTTTTTTTACAATATATGATTTTGACAGATAGTGCGGATAAACTTGCTTCACATATGAAGCTTCAATATGAAGCTACTTCATACGCTCTCAAAAATTTTGCATGGCGAAGCACGTTGTCTCGATCCTGATTAGGCTGTTAAGCATAAATAGAGAGCGAAGCGCATGTCGTGGAAACACGCTATTAGTCTCTGTGGAGCTGTTTCTAACATGTTTATATGCAAAGTATAATTAGAAACGCCAACTGTAGAAATCAGCATTTAAATACTTCCTAGTTTATTAAATAAAAAGAAAAAAAAACCTAAATATCGATGATGGAAATCGCAATGATGACGATCATGATAATGATGATGATGATGATGATGAGGAGGACGATGACAAAGCGACCACTATTGCCATGATAATGGTAATGATGAGCACAGCGATGATGACGACGATGACAACTTTTACAGGAATTGATAATAAACTTGACAGTCTATGGTATGATTTCAAAGTGTCTTTGCGCATGTGTAGAATTTTATATAGTATGTTTAATGAGTGCGTTTGTGCTGGTGTGTGTGTGTGTGCGACTTTTGAAAAATATGTAAATGCCTGAATGTGTTCATCGAAACAGGTCTCAAAACTATAACTGTCATTTTTTTTTCTGTACATAAAATACTGTGACTTTCTTGCATTTTAGCGAAATACACGTAAAGCTGTTTATAAGAAAACTCATTCACTGCACCGCAGTGCATTTTATAGTAAAATTGTTGCATATTGGCGGCGTATGTGTTGCATGGTAATGCAATACGTAGTACGTGTGTGTAGGCAAACTTAAGTGTACAGAGTTTTTCTTGTCAATCAACACTTGTTATTATGGCTTTTCTCAACTGATTATCATTTTCATTATCAACATATAAATCGGTTAAAAAGTTTTATTTTCCGCAAAAACCATAATTGAATAGCGACTGCACTGAACGAAAGAAAGAGTGCGAGTGGTTGTTCGTGCGGCAGCATTTTAACTTGAATAATAATTGGGAAATTTAGTTGCTTTGTTTTTCTTCTTTTTCTTTCTGCTGTCTGCAATTTATGGCAGCCAAGAAACGAGTTGAAAACTACTGTTTGAGTGCGATTGCATAAAGATTCATTAAATGTTTTGCATATATAAAGTGAGCGGTCTTAAGGAGAAAAACGTAAATACATTTTATTGATTTGTGATTTGGTAATGAAATTATTGCAAACGGTTGGTAATGGGTTGATGCACTTAATGGGAAATTAAAATACGTTCAAGTTTTTCTTGTAAACTGTGATTTGTGGAAATGTTTTCAGCATTGAGCAATAAAATTTGTTATTTATCAAGGCTTAATTAAGGAAAATTCACTGAAAAAAATATTACGCTAAGAAACAGACAACACACTGTTATTATGCTGAAAAATAATGTAAAGCATTTGCTGCAAGAAATTTAATTCTTTGAGTCTTACAAGCGAAGTGAAATAAAATAATAACGGCTTAAGCTATGGTCACACTTAAGAAATATTTGGTGAACAAAGCGTGATCTGTACTTTCTTATTGGCTTCTGTTTGGAGTAAGGTCAAGCACCAGACAAAATAAAGTCTTACGGAAATTGCAGTATGGGGGATTATTCTGATCAACTTCCAACTTATATCACTCTATTTTTCTGTTGCTCGGAATATATTTTATATTCTCTCAGCAACATTAAATTGTTTGATTTTTGTTTTTGTTGCTATTGGAAGTTTTTTTTTAATGTAAATTTGTGTGATCTTTTTATGCCACTTTTTGTGTTTTTATTCCCATATTTTTGTAAAGGACTTCCCATCTCCCATCTCCCTCTCTTTCTCTCTCTCTCTCTCTCTCTCTCTCTATAGATCTACAGCGAATATCATAGATTTAAAATATATTAAGGTACCATTAGCTAGCAATGCAAATCAAGCACTTTAGAAACACAAAAATATGTTTAATATGTTGTTTTCTAAGGACTAAGTTTCAAAAAAAAAAACGGACTTTTATAAAAAAGTTGAAATAAACGTACTCCATTAATTAATCTTTATTAATCTTTATTGTTCGTACTTGGTTTTTTTAAAATTAATCTCTATTGTATTAATTGCTCTTAAGTTCATTTCATATTATTGTTGTGACATCAAGTAAGAAAGACAAAAGGACCTCCAAACTCTTAGCTGGGGGACCACTAGCTGTTTCGAATCCACTGTGTTACAAGAGAGTTGCCTTCGAAACATGAGTCTCTGAGTTCAAGGACGTTTGTGGAGGGAAAATGTGGCAGTTTCGAAACAGCTAGTTGTCCCCCAGCTACAAGTATTTAATAGTTTCTATGTACTGTTCAATGAATATCAATCACAGCAATAATATACAATGAACTTAAGTACTTTACCGCGATGACAATAGAACAATTATAGAAGAATGAAAATCGAATAATAAAAATTATATTGGTTTATTTTTATATTATTTGATTTTGAGATTATTAAATTAATTCTTCAAGCCTTTGATCATTGTTCAATTATATTTATTTATTTTCAATATTTCGCCAACAATTTGTTAGCATCTTCAGGAAAATAATTATAAAATTCAAAAAACAAAAACATTTTATTAAATATAAAAAAATTCTATTTTTTTTAAATTTTTCCTAAGAAGGATCTTAAAGCCAATTTTTTGGAAGATCATTCTTTAAAAGTCAAATACTAAAACTTAAAAATTTATAAGGTCATATGAGAGATAAGAGTTTTGTTTTATGCAATATAGTATAAACAAAGAAAAAAGTTCCCTTTAAAATATCTCAATTGAATTATCACACTGATATTATCCTCATGCTGATGAATAAAAACTTTATATTTGCCAAACATTTATATACTCATATATAAGTATTTATATGAACAAAAACTGATGTTTTAACAAAAAGAAAAAGAAGAAAAAAGATACACATTAACATAATTTCTGTTAATTTTCTTTGACAAGTTAATTGCGGCAATTTGCATCAAAAATATATCATAATTCATTTACGGGACCATCATTATCGTCGTTGTCGTTTTCGTCGTCAGCAACATTAACCACAAGTCTGATGAACACACTGCCAATCACGTCATTAACCAATCGCATCAAATCAAGGTACTTTGTCCCATAGAAGTGAATTTAAATCAACTTCTTTGCTGGTGACATTAACTTTGCCTGCTCTATGGGCTGGCTGGATGGCTGGCTGACTGTCTGTTTGGTTGATGGTGGTGGTGGTGGTGATGGAGTTTATTGTGATAGCGGTCTCACCATTGACATGCAGCAAAGAGCTGCAAGTGTCACAGACACAAAATGTTCGGCAACAAAATTTTCTGTTTAGCAATAACGTTTGAAATAAAAATTATGCAGATTTTAATCAAATTTTTTTTGCTTTACTCACTACACATGGAAATTTATTTTGTTAAACAAAAAAAAAAAAAAAAAAACGACAAGACCAGACACGACACTGTAATATTAATTTCTGTTCATTGACGTTGTTTTTGTCTCTTAAATACATATTGCTAAAGTAAAGATAGCAAATATTTATAGTACATGTACTCGTACACATGTTAAAAAATTACTATCTGCATTATTTGTTTAGCAGAGTATAAAGATTGAAGTTAGAGAAAAGCTTTTCAGCAACAATGTGATCGGCATCAACGCTGTGATCGTCAACAGTTTGCTTTGCCATGAATAACGTTTGCTTTTTACATAAAATATTATTATGTACATACATTAAAATAGTACGATCGAGTATGAGCCACAATTCAAATAAATGTTGAATAGCGAGCGATTCAGTATTTAAGGGCGTTTCAGGCCATAATAATACTTTGTGTTAAGACTTGTCAAAAACTCAAATATTGTCTGCCAGTGTGATGGCGTGCATGGAAATTTTCTAAATGACAACTGAGTTTCAAGCAAAATATTGCCTGCTCAGGATTGTGGTAGTGGATAAGAAATTGTCATGGTTGTACCCCAGTTGAAAAAAAAATCATGAGATTGATTTCCGTTTAAAAATATTGAGCATATATTCTAATTAATAACTGAGTTTAAAGAAAAAAATTGTTTGCCCGCGATTCTGGTGGTGGATAAGAAATTAACATGGTTGTACCCCAGCTAAGGAATTTTGACATTAATTTCTCGCGAATATTGAGCACTTTCATTTGCCACAAAGAGAATATATTTCTCGTTTTGAAGGCAGTAAATTTCAGACGTAGTTGTTAATTCTTTTTCTAGGATTTAAAAGCAAAAATGAACGAATTCAGGGGCATTGCGGATCGATTGTATACGTGTTTGTGGTGTATTTGGTTTTTATTTTACATTGTTTGTTGTACCAAAGAGGTGTTCAAAAATCGATAGTTCTTACTATCGATAGTTTGTATAGTTTTTTTTCTTGAGAATATCGACTTTGTTTTTTATTATTTTTTTATAAGATTTAAGATTTGAAAACAACCCATATTTTTGATGCTCGATAGCATCTACCGGTGTGAACTAAAAATAAATCATCTCTATGTATGCAAGGGGATTTGGCGGTTCCGGTAATAGTATGTTTCCATTACGAGTTGAAACACACTGTTTACACGGTTTTTCTTTTTTTTTTTTCTTTTTTTTTTAACAAACACAAAACTGCGAAGCTTTTGGCTTGTCTACAGAAACACCCAAAGCCTTCGGCAGGAATCGAACCTGCGACCTCGAAGACTTTTAGTAGGACACTCTACCAAAATTCATCCATCTACCAATTCATCCATCGAGGCGCTCACTCGTTGTTTATGTGTTTCGATTTGACTTTTGTTTTTAATAAGCCAACTTAAATTTTCTATTAATTACGTGAAGCAGATTCTTCTACATGGGCAAAAATAGTAAGTGAAAGTGTGAAAGTGTTGTCGCAAAAAAGAACACATTCATATGGAATTGCCTGCGGAGTTGGCATTGCAGAACTTAACTTTTTTTTTTTTTTTGGTTACAACATCTAATTTTGACAGATAGTGCAGATAAACTTGCGACACAAATTAGAGAAGACAGGAATTGTTCATGCTTTACATGTAGCTTCAATATGAAGTAACTTAATTCGCTCTCAAAATTGTGTGTGGCGAAGCAGGTTGCTTCGCTCCTGATTAGGCTGTTAAGCACAAATAGAGAACGAAGCGTTATTTAGTGGAAACAGGCTAAAGGATTATGATTGAAGTTAATACTATAACAGATATGTTATTTATCCATCACAATCATTCATCAAAGCTGGGCAATTTCTAGCCCAAATCTGAAGCCAGCCAACGAACCAAAAAAAAAAAAAAATAACCGAAAAACACAGTGGTAAAATTGCAGGTTGAGTTAAATACAGGCAGCCAGTATAGAGAATATGTACGTACATCCATAAACAACTGCTTCCTAAAGCTAAGTGCGGGCTATTTCGTACTTTACCTAGACCCAATAAGACTTAAGCAAATCGAATGAATAGCATTAGCGTAAGTTCGCTTAAGCATAATATAATTAAGCCTTTTTTGTATCCCCCTTTCTGAATATCCTTACCAACTCTAATATTCAAAATGATGACTCTACATGACTCTTCAGCACAAAACAAATTTTCAGTGTTTTCTGCAACTAAGCGCTAAAAAGAAGGAGTGATAGATAGACAATTTGCCACAATGCGGACGTTGGAACGTGTTTGCTTTGATGCTATAATGACTTTGCTCTTTTTTCTTGAATATCTTGAGCTGTTTACTCGTTGTTAAGTTTTCTCAATTTTTTCAAAAGCAGCAAATGGAAAAACATTAGTATGCCAGCCATAAGTATGTAGATGATGATAATAACACTAACAATGATGATGTATAAAACAATATTAAAATCAGCTTTGATCTTATATTTAGTCAGTTACAGTACTTTTGAGCATTGAAAGGTGCAAAGATTAGATGTTGTCGCCTTCGAAATGAAAATGAAAGATGAAGCAGCATACAAAAAAAAAAGGACAAAATAAAGAACCAATTCTATTCAATGCTCTTATGAGTAATGAAGTCTTTATGAAAGAAAATTTTTAAGATAAAACATCTATTTTCTTCTTTGTGCCACAACAAAGCTCTTAAAATAGTTAAAGCCTTAGACATTACATACATTTTTCATACTTTGATCATCGACTAAGTGATCTTGAAACTACAACAAGCAAGCACTAAGGCCACAATGGAGAGAACAAAAAAAATTGAAAAATTTATAAAATACTTAAATATTGTGCTTAAGATACGGGCGGTACAAAATGAAAGTTTCAAAGAACTGGAAATGTTGTTCAACAAAACGGAAGTGTTTGAATTAGATATTTTTCGTAGATAAAATCTGCTTGATCATGGCTCAAAAAAAAAGAAAAAAAAAAAATAAAAAAAGAAAAATCTTTCTGAGCTGCGCCTTTAGGAAAAATCGCTTACGAATTATAATGAAGTAATAAAAACTTAAGTGCGGGCTTCACTGAAGCTTATGGGAAAACTCAAGTAACGATAGTGGAAGATTTTTTATCAAAATGATTATATAATTGATGAACATAAAGTAGTTTAATATGCAAAAAAAAGTTTACCCAAGAAATTGTCAGTTTGCTTTTTCTTTTCACTGAAGAGATTTTATCAAAAAATAATAGGCAATAAGCAAGATAAAAATAATAACTTGATAAGTAAAAACTATTAAAGAACAGCCTACGAAGGGCACAGTAAAGGCTGGATTCAAGCTGTATAAAAAACAATAAAATTTTAATACTGTAAACCATTATGTAATTACTAAAACATTGATCTATTCAATCAACCGCAATAAAATCCATTTGAAATGAAGCGAAAGGGCAGTAAAGCAAAATCACCACCGAAAAACATGAAATCAGTTCTTTTTTCTGTTTTTAACTTGTTTTTGTTTAAGCAAATTTTTGCAACAGAAAAGTAGTGGTCACGTTTTCTAAGCAATTGTTAGTTCATGTATAGTATTTATTTATTATTATCTATTAATAATGAGGTTGATAATTCAAAATGTTGACTTTTCACCAGAATTCCTTTTCAAAGCTGTATTAAAGCAACTGCAATTTTAAATTGGTTCAACCTTAACACAAAAACTTACTTAAATACTTAATTTAACCTCAAAAAAAATGTTTTTTGTTTTACTGAAGTGACAACAACAATTTAAGCCGGCAATCTTAATCTTTCAATAAAATTAATTCAAGTGTGCCAGACAATCAATGTTCGTTTATGTTAAAGCAAACACATATAAAAATAGCAAGTACGCAAAATATGCATACATAGCACGATAGCAACGGGTGAAACGTAGCCATGAGTTTGCAGAACTAGCAGCACTGGCATTAGAGTCTGAATGATATCATTGAAAATCATTAAAGCATAAATTTTATGTTGATAAACATTTAGTGGTTTGAACTGTCAATACGTAAATCCTTCAAAGCCAAACTGCAAGGCACAGACAGACAGAGAAGAAAAAGAGAGCGTAGCAAACTAAATCTACCATCTAACGGTAAAACGTCATAATACCTGTCAATATTTTGGTTTTGTTGCTTTTTGTGTACGTTTTGCATATTTGCCTGAAAAAAAAACAACCGCATGCTAGCGTTGGCATGGCACCGAAAAAAAACACAAATAAGATTAAACAATTGTTAAGATGTGCATGCATGCTCTCCTAACCACTATATTCAATTTGCGTCTATTACGAAGCGCAAAAAAAAAAAAATTAATGTGTAGAGGAAAATGTCAGTTTGAATTTTAATTTGAACATGTAGAGACAGTCTAACAGAATATCAATAATACCGCGACAAACATGACATCTATATAGCACGCATGATTCTCTTTCATTCTCTTCGTTTCAACGAAACCAAAAAAAAAAAAAACGCAGCAAAAAAAAAAACGTCTGGTCCAACGACGGCGACCACAGTGATGACAATGGGAATGAAAGCAGGCGGCATGTAGTATGAGCTGTCTCAAGAATATGCCATAAATCTTTGCATACCACTCTGACGTTTATAATTGGGAAGGATGATTGTTGACATTTTGAGGTGTTTGCTAGTTTGCAATGAAATAAACGTTTATAAAATTATTACCCAAACACTGCAGGACACACATGAAGCTGGAAGGGCGGCACAAAGGGTAGAAAATATGGATATGATAATATAAGCATGCTATCATACCATTCTCACTTAATACGGCTACACAAAAACTAACATTTTTTTTTATTAATTTAAAAAAAAAAAAAAAAAAAAAAAAACGTGACCACTACTTTCTTGTTCACTTTTGTTTGCGGCAAATATATAATAAAAATAAACAACTAACACTAAATTAGCAAGTATTTTTATTACACCATCCTCACTTAATACTAAGATTTTTTTTTTAATTTTTCCAAATAAAAATGTGACCACTACTTTCTTGTTCACTTTCATTTTCGCCAGATATATAATAAAAATAAACAACTAACACTAAATTAATAAGCATTGCTATTATACCATTCTCACTTAATACGGCTACACATGAACTAAGACTTTTTTTTTAATTTTTCCAAATAAAACGTGACCCCTACTTTCGTGCTCAATTTTGTTTGCGGCAAATATAAAATAAAAATAAACAGCTAACACTAAATTAACATGCACTTAGCAACCATTAAGGCAGATGTGAAAAGAAAAAACTAGAAAAAAACGTAGAAGCATTAAAATTTGTGAAGAGCATATTTTAAGGTTATGTTAGCTCAACAAGCGAAAACAATATTTAAAGAAAATTCATATTTACTCTTGCAAAATTTTTAACAATATTAAGTAATAATTCGCTGTGGGGGCTTTTTTTGTTTTGCTACTGAGCAACCATAACTAATATTTACCCGTTTTTTTTTCCAAAAAAACCAAAAATGTGACCACTAATTTCTACTTCAGTTTTATTTCGAGCAAATACATAATGAAAGAAAAGTAAATAATCAAAATTATCTTTACATGCTTAAAACAACCAACAACGATGAAAACAAAAACAATAAAAACGCTTAAGAATATTAAATTTCTGTACAGCGCCCCCATGTTAAGATTATGTATACTCTATTATTTTATCTATAATTTTTGACCTTTATTGTTAAAATTGACAACACTATTTTTGAAAGCATTAGGTCTTTATATTTTTCTTTCTTTATTAATTGATATTTCGTTAACAATTTGTTAGCATCGTCAGGAATCTTTAATTGTTTTTATTTTCTATATTCTTGATGCAAATTTTTCGACCTTTATTGTTTAATATTTTAATAGTTAGAGCTTTCAGGTGACTTGTTTATTAAATTGAATATTTCGATTCGATTAAGGAATGGAATCGATCTTCTTCAGGAATGTGTTTTTTTTTTGTACTCAATTAGCAATTACATTTTTCTTTTTTTTAATTTTCAGCTTCATATAGAGATCCATATGAATGTAGCTGCGTACTTTACTTGAACAAAATCATTTTTACATATTTAAATTTGGCCTCAGCGCCAGAAAGGCATTATTGAGGTAAGCTGGCAAAACAATAAAAAAAAATTTACAAATAAAATAAATATTAGTTACTTAAAATTATTATAATGGGTGTTACAAACTAGACTTGACTTGTGTCGAGCAACTTTGTATTTGCTGTTGTAAAACTTTTAGGATATCAAGTAATAGTCCGCTGAAAATATTTTATTTTCTAGTTGAGCCACCAAAACCCTCAAACAAGGCGTGGTCTGAGTCTAATGCCTGGCATTGATTGTCAAGTATATTGCACCATATTTGGCACTTCTTTGCTTTAATGTATGAAAAAACCACCCCTGGAGAGCTACACCATTGAGCACCGTACTAAGATGGACATTCAAGTTTGAAAGCACACCAGACAAAGCATCCCATACACACATATGAACAGGGCTATTGTGAAGGATATTTAGGATTCGAGCTAGTTTTATATTGCTTTGTTATTTAGTTTCCTTTAATGAGCATACCTTCTCCTTTTTTTCTAAGCAAAATCAAATATCTACAATATATTTTTTTTTTGTACCGACTTATATAATATTCTCCTCTCATGACATATAAATAATAGAAAGAAAAAAATGCACCAAAGTATTAAGTTACTTTTAGAGATTTCGCTTGAAAGCCAACATGCAGGGCACCAGCAAGAAAACCAAAAAATAATTTATGACATTAGTATGAGCATTTACGTCAAAAGTAAACCAAAATATTTCAACACATGAGTGATTTATAAATTGGTTATATCATCTACAAACTCTGCAAAGCTGCATTAAAGATGGCTTATAAAAGAAGAAAACGAAACTGATGGCGTAAAAGGAAGGGAGCTATTATGACTATGTACCTATAAAACTAATGTGTATTAAATAAAGTATGATGATAATAAAATGTTTATGCACTTAAGTAACGGAAACTCATTTCTCTATGAAACGCTTGTTAAATTGCAACTCTTTTAAGCAGCGAATGCATTTTATGCAGATTTAATTTCACAAGGAAATTAAATACATTTATGACACATGAAAGGCTGTAAATTATATTGAAAATGTGGGGAACACAAAACGTATTTTGCCTCAAAACAAAACCTCTAGAGTGTAATGAGTAGGTTTGATAAATACCTTGTTTATAGTTTATTATTATTTATTTAACTTTTTATTTATTTATTTTTTTTATTTTTATTTTTGCTTTGAGGAAGTGTCTGTGGAACATGAATTTATGTTAAATAGTTATAGTTTGTTATGCGATCACATGTATCATTTCTTTTGTCAGTCTGTATGAAATAAAATTAGCAGCTTATAATTGCTGAAACCTGAATGCAATAATGTCTATTTATGGCTGTTGGTGTTGTCATTGCTGCATTACTATGAACACCTACATTTTTGTTTGCTTATTTGTTTGCCTGTTGATTTAGTTAAGTTTGTGCTGAAACCTCTTCAATACAATGTTGACATCTTTAGGTGATAAAAAAAATTTAAGGCGTTAATGCAACAACGTCATTTCGACCTTATAAATATATAAAATAAATCATATAAAGGTAGAATATATCAAACACTTGTTAAAACGAGAGGGGAAAACGCCCTTTGTTTAAAGGTATTGCAAAGCTAGCAAATCTGAGCTAAATATTCAGCTTATGGTAAAGATAAGACTGTGGTATTCAATACAATCATGGCCTGGGTGAGTCCAGATTAAGGCGCAACGTGTAGCCTCTTAAAACTGAACCAACTCCAACTGAGTGGTATTTACCCCAATTATTATAGCAGGGCAATGCACTTAACCGGATCATCTGCATGGCATATTTACGCAAATTTCAGATGATCAAGTGTGCCGTACGATGCACAGTGGGGGATTTTGCAACAAAAAATTGGAAATAATTCTGCCGTTTCTATAAAAGTTAATATAATTTTAACAGCAATAAACAGTAAATATAAAATAAATGCAGACGTTTCGAGACTGCTTCTTAACTTATACCCCTGGAAAGATTTCTCGCCAACAGTACACAAAGTTTTGTGTCCTGGAAAAATAATAATCGAACATCATCATATACTACCACTCGGAGAGCTTTCGGAAGAACCTCAAGAGTCTAGAAATCGTGATTTTAAACATATCCATCGATTTGGCTCCAAAAAGTGCTCCAGACAATCTCAAAATCAGGACATATTTCAGAACCTTATTTTGTCCTCAGATCCCGTCTTATCACTTATGAGAAAGAGATGGATTTGCTACAGAAATTTGAAATTTGATTGCAGTAATGAATTCAAAGATTTGATGTATCTGCTAGATCTAGAAGAATTTGATAAGGATTATTTTATAAAGTTAACGTAATTGTACATTTGATTGATTGATTGACTTTCGTATTCCCAAACGCTGAATCTAAACTAATTTTTGGAAATTTTAATTGTAAACAGCTTAGTTAAAGCCCATTCATTTCATACCCTTAAACTGAAACGGGGTTTCATATTATTTATGAAACCCAAAAACTGCCTAGAAAACCCCTCTAGAGGCACAACTTGTTTCTGCTGTATTTTCTAAAATACTTTTTGTGTACAAAATTTGAAAACGGAAATATTTAGAGAAGAAGACCACAAAACGACCTGCACTTGCAGGTTGGTCCAACTTTTAGCGTATAAGTTGTAAGTTGACAAATATTCCATACCAAAGAACTGCATAGAAAACCCCCCAAGATGCACAATTTGTTTTTACTGTATTTTCTGTATTAGTTAGATAATTACCTCTAGTTTATATATTATTACATTTTTTAGAAATTTAAAGCTTTTTAAAACAATTTTTGCAAAAAAATACAGAAAAAGCGTCCCTTAACAAAAGTTTTTGAGAAATACAATTTTTTGAAATGCCTATTAAATTTACATTTATTTATATTTTTTTTACAAAATTTTGCAAAACGCTCATCAATGCCCCAGCTCAGGTCAGGACTATTTGCATACTGTTTTTTTTTAGCAGCAGCGTTTAGTCATCATTCTAGCTGTCTACAGTTAAGCTATTGATGTTCGAAATGGGCTCATGTTTTGGTTTCACTAACTTAAAACTTTAGCCTGATTTTTTTGTGGTATAAAATATTGGACAATATTTTTTAAAAGAAGACCGGTAAAGTAAGTTTTAATAAAAATTAGCTGGGGTACAACCTCAGCTAGAAACCAATTAACAAATAAAAAAAAATAGTTTTTGCCATTTGCAGTGAATTATTAAAGCCGTAACTCAAGCCAAACTCAAGAAAAATAATTATATAAAAGGAGAGCTTAATTATTATTTTTTGCTTTAACAGCCAAGTGAAATGAATTAATTCGGGTTCAAAAGAAGACCTTTAAAAAAACCTAATTTTCTGTTTATATTTCGCTTAGGCATATGTTCTGCTTTCATTTTTCCTCCAACAAATAGAATTCAACAAATAATTTAAATGCTACTTGTTTACATCATCGCAAGAACTCTGCCAACTTCAATCACTCACTGTCTTCATTACAGAAACGAACAAAAAAGACAACAGAGCAAAGAAAAAGGTCTGGGTTTTTGGTTTAACTTTTCGACATGCAATTTGATATGAATTAAACACGATATAATGAACCAAAAAAAAAAAAAAAACTAAAACTAAAATGATTTAAAACTTGTTGCAAAATGCTTGTAAATCATTTAATCAACACCTACATTTTTTCTCAATCAACGGCACAAATTGAATGGCATGCAAAACAATATAAACAACAACAACAACAACAACGACGACGACAATGAACGAAAAAATCAGCAACAACAACAACATTGTGTAAATTTGCATATTTGGGTGTAATGCTTAAGGAGTAAAAAAAAAAAAAGAATTAATGGTATTGAAATAATTTATATGAATAAAATATCAAAATTAAAACTCAATGAATCTATGAATGAAAAGCTTAATGAATTTTTTATTAACGCCCTGCCCAGCAAATCTCAACATATCGAGTGCAGTTTTATTTGCTGGCACTGTTGATTCTGTTGTTCTCGTTAAATACTCGGATATACTTTTGCTTTGTGTGGAAGATTGTAGCGCTTCACTAAGGTCGCTGTTGACTATCTTTTTGCAATTTCTTTTACTGCCAAGGTGTGTCTAGCATTTGTTTACAAAGTGTTACTCTTGATAAATTTGTTGCTGAGAATTTCTAACAAATACTTAAAATAAATGAATGAATTATTATTATTTATCTAAAAATAGGTTAACGAATAAGCAGATATGTATGTAACCAAGAGCCTGCCAGAAAGTACAGAAAAAAAAATATAATTCATTTACTATTTAAATGGTATGATATCACGTATGATAACAACTTTTTGAAGCATCTAAAGGGTCTGGTAGAATTTTCGGACTCTGGCAGATAATAGTTGTCATTTTTTGTCATGTGTTTAAGAATTTCGAAAAAAAAGAAATTTTTTTTGGAAGTTTGCTAGTGTAATACCGATCCCAAAACAAAGGGGGAGGGGTAGGACCTAGCCCTGAAAATTATCTCCCAAGCCCAATTCGCTCTACGCTCTCCAAAGTAATAGAAAGTATGGTCAACAGCCATCTTGTGAGATAACTAGAATCGCATACTTTACTTGGTGACCGACAATATGATATTCATATTGGGTGTTCCACCGATTTCTTGACATACCTTGGCCCTAAATCCATCATTTTGGTGAAAGTGAGGTTTAAACGAGTAAACGAGTGGGCAGCCTAAAATCTATGCATTAATTTAAATTCTTTACAAAAAATTTTTTTGGTCGAGGTGCACCCAAAAGGACCCAAAAATTATAATAATCTGGATGCTTAGAAACCCAGCACTAGTTGAGCGGCCAAATTAACGGTACCGACATATTAAATTGCAAACATCAGGGTCCTACGAGCCATTAATTACGAATATACGACAATACAATTTTCACACTACGATTAAGATTGCGGCCTCTTTTTGGCTAAAGTTGATCAATATGATTAAATATAGACCGACAACAATGAAGAGTTTAGGCCAAGCGCTGCTGCTCAAAAACAGTATTTGGGTGCTAATAATCGTGGTAATAGACATGAAACAGCCAAAGCATGTTCCCCAGCTAATAAGTCTGCAAATTTACTTTTCTTTTTTCTGCTTTAAAAATATTATTCAATTAATAAAACTATTTTTTAAAGCTTTAGTCCTTTTATTTTTCTTTATTAGTTTTTCGATATTTCGCTAACAATTTGTTAGCATCGTCAGGAATCTTTAATTGTTTTTATTTTCTATTATTATTATTTGATTAATTTTAACCATAAAGGTCAAAAATTATAGATAAAATAATAAATATTATTCAATGCAATTTCACCACCAAAAAAAAACCTTTCTCAGTGCTAAGGAAGTAAAAATCGTACCAAAGCCCGATAACTGTTCGAGAGATATTTTTGATCGTAATACACAACTGGGCCCAAATAATAAAGAGCCTATTAAAGTATTTAACAAAAAACAAAATAAATAAATAAAACTATTTTTGAAACTATTTTTGACTCAACATTTTTTTTCTCATTTTCCCAAAAAAATTAAAAAAAAAATTCTAGAAAAATTTATTATCGCCTCATTAAAGCAATTTCTCAAATATTACCACCCAGTCGGTTAAACAACTAAATTTCTTTGTAGTCAATAGCAAAAGAAAGAAATTACTTTCTTTTAATTTTTTTTTATTTACTTTTTTATTTTCAAACACATAATTCTTATTATAAATAATATTTAATTTTTCAAAGTTAAATTCTTGTTTAACATTGTTTGCAACTTATCGTGGTGGTTAATTAGGAAAAATAAACAATTTCTTAACTCACGTTCATGCGCTCATGGCAAAACGATAAATTCGAAAAATCTATGGGAATGTGGTTTTTTCTTTTAAATAAATTTCTTTTCTAAGCATTTTGCTAACGAGGAAGTGGTTGGTTAATTTTATTTGTTTTTTAATAATTTTTCTATGATTGTACGTAAATATTTGCTCATGCTGTTTAATTTCATAAGGTGGAAAATTTTTAATAAAATTGTTGACGGCTCTTGGTGGCCGGCTTAAGATAAACATCATTGGATGGTGTATTTTGCATATGCGTTTAATATTTGTCTTATTAAAGACGTTTATATGGCGCAAAGCGTTTAGTATTTTTTTAAATACTTTTTTTTATTTAGTTATGAAAACAAGGTGAGTACCTGGTTAAGTAACGAATGTATTTATATACATATGTAGGTACATATAAAGTGTACAAGAACTTCCAATAAGCTAAGTCAAGATATTTTTTTAATCAGTATATGTATGTTGACAATCATATGCTTGAAAATAGCAGCAAACTCCTTAATCGGCATATTTGATATACAACATATGTCACGAAATGAAATGTCAACATATGTCAAGATACGCAGCAAACGATTTCTACGTTGATACGATATGTTGGATTTTATATGGCAATACATACGCTGAGTCGTCTCAGAGGTTTTTAAAAATTTCAAATGAGTTTCATACTTAATATTTTTGAAGTCTTAAGCTGTGTACAAAAAATTGTACTATAAATAAAAAAGAGGAATGTCGTCAGACTGGTAAAAAAACCTTTAAAAAAAATTGTATACATTTATAAATTTTTCTGGAAACTTGTGTCTATTAAATAAAAATAAAATGACACGTATTTTCACGAGGTTAAGGAGTAGCGACTCGTGTCTAAGGATTTTTTGATTTATGAACTAAATAATTTTTTAAGAAATGCCAAAACTAATCAAACTAAACATTAATATGCAAGCCAGTCAATTTAATTGGATTTCAAGTTTTTTCTTTTCTACCCAATTCGCACACTAAAAAGTCTGTATAAACTGGGAAAAAGCCCTAGACTAATTTTCTTAATTCGAGCAATTCGAATTGCCGCAAAAACTAGGTTGGCGCAATAGCTCAGTCGTCTGTCATCCTTACAGCTGATATGTATACAAACAGCATATGCTGAAAAGCTTGTATAAATTTTTCAACATATAACATATCTGTCAGCATACGCAAGCAAATCTGTCGAACGCTAATACAAAATATGCTGTTTACATGATACGCTGACATTGTCAATATACATTAATTGAAATTGTTAACAAACTATTAGAAAATGTTTATAAACATAAGTAGGGTAAACAAATTTTGCAATTAGATAAAATGCTGCCACCTCTACCATTTTTTCAGCCTAAATATGCTGATTCAGCTCTTGTGGTCTAGACTTAAACAGCCCAATCATGAATGATAATTCCGTGAGAGTTTTTTCTCTTTTCCCATTCCTCTTATTATGTTGATAAATTCCTTAGGAAATTTTTTTTTAACCTTCCCTGTTTTAGCCACATCGAAGGGGAAAAATAGTCGGCGGAGGCAAAAATAGGTATTTTAAAAACATGTTTTTGTTTTTTCCTATAAAAAATTTCGATATTACCAACTTTTATTTTTTTGTTTATCAGGTAATTTATGATTGGAGGAATTTTTTCTCGAGAAACGTATTTTCCTTAGGAATAAAATTCCTTGAGAATACTTATGATTGGGCTGTATATGTATAGAAGGGCTTTAGTTCAAATGACTGCTATGATCGGCTTTAATAAGAAATTAAAATTCAAACTAAATAATAAATAATAAATTAATAATAATAAATTAAGATTCTTTAATAATAAATTAGGATTCAAACTAAATAAATAGCACGCGATAGTCAAATAAATATATAACTTTAGCTGGGAAGCAAATAGCTGTTTCGAAGCCGTCACGCTACTCATCAGCTCCCATCTTGGTCATAAATCTATTATTTTTTTTGTTTTTGTAAATAATTTATTGTTTCTAGTCATTTATATGAAATCAACTATTTTGCCGCTCCTACTTCAGATTAAAATACAGACTTTTTATCGCTTGCAACATTTAACTAGAGACACATTTTCCAAAATTTGACTTGCCACAAATTCGGTTATCACAACGAATCTATTTTCTGTGTATTTCTTAAGTTTATTTTGCTGCAAAATACGCACTTTCCTTCTTCCCCTGTACATTAGAAACTATTATCAAGGTTCACTAGAGAATTTGAAAATTGGCAGCACAGATTTCCAATAAATAAAAAAAAGATACTTCCATGTTTGCTTATATTAAAACAAGAAGAAGAAAAACTATTGTGAGCAAAATGTGTAAGTTAAAAACAAATATGCATAAAAACAAGTTTACAATTTATTTTTATTTTGCTATTTTAATCTTCCTTTACGCAAAAACGCCAACTTGGTCAAGTCAGGCAGGCGGCATACACCTTAACAATTTTCTTGTGCAGCCCGATGATCATCGTCATCATGAGCATGATCAGCAAACAAATATGATCATAAGCTTTAGACAATATGACAAGGAATTTTAAAGATATTTTATTAAGAAAAACACAGTGATGTGCAAAAAAATATTGCATTTTTATATGAGCTAATAAAATAAAAAAAAGAAGGAAATACATCAAGATTTCGACAGACTGCTTTTGATGTTAATGAGAATATAAGGAGATTTATCTAATTAATCAATTATACCGTTGAGGAAATCCGACAGAATTGCCGAATTTAAGAAAATGCGAATCAACAAATAGTTGTTGGAAAATCGATGCATTTACACCGAACTACTGTGTAACGCCGTTTATGGGCTGGCGGCATAATCGTAGTATACTTCAGCGAAAATGAGCTCTGCCAAACGGTTGCTCGTGAACGTGGTTCCTATAAAATGGCGCCCCTTACCAACCAGGCAAAGAAAAAAGTGCTTTTTTGAGGGAGAAATGCTTTAAGATTTGTAGCAAACGAAAAGAAAAAACCTTTTCCACAGTTCCTTTTATGCGATAAGAAATATTATACAATGCAGGGTATATCTTACAAGCGTTCTATCAGCTGATTAAAGCTATTTGCAAAGGTCACTGTTTCACCTATGGGTACTCGCTGTCATCTCTCAAATTCAGCCTAATTTATGAGCCTGCGGCATTAAAGAGTCGGCCTACTCAGAGGCTGCTCTATACTTGTATTTCAGTTTATAGCCCAAAATGTGTGTGCCATCATTTTGCCCATCACTGCATTAAAATAGATGTAGGAACGGCAAAATCTTGAATGCTGCAAAAACTATCATAATCGACAATAAAGATGGAGATGGCAAAAACAAAATAAATGATTAAAAAAAAGCACGCTTTAAAATGAAGAATGAAGAAAATCATTTACAAAATAAACACTTGTCATTCATGTAGTAGACTAAAATAAAAAACAAAGGAAGAAAAAATATTTTGCTGGAAAAAAGATGAATATGCATCTGAAGCTGAATCTAAAAAAGAAACTAAACAGGCTTTTTCTCTACAATTCTTAAAAAAACAAAAAAAAAAAAAAGCCAAAAGTTGAAATAAAAAACAATGACAAAAATATACCCATAATAATAATCATCATAATAACAATAAAACTGAGCTGATGCTTATCTGGGGTACGTGCAACACAAACAGACCAACCAACAAACAAATAAATATAAATTCTGTTTTAAATATGGTTGCAGTTAACAAAAAAAAAAAAAAAAAAACACACAACCAAAAAAAAACTTTCTTTAAATATAAACAAAAAAAAGGAAAAAAAATCAGACAAAAAAATTGGGTTGACAGCTTGTGTCAACACGCCTTTCATGTAAAAAAAAAGCAACAGAATTCTGGTCAGACAAATGTAAATAAAAACAATTAACATTTCAAATAAATGCATATTAAAAAAAAAAAAACAAAAAAAAAACCACAAAATATTTATTAAAGAACTTTAAATTTGAGCACGATCGAAACTAAGCAACATGTGTTATGATAAAAATCTTCAAAATGTGGGGCACATCATAAAATTGTGTGGAGAAAAAAAAAACGTTTTGGAAGGCTTTCTTAGAACTCCCAAATGCTGCTTTAAAGAGTTTCTACCTTAAATTAAATTTTTTCAGTTTAACAAAGATTAAATTTTTTAAAAATCTCTTTAATACTGATTAGTACGAAATGCCTTCTTTTATGTACAAGCAGGTTTAAAGAATTAGTTAAATCAAGCACTGCTACCCCAAAACGTTTCCCATTGAAGTTACTATTTGAAAATGTATTAACAAATTACCTCATGCCCTGGTAGCGTTTATTTGCATAAAAGCAGTGGAAAAGACGACTTTAGGAATATCATACATTGTCAACGGTTGAGTTTTAGGAAGTGGTTACATTGTTGCGATGAAAAGCAACATACTCTTATGAAAGCAGACTTATTTTTATTAACAAGTAATGAAAAGCTTGGGTGATAAGATGCCTATGCTCTAGTACTTTAAAACAATATATAATTATATATATACACCGGTATTCATAAAATATAAAACGTTGCTCAAACACATTTTAAATAAAATTTTATATGAAAAACTTGTCGTAAAATGTGTTTCAACAATGTTTTATTTTTTATGAATACCGGTAATAGAGTTTAGATTTAAAATCAGCGACCTCAAATTAGTAAAAAAAATTGCTATAGAATTCCAAACAACACTCAAAAAGTTCAATTTTGTTCCCTTATGTAATTAGTCATGGCCTGGGTTCGAAGCAAATTTGGGTGCTGATGATCGTTGTAAGGATCGATGTACCCCCGGCCGTAAGTCTTCAACTAAACTTTTACTTGTCTTCTTTAAAAATATTAATCATTTCAAAGTTATCACAAAAAAATTTTTCTCGATTTCGAGGAAGTAAAAATCGAAATAAAGAGCTGCAAAAATTATTAACAATTGTAAATCATATGGTTCGACCATAAAGTTAAAAATAACTTTTAGATTGGTTTCTACAAGAGGTATTATTACCAAAAAAAAATTTAATTTTTGAGCTGGGAATAGTTTAAGTACAAGTCAAATGCATTGTATCGCTAAACAGCATATGTTCCATTTATAAAAAAAAGACGTAAGAGTCTCTGAGAAGCGGATATATCTTACAAAAATATAACGTCAATATTATTTCACTTTTTTGAGCTTTATTTATCCTTCATATATTAACCGTCTAATTCATAAAAAGTATAACAGGTTTATAAAGCTCTTATTTGACAGATTTTCCATGCAAATATGTCAAATAGCTGTCTTATAAGCCTGTTATAATTTTTATGAATTAGGGCGTTAAACTATTAATTGAAGGAGACCTAAATCTCTAAAAACTAAAATAATAATAATCAAACTAGAAAATTGAATTGAATTGAATTTATTAAGACTTCAAAATTAGATAAAAAATGCTAAAAAAATAGAGCAAAAGATATTCGGTAACATTTATTACATTTGATGTTGCTCTCGCAACGGCGAAAAGAGTCGAATATAATTAAATAATAACTAATAATATAAAATTAACTTACCTTGGTTCTGTAGAGAGGATTGCTGAAGTCCCAATCTGGTGCAACAAATAAATAACCACATTTTGAAACTTTGCGGGAAGCCTGCAAGGAATACACAATAAATATTGTTTAATAAATTTTCTTTTAAAAAAAAAAAAAAAAATTTTTATTTAAAAAATTGTATTTTAAAAATAGTTAAGTAATAAATATTGAAGAATACACCACAAAGGTCATGCAAATTTTACATAGATTATCGTAATAGTTGGCTGTTGCAGTTCTCTGATACTTACAACTAACTTGCTTAATTCTATTTTAAATCTTACTTTACGCCAACAATTCGCATATTCTTTTTACTCTATTTTAATCACTTACTGCCAGGTCCACGATGTCACTCGACATCGATCGCTCGCTTAGGTACATGCAGAACAATAACAAATTTAAAAATTTTGTTGTTGCACTCAGTGTTTTTGTTCAAGCGAACGATGTCGAGTGACATCGTGGGCCGCCTGGCACTGAAACAGTGTAGTCAACATTACTTGCACAGGAACACTGACTGGTCAGAGAAAAAGTCGTTTAGACTTGAGGAGTTTCTACATGAGATTTAACAATAACACAGAATTTAAACACTATTATTATTCATTACTTTCATGAAAACACAGGATTAGGAATTTGTTTAAAAAGCTAAATATTTAAAATATTTTTTTATTATTAATTTTTCGCTTTTATGGCCTTACAGTCAGCCGTTCGAATACCCTTATGAGAAACCTTTTTGGTGTCATTAGCACTTTAATTTCATAATATTCATTGAACCAATCGCTCTAACTTGCCTACTTTCCCATCAGGTTTTTAATTTGTGTTTAAATAATTAACTTAGTGTGTGTTTTTTTCCTCTCTTTTAAATACAGACTTTTCATTTAATAAATCACTTTTGAAAAAATGCAGTAGCAGCAGCTGTTGTCGCTGCTTCAAGCCACAGTAGCATTTTTGTATTGTTTGAATTTTTTCCATGCGCTACTGTTTTAGCATATTTTTTCTAAATTAATTTAAAATTCAAAGTATGTTAAATTACATTTAATAGACCGACCATTTTAAATGTTTTTCACATAGTAACTTGTTAGGAAAAAATTTATACGTATAAAATTATACGTATAAAAATTACGAAGCAGCAGGATCTTAAGTATGAAGAGAAAAACCTCAGTAGATTGGCCACCATAACTTAAGATAATTGGTTACCAAATCAAAGCAATTGGTATGAATTTTTCGATTTGGAAACAATAAACAATTATTACAACACTAACTAAATAAAATGAGTTTTGCCAAATTTCCTAAGACAACAGCAAAAAAAAACCCGTAAAAACACAAACTAGGAAGGATACAAAAAAATTATTATTGCCGCAAATAATCTTAAAATATTATTCATATAAAAAATATTTAATAGAATTATTTGAATGAAAATCACTCGAGTAAAAATTATTCGAAACTCTTCAATATACAAACATGATTGCTAGTAGTTTTGTCATGGCAATAAAATTAGTGAAGCATCACAACAATTTCAAAGAATTTGTTTTGTTTTTTTTTTTCAATAAAAATTATTGAAATAAAAGCTAGTCGAATTAAAATTAATCGAATAAACATGATTCGAAATTCTTAAAAAAATGTCAACATGTTTGCTAACAGATTTGTCATTGATAAAGCCACTAATCAGAAGCAAATTGTTTAATAAACATTTTTTTTAATAAAAATGATTCGAACAAAAATTACTCGAATAAAAATTATTCGAATAAAAAATACTTAAAAAAATACTCGAACAAATTCACTAGAAATTCTTAACAATAAAAATTATGCAACGTATGGTCAATTCGAAAAAATTTATTTAGTTAAAAACTTTGCAAATGAGAATTACTGCAATCAAAAATTGTTCGAATAAAATTTCTAAAACTCCTTTAAACTAAAAACATAAGAGAAGAACTATGTGAAGGTTTTGGTATGCAGGAAATTAAATAAGACATTTTACTATGCTGACGACAGACTATTCGTAGTACTCCGTAAAAAGAATATTTTACGTTTTTCTTTCGTGTTAGTCGAACTGATGTACTGATTTGATGATTTCATTTCGAACTTCTCTCAAGTACATAATTGTTCTTATTTATATAAAAACATCTTATTGTTATTCGAATAATACACATACACTTTAAATGGGCAGCTAAAAATTAACAGAAAAAAAATTTTTTTGCCGTCACTATCTAAATCAATTTATAAATAATGAGTCATGTTCTATAAATCATGCAAAGAATTACAAGCCAAACAAAAAATATATAAAATTTTTAGTGTTAAATGTATACTCAAGTTCGTGTTTGAAATATTTTTTGACATTTAGTGGATTTTAAAAGCTTTAACAAAAAAGATATAATAAAAAAGCTTTAATGGGATTTTTTTGTGTGCAAGACATTAGTTAAACGCTTCAGTCTCATAAATGTTTGGCTTCATAAAGACAACGTTTTCTGCAGACTTACACTTTTTTTTTCCCAAAAATGGTAATTAATTTCAATAATATATATTTCTTTTATCTTAATTATGAATTAAAAAATAGAATTTATCAATTAATTACGTTCACACCATTGTCTCGCACATAAAACGAAATAATAAAATGATTTAGACAAACAAAATTTCAAAATATTGTAGTTTTGGTTGAACACTAAAACATGAAAACAAAACTGACCCAATTTCAAGTGCATTCAACTTTTGATATTCAAGTATTTTTTGTTGGCTTTTTTATTTAGCATCTAATGAACATAAAAACAGATTTTTTTATATTCTCTATCAAGAGAAGTAATGATTTTTCATGAAGAGGCGGAACTGCACTGTTTTGTGAGATGGCGGTTAAAAATCCGGCACTTAAGATACGATTTGGGTTTAGAGACGCATTTTTTAAAATTTTTATATAAAGCGGTGCCTCGGCTGCTGCTACTATTTAGGCTTTTGATATATGCCCTATTTATGAAAAAGCGCTTAAGCCACTGCACTGCCCGGCTTGTTTTTGCACTCGACTACTCACTTATTCGACAAAGATTTTTCGAATAATTTCTTATTCTCAATTAGATGTAAAATTGTTCGCCTGCACATGTACTAAACAAAAATATTTTTAATATTATAAAATTTCTGTTCGAATAATTTGATTCGAAAACTTTTTATTCGAATAATTTTTTGTTTTGAAATTTGGTGGAATAAATTTCCTTAAAATGCTCAAACTGATGGTAAGTAAATTTAAATTGTAAATAATTTCGAAAAATTTTGTCCGAATACCTTTTTTTTCGAGTATAATTTATCAAACGAAAAAAAAAAATAAATAATTAATTAGTTAAATAAAAAGAAAATAAATATATAACCACTAATTCATAAAAATTATTACAGGCTTATAAGACTGTTATTTGACATATTTGTATGGAAAATCTGTCAAATAAAAGCTTTATAAACCTGCTATAACTTTTATGAATTAGACGGATAAAATATAAGAAAATGGGTCGAAAAAACCAAATATTAAAAATAATAACACTAGTGTTTGCTCTCCCCTAACAATGCAGTATAAATCTTAAATCTCATTGATATATCGCAACTTGATTTTCTGTTTTTTAAAATTAAAAAATTAAAAAAAATCTTTCGAAGTAAAACAACAATTATTCAAACAGAAACCTTGCAATCAAAATCGGTATTTTGAAAAAATGCAAAAATGAGAAACTTTTAGCTTCTCTGCACAAACAGCCGCAGCATTCGGCTGCACTCGAAACTGAGGGCACGATTGTTCATTCGAATAAAAAAAAACTATTCGAATATAAATATATTTGAATTTTGAGGAATTTCGGAAAATTTTAAGCAAATAGTAATGTTTATCAAAAAAAAAACATATAATTATAGTTTTTGCTCTCTCCCCCACGGGGCCGCGTGGGGGATATGCCAGAGCCTGGCATATGATATGCCAGAGCCTGGTGTTCTACTTTTTGGGATAACGTCATCATTTTGATGACCAGAGTGCTTGATGTACCGTACTTTGGATACAGCTTTCGGTTGCTTTCGCTCATATAACTATTAAGGTTAATCTTTTGATAAAACAGTGTGGACACTGCCTTACCTTCTGCAAAATCTTTGTTTATTTGAATCTTCGTTTTCTAACCTAAAATGTTGGTTGTCATTAAGCAAGTTAATAGCATCTAAGCGATCATGCTGCGCCTCACTAAATTCGATTTCGACAAAAATATATTATTTTCTGATATTTATCCGCTTCATTTCATATCTATATATAAATATTCATTCACATATGTTAACAATATATCTGTCCAACAATAAATATAAATTATTCAAGTTTAAACGTGCTGTTAGAAAAATTCTCATTTTATGGAAAAATATAATAATATTAATAATAATAGTAATAATATTACTCCTGCCACTGGCTGACCAAATTCATACGTGATTAGTTTTTGTAATATTTTAGAAATTGCCAAAAACTGACAACAAAAAAACCAAATAAATAAAATGTGTCTTTAGTCATTGACTCATGGCTGCGGTTTTTTAATGTCTTTTGGCATAAACATTTTTAAACGTTTTGCCAAATAAATTATGGTTAAAAAAACTGAAAAAAAAATTTTTTTTAATTTAATGATTGCTAATAATGGGCGCCAAAATATATACACATATTTGTTGGTTTTATGGGTCATGAACAGTAGCAATTGGCTGCTTGTTGTTTTGAGTTGTGGGAGAATTTCTTAGAAATCAAACATATTTGGTCATATAAGTGGCGTACAAGACATGAGCAAATAATTTATGTTTGTTAATAAATTAAAACATGTGGTAGCAATAATAGTTTTTTTTTCTTTGCATTTAATTTATTTATTTTAAAAATTCATAAAAAGATTTTTGGATATTTTTTGGCGTCGCCAGCTGCTAAAAAAAATCTATTGGCGTAGTAAAATACAAAATCTGATTACTTGATAGAATTATTTTCTACATGAATAGCAATTGGTTTTATTTCATTATTCTATTCTATTTATTAATTTTGTTTTAGAAGTGTTGTTTACAAGGCACATTTTGATAGCGGAGAGCTGTCAGGTAAAGAAGTAAAATCGTAAAATGTTCAGAAAAAAAAAATTTCAAAATTGCCAAAATTGTGCTATAAAATCATTGTTAAAACTTCGAAATCAAAACATAATATTTTTTCCTAATGTTTATATTATACTTATTTTTATGCCCTTAAAAGCGAGTGTTAGGTTTTTGGCTGCCTTTTTAATTCCCTACAATTTTTATTTGCAACCCCACAAATTATATACATTCTTTACCAGTATTGATAGAAATGTTAATTAACCCACGTCCGTGTATCGGCCTGTGGCTTCTCGGGATAACGTTTCTACACTACTGTTCATATATCGTGTCATTGGAAGGATAACTGACCTTCCAGATCGTATAGACCACTGTCCCCTCCGGCCCCAACGATCGATAAGGGTTTCACTATCTAAGGACGCATTGTCGAATGTGTCAAATTTAGATCAATCAGAGGACGTAATCGTGGTGTTTACGAATGGTTCCAAGTCGAGTTCTGTGGTCGGGGGAGGTATCTACACCCCTCGATTTTAACGGAGGATCAGTGTAGCGTCAGCTCACCTGTCGAATATCAGGGCTCACATGGCCCAGCTATGAATATAGGAGAACTGTGGCCTTGTTGAAGTTTTCGAGGCATAGGCTTTACACCCTTGTGACTATTCTAACGGGACATTGTCACATATTCCATATAATGATTTCTCTATCCTGACGAAATGAAATCAAAATAAATCCCGATAATCTAATTATTTATATATTTCAGTTAGATTTCAAAGAACTTTCACTTTCTAAATGTTAACAATTTTATCTGGCTTTCTAGTTCGAGTTTTACTTCCTAACAATTGATAAAGAATTTTTTGCGGTAAAATTGGAGTGATTGATATTTTTTTTTTTTTTTTTTTTTTTTGAGAGAAGTTAGGAAAAGTAAAGTTGAAATCTTTCTGGCTGGGAAACACACCATGGCTGTATTACGAGCTTTCAAATTTGCTGCGAACACAGGTCATGACTAATTGTATACTGATTTCAAGTAACAAGGCACAGCCATTCTAACACCTGAGCTCTTCATTACTGACTACGGAATGTAGTCATTAATCTACATATATCTTATTGATCAGCTTTCTACTTTATCACTGTGTTTTTCTATTGCTTGGAATATTTTTTTATTCTCTCACCAACATCCAATTAATTTCCAATTGATTCTTATGTTTGTTATTATTGTAGCAGTGATAACAACCGTTTCAAACTTTTCGCCAGTGCCAGCGATTTAAAAAATTTTGTATGCCTACCAATTTATTATGTGGTAACACACTCAAATATTGTTGGTTATTTCTTCACTTTAAAACTATTTATGCCAAATATTTAGAGAGTTGTGCCATATTTCTATAAGGTGTTGCCATTTTTTTTTTTTTTTTTTTTTTAATTTAATACTTTTTGTTAATGTTGCTCAAGTGCAACAAAACATGCTGAGTTTTGGCTGCCAAATGAACTAGCATAGATATGTCCATACATACACACATCGTTTTTTGTTTTATCCACCAAATAAATAAAAAAAGTAAAATCTCACAAAATAAAAAAAATTTACTTACGGCTTTAATAATCACCGGCTGTTTTTTTTTTAGTTTTTTTTTTGTTTTTTGATTTTATGTTATTAGTGAAAGCATGTAAAAAGTTTACAAAGAGACAGAAAAAAATTTTCGTTAATTTAAAATTTAATATGCGTTTGGTACAAAAAAAAGAAAAAAATGTGGATGAAGAAACAAACGAAACAAAAAGTTTTAATTAAAATAATGAACAACGATTGAACTTTATCGTCTGTCTATTAAGTTTAATGACACCACGCAAAAGTTACAATTTAATTAAAATAAACAAGGCGGTTTTGCATTTAATTTCAAACCAAGTGAAAAAAAAAAACAACAGATTAAAAATAAGAAATACACTTGCAACAACTACAATAACTATTTTGATTTAAAGATGACATTTAGCTGACATTAAAGCGAGAAGCGAGAAAATTGTGAGCACAACCCCAATGAGAAAAATGCAATTTTTGGCAAGTAACGAGTTTTATTGTTTGGCTGTACAAGTTTACTTCTTAATGGTAGGAATGAGAAAAAACAAAAAACAAACTACAGTGTTTATGAAATAACAAAATTTCAATCTACGAGGATGATTTAACAATTAGGAACGACATGCTGTACTGATGAAATTAAACAATGAAAATAAAAACGACGCAATATTAGCGGCGTTCAAAAAAAGTTACCAGCCGCAAAAAAGGGTTAAATTGCAGTTTTAGCTGACGAAGGTCAATCCTGGTTCACACTCAATTTGTATACCTTTGTTTGGAATTCTTTAATGAGCAATTTTTGTCTTCAGTTTTTTTTTTGGCTCTGACATCAAATTGAAGTCATAACTTTTCCATCCCTGATGTCTGAAAAATAGTAACTTTTAGCAAACGGCAAAGAAGACGTCTTAATTTCATGAAAGTTTGCTTGAAAAACAATTTCTTTTACTAATAAACAGAATATTTTAATAGCTGCTAAGAAAATCTAAGCTCATACGCAATGTAATCGAAATATGTACTATAACAGGCAACTCTTGTTCGTTTCTATTTTCTTTTTGTGGAATTCCAGTTGCATTTGTATAGATTTAAATTATTTTCAAGTTTTGTTTTATTTGTTTTATTAACAATTTTATATCACTAACTGCAGGGTAACAGGGCAACTTAAATTAGTGCGTCAAGCGTATTATTGACATCTAAACCCCGATTTTTGACTTAAAATGCAAAATTAGTAAAAAAAAATTAGTAAATGCAAAATTAGTAAATTTTCCTTAAAATTTAAGTTGGATTTAAAAAAGCTTTCTGTTTTACAGTCTAAAATTATATTCGGTAATTGATTGTAATAAAAGTACGGCAGCACAATGTAAGTGTCAAAAAATTATCGATAACTCAATAAAAAAACAGCTGTTTAAACAAATTTGGAAGCAAGTAAAATTGTGAAAAGTTTAGAAAATAATAAATTGTTTTGTAAAAATTATTAAAGTGAGTAGCAAAAGTGATAAAAGTACTCCCAATTTCACTGCCACAGAAGTTGATTACCTTCTGGAAATAATAAAAAATCAAATTATGAAACCAAAAAAAAACATGTGCAATTTTCTTAATTTACAGAACAAAATCAAGCTGTCAAAATCATATGGCAGTACGAAAAACTTAAATCGATTTTAAATGGGCACGGCCGGCCGTGTAAGTTTGATTTAAATAGCATTGAGTTTGACTCAACTTTGTAGTTAAATCAAATTTAAATTGAAATGGCATTTAAAATTAGAGTAAAATAAAAAAATGGGGGAAAGCCACCCAATTTGTATGAAAATGGGTGGCTTAGAGCGCAATAATACGCTTGACGCGTTAATTTAGGTTGGCCTGTAAAGTTGATACTTTATACCGCGTGCGTTACGTTACATTAAAAAAATTCTGTTAATGAATTTTATTATAGATCTATTATATGATCTTTTCAAAATAAGTAAATTTCTTATTAATTGCTGTCTTAATTTCGGTGATATAAATTAAAATGTGTCGTAACGCAGGCGTTATAAAATGTCAACCTTTCCGTAAATAACTTAAAATATTTTTTGAGGAAAAGTTTTGCGAAATTTTATCGATTTACTTTACACTTTTGTAAATTAACGCTATTTTGAAGGGTACAGGGCTGGAAAAGTCACATCTCTAATTTGATATTAAGGGTCTAAAAAATTAAAAAAATTTTTTTTTTGAGGGGAAAACAAATAGCGACACAGCAGATAAAAAATTAAACGGGCAACGTTTAGGGGCCTGGCAAAAAATTAAATAGGAATACTTTTTGAGGCATCCTTAACTATTATTTAACTCTAGGACATAACTGCATCAAGCTGTAACAAACCAGCAAAGACAATAGAATCAATCCTTCAGTAAACTATTTCTCGAATACATTTTTTTGACATTTTCAAAATTTTTATTTCATATAATTTTTTTTGGTTGCCCCTCATTACTATTGAAATTGTTTTGATTTTATATGAATGAACTTAATAGTAAAAAAAAATTGAAACTACTTGTATAAAATCGAAAGAAAAAAAAGTTGTTAACAAAAAATCTCAAAAACATTTGAAAAATTGGAAAATGTCATAAAAGTCACGACTTGTTTTAGGTTGAACACAACTTTAAGGCAGAGGAAGAAGAAGAAGATGGAATAACACAACAAACAGCCGAATACAAGAATTATTTAATACTTTTAGAGATGAGTTAACTACTGGTTTATGATGAAGCTGTTGTTATCTAATGCTTGTATTACAGCAACAAGCAAAAACAAAAAAAAATATTTTTAAATTTAAAATTTTTACAATATAAATATGATGCAGAAAAATGTCTTAAGGGAAACAATTATTTCACAATGATTATGAGAAATATAAAATATTAAATATACTCGTTTAGCTTTTTATTAAATATTTACACACAGTATTCAAGGGTTTTATGTAGTAAAAACAGAGTTATGAATTGAAGAACGAACGTCATGATGTGTGATCGTGGCTGTCAAATATCATTCATTTATTTTCATTAACCTGGGCTTCAGCGACAAGAGAAGACAATTTGGGTGGCGACAACCATTGTGGTGGAACAAACAGCTAGGTGTCCCCCAGTTAACCAGTTTTACAAACTATTATGTGCCAAATTGTGTTCTAATTTAACAATTTGTGGAAATAACGAGTAAAGTTTATATTGCAAAATAAAACTTTAAGCTGCCGAACAGTCGCGAGCATCGTACTGTTTGCCAAATTAACCCATCCTAATGACTATATATATGTATGGATAATTGTCAAAGTACTGTGCAGCAGTTTACCTCTATTAGGATTGGACGACAGACAGCACCATTTATGTGCTGTTGTTGGTTGGTGTAATTTTTTTTTGCTCAGGATTTTTGGCACCGAGCATTATTCAAAGCTAAAAACATCCAAATCAGCTGATAAAACGCCTGCTAAAAGGAGATAGGTATACTATACTTTGTATACTCTTTCTTACCGCATTTTTTTTCCATGATACAACTAATAAGGTAACTTTTTCCCCATAATGGGAACAACTAGCAGAAAAATAACACGTGTTTTGTTTGCAGAAAACTCGCGGAAAGACACCACTACCATGATACAACTAATAAGGTAACCTTTTCACTACAATAAGAACAACTTCAATAAAAATAACTGCTTATTGTTTTTGTACAACTTCTGTAAACTGTCAAAAAGATGCCATTTCTGCATTTACAGGAGATAGATGAACAGAGCATTCGCTGATTTGCTATCTCGTTCTTGCTGCCTTTCATCTCTGTAGTCTCTAGACAATTTGCAGTAGTCAAATGATTAACGGTTCAGCTGATAAGGCTACCTTGTTAGTTGTATCATAACCACTACTACAAACGTTACAGCGTTTACAGAAGAGAGATGGACAGAGTTTACACTGATTTGATATCTCGTTTTGGATTTCGTTTAACTCTGTATTCTCTTGACGGTGTTACAAAGTCAGATGATTAACATTCAGCTAACAAGGCCACCTTAATGAATGTATCATAGTTTTTTTTTTTTTTTTGTTTGCTACAAATTTTATAACATTTCCAGCAACGCGATGCGCAGAGTTTACGCTTATTTTGCCTGCCTTGTGCCTCCTTGTGGTTTTTGGCGAAATTTCATTTCCAGCCACTACTTCATTTTGTAATAAAGAAAATAAGAAAACAAAATACAATGATTGATGCCCCTGACAAGACTTGTTTTATGCCAAATGTCTAAATATAAAATTAAACGAAATAAGCCCTCAAATTATAAGCAATTATGGTAAATATATATGCACAACATCCACACACACACACACACACATGCATATGTATGAATTTACTTACACACATACTTGTAAGGGCCAGAGGTTTTTAATTTTGGGTTTTAAATTATTATTTAATACTTGATTTATCAATATAATACACAGAAAATACAATATTTTTTTTTATTTCACTTAAGCAAAAGTTTGGCAGTGGAATGACTAACTACAGTGCGCTTGCGTACATTTGCGGATACAGTTGCATATGTATGTATGTATATGTGTCGATGTTGTGCCATCGTTTTTGCGATAGCTTTTGGCATAAGGAACAAAAAAAAGCAGTTCCACTGGGCCGTACAAAGCAAATTATTTTCGAGGCGTTCGATTTCAGATTTTTTGTGTTTTTGTTTTGTTTACTAGAGCCCTTTTGTGGTGTTCAGACCAAATTCTTTTTTCAAAAACCTCTCTAATACAATTGAGAAATAATACTTATACCACTAAATAAACCACATTCTTGGATTCCTTTTTCATGTGGTCCAGTTGAGTTGCACTCAAAAAATGTGCCCATTTATATTCAAATTCTTTGGAAGTTCATCGATTTTTGATTTGGTCAAAATTTCACAAAAAAATTTAAAAAAAAATCTCAAATACCATTAACTGGCAGTTATACCTTTAAATATACCATATTCTGGGATTCCTTTTTCATGTGGTCCAGTTGAACTACGCTCCATGGGAATGTGCCCATTTATATGTCCAAATTCTTTCAAAGATCATCAATTTTTCAGGGTGTCATTGTGTAAATTTTTTTTTAATTTGTCAATTTTAAAATTTTAAAGGATTTAATTCAGTTTTTAAATATTCTTTTATTTTATTACGAATTACTTATGTATACTAATGGACATATTTTCTTTCACAGATAAACATATTGGTACAGTCATTTCCGCTTAACTGATTTCAGCTTAATTGAGTTTCCCGCTTTATTGCACTACAAATCATGTAACGAAATCATTCTGTATATTAAAATACCCGTTTCATTGAGTTCCGTTTAATTGCGTCACCCGCTTAATTGCTTCGCAAATTAAGCTTCATTGCGAAAAACAAGAGCAAATGTTTCGCTTAATTGATTCCGTCTACTTAATTTTTTTTTGCTCCACAAACGCAAAAAAAAAATTATTTTGCTACAAAAAAGTCATGGTCTTGTTGCTTTATAAACATTGTACCGTGAACTTACCTAATTTTTATTTGGTTTTAATAAAACTAAACCATTTGTCAGCTTCAAATGTAACTAAAGAAATAAGTTTCATTTTCCATCTACGCATGGGTGTTTCGCTTTATTATACTTATTGCGATTCCATTAAGCGATTTTCGTTTAATTGCGTCGGCGATTCAATTATTCCAGTATTGCTTAATAGAGTTCCCATTTAATAGCGTCCAAAGTCGTGCATATTTAGAAACTCAATTAAGCGGAAATAACTGTACAATGTTCGCTTATGAAAAACATATTATATATCTCCTTCACACTCAAATATGTCATTACGTTATTTCGTTACGTCAAACATACTCGGCATATTTATCTTCACACACAACATTTTGTCTAATTTTGACAGTTTCTTGTATGCGGACCCCCTTTAGTTTTTAGCTTTTTGTTGAATGGGTCCTGTGACGGACAAAGACAAGGACGGACGGACGTAGTAGTCTCAATAAAAGCGTTCCGTTTACACTCTTTGAGTACGAAACCCAATACATGGGTCCGTCCTTTAGTTTGAAAATTAGCTGCTGCTTTCGAGCTGTAACAGATAGTGATTTAATTTATTATTTGGTTTTTTCCGACCCCTTTTTTATATTTATTTGGTTCATTAATTGAGCTCAAGGTCACTTTGTATTCACACATTTTCCTAAAGGAGACACACAAAGGCGTATCGAAGTATTGAATAAACAATAAATAGAAATAGGAATCAATTAATAAACCAAATAAAGTTAAATAAAAAAAAGGTCGAAGAACGAGTATCCAGAACATTTATTTTTATATTTTATACATTTATTTTAAAAAAACCAATCAAAACTTTTTTCATTATTATTGTCCCGAAGAAGCTATCCGAAAGAGAACGAAATATCAACAAAAATAATTAAATATTTTAATAAAAAAAGACCTTTAGCTCAAGAAAATAAATATATAAGATAGTGCTTTAAAATATGCACAGTATGTCCAGTTGTTTGGCCTCTACAACAACAACTACCTAGAAGCTAAAATTCAAACAGTGACCTGTACTGAGATGGATGTCAATACCTGGGGGCAACCTTTAGTTTAAGAACTAGGTGTAACTTTTGAAACGTAAGACATTGAAACTTGGAATCTATGCCAATAGTAAATGAAAAAAAATAAGAAAAAACTCAAAATTGAGACGATTTTTAAAACAGGGCGCCACCTTTGACTAAAAAAATTAGTGGAAACTTTTGAACTGACAGAAAAAGATGCCTAAAATTGTCTTTTGATATGTATGTAGTTGCCCAGGTGTTACAGCCACAAAAAAAAGGGTCGAAACTAAAGGATGTTCCCTGCAAGGAGAATCCTTTTTCTGCAAAGTGCATTTCACTTAGTCAAGCCATTTGCACTATGGTACGAAACCTCTGCTGTACGATACAGTCTCTCTCTCTCTCTCTCTCTCTCTCTCTCTCTCTTAGGTGAATTTATTTTAGTTCTAATATAATTCTTTTTATTTTATTTGGATTTATATTCTAATGGAAATAGCACCTTCTTGTCGTGTGGCTGCGTTTGCCAGAATATAGTAAGTTATTTTAGGTTTGCTGTTTAAATAATGAAATTTTGCGTACAATATTGTTTCTTAAACCATTGACTGTAGATATAATTTTTGACAGCTAATATTGATTGCATGCCTTAAGCACGAGTGGCTTGGCTTTTTGGCTTTACTGTATAAAACAGTCAAAATAATTTTTTTTTATTTTTTTTTTTTTTTTTTTTTTTTGTAACATACAACAGTTAATAAATCGTTTAACAAATGACTTTTGTTTTTAGGTCTCACGTGTCAATAAAAGCATGAAGAAACATAAAAATTGGTAACATAATACTTGAAATAGTCGAAAGTAAATTTGAAGCTGATTTTGTTGCAGAGCCCAACATAAGAAATCTTAATTTCAAAAGTATTTTCGTACATAAAATATCGTGCACGATTTTTTTCGTTTTGATTTGGAAATACAGTTTTTATTATAAGTTTTGGCCAACAGGAAAACAAAAACACCAAAAATTTATTGAATACTTTGATAATTGATACTGACAGGTAGTGTTCAGTTTAGTTTTTTTTATTATTATTTCTTTAAACTTTTTCAAAGGTGTGTTTATTATTGATCGATCACGCTTGACTGAGAAAGCACATCATTTTACTCAAAAAAAAAAAAAAAAAAAAAACAGGAGATAGAGATGTTTGAGAAATTCCTTAAAAACAATGAAGAAAGAAAATCTAAGATGCCAAAATATATAGTTCTAAAAAGAGATACCGATTGCTGATTCCAGACTAATGGAATTTGATACAAAACAAAGGCATTAAGGGTGTTGAGGTAATTTTTTATAATTTGAGTATCGTCATTGTGTCAAGTAGTCTGCAAACGCAATTTTCAACAGGGATGCTTCACAAGTACAAGTACAAGACAGTCATATTTCTTGCTGATCTTTTGACATTTCTCTTCAGTAAGGTTTGCCATTTCATGATGGAAAGATATACAAGCCAACAAGGAGTCGAAATTATTAATACTTATTACCGAAATTCGGAGTCAGTGACCTCAATGTTAAGAGCGCTACGTCCAATCTATGATAAGGCTCATTTCTGCCTGAATGGCTTCGTCAATAAACATAATATGAGTTATTGGTCAGGCAGCAGTCTACACGTACCCCCCGAGTCAGCATTGCATCAAGAAAAAATTACTGTGTGGTGCGGTTTATGGACCGGCGGCGTCATTGGGCCGTACTTCTTTCACGATGATCATGTACGGCACGTTTCTGTGACCGAAATTCGGAGTCAGCGGCCTTAATGTTAGCAGTGCTACGTTCAATTTATGATGAGGCTCGTTTCTGCCTGAATGGCTTCGTCAATAAGCATAATATGAGTTATTGGTCAGGCAGCAGTCTACACGTACCCCCCGAGTCAGCATTGCATCAAGAAAAAATTACGGTATGGTGCGGTTTATGGACCGGCGGCGTCATTGGGCCGTACTTCTTTCACGATGATCATGTACGGCACATTACTGGGACCGCAATTCGGAGTCAGTGGCCTCAATGTTAACAGCGCTACGTTCAATTTATGATGAGGCTCATTTCTGCCTGAATGGCTTCGTCAATAAGCATAATATGAGTTATTGGTCAGGCAGCAGTCTACACGTACCCCCTGAGTCATCATTGCATCCCGAAAAAATTACGGTGTGGTGCTGTTTATGGGCCGTACTTCTTTCGCGATGATCATGTACGGCACATTACTGTGAAAAGGAATCGCTACCGTTCAATGATAATCGAATATTTTTGGCCCCAATTGGATGATATGGACTTGGAGGATATGTGGAGCCACACACAAACGTCACAATCAATTTATAGAAAACCAAGTTTTGAGCATGTATTATCTCACGAAATGGTCCAGTCGATTGGCCGCCTCGGTTGTGCGATTTGACGCTGTTAGACTATTTGCTATGCCAACAAGCCGGCGACCATTGCTCAACTTCGTACGAATATTGAACGTGAAATTGCAGCAGTCTCGGCTAATTTATGCTTGAAAACCGTCAAAGATTTGGTTCAGCGAGTTCCATTCATAATGGCATCAAACCTGCTTTTACATGAATAAAGAATTTCATTGATATCCAAAATCGTTTTTGTTTTCTTTAAACTAAAAACTTTTCTAGCGCTCTTATTGAAAAATCCTGTATATGAGGAGTTTTTTTTTTCAATTCATAGTTTGGATTCTCTGCCTAGCAGTAAAACTAGTTGTTTGAACCTGCCGTTTAATTAATTTCCTCCCTTCTGTGTGTTGTGATCTTTCCATATGACCTGGGAGTCAATTATCATGCCCCAGATATTCCACAGATTAATATCATAATAATGAAAGCAAACTTCACATGATACCAGATCATTAGCATGAAGATGCATTTTTCTATGACTGTCTGAAGGTACAGAACTTAATTGATAAATTTAAAAATATTTACCAGTAGGTACCTCCCGAAAATTTTTGAAATGTGTACAAGTCCTTTTTATTTCATAACAATTATTCTTTTTTTTGCTTTAAAAGGTTGCTCAAGAATGGTTGGTTCACAACAAATCTTTTTTTTATGACATTATATAATATAAAAAAAAAAAAATTTATAATAAAAAAAAATTCAAGTCACGTACACAAAAAACTTGTCACAAATTAACGATAATAACAATTTATGGCAGGTTATTGTTTAACTAACTGCCATAACTAATATAAGATACTTAACAAAATTAAACTCAGCAAATGACAAAAAATATTACTTACATTATTAAATCACAAAAAAAAAGAATAAATTTAATATTACAACACACAAAACAAACAAAAACTACGTTGGAAATAACGATGACGAAAAACTTAAAACAATCACATGAAAATCCCCTTCCAAGAGCACAACGGCTTTAAGCAACAACCAAAGGAAAAACAGCAAACAAACAAACAAACAACCAAAGACATTAAACTAAAAGATTCTTGTTAAAAACAGACAAAAATTTCGCTTTCAATTGTTATGTGGCAGCAAAAAGAAAAAGAAAAAGAAGAAAAAAATCTCAAATAAAACAGCGTAAAACCGTGAAAACCATGACCTACTATTTGGGTGGATGGATTTTTTTTTATGCTAAAAAAAAAAAATTCAACAAAATTTAAATTTTTTAGTTTTTGTTTTGGTTAGTGTTATGGTAAAATTATACAAAGTTAAACATCAGCACATCAAACCGACTTTGTTTTATGGTTAAATGAGATACAAAAGCAACAAAACCAACTTTTATACATATGTGTGTATGTATGTATGTATGTATGTATGTATATGATAAGAAAAACACCACCATGCCAACACTACTTGGGCTCGCTCAACTTGTGATTTGTGTGAGTGTGGTGCAACATGAGCTTGATGAGCTTGCACTTTATGCAACTTTTTGTATACCTTTATACATACCTACATATGTATATACATATAAGTATTTATATGAAATTCACACGCTTGTAATGAGGAAAGTTAAGCCTGAACTGAACGAAGCTGGCCTGGCGCAAATGATGAACTCAAATATTATTTTAACCACGTAATTAAGTTTTAATGAGACATTTTAGGGGCTGAAATGTCAAACCTTTTTTCGTAATTTATTGAGCTAAGCAAACATTTGAAATCATCCAAATGATATACCAAATTTCCCATCAATCTGTTATTACGTAAAGACCTTAAGACTGTAAATAATAAAAATTAAAAGAGATGAGCGAGCAGTAAATAAAACCTTATTTGAGGTATCAGTGCAGCACTAGAAACTGAATAATTACACTGTGCTAGTTGAAAAAACCGACAAACGGGGCACCCAGTGACTAAACATAATTCGGGTACGCTGAATTCAGTGGTGCTATCCGTTTTTCTAGGTTAGCTCGCATTTTCGAGATTTACCGTTATTTTAAAAATGGAGGAGGTTGCACTACATGTATTGAACTAACTAAAAAAATTTTTCGTTTATTGAACTTTAGTAAAAAACCGAAATTCCTTTAATCTGATATATAATTCATTAAAAAAAATTTTTGTTTTTTAGAAAAAAAAAATTATTTTTTTCAAGTTGTTGAAATTTTGTGATTTTTAAAACTGCATAAAAAATTTAAAAATTAAGCTATGCCAATAAATTTTCTACCAAAAAAAATTTTTTTTTATGAATTATATATCAGATTAAAGGTTATTTTATTGCGGAATTTCGGTTTTTTACTAAAGTTCAATAAACAAAAATTTTTTTTAGTTAGTTCAATACATGTAGTGCAACCTCCTCCATTTTTAAAATAACGGTAAATCTCGAAAATGCGAGCTAACCTAGAAAAACGGATAGCACCACTGAATTTAGCGTACCCGAATTAGGTTTAGTCACTGGGTGCCCCGTTTGTCGGCAAAAAAAAGTTCCAAATTCAAGCACAGTGTTATTGGCCAGTAGGCAGGAAATAATCATGTCTGTTCTGCTCAACCACTCCAAGTAAGTTGTTCATTTTAAAAACAGAAATTGTGCAAGTGAATTTAGCATAATTTTAGCTCCTCTAAAATCGAGTGAAAATACCTGGTCGTCGGTAAGAAAAAGTGAGCAATGCAATAATAAATCACTGTGTATAAGTCAAACAAACAATTGGCATTTAAAAAATCGTATTTTTTTTTTTAATATCTAAGACAAACACACATACTTGCAGACCAGTGTTGCCAGTTTTGGAGCGGTTCCCCCTAGATTTAGGGGATTTATCTTTTCTTTTAGGGATGAATTTGGGGTGTTAAATTCTTTCGGGGAAAATTTAGGGAGAAACAATTTATTTTTGGGGGTACTTTTTAGGGGATTTCTGTGTTTGCTTGAACGCTAAAATGGCAGGAGTTAGAAGATTTTTCAACTGATAAATTTTAAGAATTTAACTATTTTGCTCAAATGCATTTTAAAACAAATTTAATATGAAAAATTTGTTCTAAAATGTATTTGAGACGAATATTTTCCCTTAAAAACCACAAAAGATTGGAAACTGTCATTATAAACATCCTCTCTTTTAGACAGACCACATGAAAGTTAGATCGGGCGACCTCGGTTGTTCCTAAAGCAACTGATCAATTTCTGGAGAAAACTTTCCCGAAGCAAATACATCGAAGGTCTGGCAGTGTGTGAGCAGTCACCTTGTCCTGTTGAAACTTTGTGTATAAAGAGTACAATGGATGAGTTTGCAAGTTTTGGCAAAAAGAATTCCGTAAGCACGCGTTCATAATTTTCACCCTTGATATACGTCACTTGGCCTCCAGAATTTTGGAAAGAAAATGTTTCAATTATCTCATGCGTGGATAAAACGCAATGAAATGGTTTGTGATGTTTCAATCGAGGGTTGCGGCTGTGTCGCTTGTTGACATGGTCACTTAACTACTGAAAATGAGCCCCATTGCTGTAAGAAATGGGATTTACAGTGCTTAAACGCTTCAACAGCGTTTCACAAAAATTTTTGCATAAGCACCACAGTCACTTTCTTGAATATTTCTTGAACGATTTGAATTTGAAAAGGATACAACTTCAGATCCTTTTTTAAAATTCCATTAAAAATCGCATTTGGAAGTCCCATGGCATGGCTGCTCTTTTCTGTATTGAAAGTCAAGGATTTTCACGTAAATTGTTTTCAAGCAGTTCAATGTTTTCGGCAGTCCTTGCACATCAACAGAGCACTGGTCGTGGGATATTCATAGGCCACGAGGCAGTTGCGTGGAATTTATGCATCCACAAGCGAACTAAGTTTAAGCCCAGTCCATCACGTATTCGCCGAATACTGAACTTTGAATAAAATTGTCAGCTAGTAATTACGTAAGAATCATTACTCTTAAAAAATTACTCCACATTCATCATTTTCCTTTCATTTTAACGGCGTTACCCTCCCTTCCTCCCTCCCTCCGCACTCTTTATTACTTCTTGAAATAATCGTATTTAAAACTATAAATTTGCCCCTAGATTTTCAGTAATTGCCTTCATAACAGTTCTGGTTGTGAAATAAATACAAAGGGAATAAGAAAGTACTCGAAATATGTCCTAACAATTTTTTTAAGTTCATTCGAGTCTACTGACGAGTTGAGTAGCTTTAAGGAAATGTGGGCGGCATAAAGATGACAAAGCAAAATTTTTAGGCCTAAAATAATTAACGCCATTTAATAGCACTATTTTAAATTGTTACTTTTGCATTGTAGTTTTATTTGAATGTGTTCGAAAAGCGCGAACATTCAAAAAATTTGCAAAAGGAAAACATTGACTTCAAACAGCATTTTTTTTAACATATTCCTGATGCTAATTTTTCAACCTTTGTTGTTTAATATTTTAAATTAACAATTAGAGCTTGAGATCACTTGTTTAATTCAATATTTCGATACCTCAATGGGTATTTTCTTCAGGAATTTTTCCGCAAAAAAATCGTATTTTTTAATTGTTGAAACCAGTCAAAAAATGCAACTGATTGCAACAGCGAGGAAACTCCCAGAAATTAGCAAAATGCAAAAATACACTTTAAATAGGTTTAAAATACGCGCAACAAAACAAAGTAAAAAAAGTACAAATTATGAAATACATTTCAGAACGCGAAAAAAAAAATTTCTTTTGAAAAAAAAATTTTTTTTATGAATTTATAAAAATTTATAAAAAAAAATTTATAAAAAAACAAGCCTATATTGGCTTAGGTGTATGTCGTAAGACATGAGCAGAAAAACCCCTCCATTCAACCTAACCTATAAAAAAAACAGGCAGCAAACGCAAGGGAAATCGCAAAAAAGGTGCATCTCAGCAATTGGCGAATTGCGAAACTACATTTTCGCTAACTGTTTAGCATTTCTAAAATATGTTGCAAGTAGTTATTGCAATTCGCAAGCTTTTCGCATATTCTAGGCCTTGGTTTTAAAAATATTATTTTATAAATACAGGTGCCTAAGGTTTCTTTATAAAATCTGATATTAAACGCCTGCCTGCCTGCCACTTGTAACTAATTTGTGACTACTGCTAACGAAAGCAGTCTACCCTTCATATTAAAATACCTATAATTTTTTTTTCTTTGCTTGTTGCGAAAAATATTAATAAAATTCGTGGAATTTTCTTGGTTTTTTTTTGTATGTTTTCTTTTTTGAAAGCAAAAACTTTAATTAATCACTTTTGTATAAAAGTGCATGACAGACAGGTTACAATTTTAAACAGGCCAAATAAGGAAACGAATTGAGTATACATATACATATTTTTTTCAACTGGGAACCCTGAAAAGAAAACGAAAGTGAATATCAAGTGCAACTTGCAACAATAATACACATATAAAGGAAACAAGTGCAACTTTTTTTTCTTCTTATTTGCAACGTTGTTAATGTTGTCGCTGTTTTTTAGTTTTATATATTTTTATATGATTTAACCGCGAACGAGTCATATTAAAGCAGATGTAAACTTTAGCACAACAACCTTTTAGCGAACAACTGCACACCACAACACAACACACAATCAACAGAGACAATGCGACTCAGGAAACTGTAAACGTGAAACACAAGAAAACAAGTGAGTGACCAACATTGAGCAGCAGAGCCAACAACTACAACAATAAGAAACTGTAACCACAAAAAAAAAGCAAAGACTTGCAACAGACTTACACAAAACAGCCGCCACAAATGAAAGCGAATGTTACGACAAATGTATGTCGTACGTTACAATTGTGAATTGAATACATTCAATACGTTTTCGGGCGCTTGTTGCTCTCTAAACCAAAAGCACAGCATGACTTTCAGGTATTGAAGTAAAATAAAAGAAAAAAAGAAAAAAAAATAAACAGAAAAATCATCGAACTTCATTAAAACAAAACAAAGCGCGCTAATCATGTGGCAACCGAAGTCACAGCGACCAAAATATATTATACATATAGACCAAATACGGGGTTAACAACAAACGATATGCCTGACAAAGCAAGTGCATGCATGCATTAGCTTGATAGGTTGTTGTATGGGCAGTTTCAAAATGAGTGCAATCGTTAAAATCAAAAAGTTTTTTTTTTTTTTTTTTTTTTTTAATGAAATGAAATGTTTGAGGTGAATGCGAAAATTGTTGGCGACTACATATTGAGAAAATATCATTTCAACACAGAAGCCCCAAAACGGTGTTGACAGGTGTCATAATTTTATTTGACTTTCTATTTTTATTTTAGTTTGTAATTTTTAATTATGGTTTCATACACAGTAATTTATGCTGTTATATTGAAGGGTGGAACTGTGTGATTTATAAAAATTATTTTCTTATGGGCGTTTTTTTCCGATGTATAGAACTTTAAGTTGGCATTACTGTTCAAGATGGCGACCGATTTAACAGCTGTTAAGTGATTTATTCTCAGTTTAGTTTGGCAATTCATCATGAGTAGACTCACGCCTGAACAACGCTTGCAAATAGTGCAATTTTAGTGCAAAAGGAGATTGCAGTTGTTCTCGATTTTCATAAGCGAATTTTGTTTAGCGATCAAGCGCACTTCTGGTTGAATGGCGACGTCAACAAACAAAACTGCCGCAGTTGGAGTGAAGCTGAGCCTCAAGAGTATGTCGAAACACCAGAAAAACTGTTGGTGCGCTTTATGGGCTGGTGGAATCATTGGTCCGTACTTCTTCAAAAACGATGATGGCCAGAACGTTACAGTCAATGGTGATCGGTATGATTACTAACTTTTTCATTCCTGAATTGAATAACCCTGATGCCAAGGGGAGATGTGGTTTCAAAAAGACGGAGCAACATGTCACACAGCTCGTGCCACAATCGATTTATTGAAAGACACGTTTGGTCGCCGCCTAATTTCACATTTTGGATCTGTGAATTGGCCTCCAAGATCTGGTGATTTAACACCGCTACACTACTTTCTGTGGGGCTAAGTAAAGTCATTGGTCTATGCGGATAAGCCACAAATGCTTGACCATTTGGAAGACAACATTTGCCGTGTTATTGCGAATATTGAAAATTGGAAGTCCATATTGGACTACATCCACGCCAGCCGTGGCGGTCATGCATATGCCGAAATCATATTTAAAATGTAATGCCACAAGATTACCCTTCCTTACAACCTATATAACAAGTGTTGCAGGACGATAAAATGTTTTCTGTATTAAAGTTTTGTTAAAAAAAAAAAAAATTCGACAAGCAGTTAAAAAGCAAAAACGACATTTTTCATAACATTACTGAAGTTGAATGAATAACTTAGCACTACTCGAAACTATAGTTTCATTGTTTAGGCTGTCAGCGCACAAATGCCACATTTAATTGAATTAATGCAAAAATGCTAAATGAAACTGTTTCATCCAGGGACCGAAAATAACTGTTATTTTTGATTAAAAAAAAGCAACCTTAAGGAAATGTCGAAGAATGAAAGCAAGTATACCATTTTGAAAGTCTTGGACCAAATTGTCAGAAAATGCGTTGCTTTTTAAAAATCTGATTTTTTTTCAGGCAAAATTAACAGCTATTTTTTGATTTTAATTATTTTGAGCAAAAATAACAGGTTTTTCTATACATTTATTTTTTTGAGCAAAAATAAAAGTTATTTTTTAACTCAGGTCCAAAAATGAACCTTTTCAAAGGTTTAATACATTTCAATTGGCTCTTAAAGCAAATAAATAATTAAGTTCATATTTGGTTATTTTTAACTTTTATTTTTTTTTTTTTTTTGGCAAAAATAACAGTTATTTTTGACTTTTATTATTTCGAGCATAAATAAAAGTTATTTTTTGACTTTTATTTTTTTGTGGAGAAATAAAAGTTATGATTGCAAAACTCAACTCCACTCATTTTCGAGAATATGTATGCAAATTATTTTCACTGAAAATTTATCTCTGTTTGAAAAAGTTTTTTTTAATAAATTTAATGAATTTATCACAAAATAACTTTTATTTCTGCTCAAAAAAATTAAAGTCAAAAAATAACTTTTAATTTTGCTTGAAAAAATAAAAGTCAAAAATAACTGTTATATTTTTTCGAAAAAATAAAAGAAGAAAAACACTTTTATTAAAATTTTTTTCGAGCAGAAAAATTCTGACTTTTACGATAAAAGTTATAACAGTTACCGTCCCTGGTTTCATCAGTAAAATCATACTTTTTTGATTATTATTATTATTATTATTTCATCTACAGAATTATATTCTTACAGATTACTCATACATTTAATTGTAATATTTATATAACATTAATTTGAACGTATCATAACTAACATTAAAATTTAACACAGGGGTAAAACCATTACACAAATGTAAGGATCTTGCAATTGGCTCATTGATTGCATAATTAGTTCTAAGATAACTCTCTTCAAACATACGATTAATTCTCAACTCCCTAGGAGGACAATACAAAGCAAAGTAATTTTTTAATTCACAACAATCAATATTATTTGATAAAACATTATATGCAAGCAATAGTGAGGAACATGTTCTTCGATCGTTTAATGATTGTAAGCCTAATAACTTTCTCCTAACTTCGTAGGATGGTAGTTCATGAGGCCAAATTAACTTTAAAGCAGTTTTAGTAAAGACTTTCTGAATGCGTTCAATGCGATTTGATGGACCTAAATGATAGGGATTCCATATAATAGAACAATATTCCAAAATACTTCGAACCAAAGAGGTATATAAAGACTTGAGGGTATATGCGTCCCTGAAGTCTTTAGAATTCCTTCTAATAAAACCAAGCATACAATAGGCTCTAGACACAACATAATAAATATGACTAGAAAAACTTAACTTATCGTCAAAAAATACTCCTAAATCCTTTACTTCAAGTACACGATTAAGCATAAGGCCATCTATAGTATAATCAAATTTAATAGGATTTAAAATATGAGTATACGATACAGAGCAACATTTAGAAACATTGACATGTATACCATTATTAGAACACCAGTCAGACAGCCTATTAAGATCAGACTGTAATTTATGACAGTCTTCCCTACTTGAAATACAAGAGTATAGCTTTAAATCATCCGCGAATAATAAACATTTAGAATACTCAAAGACAAAAGGCAAATCATTAATAAAAAGTATAAAAAGTAAAGGACCAATATGTGTCCCCTGAGGTATACCGGAATAGGCATCAATTGAGAATGAAGAAGAAGTATTTTTAATTTTAACAATAAGTTTCCTGTCCGTCAAAAAACTCTCAAAGAATAGTAATAGATTCTTTGAAACTCCAAATGAAAGGAGTTTACGTAACATAATATGATGACTGACTGTATCAAATGCTTTAGCAAAGTCGGTATATATAACATCACACTGAGACCTCTTCACCATGGCAGTAATAATTTCGCGAGTTATTATAAGTAAATTAGTACAAGTAGATCTATGTGGCATAAAGCCATGTTGCCGTTGGGAAATAAAGCCTTGGACTTGGTAGAATAGTTTATCCTTTAAAATCATATCAAAAATCTTAGCAAACGGACTTTGTTTTACTATAGGTCTATAATTAGTTATCATACTACGATCACCTGACTTAAAAATTGGTGAAATAGAACAAATTTTCCAGCAATTCAAAAATGTACCTTGTTTCAGACATATGTTAAAAAGTTTTGTAATAATATCAACAATATTAAGAGAGCACTTTTTGAAAATTATAATAAATAATAAAATAATTATAATAAATAATAAAAACATGCAATAATTATGGAATTCACTGTTTGACATCTCTGTTGGTGCCACTTATGCATGTGTTCAACACATTTTCTTTAGCTATGCATGATCATTTTTATCGATTGATTTTTTATTTTATTTATTTATTTTTTTGTTTGGTTCTCTCCTTTTTCATTAAGTATTGTTTCATATAAGTGGGCAAATAAAACCAAATAAAAAAACAAAGTTGAGTTGCTGGAAAAATGTATATTTTCGGGGAATAAGCTAAAGTTGAATGAATGCCAGCTAGGCGGCCTGCCTGCATGCATGCATGCATGATTTAACTAAGCAAGAAAGTCAATGATACGAACTAATACTGGTTGCTTACTCACCACTTGCAAATGTGTGGCTGTGGCCTCAGTTTCAATATTAGTTTGCTATTAATAATGCAACAGAAATGAATTTCTCTGTATGTTTTGCAATTTTGAACCCTTTTTGGGTCCCCTTGAATATTTAAATAAATATATTTGTAGCTGAAATGGTGCTGTGACTGTGGCAAGTTGCAGCGACGTTTTTTTTTTTTTTGAAATGGAAAGTTGTTCGGTGCACTTTGTTTATTGTTGGCTTAGGTCTCGCGAGGCATTCGTTTTGGTTGGGGTTTTCTGTTGTTTTTTTTTTTGCATGCAATTTAATTCATTTTTTTTATGCAAGTTGCCTTATGGGCTGCTTAGTTGCATGTGCATATGTAAATGCAGACATCCATATGTTAATGTGTGCTCGAGCTGTGAGTTCAACATTCTACTTAACAGTTTATTGGGTTTTGATTTTTTTTTTTTTGCTGGCGAACCGTTTGTGAAGTTTTGGGTGTAGTGTTTTTATTTTTATTTTTTTTTTAGTTTTAATTTAAGTTTTCTTTCGCTTGCTGCTTTGCCAGACAGTGTGGGTATGTTAATTTATTTATTTATTCCAATTTAATATGAGCGGCTTTTTTTTGCCAGTTTTGTTTTTTTTTGCTTTTGGTGTTTAAAATAAAATGATGTGTCATGCAACATAGCAGTTTTCCCTTTCATTAAAGGTGATAGTGATTTTAAAAATGTTGCTTTTATGGCTTGTCATATGATGAAAAAGATTTGGCAGAAGAAGCTTATGACTTGAAAATTACTTGTTTTGATATAATAATATGTAATAATATCAACCGACATATGGACCACCAAAACTGTTATTGTTTAATTTTCAGGTTACTGATAAAATTTTAATTGCATAAACTTGCCTTGAAAGTAAAATAAATTTAATTTCCGGCACTCGGATAAAAATGGGCGTTTTAAGCTTGTTTTTTCGTTTTTAGAAAAACAGCAGCTGACTTCAAAACTTACAAGGAAGTCAATTATCTGTTTCACGTTTTGCTTATAAAATTGCTTATTGATTGCACAAAAAACGGCAGTTGGGATTAATTGGTTGTGGATGTAGAAGAATTTTTAAAATGCAGCGCAGGGAAATCCCTTTTGGTATTCTATTTTTTTACAGTATTTTTCGGTTAATTGAGCCTACGGTTAATTGGTTTCCACGCTTAATTGAACCACATGATCGGGTAAAAAAAAATATTGCATACGAACACCATGTGAATTTCCTCGGATAATTGAACCCGGTTAATTGATTTTCCCGCTTAATTCGTTCAAAATTCATGTCATCAAAAATAAATTTCCTCTTACTTTTACCCGGTTAATTGCATTGAAAAATAATCTGGCATTTTTGCACATACATATTTGACATCATTTGTGAAAAACACTGGGTGTCATCTCTACTATACACATTTATGTACATTTTTTGCTGTTACTTGCATTTTTTTTTTTTCGTTTAAGGTAAAAAAAAAAATTATTTTGAAAAACTTAAAGTGCACATATGCGATTTCTTTTAATTCATTAGTGCATAGTTCCAATTATGCGTGATTTCTGTAATTGAACAAACTGTTCAATTAAATAGGGTTCTTGTAATTGAACGAATTGTTCAATTAAACGGGTATCGGCTAATTGGTTCCCCGGTTAATTGAACAAAAAATTTTGCAAATTTTGATATGCAATTAACCGAAAAATACTGTAATAATTTTAGGGGAAATGGTTGTTTGGTACTCGTCGTTGCTTCCAATAATATGAATTTATTTATTTATTTATTTGAATTTAAATACATAATACAATTATAGTAACTAAAAGAAAAAAAGAAGGAGTAAAGGCTGCTTGGGCTTTCAACTCCGGATGTTGCTTATATTAGATTTTTTTAAATATTTTCTAACAGAAATTTATATATAAGTTTAATGTTGATGTTGGATGTATTTAATTAGTTTCTCTGAGGTGACAGACAGGCAGTAGATTTAATCTGGTGAATGCATTATCAAATTAAATAGCTGTCTATGCTTCTTTCTAAAGCAACATTAGATGTTGTGTTGCCGGTACAGATCGAGGTTATTGGGTAACCAGTTGCTGGTGACTAAAACCTTAGGAGAGCAGGCTCCTAACTCTTAAGACTGTTAGTTTAGGTTAGGTTGATTGGAGGGGTTTGTTTGTCCATGTCATACACCTAAGCCAGTATAGGCTTATTATGAACAGTTTGACTCATAGGTCTATAGGAACTCTATCTCATTCAAACCAACCGTTAGAGCTTATAATATTAAAAGAAAAATATCATGGACGTGCTAGTGTCTAACAATTCCTTAACAGACAATTTATACTTTCGTTACTCTCTCATAATTAATAAATTATAAAACAAAGCAACATAAAACAATATTTTCAACATTATTTTCGATTGAAAAACAAATAAATTTAATTCTAAAACGGCCTAAAAAAGGCATTAATAAAATACATATGATATTTTTTACAACAAGATGCTGACAATTTCAATGTTGCAACAAACGGTTGGAGATGAAAAAAAAACAATTTTTATTCAGCCGTTGTTTTTATTGCAACTGAAACTCTGAGTGCTTTTATGACTGTTTTCGTTGTTGTAATTGTTGTCATGATGCCCTTGTGTGTCAAATCAATCACTAAATGTCAACGCTTTGGGACATTTTTTTTTGCTCTGCTGCAGCAATTCATCATAAAACTGCTCAAAAGCAACAACATCCTTCAACCGTATCTCTTAATCTCTGAGAAATTTGGCAAAAATTTTAAAGTTTTGTGGTGTGTGTGTGTGTGTTTTTTTTTTGTTGTGCAGAAAAATTGCTTTTTGGGGAATTTTTATGTTGTTAAACGAAACAAGCGGATAATTGCACAACTGCCAAGGAAAATGCTTATAAATCATTTAAAGTATATACACTTTCATTTTTTATGCTGAAGACTTCAATCAAAAGGAATTTCGTAGAAACATAAAAAGAGTTTGGTATTAAATATGTGAAAGAAAAGACCATTAAGCACCAGCAAACATGCCATACATTTGGCATTACATATTTAAAGAAAAGAGAAGTATTAAATAGGCATTTACAAAAAAAAAAACTATGTATTTGCAAAAGCCACAAAACAAAATCTCAATTGATAGCCCATAAGTATGGGCATTTCCATGAATATGCCCAGCTGAAATCCTCGTTACAGTTTAAAAGAAAGTTTGGTTAGAAAAATTTTGCATCAAAAAATTCAATTTATTATTTCGTATTACGCTTATCAGGCTCAAGTTCATACTATATTATTTTTATGATTGAGATCAACAAAATACGTCAAAGAAAACTACATATACCTTCAGCTAGGTGGACAACTAGCTGTTTCGAAGCCGCCACACTTCTCGTCAGTAGCCATCTTCGAACACAAGGGCTCATGTTTCTAAAGTAAGTCAGATTTCTTTGTCTGATTTAATTAAAGTCAATCACAAAAATAATATTAAACAATTTGGAATAATATAAGAAACAGTTTGAATAATAAAAATTAATTATTTTAAGAAACAAAAAAAAAACTCAATCACTTTTTACCACTTGAAAGAATTTCAATGCAATGATTTGATTCAAAATTGTTACCCTGTTGCTACAATATCGTAATAAAATTTATTAAACTTGATTACCCTGATGACTTCTCAAAAAGCTTTTAATTATATCAAATAAATTATTATTCTACACTGAAAGAAATACTCGTCGTGACGAGAACGAAATCATTTTGCTTAAATTTCTTTTATTAATATGGAGAAAAAAATTCATTCATGTATCAGGAAAAGGCTCATCAATGAGACAATAAATTTTTATTATTTTTACAACTACAATAATTAAAACAAAAAAAAAAAATTTAAATATAAACAGTGAGTAAGTGGGGAGCTCAAACACAGTATACAATATTCGAAGTAAATTGGGGTTCTGAGGAGCAACGTGGTGGTCGCGAAACAGCCCAGCCAGTAAGCCTTCAACTTTAGTTTTCTTGTATTCTTTAAAAAATATTGATCAGCCCAATTTTATTACAAAATAACTTTTTCAATTTTGAGGAAAAAGAAAAAATTAAAATTATTACATTTGTAGATGATATTAATATTTAAGAGCTTGCGCACAACTAAAATATAACTTTTTCAATATTATTGGTGATTATTTAAATTTGCTGATTAAGTGATACAAAAAAAAACAATGCTTCATTCTCTGAACGAATTATTTTCGCCAAAAAAAAAAAAAAAAACAACAGGATTTTTGGTTCTGTAATGCATTATTAATGCAAGCCGTAAGGTTCGAGTTCAAATCCCAGCTGGGCCAAATATAAAAAAAATATTTTTTATTTTTTTTTTGCATTTAAATGCAAACAGCAACTAAAATTAGTTCAAAAAAAATTTTTTTTTTAAATCATGCTAAATTTATTATACAAAAGTAATAATCTAATTCATAGTCAGATCGCTATTAAATTTCCTGTGGTTCCATTTACTCTAGTTGTTACAATGGCTGCATGGGTATTGTAGTTTCTCATCAAACGTGGGTTTGCGGTTCGAATCCCGCAAGAGATAAGCGGAAGAGAAGGCTTTGCAGTAGGAAATATCATTCAAATATGGATAATAGGCTGTAGAACTAGCAGCTGATTTTAGTCAATACTAAATATTGTTAAAAAATTTAACTGAATAGCAGATTCGATGCAATATTATGAAAGTTATTTCAACGCTACGAATATCTTAATAAGATCTACGGAATTCAGCTGCAGAGTGACTTTAGAGAGTGCATTTATGTGAATAATCCCCGTAATTTCTTCAGTTTTAAAGTTTTTTTTTAGAACACAATCACCCTCTGTACATTAAGGGCGCTAACATGTAAAACATTTCTATAAATTTTGAATCCTTTGTTCTAACTAGACAGCTCAAGTGAACGCAATGTATTTGACTAATATTTTTGTGGAGCCCATGAGCCCACGAGTGTATCTCGTCTTTACAAGCAGGGTCCCCATACAAAAAGCCCCCAACTGGTTTGTTAATAAATTCTTGAAAGGCATTAGCGCTTAAGGAATATTTTATTAAATTTAAATAGTCTAAATTAAAACTATAATGTAAAATTTTGGATTCAATAAAAATCAAATCAAAATAAATCTGGTTTATTAATAAACAAATTAGTATGAGTGTACAAAATGGACTTTCCTGTATTAATTCATCACTTGAAAATTCCAATACATTCAGCCAGCAACAGCACAATCGTACACATCTTATGGATCATAAAATTATTTTCGCCACAAAATTAAAAAATCCGAACATAGAGTAGTGTAGGGTGCATGAGTGCTTATAAATAACCACAAATGTTATATGATATTTATAATGCCAATGAATCCTCAATGTAGAAGCTACTACTAAACTAATAAACTATGATATAACAGTTATAAAGTGATTATTGATTTTAATCTTAGCTGTCCTTAAGCAGTGCTGCTTTACCAGATATGCATGTACGTGTGTGGAAAAAATGTTCAGATATTTCTTCATTACCTCAAAACTCTTAACAAATTTGTCCAGCAATAGAAACCTACAATTCTTTTATAAAATGAAATTATTTTCGACCATAGTGCAGTGTAGGGTGCACGACGAGTGCTTAGAAATAATCACAAATTTCTATGATGTTTGCCAATGCCAATGAACTTTGAATGTCGCAGCAACAAAAACCACGACATAACAGTTATAAAGTGATTATTGATTTTTGAATTGAGATTTTTTGTTTGGGTTTTTCTTAATAATAAAACAGCAAAATAAGCAAAATAGGCAAAATAGACAACAAAAGATAGATGATTGGTTTGATGCTTAACTGGAAACGAAAACAAGGTTTTGGCAAAAACCAAGCGATAAATATGTAGACATGCCAACACTGACAACAATTTAGGATGACGATCGATGATTGTCATAAAAATTAAACAGACAAACAAACAAAACTAGCATTTAAAATTTAGCAACAATGACTTGACAAACGATGAAAAACAAAAAATAAACGTACGATTTTCTTTAACAACTTCAACACAAAATGATGAAAAACTTTTAAAGCGAGCTGTCAATGTGACATTTTAGTGAAAGTAAAAACTTGAATTAGATTTATTATGCTTAAAAAGTTTTACTGAAAACAACGAAACAATAAAAACAAAACATGAGTGCATAAAAAACTACAAAATTTCATACATACATACATATGGATGTATGTATGTGAATGAGTGTGTAAGTTTGTATGACGCTGATGATAATAATGACGTTAATGATAATAATGACGTTTATCTTGAACATCATGTCTTATCTGTGTTTACAAAACAACGTTTTGTCAAGCTATTAATTTTTGATGAATGAATTTATTATTTTTTTTTTTTTTTTGCTTATTTTATTATTATGCATGTACTTATGCATGTATGTATGTATTATTATTTTTTTTTTTTTTTTTGCTTTAAGGAAACTTTAAGTGACAGTTACAAATTGTATAATTAAGTGTTTTGTGGTTGATGCAAAAATTTACTTAAATTTATGAGTCCAAAAAAAGCTTACCGCAAGTGTCATATACTTATGTATGTATGTATGCATTTTAATTTCGTCTTTAAATACTAAGGCTTACCTGCAAGAAAATAAAAAAGAGAAATTTTAATAATAATAATAATAATACAAAGGTTATAATAATATAAAAATAGTTATAATAAGTAACAACATGTTCGAATTTAATAAATGACAGGCTAATTCAAAACAATTAATACCAACTTCAAATGGATTTTAAATCTAGTTAAAAAAAACTTAATAAACACTTCATATATTTTTTTTTAATTTTTTTCGAATGAGCACATAATGCTAGGAACACAACTGGGACGAACAACGAGTTTTTCGCCGCGAATATTCGCCGTCCAAAAACAAAACGCATTGGTGTATACAAGGCGAATCCATTGCAGGTGGCCGCAATTCAATTCGCTTCAACATTTTCTCTCGAGACGCTTTGACGATAAAATCGTGGCAAAATGTAGAAGAAAATTGGTATGCGGGCACCTGTAATGGATTCGCCTTGGGTGTATATGAAAATGCGCACAGTCACAGCGTCGGTCGACAGTCGCTGTATGCGGCGAACTTGAAATAGATTTATTTCTATTTCTTACGCCGGCCCGTACCATGTGGCTATTTTGATTTTAGTTTTCAAGTGTGTTAGTAAAAACATTTAATTTTTAGTTGCTTTTTTAAAAAATTTTTTATTGGCCAGACGTAAGTTTGGCCTCACCAGCTAAAGAAGAAACTTAAAATCACATTTAAATTTTACTTTAATAGTTTTTATTTTAAGTGCTAAGCTTTGACTTTTTGCATTTAAAATAAAAAGCCAACATATTAGATTATAAAACATGTTTTTATTAGATTATTAGATTATATAAATTTTTTAGCAAGCAATTTTTTTTAATATGGTCACTCCATCAGCTGTTCAACTATAATAAGAGAAAATTGAAAAACTGAGAAAATGGATACAAGTGAAATTATAGTTGAAAATGTTAAACTTCATGAATAAATAAAAAATTATTATCCCAGATTATATAAACATCTGGGATCATGTTCATTATTTTAATTATTTTTACAAAATTTTAAATTCTTTGATTCATTTAATTTTTTTTTATTATCTTTGAACAAACAATAAAAAACTTTATCATTTATAACACATGTTTTTGCTTTTCGTCGTTATTATGCTTCATATGACGAATTTCGTCGTGTTGGGCGAAATTCGTCGTTCGTTCCAGTTGTGTTCCTAGCATTAGCTTGAATGCAGTAAATCAATGAACCATTTCCTATTGATTGTTCGATTATAAATTCTCGCTTTAATTTATTTGTCTTCACTTTAAGAACCTTTAACAAAATCTTTTCACTAATAATTTATTTTTTCTTATATCTTTTTAGGTAAGTGTCTGTTTTGTTAACTATTATTTGATCAAGTAAGTCGCACAAAATTTTGGAAAACATTGAAACCATGCCACAGAAGAGTTTTTAATTATTGAAAGAGATTTGAAATGAAATGGCGTGGTAATAAACAACCAGGGTTTGAACCATTTGAGTGCTGATGATCGTCGTGCTAGACGTGAAACAGCCAGGGTATGCTCCTTAGCCAATAAATCATCAACTTTACTTTTCTTGTCTACTTTAAAAATGTGGTTCACTACAATAAAATAAAAAATCTTTTAATTCTAAAATCGAACAGGTAGCTCGATTGAGGATGAATTTTATTAAATATAGATTTGTTTAAAATAAACTAAATCGGGCTTGCTAATTATGAGCAGTCCCCCAGGTTTTTCCTCATCTCGATAGCCCATAGAATTCTTAAACTGATGCCTTCAGTTTTTTAATATTTCAGAGATTTAAACAGACTCCAAAAAAGTCTAAGCAATCAAAAACAAAATGTTTAGCATTTCGTATCTTTTTTCCCAAATTCCTGCGGTTTTAAATTGGTTGTGTTTTACATAACCGTTTAAGGTTTGTATAAGCTTTTAGGATTATTTAGCTGTCTCTACAACTACCATAATCCTAATTTTGAGATCGGCGAAATTCTCGTGGGTTTTCGCTCTTCTGCCAGCAATCGCTGTTTGTAAAAAGTGCGGTAGTTGGCAAACGTTTCGCGAGTTGGTGCGACTTTGCATCCAGGTTTTAGTTTCTTAACTAGTTTAGTTTCTTAACTAGTCTAAATTTTATTTTTCGAATTTATTAAATCTAATCTAGAGTTTGACGTTTTTTCACTTTATTAAATTCGTTTTAGTTTAATGCCTTGCGATGCTATTTCAGTTTACTTTTCAACCCCAATTTGTTTAGCAGATTTTTCGCAATTTCATGTTCTATCAAACGTATAGTTTTAGTTTTCTTTCTGTTGTAAAATTTAGTTTGTTACATTGTTTGTTCAATCAGAGCTAGAGATGCTTAAGACCAAAAAAAGTATACGTATAAAAAATGCCACCTAAAAGACAAAAGGAAATCAAAATGAGATCATTTCATCGTACGGTAGAAGCGTAGCGCCAAACTTTTAAGCAGACAAATCAAACGTATGATACACTTATTTCAAATGAATTTAATACTTTTATGAATCATATCCTTATGCAATGTATTTTTCTACGCCAATTTGGTGTTTCTTCTCTCTTATTCTCTACAAACCATATACATATATTTCGATTCATAATTATGGCTTGTGAAACCATAAACAAGAACTCAAAAAGAATATTAGAAAACAAAAAAGCCAGGTATTTTTTCCAACTAATTTTCCACTTCTATTGGTTGCTGCGTAAGATTTGCGCCTCTTGTACACGTATATTGTTTTATTATTTTTAAAATAGCAATGAAACCGGTACTAGTTACACTCATTCATAAATTGAAAGGCCGCTAATATGGTGAAACAATATGATAAATTTTCAATTCATTCATTTGCTTCGTTGCCGCTTTTGTTCATTCAGTCATACAATGTTTTTTTTTTTTTTTTATATTTTAGTAGTAGACATTTTCGTTTGACCATAATAATGTTTCAGTTTGTAAATGCTTGTTTGTTTAGTTTATTTTTTTTTTAATGTTTTTACCTTTTTTATGTTGTTTTTTTCTTGTATGAAACGGGTGTACAAGCAACCAACAAATAAATGGTTCATAGAAATCAAAACTTATTTCAAATACTATTTGTTTTGATATGGTAAATGTTTTCTGCGGCCGCGCAAAGCATGACAAAATGATGAAATTGAAAGAAAATCAAAATGTTATGCCATTTACATATTGATATTAAAATTCCAATTTTTCAATTGAAGAATTTATATGTTAATGACGACAGGCAAGTTATCACATTTACGCGTTTCGCTTAAAACGTCTTTCTATATAACGAGTTTTCTCAGAGACGGCATCAAACGAGCTCAAAATTAGTACAGGGTTACCGTAAGGTTTTTTCTTAATGATCTGCCATTTATAACTTCCAAACCTATCCACACGCTGTGGCAGCATTTGCCATTGTGTATATTCAACACATTCATTCTCGCTGCGTTTTGTGGCGATGGAGTACATTCAGTGAATTCTGCTCAATTAATGGAGCAACTTCTACCAGCAGTTCAATTCTAGTAATTGTAGTTTTGTATGGTATGCTGAGCATTAAGTACACAGAGATGAAACGCGACCAGAATGAGATAGCCAGTCAGCGCAAAGCTCTGTACGTCTTGTTTTCACAATCTCTGTGATACTGAGCTTAATTGAGGCCTTACTTGCGTACTTGTCAAAATTGTAAAAAACATTTAATTTCTTATTTGGTGTTTTTCGACCCCTGTTTTCATATTTTATATATTTATTTTCTTGAGCTAAGGGTCTTTTTGTTTTAAATATTTAATTATTTTTGTCGGTATTTCGCTCTCCTTCGGATAGCTTCTTCAGGACAATAATAATGAAAATAGTTATATTATCAATAATTATTGATTTTTGAAAAAAAAAACAATAAAAACTATTTTCATTATTATTGTCCTGAAGAAGCTATCCGAAGGAGAGCGAAATATCGATGGAGCGATCAAAAATTAAATATTAAAAAAAACCCTTTAGCTCAAGAAAATATATATACAAAAAAATTTATACATTTAATTTGCTTCCACGCTATTTTTTTCCTTCTCAGTGACCTTCAAGGCCAAACTTCAAATCCTATCTATTCTTTTGCAGATGACAGCAGCATTTGTCATTCATATTGATTTAATCATAGGCCACGCCTATTGCAGATCGACGCCCAAGGACAGATTATGAGCGATACGCCCATTGACGATTTGCGCGTAATTTTCGAAACAGGGTTGCTTTCAATGTTCGCGAGACCCAGTGTTGCCTATTAGCACATAGACGAACGCCCGCCGGTGCTGTCTCATCTGAAATTATAGATGGCATAAACATTCGAGGGTTCAGTAGCTCTTAATATTCTTGGCGATGTTTGCCGCACTGAGTATATTTTTTATGCGCTAAAAGAAGCATTTAAGGGCCTTCGTTTTTTGAAACGCTGCAAGACATACTTCCAATCTCCTCATTATAACACTTACATGCGAACGAAAATGGAGTACAACTCTCATGCTTGAGCCGGTGCCTCAAATTCTATTTTGGGGCCACTAGGCAGGAGAGGCCTCATCAGTGACAGTAGAATATCCAACTCTATCGATTCACTAGAGCATCCTCACAGTATGGAATGCGTTACAGTGTTCTATCGTTATTACTAGGTTTGCCTTTTATGTTTCTTGATATGGCAACCCTAGAGTAGTTTAGGAGTCCTGCGCGTATAGTCGTGACTTGGCATCTGAGAGGTCAACGTTCCTAGACACCTGAAGAAGCGGTTGCTGCATTTAGAATGTTTGTTTTGGAGATACCTCAATCAGAGGGGTCAAAATGCTTCGATGCTAAATTTTTTAGATCTTCATAAGGAATATTTTGAAGAACAATAAGTTGCTTTTCGATACTTAAACTTTTTTCTTCTCTAGTCTCGAAATATAGAAGGCAAGCCTCATATTTTTTACGCAATAAGCGTGAATCGTCAAGAGCACATAGATTTGTAGTCGATTGGCCAGTGAATCGCTTAACGCATTACAGAGAGAATTCCTTTTTCAGCAGTACGGTTTTTGTCTGTGGAACAAATTGCCTAAAAACATATTCAATTTCTCGCCAGTTACAATTCAAAAATGATGAAATCAAACGTACACTTTCTGCTCCTTCCCAAAACCTATTTTCCTAGCTGCGTTACAATAAGCAGCACAAATAGGGGTCGTTCCCTGATTACTGGTCCAAGTTAAGAAAAAAAAAAAAAAAAAAAAGAAAAACATAAGTTGCTCTTCTCTTGACATTTAAACCAGGACAGCTTACAACATGCTTTTAGCTTATAATACCAAGTTAATCACTTTTAACTTTCATGTTTAACAAATCACACGCATACATATTTCTTAAGAACTAAAATTTCAACCTTAAAAATAACACTCACAAATGGCTTTCATTGGCTGTCAACTGCGAAACCAAAAAAAAAAAAAAAAAAAAAAAAGCAGAAGAAGTATTTGTTTTGGCCATCCTTTTGTTTTTTTCCCTCTTGCTCTGCGCTCTTGTATGTGGCATCTAATTTATGATCATTTTTGTTACCATAATGACACCTTAACTTTTTTTCTCTTTCCCGCTGTTGATATTCTGAGGTGCCGTTTTAAGCGTTTTTGTGTACTTAACCTGATTCATATCTGGCTTAAATGTATGTACAATAGGGTGGGTCAATTTAGCAATCGATATAGTAATCTTAAATTGTCGCTAGCTTTTGGCATGAGGAAGAAAAAGTTTAAGTAGGACATATAAAAAAAAAAATAAATAATTTTCAAGGCGTCCCAATTTCGATTTTTTTCTACGCTTGTCCACCTAAGGAGGTTCGAAAAAAATATGCGAGAGAAGAAATTTTTAAAGCTTGGTCAATCAGTTGACTGCTCTACCGGCACTCGGGGATGGATAAGTATTAAGATACCCAATTCATGTTTTCTGAAATCTTCATTAATTCTGAAATTTGCATTAATAAGTCCCAGGGTGCCCGCAAAGGGCTACTTTAGGGTCAAGCCGTAGTAAATTTTTTCTCATATTTCTTATGACATAAAAAAAATAAAATAAAAAATCAATAATAATTTTCAAGGCGTCCAATTTTTTTTTTTTGTAATTTGGCGATTTAAGGAGGCGTGGCTCAGGGTCAGTGGGTTCGAAAAAAATATGGGAGAGAAGAAATCTTGAAAGCTTGGTCAATCAGTTGACTGCTCTACCGGCACCCTGGGATGGATAAGTATTAAGATACCCAATTCATGTTTTCTAAAATCTTCATTAATTCTGCAATTTGCATTAATCAGTCCCAGGGTGCCCAGATCTGTTAAACATTACATTAGTGTCCAAAAAGTGTGATAGTCTGGACTCAAAGTGCATGTATGTGAAAGTCTGTCCAATTTGCTAATATTTTGAAATTTTTCAAAAACGATATTTTTCTATGCGATCAGAGTTGCAGTTTCGAAGTTGTTTACAAAATTATAATAGTGTTTTGCCGTTTTGATGCGACTTTTTAAAGTAGAACAGTATGCTATCAGATTTGGGTAAGAATTTTCAGTGACTGAATCGTAAGATAGAGTGGGATAGTGTATTACAGCCCAGAGAAAAACTCCCATACGAAAATAAAAAAAATATTGAAATATAGACGCCTTGAAAAGTATACATAAAATTTGTTTTCTTTTTTTTATATGTTGTAGGGAAATACTCTGGAAAAATCAATAGCAAAAAATTTCTGTACTCACATTGAACTGCCTTAATGTATAGGTTTTCTGATTTTCTGTTCTTTTTTTTTGTGGATTTTGGTTTGTGCCTACAGCCAAAAAAAAAAAAACACAGAAAAAGAAATGCTTTTAAGCCAAAACTTGTAACAAAAGACCATAATGATTAACCTTAACATTTATCACCCAACAATAATCAGCTGGTTTATAATAAACTATACAACCCTGGAACATAATTTTCGAAATACACATTCTTCTTTTTTTTGTGTTTTTTGGTTTCTACAGATAAGCTGGAGCAGCTTTTATACTTTTCGTACAGAAAAACACAGAAAATAAAGTGCTGCTTATCCAAAAAAAAGAAAAAAAAAAAAAAAAAGAAAAAAAAAAAAAGAAAAACAACTGCAAGAAAACTAAACAATGTTAAGACAAAAAAAAACATACACATTGTACACACAAATTGGCCAGAAATGCTTCCGTCATTGACATACAACATGACAATTGATTTTTGTTTTTGATACGCGCCAAAATTTACTACTATCATCGTTATTTGAACGGGTATTCATTTCGTTTTGCCTGAACTCGTATGTGCCGCACAAAATGCACAAACCCAGTTTACCTTAAGTTTGTTTATAGGACAAACGCGTCAAACTGTGCTTTTTCGGTTTGCAGTTTGCAGTTTGCAGTTTGGCGTTTTATTTTTTTTTTTTTTTTCATTTTCTTAAAGATTTTTCAAACAGATGATATTTTAGAATCTAAAATAAGGCTGATGTTGAAAGAAATTACAAACCAAAGACAAAAATAAAAAACAACACAAATATTTTATGGAGTTTCATATTCTATTTGGTTTTGTGTGTAAAGTAATTTTTTTTTTTGAAGCCACATGTGTACATACATATGTATGTGTAAGCATGCGCTTGTATATGTGTGTGAATCACACAGTTATGTTAACAATTGGTGTTGCACAAGGAAGAAAAATCAAAACAAGGAGTCATGAGTTCTGCCAAGAATAAATAAGTGTAACTCTGGGGACTAGAAGGTAACAACAGTTAGACAGCAGAAATCAAACTTAAACCAAAAAAAAAAAAAATAAATAAAAATAAAAAAAATAATAAACATCATTTCACAACAGAAGCTGCCATACAAGTCAGAAATTATACAATAAATAAAAATAACAAACTATCACCGTCTGGCAGGCCAGAGTAGGATTAGATTGAAAATTATATTTTTAAGAATTTTCCTACAAATAACTAGAATCGATATGCAGCTGTAATAATTGATTTTATCATCAAGTAATAACAAACATTAAATAACATAGTCTCAGGTATATTTAACTAAATAGCTTGCCTGAAGGAAATGTGATGATTTACTATTGACATGGTCACCAGTACTAGTGACATATTATACCTCAAACAATGATTTTTTTCTGTTGACATTTAACATGTGTTTGTCATTGCCAACCAGCTACACCGACGAAGGAACTAGTGACCAGGTGGTTCTAATGCGACTATATGACGGCCATGCTACTATTGTTTCTCTATAGACATTGTCGCTAAGGAAATTTAGCATTTAAACTTCAGTCGTCAAACAGTGCAACCCATCTAATGTTTGACCTTTCTTGCAACGTTGCTAAATTTATATTTCTAAAAAAATCAATCCTAAACTGCCATTAAAATACCGAAAACTTCTCTGATTTACTACAATTAAATTACAGAAAAGTTTTATTAAGCTAGAGAACTCCAACTGAGTTTTAGGCACAAGTTGCCTTATCACTTCTGAGCGTAATTTGCTAAAAAAAAATAAGCTTTGTTTTAAGTTAAATACTTTTGCGCTTATGTACATGCACGTTCACGTATTTTATTTATAATTTTAGCGGTTTAAAAAAGTTGACAATTTTTGTACAGTATTGTGCCCAGTTTTTTTTTCTTTTTTGATTCTTTTGTTTTTTAATATTTTGTAGCTTTCTTGCAAGCATGTGTTTTTATCTGTTCAATTGTTTATTTGTTTTCATTTTTTTTTTTCTTTTACATTTGAGCCAAACGGCGTATAAAATTCTATCTTTAGAATTTTTTTTTTCAGAAAAGAATAAAATAAAAATAAATAAAAATGTGAATTCTTTTTTTTGATTCAGCAGAAATATAAAAAGAGCAACAAATTTTACTTCATTCCCGGTTGAGTGACTGAATGTGTTTAGTTTGGCTAAAAAAGGCTGGCTAAAGTTGAAGTAGTACTTGAAATTTCTTTCAAAAAGGGGAAAATTAATCGATTAGATACTTTTAGTTATGTTTTATGTTTTGCGGGCTGCCGGTCATGAGACCGGTCCAGTGGGGTCCTATAAAGGTCCTATTGTGCTAATGCTTTAGTAACGAAAAAGTGAAAAAGTCAATGTCAAGTCTCTTTGACAAAATCATGTGGATTCGCCAATCATGGCGGATATCGAAAACAACCGGCAGTATTTTCGGTTTTAAAGAGCTAAGATCTTGAATGGTTCATATTTCAGAAACTACTTCTTATGACAAAAAAAAAAAAATCATTACAACTTTATCTTCCAGTTCAGCTGAAGAGAAGCCAGGACCCAAGAGGGCCAGTCTCATGACTGGCAGCCTTTGAAACATCTTCGAGTTTGGCTTAATTTATATTTGAACTACTAAATTTTAAAATTAGTGAATACTTAAATCACACGTAAGCGAAGAAAATTTAGCGTTTAAGCTACAAAGTACACTGAGGTGAAAGTCGGCCAAAACGAGATGGTAAAACAGCGCTCCTCTCGCTTCAGGAAGTGAGTGCTCCAAAATTCGTAGCAACACAAAAGAAAAAACGTTTTTCGCAGTTCCTTTTTAGTGTCAAAAAATATATATGTATAAAGCTTAGTATACCTATCTCTTTCTAACAAATGCTCTAACAGCTGATTTGGACTATTTTTGGGTCCATTTTTTTCAGCCCTGTAAACTCCATGGTTTGAACCATGGAACCACTCACTAACAAGGTAACCTCTTCCCTGCAATAAGAACAACTTATAGTTAAATAAAATATATTTTGAATTTGTATAACTTCTGAGAACTGTCAAAGTGACACCACTGCTACAAATTTTACAGCATTTACAGAAAAGAGATGAACAGAGCTTATGCTGATTTGTTAACTCGTTTTAGATGTCTTTCATTTCTGCGTTCTCTGGACAAGTTTCCGAATTCAGATGATTAACAGCTCAGCTAATGAGGCTAGGTTATAAGATGTATCATTGTTTAAGCTTTGTCAAACAGTAAAACACATCAGCTGTTTGACATATTTTGCAACGTTGCCAAATTTATTTTTCTAAAAGAATCAATAAATGGTTCGCCGATTTGCTATAGTCAAGTTTAAGCTGCAATTAAATCACAGAAACAATTCGTTATGCTAAATGTTTAACTGTTTTTCTAGCCATTAAAGGCTACTTGATCTCACACCCAAAATATTTACGAGCCTGTTTTTACCAACGATTAATCTAAACGAATTTTGCAACTCTAAGCTTCATGCTCTTTTTGCCATGGTTGCATGTACGGCTGGTATGCGTTCACTGTTGGTTTAAAAAAATTTTTATATTTGGCTTAATGCCAAATAAAATAAAAAAAATAAAAAAAAAACGAAGAAGAAACTGTTACGTGCAACAACAGCCAGCAATAGTGCAAGAAACAAGCAGCAGCAAATGTGAGAGCGCAGCAACTACAGCAAATAACATCACCGTTAAATGGTACAATATTGAAATTTATTTTTAAGTTGATGATCATTTGATGAAAATTTTACGATGTCGTATACAATGGCCAATGCGAACACACGAAATAGCAGCAACATTTTTATAGCACAACTTTTGGATATTGCAGCAAAAAGCAACATCCTAAAAGAATTTGAACTTTATGTTTTTTTTTTCTTTTGCGATTTTTATACGCATTAGTTTTAAACTTTTTTTTGGTACTGTAAGTGTCTTAAGCAAATTTTTCTTTTTACATTGTTTCTAATCGAACGTTATGGAACTCTTTCCACGCTTTCATTTATTTTAATTTTATTTTTGCTCCAAAAATAGAACAAACAATTTCAACAGACATTTTTATTTGGGTTTCAATGCGTTTCAAGAGAAGAAAACAAAATTTGTTGGCTGCTTTGCTGGAAATGTTTGCAAATACTTTGTGTTCAGGGTTTTATTGCGCTTTGAAAATTATTATTTATTTTTTTTTTTATTGCTTGTATGCTAAAAAACTTAATAACAGCATATTAAAAATTTTGTATGGAAATTTCCATACAAAATTTTTAACATGCTGTTATTAAATTTTTTAACATACAAGCATATATCTTTGGAAAAAATCAATGAAATCAAATTAAATGTTTTTAACAAGTTTAGAGCTCCAAGGCAATAAACAATTTATGAGGAAAAAAAAAGATGTGTTATCAATATTATTTATTAGCTAAATTTAATCATCCAACAATTTTAACTCAAGGCAACTGTTTAGTAGTAAAAGCTGAGATTTTACAAAATGTATAATTACTTATAAAAAACTTTGTATTGTTTGTCATAGAAATCTCTCCAGAAAAAGAGACAGGGTCTTGTTAAAGTGACATCCCAGCTCTGAGGTTTGAAAGCGGTGATACAGTTGACTGGGCAAAATCGTTTAGAACAAAATCAGAGTCCAATTCATTTGATCAATAGGAAATTTAGAAAAAAAGCGGTAACAAATCTGCATTGTTTACCCAGTCCTGTCTGGCGAAAATTAAATTTCATGCAGCCTCTATATGCAGAAAAACAAACGCAAATGTTCATTAAAAAAAACTTGATAAAAATTAGACTAAATTTGTACAAAAAATGGCCTAATTTAAAATAAAGTATTAATTCAGGTCCAAAAATGAACCATTTCAAAAAATATTTGCTGTTTTTTTCAGCTGTCTATATGCCGACGACATTTCGTTGGTGCTAATCAACTCATCAGTAGACTTGAAAAGGTTCATTTTTGGACCTGAATTAATACATTTCAATTGGCTCTTAAAGCAAATAAATAATTAAGTTCATATTAAAATAAAGTAAATAGCCTGGTTTCGAAGCACTTTGGCTGCTGATCAGCGTCGTGGTGGACATAAAGCAGCCATGCTATGTTCCCCAGCCACTAAGTCTTCAACTTCACTTGTTTCAGCTGGGGTACAACTAGTTGTTGCAGAACTATCCTGCCTCTCATGAGCAACCATTTGGTTTTAAGCTTATTTTTACCTTCTGTTTTTAATTTAATTATCTGTGATATATGATTAACAATTTATTTGTTGTATTTGGTTTTAAACAAAAATGGCTCTCATTGAACAAGAACCAAAAAGTGTAGTAATTTTCTTGCATGGCGCCTAAAACCATCAAACTACAAAGGTATAATTTTCAATAATAATTATATCGTACAAGAAAATCTGACACATAACACTGCGCAGCCAATTAGTCTTCTAGAACTTAAGGTACCACAAAAAAGAATAAGAAGAAGAAGCAGCAAAAAACTGCATAAAACATTATGGCCTGCAGCCCAATAAATCCACTAAATAAATCGATTACTTAAACATCGATTGCTAAAATAAAAGTAAAAGTCAGTAGTCAGAAAAACATTTATTTATTGAATTCTCTTGCGCAAAAAATGAAAGAAGAAAAATTAAATAAATAAATCGGCTGCATAACAATTGCATGCAGCAACCACAGCAACAGCATTATAAATGTCTTACAAACAATAAGGGCAATAAATGATTAAGATGGGTATAAATTAAAGTCCATTTGAACTCTTGAACCGCCCATGCAATGTTAACGCATAATAATTTTTATGTCTTTGCACTGAACGGCTTAAAATCCAATGCGGTGTTGCACGAGTACGAGACACACACACACATGGACACGGACACGGACACAAAAAAGGAATATGTTAAAATATTAAAAGGAATAATGAAAAGGTTTGTGGTATTTTTTTTTTTTTGCTTTTACAAAATTGTTGGTACCCATATGGGAATCTGCAACAACACAGGGTCAAATGTATAAAATTGTGCTTTTGGGATCAAGAAAAGGAGACAAATACAATGGTTTTATTGTTAAGTTTGGTGATGCTTTAAGTCAGCAAGACAGTGAGTGTTGCCAAAAAAAAAAAAAAAGTATACGGCTTTGCAGGCACGCTATAGGCAGCATTAACATATATTTGAAAGAAAAAGGCTCTTTCAAATAAGGTAAGCAGAATGCAAGAACTCGAAAAATTTTGCAAATGAAAAATATAAATACTAAATATTAATTTATTACTTCAAAATAAATTCTCAAAAAAACCAAAAAAAAAAAAAAAATAACAATAATAAAGTGATTTTACTTCCTCCAAGATTACACGGGTGAGGGCAGCTGCTTTTAAACCACTATGACATTAGTTATGACCTGGGTTCGCAGCCATTTGGCTGCTGATGATCGTTGTGGTGGATGTGAAATAGCTCCAGTTTTTATTTGTTGTCTTATTGAAATATAAACTTAATTATTTATTTGCTTTAAGAGCCAACTGAAATAATGTATTAATTCAGGTCCAAAAATAGACCTATCAAATGTTTTCCGTTTTTTATTTATTTATTTTTTTTTTTTTTTTTTGCTTTAAAAGACAGAAAACATTTGATAGGTCTATTTTTATACCTAAATTAATACATTTGTTGCTTTATTTAAAAAAAAAAAAAATTTAAAAGACAAAAAACTAAAATTAATACATTTATATTAAATTACTTTAAAATTAATGATCATCAGCATCCAATTGATAAAATTGTAGTAATTTAAAAAATGTTGATTACTACAATTTTACCACACACAAAAAAATCGTTCTGAATTCTGAAAAAGGAAAATCGAACTAAAAGCTGATAAAATAATAAACGATTGTAAATCATCGAAGATGGACTATAAAGTTAAATTAATGTTTAGAATATAATAACTTCAGCCTCATACAACATTGACTCACACAAAAAGGGCTGCGTACTACCGTGCTAGAGTTAGACAAAGGGTAGCCCTTGTAGTAGGACCGCCTTTAGTTTTTTCTTGTTTTTAGTAATGGTCATTGGAGAGTCGTGCCAACTGTATACAGGGTGAAAATGTCAAGTCTCTATCTCTTACGGCTCAAAAGTTTCAGCTGACTTTTAAACTAAAGGGTGCTCACATGTATAGAGCAGTATATAAATTTTTACTTTCTGTTATTTCTGTTACTTGTTGTTACAGAGAACTCATAACTAGATATGCTGTGAAAATTTCAAGTGTCTTTTTTTGAGGGTTTAAAAGTTGTTTATTTAAATTTTTTTTGTTATGGAACCACCCTTTACTTTTCAACTTTTTGCTATTTGTTATTGTATATCCTATAAAACTATATATCCTGTGAACATTTCAAATATCTATCTCTCATGACATAAAAGTTACAGCCAGCTCTAGCTAATTTTCATAGTTTCTGGTATGGCAACACCCTTTAGCTCTCAATTTTTTTTTTTTTTTTTGGTTTTATCATTATTTGTTGGCCGGCTAACCACATCTTATGTAACAGTTTCAACTATCTACCTGCTACAGTTGGGGGGAGAAGAGAATGTGACCTGTGACGGATGGTCAGGTGGACAGCGAAGTGTCCGAACTTTTAACTGTATGAATACGGTACCCTAAGAACCATAAGCAACTACTCCTTTTTTTGTGTTCTAAAAACTTGTAGCCAGTTTTTGTATAAATTAGTTTCTTTGTAGGTCTTCTGAGGGTCAGTACTTAGGAGACGATCCCTGGGTTACATAGCCAGAGCAGCACAGTACTGAATCAGAACAGTACGAAAGTACCCTTTACTTCTAAGTTTTTTGTTGTCTTTAGTATTTGTTGCTGTGACCACATACGTATCCTGTAAAATCTTAAGCTTTCTGGCTTTTAATGTGCAAAAGTTACTGCTAATTTCAGCTAATTTTTACAGCTTTTTGAATGGGTACCCTGTTTAGTAATTAGCTGTTTGCTGTTTTTAGTATTTGTTGTTGTAGCGAATAGGTAATTACATGTACTGTAAAATTATCACTTGCAGTTTGGGAAAATTGGGCCTGTGCCGGACGGACGGATGTAGAAGTCTCGGTAATAGTTCTGTCTTTTTTTAACCCCATAAGTACGGAACCCTGAAAATGGAAATTTTTCGCGGATATTTGCCGCTATTAAATTTTTTAAGGACTATTGCAGGTCTATTTTTTTATACTTCAGTTTTTTTTTCCTTTGAACAAGCAGCCTACACTGGCTTAAGTATATTTCTCGGAGGAAGACATGGGCTCTCACACTGCTCCTATCAATCTAATCCAACAGCCGTTTTATTTTATTGTTTAGCTTACAATAGTGTTTTGCAAAAGTCCATGTCGTCAGCTCAGATATTTTATGAATTAAATTTGGTGATTTTATTTGGTGTCGGTCGATCAACATTGATGATGGTGGCTACTTAAGTTATGGGAAGTCTCTTCTTTTATGAATTTTTGGGGCTTGCAGTTTTTTTTTTTTTTGTTTTTTTTTCTCTTTGTGTTCGCTTTAAGCCTGGGTCATAAGGCTATCAGACATGTGTGTAAGAATAATAAAATGTTGTTGTACAAAAGCTTCATCATGATGAAGTTAAAAATCATCATCTTTACTTTTCTTTTTCACTGATTTTGGTAGTAACGAACTTTAACTTTTATATACAAAAGTCTATTTTGCTTTGCTTTAAAAATTTAGGAAAAAGTGAATTTATTGGCTTTTTTTTCGTTCTGTCGCTCTAAGCATTCAAGAATTTCCATGAACTTTAGTTGTTTAAAAGCAAACTTTTCAGGTGCCTTAGTTTGCCCTTTGCTGGTTTAGTCAATACAATATTATTGTTAGCTTTTCATAACAACCATAAAGGCATTATTTGTATATATTTAATATACAAACTCATACACATCTTTGCTGCTGCAATGTTAGAAAACTCGAGTTACCAGTTTTGGTAAGTACTTACAAGAAGCATGTTGATCCATCCATACCAAATACCAACTTGTCAATCACAAAAATTGAAATGGAAAGAAAAAAATGTAACAAAACGGGCAAGTGGAAAAAAAACACACTGAAAGAACTAAACAAATGCAAAATCTGATATAGTGTTTTTTCCCGCGGCTAAAAGCAGTTGCTTTTTACTTACTTCTTTTCTCTAAGTTACGCTGTGTTGCCAGCATCCAAACAACCATCTACCTTGCTGGCAACGGAGGGAGGGAGGCAAGAGTTCTTTTTGTGCCATAATCAACAATTGGAACACATAAAGATCAGCCATGGAATAGCCAATTGGCAACCGCCTTTTTTTATATGCAATATGCAAGCAGACTGAAAATTTGTTAGAAATTTTTTGAATAGTCTATTCATCATCCATACTAGTGGTCTGCATGTGGTGGAGACGTTTACTATTAAGATTGTTTGGTTAAATTTTTACATGGAAAAATGTGTATACATTTTCTATTAGGACAGTTCGGCGTTTGTTTGGCAAATTTAGAAATAGATTTTGCCGGAAATGTTTAGAGCCTCGTGGCTCTTTTCACATCAAATTTCATCTTATATGATATTTCACACCACAGCCATGACATTTTTAGCTGAAGCAAATGTAGCTAGCTTTAAGAGAAATATAGAGCAGTGATCGCTGGTTTCACTATTATTTTTTTTACCCCAAAATCCTCGCTCATCCCTGGGGCATTTAATGGTACAACGTGCTCATAGAAACCAGTTTGGCACCTTGCTTGCCTGTGTATAAAAGATGCCTACTGCCTCGGTTATTTATCTTTTAAGTCCCATGATCTGGAGGTCAAGAGCCCCTACTACTGCAGGTTAATCGGCACTACAGAAATCACAGTCTTCAGGAGCTAGTCTGCTCGGCTAAATATGGAAATTTTTGGATTTGCCTTTCTTTGCCTCAAAATCTTACCGGAGACAAATAATACTGCATCTTGCTCATAGAAACCAGCCTGATAATCTGATTGCTGGGATATGAAATGTGCTGAAAGCACCTCGATTATTTTCATAACCAAAATCCTAATCATATGACCTCTTGAGTCCCCAGATCTGGGGGTCGTGGTAAAATGAATTTTTTAGATCACTAGAGGTCAATCAGCATTACAGAAATCAGAGTCCTAGTGTAACTCTCAGGAGCTCGTCCGCCTGGTCACATATTTTCATATGGCTTTCATTTCATTTCCTTGGCTTTGATATTCTTTGCGCATCTTGAGTCCCCAGATCTGGGGGTCTTGGTAAAAAAAGAATTTTTTAGATCACTAGAGGTCAATCAGTATCACAGAAATCGTCTGCCTGGCCACACATGAAAATCCTTGACTTTGATGTTATTTGCGCATCTTGAGTCCCCAGATCTGGGGGTCGTGGTAAAATGAATTTTTTAGATCACTAGAGGTCACTCAGCATTACAGAAATCAGAGCCCTCGTGTAACTCTCAGGAGCTCATCCGCCTGGCCACACATGAAAATCCTTGACTTTGATGTTCTTTGCGTCAAAATCCCACCGGGGACAATTAATACTGCATCCGACTTATAGAAACCAGCCTGATGCCTTGCTTTTAGCGGGATATCAGAAGTGCTGGAAGTGCCTCGCTTATTTTGGTCACCAAAATCCTGATCATGTGACCTCTTGAAATCCAACATGTGGGGGTCATGGGTACCCACAACTATAGTTCAATCAGCACTACGGGTGTTAGAGCCCCAGGGCATCTCTCCGGGGGTTGGTGTGACCGGGCAACAAATGGAATTCTTTGGTTTTACCTCAAAAACTTCCCCAAGGGCAACTACTGCTACATCTTGCTCATAGAAACCAGCTTGATGCATTTGCTTGCTTGAGGTACAAAAGATGCAGGAGACGTCACAGTTATTTTGGTAACCAAAATCTCAATCAGATGACAGCCTGTCTGGGGCTACCAATGTACTTCCAACTTAATTAGATTAGTCAGCCCTAATTCGATTAAGGTTTCAGGGTAACTCTTAGGTAACTTTACTATTTTATATTTCTTTAGCTTTCTCTACTCCGACTGGGTCTATGCTGAACACGTTTACAGCATATTTGCTGGCGTTGATGGCTGAAAATGAAATCCTGGAGCAGGAATTTGCAATGAGTGCGAGACGTTATAGGAAATGTTATGCTTGATGAAAATGATGCTGCTGATAGCAGACAGACAACAGAAGCAAAATGAAAAGAACAAAAAAATATATAAAATAAAACGAACACTTCTCAAGCCAAATTTGGTAAACATGGAAATTCCGATTTTCAATAAAAGTTAAGAGTTTACAAATATAGAATATGAGTTTTTTTTTTCTTTGTTTTCTTTCTTTAAGTCGCCCAGATCTGTTTATTTAACGCAAACAGGAAATATTATTTAAAAAGACTTTGTTGCAGCTTTTGATTGTGTTTTTTTTTACTTAATGAAAACTTTAGTTTGCTGAAGAATTTAGGAAGTATATTTAATTGCAGATTATTGAAGGTTTGTAATTTTTGTAATAAAAAAAACATTTTTTTTGAAAAAATAAGAAAAATGTGTCAAGAGTTTTATATACATATGTATTTATTTTCTTGAGCTAAAGGTTTTTTTTTTTTATTAAAATATTTAATTATTTTTTGTTGATATTTTGCTCTCCCTCCGTTAGCTGCTTCAGGATAATAATAATGAAAAGGGTTTTGATTGGTTTTTTTTCAAAAATCAAAAATATTTAAAATAAATAAATATGTGATGAAATGGCGATTACTTTGGTGCTGACGTTTTTATGGCTTATAATTACACTTCGCTGCAGAGTTGTATTCTCTCATTACATTTATAATGTAATGACTTCATTTGCTAAATTTCGTTGTTAGTTGGCCAAACAATTATTCCTCACTTTTCGAGATGCGATGAGATAATTTGTTTGACTATTGTTCAACACGAGAGCTTTTCGCTGAATTTGCAGAACAGCACCACAGTTCTTTTTTTTAAGCAAAGCAAATACCATGTTAAATGATCACTTATAAAATTCCCATTTCAACCGGACAGTTACAACCACTTGTCGATGGAAAAAAAATCGAAAAATACGTTAAATACATTAATAATTCTGCCTAATTTTATGTTGTTTTCAAAGTCTGCCTGATTTTTTGCTTGACAACAACTTAAAAAAAAAACAAACAAAAAACCACCAGCATTGTCAATTTTATTTGAGCTGCCATTTAATAATTTATTAATAAATAACTTTGATGGTTTTTGAATATTTTTTTTTTGTCTTCAAAGATTTGTTTTTTTTTCGTTTTTTCGTTTTTTAAATTAATTGTCTTACACATTTGTTGATGAGTTTACACGAACAACTTGAAGGAAACAAATTTCTCTCTGGATATTTTATGCGTATCTATACACATGTTTTTATACCCTTCACAAAAATGTGTAAGGGTATATATAAGTTTATGATTCCATGTGTAACGCATTGAAATAACCATCTAAGATCCCATAAAGTATATACATATATTCTGGATCAGCATCAATAGAGATTACGATTAAGCGATGTCCGTCTGTCCGTCTGTAGTCGTTGAAACGGTTTGAGATAGAAACCTCATTCTTTAGCTAAAATGTGTTAAGCCCCGGTAGTGGGTCTGCTATTGATGGGTCCACGGATAGTCAAAATATAGCCAAAAAAAACAGATTTTGAGGGGCATTTTTAGCCATTTTTTTTGGTCAGATTTTTGAAAAAAAATTTTGGCACCAAAAATCAATCAAAATGGTTGATATATCATTGTGAAGGGTATCTAAGATTCGACCCAGCCGAATATAGCACTGTTACTTGTTTTTTTTTTTTGTTCATTTCATTTTTTGTTTTTGTAGCCATTAAAAACTTACAAAATTTCGTAAAAACATACATTCGAAAATCACAACAAACAATAAAATTAACAATTTAAATTTAAAAATTAAACACATCATCATAAAAAAAAACAGAAACATACACTAACAAAAATTTTGTTGTTGAAACTCTTTAAACATATGTACATACATAAATTTTGTGTTACTTTTCTGTTACGAAGTACAAGTGTTGAAATTTTATTTTATGTTATTTATTTTGTTTTTTTTTGTGTGAAGAGTTCATTGAACTTTTTGTGTAAAACTTCTTGTGTTTCTGTATCTTTTGACAGACTCTTTTGTTGATATTAACACAAAAAAGCATCTTAATTTTAGTGTGCACTGTATATGTAATACATATGTGCGGCTGAACACAATTTTTCGGTGTCAGTATTTCAGTTTCTTGCATGTGTTTCTATGCCGAATGCCATGAAGAACTTTATTTTAATTGTTGCAAGATGTTTTGTTTTCTTTTTGATTTTGTTTTTTTTTTCTTTTTGTAGTAAAAAAATAATTTGTCAAAATTTGTGTCTGCGAACTGTTTGTTCATCCCTGCGTTTGTGTAGTCTTTAGACAGAAGTGATTTAATGAGAATTTAGTGCTTCATTTTTAGATTTAAAGGATTTAATAAAAGATCTTTTAATGCTAGTATTTATTTGCTGTCTTTAAAATATTCGCTGTACACACAATACACAATCTTGTGCAGTTAAAAATATTTTGTGCGAAAAGCGTGACCAAATATTCTCTTACGGAGATTATACGTAGATCAGTACGTTCATGTTTTGCCACTTTTCATCAGTGTCTGGTTGGCAGCAGATCATGAAAAAATAAAAAAAGTGGAGTAGAAGAAAGTATGGAACCTTGCAATACCCGTGAATTAATCGTAAAGACTTGAAAATTTGGTGTAACTAAAATGCGTTTCATAAGGAGTTAGACAGAATTACACTAAGAATTCTGATTTGGCACCCTTTTTGGTCTTCCACATTAAATATATATTTATGTTATTTTAAGTGAAAAGCAGTAACAGTGCTGTATTCTGTAGGGTTGAGTCCCCAATAGCCCTCACAAAGGTCACCTCCATACATCGTTGCTGTTTATTTGGGCAAAAATTTCATATTATTGAAACCGCCTTAAATAGATTATCGGTAATATTAAAAAGATCGGATTACAAAATGTTAACGATATTATAAGTTTTTTATTACCTTTACTTTTAGGCCAACAACAAGGCTTTAGTGTTTATTTGTCCGCACTCTTGACAATTGCTTGGTAATAAGAAAATAGCTTGTCATTGAATGCCAAGCGAAAAGCATCAGCAATTATTTCTGTTAAAAACTTGAGGGCTGTGAAACATTTCACTGGTTTCTTTAAGCTGCATCTCAGATAAATTAAAATCCACTACTGCTTTCTTCTTGTCACTCACTTATTTATGCTTACAATATAAAAGTTGACAGGTGAAAATAGCTTAAACGGCTACTGATGAGTTCATATGAAAAAATCCAAAGAAACTTTGATTTGAATATTCATATTTTTGATTTTAACTTAATTATTACATTTTTAATCAGACTTAAGTTCGTTAACAAAAAGCAACTGGTTTCTTTTATTAAAAAAAACAGTATAGAGCAGCAATATCAATAGCATGCGATTAATTAATTAAATATGTATACAATCAAGTGGACACCAAAATCGGGGAAAGTGAACGGCCAACGCAAACCTCAAGACGAGATCACCAGATATGGGATAGTAATCATTAAATGCTCTTAATAGCTCAATATTGCAATCTAAAAACCTAACAAATGGTGAATTGAATTCAAGACTTTTAAGGCAGGTGGGAGGCAATATAATGACATCTTTGAGATCGTCTAAAGTGTCCAGAATACTCACGTTTAATAAGGCGTGTAGCCAAAAAGAGTGAAGAGTTTTTTTGCACATGTCCTGGGGACTTAAGAATCTGACGGGAAATTACTATACTTCGATAGTAAAGTATAAACAGATAAATAAAAATCAAATAAATAAAACTAAAATAAATATATTCGGGTCTGTTCTAGAATCCAATTTGGATTGATTTAGCAAAATTTTTTTAATCCGCATAATTCATAAATTGGTGTTCTCAATTCAGCATGTTTTTAGATATTCCAAGTTTCTGTTCGAAAAAAAATTCTAAATGTCAAATCTATAAACAACCGGTTTTTATGTTTTGAGAAGAACTATCAGAGGATGAGGCCGATGATAAAATATAGCTTAACATATAAATAGTCGCCGGCGGCGAACCAAAAACCGACGTTTGACGACCGTCTAAGCAATGTTTTCACAATCATGCAGAAAAATTAAAAAATTAAGTTTAAATACAACAAAAACTAAAACATTAATAGATTATTCTGAGAAAGCAGCTCTACCGCAAGCAGCAATCAGTCGCGCTCGACCGCGACGGGTGTAAGGATGTGAAATTACCGGCGCGGCAGTTTGCCGGCTATGAGTACATGAACTACGATCTTTAACAACCATATATTGTAAAAAGAACGCATTGCCGGACTATTGCAATGGAATTTGACCACTCAATACAATCATATTAATATAAATATTGCTTAAAGTGAACTAAATATAGGAAATTTATTAGAATTTCTTTTAAAATGTAAATTTTTCTTTTTCAATAAATTCTGATTGCATTACGCATTAGTCCAAAAAACATTGACATAACACACTTTAATATGTAGGGCAACTTCGTGTTTTCGATCACAAGCAAAAATTTTGTATTTTTGTTCTGCGCAAGTGCCATTTGACAAAACATACAAAATTTTTGGAAGAAATTAAAGAAAAGGTTTTTTTTACAAATAATTGTGCGTAACCTCTAATTTTTTTTATATTATATTTAATAAAACTTAAAATTAATAGACAAAATTTAGTTTTTATTAAAAAAGTTATCACTTGCATGAATAAAAGCCGATTCTATTTACTTTCACTCACCCTATAATATTCTAATTGAAAACGAATAAAAACATGGGAATGCGGATTTCAGAACACCAAAAATGCTAAAGTAAGCCACTTTAGAGTGAATTCGGATTCTAGAACAGACCCGATTATTAGGTTTTTTTTCGACCCCTGTTTTTATATTTTATATATTTATTTTCTTGAGCTAAAGGTCTTTTTGTTGGTGTTTTTTTTCTAAAGATCTTTTTTTTTTGTTAAAAATATTTAATTATTTTTGTCGATATTTCGCTATAGCTATCCTGAAGAAGCTAGGCGAGCGAAATATCGACAAAAATAATTAAATATTTTTAACAAAAAAAAAAAAGATCTTTAGCTCAAGAAAATAAATATATAAAATAAAATACATAAAAATTAAATAAATATTTGATACTTATAATATATAAATATATATTATAACTATCAATTAAAAAAAATAAAACTTAATAAAATTAAAGCTATTCTAACTTCATAAGAAATTGTCTGAGCTACAGCTCGTAAGCCCCCTAATAATGCATAATTAGGATTACAAGATCAACCAGCAATTATCACTGTATCTACCCCCAAACTTGTGCAACAAACAACAAATCGTTGAACGGCTAAAACTTGCCTCTGAAAATAAAAACATTATCATTATTATTTTTATTTGGTGCTGAGGTGAGAGGTGTAGCTGCGGCGAAACAGCTAACTACCGATTTTTCTACAGACCCACTGTGTCAGAGGTCTGACTAAAATTGTGGGTTTTAATTCCAAACAAATACATGTCTGCGATTTTTCTACAGATTTTGGCAGGAAGGGAAAATAGTTTCACTACGACATATAAAGAAATAATTTTCTAGGTGTACGATTTCCGATTTTCGATTTTTTTTTTTTTTTTGTATGATATCCCCTAAGGAGGCGTGGTACGAGACCAATGTTTGGAAGAAAAAATTACTAGGGCTGGGGGTCATACACTGACACCTGCTTGGGCTACACTGGGGCAAATTAGCAAGCTACTCCCTGCTCACAGAACACAGTTAAGGAAATGTTGTATTGAGAGCACTCTAAGAATTAAGTGTATTTGTTGTTGTAAATTTTCTAGACAAATTGCTTTTTCTCTCGTCTGTGTTCTGTAAAGCTGGCGCCAAGAATTCATTTTACATGGTTTATGTATAGAAATTCAAACAGCAATTTGGAGATAATTTTTTTTGTTTTTTTTTTTTTTTTTTGAATGCCAAACCTTTTTTAATATTCATTTTGAGCATGTAAACACAATACCTAAAGAAAACTCTCCTCAAACATACGCTTTTGATGTTCACAAAGTGTTCCTTCAAATTAATTTTCTTTCTACACAATAAAACTTCAGTTTACCACTTTAATTATAATTAATCATGTGACAACCATCTTTTCTTGTTCCATAACCAACAGCAAACTCTCTCAGTTACTTTTCCATTTGACATAAAAAAAAATAAATAAATTATTTTAAATCCAGGCTTTAAAATATTATTCAAATTTCATTTGAAACGAAAGGTTTTTGACCTGCCTTTTTAACTTCCAGCTAATTAAAGAGCTTGACACATTATTTTAAAATTTCATTAATAATAATAATATTGTTGAAAGTATTACCGGAGAAGGGTTGCATATAATTAAGGTTTAGCTGTGTTTGAACTCAGTATTTTAGTTTTATAATTAATTACGCTTTTATGGACAAAAAGGAAAGGATTTATTAAGTTGATAAAGTGTCACAAAATATTATGTGATAATATACAAAGTAATAAAATAAAATTGATGGAGGCTAATTGTTTAAACAACAAAGAAACTGTTACAGAAAAAAAATATGCAGTTCATTGCTTTAAGAAAAACAAAAAAAAAAACCAAGAAAGAAATTTGACAAATTTAAATCAATAGTAAATGTTGTAATACACATATTTTGCTAAAGATTTTCATAAATAAAACCTAATTTCCTTTTTTTTTGCAGCTTTATAAACAAATCATAAGACTGGAAATTATTTTTTAAAAAAATTTTAGACATCAATAATTTTTAAATTGTTAAATAATTGCCGGCCTTTAGTTCGGCTTTACTGCCACAGAATTGAGAGTTTTTTTTTTTTTTTTTTGTTAAAATTGCATTGATCCATATTTTTTAAAGATGTGTCTTGGGTTCGCAGCCATTTGGGTGCTGATGATTGTCGTAGTGGATGTGAAGCAGCTACAGCATGTTCCCCAGCCAATAAGTCCTCAGCTTTACAACCCTACGACTTTTGATTATTAATTTAACTTCGTAATCAAACTTTATGATGTAGAATAACTAATTATTGCAACGGACTTTAGTTCCATTTTATTTCCTTAGAATTGAGAATTTTTTTTTTTTTTTTTTTTTTGTAATGTAAAGTTGAAGTGATGAACATTTTTAGAGAAGAGAAGAAAAGATGCAGACTTTCAGGCTGGAGAACATACCATAGCTGTTACACGTCAACCACCACAACCATCAGTACTTGGATAATTTCTAGCCCAGGTCATAATTAGTTGCTAAACCACCAATTTAGGTATAAAATGGGCTGCTTAGACCAAATTTTAAGATATTTTTCGAAGCCTTGAAATATATTCCCAGTAATACCAAGTAGAGCATAAAATATTCCAGAAACGACGTCCCTGTTTTTTTTTTTTTTTTTTTTTGTAATCTTTACTTTTATATATACAGTCGAACTTCCATAACTCGAATTTACTTTAACTCGAACTAATTTTGTTGGCAGTAGCGTTAAAAGAACAACTCACATACAATTTTCCTTCCGTAACTCGAACTGCCATAAGTCGAAGTTCTCCATAACTCGAACAAAAAACATACACATGAACACTATAACTCGAAGAGTTTTGCTTGTTAAATTGGTTTTTTGTTTTGGTTTGTTTTACTCTCTTTGAGATCTTGAGCTGGTTTGTATAGTTTACATGCTATTTTTGCTCAGTCACTTATTTCAGAATATTTTACTTAACTGTAAATTTTTAAATACATATGTATATGAGTACATATGCTTGTTCTTTTATATTCTTAAGTATGTAGTTTTCCATTAGAGGCAAAAAATTCTGTAACTCGAAGTCTCCGTAAGTCGAAGTTTTTTTTTCTTTGGGATAATGGTGATTCGAGTTATGGAAGTTCGACTGTACTTGTAAAAACTTAGCTGAGTTTTTTTCTATTGCTTTGTTAATTAAGTGTAATATCTTGTATAATCTTCCAACAAACTTCTCGTTTTAAGTTTTTAGCGGTAACAATATGTCTTATAGGCAAACTAGCTAACAATCATTAACAATTCATTTCTCGCTTAGTCGTAAAAATTTATTTCTATTTTTCAGTTAATTAAATACAAAACGAAAGAAGATAATTTAAACCTTTGATGTGTAACAAATGGCTAAAACGACATGGTGTAAATAAAAATCATTTTAAATATTTTAAAGTTCTCTACAGCTGGTTCCTAAAAAATCTTCGTCAAAAACCAATCAAATTTGAAACTCTTTAATCCAGAGAAAAGACATTTGTTTTCTTTTTCTATGTACATACATATTGTTCATTATTTGGAAGGCAAAGAAAACTTGTGGGAATTTAAACAACAAAAAACTAATAAAATTGTTGCATTTGACTGTGCCGAATTTCATATATGCCCTTTAACATTTTTTTTTTCAAATATCAATAACATAAGGGGGTTCACACTTTGTGGCATGGTAGTATTGTAAAGTTGCTGCTACTACATACTTTAGCTTAAGGCTATTTTAGCATGCTATAATGTTCACAATTCCTGGTGTGGTACTATTGCAAAGTAGCTCTTTTAGCTTAAGGAAATTTCAGCAGATTAACACAGTAGTAGAACAAAATTCTTGTATTTATGAACTTGGCAATTTGTGGTATGATGCTATTTTAAATTAACTACATCTTTTAGCTTAAGGAGATTTTAGCAAATTAAGCACACTAGTAGCAACAAAATTCTTATATTTATTACTTAGACAAATTCAGATCCAAAATAATATATTTTGGCAAATATTTAATTCAGTTGTAAATACTTTCTCTGCTTATTTTTGCAGTAATTTAGATGACACATTTCGTCATGTTAACAGAACTTATTTGAATACCCTGGTATCTATTGGGTGCAAGCTTTACCACTTTTGCGCCAAATGGGTGACTTATTTTGTTGATTTCCTATAACTTCTGTTGCGCTAGAATCTCAATACAATTTTTTTTTTTTTAACACACAAGAGAAAAAAGTAGAATTATAATGCAAAGCATTTACAAAAAATTTTTTTTAGTTTTGAAACACTTTTACTTTTCTTAACAACTTCTATACAACGAGTTAACATCGGTTACCCGGCATTTAGACGGGAAAGTACTTTCATAAAATTTGTATATACGCATGTATTATGAATAATAATTTCAATGAAATCTGTAACTTTCATGAAAATGTCTTGCTCAATTTCAAAGGAACGTGGAAGTTCATTTTAAAAATGTTGTCAAAGCGAAGAGTTGCAAGTATTATTATGTTACAACCATCGTTATAATTTTGTTTATTACTGAAATAGAGCTGTCAAGACCATCGTTGTCAAACCATCGTTATAGTTTTGTTTATTACTGACATAGAGTTGCCAAGACTACTAAAAACATAAATTTAAAGGGCAACGTTCGGAAATTATTTAAATTGCTAAACTTTTATTAATTAATTTAATAATTATCACTATAAATATATTTCATTTGTGTTCTTTATTCAGTATTTTCTAATGTACAAAATAATTTAAAATTTACAATTATTATCCTACTGCAATCCTGAAAATTTTTATGTGCCGCGGTGAAGGCAACCGTTTTCACTACCTTGTCATTTTACTTGTCAGTAAATGTCAAAAAATTACTTTTAGCGAAATTTTGCTCAAAGCTGAGTTGAAAGTTAGAAAGATGTGAGTGTGTTGGTAAAAATTTGTGAGTGTATTGCAACTTTCAGGCATTTACTTTTCCCCTCTAAATGACAGGTTACTACGATTTGTATTTTTGAAAGCATCAAAAAGTAAAAGTTGAGAAAATGTTTTCTGTATTAAAGGTTTGTTTGAACATTTCTGATTTTAATTTTTTCATGGAAATTTCAGAATAAGTAGTTGAATTTCAAACACTCCTTTAAGTTTTTTCGAGTCTACTGAGTTCGAGTCGATTAGCATCAACGAATGGTGGGCGGCACATACACTGCTGAAAAAGACAGAAAACATTTGTAAGGTATATTTTTAGACCTGAAATGAGATATTTCAATTGGCTCTTAAAGCGAATAAATAGGTCAATTTTTGTTTTTTTTTTAAATAGGTAAAATTTCCGCCGAACAGCTGTCTTTGTTTGTAATTTTAACCAGTGCTGAAAAGTTTTGCGACAGCTTCACAACACTGTTTTTAGATTTTGTCTATTACAAATTTTTATCTGTTTTTTCCTAGTGCCAAAATATACTCTAAACACCTACGACTTCGTTAGACGGCGAAATACGAATCCGTCGGCCGTAATCAGGCTAAAAGGTGGTGGTTTATTTCTTTCCCAGAAATTAGAGATTGAGCTCATTTAATTTCATTGTAAAAATTAACATAAAGTAAAATTTTTTGTTCTATAATTTAGTTTAAGACGAAAGAAAAACCATGACAGTTTATGGGCAAACAGACAGGGGTGAGGAAACTGAGCCTGCATTTCGCTTAAGAATACTTTAAGCTAACGATAGTAGAGTGTTTTTTCTGCGTACATGAAATAATTAATATTTACGTCGGGAACAAAAGAGCTGCAGTTTCACATTCAAAGAGCCGCAGCATGTGAAACGCGAGCTGCAGCTTGCCGAACCCTGCGATAGATAATCATAGGCAAATACAACAACACCAACACCAACTTCCTAAAATCATTCCAAGAAATGCAGCCACATAAAAACGAAGTATGGTTGTTGTTATTGCTGTTGCTGGATTTTTCAATACAATTGATTGTTTGTTTGTCTGCTTGCATTCAGTCACCTGCACAACCTTCGGTGTAGCGCTTTGAATTGTTAATTTCTTTTTATGTATTTCTTTATATGCAATATGTATGTATACATGTGTGTCTATTTTTATGTGAATTTAATTTTCTACTTTTTTATTTTTCATTTTATAATAAAATTTTAAATTAGATACCAACCAGTTTTTTGTTTTATGCGTCTGAATGTTTTTCCAAAGTTTTTTGTTTTTGTTTTTACACACAGAGTACGCTACAGCCAGTAGAGAAGTGAGAGGTGACCTACCGTCAGCTTAAATGCATATATATGTATGTAGCTGAAGAACCAAAACAATTTGTAATCATTGAAAATTAGTTTAGTGTTTTTCAAAAGAGTCTCCACAAGAATTTATACAGTTTTGCCGATTGATTGATGAGCTAAAGAGTTACCACGCCTGAGGTGTCTCTGGACTTTTGTGAAAACTGGACTTTAATTTCCCATTTTGATATTGTTTTATTACTTGTGTTTTTCATCACTGTCTGGTGCTTTTTCTGAACTAGACTGAGTTTCAAATCCATTCTTTTGTGAGATTTTATTTTAAAATTTTTATTTAAAAAATATAACTTTTTTAAATGCAATTTTTGAGATGAAATGAACGTTAAACAAAAATCAATTAAAACGCTTGAATTTGAAGTGTAAAATATTGTTTGAACGTGCTCAATTCATTTATTTTCCGCCAAACAATTTTAGCAATTTTGGAAAGTCATAAAGGTTTTTCCTTTCATTTGTATTTAATTAAAATAACTCTGGATTGTTGGATTTTTCATGGATTTTTTTTTTCGTTTTTTGCTTTTATTGTTAAACAGTTCAATGGAAATTTCATATGCTACACGTTTGCAGCAATCTAATGTTGAAAGCAAGCAATTCATTATTATTATGTGATGTGGTTGTTGGTAGCAGGCATCATCATTAAATAAAATTACAGACAAAATCCAAAATCTACAAAGGCTTTTGGAGTTAAGCAATCAGAAAAACATGAGTGTGTGTGTGTGTAAGATGAGAATTACACATTTAATTGAAATTAAATATTCACTTTTTGGAATTTTTTTTTCTGTGGTGTAATTGTTTTCTAACAGTTTTTTTTATGTCTGCTGATAAAGATGTTAAAGCCGACAGCTTGGAGTGCATAAAACGACATTTGCGCAAATAGTTTTATGTCAATGTTTTACTGGATCATTTAAAAATTATCTTTCAATGAACTTTTGGCGTTTGTATATTAAAAATTTAAGGAATCAATTTTTGATACACTGAAATTTAATGAATTATTTCATTAATTTTCAGCCAACTTCGGTATTCATTATTTCAATGAAATATTTTATTGCGGCAATGATATGTTGAAATTTAATGAATTATTTCATTAATTTGCAGCCAACTTTGGTATTCATTATTTAAATGAAATATTTTATTGCGCCAGTGATATCAATGTTGAAATTTAATTAATTATTTCATTAATTTTCAGCCAACTTCGGTATTCATTATTTCAATGAAATATTTTATTGCGCCAGTGATATGTCGAAATTTAATGAATTATTTCATAAATTTTCAGCCAACTTCGGTATTCATTATTTCAATGAAATATTTTATTGCGCCAGTGATATGTCGAAATTTAATGAATTATTTCATTAATTTTCAGCCAACTTCGGTTTTCATTATTTCAATGAAATATTTTATTGCGCCAGTGATATGTTGAAATTTAATGAATTATTTCATTCATTTTCAGCCAACTTCGGTATTCATTATTTCAATGAAGTATTTCATAGCGTCAATGATATGTTTCACTATATCTATGAATTTTTCATTACCAAGATGAAAAACTTCATTGTATTCCTGAAAAACTGCTAATAAAATATTTTCGTCAAAATTAGGAACCAAATGTCTTTTAGTGTAAAAGATTTCCTTTAAAAGATTTTCTATAAGAAAATCTGCTTGTTTCTGAAAATATGCTGGGAAGAAAGAAACAAAAAATAGTGGAGATCGGTCGCGTATTAGGTTCCTCCAGAGGTACTCTGGGACCAGTAGAACTGTATGGAGAATTTAGTAAAATCTAATTAATTTTTATTATTCGAACTTTTTCTTATATAATTATTTTTGTATTAAGCGTATCAGGCTCAAGTTCTTTCTATATTATTTTTGTGATTGATATTAATTAAATAAGACAACGAAGACATCAAAGACAATTGATGTCTTAATTAATATCAATCACAAAAATAATATAGAAAGAACTTGAGCCTGATAAACTTAATACAAAAATATTTAGTAAAACCTATCTGCAAAAAAATGTTGGAGCAAAACAATTAATGCGGCTTGATCATTGATCTTACTTCTACCTCACTAGATAGCAGGGGCCAAATCGTTGCATTCGATGTCGAATGAACTGTCGGGTAAAAATAATATAAAACAAAAACAAAATGAACAACAGCCACAAGGCCCAGGCAACAAAATTCGTTCGTCACGTATGCGACGAGGTTGATTTTTGTTAGGAAAAAGTCACTGTGTGTCACCCTAAAAATGAGTCTCAGAAGCTATTGTAAGGCTACTCGTCACCCCGCAAAGCTTAATTCTCCAGCTTAAACTCAATTCACTGTCATTTATCTCCACAACCTCTCCAGGGCCCCTTATTTTGGCAGTCATGGAATCGAACCGTTGCATTCGGTATCGAATGAACTATCGAACGAAAATAATTTAAACCAAAAAAAACAGCATAAGCGTTGCAATTCGATCGATTACGAATGCCACGCTTTGGATGCTGATCGAACTTTTAAGAAATAGTGACTGACCATAATCTTCAAAATTAGTGAGCAGGTAAAGCTAAAGAGTTACCACCCTACTACAGCACATTATTACTAGTTCCTCAAAGTGTAAACAAAATCTCTTTTAGTGTGCAATTTTTAATTTTTCAGTGAAAGTTGTTGCATTTAATTTTAACATGTGCTTATACATTCGTTTAGGAATGTTCAAATTGCTTTTAAACATAATGTATGTTGTTCATGAAAATATACATTTTATTTTGTACTGCTTTGATTTATTATTTCTTTGTTTGGTTTTAGTTAATCTTTAATAATTAAAATTATGCTTTCAAAAATACTTTCTACACAAACAATTATTTCCATTCATTCACCCGGTTGATTTTGGCATAAATCATAAAGTGAAATATAAAGTAAAACAACAGATATTTGGATTAATATATTAGACCAGGTCGATTTGCATGAGCAAAAATTTCTCAATATGGTGTCATAGATATTTGTGATAACTTTTGGCATGAAGAAAAAAAAGTTTCACTGCGCTATATCAAAAAAAAAAAAAAATTTTTTTCTTTTGAGGATTATTGGCGAATAGTCATAAATCCGCTACGGACGGCGTGAAACAAGTGAATGTGATGGTTAATTTTTTTAAGTTTTTGTATGGTGGCGCTAGTAAAAATGCGTGGTAAGGGGTTGGTGGCTTAGCGAAAAATATTGGAGAAAAAATTATTCGTCATATCTTTGATTCTTCTACATACATTCTGGGACTGATAGGGGTGAAATTTCTAGCAGTTCAATCATAAGGCCCAAAAAGATTGAATTCTATTTTCAACGCTTTTCTATAAAAAAAAAAAAAAAATGAAAAAATTATGCATTCAGCAAGGGGTATACAGTAGGGAGGTATTCAATACCATACCATCCATTTTTGGATGGCTTTTAGAATGAGAGAAAAAAAAACAGTTCTACTACGTCATACAAAAAAAGGTAATTTTTGATGAGTTCCATTTTCATTTTTTGTTTTTTGTTTTAAGGAGTGCCCGCCAGAAGGCGCCATGCGTCTGAGGAGGAAAAATTATTGGCGAATAGTCATAAATCCGCTACGGACGGCGTGAAACAAGTGAATGTGATGGAGGAGAAAATTTAATTTCTGAGGCACACAAATACAGGCCCCTGTGACTGTATAGTAATATAGAGAGTCATATGTATGACCCAGCCCCCCCCCCCCCCCCCCCCAAAGAACATTATTTCCCCAACTAACACGTTAACCTCGAACTACGCATCCTTAAAGGCGACTCCGTTAAAAAAAAAAAAACTAAGTCGGACGCCTTAAAAAAATTTTTCATGCCGACATCGAAAACTTGATTGCTAAATCGACCCAACTTAATATACATATATGCTCCATTTCGTTGTTATTTGTCATGTTTTATTTAATGCTGTTGTGCAAAATAGCAAAGAGATCACCACCAGCACCACTTGACAGAGAACAATTCAGCACAAAGAAATAGCAATCAGCTAATTAATAGCGCCTGCCAAAAGGAAGCATTGCCGTACATAAATAAAACAAAAATTTAAATACATATATATGTATATATTTTTTTATTTCTGCAATGAATAGAAACACCTGTTAAAATAAAATACATTGAATGGCAGTCATCATAAAATTTGTAGAATAAATTTTTTTGGATGAGTCAATTAACAATGTTTTTAATTGGGTCAATTAGACCAGGGCATCCGCTTAGTCATATATGGGTGTGATGGGAATGATTTTAGTATTGACTAAAAGAAATTTAATTTCAAGCGTATGCGCACGGAAACGTTTGCGTGCTGAAAATTACAAAAAATACTTTACTAATATTCACTCCGCTATAGGCTTTTTGAAATTAATGCATTGATATACTTATTCAATGAAATAATTATTGGATTAGAGAAATTGAGTTTTTATCTGCCTGTTTCTCAATATGGCAAGAAAATATCAGCAATCGAAATGTAGTCGTTTGGTTTCGAATCAATTTGGATTCGGCTCTCTTTCGACAACCTGGGTTAGCACCAACGACAGCAACGACCAGATCATCACTAGTACTGGTGTATACAGCTGCGTATACGCAAACGTGTGGGGTTACTTAATGTACAACAATATAAATTTGGTCATAATATTCCAAATAGCCTTCTCAGAATGTCAACCAAACTGATTAGAATATCGCCGAAGCACGGTTTGTAAGTCGATTTATTGTCATATTATAGACCAAATTGAGCTTAAGGTTACACAGAAACGTATGAGTTGAGTGTTTTGCAAAAAGTAAGTGGCTACAAACATCCCCCATTATTTAATTGTTCCAAAACAATTTATTAAATTTGTGTTTGCGTCTTCTATATTTAAAAAAACAAAAAAAAAATTATTCATTAATTTTCAATTAACAATTTCAATTGTAAAAATATTACTAAATATTATTAAAAATATATTTTTTTCTAAAATTACTTTTCAAGTTTTTCCGTTTTAAATAAAAAAATATCTCCTTCGGATAGCTTCTTCAGGACAATAATATTGTCCTGAAGAAGCTATCCGAAGGAGAGCGAAATATTGACAAAAATAAATACTCAAATTTCAAAAAGACCTAAAGCTCAAATAAATATATAAAATATAAGAAAAAGAGGGGTCAAATAACTAAATATTAAATTATGGTTTTTATTGAAAACTTTTTAGGCTAAAGGATAATCCCAGTAAAAAAAATATACACAACGGCAACCTGGCTGTGTACGCTCAGCAGTTTCTCTCCCACTGTTTTTTGTTTCAGTTCAGCAAATTCAATGAAATCTACTCAATTAATAGTGCGATATTGCATTAATTGCTCAATTTAGTAATTGTGTGGCTGTATGGCAAATTCAACACAATAATGACATGGTTTTTAGGTCAGCAGAAAAAATTAAGATTTTTATTTATATGATTATTTTCATGTGGTAAATCTTAGTAGTTTCATCTGTAACGAAAGTACATGAAATCAAGGAGAAAGCTTGTTATACACATTTTTGGCTCAGTTTACGTTATTTTTTGTATCAAAAATAAAAAATTTCATAGAGAAAAACTTATTGATTATATTAGGTTCTCTTGCAAATTGCTTGCAATAAGGGTTTCTTATTAATTTCTTCAGACTACCCGGTTACCTTAAAAAAAAAAAACATTCTTTATTGATTTCATTAGACCCCTAATAATTATGTGCGCATCATTTAGTGTATTTGCTGAAGGTGCTATGAAAACTGAGTCAGTAAGTGGCCGACTCAAAGCCATTACGAATATGAATTTTTTTCTTAAATCAATAAGCATACCTTATGGTAATTCTCTAGATTTTTCCAATGAAGTTTTCCTTATTAAAATAATAAAACTTACTTTTTGAAAAAAAAACCCATACAGATATCTTATTAACTTTGCTCTAATCTATTAGATGTTTTCTCTGTGCACCAGGTGCATAATTTTTTTCTTCAAGCCCATTATTAAAATAAAGCATTTGTATGTGTATGTGTATAGCAGAAATAATTTTCAAATTGTTTACAAAATTCCCAATTTTACTGCGTCTTAAAAATTTTACACAAATAATAAAACAAAATTATGAAAGTATAACCAATAACACTGCAAACAAATTCGTGAGTACCTTCAAGCCATAAAGTAAAATAAAAGTACAGGCATACACACTTACATACATATGTATTTGCTGAAGGTGCCTCTACATGATTAAAATGTTTTTCAATTTGTGTCGCTCTCGTTGTTATTGCTGTTACTTTTTTTCTATCGCTCATTTTACAATTGAAACCCTCTAACATTTATTTAAGTAGTGCAGGTGAATTGAAGCATTTCAAATTTGTATCAAATTATAATTGAATGTTGTGATTGCAAGTAGTTTTAAGGTATCGATAAAATTTAGTTTTGTGCGATTTCTTATGAACAAAACAAATAAAAAATCAAAGTAAACGTACAAGAAACATTTTGTACCCATTTTAAAGTGAATATGAAAGGCGAAAGCATTTGTTATGATTACAATCGATTTTTATTGATGTTTTACTTTTTCTTCACAAAAAAAAAATTGTTAACTATAATCGTACCTTCACTTTAGTTAACTAAAATTTGGCGTTTTTTAATGTTTATAACCTTTTACGAGGTTAGTGAGAAAATTAAGTGAATATGCGTATCAGATTTACTGACACTGCGAAGCACTTTGAATATTAAACAGCTGCTGGTAACGTGCCACCATGATTTGAAAGTTTTCCTCGAAGTATGTAGATTATTTTATAAAAAAAAATTCAGGTAATTTTTCCCCCTTTTCAGGGCCTCAACCTACTAAAACTAACTACTAGGCTTCTGCTGAACGTATTTGTCGGCAAAAATGACACCAAACTTTTAGTTCGCTTAAAAAAATTTTGTCACTCTAGATTTACCGTATGAAATGGATTAAATCAGAAATTTTATATACATACATATTTATTTTCTTGAGCTAAAGGTCTTTTTTATTACAATATTTGATTATTTTTGTCGATATTTCGCTCTCCTTTGGATAGCTTCTTCAGGAGAGCGTAATATCGACAACAGCAATCAAATAATTTAATAAAAAGACCTTTAGCTCAAGAAAATAAATATATAAAATATAAAAAAGGGGTCGAAAAAAACCAAATCAGAAATTATTTGAACTAAAGACTATGTAGAATTATTTAGAATATTCATATGCAATATGAAAATTTCAAAAAAATAAAAGTAATACTAAAAAATAACCCCTCTGCCAGAGACGGGAGTGGTGAAGGCAGACATTGATCCACAAACAGCATTATCCCTCTACTTGAAAATATTGCTGGCCAGTATTTATACGTAAAGCTAACAAGTTTTTGCTCTATTTGTAGCCGCACGGATTCATCAGAATAGCCCAACAGACCAACCAGCAATTAAAATTAGGAATTTTTTTGGGTGCATGGTTGGTCTCTTGAATGATCTGTATAAATATTAAGGCACCTTGCAGCAAAAATACCACATAGAAAGCAGAATGCCAAGCTATGAGTGTATGTATATACCACATCTGGTTAAAATTTTTTTTTGTTGTCGTTTTATAAATTTTCTGTAAAAACAGAAACTCAAAAAAAAAGAGAAATTATAAAATTCAGGTTAACAGACCTTAAATCATTTTATTTACTTGCTGGCATTAAATATTTAATCAGCTTTTTAAGCCAAAAGAAAAATAAATATTCTTGAAACAATTGTCTACTTTGCTGTTTTTCTGCTGTTATTGCTTACACAATAAGCATACACAGTAACCAATTAGAAAAGCCTGCAGGCCCGGTCGGCTGACATGGCGATTTCTGAGAGAAAAAAAATTTTTTTTATTGATCATGTAAAATTTTATTATTGATCACTCTAAGATATTATAGCAAGGGGAATAAAATTAATAAAATCACTTTCAGATTTATTTTCCAGCTACCCTCGTTTTTATTGGAAATATGTACAACTTGTGATTAATTTTTTTTTCAATTTAAATTTTTGTAGGCTCTTTTCTTACTTCAAAAACTTTGAGTGAAGAAAACATATTTTTATTTATTGTAAGTAGATTTGTAGGTTGTTAAACTCACGTTTGAGTGCGAAAAAAAGAAAACTTTTATATCTGTAGTTAAAAACACGTCTTGACTTTTTGTTAAAATTTTTTTTATTTTTTATTTGTTTTTTAATATTATTTTCGGTTTGAAGTACGTTTTCCAGTTACAATTATAGGGTGTTGTACTGTTTTATGTTTTTTTTTTTGCTTTCTTATTCTTTCAACTTATTTTTACTCAAAATGTAACATTCCACAACTGGTTGCAGAAATTTCTTTGGAAATTATCAACAAAAAATTTAAATGCTACAATTGTAATGAAACAAAGTTGCTGAAGTCTGGTAATGGCAAATGGTAAATCAAGCATTAAATTAACGTCTTTTTTTTTGTTATAATAATACAATATGATTCTGACAAAGTTGGGCTGCTGCTACAAAAAAAAAACCAAATAAAAAAAAAACAATGTAAAAAATGCAGGTCGATTTCATCGACTTTTTAGTGGCCAGCGGTTTCCAGTGTTTATTGTTAATAAAACATAATTGCCTTAAAACTGAAATTTGTTAGGCCCTATTTCGTGGAAAGTGTACAGCCCCTACACCAAGAAATAAAATGAGAGGGTAGAAGGTTGTGGCCATAATCCTATTCGAAGGGCAGAGCTTTCGAATTGCTGTGTCAATATCATACAAGTTCGAACAGATTTGCTATGGATTTGAGTTACATAAGAGTCAGCCAGCTCACGTTATAAATTTTTTATGTACCGACAACAACTCCCGTTCACCATAATAAAATATAATGTAATAGGTAAGTTTCTAATAAACTCTAATTTAATTCGATCAGCCGTTCTCATGCTTTTCTCAAGACAAGCAAATTTTTAAAATATGACTTTTTAAAATTTGATGTTGAACGGCTTTTTTTTTCGCTTTTCTTTACTGTTTGTGGTCATGAATAGATATATTGCAGTTTGTTTAGATGCAATTTCTGTCCCACAGCAAAAGCCTGCACAAATGTAGTGGTCACGTTTTTTTCTGCAAACATTTTTTTAGTGAACATTTCTTGAAACCACTTAATCAACTAAATCTTTGGTTCACTTTTAGTCTGCCGAATACTAGATACATCTGTATATACACAGATGGAGAGAGGTGGGAGAAAGAGTGGGAGGGGCAGGTACCTGGAGGATTTTGAAATACCCTTGAGGCTACCAAGAATCTCTGCTATCTGCCTTACTGGCTATACGGTGGAGAGATATCTTGATTACAATAATCGGCGGTAGATTCCTTGACTAAAGTTTTACAACACCACAACCATGAATTTCAAATGCATCCGTAAATACGAATACTTTAGCACTGTATGGGGTTTTGAGTTATTTATTTCTCTCTACCTAAAAACTATGTCTCTGTAATTTATTAAAGTTCTTGGTAAACGTACTATTTTAGATCTAAAAATGGACCTTATTAATGATTTCTGTCTTTCTCAGCCGTCTATATGCCGCCAACATTTCGTTAATGCTCATCAACTCATCCGTAGTTTAGAAAAATCTTCACTCGGCATATAAACGGCTAAGAAAGACAGAAAACTGTCTTTAGACCTAAAATCCAATCTTTAGACCTAAAATAATACATTTCCATTGGCTCTTGAAGCAAATAAATAATTAAGCTCATTTTTGTTCTTCGTAAACTCAATGCAGACTTATTGATTTTTATTCAAAGATAATGTGTGATTTTTCCCAGAGGTTTTTTCTCTAGAAAAAAAAACCCCCAGGGTGTCTTGATTGCTAATGCAATAGATTTTTAGTATTTTCCTTTTAACTTATTTCTCTAATTTTATTTTACAGCATTCATTGTTTAACTTGTTTTGTGTATAACTTTGTGACGTAGTGGCAAATGCATTAAGTTGTATTTTAACAGTCATTATCATTATTATTTTTTAAGAATTATGCAATCGAATTCTCTCCCCCTTTTTTTCTAGAAAAAAAATGCATGTTTTTAGTTTAAGATATAAAACCAGCTACAAACTGTAAGCAACAAAAACAAAGTTTTATTTTGAAAAAGAAAAAAAAAATTATATGTGATGTATAAAATTTTTTTTAGTATTCAAACTTTTGTTGTTGTTGTTGTTATTGTTTAACTGAACCAGCCAGCCAGTCAGTCAGTCCGTTGGCATGAACTGCAGCCACATCAGTAAAAAGTCGTTTAGTAGGTAATCGTTATAAGACCTATATATTCCTAGTAAATATGTTTATCTTGAGTTTATTTTGTTTTAATATTTTTTTAAGTATTTCTGGCATTGTTTAAGAAGCAAACAATGTGCTACAAATAAACAAAGAAGAAAAAACTTTTTTCTATGTTACATATTTCTATTTATAAAAACCTTTAAAGTAGCTGATTGTTGGCAGATTTAGTTGAGCCATGGTTTTGTATTTAAAGCCAACTACTACTTTGTTTATTATTTCGTCTACCTGCAACATTTCTACCAAAGAAGTACTAAATAATGTTGCTGCATAATGTTTGCATAACTGTAGTTATGCAAATTTTAAGGTATGGTCACACATATAAGCAAATATTGGCCCAAGAAACGTGACCACTACCGTTTTGTTGACTTTTATTTTAAGTAGACACATGTGTTTAGTTAACTAAGAATGCATATATGTATATATTCACATGAATGCAACATCAAACAACAACAAAAAAATAGAGAAGAAAGAAAAGGAAAAGATTTGATTTTTATTAGAGAAATGGTTTTGTTGGACAATAAATCAGTCTTTACATATAATTCATTTAAATTTATTTTATAATTATAAAATTCTAAATTGAAATTAATAATGGATTTCACAATTAAATACTTGAATTGTTAATAACTTCTGGATAGGTTGAATTCACTTTTTATTCTGTTTTATACTCAAGCAGGACTACCAAAAAAAATGTCATAACAGTTGGGGCAGGGATGGAAAATGCATTACAAAGTTTACTCAGCTAAATGTCAAACAGTTAGGGCAGGAATGGAAAATGCATTACATTGTTTAGTCAGCTGAACTCTAACTATATCGAAAAGATTTCCTCATATGTAGTAGTGTAGTTAACTCTTTAGCCGTTTATTGCCTTCCGTAAATGTTGCAGGTCTTGCACATTTACAATAACCTTTATAATGTATTTGTTTTTATTGTAGTTTTTTCTTCTCCTTTCTATTGTATTATTTCCAGCGTATTTTCTAGATGTGTCTTCTATTATTATCATTAGTATTGTACTAAATGTAAGCAACTATAATTTTAATGTTGTTGTAGGTTCAAGCTATTAACCTATTGATCTAATGAAATTTACTCTTTGTTTTGTATGTTTCATTTCGTTTGGTCGTCAAAATGCAGGGGAAGGCATAAAACCAGAATACCCAATAACCACCAAACAGCTGGCTTTGCAAAAATAAAAAAAATAAAAATAAAAAAGAACCGAAGCATTTTCAGCTCGAAGTTGAAGGGTTTTGCTTGATAATGGTTTGTTTATGATTAATCAAAGGGATCATGCCAGTATTCTGGATTAAATAAACTATATTTCAGCCATTTATTGTTTTTTTAAGAGCGTACTTTGGATTAAGCTTAGAAAATTATTGCTTTCAAATAAGAGCTTCAATTTTTAAAAAAAAATTTTTTTTGTTAAAACAAAAACGCAATAAATTTAAATGAAAATAATTCCAAGCAAATTTTTTTTCAACTAAAAACAAAATTTTACATCGTTCGCTTTATTAGCAAAATCATCTAAATATCCTAGATTTTACAACTCCACAATGTTGTTGTTTGCTGGGTAATATCATACTTGAAGAAAAACCTTCTCAGCTTTGTATGCATGCATTTATACATGTGCATATGTATGTTGGTAACTTGCCACACTATGCAGCCGTAATACTATAAATATCAAACGAACTAAAGTGACCTCATGTAAAGTTACATACGAATTCGAGAAATAAGAAACACAGCTTTCAAGTTACATAAAACTTTAATAATCAAATATTTTGGTAATTACGTATGTACATCTGGTATTTTAATACACACACACACAGAGACAAGTATGCAAATTTTATATGTCATTAGAAAAAAATTTGCTTGAGCCAGTTATTAAAAATCAATATTTTTTTATTAATAATTTTTAAGAAGTGAATTTGATCCTTTGAGGGCATGGCCATTTCACGTAAAAGTGTAGGGAGCTGCAAAATGAGCTCGTTAGATTTTTTTGCGGAACTTTCTTAAGTCCATGTGGTATACGAATGAGTCACAAGCCATGGAGGTTCTCCAAGCCAACATAACCAATGGAGCTGTTCGTATGCGGCCCGATTTATGCGCCAGGGTCACGAAAAATTTAATACTTGGCATGCTTTCCATAATTCTATATCATATTTTATACATAATGTCATCAATTAGTGACTCCGGTGGAGAAAAACTGATGATATCTCACACACACACACACTTTATTTCATTTGAATTTACAGAGAGCCAGCGCTCAATGAATGACTGCAGTTTACTTTTTTTTTATTCAATATTATTTTGTTGTAAAATTATTGTACAGCTATTTCCGCTTAATTGAGTTTCTAGAAATGCATGACGTTTGACGCAATTAAACGGAAACTCAACTCAGCAATACTCGGTTAATTGAATCGCCAACGCAATTAAACGAAAATCGCTTAATTAAGCAATATGTGCAATAAAGCGAAACAGCCATGCGTAGATGGAAAATAAAACTTATTTCTTTACTTACATATTAACTTGAAAAATTGTTTAGTTTTATTAAAACAAAATAAAAATCAGGTACGTTCATCGTCCAATGTTTATAAAGGAACAACAGAACCATAACCTCTTGCCGCAAAATAATTTTTTTTGCGTTTGTGGAGCAAAAAAAAAAAACATAAGTAGACGGCATCAATTAAGCGAAACATTTTCTCTTGTTTTTCGCAATGCGGTCTTAATTTGTGAAACAATTAAGCGGGTGACATAACTAAACGGAACTCAATTAAACAGGTATTCTAACATAGACAGGTATAGTGAATGATTACGTTTCATGATTTGTAGTGCAATAAAGCGGGAAACTCAATTAAACGGGGCTCAATTAAGCGGAATTAACTGTATTGCTCTTGTGAGAAGTCGTCGAATATATGGGCAATCGCATACGAATACGACTATTTGCAACATCACTAGTAGTAATGCTGTAGAAAAACCTTCTTTGCTGTCTTATATCTAACAAAGTACAATTAAATGGCAGAAAAGCAAACATAATATCTAATAAAAACTTTCCATACAATCACAAATTTAATTATACAACATTAAAGAAACGCTACGTTAAACATTTCCTTTTGAAATTTTATTGTGGCATTAATCACAACAATGTAAATAAATAAATAAAAATATAAAAAATGTTCATGCCTGTACAGGCATACGAGTACTCATTCAAATTTCATTTTTCCTTATAATTTAATTTATGAGTTATTTATGAGCATTATAGTTTTTTTCCCCCCTCATTTCGAAATTATAAATTATGTAGGAGTCTTATGTACACTTTGAATATGATTGCGCCATTATGCCAGTACTGCATTTAACCCTTTCGGATTTTGTTCATTGCAGGCAACTCTAATTCATTCATGCTTAAGAAATCTGCATACCTGCCTGCCTGCCTATCGCCTCTAAACGTTAACTTGCATGTATGAATGAATGAAGCAAGAAATGATTGTTTATAAATACCAATAAGTAGTTAAATGCAATGGAGGAAACAAACTTATTAAATAAGAGAAAAAGTGTATACCAGTTTATAAAGATATTACGTGAAAGCAGCAAAAATCATGCAGGCAAAAATTAAATGATAGGCAACTGAAGAATTAAAGCGCTTCGTTCAAAAGTAGCTGGTAATGGTGATTGCGGCAGAGGAAAATAGCAAGAGAAGTGGGGAAACAAGATGCAATTTCATAATAACATCCTTAGGTAATGCTGCAAAGTGTTAGCGATGCATTAACGAATGTATTGCAAGCCTTTTCGATGCAAGAATGTTTAAAAATTAACGACAGTGTTTATCTAATGCAAATGCTTATGCAAATTTTTCGTTTTTTTATTAAACACAAATTGCAAAGCTTTTTGCTTAACGCAGCAACAGAGCTCTCGGTGGGAATCGAACCTGCAACTTCACAATGGTTGCTAGGACACTCCAACCATTCATCCATCAAGGCTCTCAATTCCATCAATCATAATGCCATTATAGTTTTTAAAAACTATCAAACAATGTCTAATGGCAGTGTTAACCCCAATAATAATTCCTCTATATAATCAAACACAAAACTGTGGAGATTTTTACATGTCTGCAGCAACGCCCAAAGCCTTCGGCAGGGATCGAACCTGTGTTCTCATAGATTCTCAGTAGGTTACTCTACCAATTCATACGTTAAGGCGCCCAATGAAAGATGCCATTGCTAAAGATGATTTTTCAATGAAATTTTGAGCTCATTTAGCAAACAGACGTCGTCATCTATGATCTTTTAACTTCAGTTCTAGCATCAGTTAAAGTGATCTACAAAAACCTGAATTTTTGCGAGCCTTAGAACTCTCTATATTTAATTTTTGGAACTTGATCAAGAATAATTGGAACTTCACTAAGTATATTCGAATTGAATTAGGCCATTGTGTTTCATTATGTGAAAACGACCAAATTTATAATTTAAAAGTTACAGCTCATGCTTTTTGCAATAAATTTCTTGTTGAATAAAGATCTACAAGATTATATTGGTCACGTTTTTTTTCTGATAGCATTTGTTTAAAAACAAAAAACATACGTTCAGTCTTTGTGTTGAAAGTTTTTTTTTAATATTTTAATAAATAAAGGCACTTCAAGAATATAGTGGTCACGTTGTTTTCTGATAGCATTTGTTTCAAAAACAAAAACATACGTTTAGTCGTTATGTTGAAAGTTTTTCCTTAACATATTTTAATAAAAAAAGGCACTTTATATTGAGGTCGGTGCCACTTTTTAAAAATTTTACAAAGGTGTTTTTTTTTTGGCTTTGAATACTCATTCTCGCTCAAAATAAATATCTACAAGAATATAGTGGTCACGTTTTTTTGGCTAAGCTTTTTTTCATAAATGTATGTTCATATATTTAGTCTTTGTTTTTAAAGGTTTTTTTTAATCGATTTTAATAAATTAAAGAATTCTTTAATGAGATCTGTCTTTCTGTCGAGTTGACTTTAAAAAACAAAGTCTCGTTGGGCCCTTTCCGAATCAAGTTAATAATAAATATATTCAAAAATGAACTTCATCAAGGCTGTAAAAGTTAAGTAATGCTGTTTATTTTTAGACCTGAATTCGTGGCTTAGTTTTATTTTTTGTTATATTTATTTATTCTCAAATACCAGCAAACATCAGCAAGTTTTTTTTGCATTTAAATTTTCATTGAAATTATTAACTTCTTACCTTTATCTCTTTTTCCACAACATTTAGTTGATATTTCACAATTTGTCAGCAATAAACAGTAGTATGAATGGAGGAGGGGCGAAAATGCCAACTGGACGTTTAAAAAAGCAACAAAATGTAAATAAGTTTGGCGTTTTTGGTTAGCAGATTTATTTCGGGCTTAAATACAAACTTGAAAAATAACATCAATCAGCATTTTTCAAGCCACATTTTTTGATGAGAATTGTTTTCGTACAAAATAAAATGCTGCTCAAAAATATTTTCAGCGTAGATTTTACAAGTTTCAAATACCAATTTTACAAATTTTTTTTTTAAATTTACTTTTTGTTTTTTTTATTTATTTTTTTTTTTTTTTTTTGTGAAAATGCAGAATGCACTTGTATACTTATTGGCTTTTAATCTCAATTGACTGACATGCATTTGAATGGTGAAGTTGCTTGAGCAAGGTTGATAATTTATGATGATTTAAACTTAAAATTATAATCAGCATTTATTTTAAAATGACAGATTAAGTAAGTTAATAAATAAGTATACCTTGATATGTCTTATTTGACTGTAGAAAATTTTAAATATTTTCGACACTTTGTCATTTAGTTAGTGGTTTGCCGGATTAAGAAAAAAACATGTTTATGGAAAAGTAATAAAATATATAAATTTTTTTTTTCAACAAACTGCGTATGAACTTTTTTTTTAATTTAATGTTTTTTAATATTTTACATGATACTCTTAAAATTATTTAGATTTCAAAAATGAACATCATTATTTATTTGCTATATAAGAGTTATATGAAATAATAAATGCTAAGGATGCATATTAAGGTGAAAAAAAATATTCGTATATATAAGGCCTGCAAAAAATTGTTTAAAGTGAAACAGGCATGGCATGTACCCCAGCCAATTTCCAAGCATTACATATAAAAAAAAATCTGAGAAAATAAAATCACACTAAGACCCGATAATGTCGCTAACAATTGTAAAAAATATAAAGTTCGATCATAAATTATTTTAGATCTAAAAATAGATCTTGTTAATATTTTCTATCCTTCTCAGCCGTCTATATGCCGACAAAAACCTGGCCAAGAGTTGAACCTTTAAAAAATGTTAATAAATAAATTTATTTATATTTAAGTATGCTATTGACTTTGCCAAGGTTTCAGTGATAAATTATGTAGAAAAAAAATTAAAACAATTTTGATAAATCACCACATCCACCATGATCTTTTTTTTCCCAAGGGCAACTTGTAACCAACTTTTAGCTCTCAAGAAACTTGTCAAAAACCAAGTTTTTGAGACATTTTCAGTTTTTGTTTTATTTATTTTTTTTATATTTTTTTTTTATTTTTTCCTATAATTTATTCTATTTCCAGCCAAATGTCGTTTGAATTTGAAAAACAATTTATAAATACAAAATGCATTCAAACGAATTTATGACACTTTCCATTCCATTCATGGAAATTATTTATTATTAATTAAGTTTGACATACTTTTGATTTATGTACGAAAAGAAAATCTATAATAAAATGTATGAAAAAAAAAATTATGTGAAAAAAATAATGATAATAAAATGCAGCATTTTTACATGCACAAATCAAACACACACACACACACACACACACGTAGAAGATATTCAATAAATTTACACATTTATCAAATCTAGAACTCATAAAAAAAATTTTAACGATTTCTTTTCTCTCCATCGACAGGTCTGAATGTGTTTGTGTGTGTGTCTGGCTGATTGTCTGTCTGTTTGTCTCAACGCAAGTTTGCGACAAACAAAGGTTTGGATGTCAAAATGTCAATGCATATAAAAAGTATAAATAAAATGAAAATGAAAATAAGTATTTAAAATATAAATTTAATATTATTTTTTGCATTTAATGCAGCTTTAGATGCTGGTCGCCAATAGCAATCGATCCGCAATTCGGTTGTCAGCTACTAATAGTGATAAGAAAGTTAAATGTAGTGATAAGTTACAAAATGGTAATGCCGAAAGCAGCTGTAAACGCCGTCTTACTGGCTTTCTGGTGCTTCGTCAGCTAGAGACAAATGTTTTGAGATACATTTGCTTTTCATAATAGCGCCATTAAATGTTTTTGTTGCATTCAAAAGCATTAGAGAATGCAAGCAAACTTTCTCGGTGTATAAAATCAGTTGCTTTTATTTGCTTATTTATTTGTTTATTAATTAATTTTTTAATCAATCATTAATTTTTTTATTTATTTATTTACTCATTCATTCACTCATTCATTTATTTATTTATGTATTGATTTATTTATTTATTTAGTTATTTATTTATTTATTTATTTATTTATTAATTATTTATTTATTTATTTATTTATCTATTTATTTATTTAATTATTTATTTAATTAATTATTTATTTATCTATTTATTTATTTAATTATTTATTTATTTATTTATTTATCTATTTATTTATTTATTTATTTATTTATATCTTTAATTATTTATTTGTCTATTTATTTATTTATTTATTTATTTATTTATATATATATATATTTAATTATTTATTTATCTATTTATTTATTTACTTACTTATTTATTTATTTATTTAATTGTTTATTTATTTTTTTTTTATTTACTTATTTATTTATTTATTTATTTATTTATTTATTTATTTATTTACTTACTTATTTATTTATTTATTTGTTCATTCTATTACTTATTAATTTATTTATTTATTCATTTATCTAATTATCTATATATTTATTTATTTATTTATTTATTTATTTATTTTGTTAATTTATTTATTTATTTATTTATTTATTAAGTTATTTATTTATGTATTTATTTATTTATTTATTAAGTTGTTTATTTATTCATTTATTTATTTATTTATTTTTTATTTATTTGTTTATATTTATTTATTTATTAATTAATTAATTAATTATTTTATTTACTTATTTATTTATTTATTTATATATTTATTTGTTTATTTATTTATTTATTTATTTAGTTGTTCATTAAAAAGCATCAGCAGAGCCCAGGCTGGGGGACAACTAGCAATTTCGAGGCCATCACAAGTAGATCTTTTTATTATTTATCTTTATCTAGTTTAACTAATATCCATCACAGCAATGGTATAGAGTGAACGCAAGCCTGATAAAAGTAATAAAAAATATTTGTAAAAGACAGGTTCGAGTAATAGAAATTAGTTTAATCAGCAAAGATAATTAAAACACTTTTTCTTAACAATTTTACTTTTGTTTGCTTTGCTGTTGTCATTTCGAAAAAAATTCACGTTTTTCTGTCACCTTTAATTCATTTATTCCATAATAAATAATTCAATATATTTTTGTGTTTTATTTATTAAATAGATGCATTTCTGAATTGCTGTGTTATAAAAATGTCAAAGTTTTGGCGCAGGATCGTTTTCCTGTAAAGCATTTAGTCAGAGTAGAGTTAAAGGTGAGTGCGCTGTTCTCCATTGCATGCGAAATGCTAACAAAAGTCCATATAAAAAAATTCTTATCAATTATGCTCTAATGTGCATAAGCGCTACTACAGCCCTCAAATAAAATGTGGTGCAATTAAGCGAAACATTAATTTCCTTTATTCTTTGTTGTTATAATTTTTTTTTTTTGCAAATGTTTGTTTTAGATGACAAAATACCTTTTAAATACTTTTTTATTTACATAACTGCCATCAAACAGCACAAAAAAAAACTTGTATATTCATTAAATGAAAATTAAAAAATGATTTGAATATCACTGATTGACATTCATTGTCAATTAATATACATTTTTAACTTGTCAGTCATTCATTATACAAACATTATTGACGAAAAAAAGGTATTTGAATGAAATAGTTTTATTTTGCACTTTGCTTTGTTGACCATTTAATTTTTAGCTTTTAAATTCATTTGATTTGTGTTCTTTTCTCTATTCAGTCAATTCACATGACAATATTTTATCTAATGACATTTTTATTGTAAAGAAAAAGGGGTAGGAAAATTTGTGTGGGACATACCATGATGCAATGTTTGAATTATGAACGAAGTAAACACTTCGACAAACCAAGAATTATGAATAGTTTGGACCCACGTGTTCTCCATGTTCAATAACACGAAAATATAAGTACAGATAAAGCAAATCTAAAAACAGCCTTGTGAAGCTGTCGAAAAACTTTTCAGCACTGCTTAAAATTACAAACGAAGACAATTGGTCGGCGGAAATTCTATATATTTAAAACATTAAAAATTAACCGATTTATTTGCTTTAGGTGTCAATTGAAATGTATTATTTTAGGTCTAAAAATATACCTTAAAGTTGTCTGTCTTCTGGGGAATATGGGAAATATTTTTAAGAAATGTCAATTAGATTGGGTTTGCTCTCTTAAGCTTTTGTGTGCAATGTACATATGTATAATGAAATATATAAATTTAAAAAATTTGTGAACAATTTAAATACCTTAGATGAAGTGTTTGTATTGGGGTCAAAAAGAAAGTGATGGTTTTACATACCTGCAAAGAAATAAGAAAAGAAAATTTAGAAATTTAAGTGAATCACTAGAGTTTTTCTTGTAGCATTAATCATTCAAAAGAAATGTATTACTTATTGTATATGATTTTTGTCATTGCGAAGAAATCATGTAATTAAGAAGAAAAAAAGTCAAAGCAAATGGGATATAGAAAGAAATTAATTTCAGTTAGAAATTAATTTTAAAGTAAAACTTAATGGCATGCATTGGCTATGCTTAAATAGGGGGAGCGAAATGGCTGCTGATGAGAGGTGGGGCGAATCCGAAATATCTGATGTACCCCAGTCAAAGTCACTGTTTATTTATCTTAAGCCACAGAAATCGCTATTAGTTAAAACTCTGTTTAAGCAAACTTTCATTTTATTTAAATTTAATTTAAACTATGCACCAGTATATCAGTTTAATATTTAATATTTGCAGTGTATTTGTAATTGTAGGTTAAACACAGCACAATTTTCTTTGCTTAATGTTAATTTAAATTTTACGAAATTGTTTGCTTAAACATATTTTCCACTGAAAATGTGTTTGACAGACTAGTTGCCACCAATTTCTTGGGTATAAGTTAAATTTCGACAACTTCTAAGTAAAACTGAAATTAAGGGGAAGTCATTTGGAGTTTATTGCCAATCATTGCGAAACAATTCATTTTCAATTAAAAATTTTAATTGAAACCTTAATTTGACATGCTGCAGCAAGCCACCAACACTCAGAGCAGTTGCTCCTCTTTTATGTAAATGAGTTTTTGTTTTTCGGCTGCTGCCATTTTGTTTCAGCATTTGCTATAGCAAAAATGTTTAAATGAAATTTTTGTTTAAGAAAATAAATTTTAAGTGGGTGGATATGAATGAATGGATAATTTGCTGGTATTCAATATTTTTAAATTGCAGTTTTTTTTACGGTAACAATTTCTTGTTCAACTCGGTTTTTTTTCTCTTTGACAGTGCTATTGTACTGTTGAATGCTGGCAAAAAGCGTGCATGTTCATTAATGTTATGTGCACACCTCGAAATGTTTAAACAATTTTGCAGGGCAAATTGTTTTGTGTGAGTGTGTATGTATGTCTGTCTATAAGTTTCAATATTTTGGTAGTATAAATGATTTTGTTTACTTTAATTCGAACATTTTGTCTTGCTTTGTGTGATGAAAGCTACTCACGTTAAGTAGATATAATATGTTCAACACTACGAATTAGACAAAAAGAAATTTTAGAAAATTAACAATTGATGCAGTCAAAGAAAAACCCGAAAATCATTTTGCTTGAAATCATCATGTGATTTCTAAAAACGAAGCGCATTAAAAATCTGACTTTATACAGATATTCTATGTTGTTTAAGGCGGTACAAAATGTTATTTCAAACTTCAATAATTAAATGAACTAAATTACTTATTTGCTATAAGAGCCAATTAAAAGGTATTATTTTAGGTCTTACAATATAACTTATTAATATTCCTTGTCTTTTTCAGCCGTCCATATGCCGAATACATATTCTTGATGCCAATCAACTCATCAGCAGATTTGAAAAGTACTTAAAAGAATGTTTGAAACTTAACTACTTATTCCATACTTTTTCCCTGAACATGTCTGATTCTCATTTTGTTCATGCGAATTATGGAATAAGTTGTTGAGTTTCAAACAATATTTCAGGCATCCTTTGCGCCTATATTAAACTTCTTAATGAACCATTCAAAGTATTAAAATTTCATGTAATAGGTTTTTTCCACTAATTTGGTAATAAATGTTTTCCTTAATGAAAATTATACCCTGCTGCAGGAAGAATCCTGAAATTGATCACTTCGCCAGTGTTTTTACTTAAAAAAAAAATTCCCAAATCAGGCCAGCCAGCGTAAAGAAAGATATAAAAATTATATTTTAAAATATACGATAGCCTCCTTCTCATATGATTGTTTTGACTACAAATGTGGGTTTGTTTGTAAAATGCTAAAGAAAAAAACCAAATAAACAATTTTAACAGCCAACTTTAAACATGTGTTTTAAATGTTGGCCCCAATGAGTAGAAGACAAAAACCATAAACGAAATTCAATTTTAAATTGACTAATGTTTATTTTGATATCTAAAATGTAAACATTTGTTTGTGAAATTGTTTTTTTGTTTGTTTTGTTTTTGTGCTCATAGTAGTTTTAAACAAAGGCAAATGGTTTCAAAGCTTATGCTTTGTTTGCTAAAAAAAAAAAATTGCAAAACTGCAAAAACGAGTAACAAGAATGAAATTTAAACAATAAATATTAAACATATCAGTGAAAAAAAATAAACATTATTGCCAATTGTTCTTTAATTTGCATTTAACAAAATAAAATGATCAAATTAAGAACTCGCAATTACTTTGGACAAAAAAAAGTGTTGCCAGAAAGTGTAAAAGAAAAGGGGTACAAAAAGGGTTCAACAGAGAACATGACTTTAGTGGCTTAAAAAAAAAATATTATTAAGTAAGGACTGAAAAATAAATTGATTTGAAAAATAGCAATAAAAATATAACAAAAAACTGGCAAAATTCAAGAAAATTCAATTTGTACTTAAGGCGAATTGAATTTTAGGTTGAACTACTGGTGGCCCAGGGCAAATTAAAATAAGTCAAAATCGCAGATATTTAGCTGGCATAATTATCCTATTCTAATGGCAAAATTAGAGCTCTCCTTTTTAAATCTGCCCACTCACACTCTCACAGCAAGAAGATGACTTGTAAACCAAGGCGAATCCATTACAGGTGCCCGCATTCCAATTCGCTGCAACATTTTTCCCAGAGTTTATCTTCTGAGTTATCAAAGCTGATAGTAAGCAGCAACAAAACGTATGACAAGTCGAGAGAAAATGTTGCAGCCGAGGTTATTTTATTTTGTTTCTTACTTGGAATTTAGCACAGCTCATTGTTAATTTTTTATCATTCCCGCCATTTTACTCTAAATATTTTTGGTTGAAAATAATTAAATTTTGAATATATATTTTTTTCAATTACTTGTATTTAGAGTGATTTTCATAGACGAACAGTTCATGGCGAACTCAGATTTTGAAAAGCAATGCTGTGTTTATACACATAAACTGCATGTGTTAGATTGCATGTTGTGCGGAGAATTCAAGTGCACCCGCCTTGACAAGAACTAAATTCACAGTTTAATTTTTGTGCAGGCGAATTCACCTATTATTAAATTCCCTTGTTTACAGTTCTAGTAAAAATGATTTTTTTTTTCTTAACAGCTATCATTTTCTTGATAAATACTGTATGTCACCAATATACACGTCTAGAATATTTCATAACACCTGAGTATTTGGGCAAACAAACAAGATTTCTGTGATTTTTTCACAGAAACAAAAAAAAACAGAAAAGTCTTAAATACAGTTAAATAAAAAATTGATTATTTGTGCTCAATCACACACACACACACACACACACGACTGCCATTTTTACATATTTCATATTTATTTACGCCAATTTAATTTATGAAATACGTCAAGAGTTTAATTATTTATGCAAAATTATTCAATGGTAATGTATACATTACATTCTAAACGACAACAATAACAGCAGCAGCAGCAGTCAGAAAAATAATAATTTTTTTTAATGCTATAATTAAAAACAAGATATAAATTAATTACAAGATATTGTTGACTTTAATGTTTGTACAAATTTTTGATTAATGACAAATGGTAAAAGCAAAAAAAAATTATATATAAATTCGAAAACGGGGTTTTCCATGCCTGGAAAATATGTATGAGAAAAAAAATCTCGATTTTATTAAAAAAAAAAAAAAAATTATTAGGCTGTATAAAGCCTTTATTATACATATATTTTAATTGCTAGTCTATTTTTGTACACTGCAAATTTTTTGCGAATTTTTGGATTTTTGCATTTAATTATGTTTTTTGGCAAAGCTCCTCAGGTAAGGAAGAGGATGGCTAAGCGCTGCCGCTTAAAATTAGCTACCAGCTGGGGGTCAAAGCCATTTGGCTGTTGATGGTCACATGGTGAATATGCCATAGCCATGTTCTGTACCCCAGCCCATACGCCTTCCCCTTAATTTTTCTCGGCTTTTTTAAAAAGGTTGATCACTACTAGTTTAGTACAAAAAAAAATTTTCTTATTTATGACTAAAACATCACTTAAGGCATGGTGTTGTTACGTATTATGTTCAAAATTTTTCATTATAACTCAGGTAAAGTTGGAATCAAAATGACTTTGATTTCTAATTCACACTGCCAAAGATTTACTTTTTATTTAACTATTGCAGAGCCTTCACGTAAAATAAAATACTTTTGCCGCAAAACTACAAATTTATTGATAATTTCTTTTGTCTATATTTTATATTTAAATGATGTTAAATTAATTTTTGCCAGACAAACACGATATTATTCACAATTGCAAATCATTTTGCATTTAATTAAGCAAAATCTTTAAGCTGTTTAAAACAGTAATCATCTTTGTTCAACCATTTTTTATTACAACAATTTTAAAGGTGTTTAAAATAATTTTCTTTTTTTTTTTTTTGATATAACAAAATAAAATAAAAGTTATGTATAGTATATAATAATATTATTTTACTTTTTCACAGCTTCTCTTAAGTAATAATAAATTATAAAAAATCACCCTGCAAGTTTTTTTTTTTATTCATTCAACCTTGGTTTTCGTTTTAATATTATATATAATAAACTATATATATTTACAGCACAATTAAAAATGCAGTTGCCAGCAAAACGTAAACAAACCTACACTTTATTTACTCAGGCACCCACTAGAACAATTTAAACAAAAACCGTTTTTGTTTCTTTTTAAAAAAAAATTTTTTTCATGTGAACGCAAGTGTTTACCTGCTGTTCGAACTGGCAAAAAATATTCAGCAATTTCATTTATTTCGCTGGACAATTTTCGCACAATATCTTAAATAGTAATGTTTTAGTAAAATTTTTAGTTAATTATTAATTAATTTAATTGGAATTAATTTAAGTCCAAAAATTAACCTTTTCAAAGAGGTTAATTTTTGTACCTAAATTAATACATTTCAATTGACTCTTAAGGCAAATAAATAATTTGGTTCATATTTAAATATTCTAATTAATTGTTAAAAATGCTCATAAAATATATTCACATTGAACTTCTCTAAAATTGTTTAGACTTTTTTATTTTTGATGCTAATTCTTCGACCTTTGTTGTTTAGTATTTTGATTGTTAGAGCCTTAAGGTCACTTGTTTTTTTCTAAGTGTTTATTGAATTCAATATTTCGATATCACAATGGATATCTTCTTTAGGAAGTTGTGCCTCCTTGGGGAAGGGTTTTCTATGCAGTTTTTTGGTTTTGAATGTTTTTCAAATTACAACTTATACGGGAAAGTGCCGGCAAAACTGCAAATACAGGTCGTTGTGGTCTTCTTCTCTAAATATTTCCGTTTTCAAATTTTGTGAGGAAGAAGTATTTTAGAAAATACAGTAGAATTAAGTTGCGCCTCCTTGGGGAGGGGTTTTCTATACAGTTTTTTGGTTTTGAATATTTGTCAAATTACAACTTATACGGGAAAGTGCCGACAAATCTGCAAATGCAGGTCGTTTTGTGGTCTTCTTCTCTAAATATCTAACATCGAAATATTCATGAAGAAGATATCCATTGTGATATCGAAATATTGAATTCAGTAAACACTTATAAAAAAACAAGTGACCTTAAGGCTCAAACAATCAACATTTTAGACTTTTTTGTTAAATTTAATGGAATTTAACCCCACTGTTATTTTTTTCCAAATTCTTTGAGAAAATTTTGCTTATCATTTTGATTTTCATATAGATTGCAAATAAAATAAATAAATAAAATAAAAAAATATTAGGGAAGGTCAATTGAGAAGCGATATTGTAGCATCAACATTTCGATAGCTTTTGGCTCGAGGAAAACAAGTTCCACTACGACATATCGAGCAAATAATGTTCGAAGCGTCCGATTTTCACTTTTTTGTATTTTTATATGGGAGTCCCCCTGCTGCGGCCATTATTAAAATCTAAAACAGAATTTTATTTTACTGAAATTTTAATTTTACTGAACATATAATATTTATTTGATCTTTTTAATTATTTGAAAAACTATTTTATACAGCTTCAGATCGTTTTTATATAAAAATTTTATTAACAATATTGTTAATAAAATGTTTATATAAAAACGATCTGAAGCTGTATAAAATAGTTTTAAAAATTTTACTGAACTTGAGCCTGAAAAGGTAATTTAATAAATTTTTTTTTTTTTTTTTTTTTATTTCAGTCTGTGGCATCATCAGGCCGACTACTTCGAATACGAGGTAAGCCCAACAGTTGCTCAAGATATAGATTTGGGTGATATGTGGTTCCAACACGAGAGTGCCACTGACTACACAGCCAACAGAGCAATTGTTCTTTTGCTCTAGAAATTCTAAGGTCGCGGCGATGTTAATTGGCCGCTCCGACCATGTGATTTGACAGCGTTTTCCTGATATTAAAAAAAAAATATGTAGAGCCACAGGCTGAGATCATTTAGCACATTAGCGGCGTTTACTCTCAATTATGCTTGTGGCAAATATGAACTATCGCATACAGGTAAGTCACGTCATAATTAAAAATCTTAACATAATTTTTAAACACCATGTCATTGCAATTATTTATTTCTTTTAACTAATTTTAATGTACATATGATGGCAAACAGAGTTGATATTTTTCAGTTAATTATTTTTAAAACCAAAAAAAAAAATAATTTATCAGTTTGTTGACTTTAATATTTAAAATATTTATTGGTAATATAATAACTTTCAAATATTTTTCTAACAAGTTGGGCATAAACTATAACCTGTTTCATAGAATTCTTGTTATTAGCATTTGTCTGTTTTTTTTTTTTTTTGGAAGTTTGTAATAAAATCTTGGCAACAAAAAAAAATAGAGACGAAAAAAATATTGTATTGAATTTTAATGATTGTTTATTCTTGATAACCTTTATAGATCAAAGTTGTTTTTCGGTTAAAGCAAACCAACTTTAAAAATACACACACACACACACACACACACATATATAAACGTAACACATTGTAATGCAATAATAAAAGAGCGGGGGAAAATCTCAAATCTGGCCAAAAAATAACTACCACAAATAACAAAAAATAATACCCAAAACCAAAAAACAACAATGTGAAGAAACAAATAAAACTTAATAAATGAAAAACAAAAAACTTGCATTGTTTGATTTTGTTTGGGAAACAAAAAAAAAGCGTTCTTTTTTTTCATTTGTTGCTTATGAATGTCTGTTATGGGTAGACAACCAGTCTGTCTAACTTTGGCTAAAATATTTATTTGTTTTAGATTTTTTTTTCCATCACATTGGTAACTTCGACTTGAATTAGTTAAGTTTATTGTGCATAAGTTTAAGAAAAAGAGCACCAACAATACGACTTAAAAAAAGACTTCAAAATTTAGAGGATTTTACATAGAAAAAAGAAATGTAGAGTAAAATTAACCTGAAAAAAATTTTCATTAAAAATTATTAGTTAATTTAAAATTAAGTGCTACTTAAATTGCTTGTTAAGGCATTTGTTTTGATTCACTGGGATGGCTGAGTGGATGTAGTAGCTGATAAATAGTCATGAGGTTGCAGTTCGAATCCTGTCGGATATTTTTCAGTGCAAAAATGAATTATATATAAAAAGCAGAAATAATATATATAATTATATAATAAAAAAAAAAAAATTAAAAAAATTCCCTTGCATGCTATTTGAAATTTCAGTTGGGATTCCTATTAACTTAATTTAGGTTTTAGAAAACAGCTGCAAATCTATAATATATGTAGACAAAACAAACTTACGCCTGCATAAACCAATATGATGCATCTCTTTGTAGCGCACCTTCAGCTCCACACCAATGAAGCAAATCTTGGAAATAAAACTTGGAAACAAAAACAACAAACAAACAACAAAAAAGAATGCGCTTAATAAGAAAGAAAAAACCCGTTGATTTGTTCATATTGTCAATTGTTATTTACTCATATAATAATTTTATATGCTGGTAACTTTTTGCTGTTCAGCATTTTGTCTGCATTTTCTTGGAGGTTTTCTTAATTCTTTTTCTGTGTGTTTATGTTGCGCGAGTGCTATGGAAGTTCATGACTTGCCAGCTGAGGCCAAAAATAAACAAAAGCCCACCAACCATCTCTTACGATTTTTTCTAGGTTTAATTTTTTATTATTTTTCTTTTGTCTGCTTATTTTGTTTATCAAAAAAGTTGCATATGAAAATTAAATTTTTTTTTTGCTGTTAATTTTTGTAATGTTGTTGCATTGCATTAGTTGCTCAATTGTAAATAGTGGCAATAAAAATATTATAAATTGTTGCTAACACTAGTATTATGTAATTTGATGAAGGTCGTTTTATGGCGGCCAGTTGTGAGAAATATTTATCGAAATAAAAAAAAAGTTGTGAAGAAATATCGTCTTGAGTTTAATAATTAATCAGACTGTTGATCTATTTAAAGTAATAATTGCTTAAATACAAAATTTTTGCTATGCTTGCATAAAGTAACAGGTTTTTGTAAAATAACAAAGTAAAGATTTACCCCCTAGTTCATAAAAATTATTACAGGCTTATAAGATTGTTATTTGACATATTTGTATTGAAAATCTGTCAAATAAGAGCTTTATAAACCTGTTATAATTTTTATGAATCAGACGGTTAGTATTCTGTTATATGAAAATTTGTGTTGAAATCAACACTTATTGCTGATAAATGAATAAATTTGGACTTATAATATAACACTAGTTAAACGAAAGAACAGTTAAGTATTGGCTGGGGGACAGCCAAATTTTCATCATTACCTATTTGAAATTTGATAAAATTTGTAACCTTAGGACAGCTGTACAGAGAACCAACTATTCCCGATTTTTACAAAATTGATACAAAACAAAAAAAAATTATAATAAAATTATTTCTAATGAATACTATTGTATATTCGGACAAAGCGCCATTTAACCTTCCGAATCCCCAGAAACAATTTTACTTTGTTTTTTTGCCTAATTGATGTGAAATCATAAGCAATATTTTATAAATTTCTACCTGAATCTGATTGAGCATATATCAAATAGATACCCATAAACAGTTTTGTTCTCTTTCATATGCATCAGGATTATTGTTTTGTTGTTTAGAAAGCCTGCATACTGTCTAATTGAGCGCAACTTTGTAAAACAAAAATAATATCACGCTAATTGCCACAAATTAAAATTTAATAATTATATTTAATCTTTTTATCAAATAATTAGCTGTTGAACTGAAAGTTCAACACTAAAACAGAAAGAATGTTTAAATAAAATCTGCAATGGATGGTTCAAATTCCTAGAAAAAAAATTAATTTAAAAAAAAACAAGTGGAAGATAAAAAATGAGCAGAAAACGAGATTTAATTGCTGAGATGAAAGGGTATCCGTTTTCAAATGCTTCCAACAGTTTATCTTTCTTTAAAATTTGTGTTGTTTTTTTTTCTCTTCATTTAATGTTAGTTTTTTCCACCTCTAAGATGATTCTAAGTACTCATGCTGATAATTATGGATGAAATGTGTTCTAGAAAAAAAAAAAAAACAAGCAGAGAAGTACCTTTTGATGGATGGCATAGTTAGTGTTAGTGTTAGAAATAGTTTTGAGGGTTAACTAAGTTATGGCATCTTTGCACCTGCACATACAGACAGCATTTTTCTTTTCTTTACGTTTTTGTTTTCTTCACCTGATGATGAGAATTTTGTTTTTTTTTCTCCAACATTACTTATTAGTTGTTGCACAGATGTTGTTAGAAAAAAAGTGAGTAGAAACTTCAAAGCATTATGTAGTTTCTTTCGTCGGTTCATTTATTACAATAAGTAGAAGAAATTCTTTAACTTGATGCGCTTTTCGTGATAATTATGAATTGTTAGGGATTTTTTTACTGCTTCTTTTTTTTGTTTTCCTTCTTATTTATGCTCTTCATAATGATCTATCCAGATCTCTGATCTGGAGTAAGACGAAAGTAACGTCTATTTGAGATTTCTTTAATTTTAAACAGGCCTTAGTAATGATGTGTGCGAGCCAATCGCTGACTGTGTGCGAGAAAAGAGCGAGCAATTTAGTGAAATGTGTGTGTGTGTCTGCGAGGGTATGCGATGTTGTGGTATGAAGTATGAATATTAAATTTATCATACCAAGCATTTTATAATAAGAAAGTTGGCAACGTTTTTTTTGCTTCATTAATAATTACTTTTTTATGTTGTTTAAAGAGCATGGCATATAATATAAAATGATAAATTAGTCTTAGGTTGACTTATTTCGTCGAGGGAATTAGAAAATAATTTGTTGAAAACAAGTGTGCTTTGTGCCAAGTTAGATTAATTATATATTTTATAAAAAGAAAACGTAATATTCTTACAATTAAATAATTTGAAACCTCGCAAAATGCCCCCTGAGTAAGATGCTCAATAAAATATGTCGGTTTTTCAAGCGCAATCATTTTTTCCTGGATTTATGTATGCATATATGTATTTTATTAAAAGAAAATGTATTATTTTTTGCAAATAATTTTAAACCTCGCAAAATGCCCCTTAAGTCGGGTTCTCAACAAAATATGTCGGTTTTTCCAACGCAAACATTTTTCCTGCACTAAAATCACTGATGGGCAGTGAGGGAGAGAGGGAGAGAGAGAGAGAGAGGTTAGCTCCCTCGAGAGAGAAAGAGAGCGAGAGATAGAGTGAAAGAGAGGAAGAGATGGGGAGTGAGAGAGGTGAGGAGAGAGTGAGAGAGGAGGAGCGAGAGAGATCCTCGAATAAAAGAGAATACATACAACATAATATTATCCACAACACTTTTGCCAACTACTGAGACAAATTTTAGGTTTTTTATCATTGATTATTTAATTTAGGTCTGCCGTTGTTGCTATTTGTACATAAAACTAAAATTTCAATACAGTGCACTTGCGATAGTATTGACACTGTTCTTACGGGTTTAAGGGAATGGGTAAAAGTAGCAGGATTTCTTCCAATAAGTAAAAAATTCTGGATATCTGAACACGTTATAAAGGTAATATTTTTATTATAAAAAATGTTTTGGTAAGCGGCCAATAATTTAATATTTATAAGGAATTCATTAAAGTTGTTTTATAACTATATAATCATACACAGATATTAGCAAAAGATTATAAATCAAAATTAATAACTGTTGAACTGCTAAACCTCTTGATCTGTTGAATTCACTTTCTATTTTGTTTTATACTCAAGCAGGATTACTGAAAAATGTCAAAGCAGTTGGGGCATTAATGAAATAACACAGGGATGGAAAACGCGTTACATTGTTTACTCAGGTGAACAGACACCCCACTAAATGAGCACCCTAATATATGAACTCTTTTTCTCTGACTAATCCGAAATATGAACTTTCTAGAAAAGATTCAAAATATGAACATTTATTTTATTTTTTTATTTTGAAACGGATTTCAGTTCGGCAAACCCCCGAGTAATTAACATTTGAGTGTCAAATGTCAATGGCCAAACAAACAAATGCACTTTTTAGTTAGTTTTTGCAGGTAGGCAGATGCAAATTCATATTTAAAAGTGAATAATTTGTAAATTATAAGTACAAAAATAAAACATATATTTCTAATTTTAAAGAAAAAATATGAAATTTTGAGGAATTTACAAAATAGCGCAAGTGTTACTAATTTAGCGAGTAAATATGGAGTGACAAGGTCCTCTGGACCTTAGCTGGAATAAAAGTACAATTTCAAACTGTGTTAACCATGCAGTCATCGGACCTGGAAAAAGAAAAACTCTGCGGCCATCGGAACAATCAAAAATGGAAAAATCATTGTTTAAATGGTGAGGGTTAAGAAATTTTGTGGCATTTGTAAATATGAACGATTCCAAAACTTTGAACTGATCTTGTTTTCATTAGTTCATATTATCCAACAAATTATAATTTATTTATTTATTTATAATTTAATTACATAATATAATTAATGCAAATAAAAGAAGAAGAAAAGAGGTACTAGCACAAAAGAGGCTACTTTTCATGTAGTAAATGTGGCGCAATATAAGCAAACTAACATATAACATGTTGTTAAAATAATAAATTTAAGTAAAAACTTACATTAAAATTATTTTAAATCTGGTTTTGTGCCATCACATTTAGAAACTGTTAAATCGATGATAAAAATAGGTGATTTCATTTCGAGCAAATTGATCGTTTTTAATCTTTCAAAGAAGCTTTTTCGCCTTTGAAATAGCATTCAAGGTCTTAGTATTTGCTTCTAGTCATACAAATGTTTTCTATTATTATCAAAATTTCATGCACATGTGTGTATCTTTGTTTGTAAGTAACACAAACGTACAATATCATTGTCATAGCTTAAGTATTTGAGAAGCCCTTTTAGAAACCAACTGAAATGCTTGTTTTGGAAGAAAACCATTCGAAAAAAATGATATTAACTTAAAATCTGCTTAATAAAAAATTTCAGCTTCAAAAAGAACTTTTTCGATAAACATGATTTATTGTTGAATGATATAAACTTTTTTTTTATGCTACAAACATTTCAATAAAGAATATTTTATGTTTCCTTATGATCACAAGAAATTCTTGCTGAAAAGAGAGCCTCGCCCTAAAACACACACAAAAATAGACCTCTTCAATTTGTAGAAACTGATTAACATACAAATTAACAAACACACAAAACTTATAATAAAACAAACGAAAAAATATTTTTTTATTTAAAACTGACAAAAATAAAAGCCTTTGTAATGAATGGTGTTCGTTAGAAATATGTCTTTTTAAAGTTTTTTTTATTATGATTTTTTTTTTTTGTAATATGCCAACAGCAAAAAGTGCCCACGCTACAGTGTACGCCACAAAAGTGTGAACAGAGAATAGTTGCTACTCTCTCATTAGACTGCACACCAATGAAAACGATGACTCGAAATAACAACGAAAATGATATCTAATCTAATCTTGAACCCTCTCAAAATCATCTTTGACCCTGTGTAGGGCATGAAAACAAACCTTTATTTACAACCATCAAGTTTTATGGGAAATATTACTACGTAATAATAACAATTTAACAAATTTTACACCACCAAACAACTTGGTTTTGAAAATATATACCCATCATATTGTTAATAAATTAGGCAAATATTTTTTAATTTTTGTTTTTTTTTTTTTTTTTGTTAAAGAGTAAACTGTACAAAAAATCTTCAGATACATGTACCTATTTAAAGATATTATTTTAGTGTAGAAAAAATATTTTCGAAAACAATGTTCTGTAAATCTTATGAAAAAGTCCACCTCTTCATTTTAGAGATTTAAACAAATTGAACCAAATACGAGACTGATTCGCGCAACAACGGTTCTGTACTGCCGTGCAGTAGGATTATGCTCTTTCATTCGGCAGACAAAGAACTGTTCGTGCTTGCAATTTCATGAATGTAAAAATTTCTGTACTATGGAGAAGCCCTTTAGGTTTTAGCTTGATTCTGTACTTATTATTTATTCTTATTATTAGATTGTAGTACTTAGCTATGACCATATTCTGTGCGAATTGCTGGCCCCTATCTCTTAGCGTTCAAAAGATGTGGCTAATTTTTATAGTTTCTGGTATAGGGACTCCTTTAATTTTTAAATTTCAGTTGTTTTTAGTATTTGCTATTCTAGCGGTTAAAAACCTTCATCTACTGCCAAAATTTCTTGGGAATACTTGAACTAGGGCAACCTTGAACTCTATTTTTTAGTCAATCTTTCACTCGATAACGAAAGCAGTAATTAGACTTCTAACTCTCACACTTTAATAATATTTAATAAAATCTTTTACGCTTTTCTTGATACCGAAAAACCCCCCACCTTCAGGCAAAAATGATTAGTCTGGCATAAGTTCAAGAACAAGCAAAGCTTATTAAGTTCATTTTAGTAAAGCACAATAACTCAATCAAATAATTGCGAAAAGCGCTTGGAATGTAGCATCTCAAGAATAGAATTTAAAAAAACATGCAGCAGGCGGCTCGATTGTTTCACGATAACAAAAGATGAATTATCATTAAGTAATCGTACGGTACTGACCCACTTTCTGGTCAGTAGACAAAGTTCAAACACAATACAGTTGACGCGTTTTGCATACAAAAACGAATAAAAAAAAAACCTGTCAGCAAACATTTGTTTTAGCTGATATTTCGCAAAAGCCCAACAAAAAACCTTTAAGCAGCAGTTTATTTTTGCTTTCGGTTCATTTCAAATTTTAATAATTTTCTGTTTCCTACAATTTGCACTCGTACTGATAAAAAAGACAACCTACATTCTGTATGTAAACAATTCTCAATGAAAAGTAAGTAAGTAATATCTAGTATATGCGATTACAAATACAAGTACACTAGAGCCCCCACTTGCGTCGTTAATGGGGACCGGAGAAATGCGACGCAAATCAAATCACTTTTTTCTATATAAATGCACTGAAATTTAATTGGTTGGGGAAAATATTTAAAACAAAGAAAAGATTTTTGTATTTTTGATAAAAAAAAAAATACTAGTATAACCCCCGATTTTTGACTTGGGATTTAAATACAAAATTAGTAAATTTTCCTTAAAGTTTAAGTTGGATTTAAAATAGCTTCTGGAAATAATAATAAATCAAATTATGAAACAAAAAAAACATGTGCAATTTTCTTAATTTGCAGAACAAAACCAAACTGTCGAAATCATATGACAGTACGAAAAACTTAAATCGGATTTAAATGGGCACGGCAGGCCTTTTAAGTTTGATTTAAATAGCAGCTGGTTGACTCAATTTTGTATTTAAATCAAATTTAAATTTAAATGACGTTTTTATTTATTTAATTTACTTCAATAAATATATAAATATTATATATAAAACATATATAAATGTTATATATAAAATTTAAATATTATATATAAAACATTATAAACATTATATATATTGTATTTTATATATTTATTCGAGCTTAAGGTCTTTTTAATAATTTGAGTATTTTTGTCGATATTTCGCTCTCCTTCGGATAGCTTCTTCAGGACAATAATAATGAAAAATGTTTTGATTGGTTTTTTTCAAAAAACAAACATAACAACAAACATACATATTTTCCTATTTTTTTTTTCTTTCACATTTCAAAATTTAAAAATTATTGTTTTTCCTTTCTATACACAAATAAAAATTATATAAGTATTTAAGAAAATTATCAACATAAAATTATCTATATAAACATACATACATGAAATAACAATTAACATGAACAATAATAATTAAAACAAATTGTTAATCAAACACTTATATGAATGAAAAATATTTTCTTTTTATGAAATTTAATTTACCAAAAAGATTTTAATAGAAAATATTTAACATTCTTACACCGTATTAAATAATGAAAAAATCCATACATTACAATAAACAAAGAACAATAACAATAAACAAAAAAACAATAACAATAACCATAAACAACAAAAAAACCTCTAATTTTTAACTAAATACTTATATATCTGTGCTATATTGTCTGTATCTGCCTTAAAGTTTATTCTCCTATCTACTGGTGTGTTGATAATATGTAACATTTCTAATGTAAGTCTGCGTTTATAATTACTTTCTCTACTCAATATTGAAGTGTCATCAAACTTTGGAACATGATCTAATCTTGCACAATGTGCCGTCAGTGCTGTCTTGTGCGTCAAATTTATCCTCCTATACTTCTGATCTGATCTATGTCCTGCTAATCTAGTTTTAAGCTTATTTTTAGTTGTTCCTATGTACACCTCATTACAGTTTTCTACGTCATTCCCACCACATGGTATACTATAAACTACATTTGCCATCTCCATTCTGTCCACTCTATCTTTCATTTTACTAAATAATGTATCTAATGTTTTATAAGTCTTATGGGCCATCATATACTTTTCTTTATTAAATATATTCGATTTTTCCAACTTTTCTGATAAGACAACATGGAAGGCAAGGTACACATAGTAATGTTATTACAACTGCACCAAAAATTTATAAAACACTTACATATATCCCGGAAATATCAGAAAAGTTGGAAAAATCGAATATATTTAATAAAGAAAAGTATATGATGGCCCATAAGACTTATAAAACATTAGATACATTATTTAGTAAAATGAAAGATAGAGTGGACAGAATGGAGATGGCAAATGTAGTTTATAGTATACCATGTGGTGGGAATGACGTAGAAAACTGTAATGAGGTGTACATAGGAACAACTAAAAATAAGCTTAAAACTAGATTAGCAGGACATAGATCAGATCAGAAGTATAGGAGGATAAATTTGACGCACAAGACAGCACTGACGGCACATTGTGCAAGATTAGATCATGTTCCAAAGTTTGATGACACTTCAATATTGAGTAGAGAAAGTAATTATAAACGCAGACTTACATTAGAAATGTTACATATTATCAACACACCAGTAGATAGGAGAATAAACTTTAAGGCAGATACAGACAATATAGCACAGATATATAAGTATTTAGTTAAAAATTAGAGGTTTTTTTGTTGTTTATGGTTATTGTTATTGTTTTTTTTGTTTATTGTTATTGTTCTTTGTTTATTGTAATGTATGGATTTTTTCATTATTTAATACGGTGTAAGAATGTTAAATATTTTCTATTAAAATCTTTTTGGTAAATTAAATTTCATAAAAAGAAAATATTTTTCATTCATATAAGTGTTTGATTAACAATTTGTTTTAATTATTATTGTTCATGTTAATTGTTATTTCATGTATGTATGTTTATATAGATAATTTTATGTTGATAATTTTCTTAAATACTTATATAATTTTTATTTGTGTATAGAAAGGAAAAACAATAATTTTTAAATTTTGAAATGTGAAAGAAAAAATAGGAAAATATGTATGTTTGTTGTTATGTTTGTTTTTTGAAAAAAACCAATCAAAACATTTTTCATTATTATTGTCCTGAAGAAGCTATCCGAAGGAGAGCGAAATATCGACAAAAATACTCAAATTATTAAAAAGACCTTAAGCTCGAATAAATATATAAAATACAAGAGAAGAAGGGGTCGAAATAACTAAATATTAAATCATTATATATATTATAAAGAAATAACAAAACCATAAAATAAAAAAAAACATAAAAATTAAATTCATTTACATACATACATACATATGTATACTATTCATAAAAAGTATATGCATTAATAAATTTTCAATAAATAATTGCAATTTCAGCTAATTGATTTATTTTATCACTGTCTCTGTTGCAAATTGATCTTATTGTTGTAGGTGCTAGTCCAAGAGCTCTTCCTATATTAACAGCCTTTTCTCCCAAATTAAAACGTTTTATTACGTCCAATTTTAATTCCAGACTTATTAATTTTAGCACCACTTTTATATAAAAAAGAAAAGGGGATTCCCCTTTTTTCACGCAATCTGAAAATTTCTTAATGTACAGGTGATGCTAAATACATACTATGAGGCTAAATACATACTACACTACAAATGCTAAAAATGGTAATCCACAATGATGCAGTAAAAAATGTAACCGTGTTTTGTCGGCATTTTCCCGCATAAGTTGTAATTTGGCAAATATTCCAGTTTTAAAAAGCGACGCAAATCGAAACGACGCAAGTCGGGGCTTTAGTGTATATTGTTTACTTTTTCATACATAAGTAACGCACACCAGTTTAGCTCACTCAACCCAATTGACCAGAAGCAAGGCGAGACACTTTTACTTCTTTTGGCCGAAAATAAAAGCAAAAGAAAAATAGTGGTCACGCTTTTTTTCGGCAAATATTTGATTATTGTTAGCGTATTCTTAGGTACCCAGAATACCGCACCAGGGGTATATTTATATTACTTACCCCTAGTTTTGGCCCACATTAGCTTAAATCGTCTTGCAATATATTTAAGTGGACATGGCCAACTGGTAATTAAAAGTGTCCGCTCAGGCTGCTCATAATTAGCATATCGCGCTTAGTATATACATATGTATGTATGTGCGCGCTTATGTAAATATGTTTAGGTTAATGAAGCCAAAAGATAGACAGAGATGTAGTCTAACAAAGCAGTATTTTTTACTTAACGGACAGACAGACTTTTCAAAATACAAGCACATCAAGATGTGTAAATTATATGACCATGCAAAATAATTTCACACAAAACTGCTTGCAATTAAACAACATTTTAAATATAAAATAAAAAACAAAACAACAAAAAAATCTGTTGTGTTGTGATTTCATTAAGACTGTGCCTGCAAAGGCACATGCAAATTATCATGATGATGAGCTTAAATTATTATGATCATTTTTTCTTTTTTAATTGTTTTGCAAACTTATACGTGTTTAAAAATAATAGAATTTTTGCCAGGGTTTGATGATAAGCGAAATTGAAATTAACAAAAAATTATTTCAATATAATTTCCATAATGAAAAAAAATCTCTAATGATTATTTTTGTTTTCAATATAATTAATGGGGTTTTTTTTTACTAAATATAAACTAAAAAGGAAATTCAAAGGGTTTTAGTGGTAAATAAAATATAGAAATAGTTCACTGAGCGGCGCCAAAATGGCAGGCAATAACGAAAGCGATCGTCTGGAACCACTGGTTGTCAGTTGTTGGTATATCGGTATGCAAATGTTGCTCACATAATGTCACAGCTAATAATTAGAGCGCCGTGCTCATGGAGTGTAAACGGAACCCTATTACTGACACCGATGTCCGCCCGCCCGTCTGTTACAGGGCCCAGTCTCCCAAACGGCAGGAGTTCAGCTACCCAGCCGCATTACATCAACAAATGCTAAAAGCAGCAAAAACTTAAAAACTTAAAGGGGATCCCCATACAAGAAACTGTGAAAATTAGCTATAACTTTTGAGTCATAAGGAATAGAGACTTCATATTAGCGAAGAATATGTGGTTATATAAGCTACAAAACAACAAATACTAAAAACAAGAAATTAAAAACTGAAGGGTGCTCCCATACAAGAAACTAAAATTAGCTGTAAATTTTTAACCGTAAGATATAGAAACTTGGAATTTGCAGAGAATATGCAGTTGTCACGCTTGTACAATCCCACCCACCAATAATAATAAAATAACAAAAACGTAAATATAGCCCCATACATGGGGACACCCTTTAGCTTGAAAATTAGCTGTAACTTTTGAATCTTAGGAGATACATATTTGAAATTTTCACAGTATGTATTGTTGCCAGCCTTCTACAACTTTCTACCAAAAATAACAAAAACTAAAAATGTAAGCATTGGGGCACTACTTATGCCAGTGCCCCGCCTTCTCACAAATACGATCCCGACATTTTCGGAGAGACACCTTACCAGACATAACCCAATTACGGGGCGTGTGCTGGAGGAAACTAAGGAACTTTGTGAACGACACGGAGTTCCTATAGACCCATGAGTCAAACTGGTTCACGGTTAAACCTATGGAGCGCACAACAAGTCTATATTGGCCTGGGTGTATGTTGTAAGACATGGGCAGACGAACCCCTCCATTCAACCTAACCTAACCTAAACATGTAAGCATTACTCTACATATGGGGCTGTTGGCGATGGTCACCTTAATGTTGGCAACGCAAAAAACGGGGCAAATATCCCAAGCCTAGAAGAGGCAAACTATATGTTGAAATAAAAAAATAAAAATAAATGTTTGTAACTTGTATTAGTAGAAAACTGTAATTTTGTCGTATATAAAAGAGTCGTAAAGACTGTAACTGTTTCGTTTTTGCTAGAACAGCCAAAAAATAAGTAAGATTGCCTTTATACCTATATTTGTAACAATTTATAATTAAAAAAAAAAGAACTTGTATTTTTATAGAGAATAAACGCACCCGCATAAGTGCATACACGCACACAAAAATTAAAATTACAACCGCCTGTTTATTCTTGCCGTAGCAAAAACCAACAGGGGCACTCTTTAGTTGGAAAATTAGCTGTAACTTTTGAGCCTTAAGAGATAGAGCAAAAAGTTCAAATCTACAGAATTCAGCCATAGAAATTCCACCATTTTATAACAGTGTAGGGTCAAAATATACCTCAATCTGACAATAGAAACCACAATTTCAGTGAATTTCCGTTGGAAAAAAATTGTTTTGTATATTTTGTGCCATTACTCTAAAATTAAGCACTCATATTTGTTAATGTTCAGGAAAACTAGACAAAAAAAAATAATCATAATCATAACACAAGTATACAATAACAATAGTGGTAGTATTTTAAAAACGTAAGCAATTTTTTTGTTTTTTTTTTCTCCCCTTTTTTTTAAAGCTTTTAGCATCTAAATTGTTTTTTTTTTTCTTGTCTTTTGTTTTATTTGTATTTATATTCCTTTTGTGAAATGCAAACAATTTGCTGAAAAGCAAATTGTTTGCATTTGAAAAAGTTTTATTTGTCTATTTATCTTCTGTTTACTGCTCTCATCGTCTTAAAAAGATAACTTTACAACGCTGTCGCTTAAAGTTTTTTTTGTTTTTCATAGAAAGAATTAAAAAGCAGATACCAGTGTTAAAATGTAATATTTTATGGAATGGTTTAAAATATCAAACAAGTGGAAATAATTTTAAAATTGACATTTTAAAGCAATTTTATACAGACAATTTTTAATTTTTTTTTTTTTTTTTTTTTTTGTAAAACGATTTCTTTTTAAACAATTTGCCTACAGTAAGTAAATTAAAATCATTCGTAAAAGTAGTACTACCTGCAATGGGCTAAAATATGAAGCAAGACTATGCATATAAATGTTTTTTTTTTGTTAATTTTTTTTTATATTTTATTTTTTCAAGTTTTCAAGTATTATCAAATTCGCTTATCACATGTTTTCTTCTCTTTATAAATCTGTAGAGATTAAGAAATGCATACTTTTCTTATCTCATGGCTAAATTTTAAAAAATGCTAAACATTTTATTATTATCTTTATAATTTATACTTGAAATTCTTTTGTTTATCTTAAAACTTATTGGAAAAGAAATTTTATCTGTTTATCAATGGTATCTAATGGCGTTAGAATAAATTATTGAGCATATTTTCTTTTTTTTTTTTTTAATAAAACTCTCAGCATGATATTTTATTGGTTCGTCTGTATTAGGAATAAATTAATTTTGTTTGTCAATAAAACTTGTTGGACACATAAAAAATCAAACAAATTGAAGGTTTTCTTCTTTATAGAAAAATATAAGTATCTAGGTCACTTGACACATACATACATATGTATGTATTTATAAGGCCACTTGTTTAGGCCTTAAACAAAAATTTGTTTCAAATATCTAAACAAAGTTTTAGTTTGTTTACATTAAGTCAATGACCCGCTTTCACGCAACTGAATTTTGAATTCTGAATTTGGTGGCAACAATGGTAGATGTAGAAAAATCATAGAGATAGAAAAAAAAGTAAAAAAAAAAACACAAACTTCATAGATCTCTTATATTAATTCAATTTGATTTCCCTTCCATTAATCCAAAGGAAATTTTTTTTCAATTGTTCAGTACTCTATCAGGCTTTTAGATCCATTGATCTAAATCAGAACTGGGAAAGATAATTTTTCGAAAAATCTTAGAGGTCAACAGTTTTTAAAAGGCAGACCAGAAAAGTTGAAGAAATATTGGCTGGGCAACATACCATCGCTGCTTCATGTCCACCACTACGACCATCCCACCGAAATTGTTTCGAACCCAGTTTATTTATAATACATATGTATGCGCAATCAAAAATATTTATGCATGTATATTTGACATCAAGAACACAGCAAATTGCAATCATCTGCCACTGTGATTGATATTAATTAAATAAGACCCAGAATACATATCAAAGACATTTAGCAGGGTGGTCAACTACTAGCGGTTTCGAAGCCGCCACACTTCTCGTCAGCACCCGTCCTGGAGTGGCATGAGAGTTGCTTTAGAAATATGGGCCCCTCAGTTGCAGGACGGGTGCTGACGAGAAGTGTGGCGGCTTCGAAACTGCCAGTAGTTGTACACTCTACTAAGTGTTTTGATGTTTTTTTTTTACTTATTTAATTAATATCAATCACTAAACTTAATACTAAGCAATTGTATTGTCGATATGTAAAGAGGTAGCAAAATATGTTCATATAAAAATATCCAAATTTTGTTTTTTTTACCAAGAAAATAAAAACCCATTCCCATATCATTAAGAATTAATAACTGATTCAGCTTGTCTACACCCTTAAAAACCAACGATATCGATGTCTGCGACAGTGCCAATGCACCCAAAATTTAATCAAAATTAAAAATCAAAAAATTTAACACATACATATGTATGTACATATTTTAAAGCAAATTCCAAAAACTAACAGTGACACAAACAATAAGGAAAAGTAAAAAACAGCAAAAGTTTCACTTACCCTATTGCATTCCAAGGCAGCAGCACTGTGTTCTTCACGTTGACGAAAACAATGGCTGCATTTGCTTTTGTTGAAAATATTTGGTGAAAATTTACGACAATCCGAAGTGCGTGTTGTAGTTGAGGTTATTGCTGCAGCTGCTGCTGCTGCTGTTGTTGGTGTTGAAGGTGAGGTTGCATGAGCAGCTGACGACGACATGTTGGAGGAGCGACCCACAGCCAAATTTCGACGACAGCAACAAAAAATATTAAGAAAATAACGGCAGCATACACAAACACAAGAAGCAAATCTTAGACGGCAACAACAACAAAATGATTTTTTTTATGTTAATTTTGTTGGGGGAGAGAGAGAGAGCGTAATGACATGCACTTGCCAACATGCACACTCGCACACAAACAAACACTCGCTCACGCAAACAGAGATTCTCTTTAATAATTGAAATTAATTCTGGCGTTTTCTTTTTTTTTAATTTTATTTTTCAAATCTTTTTGAAAAATGTATGTATGTATTTTATTTTTACATATGTATGTATGTACATATATATAAATTTTTTTTTTCTTTATAGTATGAAAGTAGAAACAAATTTTATTTGAATTTTACACTTCTACACATACATATGTATGTATGTATGCTTGTAGCACTTTTTATGATACAATCAAGTTTGATATTGTATTCAGATTTTTTGTGTTTTGGCTTTTATTTTTTAGGTATATGATTTTATATTTTTGCTTTTGTTATTTTACGGCTTCAGCTTATTCTTGTTGTTGCTTGGTTTTTGCTGGTTTTGCAAATCTCAAGAATTTTTATATTAATTTTTTTTATAATTCTTTTATTACAAAAAAAAAAGAAATAAACTACACTTTAAACTGGCTCTCGTTGGCGTAGTTGGTTTCAATACTGCTGCTGACCACAATAGTAACGTTGACGTTGTTGGCGTTGTTTGGTTTGCAAAACCACACACATTATTTCATAATCCACATTTTTTTTTTTTTTTTGCTGCAGACACATTATTAGTAAGCACAACTTTAGAACAAATAATAGTACTATTTTGTATTGTTGCTCGGTTGCTTTCGTAGATACATATTTCTTTTGCCAACAAATGCTTGCTAATTGCTTTGAAGATATGAGTAGCACAAGATATTAATTTTATCTGCTGTAAATGTATTTTTGCTTTAAATTCTTATTTATTTTATCCATAGATAAAAGGCGTGTTCACAATATTTTTTACAGCTTTGTTTTCTTTTTCATAACAGCGACAATTTATTTATAGTTTATAGGAGATATTCAGACACATAATTTTCGTTAAGTGTATGAACTCAGAAAATGTTTATAGTTGACTTTAAAATGAGTCGTAAAACAATCAAACTGGATAATAAAAAATATTAAAAAAAAAGAAAAATACACCATACAATTAGTCAAGTGTTAAAATAAATAAATATATGTACATATTGGGATATAAACGCAAAATACACAACGATTCAGCAATGGTATGTTTGAAGACTTATAGGCATAGATCTGCTGACTTTTTTCTACCCTACACTAATTAACGCTAAACAATAGTCAAAGCATGATGCACCAAAATGTGCAGACCAAAAGGCAAAGTAGAAAAAATATATCAATAATATTGTTCTGAAAAAGGCATAGATATATGTATATATCGACATAAATATTCGAATAAATATAAAAATACATTTAGCTCAAAAAATACTAATATTAAAAATATAGTAATAATTTATTGATGACACACAAATCCTAAGGGAATTTTTCATGACTAATGTTGCCGATAATGCCGATATCAGCAGTCGTAAAATTTTGTGTATTTATGCTTTGTTTTCAAACAACGAAGTAGGCTCAGCGTTGCCTTTGAAAAATTTCAAAAACTGGCACCATAAGGGTAGTGAAATGTCTTTAAAGGAATATTTTAAAATGAAACTGGTTGAACTATTTTTAAGCACAAAAACAGAAATGTTTTTTACAGTATTCGCCAGAAACCCCCAAACAATTGACTCTACACCTCACATAGTTTTGTGGAGACAAACGTTATTATTATATACATAAATTATTTTATATACTGCCTGAGTGAAATTTTGCCAGGTGTGGACGAACCGTTAGTTATGGGAGAAAAATCATAAATAATGCTCATAAGAAAAAATTTAAATAAAAAAAATAAAAAATGTTGGATGGTTTCTCGTAGAACTTTTTGTGTTTAACAATTACTATTTATGGTCATAAATGGTCTTAAGTTAAAATCAGGAAAGATCTTTGTAAGAAATTGTAGAAACTAACAATTTCTAAAGCAGACTAGAAACGTAAATGTTGAAGACTTATTAGTTACTTTGTATCTATCGCGATATTTGTCAGCACCCAAATTTTGGCCTGGAGCTCCGAGTACATAAACACACGTCTTTTTAATGCAGCAATGCTGAGATCTCTCTACCAAATAAGCATTTGATTCAATTTCTATTCCTTGCCTTTTTTATTACCGGTCAAATTTTTATTACTGTTTCTTTTCTTCCTATTGGTTACTTGAATGGAATTTTCACATGCATCAGCGCATTATTATTAACATGAAGTGATTGAATTCTACAAAGAAAAAAAAAATTGCCCAAAGAAATGTCGCTCATTTTTAAAGTTTCTTAATTGGAAAATATTAATTTTATTCATCTGCTAAGTTGCCAAATGTCGTTGATTTTTAAGACTCTTGATGTGTTTAATCTACTTGCAAACTTCCTTTTACTTGGCTCAAAAGTCATCAGCTTGGCTCAAAATTTTTCATATACCCCAGGTGACAGACTTTGGATATACAGTTCAAACTCTTAGCTTCAACTCACTGAATACCTTCTAAAGTAGTGTCACAGAGTATACAGAGGTGAAAAAGTGACTTTTGTAAATCGCCTAAATCAGCTGATAGACAGTTCGTTTAAAAAGATAGCTATAGTATGTTCCTTATACGAAAAACAAGTAAAACAAAACCCAAAACAACACGTTTTTATGAGCAAGCACCACAGAAACAGCACAAAGTCATAGACAAATGTGGGCACAATTGTACCACCAAAACACTATTCTATAAATAATATTACTTTCTAGGACCCAAGCGGGCCAGTTTCATGACCGGCAGCCCGTGTAACATAAATAATATTAAATAATTAAAAATTATTCGAAATGTACATTAAAAAATTTTTATATGAAAAATTTCAACATTTCAAATTGGCATTCATTTTTTTTGTTTTAATTTTCTTTTAAAGCAGCATTCACCGAACTTTAGTGCAGCATTTCAAGCAGACATTAAAAGTGATTTCTAGTTAAAAAAAATATGAAAACTAATTAAGAAGAAAACAAGAAAACAGAAAACAGGATGATGACGATCCTCGTGGTATGGTATGCTCCCCAGCCAATAAGTCTTTAACTTTACATTGATATTTTTTTGCTGATGAGGAGTGTGGCAGCTTCGAAACAGCTAGTTGTCTCTGATTTATTTTAATCACAACAATAATATTATAGAACAGACTTGAACCCGATGGACGTAACACAAAATCTTTTTTTTCTCGTCTTTAAAACTCTTGATCAATAGAATTTTAACAAAAATAAAATTTTTTTTCTTCATTCTAAAGAAATAAAATTGAACTAATCACCTATAAAGTAATAAAACAATGGTAAAAAGCAGGAAATTCACAACAAAAAATTATTTGATCTTACAACAAATTTAACAGAGCGACCAAAAAAAAAAAAATTTGATTCTTATGCAAACATTTTGGCGTTTTAAAAATTTACTCTAGTTTTAAAAGCAAATAATAAATTATTATTTGTATATTATACAATATTTCTACAGACCTTAAAGTGTCCCTTTTCAAGTTCATACATATTAGATTTGCACCTGATATGTATAGTGAGTCAAAAATTAAGACGTACGCATGATGTTTTTTACCAACTATTGATTTTATTCTTAAGGACTTTAATTGTTTTATCGCATGAATTAAGAGTTTGATTTTACAAAGGAGATGATCAGAGAGGAGATGCGATCAGAGGCAACTCTGATGGCATAGAAAAAAATAGTTTTTGAAAATTTTCAAAAACTATTAACAAATCGGACAGACTTGTCACAAAGTTTTTCACACACATACACTTTTAGTCCAGAGACTATCACACTTTTTGGACACACATGTCATTTTTAACAGATCGTACGATTCAGCAGGATAGTGAATCATGGCCCTAAAGGAGTTTGCTTAAATAAGCGCTGTGTATGCACATAAAACAGTTTTCGTAAAGCCACAAAAAGTCATGCACAATTTGAAATGAATGCTTATTTAAATTCAAAAAGACTGCCCAATCTTTTGGGACAGGCATAAAATTTAGGTAGTTAGGTGTCAAGCGTGCGACTTAATTTTTGATCCACTGTACCCATGTACATATGTAAGTTGGTAATGAATCCAACGCTGCTGTTAATGTGCTTATAAATAGATACCTACATAAATAATATATGTATGTAGGTATGTATGTATCTATGTATATACATACATACACATGTAACTGTGTATGCTTGTGTGTAGGTACTTAATGTAAAATCAAATCCAGCCTTTAGTTTTACATACATATGTATGTATGTAAGTAAATAAATTTAACCTTAGATTTCTTCAATATGTTCACTATAACTTCGATTACTGCTTTTCAATTTTATTTAGTTTTATTTACACACTTTTTCAATTATAATTCTTTACCAAAAATTACTTCAATTTTATTATTAGAAATATGTAGGTACCTATTCTTTTTGTTTTTTTTTTTTTTTGTTACTCAAATTTACACCTTCTACAGATCAAACTTATTTCTGTTATTTATTCTCTTTCTGTGCGTTTTATTTACTTCATAATTCTTTTTCTATTTGTTGTTTTATTTATATGGTTTTTTACTTCATTAATTCTAAAAAAAAAAAAAAAACATTCATACACACACCATCTGTTTTGTTGTTCTTGTGATTGGTTTTCTTTTGTATTTTTTTCTTTAAGAGAAAAAACAAACCCACGTTATTTGTTTTATTTGAACGTTTTTCTTATTTATTATTCGGAAATTTGTGTTCGCTGACACAACAACTCGTTTCGATTGCATTCACGTTACTGATTAACTGTTGTGTTCGCCGATTGCTCCAAAGTCCCCAACAAGTTTGTTTGTTGGGGTCTGGTGTAGTTGTTGCCGCTACCGCTACCGCTGTTGTTGTTTTCTTTTTCAGCTCCATATTTTCGTTTTGTTTATGTTTTCCTATCAAACATGCTCGATGTGCAACTTGTTGAAAGCACGCTTTGCGAACATTATGTTTTTACAGTACTTGTTGATATGCTGAGTAGAGTAACCAGGTTCAAATATTTTTCAGAAATTTATGTACATACCTACATATATATTTACCGTCTAATTCATAAAAATTATAACAGGTTTATAAAGCTCTTATTTGACAGATTTTCCACACAAATATGTCAAATAACAGTCTTATAAGCCTGTTATAATATATATGAATTAGGGGGTTAGGGTTTTATTGATAATATATATTTTAGGTTTATTAAACTCTTATTTGACAAATAAGAGACTTATAAGCCTGAAATATTTTATGTGACTAGAGGTGGGATCACATCAATTTTACATAATTTTTATTGGGCTGAATTGGAGCATAATAAAAAATGTGTCCCCATCAAATTCTCTGCAATCACATGATTGTCACATTTTACTGAAATTTTATTGTCGCAAATTGGTGCAAAACAATTTAGTGCCAATAATTGCCGCATTATAGTCATACGATTGCTTTGTTTTGCAAAAATAAAAAAGGAGTTAAAAATATGGTTTGTTCCTTAAAAAGAAAGAAAATTGCTTCGGCTATTATTATAATGTTGTGCGAGCTGGCCGTTTTCTATCCCCTGACCAGACTTTCTCAGGTCTTGAAACTGCAAGAATTTTACAATTGTTATAATAGTAACAACAATTGAACTTTACTTAATTTTACTTACAAAAATTATGTTTGGAAGACGCGTTAAAACAATTTTGAAACTAAATAAATAGTATATGCATATGTATGTATGTATATTATTGGCGCGTATTGTCTTCTTTGGTTGCCGCATGAGAACATGCATTTTTATTGGTGAATAGTTGTATGTCAAGTGTTCACACGGTTGTCGCATCAGGGTTGTATTTGATTGGGACAAATAGGAAAAATATTCGCTTTGGTTGCCGCATGAATTAATAAATTGTGATATCACACGATTGGCATACAAATTTTAAACAAAAATTGGTGCATTGCGGCAATTGTATGATCCCAACTTAAGGGTGTTAAAGTGTACTAAAAACTAGAGATGTGCGCGTGAGTGTTTTTCGGCTTGCGTCACGCGCGCTCACTATCAGATTGATTTTCCTCACTTGTGATAAGTTTTTTGAGCCTCACGTCACGCACGATCACGAGGTAAATTTTTTCAATCAAGCATTTCATAATTCTCACTACTATTATTATTAGTAGTATTAAAACCAAATACATATAAGCGAGAGAAAAAACTCGAAACTGATACCACTCTAAATACATATAGTGAAACTTCCGACTTGTTTTTATTTAGAATGTTTTCCCACATTTTGGATGTGAAAATATTCACACATACATACATACATACATACATGTTTGTACACACACGTTTAAAATAAGCTGATCAGTTTTGTATTGGCTTTATTGTTCGTTTTAAATACGTGCAAAGTGGCTTTTTAAGAGCTGAGACGTTTTAAAGTTGTTAAACCCAATAAAAAAAAGCAAATCCTCAATAACATCTATGTAGCCTTTTAGAAAATTATTACATTATTTATCTTCAAATCTACGATTTTTGGCAACAATGTTGTTATTATTACCACAAAATAATATTGGCACATCATTTCGTGCAACCATAACTTTAAGTTACGACAAAATAACACACGCAAAGGGTAATAAAAGTGAAGGTGTTATTAAAAGTTAGAGTGATCTCAGCTGAGCGGACTAAATCGCAAACAGTTTGCGATTTTAAAAACGCTATTAACACTCATGGTGCCAGGGCATGTGGCAATAACTGGTTATGAGAGGGCAAACTCACTTGCTTCAAGAGCAAGAGAGTTAAGTAACATAAACTTGGTGTATGTGAAACAGTGTTCCCAGTTCAATGTATTTATTCCCCCCAGAAAAATTTTAAAACCCCCTAAAATTGTGAAGTCGTGAATCTGTCATGGTATGTAACCCAGTCAATAAGTAATCAACTTTAGTTTCCTTGTCTTCTTCAAACAAATTTGTATTGCTCCAGTTTTAGCACAAAAAACTCTTTCTCAATTTTGAGGAGGCAAAAATCAAACTCAAACCTCAAGACAAAATTATTGGCAATTTTTGGAGCGAAGTTCCTTGACGCGGCTTGCTGGTAGTGCAAATTAATAGAAATCGTGACGAAAGCGTGTGAGCTGTTTATATGTATTGGTGTATCTGTCTCCACTGCTGTCAGCGGAGACACCTACCAATAAATATTGATTAGTTGTGAAAACGGACACTATCAGCTGATCGATGTCGCTAAAGTAAAGTATGTCACAACCATGATACAATTAACAAGGTAGCCTCGTCACCTAAACCGTTAATCAACTGACTACTTTAGGTTGTCAAGAGATCGCAGAGATGAAAGGCAGCCAAAACAAGGTAGCAAATCCGCGTAAGCTCAGTGCATCTCTCTTCTGTAAATGTAGAAGTGGCGTCTTTTTGACAGTTTGCATAAGTTGTACAAAAACAAAATGCATGTTATTTTATTGAGTTGCTCTTACTGTAGCGAAAAGGCTACCTTGTTAGTTGTATCATGGTCACAACAAAAATAGCAATATTGAAAAATTTTCTTCGTTTTGTAGCAGATTGACAAAAAAAATACTGCATGTATCAAAAGTAAAAAAAAAAAACGTTCCAAAAATTTTAAGAAGCATATAAAATTTAAAAATTTCAAAAACAACACAAAATAAAACATACAGATTTCACCTTGTATTACATACGAAGATGAAGAAAAAACGTAAGGAACTTCGTTCCTAACGGGGATCCCCCGACCACATTTCTTTTTTTTCTGTCCCTTAATTTTGAACACAACTTTATAGAACAGCCTTTTTTGTGACACTGGTAGTTTGTTATGAAAAATAAATTTTTCTGTTTCCACAAGCATGCGCAAATTTTCGGTTTTCAATTTTATTATCAAATTATATTTTTCTTTGTCTCTCTTGCTTTTTTAATTTAATCTAAGTAGTTTTTCTATGGGGTGCTTTGGTGTGGCTAAATGTTATAGACAATAACCGATATCACCGACACCGTCAACTACCGCCGACAACTACTACCACTAGCACCATGGCTGCCACCGCAGCCGCTATCACACATAACAGCATTACTTTAGACCAGACTCAAATGTTATCTCGTTTAGTAGATACTATTGTGGCCGTTTCTATTGTTGTTGTTGTTTCAATTGCTGTTTAATATCAGCAAAAGCTAAAACGTTGAGATGCTGAGATGCCGATGACGTTGACTGTTAGTTAGAAGACGTTTGTTTAGTGTCGGTGCATTTTTCAAACTTGTTTCAGTTTAGTGGGCCTGTTAAGGCATAAACAAAAACAAAATTAAATAGACAAAAAAGGTCGCAGAAATATAGACAGACGTAGCGACAACTATTTAGCTGGCCAAGTAAATAGCCAAACAAGCAGCCAGTTAAACAGTCATCCAGCCACCTGCATAGCCTTTAGGGAGCCCATGACAATATGTGTGCAGCCAACATACTTATATTCAACCAACACCAACACCACCACCGCTCCACCATCGCCATCACTTATGCTTCACAATCAAAACAATCGCCTAAATGAACAGACAATCTTACTCCTGCTTCTACCAGAGTTCGTTTACAAACTTAATTTAAATCGCTATTGTCGTTTGTGTGGCTGCCTGCCTGCCTGCCCGCCTGCCTGGCCGCCTGCCTGGCTGGCTGGCTGGCTGGTACCAATTTAGTACTTTGCAACTACCGCGCACAATTGTAGCGTGTTGCATGTTACATACGGAATGTGTGCAACAATAAAACAAACCAACAGCAACTTACAATTGCTGTTGGCTGTTAATACAATTTGTGTGGCTGTTGTTGTTATTGTTTTTGCTGCTGCTGCTGCTGCTGCTGCCGCCGCCTCTGTTATTGCCGTTGCAAATAAGTGCATAGACATTTTGTGAAAGTGAAATTTTTAACGGTTTTTTGTTTGTTTTAAATGTTAATTTTGTAGTCTTTGCTGCTGTTATTGTTGTTGTCAAGGATATAGGCAGAGTAGTGTTTGCTTAGGCTTTGCAATTAACAAATTCTGGTAAAGAATAAAATCCAACAGAGAGAGAGAGAGAGAGTAATAAACAATAATTTAAATTTAAAATGAAACATTTTTCGAAAAACTATTAAACTATTACTCGAAATTGTGATCCCATTAATGAAATTGTCATAGCATATACATACATATGAAACTTTTCATTGTATTAATGAAACCATGGTGAACGACGAGGTTTTATTTCCATAACATTTTTTTTTTGCTTTCTGAAAAGAAAAATAAAAGAGAAAATAAAATTTAGATTTTGTTAAATTCTAGTATCATCTTCAAAAATATGTAATTTAAAAATTAGCATATACCAGCTCGGCTTTTCAGAAACTCAGCATTCCCATCGCCAGACGTTGTCACTTTCACGTTAAAACTACTACATGTACAACAGCCGCATTACAAGTTCGGTCTAGGCCGGCTTCTATTTTCTTGTACATTTTCATTTGGCTTAAAGTTAAAATACCAGACTGCCGAAGATTGTGTGTTCGCATCCAACTGCATTGATTGTAACTGTTAGGAAGTAAAAAAAAACAAAAACAAAAAAAATTGCAAGTTCCGTAACATGTGTTCGTTTACTGGCAGCGTTTGACGGCATTTAAAATTTTCAGGATACATTTATAGTTTGTGTTTTTTCTTTTTCTCTCTTATTTATTTTCTTGTTAATGAAAGTGAATGTTTGCAATTGTAAGCATTTTTGGTTTATTTGTTTGCTTAGCACAAGGAATTATAATGTTGAGCCGATTTTTTTTTTTTTTTTTTTGTAAATTTATGTAATTAAAATCAATTAAATAAGTATATAAGTAATATATGTTGCAGGTAGACAAGGAATCATGGGTGCTGACGAGAAAGTGTGGCGGCTTCGAAACAACTAGTTGTCCACCCTGCTAAATGTCTTCGATGTTTTCTTTGTCTAATTTCATTAATATCAATCACAAAGATAATATAGAAAAAACTTGAGCCTGATAAACTCAATACAGAGATGATGAATATAGCAGTTAAGAAAATTTTTTCCTTCTTCTAATTACAACAAGAAATGTTTAGATCGAAGAAAACACAAATAATTCTAAAATTGAATTTCTTCAAAAAGTTACCTTTACAAAAGAGTACTTTTTTTAGGAAGTAAATGGGTTTTCCAGGCTGTTGCTAGCAAAAATGGCTTCTTTCGAAAAATATAATATTAGAAAATTAAATTTTTTTAATAATTTTTTGAATTGAATTTATTGAGACTTCAAAATGAGATAATAAATGCCAAAAAAGAACAATAAAAAATAACAACTTAGAACTATGTGTATTATTCTAATCTAGATAAAAAGTAAAAGCAGCTTGCTGACGTTAAATACATATATAGTTTAAATACAAAGATATTCGGTGACATTTTTTTACATTTGTTCTTGCTCCCGGAACGACAAAATGGCTTCTTTCGAAAAATATACTATTTGAAAATTTAATTTTTTTAATAACGATACTACATTTCCTCAAAAGTACTTTTTATGCATTTTTGTGAAAAAAAATCATTCACATTTTATATATTTATTTTTGATGCTGATTTCTCGACCTTTGTTGTTTAGTATTTTAATTGTTCGAGCCTTTAGATCACTTGTTTTTTTTTATATAAATGTTTATTAAATTCGATATTTCGATATCACAATGGATATCTTCTTCAGGAATGTTTTGATTTTTTTTTTTAATAAATCTTTTTTATTTTATTTTTTTTTATTTTGAAAAAACATCAAAACATTCCTGAAGAAGATATCCATTGTGATATCGAAATATCGAATATAATAAACATATATATAAAAAAACAAGTGACCTAAAGGCTCGAACAATTAAAATACCACTTCATATATTTATTTTCTTCTTCATATTTTATATAATTTAATAATTATTATTGTCCTGAAGAAGCCATCCGAAGGAGAGTGAAATATCGACAAAAATAATTAAATATTGTTAATAAAAAGGCCTTTAGCTCAAGAAAATAAATGTGTATATAAAATTAAAAAAAGGGGTCGAAAAAAAATCATTCATAACAAAAATGCTGTTAAAAATAAGCAAATTTTTTCATAAAAGCACCTTGTAAAAGAATACATTTTCAACAACTTAGATTTTAAAAACGGGCTTTGAGTAACAACTTTAAACAAAAAATCCTTTGGTATAAAAGTATAACCAAAAATAACCCCTTTTTCGTTTTTTGCTAATTGCAAACTTAGTTCATACTGGGGTGCAAAAAAATTATTTATGAAAATAAATCTAGTTTAAAATCTTCTTATGCCCGAGCTGTAGTGCCAGCCCGCAGTTGGCCTCCATTACCTGCCATTTCTTACTTTTTCCTAATTATTTTTCATTTTAAACAAATTTATAAATTGTAACATTTATAGTTCAATTGAATTCATTTTTAAGGTGTTGCCCTCTCTTACGATAATGATCACAATTAACAACTAATTTCACTTCACAAATTTGTGTTGTTTCCTTTTGCCCCTCCTCCGTTGTTGCAGCCGTTTGTGCTGCAACGGTTGCAGCAATTAAATGTTCAACATTTAATGTGAATGTCAGTTGCACACAAAAAATACGGAGCACCACAAAAAACTTAAATTCAAAGATCATGTTTATTGTAATTAAATGTTGTTCGCAAAAAAAATATATGTATATGTATGTATATACCATAGAGTGACTTTTCTTTGACATGATATGAAATGATTTGAAATTGCCTCAAATTGCCAGAGAAAATTGTCGTCAAATTAAGTTTGAGAAAAAAAAAAAAGTGAAATAAATCTGAAAAGAAAGAAACAGTTGTTAATTGAATGGAAATCAAGCTGGCAGGCAACAGTTATAGAGGTCGGCTAAAATTATAATAGAATTTTCAGATGTCAGGGAATTCGAAAGTGCTTGCTGTGCATTTGTGAGATTTGCAGCCCACTAAATTAACCAGCAAAAACAACTTAAAAATGAAAAAGTAAAATTAGTTCAAGTCCAAAAATAGACCTTTTTCAAATGTTTTCTGTCTTTTTTAGCTGTCTATATGCCGCCGACATTTCGTTGATGCTTGAAAAATTCTTAAAAGTATGTTCCAAACTTAACTACTTATTCCATAATTCCCATGAACAAAATGAGAATCAGAAATGTTCCAAGAAACCTTTAATACAGTAAACATTTTAAGTTTCAAACATATTTTTAAGAATTTTTCAAGTCTACTGGGGAGTTGATTAGCACCAAAGAAATGTCGGCGGCTTATTATAAACAGCTGAAAAAGACAAGAAATATATTTTTAAAAAGGCCTATTTTTGCACCTGAGTTCATACATTTCAATTGGCTCTTAAAGCAAATAAATAATTAAGTTCATATTGGAAAAAAGTAAAAGCTAAATTGTAGCCCCATAGAACTAGAACTATACTATAGTTCTCGTTGATACTATTAGAACGTTTTAATGAATCAACCTACTTAAACGAAATTGGAAACAGAAATGAATTTTTTCCACTAGAGAAAAACAACTGGGGCCAAATCGTTGCACTCATAATCGAACGAATTCTGTCGCTCATGCTGTGTTTTTGTTGCTTATTTTTTTTTTGCTTCATACAATTTTTGCTTTATAGTTCATTCGATATCGAATACGACAATTTGGAGCCTGGGCCCAAGAATTTCGATGTGATTGATTGATTTGTATAAAAAATGAAACAGGAACAGTTCTAGGTCAGAAAAGTAAAATAGTTTATGACCGTTGTACAGGCATAAACTAACCCCTTCGTGCAAGCCTCTCATTTGTCAATTTTTTTAAAAGAATGGCTTTAAAAAATGTTTCGAGGATGTGATTGCGACACCAATATTTAATTTGCAAAACATTCAATTTAGTTTTGCCTGCCCTAGTCCGAAATAAATAGCTTAAAAAGAAACGCCAAAGCCTGAAGACTGGAATAGTGGTCGAACTGAAGATAAATCTAAGATAAAAAAACACACGTTATTCGATGGCGAATGCCATGTCGGCCCTGGGTATTTGCAGCTTTCAACTCTCTGCGTTGTTTTCTATCAAAACTCCGAACAAAGTTTATACAAACTTTGAAATGTTTGCTTTCAAAAAATACCAAAATAAAATTGATTCAGAGTTTCCCCTTGTCAAATGGAGAACAACATCCGGTCGGGTACACACACATCTATATGTATGTGTAAATACTCACATATTAAGCGCTTTCAGAAAATTGCCTCAACAAATTCACATATGTTTATAAATAACCAGTTGCACTGTAAAACGAACTCAAAATTTAATTAATTTGAAAACGTAAAAAAGAGGAAATTGCACGAAAAGAAAGAAGTAAAAAATAATAATAACAACACCAAACGCCACTTGTTTTGCCAAAAACTATTAATAATCAATTTAAGCAAAAACTCAATCAAAATTATTTAAATTTTTATGTTATGAGTGTTATTTTGAACACAATTAGTTGTTATGATTTCACATTTTGTTTTAACAACACGTTTGACTCGTACCTGACTGACTGAACAAGCGCATGCATGTACATACATGTTCTGCTTTGCTCTGGCCTTTATTATTTTTCACACATACACACATGTTGTTCATCTTATTTTAATATTATGCTTACGACAATTTTCTTCCTAACTAAACAACATTATGTTGATTTTATTAATAATTTTTGTTTTTTTTTTTTGTTTTGCAAACAACTCTCTGGCGGTAATTTAATATTGAAATTGTACTTGAAATTTGCCAGAGATGAAGCAGAAGAAAAAGCATTAGCGCAAGAGCCACTACTGAGTGGTGCAGTATCCGTGAGTATAAGTGAAGGAATTAAATCAATTTTCGTAGTGCATATACACATGTATATAAGAAATTCTTTTACATCTGGTTTATATTATGCACTAATGTTGGCAATTTATTTCTTTTGGTTCTAGTGTTCATGCCAATACTATTAATAATGACGCAACAAAAGTTATTTGAATTTAACAAAAAAAAAAAAAAAAAAAATGGAACACTTTTGCCTTTCAAAACCCGGCTATACCAGAACTGAACTCTAAATTTCAATAGTGAGCGCATAACCCAAAGCCTTAATAGATAAATGCCAGAAAGGAGTTGGTGAGACTAGCTAGTAGCTTTCTTGGCCTTCAATAGCCTACAGACTTAGGCTTAGTCGAATTTTTTTTGTTCAATATTGGTAGCTTCCTAAAAATTGCCAATAAAGAGAATCACAAACTTTTATGAACATGGTGAATGAATACACTATTTTCCATCCCTGCATTTTAGAGCTTGTGCTTCAATATAATCAATGACTGACTGCTCATATGTTCATATAGCATGAATGTATGCATATTTTTGTGTGATGTAAATATTTATGCATATGAATAGCCGTGCGCAATCACACAAAATCACGTACATATGTATATGCATGTGACAGAGCACTGCAACGGGAGCCTGTTTTTCTGATATAAGTTCATTTGTGTTGAAGTAAGTGGCATTTTTATCAGATGTGGCACCATTTTGTGGATACCACATGTTACCAAGCCCGAGGCATGCAGTTGTTGCGGCGTTAAAAAGTTTTCAATCATGTCATTCACAGTTACCGTTTTCAGTTTCAAAGCAGTAAGTTCCAATTATTCATCTTGCACAAATTGTACACCAGACTGTCACTTTTATTGGATGCAAAGCTGACTGATCAATAATTTAAGGGATTTCCATTGCCCAGAAACGACTATTCTGCTTAGTCACATATCCATTCAAATAGAAATGTGTCTCCTCAGTCATTATGATTTTTTCATAAAAATCGGGGTTTTCATGGGCGAGCTGGCATATGCAGGCCGGCATAAATGACCTTCTGGAAGAAGCTCTTGTGTCAACTGAATCTTAAATCGAAACATATGCAAAATTGTGACCAAAGTTGTTCTTTGAAGATCAAACTCCTGAGCACAGCGTCGAAGGTTGATGGATTGGTTTGAACGCTATGGTCCATCGTTTTTCGAAATTATGCACTACACGATAGATATGGTGCGTTTTGTTGGCACGTTGTGTCTCAAAAATTTCACGCAATCGTCACAGTAATCGATGATTGATTTGGATAAAATGCTTTATCGATTAAAAGGTATTGGATTACTGAATTTTTTTTTTATTATTATTTTCGGTCTAAAAATATACCTTATTACTGTTAGTTGTCTTTTTCAGCCGTCTATATGCCGACGACCTTTCGTTGATGAAACTCAACTCACCAGTAGACACGAAAAATCTTACAACAATGCTTGAAACCCAACTACTTATTCCATAACTCGCATGAAAAAAATGAGAATCGGAAATGTTCAAACAAACTTTGAAATACAGAAAACATTTTGTCGTCTTGCAATACTTTTACTTTTCTTTATGATTAACATCAACGAAATCTTGGCGGTATATAGAAAATATTAATGAGGTCTAATTTTAGATCTGAAATAAAACATCAAAGACATTTTGCAGAGTGGACAACTAGTTGTTTCGAAGCCGCCACACTTTCTCGTCCGCACCCGTCTTTGAACTCAGGGGCTCATATTTCTTGGGTGGCTGAGTAATGGTTGTAACTTTAGAAATATGAGCCGCTAAGTTCAAAGACGGGTGCTGACGAGAAAGTGTGGTGGGTTCGCAACAACTAATTGTCCACCCTGCTACATGTCTTTGAGGTCTTCTTTGTCCTATTTATATAATATCAATCACAAAAATAATGTAGAAAGAACTTGAGCTTGATAAACTTAATACAAATATAACTAAAATACATTCAATTGGCTCTTATATCAAATAAATATTTAAGTTCGTTTTTGATTATTTTTTTATAATATATTTGCCACATCTCTACTTCACAACTGTGAAATATGAACTGTCAAGACTAAGGTTCACCAAAATGGCAGCAAAACAAACAGCAAATAGTATACCTCGTCGCCGGTCACCCTGTATTTGCTAATGTGAGGGTGCCTTTACGAAAGTTATGGTTTATATATAGCCATATTAGAGAGGAGTAAAAATAATGTTTTAGTTATTAAGAGTAGCTGAATTTATGTTTGCAATGTACCTGTGCAGTTCTCTGATATGTGTGTTAAGTTTGTGCTGGCCTGCCTGCCTGCCTGCCTGAACATTAGGCTTTTTAGCTTTAATAAAATTGTTATTGAAATTTTTCTTACTGCTGCAATATATTTTTTTTTTTAATTTTTAATTTTATTTTAAATAAAAGTAGCAAATTTGCAAAAAAAAAATAATAAAAAGCGCGCTGTTGTTGTGTGGCTCAATGTACTTAAAAAGAAATTGAAAATTGATTTTTTGTTTACGGTAGTTGGCTTTTAACAACAGCCGTGTCAGAAACAAATGTTTTCACCACCAAACACTGTACAAAAGTAATAATAAAATAAAGGAAAATATAAAACAATCAAAATTATAAGAAAAAAAAAAACCCCCATACAAATATGTAGTATATTTTTAATTGAAATTTGTATGTTAAACGAATTATTATTTTTCTTTTTCTCCAGTTCTTCCTTTTGCATTTATTGCAATTGTTTGCAATGTTTGTTTAATCCAATATATTAAGAAAACAAAAAATATATCTTAAAATTCATATGAAAATCTAGGAATTTCTGTTTGCAACTGTTAACTTATAAATAGTTGATTTTAAGCAGTTTTGTTTCTTATTTTTTTTACAGACGGCTTCAAGCTTAGCATTATTTCAAAGGCTGTGTCTGTCCATGTGTCTGCTCTGGCCATGATGATGCACCGTCGCATTTGTGTATATGATTTCGTTTTGTCGCAGTTGAATAAACATGTTGTTTGTTATGTTTTCTGTCAGTGTAGTGTACGTACACTTACTGGTAACTGGTATACTATTAAAGATATATACAATTACAAACATCTGATTACAAGCATAAACACACACACACACACACACACACACACACATGTTAAGACAATAATGCTGGCAAGTAACAACTACTCATTCGCATGTGCATTGAACACTTGCACTTTTTCTTTCTTTCATTGCACAGGAATCTCTCTGGCAATGTTACTTGCCATGATCATATGTTGGCTTGTTTAGCTGTTAGACAGACAACAAGCCTGGTAAAACAAAAAAAAAAAAACAAAAAACTTTCATGGGGATATTGGATTATATGTAGTATTGCTGTGCTTCTTTAAGTATGTATTTCTTCATATGTAGTTTTATTTAATAACATTGAGGAAAAAACATATTGAAGAAGGAAAAAAAACTGGCAAGGTGGATTTGACTTTCACTTGACTAGTTAAAAAGGTTTTTCATGATTTGTATGGCGCAAAAAAGCAGAAAAAAAGCTGTGAAAATATAAATTATAAAATATTGGAGGAAAAAAAAACAAGAAACGATTTCGTATGTCAATAAACGGTAAGAGGAAATGTTTAAGAAAATTTTGTTTCGACTTTTAAAGACATACAAGTATATTATGCATAAGCCAAAGTATCCTGAATTACACTAGGCAACAGCCAAAACAATATACAGTCGAACTTCCATAACTCGAATCACCATTATCCCAAAAAAAAAACTTCGACTTACGGAGACTTCGAGTTACAGAAGTTTTTGTCAAAATAGAATAAAAGGTTTTTGTATCATGTATTTTTATTTAAAATAGCCTCTAATGGAAAACTACATACTTAAGAATATAAAAGAAGAAGCATGTATGTACTCATATACATGAAATAAGTGACTGAGCAAAATTAGCTACAAACCAGCTGAAGCAACCAAAGAGAGTAAAGCAAATAAAAACCAAAACTAAAACCAAAAACCAATTTAACAAGCAAAATTCTTCGAGTTATACCATCTAATTCATAAAAATTATAACAGGTTTATAAAGCTTTTATTTGACAGATTTTCCATACAAATATGTCAAATAACAGTCTTATAAGCCTGTTATAATTTTTATGAATTAGGGGGATAGAGTTCATGTGTATGTTTTTTGGTTGGAGTTACGGAATTAAAATTGTATGTGATTTGTTCTTCTAACGCAACTGCCAACAAAATTAGTTCGAGCTAGAGAAAATTTGAGTTAGAGAAGTTCGAGTTATGGAAGTTCCACTGTACATGTATAACAGACGATTTTTTGTGAGGCACTATGGTCTTCAAACTGCAAAAATCAGGGTAAGAGCAAGTTTTTTATAGGGCTTGTGTTAATTCTTGTTTTTTTTTATTTAAATTCTAACAGAAAATACAGCCCTTAACAGTTTTTTAGCTCTTTTTAATTTCTAGCGCTTATTCTATTTTCGATCCTAAATGCAACAAAGTTATTTTTATCTTCTTAAAAAGAAAACAACGTTGCAGCATTAGTTTTCTTTTGTCGTAATAAAACTGCATGTTTAGCTATTTTATTTGCTTTCTCATTATTTCTATTTCTTATGTAGTCTACTAATTAACTCATTTGTTCTGGTTTTTTATTGTCTCTGGTCTGGCCTTTTGTTGCATTAGTCTATAGTCACTTGCTTGTTCTTGTTGGTATTGTTGGTCAAGTTAATTTCCACGTGCTCTTCATTTAAATGTGTTTAGCCTTCTCTAATTAATGTGTTTTTCATGCGTTTACTTAAATGTTATCTCGTTTTTAAGCACACAAAACGGGTGATCTATTAAGGCGCTGACTTAGATCAAATCTGACATGATTCGGGTTATGCTGTTGTTTTTTTTTTTTTGACAAACACTCATATATCTAATTCTAGTAGTTCTATACCCTAAAGGGCATAAAAAAGAGTGAATGGGAAATTTGTTTGTCACCATTAGTATGGCAGTGGGAAGCGCAAGCCTATAAGCTGGGGGAAACATTCCCACTAGCACTGTCATTTGTTGATGGAGCCACAATACAGCCACAGACATGTCGAATGTAAATTTGACTTTATTTATTTATTTATTTTATAAAATTCTTTTATAGTTCTTTAATACTGTTATTAACCCATAGGGCATTTCTATTACATTGCATTCGAGCTCCCATACTAGTTTAATGTCTATCATTTGAAATTTTATGAAACTCTCACAGCATCACCCGTTGTATACGGTATACGGTATGCCGGTATGTCTTGAATGTTTTAATGAAATAAGCGCCATTCATTGTTTAGTATTATAAAAAAAACATAATTGTAGATGTAATTAACACCTATTAGGTAGGCCTTACACCCAGCACAGTAATAGTGATTGTTATGGCTGTATTACATACACATACGTACAACTGTCTAGATGCATATGTTTATATTTGTATAAATAAACACTTATACAGGCGCTGGCTTTTTGAATTTGAAAGAGCAAAAGTTTGTTCACTTAATCTTACAACACAAATCTTGACCTTGTATTCTGAGCTTAAAATTTTGCTTGTTCTTGGACTTGGATGTGCTAAAAGTATACGTACATATGGGTATATGGTGTCTGCTCAACTGAGTAGATAGATCTTCATACATCAAGCAGATAGAAAAACTTATTTCTAGTGGGCAAAAACAAAATTTTCTTAAGAAACCAAATACATGTAATTTGTATTTCCCCCGCTACTTGAATTGGTAGAAGTGTTTTAACAGCAACTTTGGGACACAACTGAACTCAGGCAACGCACACAGAAAAAAAATGCAACACGAGAAATATTTGCTTAAAAATTTTATTAAATTTATACCGAAATAATGACCTAAGCTAAAACTAACTCTGCATACAAATTCCTTCTTTCGTTCAGATTATTGTAATGGCTAAATGGGTTGCTCAAGGCTCGTGAGTATGCGGTTCGAGTCCTGTGAGAGGTAAAGGAAAACAAGATTTTCATATGTCAAAATAAAATAAATAAAATATGGAAATGAAATTAGAAAGGAGAGCAATAGTTGTTATACACCAGCCAATAGAATCAATATGATTTTCTCTATAACACGTTTTTGATTTTGATGAAAACTCACCCCCGAAAAATATAAAATCAAAAAATTTTTTTTCTGTATTTTTAAGTTGTTTTTTTTTTTTTTTTCTGGAACGAAGTTCCTTAACGCGGCTTGCTGGTAGTGGAAATTAGTAGAAATCGTTACGAAAGCGTGTGAGCTGTTTATATGAGCTGTTTATATGTACTGTCGAAAAGGAATTGTGTATGATTGGCGATGTCTCCACTGACAGCAGCGGAGACATCTACCAATAAATATTAATTAGTTGAAAAATGTTCCAAAAATTTAAAGAATCATAAAATTTCAAAATTTTAAAAACAACACAAAATAAAACATACAGATTTCACCTTGTATTACATTCAAAGATGAAAAAAAAAAACGTAAGGAACTTCGTTCCTAACGGGGGTCCCCCGACCGCATTTCTATTTTTTGTATACGGTCTCAAGTGGTTTTCAAAATTCATTTACAGGCCTATTTTATGTCTATACCGGCGAAAATCAAGGCCTGTAAATATTCTCGTTGAGTCGCAATCCTGGTTGGGCGGTTTGCCCTAAACATCGGAGGTTATAACCCACATAAAATGGGATTATAGATAAACAATAGTTCAACCATAGCTGCCAGTGTTGTCACATTAGGCATTAATCCCCAAGTGAGGGATATACTTTTGCAAATGAGAATCAAAAATTTGTTTTGGGCAATTTCTTTGGAATAGTTTTTAAAACTTGGGGATTTTAGAAATTTTTTTTTTTTGAGTTTTCATATTTTATTTTGTTTATAAGATTTCATGGTATATGTTACAAAAATGTATTCAAATATAGTCATTTCTACCACTCAGATGATGTGTATTTGAAATATTTCGTATTTTAAGCTTTAACTCAATAGAAGTGGCATTCTTGTCAATAGAGGATTTTTTGATAATACAAAACCTCAAATTAGGCATGTGGCACGAAAATTGAACTTGAGCAAGTTAAGAAAAGTTGTACAATTAAAATGTTTTACAGAGTGGTTTAATATAAATAAAAGTATAAGTAAGTGAAAGCTGCTAAGTTCTTAAGCCAGCATTTAAGGCAACGGCTGCCATTTATTACATCTACTTTGGCACACAATGACTCATAACTTATCTAAGTCAAATTGTAGCTCTACACTGTGATATATCACAATTTCCATGAGCACAATATTGTGGACGTTATGCAGACTAGATGAGACTCACGCCACTATTTTGTGTGGAGTGGATAAATAATGGGGTATGCTTATTTGTACAATTCTTAATAGGCTCCTGTTCGATCCATGGGTGGCTACTCACTTTTTAATAATAATTCAGGAACAAAAGCAGTTGGAATTGGGAACTCAACTTTCTATCAAGTATCCTATATAAAGATCCAGATGTGGAAAAAAAGAAAGGGGTTACTACGACTTAGCAAGCCCGAATGGAGTAGAACAATGGGGGTGATAATAGGATACCTAAGACTATGATCATATTTAAGCCGCATGGTAATAAAGAAATCAGATGAGTATAGAGCAGGTGGGGAGGAGATAGTAAGACATTGGAGCACTATATATGCCAGTGCGCCTCTATCTAGGGAGCGACACGTTACCGTATATAACCTAACTATAGGATATATGATGAAGGAAAATTTTGTGTACTACACCGTTTGGACTCATATACCTATAAGTCCAAACTATCAAGATTAAATCGAAGCGTTCACAGGCTTAAGTGTATGTAGGAAAACATGGTTTATTATACCTTCCTACCAACCTAACCTAACCTAACAAAAAGTAAAATGTTATAGTTAGGTTGACAAGCGACTGTTTTTAACCCGCTGCACCTCTCATCAGCTTGGGACGAACGTTAAAATGTAGAGTTTTAGCACTGACACATACATCCCTCGGCTACCAAAGATCACTACTTAGCTCGACTTACCATTTATAAACTTCATAAATGTTGAGTAAAGTTATGCACCGGTATTCATAAAAAATAAAACGTTGCTCAAATACATTTTAGAATAAATTTTATATGAAAAATTTGTTGTAAAATGTGTTTCAACAATGTTGTATTTTTTTTTTTAGAATACCGGTGATGATCTTTATTGCCTCTTCTGGATGACATTTCAGAAAACTGTTATTTTTATTACAACTTCTGTTATATCTGTTTTAATTACCAGGTTTCATATCTAATAATGTGATATTATTATTTTTGTTATCTAAAAAAACATAAAAACTATTGAAGGTTTATTACACGTTTATTTGACAAATATTCCGCAGAAATACGTCAAATAAGAGCTTAATAAACTTACAATAATTATTATGAATATGACCTTTAAGCTTGTCTGTTTGTCTGCAGAAACACCCAGTTCCATACGGCAGGAATTGAAACTGCGTGCGACCTTAACCTGCTGGTTGTCTTAAAACAGCACTCCATTAACTCATTTATGGAGGCTTGGTTTAGTTTCTTTTTTATATTGCTCCATGTTTCTTAAACAAAATAAATTTCTCTTTGTTTTTTACAAACATAGTACGTCGTTTAGCTTATTTTCCCCACTGTACATTGAAATACATAATAAGAATTTGTATTTGTATACCAATAACAAAAACTAATTTTCATAGCAGTGCTAATGGTTGTTAAAGCCTGGGTTGGTGCTAATTAGCTCTTATTATTGTCGTTATTTGTTAGCTTCTGGTGAGATCATGATCTGAGAAACTTTTATCACTTTTAAAATGATATTTTAATGGTTATCGAAATTAAAAATAATGCGCGATTTATGCGTTTAATTATGTACATATGTATGTATTTGTGTTTTACACAATCTTTCTAATTGTTTTATGATATGATAAGGCGGCTTAAGAGTTTGCAAATAAGTTTTGTAGAAAAAAAGTGCAATATTAGCTGAATTCAGAATTCTTGTTAGCCGTACGATTTCTGGATGTAACTGAAGAGAATTTTAAACCCAAACACTCAAAAATAATTGATATAAAAACTCGCCTCTGTTTTGAAATGTTGTGTCTGAAAGTCTCTCTCCAAATACAGCAATTGCTGCTACGACTGGACTTCTGGACTCCACCAGAGAGGCATGTAGATGTTTCTTACGAACGATAAATTTAGCTGCTACATATTGGTACAAATGTGATATTCAGTAGTTTTTGGACGAACTGTGTCAATTGAATAAAGTAAGCCATGTTCAGAGGGTAAATGAATCTGTGGGTTCGTTCTCTCAACTCCGATGGTGAAGCTCACAGTGTTCATGTGAGTATTCTGGTTTCATTTTAGCATTGTTATTGAAGGAATTTTTTTTTATTTCATTTATGTTAAGCTGAAATAAAACGACTTATTCTGCTCTTCTTGTGCTTACAAAAATAATGTTTGCTTAAGGCCGCGTTACACTATCCTACTCAATCGTACGATTCATTCACTGAAAGTTGCTAGCTATATCTGATAGAATTCTGTCCTACTTTAAAAAGTCGCATCAAAACGGCCACACTATTATTCTTTTGTAAACAACTTCGAAAAGGCAACTCTCATCGCATAGAAAAAAATAGTTTTTGAAAAATTTCAAAAGATTAACAAATCGGACAGACTTGTCAAAAAGTCTTTCACACACATACACTTTTAGTCCAGACTATCACACTTTTTGGACACACATAGCATTTTTAGCAGATCGTTCGACTCAATGGGATAGTGTATCACGGCCTTTAGCATATAATAATTAATTTCTGCGAAGTATATTTACTGCCAATAAATTATAAATAAATTTTCTTTCATGAATCTTAATACAAAACAATAACAAAATATGAAAATGTGTTGTTGTTTTCCATACAAATAAACGAAAAAAAAATTTGTTTTGTAGTTATAAATTTTATCAAGTGTTTTTTAATTTGCTTGCAAAAATTGTTAGAGCCTCATTAAAATTGTGTCTTCTTATCTTTATAGACAAGAAAATCAACATCCTTCTCTATCGGTTTTAGAAAACATTTTTGGCTAGAAATCATCAAAAAACTTTATAGAGAAATTAAAATTGCATTAAAAATTTTATAACTTTCTCTACTAAAAATTTTACATATTGCCTATTTTATGGCATGGTAATTAAATATGTACACTTAAAGAAAAAGTATTTCATAGCAATATTGCAACAACATCAGTAGAATGGATTTAATTAGTATTAGTACTATTTTAAGTCTAACTACTGATTTTGTTAATTGTGATGAAAACATAAACGTATTTTGTTATTGTTTTGTATACAAATTCCGGAATGAAAATTTGTGTAGGTCTTAAAACTCCGACAGCAAGAGTTGTGGTACGTGCTAGTTGAGTGTGGCTGGTCATACATTTGACTCCTCTATGGGGTAGCAATCCATCCCAGGAGCCCTTATTTAGGCTTCACGAAAATGAAATTTCCCCCCTTCAAACTAACTTGGCACAAGGCAATTGTATGATAGTCCCTCCCCCATCCCCTAACAATTTATTCTCCCCAAAATTTTTTTCGAAGACACTGAACCCGCACCACCATACTAAAATAAACAGCCTTTATAGACATGAAGCAATGGCTATGGCGAGCAGGGGTGTTAGATGTGACGATTTTACATCATTTTGACGTAATTTTGATCGAAAAACACTGAAATGACGTTTGACGTTTTTCTTCACAGAAGCTCTTGTATTTTGACGTTTTTCTAGCTTCGCTCTTTTTTAAATTTATTGCAACTACGAGAAAGTAATTGAAAAAAAAACTTTAAAAAAATGTTTATGCTTTAATTTACTATGAACTATATATCTAATATGTCTGTCAAACTTTTTATAAAATTTGAATTTGTATGGCCGTCAGATAACACAACTTTATTAATTGTAGTACTGCGCTTACCTTGTTTAAGAAATAATGATAAATTATATCCATACACCAGGGATGACATAAAGTTTTGTGAAAGGAACAATTTTCTATAATACCCTTGTTCAAATTTTTTTCTAATTTCGTATCTGAAGAGAAGTACCAGGAAGTTGAAGAAGAATTAAGAGAAATGCGAATTTTAAATTTAAATAAAAGTTCAACCGATTTTAATATTTTTTTGGACACAAATCAACTTATCCCCCATTTACACACGCAAGTACAAGTGCAAGTAACTCAATACGTTGACATTTTTTTACTGATACCATCATACTTCTGCAAGTTGATAGTTCAGGTGGAAGAGATTTTGATTGCTAGTAACTTTTTTTACTTGCATGTCGGTAAAATGACGAAAAGCAAAAACAGAGTTACCTTTTAAAGTTTATATTTTAATTTTAATACATAATTTACAAAGAATGATTTTTTTTGTTGATACCAGCTTTTCCTATCTTATGTGGGTTTATTAACGATTTAATGGTTTTGCCAAATTCATCTGCTAACGCTGAACGAATTTTTAGACCTTGGGGACAAAAACAATAGAAGGGGTTTTGTTTGCTAAGGATTATTTAAAATATAATTCTTCAGAGTGTTTTAAAACTTTTTGTAAACGTTACAAAAACTTTAATTAAAGGCACAAAGCAATACATTTTTTATGAATAATATTAGCAAAAAATTTTTATAATACGCACATATGTACAATTGTACGTTTTTTGTTATAGTAAAATGTATGTTGAATTGTTTTATGTACAATATAAAAAATATTATTAATAAAATTAATTAATTTTGTGTTCATTTATACATATGTATAAATTACGTTTTTTTTGACGTTGTACGAATTTGTGCTTGACGTTTTTCTTTCCAAAATTTGACGTTTTCTGAAAAAATTTTCCTAACACCCCTGATGGCGAGAAACATGTAAGATTTGGTTTTATATAGTTTTCTTTTTGTTTTTTCTAGGTGTAGCAACAAATATTTAGAACACTTAAATTTCCTTTTTTTACTTGCATCACAAAACAAATTCCCACAAAAATTATTGACAAGTTCAGCTAATTGCTGGCCAATCGCACTACTTGTCAGTTATTTATTTTATTTATTTTTTTTTTTTTTTTTCTTAAGACTCCAAGTAGTAAATTCTAAATTTCAATAATAAATTGTCCAAATTCAGCAGTAGTAACAATTCATTTAATGCCTTTAATAAAATAAAAAATTTCCAATATTTTTTTTTCAAAGACTTTTACCCAACGCACCACAACGAAAGAGTAGAAAAAAAATGCTCATAAAACTTGGCCAAAAACCGAATTTAACACCTTTCATTTTATGGTGGCGTGTATTGAACAGGAAAAGCTCAATTCGTATTAATAATAAATACTTTTTTTTAAAGCCAACATTTTATTTTAGTTGCAGTTGCGTTTGTGATTTTAGCACGTAATAAATATACCAAAAAAAAAAAAAAAACAAAAAAAGAAACAGAAAAGTGGAGGAAAGAAAGAAATAATACAACGTATTTATTAGTGGAAATAAAACAAAAATCAGCAGGAATACCAAAATTGGTAAGTTAAGAGTTAATAGCTTTTGCGCTGAAGAAAATCCAATAAATTTTTTTTTTTTTTTTAACAAATACCAACAACCAACATGCATCAATGAATGAGCCAAGAAATGAATGACCAAACAGTCAAATAAATGTTGTTGTATTTCAAATGCGAATAGTCCAAAAAAAAAAAAAAAAATAAATAAATAAATAAAACTGAAATAGAAAAAAACTTAACAAATAAAATAAAAACAAAAACTTGGTTGGGTTGGTAAAAACAGAAGAAGAAGAAGAAGAAGAAGAAGAAGTAGAAAAAAATTAACGGAATTATTTTGTTGGCCATAACAAAAAACGTATTATATTATTGTTCAGAGGAAGAAATACAACAGCAGTTTCACTTCACTAACCGTACTTAGGCATGTTAAAACGTACAAATCGTTTTCCTATAAATAAAATCAAAGCTCTCGAAAGTGGAACAAGTGTGTTATAGTCTATCCATCACTGAAAGTAGAGTCAAAGGTTTGCACGAAACAAACTAATACTGCCAACATTATCATTGTGCAGCCAACAACATCTATAATCAAATGAATTATTTTATATAAGTTAACTATCATGATAACCAAAGAAAAAGATATGTGGCAGCTGTAAGCACTGCGTAATGGGAAGCTTAGACGATAATGCTTTAGGTATGATAAGTAAATTTGTTAATGGCAAAACACAGATGAAAATACTATTTCACATAGGAGTAACAAATAAATTCAGTCAAGTACGAGGCTGGCTCGCACACCTAGGGTTCCGTACATATGTATGTGTAATGTACGTATAGAATGGCATATGTGAATACATATAGTGTATAAATTTCATCTCTCTGTTTCCTACAGCTTAAGAGTTACGTTTAATTGCTACTTTATATTGTTGTATGAGGACACCTAGTAGTTTTATACTTGTTGTTGGTGTTGTCATTTACTGTTGTAAGGCATCTGGGAATACATACACTGTGCGAGTTGCGGCTCTCTATCTCTTACGGTTCGAGAGTTATAGCTGTTGCTCTACGTTGTAAAGGGACACCTGGTAGTATAACAGTTGTTGTTGTTTTTAGCATTTGTTGCTGTGGAGCATATGTGAATACATATATTATAAAAATTTCATCCCTCTGTCTCTAACGGTTCGAAAGTAACAGCTTATTGTTACTTTACGTTGTATAGGGACACCTGGTAGTTTTCGAATTGTTGTTGTTTATAGCATTTGTTATTGTAGGCCATATGTGAGTACATATATTGTGCACATTTCATCTCTCTGTCTCTTACAGTTTGGGAGTTACGGCTAATGTTTACTTTACGTTGCATAGGGATACCTGGTAGTTTTCGATATGTTGTTGTTTTTAGTATTTATTGTTTTAGGGCATATAAAAATACATATATTGTGCGAATTTTAGCTCTCTGTCTTTTACAGCTTAGCAGCTACGGCTAATTGTTACTTTAGGTTGTAGAGGAAAACCTGGTAGTTTTACAGTTGTTGTTGTCTTTAGCATTTGTTAATGTATAGCATCTATAAATACATTTACTGTGCGAATTTCAGCTTTCTATCTTTTACGGTTCGCGAGTTATAGCTAATTGTAACTTTTCGTTGTATGGGGACACCTGTTAGTTTTCGCTTTGTTATTGTTTTTAGTATTTTGTTATTGTAGCGGCAAGGTACAAAAATATTCTGTGAAAATTTAAGCTTTTTTACTCTTACCGTTTCGGAGAATGGAGCCCGTGTTTGGGCAGAGGAGTCAAATGTATACCAACCTCCGATAATTTTTTCTCCCATATATTTTTTTCAAGCACACCGAGCCCCTACCACGCCTTCCCATGGAGTCTCGGATACCTTTAACAGCTGGGTTTTTAATCTTAATTTGTTAACTGCAAACTATTTTCAATTTTGGAAACTCTTTTTTAATGTCAGAGTTTAGATTTTACAAAAATTAGAAATTTTTGTTTAGAAATTCATTTACCAAAAGAAATTCATACAAATATAAAAAATGCACCTTAAAAGCCACTTTTTGTTGTAGACAGTTTTCGAAAATAACACTGAAAAGCCAACAAACCAAACGTGCTTTAAATCATAATTGATTTGTTGTAGTCGCTTTAGAAGTAGACAGAAAAAAACGTGTTTCAGGGAAAAACGAAACTTTTTTTTAGGTGTTTCTTTTTTTCTTTTTTATTTATTTTTGTTTTTCTTAAGAAAAATAACGCACTACAAAAACGCTTGCAGCAGTAGCCAAGCAAGTGGCGGTGGTGGTGGTGTTGTTGTTGGTGGTGGTGTTTTGGTTACCTGGCTCTAAAAATGCTGCTTAGTTTGATGGCTGACTTGAGTGTGTTTTTGAGCAGGCATTAAACGCACTGAGTACAACGATTTCACCTACGTCTATGTTAAAATAATTTTTTGACGTTGTCGTCTCATGTTAAAGAGTTTACAGCAAAACGCACCCAGTTTTAATTTAAAAACTTTTTTTTTTCTCTAAAAGTCAATAGTTGTTGTTGTTGTTGTTATCTTCTAGTTGCATTCATTGTTGACAATTTTCTCCTATTTCTTCCTAGGTGCGTGAAGCTCTTAACATTTACCCAGATTGACTAACAATTACAACAACAGCAATTGTTAAAGTATCAAACAGAGCGGAGAAAGGCAAATGGGTCAATTATCCAAAAAAAAAAACAATTCTTTTCAATCATTAATTTTAACTTTATAGGCAAACTATATGATTTACAATTGTTAATAATTTGAGCTGGTTGGAGTGCAATTTTACTTCCTGAAAACTGAGAGGGATGCTTTTTTTTAGGCTGGGGCCAGTACTCAGGGGATGACCCCTATATACTATGCATTGCATTGTACTGGAACTAGGAAAATAGAAAATAATATTGTGGTGATGAATATTTTCAAAGCAGCCTAGAAAAGTAAAGTTGAAGACTTACCGGCTGGGGTACATACCAGGGCTGGTATTCGAATTATTTCAAATTACTTCGAACCCATGCTACTTCCAAAATTATATATAAAAATGCTGATCACTGCGATTTTATCACAAAAAAAAGAACCCTTTCTCAATTCTGGGAAAGTAAACAGCGAACTGAAGTCCGATAGAAATTATTAACATTTGTAAATCACACAGTTCGACTACAAATATTTTTTTTTTAGTTTATCAATTTCAATCAATCACATGTTCTTTGCAGTTTCCTATCAGAAAACTTGCCAACAAAAAGTTTGGGCACCACAGGCCAGTTGTGTGTCTGCGCAATTCAGCTTTTTACCACAACAGTGCTTTGCATTTTAACACTTACTCCACTCACTTACCGCTTACTGGTTATTAGGCCAAAATGCTATACTTGGCTTATGACTTCAACGGTCTCGCTAACATGTGTGTTTGCTAAGACATTAGATAGTTTAAATGGTTTTATAGTTTTCTGCGATATTTAGCCTTATTTTCACCTTATCCAGGCACCCTCTACACATTGTTTTTTTTTAATTTTTATTTAAGCATATAAACGTATTAGAAACTTAAGCAAAAACACGTCTCAAAGCCGATGATATGGACGAGCGTACGGACGGACACTAGGAAAAGGAAAACCACAAAATTTTATGAAAAGTGCGTGCAATTTGTTGGGTTAACGTTGTCAACGTATTGCACGTATGTATGCAAGCGAGTTAATTTGCAATGCAGTTTATACTCTTAAATGGTTTGCTTAGCTTGTGTGAAAAGGTGCCAAACAGCTTAAACAATTTCGCTTTAAGCTAAGAAGTACAAAAAAGAAAAAAAATATATAGAAATGTTACGACAAATAACTGACATTTTACAATATGGTCGCAAGAGAGGGACATGTTTGTTATTGTTGTGGTTAATAAAATTAAAATTTTAAAAGCTTGTGCGTCCCGCCACCTTTAAGAGCTGCTATAATAGAAACAAATTGCGGAATACTTTAACAGCCGGACAACTTCATTACTGGCTCAGTGTGGTGCATAAAATTTTGATTACAATTGGTAATCAATTACATTACTTTTTGACAAAGAATGGAAATGACTGTATAGTTCTTAATTGCATTTTTAGCCCTTAGTCCGGGTTTACTTCCTCACATTGGAGAAAGATTTTTTTGTGGCAAAAATTAAGTGACCAATATTTTTATTGGCTGGGGAACATACCATGGCTGATTTATGTCCACCATGACGCCCAATTCTCTTGTAGACAATTTTAATTAGTAATTCATTACAATTGCAAGGAATCTAAGCAAAGTCAGCAGTACTTATGAGTACATTGAAAAGTAATCAAAGAGAATCAAAAGTAATCTGAATACTTTCCCCACAGAAATTATTGAAGTACCTGATCCGTTTTAAGTAAATACGAGTAATCACAACGTAGTCCGATGTAATGCAAATATGGATCACGATCAATACAAAAAAAAATTATTAGGCAATACTTGCAACACATGATTACCATGTGGTAATCCATGGTGTAGTGACATGAAGTAATTTAAAGATTAAAGTGGGGAGTACTTACTTGGACTAGTTTTTGGATTACTCTGCAGTAATTTTTTTTTTTTGGATTACAAGGTGCTCTCCTAGGACATTATGATGAAAAATGCAGCTTGGATTACTTGTGGACTAGTATTGGTCCTTTGGGAGGACTCTCTAAACGCATGTAAGGAGTAATCGCGATTTCTGCAGGATTTCAATGATTATTTTTAACTTGTTTTTATTTAAATTTTTTTCCATATACACTCACTTAGTTTGAATCTAGTTTGTGTTATTTTCATTGAAGTGAAATTAGAAGGAAAATAATCGCAAGGAATTGAAATTAATTATTGAAAGTAGTGCGATTAGTTTTGATTCCTTTTAACGGTTTTTAAATAATCTTCTATGCAAAAAGTCCAACCTTAGCCATTCTTTTGCCAATAATAGCAGCACTTGCCATCTGTTATCATCTGATCATATCCTTAGCCTACCAGTGATTGGTGCTAAAAGGCAAAACATGAATCTTGCACACAGTAAAGATCTAAGAATAATCTCAGAATGGTTTCAAATATGAACTTAATTATTTATTTGCTTTAAGAGCCAATTGAAATGTATTAATTCAGGTCCTGAGCTAATTAATTTAGGACTAATACATCTCGGAATGGTTTCGCAAAAATAGGGTAAATTTTTAGCCTCATTAACGCCCAATTAAAGCATTGACGCATGGCCGCCGACGCTCCCTTATCTGTACTCATGGTTGGTATAGATATTGAGGACTCGGATTTTTTTAATATTCTGGGCATGAAAGTTGAGTGTGATGTCCGCCGGGTTGAATACATGTTTGATGTCGCAAACTATAACTGTTTCTAGATTTCTATAAACTGTGTAAGGTATACTTCACCCCATCCGATGTCCTTAATATGTATAACATCTATGTACGATCGACCATAGAATTCCACTTTCAAAATGAGGGCTGGTACCTCATTTTGGCATTCATTGGTCATCGGTTACACGTAAGGTATGCAATTATATTGACTCACTGAGGTATCTTCATAGTATGGGATGTGCCGCTCCCGAAGGGCTAACTCAATAATAATATTGTTTAAACTATTTTTTGTTTTTTTTTTTTTTTTTTGATCAGTTACGTTAGAAAATATTTTTGTGGTTTAAGGTCCACTCTAATGTAGTACTTCTTTATATGCTGATATGACAGTTATATGCGTTTGCGTTAGTTGCCCAAGTACATTAACGTATTAATTTAAATATGAATAATGTATGTGTTTGGAATAATTTATGTATCTAAAAATAAATAATAATATAAAAGCAGCTAAGAACCATAATAAACAGCCACTAAACAATTTGCTATTTGTAAATGGTTAAGCATTTACAAATACATTTATGTATGTATATGGTTAAAGAAATTTTACCATTAAACAAAAATTATCATAGCAATGTCATTCACCCAATAAAAGGTACATACCAGAGGAATAACTAACTGCCAAATATGTTTGAAATTATTTTATATTATTTAAGGTACTCAAAGTAAAAGCAATGAAAAGTAAAAAAAAAATTTCACTTTATGCTACTTTTTGTAACAGGTAATTCAAAAAAAAAAACAAAAAATCGAATGATTAACTAAAAACAGAAAGTAAAAACTGCAAAAAAGCAGTGTGGTGACTACAAAACCGCAAGTTGTGCCCCAGCTCAGGTCATAATATTATATTAAAACGGGCATTCATGTGAATTAAAGTAAAAATGAGGGTGCCAAAAAGAAGTGGGGTGACTTCAAAACCGCAAGTTGTGCCCCAGCTCAAGTCATAAAATTATATTAAAACTGACATTCATGTGAATTAAAGTAAAAATGAGGGTGCAAAAAAGAAGTGGGGTGACTACAAAACCGAAAGTTGTGTCCCAGCTCAGGTCATAATATTATATTAAAACTGACATTCATGTGAACTAAAGCCTCGCCATGGTTGAATGGAAAAAATGGGCTAGCACAACCCATCCATAAAGAAAATGCTTTTTATTTTGCTGTCATGACTGCAAACATTGTTGTTGATTTCCACAAAAGAACTCATGATATTTTCATAACTTAAATAAATTTTCACGAATACGTTGTCATTTTATCAAGGTGTGTCTGTTACAATAGCATACATTTATTTCTTTATATTTTTTTGCTTTCAAATATTAAAAACAAATAAAAATTTAAAGATGTGCAACAATTGCTATATGAACAAACATTTAAGATGATTGCACTTAAAAAAATGTATAACGTAAATGTTCAATAAATTATATTCACGAAATTCTTGCAGAAAAATAATAATTCCTTTCTTTCCTCGAATGAACAAAATTTGTAATCTTTGAAATAAAACGATTTTTATTTATAAAAATAAAACATGGTGCCACCCCAAAACACAATTATAATTGTCAGTCTTAACATCAAGCTTTTTGCCCAATAAAATTTGACATCTCTTTGTCACAGTGCTTGACAAATTCAACCATGGAGCTGTGCATTAATACCTTGTTTAGATAGAACCCTTTCTTGCCAAGTTTGTAATATACTAAAGAACAAAATAAATTTTTTTCTAGAAGCAGTTCAATTAAATTTTTGCTGGCTATGTTTTGCTTAAATTTAATTGGCTTTGGCAACCTCTGATGGAGTCTAGAAGAGTATAGCAAACTTAAGCCCTAAAAGTTTTTTTGTGTTATACTTATATACATACATATATATTAATAAATTCTGAAATCAAACCTTTGGCCATTTTTGTCCATAGAACAAATCACTTTATGCGGCTTCAACGGGACGTACTTCTTCAGAAATGAGATCTAGCGTGAATGCTCTTCGCTATCATAAGATAGTAAGAGTCTTATTGTGGCTCGATATTGAGCATATATGTAGATCTGGATGGTACCAGGGTGTCTGGCAGGAAATTAATATTTCTAAATACGATTGTTTCAAAAAGTAAAAAGTAGACTTCTGAATAACGTACTCTTTAAAAAATCTGTGAGATCTGTGATTTCATTTTACCGTTTGTAGCTAGTAATAAGACTTTGTGTCAGCTATAACGTTTTCCATTTGAGTTTGAAAATAGAAATCTGCTACCAGACACCCTGTATGTGGTGCGTATAGCATGATGTCTTTTGTCGCCATGTCATTTCATGGCAGTCGTAAATGGCCATCACGATCAGGCGATTGGACAATATCAATATATGTTGGTCTTGTCTCCTTGGAGATACTTAAATAAAAAAATTTTCAAATATGAACTTAATTATTTATTTGCTTTAAGAGCCGATTTAAATTAATTCAGGTCCAAAAATATAGACATTTTTTTAAAAATATTTTCTGTCTTTTTCAGCTGTCTATATTGCAACTTTTTAAAAATATATACTTATTACAACATCCTCATTAAAATAGTGTTCAGTGTAGTGAAGAAAAACACACCTAAATTTGTATGCTGGCAATAATCAATTAAATAAGAGGGGACGTGGTTTTTTGTGACTTTTTGTCTCGCAAGCATCTGCTCAAAAAAAAACTTAACAATAAAAAGTCATATGTGATGTATGCACAGGCATAAAGCAAATGCAAATTTTTCTGCCAACAACATGCATTATTTTTCCTAACAGCTTTGAACAAGCAACAAAAGAATAAAACGCATAGGGTGCAATTAGTTTGTCAAACTGCGTTGAGGTGTCACTTTTAAGTTATTACAAAAAATAATAATGAATAAATTGTTAGATGCAAATAATATATTACGAGGTTAAAGTCACTAGTAAAGCGGCCATTTTTATGATCAGAATAGAAAACTCACACGCACACTCACACACACACATATACACTAATACTCTATTTAGTGTAAGTAAAAAAGAGAAAAACAAGATCAAGGATTAAATGTCATTAACATTGTAAGCTGATTAAGAAAGCTTTTGAAAGCTGTCCCCTCGTTTTTTTTTTGTGTATTGACAAGGAAATGTCTTCTTAAGTTTGTTAAAATCTTTAAATGGTCTTAAGTCCTGAACCAGCTAAGAGCCTTTTCACTTGCCTCACAAAATTGTAGCAGAGAAAATGTTTGCATTTGAACTAATTTTCTTTTTTCCTGGTCTTTCTCCGTCATGTATTAATAAAAATGTTCCAATACTTAATATCATGTCAAAAGTAGCTGTAAACAAAAAGTTTTAAATGCATTAATATGGCGCCGTTCGATAGCATTTGAATAAACGTCAATTTGTTTTCTGCAACACCATGATGCAATGTTGAAGAAACTTCAGAGAAAAGGCATTAAGAACCTAAAAAGCTGCATAACAACATTCACACACTGATGTTTAATCGATGGTGACAACAAGAAAGTACACTGGAGATTTATTAGAAGAAAAAAAAAATTTTATGTTTTCTTGAATTTGCTCATTTAAGACAAACAAGTTGTTATAAACGTTAAGATATTATTATTGAATAAGTGGGGTCTTTTTAGGCATCCACATAAACACATGCAGGTAAATATAAATGGACAAGTAGATTAATAACACCCCTGATTTAGATGGGTTCCTTCCAGCATACAAATGCCAGGAAAAAATACTTTTTTCTGCAACTAAACACAAAAGTAATAAAAAAAAAATTAAAAACAAGCTACCAACTTTTTTTTATAGTTTTTTTTAAAAGATACGGTTAGACTGAACTAATATTTCCAAAAAAACGTGACCACTACTTTCTTGTTGGCTTTAACTTAAGCCAAATATATGCATATAAGCCACTAAAATTATATATAAATTTACATGGAGGCAGCAACAAAATTGTTTCCCGCTGTTGCCCAAAAAACGTGACCACTACTTTCTTGTTGACCTGTACTTGAGCTAATTACGCACACATAAATAATTAAAATTCACACAAACTCATATGGATATAACAACAACAAAAACCAACAAAATATATAAAACAGGAAAAAAACGTCAAACCACAAAATTTCGCAGCAGCATACTTTAGGCTTGTGTTTGGCTCAATATGCTAACACATTACTTAGAGCAAATTTGTATCTGGATTTGCAACAGTTTTTTAAAGCTCAAACCAATTTAACTGCAGTTAACTCTAATTTACTTAACTTTGCAAGAATAAATTTTTCTGTTTTATGTTATAATTTTTTTGCTTAATCAAATGTGTACAAACACTAGCCATTTTCCTTTTTGGCTGCTTTACTAGTTCCAGTATCAGGCAAATCATATGTATAGGGCATAACCTGAGTACTAGTCCAAGTCTAAAAACAAAGGTTGATTGTAAATTTTATATTTGTTCGTTGAGCAAACATAACCCTAAAATATGCGATTGTGAAACGAGAATAATTTTTTCTGTTTTATGTTATAATTTTTGTACTTAATCAAATGTGTACAAACACTAGCCATTTTCCTCCTTGGCTGCTTTACTAGTTCCAGTATCAGGCATATCATATGTATAGGGCATAACCTGAGTACTAGTCCAAGTCTAAAAACAAAGGTTGATTGTAAGTTTTATATTTTTCGTTGAGAAAACATAACCCTAAAATATGCGATTGTGAAACTTCATGTTTTTGCATTTGTTTTTCTGGGTTTTCTTTCCTTGCATCTATACACATATGTTCAATATGCATATTTTGGCATTTGTTGTTATTTATATGCATGTATGTATATGCCCACAATAAACATCAAAAAAAGTAGTGGTCACGTTTTTTTTAACAATATGCATATTTAGGCATTTGTAGTTATTTATATGCATGTATATGCCTACAATAAACGTCAAAAAAAGTAGTGGTCACGTTTTTTTTTTATCAAAATGCATTTTTTGGCATTTGTAGTTATTTATATGCATGTATATGCATGCCTACAATAAACGTCAACAAAAAAATAGTGGTCACGTTTTTTTTTTCATTTTTATTAAAATACATTTTTTTTATTTTTGACCAGACTCTCAGTAATTAAAACAATTCATAACACATCTTCCAACGTTGCATATCCCACTGTAGCAAAGTCAAATCCACAACAATTCTATATAACAAGTGTAATCAACACATATGTATGTATGTATATTTACATACGTTAATTACTATGCTATCAGCTAAGCGATGTACCAATTCATATCTTTGAGTACAAACCTGTATGCATGTGTTAGTTTATAAAAATCTTCTAAATAATTTTTAACATGCAAGCGTTATTTCAGTTTATTTGTTTTCTATTTAACATTAGAAAAATGTTTTATTTTTATACTCAAAAAAAATATTTTTATATATAGATCATTCCTCTTGACTTGATTGCAAATAATTACTATAAAATATATACACAGATGTATATAAAAATAACAGCCGCAACAATTACTGCTAACAACAAGTTGCTTTAAAGTATAACTTTTGTTATACAATACATTCTTACAAACATTGTTAGAAAAATACTTATGTACTATAAAAATATACTCACAATACTGCTATTAAATTTTATACTTTTGTGAAGCAGTTGAGGCATTTTCGTTTGCACCAGATATTAACAAGCCGCAAGAAAAATTACACACCAATAGTTAGGAAAATAATTTGAAGAAATTTTGCACAGAGATGCACAACAAAAAGCACCCGATGTGGGTTGAAGAGCAAAGTGCTTGGTGTCTTAGTTGAATAGATATACAGATCAGATAAAACCAGGATTGACATTCAATTACTGATTTTTTTATGGGTAGCAAAAAAAATTTAATGAAAAAAATATAAAGATATATGTACATCTTTTATACAGTTTTTAATCAATATAGGTTCGATTCCTAGACGATTCCTTATGATCAATATCAACCAAGAAAAGAAGTCTTGGTTGATATTGATATTATATATTGATATTATATAAAATTTACTACAGTATAGTTCAATAAATTTAAAAATAAAGTAAATGTTAAGAAATGAAGCAATGCACCGCAATGAGCAATAAGATCTTAAACAAACAAGTACAAAAAAGTTGAAAAAAAGACGCACTCTTTTGAGGCGGCAAAAAAAACACCCAAAAGTCTGTACAGAGTGTGAAATTGCATGAGCTTTGGTAGCTGAGCGGTTTAAGCAGCAGGGCTAAAATTATAAATTTTAGCATGACCAACATATGGATGCTGATGGCATTTTTTAATTATTATTTGCGATTACTATCGTTTACGATTATGAAACAACGTCATGCTATATTATGGCAACTTTATGGTATTCCATAATACAATGGAACCTTCTAGAATCCAAGTGAGCCGCTCTCATGAACAGCAGCTCCCAAAACATGTAGTATTCCACTGTGATAACAAGGATCTTGTGGTCTGTAGGGCTGTTTACCTAACGGTTCTTCGGGCAGCACAACGGGACCCACTAGGACCCAAGTGGGCCGGTCTCATGACTGGCAGCCCATACAACTAGCATAACATACAGATTATAGCGCTAAACACCTAAAATAAAAATAGTATAATATGTTTTATTAAAAAGAAAAATACGAAAGAGAGCATGCACAAGCATGTCATTTTAAAAAGAAGTTTTATATATTTTGAAATTTTTGTATTGATTTTCACAAAATTTTTACACATCACAACCTACAAGCAGATAATGAGCACTAGTTGCAGATTTGGCTCTTTCTCTCTCTCTCTCTCTCTCTCTCTATCTATCTCTTCATAAAAGTTAAAAAGTTTCCGAAGCAGTTGACAATTTCCTTAACTTTTTCTTTTTTTAATTTCTAAAAATTAAAAACATATTTCCCTGCCCTGTTAATGATTCATTCTATTCACTTTGCAAAAACTTGAAATTATTAAGGAAGAACGAAAAACTGCACAGTATATAGTATGTGTTTCATTGTAATGACTACAAGTAATAGCCACTAGTTGTGTTAGATAGATATAAATTGTATATAGTTACGTCTTAAATATGTTCAATATAGTGCTGCAGCCACAGCAACGACAATCAACCACTTCTCAAACTACTGTGGCATAGAGTTTGACCAACGAAAACCGAACAAAAATCATGCAAACTAAAGGCGTTGTCGTCCCCCCCACCCCAATAACTAAGCATGTGCGATGGCATAGTAATCCACTTGACCATTTGACCATAAAATCAACTTCATTTAAAAGTTCTATTTCATGTTAGATACAAAATTCTTTAGAAATTGGACGCTAGTTATGGCCAGCATTGCCACAATACATTTAGCAGCCAAGAAAAATGCATATGCACGAATGTATGCATCATGTGTGTGCATAAATGCAAAAGAATTAGAAAAAGAATAATAATGAAAACAAGACGAAAAGAAGAGAAAAAAAAACAATTTTAATCAAAATGAATTTTTATTATTATATTTTCTTTCTTGCCGCAATTTTTAGCTCAGCAGAAGCTAAAACTCATCAACAAGTGCAACAAATGTGTTTGATAGAAATGGCATGAATGAGGTGACCAGCTACTTTAAAGAGCATTAGGCAGCCGGTTAAAAGAAATCTTAAAATCCTAAAAGCTTTGTTAAAATAAATCGTTAAATTATTTATTCAAGCTATTGATCTTTGGTTTTTTATAAAAAATAATTTTAAATAATTATTCATTTATTTTTAATATTTCGCCAACAACTTGTTGGCATCTTCAGGAAAATAATTATAAAATTCAAGAAACAAAAAACAAGTTATTGAAAAAATTTGATTAATACTATGTTCACATATGCCTTTTTAATTGAAACAATATTCAGTTAATTGACAATATCTTTTTGGTGTTCATACATAATTAATATTGCTACGACAATTAGCATTTTTTTTTTTTTTTTTGTAAAAATTAGTTATTTTGTTGACGTTTGATTACTTGGGGGTTACACGATATTGTTTTGACTTTCAAGTTTTAGTACATTCACACCTTTTTACTAATACACTCACAATTGTTGACGGAGCATAAAATGAGGTTAAGAAATCGGCACGAAGTAGGTTCAACCTACAGTACAGGCTAGAAAATGTAAACGCATTTGATGCAATCAATTATATATCAAAACTTTTGTGTATTTCGTTGGCTGGTCTGGAGATTTAACTGCACCTGAACATATGAACGTTTTACTCTTTGTTAAACGACTTCAAACAATAAAGAAATATAATCAATTCGTGCGTAATTTTTTTCTTGTAAATACTAAGGCAAACAAAATACTAACAACAAACACTCTACGACTGCTTGCAGTTACTTGGGGGTTACACGATCAAGTTTTGCATTTCAAGTTTTAGTACACTCACAATTTTTTACTGTGTATACTCACAATTTCGAAAATTGATGCAAACTTGATGACAAGTTTTGCTTTCCATAGAGAGCATCAAGTCACAGTCAAGAAAACAGCTGACAACAATTTTTTTTTCGTTCTGTCTGCAAATATTTTTTTGTTTTGTTTGAAAGTTGCAATTAAAAGTGATAAAAATTAAACAGATTCAAGCTTTAAAAATATAAATAAAAATGTTTACTTGCAAAACCAACAAACCTAACGATGTGCTGTGATTTATAGAGCTATACAGAAGCCACGAACTGCTGTGGAATATGAATGTGGCGTCATATCGTCAGTATTTCCTTTCTTCCCTCTTGTTTTTTTCTTCTTCTTTTATTTTCTTTATTTCTGATAGTACGTTTAATGAAGCAGCTACATATTTTTAATTTTCTTCTTGACGGCATCTTGAAACCGAATTGTTATGAAATTGTGTGCAGCCTACGTTACAGCTTTCAATTTTATTGAATTTTGACAAGCAGTATGTGAAAAAAACTTGATAGCAAAACTTGATCGTGTAACTGCAGTGTTAGTCAACTTTTGAATAAGGTGTGTTCAAGAAGTACTGTTATTGTAAAAGCTTGTTCATTTAGTACTGTTAATACAAATCTAACAGTGTTGCATTATAAATTTTATTCATTATTAAAACAATTATCTCTTAATTGCCATTAAGTTAATTGTAATTTTTATATGAAAATTTAGTTCTCAATAACGGCCTTAATTGTTATAATTTTAATATTGCTGCATGTATGAACAGAGTATAACAATATTCATGAACAACATAAATATAAAAAAAAATAAAAATACAAATTAACATACAAGTTCTATGTTGATCGTAGAACTTGTATGTGCTCAAATGATGATCAACTACTTATCTAACACTTTTGAGGACGCTGGCTGAACTTTCAAGGCAAAAATAGCCTGGTCACCTTTTTTTTACTTCCACTATTAGTTTCGTATCATGAAGATTTTTCGCAATTAATGCCTGCTTTTATATACATACAAGTTTTGGCAGAAAAAGAAAACTGTATTAATCAAATGCCAAACACAATCATAATTGTAGCGCCAAAATATTACCAACATTAACAATTTGCTGCACCTGCTTGTAAAACACAGCATGTTGTACCACCACTCAAAGAGACCATGCAGCAATAGGAGGAAAAAAAATTATATTCACAAAAAGAATCAGAAAAAACTTACCGAACTAGAGCTGTCATAGTGCTAAACGAGGTACAAGGATTTATTTAAAAATAGAGAAAACAAAAAAAGTTTTAAAAGTGCAAAAAAAGTAACAAAACGAAATTTTCTTAATTTTTGTTATACTTTTTTTTTTAATAAAGAATGCAAGTAAGTTAAGAGTGTTAACTGGAGCATATTTAGTGCCTGTGTTTTGTTGTCGTTTGGATGGAGTATTGATGTTGCTGCTTCATTTCAGCATTTCGAGATGTTAGAAAACTTACCAGGCAACTGATATGCACTAAAATACTTTCATAATCGTTCATACATACATGCATCTGCATGCACATGCACAGCATCATATGTTGTACTAGTATTTGAAATTAATTTCCATTTTTTATTATAATTGCTTGAGAAATCCATAAACACTTTATTAAAAAAAGAATGTGAAATTTTCATTTTATTAAGCTGCTGCTGCTGCCTCACTCCATTTAATAAAACGATAAAAAGAAACGACTAACCAGTAAGAAAAATTAAAAGTGTTTAATATAGCCAATGAGTATGGAAATTTATAGCTTTGTTTTTCGCCACAAAACATAAAAGAGTTCTTAAAATGAAAATAAGTTATAGCCATCTATACTTTTCTTTGCTTAAATATCATTAATAAAGCCTTTGATTTAATGACCTTATGCGAAAAACCAATTAGTGCTCATTAGAAATCGTTTGAAAAAGCAAGCAACAGCTAAAAGGAAAAATGAATGAGTGAACAGGTGTTGTTGAGTAGTAGTTTTAAGCAGAGAGGAAAACAGCAAAGGATTTTGATAATTTCTTGGGATGCATTAGGGCCACCTGGAAGCCAGTTAAGAGGAGAAAAAAAATTTGTGAAAGAAAAACTACATATTATGTATGATCTCCCCGCCCCGTTTTGCGCACAGTATGTGCATAACAGTTTTCCTTCCAGGCAGAGTTAGGCTTCAGCCTGAAGGGAATTCCCTCTCGTTTCCTGTTTTAAGGCAAATTCTAAGAAATATAAAATGTTAGCAACTGTCACAAAAATTTTAGTACCATGTGTTTTTATATGTACATACATATGTACACATCACAACCTCGTTCATTTTCAATTTATAAATTTCAAATTTGTACTATTTTCCAGCAATTGTTACATATGAAATCAAATCATCATATTCAAATGATTTTTGTTGATTTTTTCAACAAGGTGTTCCTTATTTATATACGACTAATAACAATTTCTTCTTATAAAAAAGAAAACATGGAAATATCTTATAAACAAAACTGGGGAAACTTTAGAATAAGCAGCCAGGCTTTGAAAGAAATGAGTTTTATAGCTTTGTAGAGGGGCTCGTGGCGCTCCCGAAACTGAAGTCAAAGTCTGCCGGAGGCTTTTAGCTGATTCAATGTTGAAGTTGCGGAATTTGCTAAGAAAAATATGAAAATGTTGGTAAAACAGTGTTGCCAGAGGAAAGTTTTTGCACAGAACATAAAATCGCGAATTCATAAACGGTTTCAAGCAACCAAAAATCGTATTTTTTTACATTTAATTCCAAAAAATGTTTCACAGATATGCAAACTTTGTTCTTGACAACGGGCTAAGGGATTTTCTCCTCAATGGTATGACCAACACCGGTTTCGCGTACAAAATCTATAAGCATCTGGCAGCACACTTTTTCATTTTACGGCAAATGGTACCATTATTAAATAATTTTAATAAAAGACCTTTAGCTCAAGAAAATATAAAATAAAAATATAAATTAAAATAAAAATATAAATAAAATATAAAAATGAATATAAAACAAAAAAAAAAAGGAGTCGGAAAAAACCAAATAATATATCTTATAAACTTTATCTTATTTATTAGCCTTCTAATTCATAAAAATTATAACTGGTTTATAAAGCTCAGATTTTCCATACAAATATGTCAGATAACAGTCTTATAAGCCTGTAATAATTTTTATGAATTAGGGGGTAGATGTTTATTAATCACTATTTCCTCAGAGTGGCATTTTTCCAGACCATACCAACTCTAGTATTTACTTGCTAAAAGGAAGCGCACTTCTATCCTTTTTTAAAAGAATGATATATAGAGGGTTTCTATACTGCTGGCAAATGTTTAGGTAGAAAAATTAATCGTTTAGACCAGGGATGCCCACGGCCTATACGCTTGGTACGCTTTTGTTTTTGTAAAAGAGCGAAGCATTGGCTGAGCATTCTAATATGTATACACAACTCTTTGTATGAAATACACACATACACACATATCCCAAGTTCAAAGCAACAACACTTTCATATACACAGCAATAAGAACGCAGGCTTTGTTGGTACACATTGGTGCCAAGCGTAAATTTTGTTGTTTTTTTGTTTTCATGATTTTGTTGTTTTTTTTAATGATTTCGTGAGTATGAAACACTTGAAGAAATCATTTTTTGTTATGAGTTTATTTCTGTTTTTCTTTGTGTGCGTCAATAAAGTGTATACGTATTGGTGTTTGCGCTTCCATAAGAAGATTTTGGGCACCCCTGGTTTAGACGTTTAACTCTTAAAGAGGTGCCCTGAGATCAGTGGTGAAAAAATGTATACAGGGTTTCTATACTGCTGGCAAATGTTTAGTAGGGAAAATTAATCGTCTCGACATTGAACTCTTAAAGAGGTGCCCTGAGATCAGTGGTGAAAATATGTATAGAGGGTTTCTATACTGCTGGCAAATGTTTAGGAGGAAAAATTAATCGCTTAGACGTTTAACTCTTAAAGAGGTGCCCTGAGATCAGTGGTGAAAAAATGTATACGGGGTTTCCATACTGCTGGCAAATGTTTAGGAGGAAAAATTAATCGCTTAGACGTTTAACTCTTATAATGGTGCCCTGAGATCAGTGGTGAAAAAATGTATACAGGGTTTCCATACTGCTGGCAAATGTTTAGGAGGGCAGATTAATCGTCTAGACATTGAACTCTTAAAGAGGTGCCCTGAGATGACTGGTGAAAAAATGTATAGAGGGTTTCTATGCTGCTGGCAATTCTGTAAATTCTGTAAAAATTTTAAGCACTCCAATTTTATAAAAAAAACCCCTTTCTGCAATATGGGGAAGCAAAAAATCGAACTCAGGCCTCATAAAATTATTAGCAATTGCAAATCATAAAGTTCAACTACAGAGTTAAATTTAATGCCTCAAAATATTATCATCAAAAACGTGGCGATTTTACACCCCTCTTGGACCACAACTTTCTAATTCTTTTTAGATACCTATGTCATATCTGAAAAGAAGCGTCTATTAAACAAATTCAATTTTTATTGATAGCGAGAACAGTAGTTTGAATTTTCTTAACGTCGACTTAAGGTGACGACAATTGAAATAGGAGGAAATCGCCAGCCCAATAAGAAAAAACAGGGGACCATATTCTAGTACATGTTTGAGCGGAAAAGTTAGTAGGTATTGGTTTTGCTTGTTATTCCTCTACAAATCAGTCAAGGGCTGTTCTGAAGCTTTTCGTGAGTTTTGAGTGCGTTTTTGCCAACTCTGACCTCGCTGTGGTGCCACTTAAGAACTACGTAACTTATAATTTTATTTTATGAACTATATTGCATATAAATTTAAATTGAAAATGAAAAGTTTGTGTTAAATATTCTCATTTCTTGTTCACACAATTTCTTTTTACACAACGCCATTATTGACACAGTTTTTGAGTTTTTGTTTTCCTTCTCTTTGTCGTAAAGAAATAAACTTACAAAATCAATAAAAATAAAAATGAAAAAAAAACATAAAAACTGCCGCCAAGTAAAGATTGGAAATTACTATTGACCTTAATCGATATAAAGATATTTTTTTTTTGTGTGTTGTTGTTCAAAAGCAATTGCTTGACTGACACAACATAAATGATTTGGTTTCTTCATCGATCTAGTAAGTACTTCGTCATGGTAAAAATATGTACATAAGTACCGTTTGTCAGATATTGTTGACGGAGCATAAAGTGTGGTTAAGAAATCGGCACGAAGTAGGTTCAACCTGCAGCACAGGCTAGAAAATGTAAACGCATTTGATGCAATGAGTTAAATATCAAAACTTTTGTGTAATTCGTTGGCTGGTCTGGGGATTTAAATGCACCTGAACATGTGCACGTATTTACATATGCACGTTTTACTCTTTGTTAAACTACTTCAAACAATAAAGAAATATAATCAATTCGTGCGTAATTTTTTTCTTGTAAACACTAAGGCAAACAAAATACTAACAACAAACACTCTACGACTGCTTGCAGTTACTTGGGGGTTACACGATCAAGTTTTGCCTTTCAAGTTTTAAGACATTCACAATTTTTTACTGTGTATACTCACAATTTTGAAAATTGCTGCAAACTTGATGACAATTTTTGCTTTCCATAGAGAGCATCAAGTCACAATCAAGAAAACAGCTGACAACAATTTTTTTTTCGTTCTGTCTGCAAATATTTTCCTGTTTTGTTTGAAAGTTGCAATTAAAAGTGATAAAAATTAAACAGATTCAAAAGCTTAAAAATAGAAATAAAAATGTTTACGTGCAAAACCAACAAATATAATGATGTGGTGCGATTTTTAGAGCATATCTACATTCAGCTCCTCGATGGATGAATTGGTAGAGCGCTCTGCCAAGAGTCTCCGAGGTCGCAGGTTCGATTCCTGCCGAAGGCTGTGGGTGTTTCTGCAGACAAGCAAAAGGCTACGCAGTTTTGTGTTTGTTTATTAAAAAAAAAAAAATTATAATTTTTAAATATTAACCCACCTTTTTACTAATAAGGGCTTCACCCAGAATTTCCTTTCTGCCCTCTGGTTTTTCTTCTTCTTCTTTTATTTTCTTTATTTAATGAAACAGGTACATATTTGTAATTTTCTTCTTGACGGCATCTTGAAAACGAATTGTTATAAAATTGCATGCAGTCTACGTCACAGCTTTCAATTTTATTGAATTTTAACAAGCAGTATGTGAAAAAATAACTTGATAGCAAAACTTGTAACTGCAGTGTAAGCGCAGTTTGTCTTAGGCCTAGAAAACCTGTTAGAGTTAAAACTCTAGTTTGACAAAACTTTTCTATAATATAATTTCAGTTTAAGCTAGACCAAACCTTGTATTATTGCTTGTTTTCAGAAGTACATATACTTGTTGGCCACTCAATATTGTTGTCCTGAAGGAACTATCCGCAGGAGAGCGAAATATTGGCGGACAAAAATATTCGAAAAAAATATTAAATATACATATATACATAAAAAATACCTTCAGCTCAATAAAATGATAATATTAATTTAAAAAACTATTCCAATCAACAGAAAAACCCAGTGATGAAATTGAAAAATTTGGAAAAAGTGTAGACCTTCAATAATAAAGAGCTCTGCGCTGCTGCTTAAAAACAGTATACAATTGGTCATGGTTTGGGTTCGAAGCAAATTTGGGTGCTGACGATCATCGTGGTGGAGGTGAAACCGCCTTGGTGTACACCCCCACCAATTAGTTTTTAGCTTTACTTCTTTTTTGTCCTCTCTCTCTCTCTCTCTCTCTCTCTCTTGATCACTACAATTTTATCAAATAACTCTTTCCCAGTTTGGCTGTTCTTCACACCAAATACGGCATATTTATTTGTTCACGTCTGTTTTATACCAAAAACGAATTTTGTTTTTTAACCGGCTGGAATTTCATAATAAAGTGCAAGCCTTGTTCGTTTGTAAATCTGTTCTGGTAAATCTGTTCTCTCTAGTGGACTAGAAAGTCAATGAAGAAACAGTATTGAAACATTCAAGTTTTTATTCAACCGTCTCAAAATGGAGAGTGAGAATAGTAAAGCAAAATGTTTTAATAATATTTTCGAGTTTTCAATGACTTAAAAGAGAGTAATAAAGACATTTTACTAAATTAATGCAATTATTCTGTGGACCAAACCACAGGCGTAACCATATACTATACCAGGGGCCAAATTCTGGCACTCGTGATTGAACGATTTCGTTATAGAATGCTGTGTGTTTGTTGCTTATTTTGTTTTTGCTCTACATTGTTTTTATTATCGAGTATATTCGATCACGAATGCCAGAATCCGGCCCCTGAATTGAGTTTTGCAAATTTTGATGAACATCATGTGTGTGGCGGCGAATAGCCGAAAGCCGAAAGACACAAAAACATACATACATAAACACTGACAAACTGTCATTGTAAAGTGTTTGGTTTTGTTCAAGGCAGCTCGATACCAGGTAGCCTTACAAGCCCAGCTGACTACTGCCTTTAGCTTGTATAACTGTCAAAATACACAACACAAACACACATACGCCAACAAACGGATGACAGTCATACAGTTTTTCCATCAACAAAATGCAAGCAGTGTGTGTGTTGCACTTATGCGTTTACCTGGGGGTCAAATCGTTGCATTCGATATCGAATGAATTATCGAGTAAAAATAATGTAATCTGACGAAATTCGTTCGTTCATGAATGCCACGATTTGGCCCCTGGTATCAAGCTGCCTTGGTGTCTGCTTTAAATATCTCTATTACCACAGACGAGCAGGTCAGTCAGTGTTAATTCTTATTGAACCGCTTGGTCTGCCAGAAATGTTAAGAAAATTCTCTGCTCTGGTCCCACTGTTAAGTGTTGAAAACTGCACAGAATGTCATTTGCCAGCTAAAAGAAACCTTAAATAATTTTTTAACTTTTACTTGAGAACTGTCGAGTCATTGAGCAAGTGGTGAGCAATGACCCATATTCAGGTGTTATTTCTTAACTGTACATCTGAATGTGGGCACATAATTTTCTTGCTCAAGTATTTCTCTGTCCGTCTGGCGGCCTTAATGTTTCATGCTGCATTAAAACTCATACAAAGAATATTGTACACACTGTATTCGATTTCTATTGTATTCTAAAGTTTTCTTTTACGAATGATTGATGTTTTTGTATGTCATACGGTCTCATTTGTTTAAGTGTTGTTCCCTTGGCTGCGCTGCGATGCGCTGTTACTTTTTGTTTCTCAATTTTCTTGAGAAACTCAAAGTAAGAAAATAAATGTTGTTTTTGAATGAAACTGTGACAAATAAATTAGAACACATTTGAATTTCATATGCATTATTGAACCAAACAACTGGATAAATATTGCGGCAACAAACGAAAGTAGAGTGACATTATTTAATTAAAATCGAATGCAAACAACTCAAGAAATAAATACACAGATGCATATAAAAGCACTTTAATAGAGATTACAGCAAATTTGTAGTTGTTAATATCGTATGGCATCAATTTGTCAGATAAGAAATAATTATTTTTCATAGATAATTTAACCCAGTTAAATTTCTAATGACAAAAAATTTTGTTTATTGGTAAAGAAAAAGCAGCACCTGCGGTTTTCAACTGATACAGAATGCCAAGACATTATGCTCTTGTTATCAGGCATTCAGACAAAGTATTTCATTTCACTTTCGCTCGTTAGAAGCTAGAAAAAATCGAATGCTAAGAAAAAGTTATGTTTCGTGTCATAACTGAAGCAAACGACAGCATGATTTGTAACACACTTAAAGACAACATTAAACATGTTTTATTTTTCTTTTCTTTGCACTCGTACAGAAATACTGCTGGAACAAGAAGAATATACTTACATATATAATTTTTAGATTTCTAAAAAGAAAACTAAATAATTTGCCATATTATTTGAAGAAGAGAAGAAAACGTTTAAAAAAATCTCACAAAAAAAAATTTTCTTAAAACCAGATTAAAAAATAAAATGCTAATTTTGCCTGCATTATGATTTCGAATGTCATTGTGGGCCAGTTTTGTATTAGCTGGGCAAATTACCCTTTAAACAAGTAACCCAATAAACCATACCACTGAACAAACTTCTGAACTGAACATTTGCTATAATTGCTGCTTAATTGATTTTTGCATCTAATGTACCTTCTTGTTGCCTATTGACAACTTTTCCCACTGTCTGCTAAAATTTCTTGATTCAAACAATTGTTTTGCGTTACCAATTAAATGCATTTTTAAAGAGAAAACTTTTGCCGGCTTCAAAGCAAAAACTTAGTTTGAGTTTGTGGCGCGTTACTAATTATTGCAAACGCTACACTCTTTTACATTATTTCATACTCTATTAATTGCTAATTATAACCCTTTTAATTGTTACTTTTGGCAATAACGCATTTAAACGCGATTACATGGTACTTTCTATTTGCAGTCAATGAATAAATCGTACAATTGTTTGACAACAAAAGAGAAAAAATGCATTAACAGTTGCGAATGCTGGTTGCAGTTCAGAAAACTTTTGTAGATGCAAGTTTTTCTTTATTGTACATGTAAGTGTACAAATTAGGGGTGTTCACAAAGACATTTTCGTTGAATTTTATGGGAATATTGGAAGCCAATGTCGTAGAAGGGCTCCAGCAGCAATATTTTGTAGCACAACTTTCAAACTTGTGCTACAAAAATTAGGCAACTTTTTGCCTGCAGCGCTTATTTAGTAATTGTTTCACAAACAGAAAACAGCTTCAATGTAAAATTAACATGACAAACTGTCAAAACAAATTTTTTGTAAAATTCAAAAATGAACTTAATTATTTATTCGCTATAAGATTTGATTTAAATACAAAATTGAGTCAAACTAAATGCTATTTAAATCAAACTTAAACGGCCTGGCGTGCCCATTTAAAATCGATTTAAATTTTTCGTACTGCCATATGATTTTCACAGTTTGGTTTTGTTCTGCAAATTAAGAAAATTGCACATGTTTTTTTTTTTTTGTTTGTTTCATAATTTGATTTTTTATTATTTCCAGAAGGTAATCAACTTCGGTGGTAGTGAAATTGCTAGTCCTCTTAACACTTTTGCTACTTATTTTAATAATTAAAAAAAAAACAATTTTATTATTTTCTAAACTTTTCACAATTTCACTTGCTTCCAAATTTGTTTAAACAGCTGTTTTTGTAGAGAGTTATCGATAATTTTTTGACACTTACATTGTGCTGCCGTACTTTTATTACAATTAAGTACCAAAAATAATTTTAGATTGTAAAACAGAAAGCTATTTTAAATCCAACTTAAATTTTAAGGAAATTTTATTGATTTTGCATTTAAATCCCAAGTCAAAAATCGGGGGTAAGTCTTCTTCGCTCTTTACGTTCTTTTGACATTTTCATAAAAGGAGTTTCAATTTTATCAAAGATTCTTAGATATTTTAATTTTCCCCATTCTTGAGACAAGGAAAAAAAATTCAAAGAAATGACCCATAAGGAAGAAATTCATTCAACTCAGCAAAAAAAAAAGTGCTTAAAATTACCAGTTGCAAAATTCTGCCCTAAAAGCTATCAGATGAACATAAAATATTTCATTTAATTTTACTTCAAAAATCGTTAGTCTTCAAATTTTTTCAGTTGAAAAATCTTTAAACTCCTGCCATTTCATCATTCAATCCAACACAGAAATCTCCTAAAAAATATCCCAAAACTAAATTGTTTCCCCCTAAATTTTCTCCGAAAGAATTTAACACCCCAAATTCCCCTTTAAAAGAAAAAACCTTAAATCTAGTGGGGGGAAACCCTCTAAACTGGCAACATTGCTCAAGTGGTCTGTTAGAGATTAACCAGGGAAAAATACACTGCAACGTTATTACCGTTATGAGGCGGTTGTAATATGCACTAAGGTTAGTATAGACAACGACTGTAGTCTTGCTTATACTACCAACCAGTAGGTGGCAGTACTAGATGAAACTGCTTCAACAGTCTTGCAGTTTTTAAAACATTTTCAAACGTCCTCAAAAGCTGGTTAAATGGAAAAACAAACAAAAAATTAATACCTGGGGCCGGATTTTGGCATTCTTGATCGAATATACTCGATAATAAACACAATGTAGAGCAAAAACAAAATGAGCAACAAACACACAGCATTCTATAACGAAATCGTTCAATCACGAGTGCCAGAATTTGGCCCCTGTTTGGATAAAGACCGAATTCTGGCGATTTTTTTTTTTTAGTAAAAGTAACAAACTCACTCCATAAATATTCTTTTTTCTTTGCAAAAAAAAAAAACAGGAGTTGAGCTAAAAAGTTATATACATATGTATGTATATCTATTACCTTTTATTCAATTACATATTTATTTTAAGGTAATGAATTGAGGGTAGCAAATTGAATTTTTAGTGCTAAAAAATTTTCTGTAAAAAGTGGCTAATTACATTATGCTGATTTAAGTTCGATTTTACTTCCTCAAAATTGGCAAAAATTTAATGAGGCAGCATTTACTGAGAACATCTTTTGCAAGCAGTTAATTGTAATATCACCTGTTTAAAATTTATATATTTTTTTTTCCTTAATTATTCTTTATAATATTAGTTTTGCACTAAAGCAAAGAAGATTTTTATTAAAATGCTGGCAAAAATTAAACCCTTATTAAAAATATACTTTTTGCAGAAAAAGAAAATGTATGCTTCAGCAAAAACAAATTACAACCACCTGCGTAAAAGTGCTGAAATACTTTATTTAACCCTTGCAAATACTTGACTTCAAACATTTGTAACCCTCATTTGCACTTCATACCCAAAGCAAGAAACGAGAAACAGAAAAGATGCCACACACTCTTGCAAATATCATTAAATTATGCAGCCATTAACAGTAAAATTCATTGTTTTTCCAAATTCTTTTTTAGTTTTAATTCTTTTTGTGCTAAAATTCTGTTTTTTTAACGCAATGAAGCCGCAAAAAAAAACAAACGGAAACGAAAAACATTTTTAAGTTGAAAACCTTTTAGACTAATGCCGCATACACAGCAGATGCCAGTGTAAATTGAGGAGAACGCTTAAGCTCACCTCCATAATGGCATATAATATGAAACAGGGCTAAGAAGAGAACAATGGTAAAAGGTAGACGACGGCAAGCAGGAAAAGCTGCTTAAAAGAGACAACAAAATATGCAAAAATATATTTTAAGCCTGGTTGTACAGTTTTGCCCAGTAGTTTAAGAATTTTGCCAAAGAATCCTGAATTAAATGTGTCTACAAGTCGTCTTTTCTGGAGCCTAAATTTTGCCCCATATACATGCATACGTGTACACGCAGATATCTTTCTAATTTATGCCAAATGCTGCTGATTCCTTTTGTACCTGATTTTTTGTTTGTTTGCTCAAAATCTCTCTGAAAAAAAAAAAGAATTAATGCTTTTATGCAACTTAAAGTAAAATAAAGGATTTTGCATTTTTACATCAAAAGGAGACAAGAGAAAAAATTAAGTAACACCATTTAGATTTTCTTTTTTTCACATTATAAAGGTCAGTAACGGAAATGAATTTTTACACTCAAAAAAAAAATGATAGTGTAAACTATACTATGCTCAGTTTTAATTACATATGTTTTTCAATTCAATTATGCTAAGACTTGTATTTTTTAAAAGAGAATTTACCACAAGTAAAAACATTGAAATATAAACAATGAAACTCCAGTTGAGTGCACAGCTCGAACAGGGATGCCATGATGATGCGAATGTTAAGAGCTTTTAAATGAGTACAAATGAAGCAGGATAATCGGCTTACCAGTATGTGCGAATAAATACTGCTGGTTGCCCCAAGCATTGAAAACGATCCTTTATTTATACCTCATTCAGATATGTGAACGACCCCCCATTTACACACGCAAGTAAAAGTGCAAGTAACTCAATACATTTCGACATATTTTTACTAATACCATCCTACTTTTGCAAATTGCGAGCTCAATTGCCAGTCGTTTTTTTTTTACTTGCATGTCGGTAAAATGACAAAAAGCAAAACCAGTGTTACCTTATAAAGTTCATATTTTAATTTTAATAGATAACTTACACGGAATGATTTTTTTTTATCTTACATACCGAAAAATAAGATAAAATATTTTATATATTTATTTGAGCTTAAGGTCTTTTTTTTTATAGAATTTGAATATTTAATTTAAGAAAATATAAGAAAAAAGGGTCAATATAACTAAATATTAAGATAAAATAAAATAAAAAAAAATTTAAGTAAAATATGGCTTTTATGGATTCTTAATATAAATTTACTATTTCTGTTCGTATAATTTGCTTCCCCATAACAGTTGGTATGACAATACTTTGGCAACCCAGCCGTTAAAAAGTCATGTATTCGGCCAAAAACAAAACACGGTCACAAAGTAGTTTATGCGAATCTATCCACCTACCTTACACGATACTCGCCCATAACAGAATAAATTGCAATAGAGCGTCAATTTTCAGGTTTAGTTGAGGACCTTTGTACAAAAATGGCGTTAAAAGAAACGACTATTGCCAAAAAAGATTGAGAGCATAAATTAATTTTATATCCCACAGCTGTAGTTAAACCAATGAGTATATGCAGTTTTGCTTCACATTTCTTTTAAAAAAATTTTTGTGAGTGAAAGACTACGAGGAAAGGCCGCTTATGAAGGGAAATATTCCCATTTAAGTGTATAGTTTATCTAAATGTAGATAAAGGCCGCAGCTATAGTGAAAATAATTACCAAGCTTTATAAGTCATTGTTAAAAATAATTTCATTTCCTTTAAGCGATATTATTTTTTTAGCATATATTCCTTAGGTGTCCATCTCTTGAAGTTTTTTAAAATTTGAATTGAATTAAATGCTTCTTTTTTTTGTTGGTCATTGGGAAAATTAAATTTTAATCCCCGCTGAAATGTGGCAGAAAAATTTTATACATTTTTTCTTTGTACTCAACGCAGGTCATGAAAACATTAATTTAAATATTTGATTTGCTTTTTTAGTCTTTCTCTAAATTATTTTCATATTAACTTTTTAAACTCTTTTTTTCAAAGTAGGTTTTTCCACAGAGTTTTGGCTGCCTTCAACAGCATACATATTGGATTATTTTTAGTTTTTCGTTTATTTTTTTTTTTTTTTTTCTTAAGCTATCGTACTACAACCATAAATAGTTGTCATGAGCCAGCTCCATATGTTGAGAATTGATGCTTTAAATATTTTCGTTCTTGACAAGAATTTAAAGCAGCAAAAAAAAAAAAAAAGAAAACAGTTTGAATAAAGGCAAAATAAGACCAAACAAAAAAAGTTACCAAATGCATTCAGATTCAGTAGTTTTCAATTTCTATTCAAACATGTGATACACATTTCCCTCCCAGGAAGTCAAGCATTAACTCCTGGTGCATTTTTTAGCGTAACAACAACGAACAGCAATGATTTGTCTGCTAAAGAAATATTCTTTTCACAGCAAATACATAAATATTCACATACATACGCCAATATAAGATTATAGTGAGTGTGAATTTTGCCAGAGACTTTGTTTTGTTTGTGAAATGCTAAAGGAAGGAAGGAAGTCAGTATCAGGCTTAACTTTAGAAAAAAAATTGTGACGAAAAATAATTTATGAAAATATTATTTGAATTATATACAACACATAAAGTTTTGCTTAAAAATAAATTACAAAACTGCAGTCAAATTTTGAAAGCAAACGCATTGTATGTATGTGTGACAAGCAGGCTGTGGGAAATTTATGCAAAGCATACTCTCAGGCGTGGAGTATTGTGCAAATTATTTATATGTACAGTCGTGTTGTCGGTATAGCCAAGCATTAGAGAAAAAGTTGTTATATATGGCTAGATGTAATATGATAAGCAAACACGTAGTAATCTAGCAATGTCTATAGCAACACAGTTTTGCTAGCGAAACCAAAATCAAGTCTTTGGCTCACAACAGTGAACGGACAGAAAGGCAAAAATCACGTTACGAAAGTCCTAAAAAAACACTTCTATAGTAATAAAATTGTATAAAACAAAATTGATTTTTCGATTATACATTTCCTTTTTCCAGCTTAGAATATTTGTATTCATTTATATTCTTATTACTTAACTTTAGCAAATTGAAATTACTACCGTTTTCTACCATTACCTGGAAATATGGTTGAAAAGAAGCTGGAGTAAAAAACAATGTTTGCAAAATATTTTGTGCATTTTAAGTGTTAATTAAAATAAATTAAGAGTCTTATGGTGAATGAGGAACAAGGTATTTTAATCATAAAATAGCATAAGCTTGTGTTTCCACAACAAGAAGGTGGAAGATGAAAAAAAAAAATCTTGAAAAAAAAACAAAAAACAAATTACGTTATTATCATAAAAATTTTTTACCTTCTTATGATATTAAGTGCAAATGAGAGTAAATTCAAAAGTTTGCATTCATTTTTTTTCTCTTTTTAGCTTTTTCTCTTTTTAATTACAAGTAATAAAATTTGTTCAATAAATGTGATGAGAAGAGAAGGTGTATTATATATGTATGTATATTTAAACCTTTTTGGTGTCTTAGTTATTGCATTAAATAAAGTGCGGGTTAAGGGAACTAGTTGGCTATTTGATAAATATTGTCATTATATTATCGAATCGGCTGAACTTTGTACTTTACAAGATACTCTCCCGTAACTTTCAGGTCCAAAAATGAACCTTTTCAAAAAATGTTTGTTGTATTTTTCAGCTGTCTATACGCCGACGACATATCGTTGGTGCTAATCAACTCATCAGTAGACTTGAAAAATGTTTGATACTTTCAAAAATACAAATCGTAGTAACCAATGGTGACTCGTTGTATAGAGGGTTGCAAAGAAAAGTAGAAGCGTTGCAAAACGAAAAAAGAAATGTTTGCTGTGTTAAAGGTTTGTTTGAACATTTCTGATTCTCATTCTGTTCATGGGAATTATGGAATAAGTAGTTGAGTTTCAAACAAACTTTTAAGAATTTTTCAAGTCTACTGATGAGTTGATCAGCACCAACGAAATGTCGTCGGCATATAGACAGCTGAAAAATACACCAAACATTTCTTGAAAAGGTTCATTTTTGGACCTGAATTAATATTTTTCTCTCCAATATATTTTTCGAACACAACGACCTCCATACAAAACATAGAAAATCGGACGGACCGCTGGAACATTTTTCAATGTTGTGAGCTCCCATACTAAACATAGAAAATCGTACGTACCCCTGGCACATTTTTGCATGTTATAGTAGAACTATTTTTTTTTTCTCATGCAAAAAGCTATCGAAAAATCTATTCATTTATAAATGGAACTACCCTAATGTACACACAAGGAATTATGCACTGCCGTATCAGCAACATTTTCTCTATATTTAATGACTCATAACATTTTCCCTTTTCAAACTTCTGTTCAACTTTCATTATTTTGCTTTCTTATATTTAAACGTCAATTAATGTTGTATATTAAAAAATTTTATTAGCAAATACGAATAATGAATGCAAGCAAAGCACTAATGCTTAGAGAACACACCAGTTTCAATACAACCCAGCAAACATAACGCAACTGGTATTTACAAAGTACTTGAAAATACTAGGCTGCAGGAAAAAAAATGATTGCACTTAAACGAGCTTTATCTTCGAATTTATTTTTCCAAATATCTTAAGTAAGAAAAACCTATGAAAATGAAGTGAAATGCAGTTTATCTTAATGATTTGATTTTCGGTACATACTTAATGCTCTTTCATATTTTTTGGTTTTTTCAAATTATTGTACAAAATGTTAGAAAAGCCTGTACCCATGAAAAAAAAATATTATATGTTCTATGAAATCTTGATATATGTATGTATGTATATTTTCTTTATTTTATTGTTCACTGGCTTTAAAAGTTCAAATGCGTGTAATGTATTGGTTTTCATAAGCACTTGTGAAATCTAAAACAATAAATTTAATTTTACCTGAGAAGGCATAAAAATTGTACTTTAAATGAAATGAACCATAAAAATGTTCACATTTGTATATTTTATACATATCGATATAGTCGGTATTAATGTACTAAAGTGTGTGTGTGTGTGTGTGCAGGTGGGGGTGCGAGTGTTTTTATATGAAAAGAGTATGACTGTATATTAAGGTGGGTAGGCAGGGGGACGTCCATACAAAAATCCAAAAAAAAAGGTATTGAAAATCGAACGCCCTGAAAATTATTTTTTTAATCCGCAGATGGATTTTTTCCTCATATAGCAAACTGTAGAAAAATCGATGGCCCAATATTGACAAATTTTTGCTCATACAAATGGAACCAGCCTAATGCATAGTATTATCATTTAACTTAAATGGCTTAAATGTGTGTTAATAAATTAAATATTTCATGGATGTACGGAAACAAATTGAAATATAACATTATTAAATTTATGGAAATGTATGAAAACTTAACGCTAAGACTAACGAGGGTTTCAGCAATAAGCACTGCTTGATTTATAAACCAGTTTAATGCGAATTCCAATTGGATATTAACGGGATGTTAAAAATTTGAAAAGATAAAAATAAAATATATCGATTTGCTGATAGAAGAAAAGTTCATGCAATATGAAAAAAGCGTATTATCTTTATTTTTGTTTTTAACTATTTATCAGATTTTTTAGTAGGCTGAGGAAGTGTGAGAGATTCGAACCGCAAACTCAAGTCTTTTGATCGGCCATTAGCAGTTAGAGCAGATGCAGGAAGAAGCGAGTTAATTTTTAATTAGAATATTATTTCTTTACAACATAATTTTCTTTCAACATAATTTTTAATTTCATAGTTGAAGTATATGATTTACAAGTGTTAATATTACTTTTAATATTATTAATTGTAATTGCTATTAATTTTAATTGTTAATTAATAATAATTGTAATTGTTAATAATTTTATCAGCTTTAAGTACATCCTTAAAATTGAGAGAGCAGTTTTGGAATAAAACTGGAGTGATAAAAATTGTTAAAGAAGACAAGAAAAGTAAAGTTGTAGACTTAAAGGCCCATGTGTTTCACGAACACAATATCGCTCATCAGCACTTAAATTACTTCGATTACGAGGCCATGACTAATTGCATACTGTTTTTAAGTAGCAGCAGCAAATAGTCAACCTACCACCTGACTTCTTCACAACATGATTTTTGTTTAACATTTTGTCATGTTAATTTTACATTGCAGCTAATTTGCTATGTGTATGATTATGAAGAATAGTTGAGAGCCAAGTATTTAAAGCTCGTGTTATTCAGGGTTCTAAAAATAGTATAAGTTTCAGAACCATATTGCGCGTTCAGCCCAAAATTAACATATGTTTTATGAACTACATATTGCAACTGTTTAGATAGCGAAAAAACACATAATTGCTTGTTTTGACCTCTAATTAAAACTAAATACATAACAAATTTATAAATTAAAGTAATTTAAACTAAACAGTTTGACCACACATATCGACACACACTCACACACCGCAACCACGAAAATGAAATGAAATATTTAATTGAAAATGAAATGCAGGAGGTTAGAACTTGAAAACAAATAAATTACAATTACAAAAATTGTAATACATATATGTAAATTGGGGTGGGTCAATTTGTAGGAAGAAGTTTTTGCTTATATTGAGCCATCGATTTGTCGATAGCTTTTGGCATGAGAGAAAAAAACTTTCACTGCGTCATATCATGAAAATTAATAATTTTTTTTTTTTTTGGTTTTTTTTTGTTTGGTATGGTACGGAGTCGATGTGTTTGACGGGCCCCTCAGACACTAATCAGGCCCTGGATGCAAGCGGACGAGTGAAATGTATGACCAGCCTTCAACATTTTGTTTTTCCAATATATTTTTCATACAAAAATACAAAAAAAAAAAAAAAAAATACAAAAAAAATTGAAGATCAGCTATTTTTTTTTTTTTTTAAATCAATCTATTTAAAATCGCTTTGCTATTTCCTCTCACCTTGTCCTTAAATCATGTTCATTAAACTGAAATAACTACGCCAGATGACTTTGAAATCTCTTCAAATTATCACCAAAGTTTGTCAGCATTTGCTTTTTTTTTGTCATAAAACAAAGCAATTGTTTTCATTACAGAATGCAGCTTAACTTCATTTAAAATTTGAGAATTTTACAATAAACTCCAAAACTTTATACAACTCTCTCTGTGTTTTTTTCTTCCGTTTCTGCTCAAAATGAATATTAAAATATATAATAGTTTAATATGTAATGCGTTTGTATGTGAGCTAACACATGCATTAAAGTTTTTTATGATATTAAAACAAAAAGAGAAAATAATCCGTAAAAAAGCCTTCATATCAAAGAGATAAACTAACAGGATGTTAAAGCCAACAATGAGTATAAACTATGATTTAAATAAAGAGAGCAGAAAGCGAAAAAAAGCAAACAAATAAACTTTTGTCACTTAAGATCCTTTAAAGTTAAAGTCATACATTCATATACATACATACATATGTATATAAAGTCCTGCTATGCCGTCTAGGAGATTCATTCATGTTTTAGTATTTATGTTTTTAGAAACTTAACGACAATCACCAAGGATGTGTGTACACACACACACATGCACTCGCTTGCAGGTGCTTAGGAAACCGGCATGTGAAAGAAAAGTTTAGTATTTGTTCTCACATTGTCTTAGTTTTGATTTTGTTTTTGTTTTTTTGTGAGCTGTGAAAAACATTGTCATTTTATAACCCAAATTACAAAAAGTATAAAAGTTTAAGTTCTACGTAATTTTCTACATGAAAATCTAAGTGTGTGGTAAAAACAAGTACGAAAAACATTCACACAACATCGTTCAGGTGTTATGTTGAAAATAGGCTGAGTAAAGCAGGAGTTTTGAAAGCAATTGTTATGCATAAAAAGCTAATACATACTGCAGCACTTATTTGGCAACGAGCTAAAGCTACGGTCACATACGGCTAGACATTTGGCCCTAAAAACGTGACCACTACTTCCCTGTTGAACATCATTTTGAGCAAAAATAAATGCATATACACAAATAAAAATGCAAATTCATTTACATACATATATTTGCAAAAAAAAATAACAATGAAAAGATAAAATCCAGTAACAAGAGCATGTTTTAGGGTTATGTTTGCTCAATGAGCAAATACTACATTTAAAGAAAATTTGAAAACGCCCTTGTAAAGCGTTTGTAAAATCAAATAATTATTTGCTGTACATGATGTACAGCATAGAGAGCTGGTGGCTACAACAACAACTACAAAAATAATAAAAAGTTGAAAAAATGGAGTGTCAAGCATACGTGGGAGATACGCACAAAAACACTACCTGCAAAGTCATATTAACATGGCATGGGCAACAGAAACCCGCAAACAGAAAAACCCGCACACAGAGTGCAAAACCATTAAATTTCACAGGAGCAAATTTTAGGGTTATGTTTGCTCAATGAGGTTTCCTAAGATCAATTAACTATTTCATGCTCTATTAACTCATTGAGCAAACATAACATTAAATTATACTCCATTATAATCTAATGTTTTTTAGGTTTTGTTTTCCCTTTTCGTCGTTGTATCCATGTGAGTGAGTGTATTGGCCGTTTTAATTACTTGTGTCCGCGTACTTAAGCAACACAAATAGCTTATTATTGAGAGTAAGGGTCACGTTGTTTTTAGGCAAATAGTTGCTTAGCTACGATTTTGTTCGTTACAATGAGTTAAAAATAAAAAGTATCTTTAGTGTTTAGAATTATTATAAAGAATTTCTATACCCTACACTACAGTTAAGCTACCTGAGCATCGCAAGAGAAATGAAAAATTTAATTAAAGTTCATAACAAAGGCAAAGTCGTTAGTACAAAAACACAATCCTACAAAAACTTCAAGTGTGTGTGCACTTTAGAGTGCCGCTGTCTGATCAACCTTCCATCATAGCGCTCATTCTTCGGGGCGGTAACAACTAGAATAGTGAAAATCTTAGTGGATATATAGTCACTTGGCTGCTGCAACAGTGAATAGTATGTTATGTTATGTTATGCGGGCCGCCGGTAGTAAAACCGGTCCACTTGGCTCCTAGAAAGGTGTCGTTGTGGTAGCCGAGTGAATTGTAGGGAGATAGCCCTACATGCTTTCCACCGGAACCAACCCGACGAACGGATAAACGAGTCCACCCTGTCCCAATCGCATTTCGACACTCCCGGTAGCCCGTTTAGTGCCGGTCTGCCCAAGTAATTTGCTCTCTTGTCACAGAGAGCTGGGCATCGACAGGGAAAGTGTTCGACACTCTCCTCTTCCTCCTCGTCTCTGCAGCCTCTGCAGAAATCATTATAAGGAAGATTTAGTCTACTCGCATGTACTGCCATGTGACAATGTCCCGGAAAGAAATGTTTTCACCGATTTTAGTCATTTAAGGCTAATTTTGTTTGAAACCTTAAGTGTTGTGAATAAACGAAAATTCATCAGCATAACTTTTTTTTTAGATTTTTAATGCTGTTTTAAAGAAAAAAAATTTCGAACTTTTGCAAAACATAAAATTTTTTTCATCGAAAATAAATTTTTATTTTCTAAACTACCGATTAAAAAGACTTTTCCAGTTCTTAAACGGTAATTTTATTGCCGAATTTTGGTTTTTGCATCCTTTCTAAGAATCTAAGTCGTTTTCGGTTTAAGGAAATATATGTTGTCCTACCTGCTCCATTTTTAAAATATCGGTATATCTCAAAAACAACTTTAAAAAACAGTTAGTACCACTGAATTCCGCGCACCCGAAGTAGGTTTGGTCACTGGGTGCCCCGTCTGTCGGAAAAAAAAGTTTCAAATTCAAGCACAGTGGAATTATTTTAATAGCATTTTTTTCAAACTAATGCAAAGTCTGATTGAATTAAAATGAAAGTTCCATAATGCAAAATCATCATGGAAGAATATAAAATCAACGTTTTGAACTTGTTATTTTTTTTTTTCTGTATGTAGGGCATAGAAATTTCCTCAGGATGCATCATAGTTGCCAGGCTGCTATAACAACAAGAACAAAAGATAAAGATTCACTGAAACAAGCAAACTTTTAATTCAATGCAAAATCGTTCGTTGCAAAACAATTTCACTGCATTAATAAATAATTTAAAAAGAGTAGGGTGCACAATATTCTACCTAGTCCAACTAAATGTCTAACAAAACTTGTTCTTCTTTGTCTTTACCATGTTTATATTTTATTTTAATGGCAGCAACATTAAATTTCTCTATCATTGTTGAAAAAAAAGAAAAAAAATTAAAAACAAACTTCCTGAGAGTATTAGTATCTCCTCTTTGTAATAATTTAAAATTTTTAAACAACACATGTTGCCAAAACTATAAAAACTAGAAATAGGTATACATGGATAATGCAGATCAAATGATTTTTGTTTTTTTTTTCTATTTTCTTTGCAGACAGTTTATCTCCCCGAACAAAGAACATGTGAACATACTTAACCAGATACAGTATTTATCGGATATAAGAAACTTGAAAAATCCACGAAAAAAGTTTCTTATAAGCGTTTCTTCCTTATATACAATTATTTTATATAAGAAACTTATTTCTTATATAAGTAGCTATGGCCATAAGGCATTTGTTTCTTATATGAATATACGAGCTTGTTTACCTTTTTATGTATATACGTAGATGTATGTTCGTAAATAGAAAAATAAAACAAATCAAATTTTATTTTATTAACCCCTTTAGTAAATAGATATAAAAAACTAGACAACTTCAATTTGAAAAAAAAAATTATATGTAGTAAATACATATACATCCACAATTCATTTGGTACTATTTATTTATTTATTTACGAGGCAAGAAACAAAAACTTCTCATGAGCACTAAAAGTAAAAAAAAACGTTGTTGTTGTTGTAAAACTGTTAGAAAACAGAGTTGTCCATGCAAACTACATAAATTCAGTGTTGCCCTTGAAAGTTTCTTATATAAATTCTTTTTCTATACATTTAGTGGTTTTGGTGTTGAAGAAAAATGTTCTTTTATCAGTTTTTTTCTTATAAGCGTTTTTCTTATATGAAACTTTTTTTGTTAGAAAAAACACTAAAAAGATATGGTGTTCTTGCAAATGTTTCTTATAAGCGTTTTGTTCTTATATGAGATGTTCTTATATCCGATAAATACTGTACATATACACATACCCTCTTGCTTAAATAATGAATGGAAATTCCTTTTAGTTTTTCATAAATTAAACAAAACTGCATACATATGTAAGTAGCAATAAAAAAAGAAGTACATTTTAGCATTAGTTGCATTTCCACATTATATGCTTATTTCTTGCTTTTCTACGTTTAAAAGCAAAACAACAATATTTTATTCAAGAGACAGACAAACCACTTTAAATTGCAGCCAATCACAAGCTTCATTGAATTTCTTGCTTCTCATCACATTGTGTTTGTAGAGTGAAATTGTTGTCATTTATTGTTTGTTGATTATTTTCTAAAATTGCTACAATTGTCAAACATGTCATCAGGTGAATTTTGTTAAGTCGTTGATACAATAATAGAAAATAAATCAGTAGTTTAGTTTGCATTGTCAAAGAACAATTTTATCGTTGTTGCATTACAGTTGTTCCGGGGAAGTTTTTTGTTGTTGCTGTTTTTGCTTCGAAGCCAAAATCTGACAGAGCATAAATGTCGAAGTGAATTCAATATGAAGGGCAGCTTATTAAAGCTTCCTATCAAACAATTGTTTTAATATGTACATATGTATATAATCTTTTTGATTTTTATATTTAACATATGTATGTATGCTATGTTTTTTAGATACGATGATAAACCATGTTAGTTAAATGATTGGATTAAATAATAAATAAAATAAATTGACCACAAGCTGAGGAAACAATTGCTAAGCAATATTTTTACATTTTTCAAAGGTCAACCAAATCACAAGAATATTTTAAGAAAATATTTTTTTAAATTGATAATTCCCAAACGTCTTGTATTAAAAAACATGATCGATTTTGTCCAGACTTGTTTACTTTTACAGCCTTTTCATCGGCTCGTTGGTCTAGGGGTATGATTTCCGCTTAGGGTGCGGGAGGTCCCGGGTTCAAATCCCGGACGAGCCCAAGTAAAATTTATTTTTATTTCTTTTTTACATCTGTCATCATGAAATGAATATGTATGTAGCAAGGCGAATCAAGTGTAGGTTGTCGCAATTCAATTCGCTTCAATATTTTCTCTCGAGACGTCATAAGTTTTGTTGTCATTTGCTATCAGCTGTGCCAACTCAGAAGATAAAATCGTGCAAAAATGTAGAAGCGAATTGGGATGCGAACACCTGTAATGGATTCGCTTTGGTATGTAGTAGTGTTTGTTATATATATGTATGTATACTAGAGTGTATTGTTTTAGCAATAGCTATTTTGGTCGTGGATTTTTCGGTAGCTCTTAGGTTGAGGGAAAAAAATTTCGCTAACACTTCCATAACTCGATAATAATTTTTTTTATTTTGTATGAGAGCCCCCTAGGAGGCCTGCTATTGGATCAGTGTGTTTAAAAACAGTTTTAGGACAAAATTTATTGGATCTTGGTCATAGATTTAATTCCTTAACAGGTACCCTGGGGCTCATAATCAAGTGCTTTTTGGTAAAATATATTTGATGGAAAATAAAAGTAAAGTTGTATTATTGCATGCAAGCGCTAGTGATTAAGCTTACACATTACAATCAGTTGTACAACTGAATTATTTCTATCAGTCTGCAGTTTATCAAGAAACTTTTTATTAGACTTCATAATGAAATCATGTCTATACAGAAATAAGAAGAGTAAGCATAATTTATGTATTTTTAGAGATTTCTCAGTTGCATGGTTTTTATTTTATTATCTGTTTTTTTTTTCATAACTTTCTCGAATTCTTTTGCATTTATTGATTTTAATATTTTAAAATTCGAATCTATTCACTCATAGTGTTTACACTATTTCAATTGATTATGTTCGCTAAAAATTGAATACAAATGAAATGTATACCACCTTCTATTCAAACGGCCAATCCGATTTCTAATATCTTAATTGGTTGTACACATTTTGCAACAACGTATAATATGAATTATACTAATAATGCCACTGAAGAGTGTACTCGTTCAACCGGATCTGCAATACTAATTAAAACAGAAATCAGGTAATAATTTTGACGTAATGGGTATTATGTAAAATTTAATATAAAAAATAGTGCTTCAACAGTGATAAAATGCGGTATAATGCTAGGAAAAAAATATGATCCTTTTGGGCTCGTCCGGGATTTGAACCCGGGACCTCCCGCACCCTAAGCGGAAATCATACCCCTAGACCAACGAGCCAGCTGCTTGAAGTAATTAAATCTTTTATGAGTGCGATTCTATACAAAAAATTTAATTTTTATTAAAAAATTATATTTTAAAAATTAAAGAAAATTCGAACTGGGAATTTATTGTTAAAAAATTAAAAAAAATTCTAATTTTGTTTGTGCTAAAAACCATATTTATGTATATATGTACATTTATGTGCAAATGTAGTACACAAAATATGTTTGCACATGCGAGCATTACAAAATAGAAATAATAGTAAAAAAAATAAACAAACTAAATTTTTAAATATTGGTGTAGCACTGGGGACTTGCTTCGAAAATTTTTAATTTTAATTTTTTGGAGAACGAATATTTCTTTAATTCGTTGCAGCGTCCGTCCGCGTCGCGTCCCTTTCTGACCCCCACCAACGATCTTTCCTTGCTTGCATTCCCCAGCTAAAAAGCAGCTATCACTTGGGCTCGTCCGGGATTTGAACCCGGGACCTCCCGCACCCTAAGCGGAAATCATACCCCTAGACCAACGAGCCAGTTACTAGACGCTATGTGAGTTGTGATAAAAAATAATTTTTAAATTTAACTTACCAAACCATCCCAAGAATATGCACATGCCTCAGATTTTAACCTTAAATTTAGACCCTAATTTTGTAATTCACCATGCAAAGCCATAATTTATATGGTGAGCAATAACAAAATTGAAACGTTCTCAAAAAGTTTTTTTTTTTTTGCTTTGTATACAACTTTTCAAAGCCAAGACAAATAGTTTGTCTGTGGCCCAAAGTATCACATTTTTGGGCACCCATGCAATTTTTATCAGATAGTACAAAGCTATAGGATTGTGAAACGCGGTCTTTATTCCAGATTATCACAATTTTAGAGCACACATTTAATTTTTAATAGATCGAGCGATTGTGTAGGGTAGTGAATCCGTTAATACCAAGGCAGATTTAATAGTTACAAGCACTAGCAGAACATACAAAAATACACGAGAGTTGTTGGTAGAAAAATATCTGTCGACTGTCAAATTCTTCTCTCATTTGTTTTGTGAGTGTATGCAAAAAAAGAAATTACACAAATTTCATATAATAAATTTATTTAAACCACTCAAAAATTATTACTTCCTTTTTTTTATTGAATAAAAACAGAAAAATCACTGGCTTATTTTATTTTTTCTTCAATAATAGCTACAAAATCACTTGCACATTTCTTACAAATCAGAGCAATGTTAAACGGTTTGTAAACAAACTTTTGACACTTAACGGATAATAAAGAACGAGCAGCTGTTTTAGTGATTTTACCTGTTTTTATCTGCCTTGATTAACACTTTCTTAAGAAGTGTATAGAAATCAAAAATGTACTGCCTTACACATACCTGATTTTAGTTGGGGAAAATCTTATTGGAATATTCGGTTTTTTGTTTGTATGGCATCTCTTTTAAGACTAAATGTTACGTGGGCTGTCCCCCAGTTCAGTTCAGTCCTAGAAAAGTCCCGTTGTGCTTAGCAAGGCTAATTGAGAGTTAAAAAGTTAACGAGCATGAGAACTTCTTTCTCTACATGCCAAATTTAGTTTGCAGATACTTTTTATTTTGCAAAATCTATTTCGTTGCAAATATGAGTATGTAGATAAACAAATATCAATATGAAAGAATGATGTAGGGACATTCATGTTTTAGCGATTTCACATCATTCACCTCAACTAGGTATGTATATATGTAGTTGAGAATAAGTTTCTTTGCACTTGCAGAAACTCTACTCACTTGCATATTACTTGTACAAATGTGGTAAAAGTTTTGCTTATTAATGTGTACATATGTAAATTTCTGTATGCTCAGCACATCTATGGGAATTATTACCATTATTCGTGACAGTTAATAGTTTATCGACTAGCAAAATACAACGCTTTGTTTATCCCCATCATACCTAAGTGAGGCGACTATGGGAATCAGGCCCACAGCGTCACCATCCTCATTGTAAGAGGAAGCATTGTACTGGACTAGACGCTTGAGGGCCAGTTGTTACGAAAAGTTGGTGGCAGTTCTAGCAGACGTTCATTCTATTAGTCACAAAACACGATAGAACTGTCACTTCTTGATTTTGATAAGGACTATTGTCAGTCCTAGTGCGAAGTGACTATAAAAATCAGTCTCTTTTCTTGCCGATTTTAATGCAAGTTGCCACTACATTATTTTTTGGCAAGCGATATTTCCATACAATGACATACTTACTGTATATAACTCAAGCCGCAAGGGAAAAATGTTAAAACCAACTGATTGATTGTTAATGCAGTTTTAATGCGTTTGACATTGAATTAACCTTTTCAAGTGCTAATCAATCATGTAATAAACAATAAAATATTAACAAAACCATTACATACATAAAAATCTGGTGCTTGACTTTATTGCTTATTGGCTGATATATTCCGATACATGATAAGGCAAGTTTTTATATTAAAATTTAGAGCACATATTTTTTTTTTTTTGCTAATATTTTATATGAAAAATTTGTCGTAAAATGTGTTTCAACAATGTTTTATTTTTATGAATACCGGTGTAAAACTATTAATGCAGGTCCAAAAATGAACCTTTTTCAAAAAATATGTGCTGTATTTTTCAGCTGTCTATATGCCGACGACATTTCGTTGGTGCTGATCAACTCATCAGTAGACTTGAAAAATTCTTAAAAGTTTGTTTGAAACTCAACTACTTATTCCATAATTCTCATGAACAGAATGAGAATCAGAAATATTCAAACAAACCTTTAATACAGCAAACATTTCTTTTTTCGTTTTTGCAACACTTCTACTTTTCTTTGCAACCTTCTATACAACGAGTATCCATTGGTTACTACGATTTGTATTTTTGAAAGTATCAAAAAGTAAAAGTTTTTGAATATTCAAATATGAATTTTTAAGAATTTTTCAAGTCTACTGATGAGTTGATTAGCACCAACGAAATGTTGTCGGCATATAGACAGCTGAAAAATACAGCAAATATTTTTTGAAAAAGGTTCATTTTTGGACCTGCATTAATACATTTCAATTGGCTCTTAAAGCAAATAAATAAATAAGTTCATATTTGGTGTAAAACTATTTTGAAATTTGCTAATTATTTATTTTAACCAGTCATGATTTTACTTTTAACTATTTCATAATACATTTTTAGACTTAAAACTAATGTGTTTGCAAAAAGTAGAAAACAAAAAGATTCGAAATTTAATCTCCTGGGGTGGGCAAAGTGTGAAGGTTAAAAGAGCAAAAAAAAAAAAAAACATTAAACCTAAGTGGCATATAAACATATAAAAGTGCTGTTGTTGTTGTTGTCTTTGCCATGAACAATTTAGTTTCAGAGGGCGTTGCATTTTGCGCCAACACCACACACATTTCACAAAAGCAAAAAAAAAAAAAACATAATGCAACTAATTGCTCACAATTGCGCATTTAAAGCATTTTGCCCAAACACTCTCATTTGCTTTCGACAATAACTTTGTGTATAGCATTAAAGGCTTGCTCCAAGGCATTTATAAATTCCTGGCCGCTACAGCCGTTTTCATAGGATGTAACAATTGCACCACACTCTTCATTTTGTATGGTATAACTAAAAATATAAACAAAAAGTCAATGAAATTCAAAGGGAAATTGTCAAAGTTTAAAGAAAGTACTTACCCAATGCCCAAACCATCACGTACTACCGGACCAAATGAACCGGCTAACAAGGCATCCGATGATAAAGTGGATGTGCTTATAATGTGATGATTGATGCGCTTAAAAGCTGTTGAGCTGTAAAAATCGGGCAGCGGTTTATTATTAGTGGCGGCCATATGCTTCAAAGCAAACAAATGACGATCGAAACCCTGACCCATGGCAGCATCTTTTGTCAGCTGGCCGTGCTGTTGCGAACATTTATCAATCAAAGCACGCAAATATTTAGCATCTGATTTATATTGGGAAACTAACAAGCTTTCACAGAACTCTTTGGTGGCGTTTGTGCAGGGACGCATGGTCTCTGTGCGGCCATGTTTAAAGGCCGCTGTACTGCAGGACTCATACGTGCCCACGTATTTGTTAAAGGCCTGCCTATAGGCCAATTGGAATGAGAGTTGCATAACAGAGTCTGGACTTAATTTGTCTCTCTTGCAGGCAGTTTTGCCTAAATCAGAATAACGCAACATATGCATGTTTAAGGGTTTGATATTTTGCAGGTTGCGTTTCCACGACTGCTTGACTAGCTCCCTTAGTTTGTCATCAATTTCAAAGGTAATGGGCCGCAATTTTGCATTATCAATGGCTACACCTGTTAAAGAATTTAGATCATCGGTGCTTACAAAAGGCTGATTAAGAGTTTCTTTGTAGATTTCATTGAAGTAACGCAAAACTGCTACACCATCACCCCAGGCATGTTCAAAATTAATGGCAGCCAAGCCATCAGCGCTCAATAAGACTGACACTGATTTATCAAACCATCTATAAGTATATAGAAAAAGCGATATTTTATTATTTTTTTTTTTATATTATTTTATCTATAATTTTTGAACTTTATTGTTAAAATTAATAAATTTAGTTTTAGTAAAGTCTTTTATTTTTTCAGGTCCAAAAATGAACCTTTTGAAAAAATAATTGCTGTATTTTTCAGCTGTCTATACTGATGAGTTGATTAGCACCAACGAAATGTCGTCGGCATAGACGACAGCTGAAAAATACAGCAAATATTTTTTGAAAAGGTTCATTTTTGGACCTGAATTAATACATTTCAATTGGCTCTTAAAGCAAATAAATAATTAACACCGGTATTCATAAAAAATAAAACGTTGCTGAAGTACATTTAGAACAAATTTTATATGAAAAAATTGTTCTAAAATGTGTTTCAACAATGTTTTATTTTTTATGAATACCGGTGTAAGTCTTTTATTTTTCTTTATTAATTTTTCGATATTTCGCTAACAATTTGTTAGCATCATCAGGAATCTGTTAGCGAAATATCGAAAAATTAATAAAGAAAAATAAAAGACCTAATATGCAGTTCACATATGCCTTTTTAATTGAAACAATATTCAGTTAATTGGCAATATCGTTTTGGTGTTCATACATACTTAATATTGCTACGACAATTATCATTTGGCAGGTCAAAAAGTTATTGTTTACATTTGGTTATTTTGTAAAGGGTGTTTTTTCGATGTATAGAACTCTAAGTTGGCATTACTGTTCCAGATGGCTACCCATTTAACAGGTGTCAAGTGATCTATTCTCAGTTTGGTTTGGCAATATGTACATCATGAATAAACTCACGCGTGAACAAGGCTTGCAAATAGTGCAATTTTATTTCGAAAATAATGGTGCTGTGCAGAATACGTATCGCGCACAATTTTGTTTAGCGATGAAGCATACTTCTGGTTGAATGGCAACGTCAACAAACAAAACTGGCGCATTCGGAGTGAAGCTAATCCTCAAGTGCATGTCGAAACACCGTTACATCCACAAAAACTGACTGTTTGGTGAGCTTTATGGGCTGGTGGAATCATTGGTCCGTACTTCTTCAAAAACGATGATGGCCAGAAAGTTACAGTCTATGGTGATCGATATAGAGCCATGATTACTAACTTTTTCATTCCTGAATTGAATAACCATGATGTCCAGGAGATGTGATTTCAACAAGACTGCGCAACATGCTTGTGCCACAAACGCTTGACCATTTGGAAGACAACATTCGCTGTATTATTGCCGATATACGGCCAGAAATGTTGGAAAAAGTCATCGAAAATTGGAAGTCCAGATTGGACTACATCCGCGCCAGCCGTGGCGGTCATATGCCAGAAGTCATACATATTTAAAATGTAATGCCACAAGATTATCTTTCGGATAAGTAAAATTCATGCCAATCAAATAATCCATCGTTGTTTTATTGCAACTTAAAGTTGTATACATCGAAAAAAAACACCCCTTATCATAAAAAATTAAAAAAAAAATTTGTTTTTTTTTTTATTTATTTTGTTGACATTTGATTAGTAAAATTTTCACAAGGAGTGTTCAATATGTACTGTTATTGTACTGTTAATACAAATTGTACTGTTAATACAAATCTAACAGTGTTGCATTATAAATTTTACTCATTATTGAAACAATTATCTCTTAATTGCCAATAAGCTAATTGTAATTTTTATATGAAAATTTTGTCTCAATAATGGCTTTAATTGTTATAATTTGAATATTGCTGCATGTATGAACAGGATATAAAGCTTTAAAAAAATAGTTTTATTAATTTTTTTTTTTTTTTTGAAAAAGAAAAAACACACTCATTTTGTACCTGTTGGTACCCTTGCCGGCTAATAAATTTTTCAAAACAGGTATCCAATTATTTGTATCAAAAACAGGATCCTCTTTTGTATCCAAACATACACAAAATAAAGCGGCATCTACTTGTTCAGTTAACAAAACTCTATTATTGCCATTTGCAATAATATGCTGTCTAATAGCAGCCCACTCATTACGTCCATCGGCAGTCAGCACCCCCAAGGGAACTTCATTCGCTGCTTTCGCCTCATCTAACTGGACAACAGCATTTAAACGGGCTAAAATTTCTTTGGCCGGTTCTATGTTGCCCTCAGAGTCCAGCACATCAACAGCATAAATATTGCCACGACGCATTACCATAATGTGTTTCGATTTAGGCGATTGCACTAAACGATCCTTTTCAAATTCTGGTATGCGTGAGGTGCCAAACAAGCGTTCATATTGGCTCATATCGAGGGGAAAAGCTTTGAAAATATAAGAGGCATAAGTGGCTAGTTTTTGGGGTGCTATGCGCATCCAGCGGCGATAACTTTCATTGTCGCTCTTTTTAGCATTCAAATGAAATACTTCCGGTTCTAAGACACCATCTTGTAGGGAACGCCAAAAACGCAAAGATGATATTATAATATTTGTTGCTCGGACCGTTTGATGTTGATACCGGGCACGGCTCTCATTCTTCATCACCAGCAAAGGGTTGTAATTAAGAGGCAAAGGTACGCGATCTCTTAAATACATATCAAACCTAAATGTATAAAAAGTTTTCAATAAAAAAGAAACAAGCACAATAATTCATCATTTTTTTGAGTTGACAATCAGCATGACCGTACCGTTTTGATATATACCCATAACCAAATGTCCCCAAAGGCTTTTAAGCACGATATATTCAATACCTATATAGAAAACTGTACGCCCTTTGGACGTACAGTACCATTGCTCTTATCATGCTCTGCTTTACTCCAGTAAACACTTACCAAGGTTCCGATATATAACTTGTATGTTTATTATTCTCATCCTTTATTTTTAACATGGCATTCAAATCTGCCGCTTCGTGCATGCGAAACTTTTCAACAACCTGTTGAGTTTCTTTATATTCATCAGCTGTTGTTATTGGCTGCACCGCATTCAAAAAGCGTTCACACGTCTTATCGACCAACGGAATAGGCAGACGCGGCAAAGATTGCTGAAAATACAGTGTAGGCAATTTGGAACGTTGCAAATATTGATAAGAATCCGTGTGGCTGGATGATTTGGTGGTCAAAGTTCTGGCCGCCAGAACTGTTTTATGTGCATCCATTTTCCTCCACGAATTATTCATTTTTTTTCTGGTTACTACCAACAATTGGCCACGGACCATTATAACAAGTTGTTTTTAGCTGCAATAAATAATTCTCGATAAATTTTTTGATGTTGCAAAGTATGAATAAGCAATTTCTATTAACACACAATACCGCACTTCGTTACCTGGTAACAATGAATGCTGCAATTTAATTATAATTTAAATATAATTTTAGTTGCTTCTTGGTAATAATAAATAAATACTTTACAAGCCAATAAAATCCAAAGTCCAATTACAAGGTAACAAAATAAAACTATACAAAACCAGACCAACACAACACAACACAACACAAACAAAAATAGCAACAACACCACCACCAGCAGCTGTTCAGTGTTGTTATTACAATTTTCTACGGCGGTGCAAAAAAAAAAACACATTTCTTGAATATCATAACGTAACAGCTGTTACTAACCCATACTTATGTTTTGTGTGGTGAGTTTGTTACTGCAAGCAATATAAAGCCCCTTCACACAAAGAAAAAATCATTCAAACAAGCGGTGCACATCGGGGAATTTTTTATGCACTTATACAATTCCATAACATAAAACTGCATAGAAAAGCCCCCGAGTTGCCCAACTTGTTTCTACTGTATTTTCTAAAAATATTAAAAATTTGAAAACGGAAATAATTAGAGAAGAACACTACAAACCGATCTGCATTTGCAGATTTGTCAAAATTTTCGCGAATAAGTTGCAATTTGACAAATATTCCATACCTTTTAGAAAATACAGTAGAAACAAAATGTGCAGCTCGGGGGAGTTTTCCATGCAGTTCTATGTCATGGAATATTTATCAAATTGCAACTTTTACGGGAAAATCTTGACAAATCTGGAAATGCAGATCGTTTTGTAGTCTTCTTCTCTAAATATTTCCGTTTCAAAATTTTGTATGGCACAATTATTACAGTATTTTTCGGTTAATTGCACATCAAAATTTGCACAATTTTTTGTTCAATTAACCGGGGAACCAATTAGCCGACACCCGTTTAATTGAACAATTCGTTCAATTACAAGAACCCTATTTAATTGAACAGTTTGTTTAATTACAGAAATCACGCATTGGAACTATGTACTAATGAATTAAAAGAAATCGCCTATGTGCACTTTAAGTTTTTCAAAATAAAATTTTTTTTACCTTAACTTGGGGGTTACACGATCAAGTTTTGCCTTTCAAGTTTTAATACATTCACACTTTTTTACTAATACACTCACAATTTTGAAAATTGATGCAAACTTGATGGCAATTCTTGCTTTCCATAGAGAGCATCAATTTACAATCAAGAAAACAGCTGACAACATTTTTTTTCGTTCTGTCTGCAAATATTTTTTTGTTTTGTTTGAAATTTGCAATTAAAAGTGATAAAAATTAAACAGATTCAAGTTTAAAAATAGAAATAAAAATGTTTACGTGCAAAACCAACAAATATAATGATGTGCTGCGATTTATAGAGCATATCTACATTCAATATAATTTTTAAATATTTACCAGCCTTCTTACTAATAAGGGCTTAACCCAGTATTTCCTTTCTGACCTCTGGTTTTTCTTCTTCTTCTTTTATTTTCTTAATTTCTGATAGTACTTTTAATGAAGCAGCTATTTTTAATTTTCTTCTTGACGGCATCTTGAAAACGAATTGCTTTGAAATTGCGTGCAGCCTACGTCACAGCTATCAATTTTATTGAATTTTGACAAGCAGTATGTGAAAAAAACTTGATAGCAAAACTTGATCGTGTAACTGCAGTGTAAACGAAAAAAAAAAATGCAAGTAAGAGCAAAAAATGTACATAAATGTGTATAGTAGAGATGCCACTCAGTGTTTTTCACAAATGATGCCAAATATGTATGTGCAAAAATGCCAGATTATTTTTCAATGCAATTAACCGGGTAAAAGTAAGAGGAAATTTATTTTTGATGACATGAATTTTGAACGAATTAAGCGGGAAAATCAATTAAACGGATTCCATTATCCGAGGAAATTCACATGGTGTTCGTATGCAATATTTTTTTTGGCCGATCATGTGGTTCAATTAAGCGTGGAAACCAATTAACCGTAGAGTCAATTAACCGAAAAATACTGTAAATGTAATATAAATTGGTATACTAAAATGCCTTTCAAGTTAATCAAAACTTGTTAGAACTTTTTAGCTTGGTAGTCTTATATTTTGCCATAACCACTAAGAAAAATTTGAAACTTTTAAATTTCATTAATTTTAAATATTTATCTCTTTATTTTATTTTTCAATTAGTTTGTCATTAAGATTTGTTTTGAAATTTGAAAATTTATAAGATATTAGAGAACACATTTTCCTGAAGAAGATACACAAATGCGTATCGAAATATCAAAAATTTATCAATAAATAGAAAATATGCAGATCGTTTTTTTTTTTTATTGAGAATAAAGTGACCTTGCGCTCATTTATAGAACCTAATAAATTTATCTCTTATGCTCTAAACACATAGACGACAGCAGACTTAAAATGCTGCCAACTTCAAGTGCACCCAACTTCAAATGCTGCTCTGAAGTCGGCTTCATAATTATTTTGAAGACAGCAACAACATAATAATCAGCTGATGTGTAAATCAATTTCAAGTTTTTATTCAAAGTTTAAAAATATAAAAAATGAGCGAAGAAAATTTAGTGAATTTTATCACAACAATTGCTAAAACAGCCCAGACTACAACTGAAGTGTATTAAGCCCATGAGACGAATAGTACAAGAAACCGAAGATGGTGGGTTCGCCCAGCACAGCTGTGTATTTTAGCAATGCAAATTTCAGGGATGCCGCATTTTTTATTTCATAATGAATAAAATTGAAGTTATTGATGAAAAATGTAATAATATCACGAAAAAACTATAAAAACACATACATTTATTTGTTTATTGCATTTTTGCAATGTTCTTTTGTGTTTAATATTAAAAAAAAAGTTTTTGTTCTAATTTGTCCAATTTATATATATAATGGCAACACTATATTTGCTTATTTGCTGCCCGTCAAAATAGAAAATAGCCTAAGTTGGCAGCAACAGCAAATGCTGTTGTGCAGTCATGCTGATCTGCTGCCGTCAAAATAATCGATTTCATTTAAACACATGCATTTTATTTTTGACGTATTGCTGCTTGCTGTCTGCTGTCGTCTATCCGTCTAATTCATAAAAATTATAACAGGTTTATAAAGCTCTTATTTGACAGATTTTCCATACAAATATGTCAAATAATAGTCTTATAAGCCTGTAATAATTTTTATGAATTAGCGGGTATGTGTTTAGAGCATTACAATACAACAAAAACTTCAGTTGATTGCCTTGTTCAGCCCAATCATGAATATTCTCAAGGAATTTTATTCCTAAGGAAAATACGTTGCTCGAGAAAAAATTCCTCCAATCATAAATTAACTGAGAAAAAAAAAAATAAAAGTTGGTAATATCGAAATTTTTTATAGGAAAAAACAAAAAACATATGTTTTTAAAATACCTATTGTTTCCTCCACCGACTATTTTTCCCCATCGATGTGGCTAAAACAGGGAAGGTTAAAAAAAAAATTCCTAAGGGAGTTATCCTGTTATGTGGATAAGGCCAGGTGAACTTTTCTGTGGAAATGCCCATATGCCGTAGAGGAACTTTTTTCTCTCATACCAAAAACTTTTGGAAAGTCGTGTTCACATGATATCAATTGCTAAATTGAACCGCTTATTGCCTCGGTGATACTTACCGATACACTTTCTTTTTGTAAGTAATTGAAAAAAAAAAACAGTTACATGTATCTTAATTTTCCACAAAAATATTACATTTGTTTTATTAATAATTTGAATTGAAACTGATTGGTGTACATCTACCTGATGTGTTCATGGATCCATCTCAAATAATTGGTAACCCGGGTATAAACTCCAGGCTTACCATTAGTACAATCGCCAGCATTCATAGAAGCTATACCTATTTGAATTCTGCTGCCTTCCAAAACCAATGGTCCACCTGAATCTCCGATGCAAATGTTCGCCTGACCAACACGTGAAGCGCAAATATTACTAGCATATATGTGTATTTGAATTCCGCAAGCCGCGTTAGGGACGATGTTTAATTGAGCCCATTGCAAAATATCGGTATCATTTGAAGCTGCACCAAAGGTGGAGCCCCAACCTGCTACAATCACTGTATTACCGTCATAACTGGAATAAGATCGCGCCATGGCAGGCAATATAACAGGTTGAATCATTTCAGTGTAGTTGGTGTATGGTATTTTGATCAAAGCTATGTCATTTACGTAGCGATCACTACTGTTATAGCCATTGTGGATGGTTATGCTATCATTTCTTACAGTATATGCTTCTTCAGCATAATCTGTAATGTTAATAATGCCCAATACCACGTCTACTTCAATTGCATTTTCGACACAATGAGCCGCTGTCAAAACAAACTCGTGATTGAGCAGGGAGCCACCACACAGGTTGAAATTTTCCTCTCCTTCCACTGCATTTAGACCAACTTGGTAGGGAAACTGTTGTGCGGCGGCATTATGCCCACGAGTAATGCGTCCTTCTAGTCGTCCTGCAGGTACTACCACATTGCGTGATTTTATTTCTTTGCCGGGTAAAGCGAAAGCCGTGACCCATGTCAACACCAAAATAATTAAGAGTTTCATTATCTTTTAGACAGTGAATTAAGTGAATTACTGATAGTTTTTCGAGAAAAAATAATGCTTTTTATACAGTTTTTGCGTATCGTTTAGAGCCTTGAAAAAGAGCTACGGCGTGCAAATAGTTTTATTTTCTTTCACAGCAAAGCAAACTTGTCTTTATGTCTGCTCAATATTGATACAAGTATGCCTTGTTGATCTTAAAAAAATATGCAAACTAGAGCAAATAAATTTACTCGGCTTAAATTTGTTTTTTAAATTAATTTGTTTTTTAAATTAATTTGTTTTTTAAATTAATTTGGTTATGAAAAGTTGTCAAACAAAAACTTAGCAAACATAATAAATATAATGAAAGCTGGCTAATCTACACATTTCTTTCTTACTGCTACGTTGGCATATCTTTTAAAATGCAAATTTCAAGTTATTACAACTCCGCACTTTGGCAATTGAAAGACAGGCAGGCAGGCAGGCAGGCGTAGTTTGTTGCCTCCAAAGTTTATTAATAAAGTCACCTCAATCACAGAGTCAATGGCGATAGTTATTGGGCCATGTTGAACGAATTTTTATTCACACAAAGTGAAGAGGAGGATATTGGCAACATTTAGTTTCAACAGGACGGCGCTAAGTGCCACACAGCCCCGAACCTGGGGCCAAATCATCGCATTCGATATCGAATGAACTATCGAGTAAAAATAATGTAAAACAAAAACAAAATAAACAACAAACACACAGCATAACTGACGGAATTCGTTCGATATCGAATGCGATGATTTGGCCCCTGCACTCGATATTTTGCACCGTTTAAAAAAAAAAAATTATTTGGCGGACCCTTTATCTGGGCAATAACCAACCACCCAGCAACATTGCTGATTGGTTCATACATCAGGGTTTCTATCATTTATCATGACAAAAAAAAAAATAAAAAAAAAAAATTGAGTGAAAATTGAGTGAGAGGAATGTTTACCTGTACGGGTGATTTATTTTTTAAGCCGGCGTTACCACCTCAGCAAAATTATCATTCGAGATCTTTTTTTCAAAAGGTCCACAAAATTACATACAATCTTATCAAGGCGAATCAACTACAGGTGGTCGCAATTCAATTCGCTCCAACATTTTCTCTCGAGACGTCACAAGTTTTGTTGTCGTTTTCTATCGGCTTTGACAACTCAGAAGATAAATTCGTGGAAAAATGTTGAAGCGAATTGGTATGCGGGCACCTGTAATGGATTCGCCTTGCAATCTTATTATTCAAAAAAAAAAAAAAAAAAAAAATTCTAAGAGAATAGAATAAACTATTTTAGATTAACATTGAAATAAAATTAAACGAAAAACAGTAGTCAGTAGCAGCTTTAGAAGAAGAAAAAAGCATTAATACATAAACGTAGTACCAAATGAAATTACCAAACTAATACGAGTAAATCAAAATACTAAAAAAATCATTGCAATGACAACGCTGTAAAGTTTACAGCGTTGTCATGCAAAGCAATTTTATAGTTTACACTAAAAACTATAAAATTGCTTTGCATGTGTTAGTAATTAAATTGTTAATGTATTAGTTTCCATCAGCTATTATTTGACACCATCCAGCTAGCATTTTGTGAAAATAATGATCATAAAATAGTCACATTTGAATATTCTAGTTGATTAAAACTATCAAATATGCAATCATTTTCTAATCATAAATGATTCTGTCGTCGGGAGAAAATGGTACCCGGCATGTGACTATTACTGAATAGTCATTTATGATCTCTGCTTTAATGTAGTTTTCATGTACATTTGTTATCACATGTGATAATATTTTCTGTTCACTTTTTAGTTGAATTTGCAATCATTTTGTGATCATATTTTGCATCATTTTCGACCCATTTTTGAAATCGTTCAATGATCATATTTTGTATGATATTCGATAAATTTTTGATACAAATCTTATCATAATTTGATCATATTATATGTATAATATTTGACCTTTTTTTAATAGAAATCTGGCTATAACTTGGTATAATTTTACCATCAATAACTTTTCTTTGAACAACTCGCAATAATTTTGCATTTACGCACCGCTAATTACGTGTTGCTTTTTTCGCATGAGTATTGCGTTTGCAACACTGACACTCGAACAGCTGACATTTTAAAACATAGCAAACAAAAAATTGTAGAGATGGAGCCAACAGCAATTACCAAAAAAATAAAACGTGAAAAATTAAAAATTGTGCACTAATTTATCAGCTGTTATTTTGAGTGCAATAAAATTTGCAAAGTTGTAAAAAAGGGTGCTCAATATCAGTTGCAACATAATCGCAAATGCAAATAGTCGCAACCAAAAACGCACCAAATGCTGAGTACCGCTAATATACTTATAATATTTTCTGCATTGCTTTTCCTTTGACTCGTTGGTTAACGGGAACTTGTTTACATGCTGATCGCTTTTAATGTTTGCGAAATGATGGGGGGGAAAGAGTAAGTAAGATGTTTACCGAATTGTATCACATATTGGTCACCAAGAATAGTCACAAAGAACTCAAGTAAATGATAAAAATTATTGTAATCAGTTTTTAATCCTAAAGAATAGACAAATTTGAATGTTCTTTTTGATGAACTATATGAAAACTCTGTTTTTAATCACCAAAACTAGTCAAAAATGAGTGAGTAAGATGACTACTAAAAATTCAATCATCCAAATGCTAGCTGGGCAGACACTCTAGACAACTCTAAACGAGTTAAGACAACTCTAAACGTGTCAAAGACAGTTGTGAAGCTTTTCGTGATTTTTAACCCGTTTTTTGCCAATTTTGTTCCAGATAAGACACGTCTTCATACCTAAAGATCTACCTGTCTCTGTCACAAAAGAGAATGAAAGATTACACTAACTAACAGCCAAAAAACAATCATCGAATCATATTACTTTTTGATGCGTTCTGGTCCCCAGCTACAAAGTCCAAAATAAACAAAAAATATTATCTATCAGTTAAATGATGCTGTCACAATTTTATTATACTTGAATGACAATACTTTTATATAAAACTTAAATTTATAAAAAAAACTTAAATTTATATAAAATTTATTTAGAAATATGAAAGCTGGGAGTAAACATACTTTTTATGCTGAATTAGTTGAAATTGCACTGATAATTTTTTTTTTATTAAAAATATTATCTGATACGCAGTCTCTCAAGAGCTTGTATTATATATTATATATATATATATTTTTTTTTTTTAATCTAAGTAGAAATACCGGTAAATTTCTCAATCCAATCCAAATAGCTAGCAACTCGTGTATAGACTGCAGGAACCTTTTTCATGCATATTTCATCACCGAACGAGGTTAAACCAATTTGAATCTTACTGTGTTCTAAGACCAATGGTCCGCCTGAGTCGCCGTTGCAAATATTAACGCCATCAAAAGTGGCCGTGCAAATGTTGCTAGTAAAAATTTCGAAATTGCGTTCGCAAACAGTGTTCGGTATGATCATCAAACGTGCCCATTGTAATTTATCGGCCGGACCTGCAGCTGAATCACTAGTATGACCCCAACCGGAGGCAATTACATTATCGCCACTGTACGCTGAATAAGATTGGGCCTTGGCGGGCAATTTAACAGGCTGAATATTCTTGGAATATTTGGTGTATGGAATTTTGATCAAAGAAATATCATGCTCTAAGCTATCTGTATCATAGCCCTTGTGGATGATCATACTGCTATTATTGACATCGTGTATGACTTCGGCTTCTCTGCGTTCAGTGGTGGCACCCAACAAAACTTTTGCTCCTCTAGCATTTTCGGTGCAGTGAGCTGCTGTCAATACCCATTCGTTGTTCAGAATGGATCCACCACACCAGTAGTACTCTGAATTCTGCCCCTTTATGGAAAGACCAACTTGGTAGGGAAATTGCCCAGTGACAGCATTTTGTCCCCGGGTAATGCGCCCTTCTATACGGCCAGCTGGTACAACTATATTGTGTGACTTTATCGCCCTGCTGGGCAAAGCAAACGCTGTGGCCAGGGTTAAAACTAAAACTGTTAAGCTTTTCATGTTGTTACTGATACTTCTGCGAAAGAAAACAAACGCTTTTTATACAACTTCTGTCAATCAACATTTTATTGTGATGCACAAAAATCGGCGATATAGAGTAAACTAACTTATTAGTTCCATAATAGAAAGCTGATTTGTATTTGTTCAAGTGTTTGAATTTAAAAACCTTTTCGATTTTAATGCTAACATGTATACTCGTTTGTACACACGAGGACTAAGGGGGTCTTAGCAAATAAAAAACCGGATCACATTTTAATATAATTGTTTAAAGAAGTTAAAGAATGGCAAAGTAAAGTTTATGAAATAATCTAAGTTTAAATAAACATCAACGTTTAAATTTCTTTTCTCAAGGTTTTACTTAACAAATAATTTTTAATGTTTATCTTCATAATAGTTCATATACTAATGATGAATAGTTCATAGAATAATAATAAATTATAAACAAATACAGATTTCATAAGCTACTAAGTAAATTGTTGATATACTTACTGTTTTGTTGTATAAAGTCTGGCATTGAACTTTCATTATATATTTCAGAGAGAGAGAGAGAGAGAGAGAGGAAAATATTCAAGTTAATGTCAATTTGAGCAGAATGCTAGATACTAGCTAGCCAAGCAAATTGGTTTATACTTCCTTTCAATAAACATTCAACTGTTTTTAATTAAAATTATTGAAATCACAATTCTTCGAATATTAAACGTTTTCAGGGACATGACACCAATCATGTCAACAATATCACTAATAGGTTAGCTAAAGCGTGAAAGTTTCCCAGCATGAAAACATACATTTCTTCTGTGGAAGCTATTGTACAACTTTCTTTTGTAGAGCAAGTTCAGCAAAGATGGTTTTGAAAGACCAGATGCTTCATTTTGACAAAGTTATGACCTCATGTCAAAACAAGAAGAGCATGAAAACTCTAGGCCTTTCTTTAATTCCATATGATAACGTCTCTCATTATTGTATATTTTGAAACTATGATAGATGAATTTTTAATCGCTTTTGCAGAAATAGTGGAGATGAAGTTTTTATCTCCTTGAAACATGCCCTGCTCTGAAAGACAGCATCGAATATTTTTGCATACAACGAACTTCACTTGCCTCTCCAAAATGAAAACTTCACATTTGGTGCCTTTCACTGTTGGAAATAGAGTGCAGCTAGATCGTGCTTAGTGCGTGAGTCAGTACCAGTCTCCGTTCCTTTTTTCATTCTTTTGCTTCTTTTGATTCTCTTCTCTTCTCTATTCTTCTCTTCTCTTCTCTTCTCTTCTCTTCTCTTCTCTTCTCTTCTCTTCTCTTCTCTTCTCTTCTCTTCTCTTCTCTTCTCTTCTCTCTCTCTCTCTCTCTCCCTCTCTCTCCCCCTCTCTCTCTTTCTCTTTCTCTTTTAGTGAGGCATAATCTGCCAATTACTTTAAGAAACGTTTTTAGCTTTAATCTGGTATTTATTATGACATGGAAAAGCTGAAGAGCTAAATCTAAAAACCAATTATAAATTTGTCAGTTTGATTAAAATTAATTTCAATTTTCTCTGAAAAATCCTCTTTCACGAAATTGGTGAAATACTATTTCTATCACAATTTTTAATTCAATCAATTAAAAACTTTAATTAGTGAATTAATTTTTTTCTGTGATTGACACGTTTTACCATCATTATTTCTTCCGAATAACGGCCAAATATTTTTACTGTTATAACCACAATAAAGAGCTTAGTTTTTTTCGTGCACCAGTAGCTATCTTAAATATTATCTTTGAACGTGGAGTCAGTTTGCCGCCGCAAAAGCTTTTCCAACATTATGTACTAATGGTTTTTCATCGATTGAAATTGCTTGCCAAATGCACATTTAATATGTTTTAGTAGCAACAAAAAAGATGAGGTAAATATTCAAATATCAAGGATGAGCTAGCAAAACAAAAAAAAACGAAATAGTTCTTGGCTGTTAGAAAAAATTGTGAGTGAAATTCAATTTCCAGCACATACACACACCCACACGCAGAGTGATGGAGCCAAATAAAAAAAATATCGCACTGAATGGAAATCGTCTGATTTTATGATTACAGACCAATAAAAACATTAGCGTTAAAGTACGAGTTAAAGAAGTTTACAATGGTAAAAATGCAAATGTCAGTTATGGAAAATAAGATACTGGTGCGTCTCTTTTGCGGAAACAGGAATTCACGATTATGCGGATGATGGCGTGGCAGAAGTTGTGAGTGGCAAGAAAAAAAATGGCATAAGCATTATTTTATGCCATTAAAAATGTAAATTTATCATTTTTTTTTTATATTAGAAATATCGAGTCAAAAACAGAAAAAGAAGAAATTTGCTAGTACATAAAAAGTATACTACAGCTGGTATCTAGAGTGCAGTTCGTTTTTTAGTCGCACTATAAATACTATAAATAAGTAAGCGCCAATAAATAGTCGCAGCTATTTGGTATACAAAATATATTTTTAAGCAGTATCTCAATTTAAAAATCAACAAAGTATGAGGAATACTTGCCATAATGGTTCCACTAAGCATCAGTTGAGTTTCCAACTACTGAACATTGTAAGGCAGTTGCCAACATGATAATGCAGGCAATCACTGTAAATGTCGATTTTCTAAGGAGACAGCTGATACAATAGCTAATGGTCAGCTTTACTGGCCGAAACGATGACGAAAATGTTTAAAGTCTTCACTCTGTCCTCTCGGGTGATTTTATAAATATTTTTCATTTTCAGCCTTCTCTAGACACTGGAAATTCCATCCGCCAACAGTAGACCTTTCCAACAAATTTGAATGCATAAAAATTCGAATGGGAAAAATAAAGTAAAAGATTTTAAAATAAATATTTGCGCTCATACTGTAAAAATAAAAAGATAAAATAAAATGAGAAATGGAAAAAAGAGCACTAAAACCGAAAATTGATGACAAACATTTCAACAGACATGACTGAAAATATTTTTTAGTATTTTACAATACTTTTTTGTTCACTCCACTATTGCCTTGGAAAAATCATGGTGGCAAAATATTTTATATCAGCTAATTTCTTTACTACTTTACTACACAAATATGCGAAAAATAAAAATAAAAACGAAAATGAATAAAATAGCAGAACTGTACTGTGAAAGTAAGAATTTCAATTGTTGCTCAGGAGTTGAAGAAAATTTTAGGGCATTTTAAGAACAAAGCAACTCGAGGTCTTTGCAATAACTAGATGGCAAGACAGTAAAGCTAAAGCTTTGAGGCCAAAACGTATAAACGCTTAAGATCACTTGGGCGAAATTTAAAATAATGCTTGTCATCTAAATTATTCTTAATTACTTTGTACAATTTTTCAGGCAATCTAAAGCAAAATCCTTTTTAACTTGTTTTATTTGCTTCATTTCTTCATTTTGAAATGAGCATGTAAAACAAAAATATGTTTGAGGTAACTATATTTGCAGAGAAATATACTATTGTTGAAATATATGGCTATAGACCATTAAGATTAATTGCTAAATAAAACATGCACACTTTTACAAATTCTAATTTCGCCCATTAGGTTGTTGTGACCTCTAATCGTGTTGTTATTGCTATATTCAATCATAATCTTGTCATGTCTGACCATACTCTTGTCCATTTCAATCATATCGTTGTTGCATCCAACATTGGCTATTGCACCATCCCAACTTAGCATTGTCAGTATTAGACATACTTTTATAGTGTCTAACTATATTATATTCATATTGCAAGTTGCACATGATAATATTGGTTGAATCGTCAGACAAATCGTCACCGAAAAATATAAAACCAATTTTGTTTCTTAAGATTCTAATTTTCTTTTTTTTTTCTCTGGGCAAAAGTTCAAAAACAGTTTTTGACCCAATGGATGGTGGATGATGTGTGCTGATGAATAGCAAGATGACTTCAACATGGCTAGTTGTACCCCAGCTCAAGTCATAAGTTTTCTTACTTTGTTTTCTTTAACTAATGCCAGTCATAGCAAGCATATCAAAATATGATATCTAGCCCACTTTAGCTGCAATATAAATTTGTATCATTTGAATTAAAAGTGAGTTTTTCAACAAAATATATTCAGAAGAAAAAAATTAAATGAAAACGAATGTGTTATTAATATCGACCTTTTTAAATTGGATAAATTGTTTCCTTTTATGGTGTCCAACTAAAATGCACTTTCAAGGTCATTAGTTTATCTTTTCATTTAAAAGAAAAATTAAATTTTTTCATTTAAATCGTTCCCGACGTTTCGTTGGTTTATTTCCAACTTCTTAAATGAAAACATTTAAAGAAAATTCTTTATTTTTTTTCTTTCTTTGTATCCTGTAGTATTCTCACGTGAATTCAAATATTTTAAGACTACTGCGGTAGCCCTTTAAGTTTCTTGAAATTAGTCATTCTTTTTGTGTGGAAGCAGAGAACAAATGTGAAAAGGTATGCTGAATGACAATTTTCGTTTTTTGTTTTCGTCTTGTATTTTTTTTTTTTGCCAAATTTAAAAGTCAATTAGTAACTAATGTTTTAATCAAAAGGTGCATGTTGGCTTAGATTTGTTTTTTTTTGTTTTATGTTAAAACAAAAATCTAAAATGCATTTGTTGTTTTTTGTATCTCCATTGCTGTTCTTCTATGCTTAAACATTATATGGAAGTTTTATTAAGTGTTTTTTTTTGTTGTTGTTGCTTTAGATCTTGTATCACTTGGAGTTTTAAAGTGTAAATTTGCATAAACTGTAGTAGCAGCAGAAAAAAAGGAAGAACTTCTGAGATTGAGAAAAATGTATTTGAATGTAAGCCTGGCATGTATGTACATATATACACAAATGCATGTGTGCAAACAATACACAACAAACTGCAAATAAAGATGCATAATATGAATAAATTTTTAATCAAGTGATTGTGTAGCAGTTAATGTGTGCATGCAAGATTATCGTCAGGTTAAATTTAAGGTGCCAAGAAGCCAAGAAGAAGGCCTAATTTGGCAAAACTAAATATGTACTTGACCACTGTCGTTGCTTTTTAATCCCACATATCAGGCCCAAAATTATGACAACTTGAAAATCTTAAAAATAAAAGATTGAAAAGTGTCCTTTTTTGTTTCGGGAATAGAAAATAAGAACAGATATTAATCATCAAAAGTCATTAATGTTTTTCAAAATATTCCCCATAAAAATCTATAAACTTTTGCATGCTTTTGAACCAATTGTCGAGGCACTTTTGTCACTTTTGCTGAGGTGTCTCAGAAACAAGCATTTTGGATTACTGCTTCTTGAGATGTCGAAAAACATTGACCTCAACGGGAATAGAAAGAAGTCATTCGTTAACAAGACAGAACTCTAAGGCGGATGACCCTTCGAATCGATGTTTTGGGTGCTCAAAAATGCAGTTGTTTGAGCTGATGTATGAAATCTTCTCATTGTCGTGATGACGAGTAATCTGTCTTTAGTGTTTGGTTTTCTTGATTTCTTGGAAGGCAACTGGCAAACAAATCATTATAAGTATATCACTCAGACTTAACTGTTCTGGGTTGCTCTAGTGGTACCGTTTGCGCTTAAAACACTATAAAAAGGCCTTAGTTTGATAAATTAAACCTACTACTAGAGACACCATTTGTACCTTGCTTTTACCTTAGAGGCAATTTTTCTTTCTATGCACCTAGTCATAAAAACAACTTCATAGACATACATACATACATATGTATATGTACATTATAAAGCACTTTTGTGTAAGTAAACAATTTTACTTACGTACAATTGCGAGTTAATACTAGCATACAAATACACACACACACACACACACCTTTGGACTAACAAATAGAAGAAAAACAAGTAGGATTTAAAGGGTCTGCCTCATTTAAGTAAGCTAGAAAAAAAATATTTCAAAAACTTGCCAAAAATGCAAAACAGGCAGAGGTCGAATTACAGCATTCGTAATCGAATGAATTCGTAATCGAGTAAAAATATAAAATATAAAACCCTACCGGAATGAAGCTAGATTTACACGATTGAAGGTATTTTGAAGTCTTATCAAAATTTTGAAAATTTATTTTGATGTGCTGTTTACACGTTTCAAAAATTTGATTAAAAATTTGTTGTGCTGCACATGTAACAGCCTTGGTATGTACCCCAGTCACTAAAGTTTTCAACTTTACTCTGCTTATATTCTTCGAAAATATTGATCACTATAATTTGATCACCCAAAAAATCTTTTTCAATGCTGAGAAAGTAAAATTGCATACAAGTAAAAAAGTCCTAAAAATATTATTACTAATTGTAAATTACAAAAATCGACTGTAAAGTTAAATTAAAAAATTTAAAAGCGCTGTCATTAATAATGCAACAGCAACTAAGAGAAAAATCAACTGGATGTTCAATTGGAATAAAGAATATATTCCAATCAATATAAAAACGCATAAAAACGCAATGATAAAATTGAAAGTTGATCAATGGGATTAAATAGAGACAGTCAGCAGCGAAGAGCTCCAGTAGTATAATGGCCACGCGCTGCTGCTTACAAACCATAGGCAATTAGTCATGACCTGGGTTCGAATAATGTAGCGTATTGAAGATCATGGTAGTGGGAGTAAAAGCGCCGTGGCATGTTCCCCAGGCAATAAGTCTTCAACTTTATTTCTTCTTTAAAATTTTTGATCAATACAATTTTATGACAAAAAAAAAACTAATTCTGAGCAAGTGAAATCGAACTAAAGCCCGATTCAAAAATAATTCAAAAATTAATTCAATTATTTATTTGATATAAAAGCAAATTGAAATGTGTTACTTTAGATGTAAAAATAAACCATAGAAATTGTTGCTGCTGTAACTTGTGGGATTGTTAATTATCCCAACTCGTCAGTATACTTGAAACAACTTAGACTCTAGTCTACTGAAGAGTTGAGTAGCATCAGTGAAGTGTTAGTGGCTGAAAAAAAAACAGAACACCATTACTAACTTCTAAATAATCTTATTACTGACAATTAAAAATTAACCAGGGTTCAGGAAAGCTGTAGCTTTTTCATTTTAAAGGCTGAAGCTAAACTGCGGCTGTGAAATTTAAACAGCCCCAGAAGCAGCTACAGCTTCAAGACAAAATCATAAGGCTGAGCTGTTTAAAATGTTTACAGTCGCAGCCGCAGCCACAGCCATAAATTTTTGTTAAAAGAAGGCTGTTTGATAGCTCAGCCAACAGCTATTTTTGGGTGCTGTGTCTGTTACCCTGCAAGATGGATCATATGAACGCCACTACTGATGGGTTCATACATCGGCAAAATGAAAAAACTGATGTAAACATTCGTGTACGTCTGATTTCTTTTTTGAACCAGCGTTGCCACCTCAGCAAAGTAATCATTCAAAATCTTTTTTACAAAATGCCCACAAAATTACATGTAATGTTATTAATTTCAAATATGAACTAAATTGTTTATTTGCTTTAAGAGCCAATTGAAATGTATTAATTCAGGTCCAAAAATGAACCTTTTCAAGACGAAAATAGAAATGTTTGTTGTATTAAAAGTTTGTTTGAACATTTCTGATTCTCATTTTGTTCATGAGAATTGTGGAATAAGTAGTAAAGTTTCAAACAAACTTTTAAGAATTTTTCAAGTCTACTGATGAGTTGATTAGCACCAACGAAATGTCGACATCTAGACAGCTGAAAAATACAACAAATATTTTTGAAAAGGTTCATTTTTGGACCTGAATTAATACATGTTATTAATTTCTTTATTGATAAATAAAAAAAGAATTTTTCGAAAATTTTCAAAAAACAATTCAAAGAGAATATAATAAACTATATTTAAAAAAAAGGACAAATATACCCATAAAAACATTAATGCATAAACGTGGTTCCAAATGAAATCACCAAATTAATAAGGGAAAATCAAAATACTAAAACAATCATTGCGATGGCAATGCTGAAACCCATAAAATTGCTTTGCATGTGTTAGTAATTCAGTTGTTAACGCCCCTGCAGTTTTGTTTTGTCAATGACCCATTTTTCGGTTATTTTTCTGACTCAACGTTGTCTTCCGCAATGTCAATTCACCCTTTGTTATCGAATAAGTGTCAATTCACACTTATCTGTCCCTTTGTTATCGAAGAGGTGTTAATTTGAAGTTCTGTACTCTAAAGCATTGTCAATGAAAAAAAAAATCAACCACGGGATTGATACTGTGGCACCGGTAAACAGACTGTCCTATAGTTATCTATAGGGGGTCAATTGACTGTTTGTACGACAACCACATGTTAAAATCTCCGGTCATTTTACCGGTAAAAAGACTAACAGTGTCCCTTAGTGATAGGTGAAAATACCAATTTGGGACTGGTCCAGCGAACTGCAAGGGTGTTAGTTTCCATTAGCTATTTCTTGCAGGGTTAACCACCTACTTTCCTTTGCTATAATTTCAGTTTAGGATAAGTGTATTTTATATCTAGTTTTATTTTTTTGCACAAGGAATTAATGCCAGTTTCTGGTAGTACCCTGTGTGTTTGTTATAAATATTTCATTCACATACAATTGTACTTGTTTTCTGTGGATTTTCAAAACAAATGTAAACAATTGGAAATATGGGCATTTTGAAAAATCTATTTAAGTGCTCTCTTGTGTATTTATGTGTGTGTGTGTGATTTTTCTTTTACATTAAAGCTGTTGGGTTTGCTCTCGGTGTACCCATACAAATCCACAAACATGGTGCATAAATAGTTTTCTTAAACAATAAAAGCAATTGGTAACTTTACACACACACACACACACACACACACACACCGACACTATAAAACAAGATGCAAAATAGCAGTTGGTGTGGGTGGGTGTTTTATTCCTAATAAACTTCAATTTAAACTGATTGTTTATTTAATTGAAATAAAATACTTTGTTGCTAATTGAGTAAATATTTAGCAATTTAAGGTCTAGACAGGTTAAAAAAAACACAAAACTGAATCATTTTTTTTATAGTGTTTCAAATCTTTCAACACCAATCAGACTTAACTCTACGAAACTGAGCACTCTTAAGCTTTTTAATATATTCTACCTTTTAGACTCACTAGTATTTGACTCTTTCCCAAAAGTTCATTAACATTAAGCACATTCTTCCTTTAAGTAAAACAAGGCTTCCTTAAAATTTCTTTAAACAATTTTTTGCTCAAGAGGTCATTGTATCATATAAAGCAGCAAAAAAAAAAAAAAGAAGAAAGAAAGATGAAGCACAAACTTTTTGTTATTTCTTTTTTAATAAATGTTTATGATTTTATCTGAATTTTATTTCCTTAAAAAACGCACTCAACTCTCGTAACAATGCACAAAACTTCTAAGATTTTTCTGTTCACAATAAACCAACAAAATTGAAGTTGAAAGAAAACCAACATCTTTATAAGAAAATATAAGCCATTAAAGACCACTTACGGCATAAACAGTAATGAAAAATGAAAAAAAAATATGCAATAAAAATATATTTTACAACAAGCATATAAAAATTTACAATAAGAGTTGAAATAAGTTGAAATAAAGTGTGGTAATAAGAAAATGTTTATTGTATTGAATTGTAAAATACTTATGGAATAAATACTTTATGAAAACTTCTTCTGCAAGTTGTTTATTGTATGACAAAAAAAAAATACTTTACCACTAATAAAATTTTATATCAACTAAAATTTTTTTTTGGTTTAACAAAAGAATAGCTTTAAAAGTTTCTTATTATTAAGTCCAAACTTTAAGTTTATTTTTATTACATATTCAAAATGAATGATTTCGTTTTTTCAGTTGAACCTGTCAAATTTTAATTGCAATTACCAATCAATGACAGTGAAAAAGTATTATATATCCTGAGGAGTATTTGTCGGGTCTGTTCTAGAATCCGAATTCACTCTAAAGTGGATTACTTTAGAATTTTTGGTGTTCTGCAATCCGAATCCCCATGTTTTTATTCGTTTTCAATTAGAGTATTATAGGGTGAGTGAAAGTAAATAGAACTAGATCGTAGTTCATGTACTCATAGCCGGTAAACTGCCGCGCCGGTAATTTCACATCCTTACACCCGTCGCGGTCAAGAGCGACTGATTGCTGCTTGCGGTAGAGCTGCTTTCTCAGAATAATCTATTAATGTTTTAGTTTTTGTCGTATTTTAACTTAATTTTTAAATTTTTCTGCGTAATTGTAAAAACATTGCTTAGAAGGTCGTCAACCGTCGGTTTTTGGTTCGCCACCGGCGACTATTTGTATGTTTTATCATCGGCTTCGTCCTCTGATAGTTCTTTTCAAAACATAAAAACTTGCACCCGTATTCATAAAAACTATTGAAGGTCTATTACACGTTTATTTGACAATTATTCCGTAGAAATACGACAAATAAGAGCTTAATAAATTTACAATAATTATTATGAATATGGCCTTTGTTGTTTATGTATTTGACATTTAGATTTTTTTTTTCGAATAGAAACTTTGAATATCTAAAAACATGCGGAATTGAGAACACCAATTTATGAATTATTCGGATTAAAAAAATTTTGCTTAATCAATCCGAATCGGATTCTAGAACAGACCCGTGTATAGTTTTTTTTTTGGTTGTTGGTTCCCCAATGCTCAAAAGCAGCTACTCAATACTTTCAAAGTAGATTTATTGAAAATAATATGAGTATTTAAAATAAAGTACATTCTATTTGAAAATCAAATCTGGTCAATGTTGCAACACTATTTAAAAAGCATTAGCTTTTTAATTAAAAACAAACACGAAGCTGCGAAACTTTTTGGTTGTCTACAGTAACATCCAGAATATTTGGCAGAAAGCTAATCTGGCAACTTTAAAAGAGTACTCTACTAATAGGGTAGTCTTTTTTCGAATTCATCTATCGAGCCATTCGCTTAAAGCGACAAATCGTTTAAAAATGTTTGTAACTAGTTTCAGTGCTTTGAATTTCTTAAAAAGTCAGAAAAATTAGTTTTTGATGGCTAGTGAGGCTGGGGGACACCCCTTCGTAATATTCATTAGCACCCAAATTAGCCAAGTCAGCTAAATATAAATATTTGCTATATTTTCCTTAGCCAGCTGAACCTTTTTTTTTAGCATGCGGCTTAGGAAAGAAAGAGTGATAAAATTTATTTTATTGCCTATAAAAAAACCTTTAAAAATGTTGTAATCTTTTTAAAGCAATCACTTAATACAAAATACAACTATTTGATTTTTTTATTTGCCGCTAACCATCAGGAATAATAAAAGCAAAAGAAGAAACCAAATACAAAATGTTTATAAAGATAATGATGCTATTTTGCCTACGGTTGGAATGACGAAATTTTCTCATCTCCGTTGGTGCTGGATGTTTTCTTTTTAAAATGAAAAAACATCCGTTTTCAGTCCTTGTATTGGCTCAGCATTAATTTCATAATCTTTAATAAAATCTTGAATTTACAAAAAAATAAAAAAAAAAATATGAATAGATATTCGAGTGCTTTTTGTTAATGCATTTTATTTTTACACTAGAGAATGAGACACAGAAGCCATTTTTTCGCCTTGTTTTTTTTTTTCTTCATAAAGGTAAATCTATAAAATGGCCAAAAAGCCACAGGCAAACTTAATTTAACTTAATGTAAACTGTATAAGTACATTTCACTGTTAGCGAATACTTTTTAACGTTTATTTGAGTTGCTGTTCATTGAGGCACGTAAAGAAATGTTTTGTAGAGGATGATGGTTGAAAATAGAAATATAACAAACAATGGTTTACTTATTTAGTACACTGAGGCCTGCGCAGGAAATGAGGAAATTTAAGCAAATTTAGGCACAAAAAATCCATTAGATTTAAGAGTCTAGCTCAGAAATACTTTTTTTCTAATTAAGTGACAGTTAAAGCCTCACTGCCTCAAATCTGTGAACCATTTATTAGTGACTGTGTTTAGAAATATAAATTTAGCAACTTTTGAAAAAAAAAATGTCAAACAGCTGATGTTTTGTTTTGTTTGGCAAGTGAAGTTTAAAAGAAAAAGTTCGTGTGACTTAAACAATTTAATGATTTACTGGTTTAAACGTAAATCAAACTATGCTCGGAGATGAGCTTGCACCGATTTATCGGTTCTAATGTTGTTAGCAGACTACAGATGAATGCGTTCACAGAGGAAATTTTAAACCATAACCTTTTGACAGTTTGAGTGCTTTATTTAAAAAGTTTTTCAACCAGTAAATTTTTTTGTGCACCATAATTAATTGAATTCATTTAATACATTTGAGTAATTGAATTTATTTAATTCATTTAATTTTTTTCGGATCTTAGCGAACTAGTTATGTATTTTTTTTAATACATTTTGTCAGTATATTATTTCTTTTCCCATAAGTTACAGTACATTTTTCCCAACTCTGTTAATTTATAACGTCTACCAGATTAAGAAGAAAAATTTAAAAACTCGAATGAGATCCAACTCTAAAAATTTGCATACACTCTATTGTTACGCATCAATTGAAGCTTTTTCTTTTAGACAATTTTAATAATAAATTTTTTAAATAAATTTTAACCCCCTAATTTATAAAAATTATTACAGGCTTATAAGACTGTTATTTGACATATTTGTATGGAAAATCTGTCTAATAAGAGCTTTATAAACCTGTTATAATTTTTATGAATTCGATGGTAAGAGTCCAAGCGAGTCAAGTATTGTATTAGTACAAGCTCTACCAGAATAAGAGTTAAATTCCTGATTAAGGCACTATTAGCAAGCATATTAAATTCGCCAAGTGAGTTCTTATTACAATAGAAATAATTTTTATATTTTCTACAAAGAAATCATATAATTTGGCCACCATTTTAATCAACACTATTGCCACTTAAATCATTTTATTAACAAGCGCTGTTAATTATACGTAAATAGATTTAACTATTTAGAAAAAACTTATGCAGCAGCATGTTTTTGACATGACACATACATATAAGCAAATATGTGTAGAATTTTTTTCCATAAAATTATTTTCATAGAAATTTTACATGCAAAAAAACAAACTGCATTAAAAAAACGTTTTCATTAAAGTATAACCTAACAAAAGAACAGCGTACAAAAAAAAACTATGAAAAAATGTCAGCAACACTTGTTGGTTTTGTGGTTTTAAAATTATTATGATTAATTATCTTTTGCGTGATAAAAAGGAACTAGGAAAAAACAACAAAATGAAATTTGATTAAACCCGTTGTAATTTTCAAGTAAATAGAACACTTGCTTTCATATTTGAAAAGTTAAAATATCTTAGAGTATATATTATGATGGCCCCACCAAAAGTTGATAACAAACCCAAAAAATTACGTTTCGTTTGTGAGTTCACATATTTCCAAATTTATGCGCTGTATCGCTGTTTGTAATGCGATTATAAATTTTTGTAAGCCCATGATCAGTGCTTTTTAGCATAATCATTATTGTCTGTAATAATTTTTGGCTCTGACTTGCAATTAAATTTTTTAATTTTCCATCCCTGGTTTCTGTCCACCATAATGGCAAATATTTGCACACCTTAAAAAGCCGCTTTAGTTTCTTGTGGAAATTTTGTTTAAAATATTTTTTTAATAAATAAAAAATTTGTAAGGATTTCAAAATTCTTACACAATACGATTTCCATGAGCGGAAAAGTCTTGGCACATGTGATCGTTTGTTTGATTAAATTTTATATGAATTTTGAGTTTTTTTTTTTTTTTTGAAAGCCCTATAACTTTTTTTTGCTCATTAATACAATTTTCATTTCAATCGTTAACATTTAAGGAGTTTAAAGCGTATTGATTAATGTTTGAAACCAGTTGACATTTTGGTGAGTAGAAACCAGGGATGGAAAACTTAAATTTGACATCAGAGCTAAAAGTGGTTAGAAACAAAACTAAAAGCATTAAAATGCTTCAAATTATGGTGTATAAAATTTAGCGATACGACTGCAATTAGCATTACAAAGCTTGAAACCTACAAGGTAACTTCAAATCTGGTGACAAACAAATTAAAAATCTAATTGAAAAATGCTCAAAGATGATCTTTTGCTTGGCATCAACAATTTGATTTGAAAACAAATGCTTTCAGTTAGGCATTAAGTAGCCAAAAATGTACAGAAAACAATTATTGTTATGGCAAATTTTTTCAAAGCTTTAGAGTCTATTTTAAGATTTTTTCATTGTTCAAAAATTTTCTGCAAATAGACTTTGTTTTTTACGAATATAAATTTTAGTAGGTTTTTAAAGGCAAACAGCCAAATATGCAGTTCCTGATTGTGCACTACTTATTTGTATCTTAAAAAACGAGATTTTTACAAGTATTATCTTTAGATTGCCTTTCAGATTGTGTTTCTTTTCAGATCGCCTTTAATGTCACAACAAGTTTTGCATTTTAATAGAAAGAACTTTTCTTGCTTCTCCACGATTATTGTCTCATATTGTTTTGGATTTAATTTGTAAACATTTCAATGCCATAGAAATACAACGTTTAGTAGAAATTGCAACTTGAAATTTATAATATTGTTTTCTCCAGCAGCAAAGAAATAAAAGCAACTATAGAAATCTTCTTATATGCCCTCAAGTATGTAGTAGTAATTTGCGAATAAAATCCAAGGATAATGTTAGAACTTAAGGACTTTGTAAAAGAAATTGAAAAATGGGAATTTTACAAGGAAAATTATTGCAAACAGTTACCGGCAAAGTATTGAGATGGTTAGTGCACTTTGTGAAGAAAGTATTGTTGTATTTTGTTTGTTTTTATTAATTTTGGAAGTGTGATCTGTCAAAACTTGTTTCACTTATTATTACTATCAATGAATGTTAAATTAGATCTTAATGTTTTAAGTAAGAGAATGCTTTACACAGCTGGTCTACACCTATAGATGCCCTCAAACCTATACGGGCACATTGCGCTGGGCCAATTTATATGGAAAAGAATTTGTCGATATTGTGCTATGGTTTTTGTACAGCATTTTTCTTGAGGGGAAAAAAATCCAGTACGACATTTTTAGTTTTCGAGGCAGCCGATATAAAATTTTTTTTATAGTTTTGTGTGGGAGCCCCTCTAACGAGGTGTGGCATGGTGCAGGTGTGTTCGACAAAGATATTGAAGAGAAAGAATTATTGGGATTGATTCTATACCTGACTCCTCTACGGACACTGTTCGATTATTTAGTTCTAGCATTTACCCCATTATTCCCCGTCATCTATGGTTGAAATAATAAAAAATACTCGGCTTGCACTATATGGCGGATACACGGCCAGATGTTTTAGAATTTGTTTTTCCACAGTTGGTTGGCATCAACTAAGATAAGGCGGTATATGGACATGCCAAAAACTTAGACACAGAAAAAGCCGGATATACGAATTCTTTTTACAGTTGATTGGCATCAACGAATATAAGGCGGCATATGGACATGCTGAAAACTTAGACACAGAAAACGCCAGATATTGGAGAATTTTTTTCCCAGTTGCTTGGCATCAACGAAGATAAGGCGGCATAGGGACATGCTGAAAACTTAAACCCAGAAAAAGCCGGATATACGGCCAGATATTGGATAATTTTTTTATGCAGTTGGTTGGCATCAACAAAGTGTCGGCGGCATAGGGACTTACCGAAAACTTAAACACAGAAAAAGCCTTATGCTTTTTGGGTTCTTAGAAATTTTACTCTGGCTGGAGATTATTTATGCAAACATTAAGCCAAGCAAATCTTCAACTTTTATACCTAAAATATAAACATATTTACAAATTTTTTTTTTCAATTTACAGTTTCTCTTTTCTTGTTGCAAATTTATTTCTATCACAAGTCTGCCTGCTCCTGTTTTACATCCGGATTAGCGTTTCAAGTCAGTCGGCATTAAATATTTCTGATAAAAAATTTATTTCATTCATTTTTTCCCTGGTTGGACTTCAGTTTTGAGCACAAAAAATACCAGTTGTTTAATGTTTTTCTTTTGTAATCCATTTTAGCCCAGTAGTTACGTTGTAACCATCTTAAAAACCTGCCACCTTAAGAACTATTGAAATTCTTTTTTGTTGAATTATGAACACAACCAAAAAACCATACCATACTTTTATGGTATGTTGTTATTTACTTTTGTCCTGCTTTTAACAAACAAATTTCAATTTTTGTTATTTACCGAACAACAGAGTACCATATTTATGGATTTTCATTTCAAAACTTAAGTCTGCTCAAAAAAAAAAATATTCTTAAAAAATATTCCAACAAAGCAAAAGGTGTGTCAAATGGATGTAGTAAATTTTGCTTGCCGAAGAAATAAACACAAGCTGTCTTAAGCCAATATTAGAAAGAAGAATGCAAAATTTGTTTTATTTCTAGGGATTTATGAGTGTCCTACATTGTGTGGCTGGCAAGGAGAAAAAAAAAAATAGACTGGTAAAGTAATGGATATTGGATTGTATATTTAAATTGAAATGCATAAAGAAGCTTAGAATCGCAGCAAAATTTTTTTTAACGCTCTTAATGCTTTTTTTTATCTATAATTACTACTAAAGTCTTTACTTTTCATATGTCTGAGCAGTCTCAAAGGACTGATGTTAATGATTAATGACTTTTACGTTTGCTAGAAACAAATCATTATTAACTTAAATGCAGTAGCAAAAATAGTTGTCAGCAGTTTAATTTTGCAATAAGGCGCTTCTTTTCAATTAACCTATTGGTTTATTGAGTGCTTAGCCCTCTGCTTTGGCAAAACAAAAGCCTGGTTAAATTTTCAGTGACTACAAATTAAACAGCAGGCAAACAGACAAATTACTACAGAATTTTTTGGTATTTTCCATTGCTGCTGTTGTAGTTGAAAACAATCGCTGGCAATCACAGAAAACTAATCTTGATTTCTATCAAACAGGCAGGCAGGCAGGCAGTCGTATTAATTTGAAAAATTCGGCCTCAAAGCTGGATGACAACACGTGCAATACATCAATGGTTTTAATGCAAGAGAGTGCTGTTTTTGTTTTTATGATGAATGCAGGCAAAAGATTTTTTTTTAGCCCGCCAATTCTGTTCTGGCAATGCTGTAATCAAAAAGGAATTATTGTCACTGATTGGGTGATTTTCAATGTGTTTTGCTTGTGCGTTAAGATCTACTCAGCCTTTGTTATTGGCAGAAAAAGTAATTTTTAAAATTCAATTTTAAAAAATTGTATAACAAATGAAGATGTTGCGCAAAATACGCAGGTTCAATTAAAACTTTTAAGCAAGTAACGTCTATGGAAAGTGATGCCCGATATTTTTTGTTTGTTTTTTGACAAACACAAAGCTCTTGGCTTCACCCAAAACTTTCGGCAGGAATCGAACCTGCTACCTAGCGGACTCTTAGTAGGACACTCTACCCATACATCCATGATGGCAATATTTTGCATTTAGCAAAGAAAAGCACTCATACCGTCTAATTCATAAAAATTATAACAGATTTATAAAGCTCTTATCTGACAGATTTTTCCATACAAATATGTCAAATAACAGTCTTATAAGTCTGTTATAATTTTTATGAATTATGGGGGTTAGTGTATAAAGCGGCGGTTGCCCAAAAATGCTTATGTGTTAGTGAAGATTTTAAAAATTTCTATAATTTTACCATTTTCCAAAATTAGGCCATACAATTTTGCACTCATTAACAATATTTGTTTATCAATTAATTGCACTCACACACACACACACTGCTTTCGCTTGATGTAATTTTATTTTACGCAAATTGAAAACTGAAATCTCTTGCAACTTCCATCATTTACACTGACTGCAGCACGCCCAGCCTAATTGTTGGTTTATTTAAATTTTGTCTATACCTTATTGCGACCATTAAAAAAATATACGTATGTATGTGCAGTGGTCAACATTTCGCCCACACACAACTTTACAAATATTTATTACTGGTTTCTGGTCGAATAAGCTGTTGTTTTTTTTTTTGCTCAGAATTTTGGCTTAATTTTCAATTCGGTTTAGGTTTAATGTTGGCTTCAGCTTTGCTTTGTGGAGTTTCATTGTTTACGTGCTTGTAGAAGTGTGTGTGTGTGTGTGTGTGTTTGTGCAAGTGTTTGCATTTGGGTGCTGTTATGCTGCAAGTGTATGGGGCAACTGGATGAAAGGCAATTATAATGTTTGCATTTGTTAGTAATTAGGAATGTGTTTAATAGATTTTGTTTTTTGCTGCTGCATAAAAACAAAATTGAATAATAAAATAGAGATTGAAGGGTGGTACTGCGGTGGTATTGCACAAGTTCAAAACCATAAAGATGCTGGCAACCAAAAATTACTAAACAAAATTTATGAAGCATAAAAGTCAATAAGAGATGGCCAAAAAGATAATTAAAATTTGTTCTTAATGTTCTTGAAAAGAAAAAGGAATATTCTGAAAAAACGAAATCATTCCACTTAAACGAAATTTAAATTTCATCGCAATAATATCATATCCTTTGATTACCCTGTTTAGAGTTTTGTAATCATGCAGTGGAAACAGATTAGTGGCACTTCGCTGCGAATATTATGCGTGAATTTTCGTGCCATAGGAGTATTTTGCCCAGCACTGGGTATAATCATGCTACAGTGCAGCCTCATGGGGTTCTAGTTCGAAGAATATGTCAAGCAGAAGTAGTGTTTTTAGTAGCAATCAATTTTATTAAAGAAAACCCAGAATTTAAATGTTAAGGGCATTATACCTTTTATCTTTTCTTTAGTAGAAATACAGACCATTCGAAAAAAACGCAAAAAACATACGAGCAGCACTATCAACTTCATACACTCCATTTGGTGTTTGCGGCATTAACATTTTTTTTAATAGACCTTTTTATATATTTGTTGAGCCAAAATTATTAAAAAAAAAAAGAATCCCGAAAACTCTATATACTACCGTAATTGCACTCAACACATAAATTACATTATTCTCTATTGTATTATGGTCTTTTCGGCTGAACATGTTTCTTTTCCTTCCTGTTATGGCTCTCCAAGGAGTCAATGTATTGCTGGTGGAGTTTGGAACACATTTATTTTCTTAATTTCTTTTTAATATACCTTGAATCTATTTTATTTCTGCATAGGAATGTTGATGCATTTTAGTGCGAGTTTGGGTTCATTTAAGTGTGTGTATGTTTGTGTGTGTGTGTGTGTGTGTGAGTGTTAGTTATTTTTTCGGTTGTCAACAAGAAAGTTATTTAAAACATCATTAATCTTTAAAAAATGAAAGGAGAAAACGATAACGCGTTGGCTTAAATAAAGTGCCATGATTAGTTCTCGTTTAGTTCCTTACGAGCCACTAATCAAGCAAAGTCCTAACAATTATGTTGTGACAAGACCACTCCTGCCATGGGGTATTTTGGCAGGATTGCTCAACTTTTTTGGATGCCAATCTTTAATATTCAAACCCCGGATGCACAATTTGTTTCTGCTGTATTTTCTAAAATACTTCATGTGTACTAAATTTGAAAACGGAAATATTTAGAGAAGAAGACTACAAAACGACCTGCACTTGCAGGTTTGTCCAACTTTTAGCGCATAAGTTGTAATTTGACAAATATTCCATACCAAAATTCCATACTTGTTTCTGCTGTATTTTCTAAAATATTTCTTGTGTACTAAATTTGAAAACGGTAAGACCAGATTCTGCAGAATCTTGGTCTTGTGAATTTCAGTCTATGGCCGCTTTAGAGGATGTCTTTTGCTTAAAATTATGAATCATGTAGTAAGGAAAACAGAAAATATTTTCTTTTAAATTTACTAAGAATTGGTTATGAATTTACTTATGTATTTGTTTATTTATTTATTTATTTGTCTAATGTGCAGTTTCCACATCACAACCGACCGACCGACTTGTCAAGAAATTTTGTATGCCAAGCACTAAATTTTTAACGTGATTTCTAAGCAAAATTTCATAGACAATACGCTTGCTGTTGTTGTTGTGGAAACTCTACAAAAGTGCTGGCTTTTATGTGCAGTTTTGCTCTCAACCAGCCATAATGCTATAAAGAAATTTTGTATATAAGCCACTAATTTGTTTGAGTGATTTACATACAAAGCTTTCGGACAAGTCACTTGCTGATTAAACACTGGACTAGTATAATATTTTTAATTTAATTCACTTGCTTATTGAAGTCATTTGGTATATGTAAAAAGACAGTTTTAGCTGCCCAACTGTTCTAAGCCTGATTCCAATTTTACTTTACTTTTTCGGATTAAATTTTTGTCTTCTCTGCATTTAAAGGCCAGTTCTTTTTCTTAAAGACTGCAAGAATACTTATTCATATTTTGTCTGATTTACGAAATAAATCATTTACTTTTAACGGCTCTATCAACACCTACAACAGCAGCAAAAACATAAAAATGGATGTGCACAACAAACCAGCCAACCAACCAAACAAATTTATGACTGAAGAAAAAGCCAACTTGCCGACACACTCACACTCACACTCAGGCTGAAACTTCAAACGCGGGAAAAGCCAGCCCAAGAGGTCCAAATGTTGCTGGCCAACTTAAATATGTTTGTATGTATTTAACAGGTAAAATACAAAATCATAGTTCTGGGTATTATATACATATATATATACGAGGCTTGTTTAAGGGTAATGTTAAATATTGATTTTTTTTAAAGAATTTATTTCTTCTTCAATACTTATTTTGTCCTCTTTCAAAGTAATTCAATCTCAGATACATATTTTTTTTTCTTCTTTATTGAATCTGTCAGTTCGACATTCACAATAAGTATTAAAATCTTAACCTAAAAAAAGAAAAATTGTACATTTCTGGCAGTCCTCTTATCACTTTGAAATGCGCTCGCAAATTTAAAATACACCTTGTTTTTTGAACCAACTTCGTATGTGTATGTATAAATGTAGGTTTGTAACCAGATTATGAGGCTGAGTATTAAAAAAAACTGAAACTTATGTAAATTTTATTTCAAACATTACAGACACACACACACACACACACACACACACACACACACACACATACACACATTCTTCCTCATTGAAACACCAAGTATGTAACAATTTTTTAACTTAAAAAATTGCGCGAAAATTTGAAAAAAATTCTTGTTTGTATAAAAACAGAACCAAGCAAAGTTTATGGCTGCTCTTCCAATGTTAAATGCATGTAAATGGATTCTGTGTACCATTCGGTGTGCAAACATGTGTTTGAGTGTTCGTTTTTTTTTTGCGCGTACTTGCGAAAAAATACTTGTTTTCATTTTTAAGTTTTATATGAGCAGCAATGACATTTTATTTAAATCTTAAATTTATTCAAATAAAAGGTATTTTAAGTTTGTTAAGTGTTTGGAGACCTTGCATTTTATATACGAATATGTGTGTATAAATGTATGTTCATGTTGAGGAAAGAGTCAAATTTAATTATGTTTTTGTATGTGTGCCCTATAATGGGCAGCAGGTGAGCGAACGAACGAACAAGAATGTTGTCAAGTGAACAAAACGTAACAGAAGAAAGTCATATTCATAGTGATGGTAAAAGGCCAATGTGAAAGTCATAATAAGAAAATATAACAAAAAAAAAAAGAATAACTTAAAACGGTTTTTATGATATTAATTAGATTTTCTTTTCTTAGAATTGTAAAAGATTTTTTTGAAAGTAGGCAAGAGAAGTAAAGTTGCAGACTTATTGGCTGTTTCACTTCCGCTACGATGATCATCACCAGTCAAATGGCTTTGAACTCAGTTCATTTGGGTATTGCTGGGAGAAAATCAAATATATTCCAGCCAAAAATCAAATATTTAGCGATAGAATTCAAAGTGGAACATTGAAATTAAGTATAAGCAGTCAATAATGAAGAGATAGTAGGATGGCTAACTGCTGCTACATACAAATAGTATGCAAATAGCTATGATTTCACCTTCAAGCCATTTGAGCGATGGCGATTGTTGCCATGAACAACCGTACTCTTCTCATCTTCTTTAAGAGTTAATCACTGTAATTTTATCATAAACAAAAAGGTTCGTCTATATAATTGAAGTATTGTTATAACCATGCCTTCTACATTTCGGGATTAGAGAACAAAACCAATTATAAATCATCACTTTATTTTTACACTATTTGATCTTTAGATTATTAAATTAATTATTCATGCTTTTGATCTTTGGGTTTTTATAAAAAATAACTTTAAACAATTATTTATTTATTTTTAATATTTCGCCTACAATTTGTTGGCATCTTCAGGAAAATAATTATTGTGAATTATTTTGGCGGAATATTGAAAATAAATAAAAACTATTTTCTGCACAAAAAATAAACCAAAGATCAAAAGCTGGAATAATGAATTTATTAATCATCACTATTTTTCAAAATATTCTGCATGAAGATCTCTACATTTGTGCATACGTTTGAACCAATTATCGAAGCATTTTTGCCAAACTGATTGAGGTATCTCCAAAACATGCATTGTGAATGTAGCAACCGCTTCCTGGGGGTGTCGAAAAACGTTGATCTTTCAGTTTATTTTTTATGTACGAGAATAAAAAGAAGTCATTCGGTGCCAAGACAGAACTACATATACGGCGGATAAATCATCAAATCGATGTTTTGGGTGCTCAAAAAAGCAGCTGCTTGAGCTGATGTGTGAGAGATTGCATTGTCGTGGTGAAGAGGGAGCAGTCTTTTTGCGGTTGGTTTTCGTGATATCTTGAAGGACAACTGCCAAACAAATCATGGTGTACCCCTCAGAATTAATTGTTCTGCGTACAGACTACACAGATATCCCAAAAGTGACGTTTGAAAAGTGGCCATATCATTTGTTTGGGGTCCAGGCAGAAGTAAGCAGTACAGGAAATCGTAGCAATATGAGTGTGTGAGACTAACTAGTGTACACAAAACAAACATAAACAATGAAAAAATGTTGTTGTAAACTGTTTGGAAAAATATTGGTTTTGTTGTAATTTTTCCGAAAAAAGTAGAAAACATGAATGAAAAGCTTTGAAAACTAAGTTTTAAATATATTCGATGTACTGCTAGTGATGTACTCAATGTAAATAAAATATTAAATACAAATAAATATTAATTGTTTGCTTGCAAAGCTGTTTTGTTTGCATCAGATTTGCACTGAATTTTCCAAAAATCAAATATACACAAATGCGGAGTCAACCAACGAAGACAGCTATATAAAAATTTTCATGTTTGCTGTCTTTTACTGGATGCTCCAGCACCGCAAGGCTGCCACTTTCATGAAATTTGACAGAAAATTGGTAATTTCTGTAGTCCAGCAGAGCTGGTGACCCTTCTGGTTGTTTTGCGGTTCTGGGTTGTTTCAGTAGTATCGTTGTGGAGCATTTCTTTCGACCAATCGAGACGAGCTTTTTTTTTCTTGGCGATTGACAAATTGTGTGGGATCCAAACTGAACACATTTTTTCAACAGCCAGGTCTTTATGCAATGTTGAATAAATGCTAGTTTTATTAATGCCTAATATTGTCTTAACCTCACGACATTGTTTTAAGCTCAGCATCAATGGATTTTGTAACAACAACTACTTTTTGAATACCTTCGCCGAATTTGTCTTGGAGTGAACTGAGGCCACTATAGAATGCACCATACCAAGGAGAAACACTGGTCCTTGATGGAGCTGTATCGTCAAAAATTTAATTACTTCGTGCTTGCACTATGGCTGAGTTAATCGATGTTGAAAATGTTCTCATCGTTTTTTTTTCATTATGAAATTGATAAAAAATTAGGTATCATATGATCTTCATTATTCTTGCTGGATATATTTATGCTATTTATATTGCTGACACTTTTTCCCTTAGCCAATAATAAACAAAATTTCCAATTAATACTAGCTAGCTCCTTTGTTGGCCGTTGTTGCCCCAGTAGCAAGTAGCATTGTTGCATAGTTACCCCCTTTTGTCTATGTGACTGACTGACTGCCTGCCCGCCTGCTTGCCTGCATGCTTGAGCTTGCAGACTTTTGCATGGCTGGCTGATGATTTTGCTTTTGTTACTCTTGTTGTTGTTGTTGTCGTTGCTTCTGCTATTGTATACATAATGTTGTTTAGCACTGCATAAATTAAGAAGTTGCTTTCCACTGCGATGAGTGCTTAAAATGCATTATTTACACAGCAATAAAGCGTAAAAATCAACCTACACAATTTAATTGTAGCAAAAAAACAAAAAAAAAAAACAAAAAAAAGGTATATGTATATAAATAAGACGTGAAATGAAACAAATAGTACACGAAATTATGTGACCCATGCCGCGAGAAGTATGTGTGTTGTTTTTTAAAGATATATAATGCTGAAAATAATGTAGAAAAAAAAATTAAATTTAAAATATAAAAGAAAATGAAGGAGTGAAATTAGAATTTAATATTTTTTGTTAAGTTTAAGTTTGTTGAGATTAGTTGAAACTTTGTTTGCCAACTGTAATTTAAAACTTTGTTAACTGGTAATTATACTAGAGGAAAAAAATTAAGGAAAAATATATATTTATTGTTGTTAGTTATTTGACAGGGCTTTCGTTCGATTTTTAGTTGCTCAGAATTGGCAAACATTTTTTTGTGGTGGTAAAATTGTATTGAAGAACATTTCTAAAGAAGACAAGTAAAGTTAAGTTGAAGCCCCATTGGGTAGAATCATAAAAGCGAGTCTTAGAACTTCTTTAAGGCATCTCATAGATTTCGAAAATGACAACATAGAGTTTTCAAAAGAAAACTCATTTTCAAAAATTTTTTGCTCTTAAAATTTATTTATTCTTTAAAATGATTTGAGCACTTCACATTTGAAAATATTTAAGCAATGTGTTTGTTGTTGTAATAGGTGCGTTAAAGGATCTAGCAGTTTGTAGCAGTTATTGATTTTTGGATTCGGCTTGTGTTTAAGTCTAATTTGTTTTAAAGGTTTCGTATTGGGATATGATTTGATTTTTTCATAATGATTCGCTTTAAGATTTTGTTAAAAATGGCAAGGCATAAATTTGAGAAGTAAATCAATTTTAAAAACCATTTGTCTATGAAAACAAAATTTTTTCTTTGCGCTTGAATTGTGGAAACATTTTTTATGATGACTATCCATTTAAGGCAACTCGGTATTGAAATAAAATGCTGATCACTCTAATTTTATTACAAAAAAATTTTTCTTAATTTTGAGGAAGTAAAAATTGAATTAGAAAGCCCGATAAAATTATTAACAATCGAAAAAATTTCCCATTAAAAAATTATTTATTTTTTAATATTGATTTTAATATTGATTCGCTTGAAAACATGCTTAAAATTGACTATGTTTTAACAGTCGCACGTTTTTGAACAAGATTTGCTATTCAAAATAGTTCGTTTTGGTTGCTGGTGGTCTTGAAAAAGTTTTTGGAAACTAAACGAAAATATATAAAAAATAATTATTTTGTTCAGAACAATGTGTTTTTGCAAACGTTTCCTTTTTAGTAATAAATTGCTTATAAACGTTTTTTAAAATGAATTTACTTTATTAGCTGCACATTCTCGAAGACGACTTCGATGTTTGAAAATAAATTTCTTTCTTGGAACAATTAAATTTTTAGACTGATCTGTAGTTGAAAATTATTCCTCTTTTGACAAAAATGATATGTTTCTGCAAATGATTCGTTTTTAATATTTTTGCTTTAACAACTGTACGTTTTTTTTGATGGCGACTTGCCATTGAAAATAGTTCGTTTTTAAGAATGATTCGATTTTAGAAGCGGTTCTCTTTCAAAACTATTTTATTTTGCAGCTGATTTGTATTTTCGTTTTGGCCATTGCTGGTATTCGAAAAGTTTTCAGAAACGATTTTGTTTTGCTGTTTGTAAAATTAAACGATAACGAAGTCGACTTGGTTTTGAAATCGATTTGTGTTTTAAAAACAAATCATTTCTCAAGACAACTATTTGTTAAAAATGATTCACCACTAAAAGCGATTCGTTTCAGAAAGTGAGCTAATTATTAAAACCATTTCAGCTCAAAAATAATTTGCTGCCAGATTTTCTAAAACGTAAACACATGTTTTTTCTTGAATTTATATTCAAAGCAGCAATAAAATATAAAAATTTGTGTTTGCTTTCAACGCGAACAAAATTTTAGTTTGTTTTAGAAAAACCGACAGTAATTTTTTTTCTCAAGCCGCATGTGAGAATGTTATTCTCAAATACAAAAATAAATAACTTTAATAAACAATTTAATTAATTTAACTCATTTGTATATATGAAAATGAAATTGTTTTCGGCAAAACTTAAAAAAAAAACATTTTATGTGGAATAATTTCGTTCAATTCTAATTCTCAGTTTTTGTTAATTTTTATTTTTAAATTTGAGTTTGCTTAATTAAATTTTCTTATCTTGAAGTTACCTTTTAATACTGCATTTCGAAAGCCAAACCTTAAAAAGTTAAGCAGTTTAATCAACTAAAATTAATTTGTGATTGCACACCATAGAGAAAACCAAAAACAAAACAGAAAAAAAGACTCAACCAAAAACCCGATTTCATTAATTGTCCATTTATCACTTTAAATCAATATTGTCAGGGCCTACAACACGACAATATTTTGTAATTTATTTCAGTAAAATTGTATGTGCATGCTTGTGCATGTATGAGTGTGTTTTTGCTGTTGTGTGTCTGTGTGTAAAAATGTAAGTGTACACTCAGGAAATGCAATAATTTATGGACACGTTGAAGATGTAAATCCTCCTGTGTTTGTGAGAGAACTCAGGCGTATGTAAATTAATGTAAGTTTTTCAGTTGTTGTATGTTTTTTATATATTTTAAATTTTTTGTGATGAACAAATGTTTAAATAAGTAAATGGACAGGCAAGTGAACACACAACTCTGCATATATGTGCACAAATGAATATTCATTTGTACATACGGATGCCCAAACGTATACCGTCCCTGCAGTTAAATTTGTCACTTGTTGTGCTATAGTTGAATCATATTATTAACTCTAAAGAGACTTGATTACAAATGAGGAAGAAAAAGAAAATTGACGAGTGTTCTATTGAGTGCCTTGATGACTGTGTGACCTATTAGTTTTCGCTGGTGTGAGTTCGAATCCGATAAGTTGAAGTCAACACATTGGAAGTAAGAATATTACATTATTTACACTAATTTTCTGCAGCACTCGAATTGGTACAAATAATACTAGTCTGCAACTAGTCTGTAGTAATAGTGTAGCACATAGCAGGTGGACCAAAAGAAGTCATCTGATGTTGTTTGGCTTTTAGAATATCGGTTGTGGTTAGCGCAGCGTGTGTCGTATTCTGTCCTGTTGAAACCACATGACCTCCAGACATAATTCGTTCAATTGTGGCAGAAAGAACTCACTTAAAGTGGCTTAAAAATGTAAAAACAAATTTCACATGGGCCGCCATTTGCAAAAAAAATAAGAGCAACTTTCAGTAGTTGAGATTTCTATCTGCCCAACCTTGTCTATAGCTACTGTGAATCAAAGAAGATACTACAAGTATATATCTACTGTCAACAGGGCACATAGATTCGCGATTCGCTATGTTTTCCATAGACGTATGCATGTGTAGGTATTCTTGTAGCTGTGTGCGTTACTGTTTCACCATTTAATGACATGCTGATGACATTTTGTTAAACATTAACATTTAAGCTGGTTAAATAAAAATGATTTGGAGATTTTTCCATCTGCATTTTTTGCTTCATTTTATTTTGGGTGATTATTTTTAATGATTTTTTTGTTATTATATTTTAACAGTCATTTGTATAATTTGCAATTAAATAGCAATTAAGGTGAAAAGATTGTTCGACAAAAAAAATATTAAACAAAAAAACTTTAATTTGTTCAAATCGTGTAATAAAGAACACTTTAATTAAGCAAAGATTATAATGAAATTATATATTTTGGCAGTAATACAATTTGAAAATACAGAACCAATAATTGCAGTACAAGAACGAATTTTATTACTAACTTGTTTGTGTAGCTCGTGTTCGTTTAAAAAAAAGGTCTTGTCATCAGGAAACAGCACATAAATCATAACTTTCATAGCTTTTGCACACATTTAATAAAATGCCAGTTAATTTGAATTTTTTTTGCAATTTTTGATTATGAGAAAACATGAGCTTTGAGACATTTGCTCAAATGTCACTCAATTTGAGATTTTCTGAAAACGTTTTGATTTTGAGAAAATTTAATGATTTTGGAATAAATTGGCTTAAATATCATTTAATTTAAGAGTGTAAGACAAATTTGACTTTGACGGCATCTCACTAAATTGGAAAGTTAAAAAAAATATTTTGATGTTGAGAAAATTCAGTAGCCTAATTCTCACTCGATCAGAGAAGTTTTAAATAAATGTTGAGATTGAGATAACTTCATGGTTTTTAGCATATTTGTGCTGTTTCGTTCGATTTGGGAGCTTTGGAGAAAGTTCGATTATTTTTGAAATCTCCCTCAATTTGAAAGTTGTTGAAAACAAATTGGTTTTGAGAAAATCTCATGACTTTGAAGTAAATGTTTTAAATTTCACTGAATTTGAGAACCTTTGGCAAAATTTTGTTGTGAGAATAGTTTATGATTTTGGGGCCTAGTTGCTTAAAACTCACTAAATTTGAGAATTTTTGAAAACAGTTTGATTTTGAAAAACTTCAATGACTTTAAAGTAAGTTTTCTCAAATCTCACTCAATTTGAGAACTTTTGACAAACTATCGATTTGCGAAAATTTCATAATTTTTGGACACATTTGCCTAAGTCTCAGTCAATTTGAGAATTTAAAAAAAAAAACTTGACTTGAGTGATTTTGCAGTAGTTTTTTAAATATCACTCAATTTGAGAACTTTTGAAAAATATTTTTATTTGAGAGTATTTCCTTTTGAGTACTATACATAAATTTTATTTTTATCAATAATACCCATTTTATGATTAAAAAAATTAAAAAAAATTTGAGAGATGAAAATCATTTGTATAAATATGCTTACATCTGACTCAATTTGAGAATTTTCGAACTCATGTTCAAAATTTCTTTTTTCAACTTTTGTATACATAGCTTTACATAAGCTAGATGTTGCCGAATTTTCTAGCAGTCTGAGTCCACATATCCGTGCTATTTATTGCTCCCCATTTAAAACTGAGTGATGATTGTTTTCATAAACATTAGAAATCAGTGGAAATAAGTTTCTTTTTCATGTTGTATTCATTCATTATTTTTCATTTAATTGCTAATTTTGTTCAAAAAACGCCAAAAAAAACAAAAGTTTTGCAGTTTCAAAAATTAACTTTATTTTATTTCCTCTTATTGCAACATGGTACGGCAACTGGCCAAACCGTTGATTTTTGTGAGTGTGTGTGTGTTGTTATTTTTGTTTTATCTCTTCTAATAGTTTTGCAATCAGACAAACGGATACAACTTCTGGGGTGCTCACACTGACTTAAAAAGTTTTTTTTTTCTCTTTTGCTTGCAACGTATCAGAAAAATTTCAAATAAAGTATATTTTATGCTTGAGTGCATTTTGAAACATATGGCAGTTGTACGAGATTTTTTTTGTTTGTTTTGTTTTTCTTAAAACAATCGGGATGCTTTAAATTCACTGCAGTTTTGTTTTTTCTGTGCAATTTCGTTTCATTTTGTAGCAAATGTTTCTGATACTATTTTTTGTTGCAGTAGTTTGTCTGTTTGCTTATTTGCCTGCAAAGTTCAAAATCGTGTGAGTGCCTTAAACTTGAAAAGGACTGAAAACAAAACTGACACAAAATATTTACGAAAAAATTTTATTTAGTGGAGAAAAAAAAGTATAACCATTTTTAAAATTTTTAAGTTTATTTCCTGCGCTTTTCTTTAGTGGAGCTTGAAAATTTATTATTCCAAACAAGTTTGCATTTATCTTTTGTTGTTGCAGCTGATATTTGTTACTTTCATTCTTTCTATATTTGCTGATGTCATGGTCGCCATACAAAAACTGTCACTTCTTTAAGTGGGTATAAAATTACAACAACTCATTGTTGTTCAATAATCGTCGTGTGTTTGTCGGAAGTTTGAAAAACACGTTTGCGAACTATAAAGCAACTTTGTATTTGATAAAAAAAGTTTTATTGTGAAAAAATATTAAATTTATTTCCTGCTTTTAGGCAACACTTTAACGTAATAGCAGCAGCTCATTAGTACTTAAAAATCTGTTAAGAACTGAAATCTGCCTGAATGAATACGCCAAGTATTATTTAAAGAATCGTATCTCTTAAACTTTAGCTCAAGGTGGATGGAAGATGAAAAGAAATGCCACAAAATTGTAATAATTGTTTTTGAGTGCAACGATCCGAAATTTCTAATCATTTTGATTTTATTTCATCAACTGTTTTCAATAATTCATTAAAATTTTCTATTAAGCTTGAATGAATTTCTTGATTTTATTTGAAGTCTAAGCAAGTTCTTAAATAAAATTTCATTGATTTAAAATAAAATTTCATTCACATATGTTCAAGCTTTTTCTTTCAAATTGTTTCCATGAAAAATATTTTATTTTTTTTATAATTTTTAAGGAAAAAATTTAATTTAATATTTAATAAAAATAAAAATAATTAATACATATTTTAATATTAAGTAAAGATCTTGAAACATTATACCACTAAATTTCTCACATTGTACTAACTAAGACATTCTTCGGCTATTTCTCTTTTTATTCATACATATTTGCGAAATGTACTCCTTTAAGCCCACTAAATTGCTACTAGAACCTTTTCTTACTACGTTTTGCTGAGACGTATGAGTGATTTTTATTCTCTTTTATTAATAACCAATCTCTACTCAGTGTATGTGTAATCTCAATTATACTCAATTGACACGCCAACGTTTTTCATACGCCTCGTGTTCTCTGTTTTTATGTAAAAAACTATTTAGTTGTTATTTGTTGCTCGAATTGTTTTATTACACCACAAAACTTTGCTTCACAATAAATGAAAGAAAATGTTATTTATTTATAATCATTGTAACTTTTATAGGTTTTTTTTTGTTTTAAAATTTTTCTTTACTTAATGTTTTCTTTCCCACTGTGTGTTCACAATACTTTTGCAATACGAAATACGTCAGTTGCAGTTTGTGATTTTATTTTTTTTTTTCTTAAAAATTAAAACACAGAGGAGGTAGAATTAAAGAAACGCAGTTGAGCTTAATAAAAACCATGGAGTAATGCAATTGCGTCATGTTGCTTGGCAATGTGTGGTAAAATGTCTTTAGAGCTTTTGTTTTTAAACAATTGTAGTGATGTAACTAAAATTATTTTATTATGGTTTGTGTAACACAAATATGTAGTTGGTTTAATTTTTTTATGTGGAGCAAGTCATGTACACATGATTTCGAGAGTTGTTCGGGTTGACATTGGTTCTTATTTTTTGGTCTTATTTTTTTTATAAGGAAAGTAAAAGTCTGAAAATTTCGTTGGTAAACGTAACAAATTCTGAAGAAAATAAAAATAATTATTATTTTAAAATTTTTGACACATTTAAGCAGTTTACCTTATTTTCTTTGGCCGCGAAGGCTTTTCTCCGTTACGGTTTTGAGAAATTCAAGCTTTTTTTTTATACCAAATGGTGGCTAAATTTTTGGGGCACTAATTCATTTAAGCACTAATTTTTTATATTTTTTTATTAAATGTTATTGGTGATGTTGAAGCTTTTGTGCATTAGTGCTTATATGCATTATACCTATGGATATTTTGATCCGCCATGGGTAAAAAAAATTGTGCAGTTTGTTGAAATAGTACTGGGCAAAGCCGTATTATTATCCCATTTTAAAAAGATTTGATACAAACATATAGAATTTGATAGCAAGAGTTTAAGGAAAAATGCCAACATTATAGAAGAAAATTTCTTAACTAACAGATTTTGACGGAGGCAATGATCCCCAAATAACTGAGTAAAATAATCCAAAATCATTTCGCTTTATAAACTTTCTCATCCCACCTCGTTTTCATACACATTTCGAAACACACAAGCACTCTCACACTTGCTTTTGAAAACAAGCAAGACTCTTTGTTTAGTATTTTTTTTTGCTTCAACTCTTCTTTTTTAATATAAGACAAGCATTATAAATTCTTAAGAAATTTTATGCTTCAAAATATTTTTCTTAGCGAATTTTTTCTTCGCAATATTTGTGTCTATTTATTTCAATTTTTTCTTAGCCTTCTATCTTAAGCTATAAAAGTTTTGTTAAAGTGCATTGTGTGTGTGTGTATTTGTTGCAATCCAATTGTCTTAGAGAGTTAATGACTGCATGTGATTGCATTAAATGTTTAAAAAAAACAATAGAGGCAAGCAGTGAAAGAGTAACTTATGTTGATGACAAAGCAGAAAGAGCCTTCATTGTTTTCCATTATTTTGTTTTTCAAGTATTTACTGTGAGCTACATTTTATTTTCTGTGTGAAAATATGGCTTTGCAATTATTTTTTTTTAAATAAAGCTGTTTTAGTGCCCATTTCAATGCATAAATATGTTTATTGTTTTGTATAACCTTGGCTTCATTTTTAAATCGGTTAATTGTAAAGCCGAAGGCATCAACATGTTTTTGACAGTTAATTATTGTTATGTTTACAGTTTAGTTTTACAATGGAATTTAATAAGAAAGAAAAAATGTGTAAGATAAAATATTCACTATATATTAAGAAATAGCGTTAAAATACAATTAGTAGGAATTTTCAAGATTGAGTGTGGCGGTTTGAGATGTTTTGTACTACTTGGTCTCAAGTAGCTGTTTTCAGCCTGCAAGATACCCACCAGCATGGTAATATACAAGGTGGGCCAAAGGAAATCACCAGATTGGAAATTGTTAATATTTTTGCAAATGGCTGCCAATATCAAATCTGTTTTTGCATTTTTCAACTAGATAGCTGTGGAATACAAGTCAATAAGTCATAGAGCAATATACTCCCCAAAGAACGCGGAATAATCCTGTTAATGAGGAGGTGGATGATTTTTTTTACCAAAATCATAATGAGCGATGAGGCTCATTTCCACCTCAGCGGTTACGTATACAAGCAAAACTATCGCTTCTGAGGTACTGAAAATCCACGAGTGATTCGTGGAGCGCTACTCATGTTGTAATAGATATCGGGCCATTCTCTTTTCAGTGGGAACTGAGGAACAAATTTCGTACGTGTACATTACTTTGTACGGAAAAACCAGGAGCATAAGCATTGCTGGTTTCTTTTGATTAATACAAATAATGCAACTTGAAGTTTTATATTCTACTAGCACTACCCTGCTGGTGTTCCTTTACCTTTCTCAAATTTATATTTTGCATATTTTTCTTGATTTCTTCTTTCATATTATTCTTTTTGAGACAGTAACAAATGTAGCAAAAAAGAAAAAAAAATAACGAAATCAGTCCAGGTATGCATTCGTGATGCATACGGCCAAGAGAAATTTCGGTTCATTTTTATTTATCGTTATATAAAGATAAAAATATATTTATCCGAAAATTGTTTTAAGTGGAGAAACGTTTCCCATCAAAAACTGTACTAACATTTGCAGCATAATTCCTGGTCTTGAGCCTGAATCAACGAACTAACTACTTGATAACTCCTCATGGCAAAATATCAATTTTTCTCGCCTTCAAAACATTATCTCATTATTGCAAAAAATATTGTTTATGCTTCCAGAATAAGGGATTCCTTATTATCTTTCCTGATGAATTTATGAAGTATACTTTTATTTATTTATCATCCTTTGTTACAGTTTTTTTTTTATTAATAATTTGTTTTATGTTAATTTTCTGGGGATCGTTGTCGCTTCTGAATCGGTGTTTTGTTGTACTATAATTTTATTTCATGTTTTTTCTGCTCTACGGCAGTGGTCGACTGTGTGATGGCCGTGATGACTTTAATCATAATGATAATCGTGTTAAATATATGATGAGTTGGAAATGTCGCTTGTCTGTCTTTTGCTGTTTTTTTGTCTGTTTATCTACCGGTTGTGCTGTATAAGTTTGTTTGCCCTTTTTGCTCGGTAGCAACTATGAATATATTTTTTTAATGATGCAAATCATTTATTCTTTTGTTGATTTTTTCTCGCCTGGTTGGTTGGTATGGCTGCTTTAAATTCCAGAGAATTTTTTCCAATCAATACTTTTATTTGCAATTCATTTATTTGCTGTCACTAATATTTTACTTGGTGTCATTTTTTCGGCTGGCAAACTAGCGGTTTTATTTTCAGCGAAATATTTCAATAAATTAAACTTTGTTTACTGTAATTTTGCAGTTCAATGAATATGCATCAAATTTTTAAGATCAGTTTAAGGTTAATATCTAGAGATGTATAAAATCTAATAATTCTCATATATCTACTGACTGTGTATTTTTCCTTTGGGCTTAAAAAACGCATTTAAATGTTTTCTATCTAGCTTATCCCTTATGCCTTTAATAATTCTTTGATTCTACTCTGAGCAGCAGTAGATAAACGAATACTGTTGAAAGACGGTTTTAAACCTTACTATTTGCTTTTGTAAGTAATATGATGAAAACTGGAGTGTAAAATATTCAAAGGAAACTTCAAAACTGAAAACAATTTGATCATATTTGTACGAAGTACTTCTACATATGCCACATTTGTAAAAATTTGAAATTGAGCTAATTCATAGCTCGAACTTTTAGGTCTTAAATAAGTTCTTTCGAATCCTTTAGCGGGTGTCTTTAGCAACCCCTGTTTAGGTGTCACTTATTGTTACAATAAAATACTCAGAAGCAACTCTTTAGAACAAAATAAATTCAGTTTTATTTGTTTGTGGAAAATCTTTCTAAACATTCACAGAATCTCTGACATATTTCTGTTTAATTTAAAATTTACAAATAACCGAATACTGCCTACCAATGACAAACTTTATATAAACTCTAGTATTTCTTTTTTTGGAAATTGAGTAGTGATTGGTTAGCCAAGCCCTTTGTGTCAATGACAAGCTTATGTTAAATTCAGCACATTCAGTGTTTTTTTCCTTAAAACAATTTTACAATAGTTGCGGCTATTTTTCTACTTTTCTTCCTCACTTTTTTTTTGCTGGCTTGCTAGCTATTTTAATTTACTAACTTTCATAAAAGAGACAACCACTGGTTGTACCGTTTTGTAGTTTTGAAATTTCCAAACAGTAAAAGTTTAGTTTGAAATTTAATAAATTAGTATTCTGTGGTTATTTTCTGTTCACAAAAAAAATTGTTGACTTTTTAAAAAATGTTTGATAAATATTTTGCAATAATGCGATTTGGGTTTTTTTTATTTTGAAAGTAATATTTATTATATATTTTGCTATGCAATTTACAGTCAGCCATACAATTAAAAGCCACACTTTAAAAGCAGATGAGGTAGAGTGTTAAATATTTCATAATTTTGTGTGACTAACATATGTGTAGTACATACTTTTTTTTTTTTTTTAAACAAACACAAAACTGCGAAGCTTTTTGCTTGTCTGCAGAAACAACCAGAGCCTTCGACAGGAATCGAACCTGCGACCTCGGAGACTCTTGGCAGAGCACTCTACCATTTTATCCATCGAGGCGCTTCCAAAGATGTATGGTAAACTCTTAAGTTGAGTCCTTGAAATTAGGAATGCCTCTAATTTGTTAAACTTGTTTTTTTTAATATATTTTATATTGCTAAGGAATTAATTTTGTATTTCGTAACTTTTGTAATAATCTTAGTTATTTTGATTGATCTAAATTAAGTTTCTAATTGAAATTTAGCTTTAGTTTGTTACCCCTTATTATTTTGCGTAAATATCTTATTTCGAAACATCACAGAATTTAGTTATTATTATTTAAATTATTCGCTGCCAGGAAACTAAAATTTTTAATTTTTGTCGGTTTTTTTTTCTTTTTCTAGAATTAAGTATTTCTTTGAAATTTAATTTAAATTTTTTACTCCATCTAATCTTGACTTAGGACATTATAACAAAACAGCATGTATAGTTAATTCAATTAATATTAATCATACGTAAATTGCAGCTGCGCTTAAAAGTATGCAATTTTTTCCTCAACTAGTTGCTTGACAATGTTAATGGCGTATACTTAATATCTAGAACACAGCGACATATCAAGTAGATTAGTCAACTTGGACAAGAAATGAGAAAATGAAAAAAAAAAAAATAATAACAACAACAATGTTAAATTTTTCATTGTTAATTACTCTTACCTTAGTTCAATTTCTACTTCTCATAATTGAGAAAGATATTCCTGTGGTAAAATGGAAACTGAAAGAAACCATGAAACGCATAGTTAAAACATTATTGGCTGGGGAACATACCATATTCGTTACATGTCCATCAACACGGCATTAGCACCAGATAATTTACATTCAGTTAAAGTTTTTAGAGATTTCATTATTTTCCTTATTACTATAGAGAGAACTAAGACAACTAAACGTGATATAAATATCAGTCATGACTATCCGATTGTGTCCACAACTTCCATGACTCATAATTGATCTTAAATGCTATTAATATGCTAAAATCGTGAGAAAATTTAGCATATTCTTGATAAATTGAAATGCTCTTGGCTTATATTCGTAAACTGTGGCTTTTAAATATTCCCAATTTTCCATAACTTTAATCAAACATTTCGCTTATGATTAAAACACTCAAATTATTTCAATACCCACTTTCACGTGAAATGTTTGCAACTAAATATTTAGTTATATCTCATCTGGTGGGTGTTAATAAATTCAATTTTATGCAAGACCTTGTTTCCTGTTGTTTTGATGTCATAATTGATTCAATTTGTATTTTATTTTCTTTTTCTACAACAAATGAAGTATCGATTCTTGAATGTTTCCGGTGTTGAAAAAAGAAGCAAAACAAATTACAGGAAATGATTGTTAAGTGTCCTTCAGCCAACAATTTGTAATTAAGGCGTAGTATCTGTACGTGGCGGAAAAGTAAGAATTATAACTGGGAGTGTTTCAATTAGAACAATAAAAATGATATTAAGTGCTGCAGGTGCAATTTTTTTTTCCAGCAAAACTGTTGCATGATCTATTTAAAATGTAAAGGGAAAGTAAAAAGAAAGAAAGAAAGAAAATAAACGATAAAATAGAGTTTATTTTACACTTTTGTTTTATCATTTAGGCTGGGAAGAAAGAAATAGTTTTTAAACTAAGGAGTTGAATTACATAGTTGGGTTTTCAGTCGGACGGTGCGTTCTATATCTTTTACTAATTATTTCTTACTTCGACTGCAAACTACAAAGCTTTGTGTTCTTTGAAGTCAAAAACAATTAGATTTGGGTTTCATTAGCTAAGCGACAATTAAAAATGGCCTTTCGGTGTTATATATTGTGGACAATATATAATACAGTGGACTTGTAATAGCAGGATTCATATAATGGTAGGCCTGTGAAAGTTTATATGTTAAAACCTAACATATCAAATTATCAATAACACTTTTCAAGTGTCAGCTGAACATTAAGGCACACATAAGTGCTTGGCATGCCATGACATATAAATTCTTCTAAATCTATCATTTCGTTTTGTGTTTAACTAACACCTAAAAATGGCACACAAAAAGGAAGTATTATTTAACGTAAAACGAATTACTCGAATACAACAACAACAAACCAGCAACCTGACCTAGGACACATAAAAACCTCTAGTCAATACAAAAGTTTATGAATATTTAATATTCCAACTCATACATGCCAACAAAATTCCACTTGTAAGCACACATGAGTAGGCTGCTACACACCCGCACACAAAACATGTGAATACGGTAATATCCATACCGACCGTTACAAACACCCGCACAAACTTGTGTACACAAACTTGTATTTCATGTTTGACATGACAGTAAAAATGTTGAAAAAGGTTGCTGAAGGTATTGGAATATCTAAAGTTCTTTTCAAATTTAATGCAATTTAATATTTACACTAAAAACACTTCTCCCATACTCTCTCTCTCTCTCTCACTCTCTCCATCTCAGTTCGGCTTACTCAATATAAAATGTATAGCGGACATACACGCAATGTGTACACGTATACATATTACGTATGCATATAGTTTGGAGCAAAAGCTTTTGAATGGAGAGTTTTCTTGTGCCAAATAACAAATAGCTGAATATGTTGTAAAAGCTATTTGCTAACATGTATTAATAAAAGAGCAATAATAACGACAAACGTTTAGCATTGGTAAGTTAGTTCTTGTTTATATTTTAAATAGGTTACCTTTGAATTTTTGTAAATGGCAAATTGCCGATTGGATAAATGATTGCTGGCTGCAAATTTGTACCTGCAAACATGTGTGTTTTTGCGTGTAAATGCAATCGTAGCCAAACTACTAGCAGTTAATTGCAAACATACTAAATGTAGGTCTGGTTCCACTTGATCAAGTTTTCCAAACATTTTGCAAGACATGATACATGATAAAGGTAAATCGTTGATGTTATGCAGGAGACAAGTTAGTTAAAGTTACCTGCTTACAAGATTACGACAGAGACACAGCGAAAAAGAGAGAGGGAGAGTTGCAACGATGCAAAATAAAATTTTAAATACTGTTTCGTAAGGAAATGCACTGGAGCGCTATTTTTTATTTGTTTTGCTGTATTTATAATTACTGTGACTTTTTCTTTTCATTTTGATTTCAGTAAAATATTAAAACTTGCATTTTGTGGAAAAACCTTGTATTTTTTAGAAAAAAAAAAAAATACACTATAAATTTGGCAATAGAAAAGTTAAGAGAAAGTCCAAAGAATAAATGCTTATTTATACACATGAGTGTTTTATAAGAATGAACGATCTTGATTCTGAGTTGCATCGCATCACTAAGCTTTTTGCCAAACGGAATCTGTAATTTTTTTTGCCAAAGAATGGTATAAAATTGAGAAATGCATTGATATAGTAAAAACCAACAATTTTAACCAAAGAATGGTGTGTAATTTATTAAAGCATTCAGATTGTAAAATTGCAAAAATGGGTGTTTAAATCCTAATACAGTTCGTACAATTTTGTGACTGTTTTGGTCGCCGTAATCATCATTAGTGAATAAACTATCAAGCCAAAATGCCACCTTTGGGACAGAGAAAAGTCCACGAGTGATTGTCGGAAGGCAGATAGATGCATTCACAAATAATAACTGTTTGGTGCAGTCTATGGTCTGTCCCACAGTAGGATCAAACGTAAGGCTGTACTCCGCAACAATATGACTTGATCATGGAATTTGATTACAAAGAATTATAGACAAGGACTACGCCATTAGGAGCAGTCATATCAACCAGTTACAATGCACAATAACTTACACAGTGTAAAAATTGACTACCTGGCTATAAACATTTTTGGTGACTTTACAAGTTTGACAAATGTTATCTGATTTCAACAAAATTACACTTATTTTAAAGAGGAGTGACAGATTAAACAATGATATTGCTTGAATGTAATTTCTTTAATATTATAAAAGATGTTCGCCAAAAAGGCTTTATACCACCTGAAGCATTTCTTTACCTAGATAATCAAGGATATATCCAAGATGACAGTGAGATTCTAGTGTTGTATCATATATACAGACGTGCCAACATAAAAGCAACATAACTGCAACCAAATTACAGACACAAACAAAAGATTTGATACAAGCTTATACTTAAAGGACAAAAACATGTTGCGAAATTTAAACCTGGGGAAATATTGGTGGCTAGACCGTTAGGAGGCCATTGTTTGGATTCCTTTTATCACGTAACTACATTTTTTTTATACATAAAATATTAAAGAGGTGTTTTTTTCTCAACTATTTCACCTATAACTTTGAACCTAAAATATTAATGTACAAAACTATGTAGTACGTAAAAGTTTTACAATTAATCCTAAAAAAGATTTTATAGTTTTTGAAATATACATGTACTGGAGAGCTCGCATAAGGGACAGAGTATATTAAATTAAATTAAGTCACTAATTGTTTATTTTTAGTATTACTATAAGAAAATTTTTGTAAATAAACGTTGAAAAAAAAGCTTGGGCGCAATCACCCAATTGTTTGTGCTTCTGTACACACACATACTTCCATTTATTAGTTAATTTGAATATGTTTCTAAAACCTTAATTCAACTTTAATAGTTAAAGCAATTAATATTGTTTGTTTACGTGCCATTAACTCCTAAAAATATGCATATATATATTTATGCTCCCATTTAGCGCTTATAAACAGCATAAAGTTTCATCAGCAGAATAAACGAGAGAGAGAGAGACAGAGAGAGAGAGAGAGACATGCGTGCTTTACTGTTACCACTTGTGTTATATCTTGTATAACAGTTTTTGACAGCAGACTAATGTTAATTAGTAAACCTGTTAAAAGTGCTTGAAATAAAATTTTTAAGATCTCATGACAGCTAAAATTAAACTTTTTTGGTTTTTCAAAACCGATCAAAATAAATATTTTTAAGCATTAATTTAATCATATAATCCAAATATATAATTTACCATTTTTAATCGAAGCTATTCGTCGATCTTTAGTTTAAGTTTACTTTTACAGAATTAACTAAAATTCTTTTGCCTTAAAATTATAGTGATGAACATATCTAATAACGTAAGGAAAGTTAAGTTGAAGACTTACTGGCTGGGGTACATGTCATGACGCAATCATACACTCAATCTAAGGTTTCCACAGTTTTTGTATCAGTTCCAAGAAATAGGATTGTTCAAGTAGCTTAAAATAGGCACTTGTTTGGTCAATGATTTCGTCGTTGGAGCTAAATCTCTTTCCACCTAACCATTTCGTTAAGTTTGGAAATAAAAAGTAGGGCTAAGTCCAGAGAATATGGTGGATGAAGTATCAAGTTGTGTCCCAGTTCATAAAGTTTTGCCATTGACACTGCACACGTGTTCACTTGTGCATTATCTTGATGAAAAATCTTTTTTTTTGTTGCCCCTGTGGGATCGATTTTTTATATCCTCAATAAATCGATATAATAAGTTGGCATTATATTCGCCATTTCTTGTTTTTCCCTTTTGAAGGTACTCGATGTGGATTATCCCGCATGCTTCACACGACATGTTGCCATTACTTTACTGGCCAACAAACTTACCTTAGCCTACTTTGGAGCAGCTTCACCTGGAGAAGCCCATTGCTTAGACTGCTGCTTGATCTCTGCAGCATAGTAATATATTCGTGTTTCATGCAAAAAAACTAATTCGGATCGCTGATAAACAATCGTTTGAAGTCCTCACAGATTTACGTTTATAGGCAGCTGAGAGTAAAAGTAGCAACTATCTTGCAGACAACTTTCTTAAACCCAACACATCCTTTAAAGTCGAAACCATGCTGCCGTACGAAATGCCTATATCATCAAGCATCTCAAGCACCTTCACTCCTGGGTGGGCCAACACCATATGGTGGAATTTTTCGAAATTTTTGGGTATACTGACCTCAATTAGCCATCCAATACGAAAGTCAGTAAACCACTTTTTTAATCTTGAAAGTGAGAGTGCAGAGCCTGTTTAGTATTTATGGAGCTTTTTCTTGATTTGGTTGAGGTGGTTTTGTCGTAAAATATAATGTTTAATGAAAACTCGATATTCACTGTTTTCCATTTTTAGAAAAATCCACGAGATTGTATGTTTTGTGATGCATGAGCTGCATCCCGTTGAAAGTCTGCTTAAGTGTTGGTTGAAAGAATCTGTTGATTTTGAAGGCAATGAAAGCATACTGAATTTAGATGATGTTTTGAACAGTTGTTTAATGCAAAATAAATGACAATACTTGCTCAAAATTGTATAGGTTTCTATTAATAGGTGGTAATTGATGAAAACAGTGTTACAAAGATTTATTTTTACATTTATTGAAAGATAATTTTGTTATTGAATTTCGGTTTTTGTGTTTTATTCAATATTTTAAACCCTTTATGAGTTCTGGGAATATATGTTGTCCTACCTCCTCCATTTTTAAAATAACGGTATAACTCAAAAACAAGAGCTAACCTCTGAATTCGACGCACCCAAACTAGCTTTACCCACTGGATGCCCCGTCTGTTGGGTTTTTCAACTAGCACAGTGTTATTAAGCTCTTAGTTGCAGGAGTTGAATTGGCGGCTATTTTAACGTTTATATATTTTATTGTAATATTTAATTACTAACAGGTTTACAGGGCTAATTATAGTTTTCTAGAAATATTGATAATTGCTATAAAAACATCATTTTTTATTTCTTAACAGAGTGCTACGAAGATTTTATTGGTCAAGCTATAAATGTGATTTTCACAAACGAAGAAATTGAGGAAAAATCTGGTGAGTGCTTAGAATAAGAATAATATAGTTTTAAGTATTTTAAGTCCTTAAACTTTTTTAATCAACTGATTATCAACAACTTAAATTACCAAACCATGGAAGCATAGTTTGTGTTTAATAAAAAGTTGAATTCATAAATGTACAATAGCAAATCAGTAAAATAGTGATTACACTACCCAACAGCCCAAAAAAAAACATGGTTGATCATTATATTTTTTTGATGTGTTATGCCTATCTAAGTATAAATATTATAAAATTTTCAAATTCTATGAATATGTTTTCTTTAGAATTTTTTTTCTTTCTAAAATATGAGATTTTTGTAAAGGTTGATCCAGACCTCTAGTCATAACTTAAAAACAGCGTGTCCGATTTTATCATGTAAACGTCAAAAAAAAAAAAAAAAATTATAAATTTATGTCAGCTTTAAGTTTTGCAAAAGTAATTTTTTGCTTTCGTTAATTTATTTAGAGTTATTAGGAAAAAAAATCGATTTTTTTTTTGAAAAATTGCAAAGTTTTTGATTTTGGAAAATCTATAAAAAAATATAAATTAGCAAATATTTTTCAGTTTTTTTATTTATTGATATAGCTGCATGTAATGGCAATAAAATGAGCATTCATTAATTAAAATCTATATTTTATTATTTATTTTATTCCCAAAAAAAGCAAAAACACCCACTTTGGCCAAAAGAAAAAAAAAACTGAAGCAATAGACAACATAGCAAAAAATAGTCAAATAGTTATGCTTGTTATAAGCTACAATAACAACTAGAGTTCGTATTTTTGCACCCTTTTGCTACCTGCTACCTACATATGTCTCCATTGTCAAGTTTTTCACTTTCGCAGCATTGATTTCATGATATTTAACTATTAATTTGTTTTAAGAAACTGTAAATTTTTGACAGCTAGACAACATGTTTAAGCTAAATAAATATTTGTCCCAAAAACTATGACAACAATTTATTATTAGCTAAGTACAAACGCACCAGTTAATTTATATATTTCTTACGTACTAAAAAAAATAACAAACATAGAGATAGAAAAGAAAAACGTGTGCAAATTAAGTCTAAGAAATTAGTATTTTACAGTTTATTGGCCCGTTGAGTAAATTATAGTTTCAACTTTATATTTGGTTAGCTAAGCGAAGTATTTGCTTAGTAAACAAAGCAAGGTCTGCTATATGTACTGTGGCCTTCTTAACAATCCCAACAAATTTTTTTTTGGTTCGTAAACGTTAAACAAAACATAATTATTTAAACATAATTACAATAAAAATAGTTTTGTTTAAAATTTTGTTTAATTTTGAGCGAAATTTGCCAGTATTGCTTATGTTTCTGGTCTTATATTCTGCAGCATCGGAATTTGCCACTAGTAGCCTAGCACAAGCAGTTTGTTAATGTAAACTATGCTTTTAAGTTTCGGTTAATTTTAACAATTATTCAAATTCTTAAATATTTCAATAAAAACTTGTAAAAAACAAAATTTTTTGAGCGCATCTTTTGCTGTGCTATTCACTAAAACTGGAGAAGGGTCTTCCGAATAATGGCAAAATTAGCCACGCCCATAAAAACAATTCTTAAATGATACAGAAAAACTGAGAGCAGATTTGGCTTTACAGCACCAAAATACATATAACCTACATATGATTTTCTTGAACCGATTTTCACTATTGTACAGTGTACTAAGTCCCCATTTCATTGGCTGGTTTTTGGCAATTAAATAATTAAGTTCATTTGTGACCAAAGAAAAATCATCAGTGCTAAAGAATTGTTGCAAAAACTAACTAACAGTGCTGCCAAGTTTAACTGGTTACGAGATCGACTATTCAAATCTGCCAAAAAAAACTGTTTTTTCTTTTGCACAATAATGTTCCTTAGGGCAGTTTGTTGATTTTGTTTGAATATAAAAAGTAATTTTGTTAAACATAATTAAGTAAAAAAAAAAAATTTGCCAGTCAAAATTTCTCATTCAACACTGTACTACAATAATGAAGCATAAACAACCATAAAAAAGCACTAGAATAAAATAAAAACAAATCACGAGCATTCTAAGATGAGAAATCTTATTCAAAGGTGGCAATAAAATAAATGCTTTGTATAATCCCGACAGAGAAAAAAAGGGAAGAGTGAAACTGGTTGAACTTTGATATTTGTATTTAAATTATCGATATTCAACCAAACTTCATTTCGAAACTGATCAGAAGTGTGGCGGCTTGGAAACAGCTGGGTGTTGATCGTGCTAAAAATTTTATTTTAGTCTCCTTGATTAACAATAAGCACAAAACCACTTTTTATAAAATCAAACTTTAAAGCCTATAAACAAAATTGAAAACTATTAAAAATTAACATTAAAATGGTGCGAAATTAACAAAAAAAATTCTGAAGATCAGTAAGCAAAAATTATTTAACAGTGCTGCCAAGTTCACATTGTATGAAATGGCTTTAATACTTTTATATGTAACATCTTAGCAGCGGAAGATTAGATTTAGCTAGGAGGTTATTTTCAGCGATTGTGTTTTTTTTTTTGCTGTTGTATTATATATACGCTAAAACTTAGTTCATTTTATATTATTGTTATTATTATTAGTATTTTCTGTACGCTTTTTGTACAAGTACGCAACTAAAGAAACGAAATTTTTGTCGGTCCTTAGCTCAGGCTCTTATTTTATTTAAAACTAACTTTAAACAAGCAAAAAAAATTTGTACAATACAATTGAATTTTTTTTCTCTCTGTTTATGCTTTTGTCCCTCCAGAACCAATGCTTACTAATCTGCTGCTGCTTTCAGCTGCTGTGGCAAAACAAGAATACACTAGACAACACCAGCATTATCAGCACTATGACATCGTGCATTTAAATTCGCGTTGCAATGTCAAAAGTTCAAATTAAACTTAGGGGATTACAATTAGTTTTTAAACTTGAAAAAAAACTATTTAATGAAATTAAAGTTTGATTTTTTGTTAAAAAAAAAAAAATAGGAGCGTTTCTATTTGGTCACTTACCATGATAAGTTTTTGTGCTGTGAACTCGGGGGAAAGTGTAATGAAACTTTAATGTTTGTTTCGAATGCAATTTGGAAAAATTCTGAAAGTTTTGTAGTTTTGCAGCTAACAAAATTGTTATTGTACACAGCGAAAAATACAGCGATTAGTAAATATTTGATTAAAGCAGAATGAGGAATATTTTCAAAGGGTTGTGTTGAATTCAGCAAAGCAAATATGTTTGTTTGCTAGGAAGTAACTGAACTTGGGGAACTGGGGAAATATTTGGCAATTAGAAAAAAAAAACAACTACCCCTCACTTTTGGCTTGTTAAGAACCCAAAAATTTCCGACAAGTTGGTTCTTTGTGTTTTGGCGTTGGACTCAAGTGGATTTGGGGTCAATTTCATAGCTGAACTTTATTTTTACTCTATGGTTACGAAACCCTAAAAATGCCAAGAGAGCAGCACTAGTCACTTTTTTGATACAATTTATTTTTGCAAATCACGTTGTTTCTAATAACGTGACCCCTTTGTTTTCCATGTACATAATTGCTCAAACGAAGAAAAAAAAAAATCGTAGCTATGCAATTGACCCTAAGTCAAATAAAGTCAATGCTTGTTGAAGCAAAACATTGGCCTCTTCAAAGCAAAACCATCGATATATCACACTTTAAGATCCGACAGCGAATGTCGAAGATATAACGCATAAAAATATATAAATTCAGCATAAAAATATATAAATTTTTTTTCGTAACTCTCTTGCAACAATGCTTTATATTCGGTGGTGTATGGCGTACTTTTTTTTTTTGCGAGACACCGTACGAGCTTCTTATTCTTTGTGTTTGATTTTTCATAAAAAAATTTGCAAAATTTATTTCCATCTTTTTTGAATGCCCCGCTGTGCGATTTTAGTAACTCAGTTTTTAGTCTCTTTAAAAGGTTTATTTTAACGATCACGTTTTGTTGTTTCGAAATATTTTCTAGGCAATACAAATTAAGCTTTTTAAATACCTCTCACTATGTAGAGATATGTTGCTTAAAGTAATTGAATTGTTTCTATTATTAATGTCTTGTTCTAGTTTTTTAGCACTTTCAATTCAATTGTTTTAATTTGTTTGTTTCTCTTAAGACAAAGAACAAACCATACGGCATTGTTTGTGCGTCAGTGTAGGAAGTAGAAACCTTGTCATCAATTACATACATACGTATTTTTTATGTACATATTTGTTTTTGTTGAGAAGAGAAAAACGAAAATATTGAATTATTTGTTTTTGATTAGAAAAGAAAAACGAAAATGTTGAATTATGCTTGCTATTATTCTGCTGAACAATGGCATTATTCTTCCCGAGAATAATTAACCATCTTTCAAGTATAAAAAGCTTACGATTTTTTTAAAAATGTATCAGTAATTTGTTTCACTGTCTCGAGCAGCATGAAAACTTTGATCATTTTGGTTTTGTCGTTGGTCATGGTAATTGCTTTGCCCAGCAAAGAAATAAAGCCAAGGAATGTGGTGGTACCGGCTGGTCGTTTAGAAGGACGTATCACTCACGGACATAATGCTACCGTAGAACAAATCCCCTTCCAAGTTGGTCTAAGTCTCCAGAGCCGTGACTCAAATTTCTACTGGTGTGGCGGATCCCTCATTAATCATTATTTTGTTTTGACAGCCGCCCATTGTACCAAAAACATTGTTCAAGTCGAAGTCTTATTGGGCGCTACTGACCGTACAGATGCCGAAGTAACACATGTTGTCACCGAAGACAATATCATCATTCATGAAGACTACAACAGTTACGATCACCATGTAAATGATATTTCTCTGATCAAAATACCCTTCACCAGGTACTCTAAAAGGATTCAACCTGTTAAATTGCCTGCTATGAGCCGGTCTTATTCGAGTTATAATGGTGATGAAGTACTTGCTTCCGGTTGGGGTCGTATCGGTGACTCACTCACAGATCATACTGATAATTTGCAGTGGGCACGATTACATATCATCCCTAATATGTTTTGTGCAAGGCATTTTAGTATCTATTCTACTAACATCTGTACTGCCACTATCGGTGGCGTCAATATTTGCAACGGTGATTCGGGCGGACCATTGGTTTTGGAAACCAGCAAGATTCAAATTGGCTTAACCTCTTTCGGTGCCACAAGTTGTTTGGCAGATGTACCCTCAGTTTACACTCGTCTTACCAGTTATTTGGGTTGGATAAAGAAAAATATCAGAGGTTCTTTTTAGAGCTGTTTACGTCAGCCTCATTTTGGACATCATAAACTATAAATAAATGTTTTTCAATTTTATTAATTTAATGTTTGCTTATCACCAATTTGTGGAGTCTTATCCCCTCTGCTATGGTCCATCCTAGAAGACAACCTAGTTGGCATTATTAATAGTAAACGGTGCATATGCAGGTATATCCGCAATAATTAGAGGCTGTTAAAGAGTTATTTTTACTTTAAATCATCAGCTTGCGTAAATTCTTCGCTATTTCAGGCTTAAGAACTATGGATTTAATAATTGAAGTAAATGATTTCCTAAGTTCCCTTGAAAAATAACTGAATGAAGTTCAAAGGAAAATCTAGCAAATATTAAAATGAATCTAAAAAATAAAGTAAATTAAAAATACATAATAAAGAAACATTAACTTAATTTTTTTTAATTACATTTTTATTATTTTTTTTTTTTTTTGTTACAAATTATTACTGCGAAAATTTTCTGTTTTTCTGTTTCCTCTCTCAATCACTTTTATATTATTTACCATCTATTGCATTTATGTGATTTTACAACAAATTGTAATTGTTGTTTTGCTTGCTACGCACAGCTGGTAAAATATTGTATTTCCGTTACCAGCGACATCAAGCCTTCAGCTGAATGCTGCTTCACTTAAGCATTCATAATTTCAACTCATTTTCAACAATTGCCACAAATCCTACATTATGCTGCATGTTTTTCTCATTTAGTGTGTTGTACTCGAAATGCAATGTGATTCCTGGTTGCGGGAAAATGTATATGTTTATATGGAAAATGTATATGTGTAGGTCTGTAGCTTGCTTAAGGGTTACCAGGCTGCTGCTGCAGAATTTAAGAGGTTAATGTAAAACACTTCAAGATTCAATTTAACTATTTTAGGCCTTATTAATGCCATCTGTGTTTTTTTCTTCCGTCCGACATTTTGTTGATGCTACTCAATTCGTCAGTAGACTCGAACGCTTTCAGGAATACAAATCGTAGTCAGCGCAAGTAACTCGTTGTATAGAAGTTGTGAAGAAAAGTAAAAGAGTTGCAAAACAAACAAATGTTTTCGGCATTAAAAGCTTGCTTCAACATTTCTGATTCTCATTTGGTTTATGGGAATTATGGGCATTAAGTAGTTGGGTTTCATACATTCTTTTAGGAATTTTTCGAGTTGGTTAACATCAAGGAAATATCGGCGGCATTAGACGCGACTCTCTACAGACCAAATATTGTCAGCTAATTGTTAAGAAAAATTGTAAATTTTCACTCTTGGTTGAAAGTATTCCGCCCAGTTTTGACAATGTTGCAAGATCTTACAACCGTCTACACATAGCTTAATTAATATGTTAGAATTCATTTATCTGACAATGTCTGCCAATGTACTGCCAATTACAGCGCAGAATGCTCAAACAGTTGCCAGTTAAGGGACAATTGGTAGACAATAGTCCGCCAATGGCTTTACTTTCAATATTGTCCGGAAGAAATTGTCAGCTCTAGCGATGGTTTAAAAATATTCTATACATTTTCTAACAATATTGCAAGATCCTACAACTGTCTGTGCATGGCTTTAGTAAATATCTTTTCTTATGAATACAAAGTTTAAATAAGCTTATTGAGACCGATTTTAACATTAATAAAACTATCACTAGTTCAAACGTAAATAAAACCGAACTCGAAGATCAACTTCCTATAATTTGTCGGGCATAAGCAATTTAATTGAAAAGTTGACTTTTAAATAGCTCATTATTTGTATACAAATCTAACAGGGGTTTTAATCAATATTTTGTCCTGTTAATATTACATTATTACATGTTACGCAACGCTTTTCCTTAAAATTCCACCAACTGGCAACCCTTCTCCTTTCATGCCGTATAAAATAAAATGTACTTTTGTTGTGTGTGAAGTTTGAAATTTCGGTGTTGTGGTAAATGTTTGTTTTTCTATTGTACTTATTGCAAAATACCACAAGTCTTCTAGTAAACGGAAAATGTTTTTCATACATTTTTACTTTATTTTTCTTAAGTAAAAATTGTTGTTGTTATTGTTGTTGTTGTTGCAGTTGTTGTGTCTTTCTTTCAAAAACTCTCACACATTTAACACTGAAGGTTTTGTTTATTCCGTTTAAATATTTCTTGTTTTTTTTTTGTTTTTATTTTTTGCGAAAATTTTTATAAATTGTTTCTTAATGTTTTGCATTGTGTTTGTTTTATTCTTGTAACGGAAGTAGACATTTTTAATTAAAAATAACCAAGAATTATGTTGTCAGCGAAAAATAAATTTATATAAAAGCAAAAAGTAGCGGCTGGGGAGGCATTAACGAATCACACATACCCTGTACTGTTTGCGTTAACACTGTTTTTATTTGAAAGTAAATGAAATTGCAAACCTTAGCAATAATTCAGGGAAACAAAAAAAATCAAATACAGCTAAAACTCCAGGTAAGCAAAAACTCTAGCGTAACAAAAATCTCTCCCAAGATCTTGGAAGCGTTACCTTATTATATATAACCCAATTACGAGGCATATGGTGGAGGAAATTAGAGAGCATAGTGAACGACATGGAGTTCCTCTAGATCTATGAGTGAAACAACAAGCCTATACTGGCTTCAGTTTATATCAAATGAGATGGGCAAACATGCCCTTCCAATTACCCTTTTATAAGCTAGCAACACTTTTGTGTGATTTAATTGTAGTTTAAACTTGAATGTAGTAAATCAGTGAATGATTTAATATTGTTTGTGCTTAGATGTAGAAATTTGGAAGCATTGATGTTATGCAAAGTTTGATGACCAAAACTGTTCTCTCTTTAAATGTGGCTTAAGTATACACCAATTTAGTGGTTTACCAGCTTAAACGTAAATTAAACCGAACCCAAGGTAAATTGGCGCTGATCTTTTGGGCTATAAGTGATCAAAGTCCAGTTGAAAGTCAGTAGAAAGAGCAATAAATTTTTGGCCATAAGTTATCTTCAGCTTTATATTTAAATTCCTAAAAATATCCATGCCAACCATGAATGTCAAATGTTCTTGTCTTGCCTAACTCCCCATTTACACATGCAAGTGCAAGTGTAATTAGCTCAATACATTTATAATTTTTTACTAATACAATCATACTTCTGCAAGTTGTGGGCACACTTGCAAGACATTTTAATTGCCAGTAATTTTTTTTACTTGCATGTGGGTAAAATGACTAAAAGCAAAAACAGTGTTGCCGTATAAAGATCATACTTTAATTTTAATAGATAACGATTTTTAAAGAAACAAGTTTTAATACATTACTTTTTGATTTTACATCCCAAAAAAAAAAAAAAAAATTAATTTAAATGTGGCCATTATCGATTTGTACTATAAATTTACTATTTATATTATTAAAAAGCTATTCGAATAATTTTCTTTCACATAGTAGTTCATTTCACAATACTTTGGCAAGCCAGACATTGAAAGGTCATGGAGACGGACAAAAGCAGAACAAACAATACACAAACAAAGCAAAAATAGTGATTTTTAAGTATAATAAATGGAACAGTGATTTTGTAGTTTCTTTCAACATAATTATTTTATTGTTATTCTTCTCATTTAATTCTTTTATTGTGTAACGTAAAGTAATTTTCTTTAACACCATTTTCTTTGACGACATTTTAAAAATGAGCTTGCACTTGCCTGTGTAAACAATCAAGCAAGTAGCAACAGCTTTTGTTGTCTCTGTCAGTGTATTGGTTGCACACAACTTGCAACAAGTTACTGGCATGTGTAAATGGGGGGGTAACTAGAAATAGAAATTTATCGAAGCTAAAATTGCTATGTAAGACTGGATATAAACATCGCAATTGATTTGATTCTGAGATCAGTTATTGCTTCAACTGTGTTACCGAGCGTAGTCAAAACAAGTGTTTCAGTAAGTTGTTTTATTTAACAGCACTAAATATTTTAAAAATTGAATTTAAAATTTGTGGAAATATTGTGCTGTGAAAACTAACACTACGCTTAAAGTGATGCCAAGATATCGGCAACAAGCGGCCTTTTCAAGAATCTTATTTAATCAAAAAATAGAAAAAAAAAATTCATAAATCAATTCTATCCAAAGAATCTAAAATATTGATGATCGCATCGAACAAATCGCTGTCCTTATAAACATATTTTTGGCAGTTGCATAGAGTGCACTTATTTTTATTGCTAAATACTAGGCACTCCATTAAAGCATGATTTGGCATGTCTCTATTCATTAGTTTCAAAACGCCTGTCTGTTAACGAGACTGTGCTGAAAATAAACACTTATATATGTGGCCTTATTTTTATTTGCTAAAAAAGCCCATGAAATAAAAATTTATGACGCTTTTATTATGGTTACTAAACTACTTTGAAACAATTATTGGTTAATCGCTGAAAAAAAAACTTTAACCGTTTGAGCCAAACAAATCCTTTAATTATCATGTTACACCCACTGGAAAAAAGAAAATCACTACACTTCAGTTTCATTGCTTTTCAGTTTATGACCAACTAAGATAGACAGTTTTGGCATAAAGTAGCTTTTGTTTTTGCCTGCCTGCCTGCAGACATTTAATTGAATATTTTAGTTTAATGCAGCAGTATTACAACAAAATTTGTTTGAGTAACACAACAATAAAGTCTGTGCTTGCTGAAACAATTATTTAATAAAATTCTGTTTGTTTTTTTTTGCTTACAATTTATTTTTTTAGTTTAAAATGTTATTAATTTTATAATTTATTTTAGACGAATTTCAAGCGTAGAACAATTACGCTAGATATCACTAGAAAAAACATTAAATTTGCTGGGTTATGGTCCCCTAGAGTTTCTGCTACTTGAAATTTTGGGGATAACTGATTTTTCTGAAAAGGATACAGCAGACATCTTATTACTATAACTTTGAAATGGAGCATACAATTGCAGTGCATCATATGCTTAAGAATCTTAATTCACACTGACTTCAAGGTGAATGAATATAATATTTTAGTTTGAATATTATTGCATAAATTATAGAGAAAAAAAAAAAACAAATAAAATAAATTTTCGAATTACTATTCGAATCATTTTTCGAATAATTAATCGAATAACTATTCGATTACTTATATGAGCATAAATACAGTTAGCTTTATTATAACAAAAAAGTACACATTTTAAATAAAGTTTATGTTAACAAAATAAATTTTGAATATTTATTTAATTATCTGTACGACTACTAATCAAAATAAAAAACAGAAATCCGGTCGGGGGACCCCCGTTAGGGTTTTTTTTTTCATCTTTGGATGTAATACAAAGTGAAATCTGTTTGTATTTTTTTGTGTTGCTTTAGAAGTTTTATGATTCTTTGAATTTTTGGAACGTTTTATTTTTTTTATTTTTGACACATGCAGTATTATTTTGTCAATCTGCTACAAAACGAAGAAAATTTTTCAAAATTTTTTTTTTTGCTGTTTTTTGTTGTGACATACTCTACTTTATTGACATCTAGCAGCTGATAGTGTCCGTTTTCACAACTAATTAATATTTATGCTGACAGCAGCGGAGACACCACCCATCATACACAATTGTTTGTACACCAATACATGTAAACAGCTCACACGCTTTCGTGACGATTTCTACCAATTTGCACTACCAGCAAGCTGCGTTAAGGAACTTCGTTCCAAAAGAAAAATTTATTTATTCATTGAGAAAGCATGACTAGAGCACTATATTTGTGGGGTTATAGTCCCCTAGCCACAAAACCTTATATTATTTCACACTTTAGGTATAAGTTTTGAGCAGAATGATTTTTTTTCTTCTAAAACAAAAGGCTTTTGAAGAGAATAAAAATTGTTTTTCTATATAGTCTAAATCATTACTCGAGTAATTATTCCAGTAACTGTTCCAATAATTATTCGACTAATTATTCGATTAGTTTTTTGATGATAAATCCAGTTAGCTTATTTAAAGTTTATGCTAAAATAAATTTTGAATATATAATCCATTATCTGTGCGATTATGAATCAAGATAATTAAGCAAACTATGCGTTTAAAAGTAATGCATTATTATTTATTTATTGAAAAAATTTTTGTTTTGAATTTATCTATTGCTTTGCAGCTATTTTGCTCGAAAACCAAATTCGATGTATATACATAGTTTTTTTTTTGGGTTAAGAAGAACAAATCTTCGTTATCCATGTAAACATGCATGAAGGCTTGCGTATATGAAGCGTAGTTATATGTAGTTAACATATAAATCAAACGTTGCAATCGCACGCTCACCATTCCGTTTATGAATATTACGATTCCATGTCAGGTTTTACGATTAAATTTGTTAAAGCGATTAATTCGTGATTCTTTTAAGTTCTTCTTAATTAATGTATTCAGAAAAGTTATAACTTTGCACTGAGAAATAAAGAATAGCTAATAAAGCAAGCATTGTTCCTAGTTCCACAAAAAAAGTTTTACTAAGAAATCTTTTAAATTTTATATATTCGCCAACAATAATAATTCTGCATTCCGTTTTATTAATTTCTTGAAACTGTTTTGCAGTTACACTTGCATATAGTTTATTGTCAACAACAAATTCTTTTCGTTTACGTTTTGGTAGCACAAAAAATGTCATAGAAAAAGGACAACAATTTTATTTATGCATTAAATATTACGCAAATAGATGCACTACCGTATATTTGACAACTTCATTTACTTTTATAAGTAGTAATATTCCCTTTTTCTCTCTTATCATCAACCGCAATGTTCAAATTATTATAATTACTTTTTTAACTGAAAAAAAACAACCACATCTTCAAATAACTAAAGTTATTACGGCAGGCAAAGTTTCGTTCAGTTTGCAAGGAGCAACTTAAATTACAATCGTAATACAAAAAAAAAAAGAAAACCAGAAATGAGGAAATTGTCATCCAATTTGTGCAATTGCTAAGAGGATGTACTTCCTCTAAAATGTGTCAATAATAATAAAAATATGTTTTAAATTTACTTTTATCTATTTTTTTTTTGACATACAAATTCCCATTCAAATGCTACTAGTGTTAAAAATATAAATACACAGCGAATTGCTGTTGGGCTTAAAGTTGAGCACGTACGCGTAATAACACAAGATGAGTGTGTTTTTACAGGGAGCATAAAAAAGCAAACAATTAAGATTTATTGCAAATGCATTCATTCATTTATTACAGAGATTCAGCAAAGACTTTTTTTTTTTTTTTTTTGATTTAGGTATTATAAATAGTATTCGAATATTTTTTTTTGACTAATTTTACGAATCTGAAGTTATTTTATATATGAAGAGACATTTTATGAGAAAAATTAGACAAAGTTGTTCAAACAATTGTAAATATATTTAATCGAATTTTTGCTTATTAGCAAAAATTTTCAAATGTTAGTTTTATAAACCTATACAAAAACATTGCCAACAAACAAATCTTTCCATCCAATCGTAAGATTTGTTTCTTATTATTAAGTGATTAAAGCTTATTTTAAATGTAATGTTCGAATATTGTATCGTCTATTTACTCCATAATTTTTTTTCGGGGTTATTTCGATAGCTATTCGATATGAACTTCGGGAGTTTAAAATTATACTAAAAAAAAAAATCCTTTTTTGGACGATGCCGATACCGTTAAATTTCTCGATCAGCAAATTATGGTGAAAATTTCATTTTAGGGGCAATTATAACTCTTAATTTCGAGAGTTTCAACTTTCGAAAAATGAATTTTTCTTAAGAGTTCAGTGAGTTATTCAAAAACAAAATATCAATTAAATCAGTTTTTATTTATATAGTCGAACTATATGATTTACATTTGTTAATAATTTTATAGTACGATTTTTACTTCCTCCCTTCCTTTTACGGGTGGTCGTGCAGCATCCTTGGCATGTAACCCAGCCAGTAAGTCTTCAACTTTACTTTTCTTGTCTTCTTTAGAAATGTCGAGCGCTCCAATTTAATCCCAAAAATCTTTCTCAATTTTGAGGAAGTAAACAGGGAACTACAACATTATTAAATTAGGTTTTATTATTATTATTATTATTATTTATTTTTTTTTGATTTAATCGTTTGCTCAATTTAAACAAAAATACTACTTGAGGAACCACCGTTGACTTAAACCAAAATTGCATTGAGATAAACTGTAACAAAGTTCAAAACATTTTTCATTTCAATAATTAAATAAGTGTGGCAAAAAAAGTTCGAATAATTATTCGATTAATTATAATCGATTAATATATTCGAAGAAATATTTTTTAAATATAATATATATATATAAAAATGAAATATCAATTATTAGAACACAAAATCTTCTTAAATTTGTTGACTGTTTATTTCAATACAATTTTGATTTACAGTTTAACTGTTGCATTTTAATCGAATATTCCGAATAGAACTAATTTTTCCAAATGTCAAAGCTTAAAATATATTTTGTTATTGTCATTCGTTATTTAGTTAATTATGTAAAAATTCTTTTGATGAATTATTCAAATATATTATTCATTTGGAAATATTGCAACTTGTACACAGAACTTAGGAAAATGTTCGTTTGCTTAATTATTTAATGGGTATTTTTTTAAGAATGCTAATGCTGAATATAACAGTTTTCAAAAGGTTTATTTTCGATTTTCGCTAATGGGGACATTCGAATAAATTTGAGCCCTCCTAGTGCTGCAAAATTTCAATTTTCTCTTTTTTTTTTTTTTTTGCTCACAAACGAACCACATATGCTTTTGTTAGTATGTTTTCTTGCATTAATATATCCATAAATTTGTAGACTCATCATACTGATGATTATATTTGAAATGTATAAGTTTATGCGGGAAATTAATTTTGCGTAAAGATAACATTTCGAGTGCAGATACATATAAAGATAGAACGTGTTGACATGCACTCCCTTTCAAAGGCAGGCGTAAAATATGTACTTTAGCACATGCAAACATGTGCAGATATAAAAATATTTTTATGTGCGTACAAAGTTTGTGTTAGCAGAGCGATAAACCCTTGTTTATGCCTGAATAAATGAAAATAATTACAATTTGTAATATAATATTATTGTTAACAGATTTTAAGTTTTATAATTTATGGAATACATTAGAAAAATATGTATTAAAGAATGAACTTTTGAAGGAAATTCATTAGAAGGAAGACAATTAAGAAATATCGTAGAGGGATAAGTATTATTGATTCTTGCTATAAATACTTCGACACACTGCTGGGGTTTAAGCTAATTAAAAGCTCAGGGTTGTGGGAAGATGTTTAAAATTTTGATTAAATTTTCAAAGTAAATGCTGTTTAATTGGCATACATTGCCACACAATTAAATTGGCATTCACTCATTGTGCATGAGTTTGAATTAACTCTCATATCGAGTTGGCTGTTGGGTATTATTTTTCATATATTAATTTGAAGAAATTTCAAGTCTGTAATTTGATAAACATTATTTTTTTTGTTGATAAAAATTGCCTGGTTTTAATTTTTTTTATTTCAGTAATTTCTCTCATTTATGAGTTTTTGTACAAATATTTTCTGTGCATCATTTGCAGCCACCTCATTTGGTACCTTATAAAATATTTTTCTTTAAACTGTTTTGACAAACTCATCTTAAATCTCTTTTGACAATTCAACAAAAGTAACCATGATGATTTTTACAATGATAAAATGTAACTTCTGGTGCTAACATTTTAACAGACTCTTGTGATGCATACCAAGAAAAGCAGAAAAGAAAAAAAATGTAGCCTACACATATGCATGCCCATGCATGATAATCTTTTAAGATAACTTTCTTAATATTTTGTGTCATATGCACAAGCACAAAAGCCGCAAACAAAAAAATGAAACTATATGTAACAAAAGAAGGCGATAGAAAACGTTCAACATAAATGCTACATTTAATATATGTTTTTTTCGAGAATGCTATAAAACTTTCCTTCGAATAGCTTTTTTCGCTAATTTTTTCTGCAGATATAGAGATCTCTGAAAAGCTGTATACTCTGTACCAAAATCTGTCTTATTTCATCTGTTCATCTGTTTGCGTTAATTGTTGGGGCTGAACTCCAAAACTCTCAAAATCAATATAATATATACAGAGCTTTTTAGAGTTTATAATTTCTTAAAAGTAAGAAATTTTAACTATTTTTATAATCATTGCGTTAATTTTTGGGCCTGAATTTTAAAACCTTCGTCAAGAGTGTGATTAGCCCTTAAAAGTATGCTACGAAAATTGCAAAATATGGCGGCTGTTCACTGTGGGGTACGAAACTAATTTTTTATTTATTTATTTATTTTTATTTAAATAATTGCCACTGTTTTAACAAACTATTACTTTTGCTCGACTCTCCTTCAAGTAAGTTTCACCACTAGATTCATGTTGGCCTGACAAAAATACCTCAACTTTTAAGGCATAACATTTTGGATGTATAAAAATTTACTTTCAAATTTTTCAGCTGTGTATTTGTGTGCGTCTCTTACAATATTGAACATCACGAAAGCAACTCTGAGTAGATTGCATGTGCATATGCAACTTGCTAACTTTAATCAAACTAGCATAAAATAAGTTAAGAAGATGCAAAGAACATGCAGATAAAAGGATTTCGTGGATATTAATGTTTGAAGATATTGTGATTTATGTAAAAAGATTATGGCATATAAATGATAAAGAAAAACATTCAGTTTTTTGTTTAACATTTCCTCAGTTATTCCTGGCTTATGCATTCAAAGACTTAAACATATTAAAATTAACTTTCATTGTAATAAGAAAATTGGTATTTAAAAAGTTCCCAAACACTATTAAACGATTGTTTAAAGATAAAGATGATTGAAACAATGTAAACAGTTGTTGACGATTTTATTTCACTTTGTTTTTCTTTAGTCAATTTTGTTAAATATTTATTTACACGGAAATAATGGGGGATTTTATTAAAAAGCACGGGGTACGTTAGTAGTTATTCTGAAAATTTTCTGGAGTTATTTTGTATATTTTTGATGCTAATCTTTCTAACTTTGTTGTTTAATTTCTGAAGAAGATACCCATTAAGGCATCGAAATATTGAATTAAATAAATATTATAAAAAAATTTAATATTTAGTTATTTTCAACCTTTTTTTTTCTTATATTTTCTATATTTATTAAGGTCTTTTTATTAGAGACCTTAAGCTCAAATAAATATATAAAATATTATAAAAAAACAAATGACTTCAAGCTCTAGTTATTAATTTAAAAGACTTATTTTGTCTTAAAATATCTTGCACTTTTGTTAGGAATCTATGACTTGATCTACCTGCCGCCTGTTCAGCTTTGCCCGCAAGCTTTATTATAATTTAAACTTAATTTAGTTTCTGACAGAGACTCTAACAGCTTGGACAAAAGAAGTAGTGCCATGTTTTTTTGGCTTTCAGACTATCGGTTGTGCCTTGCGCAGTGTGTGCAGTTGCTGTTGGAACCACATGTCCTCCAGACCTAATGCGTTCAATTGCGCCAGAAAAATCTTGGTTCACAGTGCCCCATAGTGCGCTGTTATTTGACCAGTGGCATTATCGAAAAAACTGGTGGGATGACTCCTTCAGCGTGAACAGCTCACCATGAGGTTTTAACTTGGCTCCTTGTGTATCACTCGTAGATTTTCATTGCCCCAGAAGCGATAGTTTTGCTTGTTCACTTACCCGCTGAGGTGGAAATGAGCCTCATCGCTCATTATAATATTGGGCGAAAAATCGTCCACTTTGTCATAGTCACGATTATTCCGCGTTCTTTAGAAAGTGCATCGCTCCAAGGGTCGTTGAGCTGTTTTGTTCACAAATGTGAAAAAGATTTGAAATTGGCCGCCATTGGCAAAAATAAGAGCAACTTCCAAAAGGGAGATTTCTTTTGGGGGACCGCCTGTTATTTTCTATCTCCCATTTGCTGGCGTTTGTGTTGCATATTTTTTGCAGCTTGTAAACAAAACAAAAGCCAGCAGCTCTTGTAACGGTTACCTGTTATAAGGCTTACTTGACTAAAATTAGGCTTTTGTGGCCTTAATTTAAAATTTTGCGAATCGGTTTGGCAGGGTTTCTGTTTTACTGTGCAGTGAGGTAAATTTCAGCTTAAATTGAAGACTTTTTTTAATATGTTGTTTCTGTTCCACTGTAAAGTGCAGTGAGATAAAGTTCAGCTTGAGTTGAATTTACTTTTAGATATGAACGCTCCAAGATTAAAAAGACTTATTTCGTCTTACTGAGCTACAAAAAATTTTATAATTCATAAGCTGCACGTTTACAAAGCAGAAAAATAAATTTAATTTATCAGTTGAAAAGAGTAAACAAAATGGCTTGTGTGTGTGTGTGTGTGCGTGTGTTGTTTATTTGTGCTATTGAAAATAAATAATTTTATAATTAAGAATATTTTTTATAATGCTTATAATCAGTAGAAACATCATAGTTTTTTAAATGAGAATAAAAAAACTAAAGCACTACCGTTTTCTATAGCGTAATCGAATTATACAAAACATTAGAGCGACTCACTGAATATCAGTTTTCTTTTAGCGTTTTAAAATAATGTTTTTAGAATGTACACAAAAACGGGTTTGTTCTAAAAGCGACAAAAAAAAAATTTAAAATCAAACTCCCCATGATATTTGAATAGTTTGACAACTTTTTCCCGACTTAAAGTATTTGCTCAAAAACGATGTGTTAGCGGAATGCAGACAGACAAATATCGCTAAAGCCATTTTTTAACAAAAATTATCTAGAATATATGTATAGGTTGTGGCGCAGAAAATTGAAATTATGGACATTAAAAATAGCATGAAAAATTTATAGAAAATATCCTTAACACTCCAGTGAAGGGTTTAAAAAAGCTTAAAATCGGATGCCTGGAAAATGATGTTTTCGTTATGGGATAGTCAAACTATTTTTTTCTCATACAAAAATTTATCGAAAAGTCATTGACAGACTATCGATTGCTAAATCGACCCAACGTAATATATGCATAGATTTGATGATTCACCAAAAATATTGTGCAGGTAAAGCTTTACAAAGCTTTTGTTTGCCAGAAGAAGAAAAAATCAACAATAATTGTAATTTTGCAATAGAGTATATTTCTTTAATTGAGTAAGTTTAGAATATTGAAGCAAAAATATTATGCTTATATATAAACTTAACATTTTTTGTGAAGGGTGTTAAAATAGCAATTAATTTTTATAGAAATTTCATTAATCTCTACAAAGTTAGTGTCGAAAAAAAAACACTTCTGTTGTTGCTGTCTCACATTCAACAGCAACCGCAATGTTTATTAAATTTGCAATTTTTAATCTCATATTATTGAGTTTATTTTTATCATCAGCAAAAGCTCATAAAATATATTATATAGAAAAAGATAAATTTTTGAATGCGAGTACAGCCAATTTGGAATGCCAGAGATTTGGTTTAAATTTAGCCAGCATCAAAAGCAGAGCAGAGTTCGACTACTTGAAGGAATACATCAGAAGGGAACATGGTCAGTATGCAAGTAAATAAATTAAAATAGAAAACGAACTAAAAGCCTATTTTTTTAAATATCATGGTCAATATTTAAATGAATAGAATATAAAAACCCATTGCCCTGTTTGAAATGTTTTCATTTGTTTACTTTTGAAAACCATTAGAATTTTCAAAATTTTTATTGGTTTTCCAGACATTTACACGAATGAAACTTTAGTGCAAAGCATTTGCAAAAAAGAAGCAGTAAATTAACCAAAAATAATAATAATTCATTAATAAATAATAATAATTCGTTTAATAAGAAAATAATTATTTTATAAAAAAAACAACCAGGTCGCATATTACCCTTTTGGTTGGGAGCTTATCGAGTAAACGGTGTATTCCAATGGACTGCAACTGGTGAAAAAATCCAACAATTTTTCTGGCACAAAGGTGAACCGAATGATAAAAGTAGCAACGAGAATTGTGTTCATACCTGGGAGGAGGATTTCGATTGGAATGACAATGATTGTGAAAGAGAACTGCCCTTCATATGTGATAAGGAAGTGTGAAAGAAATAAAATATGCTGAGAACAAGTTATATGTATAATTAAAATTTTTACATCTATTTAAATAATATTTATTATTCGATTTTTTTCTTAGATAATTATTTTGTTTTAAGTTTATTGCTCTTAAAATCTTTCAATATTATTTGTTGATTGATATTAATTAAAACAAAAAAAACATTGAACATACATAAATGGGTGGACAACTAACTGCTTCGAGGCTGCCACACTTCTAGTCAGCACCCATCCTTAAAACTCAAGGGCTCATCTTGCTAAAGCGACATCCACCCCACTCAGCCACCTAAGTTGCTGTATGAGTCGCTTTAGAAACATAAGCCACCACTCAGGGGTGGCTTATTTTAGGAAAGCATACACTTATGCCGTCGAATTCAATTACATTTTTTCGTCCATGCTAAAATTTTCAAAATGTGTTGCTGTAATAGTTAAAGTGGTGAAGGGAAAATCTTATTTTTCCCGCTCCCAAATAGAGGCTCCTGAGACTAGTCAGCTGTAGCGTACCCGCAGAGAAATCAGCTGTATGACTAACTCCCAACCATTTATTTTCCACAATACTTTTTTTTGAATACAACAATTTACCTGAGCGAAGGTCTTTTTATTATATACATGCAGTTTTGTATTTCTTGGAATATATTGTTTTTTTAAACATTTCTCTCTCCTCTCGAATAACTACTTAAGAATATCATTGCAATATGTATGATTTTTCAATGTTATTATTCTGACAAAGTATGCGCAGAAATATAAACATTATATATAACAAAAATACCAGTAGCTGAAAATAATGATGATCGTAATTAAAAAAAAGTCAAATAAAAGCAAAATTTAAATAAAAAATCCGTAAGAATTTTTTTTTATAAAGGGTCCGCCAAATAAATTTTTGTTTGTTTTTTTTTTTTTGAAAATGGCACAAAACATCGAGTGTAGCCTCGGCTGTGTGGCACATAGCGCCGTCCTGTTAAAACCAAACGTTGCCAATATCCTACTCTTCAATTTTTGTGAACAAAAATTCATTCAATATGGTGCGATAACGATCGCCATTGGCAATGGCCACTCCTTGCTGATTTTCGAAGAAAAATTACCCATCGACTTTTCAATGTATGCGTGCAAATTTTCTATGCCCCAAATGCGAGAATTTTGCTTGTTTACATACCCGCCAAGATCAAAATGAGCTTCATCTGACAAGATGATTTTTTTTCTGGGCAAAATCGGCTTCTTCTGTAAGTTGAGCGCAGGCGCACTTAGCGAAGCGTAAACACAACTACATTTGTTCAGCGGAAGCATAACACTAATTATCTGTCAAATCTGACAGGTGCTAAGTGTTACGATGCACGAAATAAGCACTAGTTGAAAAAAAAACGTTAGATGGCGGACCCTGTACGTTATTTGGAAGCTGTGGAAAAATCGCTGGCCCAATATCGATTGCTAAATCGACCAACTCTAAAGCTCTAAAACAAACTATCATTCATAATTGTGTATCTAATTAATGAATAAGCAGTGAATTTTAAACTGCAAATAAATAACAGAAAATTTATGTGAAACAAAAGTACTAAAGCTTTATCTAGACGGTTGTAAGATCTTACAATATTGTCAGAAAATGTATAGAATATTTTTAACCAGTCGTGAGAACTTACAATTTCTTACTGACAATATTGTAAGCAAAAGCATTGGCAGGCCATCTACCTAATAATTAATTGTCCGTTAATTGTCAATCGTCTGAACACTTTGGCATCATCATTGCTAATACATTGTCAGGCATTGGCATATTGTAAGATGCATAAATTCTCAACACCTTACAACGGCGTCATTGTCAGAGTAATGACAAAGAATATTAAAGAAAAATGTGTGTGTACGAAAGGGGGAAAAAAAACTAGAGAATAGTAAAAATGTGAGTACGAGAGGTAAATAGTTGCAGAAAAGAGAATAAAAATATTAAAAACATGGTTATTGAGCGAGAAAAATAAAAAATGAATAATGTGTTTTGATAATGACAATTGGCTGACGAGTTTTGATACGTAGAAAATCTTACATACGTGTAAGCTGACAATTTTCGTTGGTAGCTAAATTTATTGCCAGGCAATTGTCTGGCAATGAAATTGTAAGATTTTCTTCCAATTGTTTGAACTGATAATTTTCTTAATGCTGACAATTTTGTAAGATATGTCTTACAATATTGTAAGATCTGACAACCGTCTAGACAAAGCTTAATTCTAATTGATTTCTTGGGCTTTAGCTAGGAAACTTATTTACTTTTTAGATAAAATAGCCTTTTATTTGCTTATATTCTATTTTTAAGACTACCTCCTAAGTATAGTACTCTGTTGGCTGGTGTCAGTATTTGGCGCCCATAATTTACCGCTTAAGGTACTATTGTACTATTTCCTTTAACCCTCGACATGTTTTTGCTCACAGTCCACAACTGCAGTGGGTCAGTTTGTATACGCTTTAAATGTTGCGTGGCATTTTAGTGTTGCAAGTGGTGTTTTTTTTTTGTGTTCGCTAAACAACTCATAAACAAACTACTAACGTTCTACTCATAAATTAAACATAAAATGCGCAACTTGCATTTTATATAATTTTTTTGTTTGTTTCGTTTATGGCATGTGTTTTGTTGCCATTGCTTCTTTTTTTGTTTTGCTACTTATGTTTAGGATGCACTAAATATATTTATGTTAGCGGAATTTATTTTTTTTTGTTTAGTTTTAGTTGCTTAAACGAGGGTTTGTTTCTTTTTGTTTTTTTTTTTTTTTTACTTTGAAGCACCAACCATAATTTTAATGTTTTTTGTACGAGGGCAAAAATATTTTCAAGTTGCGCTATGAATTCATAATTATGTGTAGAGAAAAAAAAAAGAAAGTAAAAGCTTTTAACTGAAATCTACATAAATAGTTGTACCGCTTGCTGCTCTCCTTTAAGTGAATGTATAAAATATGTTGAAAGTCATGAATAAATCATAAATGAAAAGTAGTTTGTATTAATGGAAACACCATAGAAAATATATAAATATTAAGTTAATGAAAGAAAAGGTACTTAGAGCGCAGACAGAATTAAACGAATTATTCAGGTGTGTGCTGACAACTTAAAGGATAAAGGATAATGGTGTTAATGCGCATAACGATGAAAGGAAAAAAAAATGGCATAAAAGATGCGTGTTTTTTTTGCAAATAAAAATAACATAATTTTATAGTTTCCCTCAGCAAAACTATAACATGTTTTTTTCAATTAAATCTGCTGTAGGCTTTTGGCTGCTAATGTTTTTATCAGCTTCAATATGTCACTTACACAAGCAAATTAATTAGTCATGAGTTTAATTATGCTCAGTAGTTTCTGTCATATCATCATAAAAATTGATTCATCAAAAAAAATTCATTTTATGTGGCTTAAATGGTGGTCATGTTCATTGTTTTGCGCTTCTTATATGCAGTGAAAATTCAAAAAATGCAATTTAATAAATTCCTATTAAAACTAAGGTAACTACAGGGTGTACGCCATTGTTTATAAGTTTTGATTTAAAAAAAGTTAATTGATCTCATATTGTTAAATATTTTATTTAAGGTCGGCAATTATGCATGCAAACAGGGCTGGGCAGTATTTGAAATACATGTATTTGAAATACGTATTTAAAATACAAATACGTATTTTGTATTTATATTTTAAATACGTCTCATGAATGTATTTGTATTTTAAATACTCAGCGATTGAGTATTTTGTATTTTTTATTTCAAATACTCGTGCTCTCAAAATACATTTTTCAAAATACATTTTGAATTTATGTTAAAAAATATGCGCTAAAAATTATTCCATTCATACATCAACTAAAATCCGACAATTTTGCTACTGTTTTATTTCCAAAAAAAATATAGCAATACCACAATTTAATTACCAAAGTACCTGTGTAAAGTAAGCGCAACTGAATGCACATACATTGAGAAAGTTGCCAAGCTGTCAGAAAGTTAAATAATGAAAAAAATAAAATACAAGGAAAAACAGCGTTCGACATTTTAATCTAAAAACAAGAGAAATATCAATTAAATGTTGACTATATAGTTATATACCATTTGGTTAACCATTTTTTAATGTCACTTTTTTTTAATTCCGTTGTATGTCTTTCAATAAAATATCAATTTCTAATAAGAAATCATCGAGATTTGGTTTCTTTATTCGCCATCGAGAGATTGTTTGTCTGATATCACTTTTGAAAAACTTGTGTTTATGAAAGAAAATAAAAAATTTTTTCATTAAAAGTATTTTGTATTTTGTATTTGAAATATATATTTTTGTCACACTGTATTTTGTATTTCAAATACTTGCTTTTGGAATGCAGTATTTTGTATTTTAAATACATCAGAGCATGCATTTTGCCCAACACTGCATGCAATACAATATCACACATTTGAAGTCATTAATTTCCTCACGAATATTTTGTTTGAGTTGCTCCTGTGCTTCTAATGTGTTTGCATAAACCTTGCTTTTCAAATATCCGCTCAAAAATATGTCCGGTGGAAGCCAATCAATGTCAACATTTCTTGAAATATATTGTTATGGAAAGAAATAATAAATTGTTGTTATTATCGCAGTAATTCCATAGTAGTCCTGGCTGTGGCACCGTCTTGTTGATACCACCTGTGAATTAAGCCCAAGGGCTAAAGTTATGACATTATGGGGCTAGTTTAGACGTTAATAAAATAACTTTTACAAATACTTGCAACCAATACTCTTTCCTACAAAAATATACGGTTTTTGTGTTTTCAATTATACGGTTGTCTAAAAAAAAAAGATTAAGTTTCGTTATACATTTGACTTCTCTGGGGTTAAATTCAAAAACGATGGAGAAAAGTCTCTACAACTATTTTTGAATGGTTGTAGAGATTTCTTGCTTCCTCTCTAAATAGAGCATACAAGAGGTTAGTTGGTTCCTAGAAAATGTAGAACAAGAAACCCTGCTGGAGTTTCTAGTACATTCTACTACACCTCAGGCACAGTGTGTATGGGTAGGACGATGGGGAAGCATTTCTCTTACCATTCTTGTATGAGAGCCCTTCTAATGAAATGAGCTAGACAGTTGATTTCTTCTAAGGAAATTTTGAGAGAGAAAAACTAAAGGAGTTTCATTATACATTGCACTCGTTGAGAGGCACAGTGGAGCTAGTTCGTACAAAGGGGTAAAAGTTTCTAAAACTATTTATGTAAGATAGGGCAGATAGAGGGTTAATTTGTGACGAATTAATATCAAGTAAAAACAACTAATGCACACTTTTCCCCTCCAAATGCACAGCGGTGGTAAGTCAGCACAATTGGGGTATATTTCTAAAACTATTTCTCTACTGTGGTCTTTTTAGGGAAAGGGTATTTATATAGAATGTTCATTTGTTCTAAAGAAACGTCAAGAAAATAAAAATAAGGGGGGTTAGTCATACCTTTTACTACTTGATGATAGAAATGATAGATGATAGAAAGAATATAAATATAAATATTATTATTTTTTTTAAAGGCCCCTAAATAATAAAGATGCGGGACAGCTGCGTTGGGAAAAAATCTTGAAATTAAAAAAATAATAAGAGTTGGTTCTAAATTATCACTAGAAAATTTTTAGTCTTTCCTTAAAAAAAAAAATTGGTATTAAATTATTAAATTTTAATTTCCTTTATCTCTATATCACTTCTGTGACACTGTGCGACTTTCCCATTTCATTTCAAGAGGATGGTGTTTTATTTAAAACTAAAACCTAAACTTATATTAGTGGTTTTCCACTACAACCTTCAAAGTCAATAAAAATTTCAACATGAACTTTTTACAACTGCAGACCTTCAAAAAACTAACAAAAACACTGACACATAAAACAAATACAATCTTCAGTTGGTGTGCTTATAAAGGACATTTTATTTTAACTTAATGATTATACTGATACCATTTTAAAACCATTTAAAATTAAAAACTTTTGCCACCATAAAATCTGAAGTTTAGTTCCAACTTTTAAAGCAAGTGCTTTAAAAGCGACGAAAGCAGTTCTAAAAGTTTATTAGAAATATTTGGGTAATGCTGTGTGAATGTTATATGACAGATATTTGTATAATAAACTTGAACAAAAATGCCGTAAAAGAAAACCTAGTTAAGGTTTGAACATTTGTTGTTTTTAGACATTTTTGATACATTAGGAGCTTTTGAGTTCAAGAAAAAAGTGTTTTCTTCCTGAAGAAGATACACAAAGGCGTATCGAAATATCGAAAATTTATCAATAAATAGAAAATATATTTACTGAGAGTAAAGTGACCTTGTGCTCATTTATAAAACCTAATAAAGTTAATTAAAAAAAAAAAAAAAGGGTCGAAGAACGAGTATCCAGAACATATAAAAAAATATTTCAAAGTTTTATCGGCTGCTGCAACTTTTGGCTTAACGCAAGCAATTAAAAGTATATTTTAAAATAATTTAATGCTAAACTCCGTAGTGATTCAGTGTTGTCTGTGCAACATTTTTCTTTTGCTTCTCTGCACTATAATCGTTTTCATTGATGGTAACTTCTTCAACCAAATAACCAAAAAAAAAAAAAAATTTCTTTAGCTTTTATTTGCTGGCCATTCAGTGTTGGTAGTAAAAGTGTTTAAGGGTACTGAAATTTTAACTAAAATTTGCCATAGTTTGAATTTTTTTCTTGAGGACAATGGGAATTTTGTTACTTTTAATTAAGCAAAGCATAACACAGAGAGAAAACAAAAACAAAAGTCATTAAAAACAAAGCTTAAGCCCTGCACAGTAGTAAAACTGATTGTCATCATTGTTGGTTTCCTTCTAAGATTTCTTGTAATTTTTCTGAAACTGCCAAAAACTTTGCAAATTTGAAAACAAAGACTATTAAGTTACATTTTCTTTGTTTACTTGGCTTTTTAATCTCACTCTCACTTCGCAAAAAACCACTACACATTTAGCCACATCTCTAGTTGCTACACGAGACTGTGTAACAGGAATGCTGTTCTGGTTTGTTTAATAATGGTTACTTGCTGCTGTTTCATTTCAGCTCTGGCATAATTGTATTGGCATGATTTAGTAATTACACGCTAAAATGAGACATTTGTGGTGAAGAAATACAAGAGTAATTTTCTTTATAGTGTGGTCTAATCACATACAACGATGTTAGTTGTGACTCACACTAGAATGTCAAATTTTAAGACAATCTGTTTTCTATAAGTGACATATTCAGCCACTGAAGGCTAAGGAACTGAACAGCCCCTTCCTCATACGAACAAAACGCATTTTGTGCAGTTAGTGGAATTTTTTTTTTTTTTTTTTTTGTTTGCTTAGCATACTTTTAAATCGCTGTTTTGTGTCGTGTTAGCTCTCTTCGCTGGTGATGGTAGTTGGCCGCCGTAATCATGTGATTGGTCGCCGTTGTGGCTCTTACTTTGAGGACATTTAAAAAAAAGTGTTTCAAAAGCTAAAAAGAGTTCAAGACCTAAATGAAGAGATATTTTGGCATATTTGCGATAAATTTAATATGACTTTTAATCTACATTTTATCGCGTTAATTTTACATTGCCGATTTTTCTGTGTGTGTACTTTCCTTGAATTGCTCCAAATAGTTCTATTTATTTACATTTTCCTTAATCAACAATATTTCCATGTTTTTCATCCAGTCGCGTTTGGTAGTGCATTTCATGCACAAAAATGGAAAACATATTTCCGTTATATTAATTTCCACGGAAACAAGGAAATATTGTGTGCTGAACACAAAATCGGAATTTACAAAAGCATTTGTCATTTTCAAATCAATAGCTGCAGTTTAGATGAACAGGCAAACACTGGCATGAAAATTGTGGATACTTTTAAAGTAAATATATGTACATACATAAATATTTATTGTTTGGTAAGTGTGCCATATTGAAAGCTGTCTACATAATGGCATATACATCTTTCATTTGCATGATATTTGTTATTATTTAGTGTATACGTTTCTGGTTTACTTTTCACTATTGGATTTAGCAACCATGTTGCAGCTAATATACATATGTATATGCTACATGATATCTATCGAACGAACAAACAAACAAAAAAAGACAGTATTATAGTTAAAAAAATTTCCGCCTGAAAAACTGTGCAATATTCTGCACCATTCGGGCAATAACGTTATGTATTCAGGAGCTTAAATTGCCCCTGGGCAATCAGTAGGCCATTCAAGCGATCTCAGTTGAGCGGCTTAAATCACGAATAGTTTGAGATAAGAAAAACGCTACTAGTAGTTACTCGAAGGCCTGGTGAACTATGCATAGTATGGGCGCTGGGACAAGCGAGAACAACTAGAAATGAGATAACAAATTCACTTGCTTTAAGAACTTTAATAAGGCGCACAGGGCCCACTTAATTCTCTGGAAAAATAACACCTTAGGACTCAATACAATAATCCCATGAAGAGATCCAGATGAAAAAAAAAACGAAAGCTCAAATTAGGGGACAGCTGTTCTCTTGGTTTGGCCAAGCACATGAACAGAAACACCAAAAGTCGGTGAAAATAGAGTAACAGCATTAAATTTCGTAACAGTATAATTGAAAATTTTGTTTGATTAAAGAAACAATAAAAAAACAAATAAATTTACAGCAAACAATTATTTGGCTTAACAAAAAAACTTTGCAAAAGCAAACACAAATTGTTTTCCAAAAATTTTATTTGTACTCGTTAAAGGGCAATTCAGACTATTATACTGTGTATTAATATCTACCAAAAATTCAACTAATACGTGCAAGTGTGATGGTGTGAATGCAATGTGTTATGAAAACGAAAAATAATACGATAAAAAATTTACATCCCATAAGACTTCACCGTTTTTTGAAAATTTTCTAAACGATAATACATTCATTCGATCAGGGCTGTTTTTTCAATACAGGCAGCTGTTGAAAAATTTACTAGCCTATGGCGTGCCGTCACTGATGTTATTTGATTTCGTTATACAAGGGTTCGAAATTTGGAATTTGTTTAACGTATACAAATGTATTTTGCTCTAGCTGTATTTAGAAGATAAAATATTTTTGTGTTATTCAATTTGGTTCTGTTTTACATAAATATTATTTTAGCTACTGAATATTTTTTAGCGCCGGCACGTCCACCGCCAACATGAAATTGCTCTTCTGTCGCCGTGTAAAGTTTTATGTTGGCACGTTTATTCTGTGATTAAGCGTATGTATGATTAACGTATGTACATACATACATATGCAACAGCTGTTTTCTTTTCCACTCAAATTTTTAATTTTATTTGAAGTGTGATGGTGTGAATGTAAAATGTAATTTACGTTCGATTTTTTGACAGTCGCAAGAAACCTAATTATACTTTCATCACGCAAAACTCGATAAAACTATTTATATTTGTATAATAGTCTGAAGTGCCCTTAAGCAAATAAAACAATTCACAACGCTGTTGTGAACTTAATGTTTTTACCTTTTTTTCCTGCCTTTTGTGTTCAGTATTAATGGTTGATGTATTTGTGTAAATGTGTCTGTATTTTAGTTATTGATATGTAGAGCGCCTACTAAAAGTCCCCGAGGTTGCTGGTTCGATTCCTGCCCAAGGCTTTGGTTGTTTCTGTAAACAAGGCAAAAGCTTAATTCGGCTCAGTTTTGTGTTTGTTTAAAAAATAAAATAATAAAATAACTGTAGAGAAAAGTTGTGGTCCCTTTTTTTATGATATATGGATAAATAAAAGCTTAAGAGTGATCATACCTTAAGACCATACCTTAAGGGAAGCCAGAATCGAGTAGAATAATGGGAGGAAAAACAGGTTACTCACAACTAATGACATATTTAAATGGCAGCAAAATAGCGGAAGTAGATGAAAATTTAACATGTGCGAAAGATAGTTAGGCATTGGAGCACTATTTATGCCACTGCCCCGTCTTGCCGCAAACGTGATAGGGCCATTTAGGGAGCGACGCTATAGAGATATAGCCCACGTATTTTGTATATGCTGGAGGAAACTAAGAAACTTTGTGTATGACACTGAATTCCCATAGAGCTAAGAGCCAAAACTATTATGGCTAAATCTACAAAGTGAGCAAAAAGCCCACACTGGCTTAAGTGTATGTGGGAAGATATGGCTTGTTATACCCCTGCGTTTGCTCACTTAACCCATAAAAGCTTAAATATTGCTTATGCTGTAAATTATGCATATAGAGAAATTTCTAAATATTATTTTATCTATAATTTGTTGTTAAAATTAATAAAACTATTTTTTAAAGCTTTAGGTCTTTTATTTTTTCTTTATTAATTTTTCGATATTTCGCTAACAATTTTTTTTAAACAACAAAATTCTACAAATACATACAAACATACCTACATAGTATATACATTCCATTTTTTGAAAAAATTTTAACAAACACAAATATACAAAATTCAAAAATAATTTCTAGATACACATAAATACAAACATTCATTCATAATTTTACAAAATGAAAAAATATTTTGTCATATAAAACCGAATACCGAATATTGAAAAATATATCTATGGTTGAAAACTTTAATATAAGCAATCTTACACCAAATGATTTATATAATTGTGAATTTGATAATTTTGAACAAACAGAAATTTCTAAATCATGGTGTCATAAATAACTTTTAGGATTCTTTCTTAATGTCAGGAAAATTTTGTCAGTTTTAAGCTGAACCCAGAACAACAGAAGACAAAACGCTTCTGTTGGGGCAACGCTTCATATTCAAGGCTCCCGATGAAGGGTCTCTGGTACTGATTAAAATAGTATGTTCTTTACACAAAATTGTTGTATCAAAGAAATCATGCAAACCTCTATCCGCACACACACACACTTTGTCAACCTCAAAGTGTGTGTGTCTTTTAAGAACAGAATACAACCATTGTCTGTGGTACAAATAAATATTCTTCCTAGTTCTTTCTAAATATTATTTTTAACAAATTTCATTTATGTTTCTCTTTTTTTAAAATTAATTTCTATTATTTGAACTTTTTCTTATATAATTATTTCTGTATTAAGTTTATCAGGCTCAAGTTCTTTCTATATTATCTTTGTGATTGATATTAATTAAATTAGACAAGGAAAACATCAAAGACATTTAGCAGGGTGGACAACTAGATGCAATGATAAATATAGACAAATAAAAAAATAGAAATGAATGGTGTGTTTGATATAATTAAAATTTAGACAGAAAATATACAACAACTTAGGTGGCTGAGTGGCATGGTTGTCGCTTTAGAAACATGAGCCCCTGAGTTCAAAGACGGGTGCTGACGAGAAAGTGTGGCGGCTTCGAAACAACACAGTTGTCCTCCCTGCTAAATGTCTTTGATGTTTGCTTTGTCTAATTTAATTTCTCTTTTTTTTTTTTTTTTGCCAATTTTTAACTTTTATTAATAACAATATATTTCTGCTTCCCCTATCTTAACAACAACTTGCTGCTGCTGCAATACAATATTTTTAACTTTTATTTCTTTACAATCTTTGGTAGAATTTGTTTTTTTCTATTTAACTTACTATTTCATTCACGATTCTCAGATGTTTCTCAATTACAGTTGAATAAATATGCGTTCTAACAAGAACGATATAACATTTCCGTTTCCAGTTTTTTATTTTTTTATTTTATACATATCAACTCATAATAATGTGCGCATTTTACTGCTGCTGATTTCTATACCACACTATTCCATCCCGCATGCATATAAATATGCTGAATTCGTAAGGAATACGACATTACACAATGTATACATACATACATACATACATACATACATACATACATACATAATGCACAAGCAAATACACGTTTATTTGTTTGTGTGTGAATTTCTGTAAAAGCAATAATAATACCCAGAGTAGACAAAACTAAAAAAAAAACAGAATAAATAAAACGTTGCTTATATTTACATACCTAAATAGGAAAAAAAAATATATGTATATATATATATATTTTCAAAATTGGTTATTTGTTAAAAAATTCTATGCATTTTAGATGATGCATAATGTTAGTTTGTTGTTAAAATTTAGCATAAATATTTGTGTGTGTATGTGTGTTTTATTTTTGTGTTGTTCGAAAACAAAAAGTTTGTTCTATATTTATGTGCTCTTTAGTGCAACTTTTTACGTGTTACGTGATTATAAAACTCTTTACGTGTAGAAAAAATGCTGTAATTAGAAAAGATTTTTTTTTTACTTTTGCTGAAAGAAAAAATAAATTATTTGAATACATAAATGTACGTAAATAAGGTTATCAGGTATTGTGTGGGCATCAAGTTGTTGAATGCAGTTTAAGAAATGTTTCTAAAAGCGGGTTTCCTTTATATTGAAGGGCTTTTAATAAAAAAAAAAAAAAGATTTTCGCTCTCAATACATTTAATTCATATGCAAATTTCCAAGCTTTTATTTGATTTAAACGACAGCACAATTCCTTAAATGAATATGTGTTACATCAAGAATATCTTCTTTCCTTCCTCCCTCTCTATTTCTCTCTCTCAATCTCGACTTTTTTTAATATTTATCAGCATGAAGCTCAGCAAAGCATGCATTTATATTTTTTTTTATTTGCCTGAAACCCATCAAATTATATTATCTTATTATGGATGTGTGTGTAAAACTTAATCTTAACACGAATTTAATTATCATGTTGCCTAATAGTCAGCCAGTCAGTCAGTGGCACATGGGTAATTTAATTTAGTTTGATTGTTGTAGCTGGGAAACTTTACTTTGTACAAATGTTGAAAGACTTTTGTTTCAACATTTCAGCAGGAGAGAGTTGCTGGTGTATGGATATGAAAAAAGAAGAAGAAAATCACTTTACAGCCTACAGATATGGGCAAATAAAAAATGGTTCTTAGTTCCTTAAACACTGTATGGTGCGATTTATAAATTGATATAACAGAAATATCAATTGAATTGTTTAGTTATTTAATGTGGCATAAGAAGTTTCTTTTAAAGAATATTTTTTATAAACAAATAAAAATTAATGCCAATGCCAATTAACATCAATGCCATATTAATTAGCTGGCATTAGCTAGCTAATTAATGGTAAATCCAATGCTGATGGCAATTGTAATGCTAATGCCAGTAGTGATGTTGGTGCCAATGCTAATGTCAATGCTAATTCTAATAACAATGCTAAAGCTAATACCAATGCTTGTGCCACTGCTATTGTCAATGGTAATGTTGATTTTAATGCCAATTCTACATCTCGTGCAGTTGTTGCCAATGCTAATATTAATACAAATTCCGTTTCCCATATTGGTACTGCTAATAACATTGTTAGTGACAATCTTAATACCAATGCTACTGGAAACGTTAGTGCCAATGCCAATATTAATGCCAATGCCAGTACTAATGGCAGTCCTAATGTTAGTGTTAATGCAAACGCAAATGTAATCCCTAATGCCAATTTTAATTGTCAGTAATCTGTAAGAAATCAATTCTGTAGATTAATAAACTGAACTAAACTAATGCCAATGTTAATGACAATGATAGTGCCAATGTTAATATTAGTGCAACGCAAATGTAATCCCTAATGCCAATTTTAATACTAATGCCAATGCCAATGACAATGCTAGTGCCCATGACAATGCCTATGTTAGTGATAATGCTAATGCCAATGCTCATGATAATGCTTATGCTAACGCCAATAAAAATGCCAATGTAAATACCTGTGCCAATGCTAGTGCTTATACTAATGGCAATGCTAATGATAATGGTAATCCGAATGCTAATGCTAATGCTAGCACTAATAATATTGCCAATTATACTAATGCTAGTGCTAATACCAAAAATATGTATTTACCGGTATTTAAGCCCTTATAAAAATGGCAGATAAATCAATGATTAATTAGCATAGTTTTTCTGCTCCTATTAGGAATTCTATAGATTCTTCGATATCACATTTTTTTTGCTTTAGCTCCGTACATTGGTAGCGAATATAGACCATGTATGTCTAGCTTGTTTTTTCGTTCGGGTAAAAGATAAAATAGATATTTAAAGCATAAGACTTAAACACAGTGCTTGAAAGACAAGACAACAAGTAGTTTATGGCATCATAGTAAAAAGTATTAAAAACGAGTAGTCGTTTTTTACTGCTACTATCATATTTCGATAGAGGCAGCACAAAAAACGAACACATTGAAGCAGCTTAGTTAATAACTGACTGTAGTTCTCTGTTTAAATAATTCTAAATATCAAAAGTATTTATGGGCAAAACAATAAAGCTTTTAATGAATTCGAAATGAGCTACAAGTCAACAGTTCCATATATCATTATCTTAAAACTCATTTTAAACATATTTGTTTTTATAAATATCCCTTTAAGTTTCAATTTACTTGGCAATGTTCATATTGTTGTGTGTGCTGTTTAAGAATCCTTTTTATATACAGATTCTTATTTTCCAGCATCCCTTAAGTGTTATGATCCTGGTATTGTACATGTTTTTCAATTGTTATTTTACAGATTTCCTTAAGAATGTTGCCACAACCAATGCCAATTTGTTTGTGCACGCTTGCAAGTTGAGCAAATATAACGAGAATTCATTTGTTGTTGTGGCTAAGCTGGGAATTATGTCATACTTGTATAATATTACATGAAGAAAGGTCATTTCGTTTCTTTTTATGGGGAAAATCAGTTGAGAGCATACAGTTGTACAAACAGAAATATTGTTATATGTTGTAGGTTTATATAAATAACTATCAATTATTTAAATGCCTGATTCATAAGAAAATTTCTTAGGTAGGAGAATTCCACTGCTACTGAACTGTTCATTTCATGACATATGTTATGTTACCTTAGGACACAGTGAAAAGAGGTTCTTTGTAGAGTCCAATGTGCAGACCAGAAACATCCAGAATGTTTGCCATAAACTCGGTTTCACTTAGCAATTGAGTCATAGATTTGTACTTGCCCAGATCATGACAGCTGGAAGCAATTTGGGTGCTTGGGTGAGCGTCGTGGTCCTTATGTCTTTAACTTTACTTTTCTTGTCATCTTTAAAAACGTGATTTTTACAATTTTATTACATAAAACTCTTCTCCATTCTGAGGAGGAAAAATTGAACTCAAGCGTAGCAAAATGGTTAACAATTGTAAATCATATACTTTAAGGATAAAGTTAAATTATTTTTTTTCTCTTGTGTTGGACAGTGTCATCTACTTATTAAAATAGGCTTAGAGTTTACCAATGAAATTTGTATGAAAATCACTCAATTTGGCAGTCTTCGAACTGGCGGTAGCTCCTGTCAGTCTCAAAAAACTTAAAAAATTCTTATTAAAGTCATACCCCTTCATTTACTAAATATGCCTGTTAATAATGGCTTTAATTGATGCCAGCAACAATGCAAATCAAATTGACAAATTTTAGTTTTGTTTTTGAGTCTAAAATATTTCTGATAAAATGATTAATTTACCGTAGATGTCAGCGTTATTTGTTCAAATGCCAATGCATTTAAATGGTTGACAACATATTTTGATTTTAATGATATTCATTTATTTAACTAAAGCGAACTGATACTGGAGTTCAATTTTATTACGTTTGAGTGTTTATTTTGTTTTTATTGTCATGCTAAAAACCAATTAACATTTTAAAGTTTCTCAATTCTATTTTTTTTATTTTTTTGCTCTCAATGAAGTTTACGTCAAAGGAAATACAAATGATGCTGTTGCAGCACAAAGCAGGCTTCTTCTTTCTTACGCTTCTAAAAACAATCTGAAAAACAAAAATAAAACTATAAAATCATCCCCAGGCTAAAATTTAATTAAAAACCTGTTGTAGTAAATTGTTTTCTACTCAAAGCAGTAATACCGGATGCAGCAACCAACTATTCAACATAATATTGTATTCTTTGTGACTGCGGAGGTTGTTCTTCAATTAAAATTTTGCTAAGCTTGACAATTTTCTTATTCTTTATACAGGTACTTAGGACAGTGGTGTGGGTTTATTTATTTTTAAGCTGGACAGAATGTATATTAGTAAAATAATAACTTTTCAGTTATTACATTTTTCGACAGGACCGCGAAGCCACTTGATATCGGATCATCGCCTTGTTGCATGCAAAACAGCAACAAAATTCAAAACTTTTTTACGCATTCACTTTAACTATATAGTCGAACTATATGATCAAGCTTTAGTTCGATTTTTACTTCCTTGAAATTGAGAAAGATTTTTTAATGATAAACTTGGGGTGATCAACATTTTTTTTTAAAGAAGACAAGATAAGTAAGATTGAATACTTACTGGCTGGGGTACATACCATGACTGTTGCACCACTACCACTTAGCTTCACAGCACCTGAATTCGCTTCTAGCCCAGGCCATGACTATTTGTATACTGTTTTTAGCAGCAGCGCTTATCCTTCCCACCATCTGAGCTTTTCATTACTGTCGGTCAATATTTAATCTTGTTGATCAACTTTCCTTCTTATCACTGAGGTTTTTAGTTGACTGGCATATAGTTTCATATTCGTTCACCAGCATCCAACTGATTTCAAATTCATTTTTGCATTTCAGTGTGTTTTTTGCTCTATTTCCGTGAAAACAACGGTTTCACACGGTTTGTTGAAACAAAACAAATCTCAAAACATTTTTGTTCTTTTTAGTGTAGATGTGTAGGCGAACAATGTCGAGTGACATCACGGGCCTGGCACTTTAAGTTATAAACAATAGCGGAAATCACCCTTGGTTGCACATCTGCAATTTTAGCAGATATAGCATGATTTTTTGCTACAAAGCGTGAGTGTCTTTTTCAAGTGTTTAGCAAAATAATAATATCAGCTGATTTTAGAGCAATGGAAAATATAAATATTTTTGTTTTGCAAATTGAGAAGGAAGTTTAGAAAACAAATTGCAAAAATTTCATTATTCATCTTTTCGTTGGCCGTCTTTTATTGCTGACTTTTTGTTTAATTGTTTATTTTTACTTTCTTCATTTCCTTCCCGAGTTTGCCGCATGAGATAAGCTAAGCCGCAGCCAATATTTGAAAAGCAACGCCGTCGATAAAATTTGCACGTGAAGCAACCGCCCGATTTTTTGCTTATTTTATAAAATTTAATAAAAATTATGCTTAATAATAGGTATAATATTCATCTTTTTCTACTTTGTGAATAATTCTTTGAGCAACGTTAGCATTAATTTAATTCCAGCACAGGCATGTTTTGTGACGGCCTTGCCGTCATACAGTTTTTTGAGCGCAGGAGTTTACGTGTTGAAATGTAGAAAAACAAGCAGCTGTTTTAGCATTTAGCAACATTTGCAAACACGGATCTGCAATGGTTTTTAGTTTTGCATATTTGCTTAAGTGATGCAAACATCGGTTTCATACATTTTGTTTTTGTAGTGTTGCAGACTATGGCACATATGCTACGGTTGCAATATCTGCAAGGTCTGCAAGGGTAATTTGCAATGAAGGGTGAGTTCCGCTAATATATTCACACAACAGCAGATTTCAGTGAATAACATCTGCTAAAAAAAAACTGTAAAAACATGATGAAGATTTAACTGCTACGCAACCACTTGATGTTTCGCATTCGCTACACTACTCGTCAGCACCCCAAAAGAGCTGACGTCACACTTGGCTCAGACAAACATATAAAACAAAAAAAAAGTTAGTTATCTGGGTTAATGTTAATTAAGTTCATAAATAGAAAGTAAAATTTTGTGGTGGCAGCCAGACGGCTTAAGTAGCAGGGCCGAAATCGTGAAGTCAAGCACCTTCAAAGCTCAAAGGGGGTGCTGATGAAGTGATTTTACTACGCAAAAACTGCCAGTTGGCCATCTAGCCCAGGAAATTTCAATTTACTTTACTTAATTGATACTAACAAAGCCAAGGGTTGAACTTTGAGCCAGTTATGAATTATATAAATAAATTTATTGCAGCGTATAAAACATCAGTAAATTTTTGGCTGTTTTTTTAGTGTCTCTGCATCTATTAGTAGTTATTTAAACTACCAATAGATGTAGAGATGTAATACCCCAGCGTATATATCGCACTAGCTCCGTTTGAATGTTAAATAAAATTTTATTGCAATCAGCTTGCTCGCTTAAAAACGGCCTCCTTATTTCATCTCAGCCAGTGCTACCAGGTTAGCAATATTTACTTGTTATTAAAAAACTTCTTACCTCAAGGCTGCTATTTTGTAAAACTAAAATTTTTGCTTTGCTTTGAAAATACTTACATGTTTAATTTTTACTTGAAAGGCCATCAAAATATTTATCAATAAGAACAAATTATATAAATATTATAATAACTCAGACATTTGTTTTTATGCTTTTTTTTCTCTTTTCTATAAATTACTTATCTTTATACAAAAGCTTTTATATTTTGTATTATTTTCCTGGTGTTTTTTCTTCGTACATAAAAAAGCAATAAAATATGGAACAAAAACAAAATTCAATGCTTTTGTATGAAATCTCGGACACATGCCTGGTATGCTGTGAATTGTATGTGCAAGCGAATTTACACTACTTATCGTAATTATAGTACCACTTTCTATTTTCCAGCTTGTTTACAAGCTCTAGGCTATTAGAACATAGAAATACTTCTTGCGATTTCGCTCTAGATTGATCGAACATACGTAGATATTATCGAGTTCCAGGATTAAACATTGATTAGAATTAGCCATACTTTGTCACGACGGTTTTCAACAGCGAAAATCCGATCGAGTGTAGTCCAAGGTAGTTATCGTAATGAAAATAAACAAACATATAGTCATACGCTTATATTAAAAAAAAAAAATAAAAAATTAATAGCTATTTCATATCTAAATTAAAAAATTTTTGTACGGAAGTTTTCAAATAAAATACTTACACCCATATTCATAAAAACTAGTGAAGGTTCATTACACGTTTATTTGACAAATATTCCGTAGAAATACGTCAAATAAGAGCTTAATAAACTTACAATAATTTTTATGGATATGGCCTATATAATAAAGACTTTAATTTTTTTGAATACAAACCATAAGCTTTGTAGCTTTCTACTTACTGTTGACTTGAACTTTTCTGGGCCGAAATCGTTCGCAGCTCTTTAACAACATTGCTGGTAATGTTGATAATATTGCTGGCCTTCCTAGTCACTACACATAATAAATATATCGTTGTGTTCAACCCTACGGTAAATTAATTGATTAATTTTTTAATTAATTTCTATTATTTGAACTTTTTCTTATATAATTATTTCTGTATTAAGTTTATCAGGCTCAAGTTCTTTCTATATTATCTTTGTGATTGATATTAATTAAAGACATCAAAGACATTTAGCAGGGTGGACAACTAGTTGTTTCGAAGACGGGTGCTGACGAGAAAATGTATTAATTCAGGTCCAGAAAGGAACCCTTTCAAAATATTTACTATATTTTTCAGCTGTCTATTTATGTAAATATTTTGAAAAGCTTCATTTTTGGACCTGAATTATCACATTTCAATTGGCTCTTAAAACAAATAAATAATTACGTTCATATTTGAATATTTAAAAAGCTTTTACTTTTTGATACTTTCAAAAATACAAATCGTAGTAAACTTTTTTATGGACTTAAGATAATTAATACTCAGCTGTGTGAATTTAATTACTTGTTGTCACAATGTGACAGGCGTAATGAAAAAATTAAATATTAGAAAAAAATCTAAAAAGCTGTTTTCTATCTGTGGGGCTGCAGCGTCATATCGTTGGTGCAGACGAGCTTGCTATGAAAATATATTCAAACATTTACGAAGTAGTAACAGCTCTAACCATTTTGCTTTTTTTTTTGTGATCAATAAGCAAAATATTTCAAATTCCATACCGAATACTCAGTTACTGCAAATATTCACTTGATGGTAGCAGCACAAAGTATGGTGCTCTCCATGCTAATTTTTCAATGATAAATGATGCGACCGCTCAAATTAATTGACAACAAATTTGACGCAATGAATGACAAATGGTGACAAGACTGACAGTTATTATTCAATCGTTTCTTACTACAGTGTGCTATTTGATGTGTAGTTATAGTGTATCAATAGTTATTGCACACGGTGTGCTTTAGTGTACATGAGGTATTGGAAACAATAGGACATGGCATGCCAGTAGTACCAATGGATGGGACATAACAGTTAAAATTCATACAAATGAATGCAAACATATTCAATACACATGTGAAGACAAAAGAATATGCAGGATATTTTTTTTCTTGTCTTTTCATTTTTTTTTTTTGTAGATTTTGGTAAAACTATGAATAGTTTTTGAATTCCTTTCAAACACATATATCAGCCACTATTTTATAAGCAAACAGTAGTGGTTAAAATTATTATGAGAAACATTTTTTCTTTAAGAAAGTATTACAATAGGTCTAGATAAACTTGGAGACTAGACCTAGTCTAGAGTCTACATGGTTACCTATAGCAAATTATATATAAATAAATTTATACTTAAGCATTGAGAAAGTATTATAAATTTTGTTTAACACATATCTCAAATCAAATATTTACATATTTATTCTAACAGTTGGAAAAACTAAAATAGGTTAAGCAACCTCCATAGTGCTTCATTGTAGAAATATCCACTTTCATATGCTGGTATTCTTTGAGTAAAGTAAGAAAACGAGGAATTGTAGTGAAAATCGGACACGCCCTCCTCCCATATTTGAAATTTAGTGAACTGCCTTAAAATGGCAATCACTCACCCTCTCATGTACGAAATCTGAAATTTAAATCACACTCAGGCACTCACTCATTTTAGCACCATGAGGCAATCCGTTATTTTCACTACAACTCCACATCTCTAATGCCAACAATAGTTAAGGCCGTGTCAGATAAAACTTTTGCTTCGCGTTGCGTTACATACACGCTTTGACATTTAAGATAAATGTACATGTTTATATGGCACTTGTCACATAAATTTTTTTTTGACGCAAAGCAAAGCAAAAAGTTGGGCATCTTTCATCTTTTTGCACGCTTTGACAATTACCTGCTTTAATTTTCTTTTATTTTTTCTTGGCGTCAACAGAAATCAAAAAAAAATTCCAAATAAATAAATAATTTAATAAATTTAATGAATAAATTCATTTGAAAAATATAATAAACAAAACTACAAATAAGTACATATATAAAATATTTTATATATTCAATATTTTATTGATAAACAAACAATGCGCGGGTCTTGTCAAAGTTTTTATTGTGACATACACTTTTTGTTTTACGCTTTTCTTTTAAAGTTATAAACGTCACGCAAAGCAACAAAGTTTTATCTGACACGGCCTTTGCCTGCTTAGCCGAGATCACAACCGGAAATACTAAAGATAAGTTTTGGAGTCTAAATTTCAGCTTGACTATTTCCAGTCATATTTGGCAAACATTTATATCCACATTCGTCTTTATTTTGCTACTGAAAACATTTTGCCTAAACTACAAGTTTGTTCTTAACACATCACTGAGTTCTTTTTTATGCTGTTGTTTTTTTTTTTTTTTTTTGTTAATAAACCATTAGTTCTTTTTCATCTTAACTGTTCGTAGAACAGCAAACGTACGTGATGTGTAAAATATGAAATAAAAAGAGCAAACAAAGGTTTAATTACCCATGTGCTAGATTTTGGTATTGTCTATGGAAATTGTTTTTCTTTTGTCAGCTTGAAAGAAAATTGTTATGCAAAATAAAAGCTTAAACATCATAAGCACAAAGTAGCTCAACTTAAAGATTTAAAAATTAAAAACAAAATTCACACTGAAATCCATGCTCATCATTATTTGCTTTAAATCTAAACTTTAATATTATGTGGTATTTAAACTTAATTCTTGAACTTAACTTACTGGCCAAATGTTTAAATAATAATATGATTTTTCAAGCAAATCGCTTTTCACCGTTTGACTTTGTTGAATCATTGTATGATGTTTTCATTTCTGCTTAAGCATTATTCTTTTTCCAATAGCTCTTGCTTTGTTATTTAGAAAGTTTCTGCTAATTATTTCCTTTTTCTATTTAATTGCCTTTTTTTTTCTTTTGTTTGTTCCAATGAACATCTCTTATCCGCAAACTCCACTCTTAACCCAAATTGGTAATTAAATACTTGTACAAACTTATTTCGAACTAAACAAAAGTTAATTGATTTATTGTTTATTATTTATTGAGCATGTCTGAAGTTATTCATATATTCAATGTTTATATTATGATAATTAAATATTGGAATTTCTGTGCGTATACAAATAACAAAAAAAAAAAAAAAAAAAGAATGCGTTCGGGGGACCCCCGTTAGGAACGAAGTTCCTTACGTTCTTTCTTCATCTTCCATTGTAATACAAGGTGAAATCTGTATGTTTTATTTGATGTTGTTTTTGAAATTTTGAAATTTTATATGCTTTTTAAAATTTTTGGAACGTTTTATTTTTTTACTTTTGACACATGCAGTATTTTTTTTTTTTGTCAGTCTGCTACAAAACGAGGAAAATTTTTCAGTATTGCTGTTTTGGTTGTGACATACTTTACTTTTGCGACATCTATCAACTGATAGTGTCCGTTTTCACAACTAATTAACATTTATTGGTGGGTGTCTCCGCTGACAGCAGCGGAGACACCTACACAATTGTTTGTCGACAGATACACCAATACATATAAACAGCTCACACGCTTTCGTGACGATTTCTACTAATTTCCACTACCAGCAAAGCCGCGTTAAGGAACTTCGTTCCAAAAAATTGTGGTGGTATTGTACAATTTTCGATATTCTCCTTGATCAAAAATATGTGAACACTAAAAATTAAGAGCCTGATTCATAATAAAAGTTTCAGTTATATTAAACTCTTATTTAACAAACTTTCCAAATAAATTGGTCAAACCTGAAATAGTTTTTGTGAGTAACGATTTTAACTTAACGCTTCATATTTTCCCATGACTCCTGAGACATAATTGAGTTTCAATGTCGTTAAGCTCCTGAGTTATTCTTGGCTTGTTGATAAACAGGTTTATTCTTAAATTTTGGATTTTGGTAAATTATTCATCCACAATTCACGCCAGCTGTATCTAAAGTTCTCTGAATAGCCAGACGAAGGCCTGTGACACTCTTTATCAAGGCTTTAATTTCTTCGTGTACTCCCTGGTCTGTGATAAAATAAATTTAACTTATTTGTTTGACCATCAAAAATGTCTTCTCATATAAATTACAAACAATAACCAACATGTGTTGCTGTAAATTATTAATTTTTTGCTCCTTTTTTATTATAGTAAAATTATCGTGCGCAAAACAAGCCAACACATTAATTTTTGTTTAAAGCGTTTGCTGTCTGCAACGTTTGTGTTTTCAACTTTAGACCATCATCGTTTTATTATTGTCAGCCATAAATATACAATTCGGTAATAAAATGCATATGAATTTTTCTGATTTATAACCAATTTTTTAATTTTGCCTTCGGTCTACAAAGTTTAACCGAAAATGCAACTGTTAAGGATAATAAATTATTCCAGCCATAAAATCGATAGACAATATATGGTAAAAAAAAATTGTCTGAGCATTTAATAAAATAAATTGTCTTGAGTGACAATCAGCGTGGTAGGGGTTTGTGAATTTATAAATTTTTCAAAAACAATAATAAAAAAAGAGAGGAGAGATTTTTTAGGAAATCGGTGCTGTATCGAAGAGGTGTCGAAGTATCGATAGTACCATCATCAAAAATCTCAAGACGCTGAAATTAAAATTGCAAGCAATTAACAATTATAAATTATAAAGATTATAAAGTTGTAAACAATTGTAAAATTGTAAACAATTAACAATTATAAATCATAAAAATCGATTATAAAGTTGAGCTCATTATTCCAAATCGCTGGGCCCAGCTTAAAGCTTGAAAGCGTTATCATATCACCTGATACAACAACAGCAAAATCAGTTGGAAAACAACTAAATGTTAGTTAGGAAATATGTACCGTCTAATTCATAAAAATTATAACAGATCTTATTTGACAGTTTTTCATACAAATATGTCAAATAACAGTCTTATAAACCTGTTATAATTTTTGTGAATTAAGGGGGTTAAAGTTTATTTTAACTAACTGAAAAACACGGTGATAAAATTGAAAGTTAATCGCTAGACTAAATATTAGACTATCAGTAATGCAGAGCTTATGTAATAGAAGGGCTAGCAGCTGCTGCTTAAAAACGAGTATGCAATAATAATAATGGTTATACAACATTTTCTTATCGCTACATGCCGCGGTAAAGGGCTTATTAGATTCGGCACAGCATTCCTGTGTGTCATGTGTTTGGAACAGCAAAATATTTTCCTATTATTATAGTGGCTGTTTAGCTCTTTATTTATTGCTACTCTTCACAAAGCACCATCAACAGTTGCTTGAGCTCATACCGCCTACCGCGTACCTGCATAGCAAAACCCTGCTCCATTAAAACCTCTTTACTTTAACAAACAATTTACTACAATTGTATGCATGTATTTTATATTTTCTTTTTTTTTTCTCCCCATTTTACTTTTTTTTTTAGATTTATTTAATCTAAAGCTCATTTATTTCATCTTTTGCATTTGTTAGTTTCAGTTCAGTAAATAAATTGTTTGCATACATCTTGAGTATGCATGTATGTTTGGGTGGCTGTGTGGGAGTGCGTGCGTGTGTGTGTGTGGGTCCTACTAAACATTTCTCATTGATGTTTCCTCTTCATTATTTGGTCCCATTCCTTTTTTTCCGGCTACCACATAATCAGGCAACTGGAAATTTCAACAAATCATCATGTAATTGCATATCGCCGGCCAAATGGTAAATGGACACATTTTTACATGATCTGACATGGTTTTTTCACAAATCTGTTTATCACTCCACTCTGGATCATCATCATAGCTACTTGAAGAGTGTTTTAATTTGTGTGACAAAAAGAAAGCTCAATGTTACAATTTTAGCGAACAAGTAAAGTAAAAAGAAGGTAGAAAAACCACCACAATTACTTTAGTTCCCTGTTTCTTATTGATCATTCACTGTCCATTCACGACGATTGGAGTGATGAAGAGGTTTTAGTTGTCGACTTAATTCCACCTTGGAAGCGTGTTAATGCAAGAGAAGTGCAATTGTTGGGCACGATGATGAAATAGGGTGGATAGATCCATCCATCCTCAACTATTTACTGCCGTAAGCACATCTCCTACAGACCCAATGTGCTCGAACTTCTGTACGATTTTTTCGATTGTATGCACATTTGGACTATTAAATTCATCAAGTTCGCTCACTTTCATATTAAGGCTGAATAACAATTGTTAAGAACTTTATTGGGCTTGAGTTCGATTCTTACTTGCTCAAGGTTGACAAAGATTTTATGTCATCAAATTGGAGTGATCAACATTTTTAAAGAATTTAATATTTTTCTTATATTTTATCACCGGTATTCATAAAGAATAAAACATTGATGAAATACATTTTAGAACAATTTTTTCATATCAAATTTGTTCTAAAATGTATTTGAGCAACTTTTTATTTTTGATGAATACCGGTGTATATATTTATTTGAGCTTAAGGTCTTTTTATTAGAGAATTTGAGTATCTTGAGTATAATAATGAAAAATATAATAATGAATAATAATTAATTCGGGTCCAAAAATAAATGAATAATTATTAAATATTTTGAAAAGGTTCATTTTTGGACCTGAATGAATACATTTCAATTGGCTCTTAAAGCAAATAAATAATTAAGTTCATATTTGAATGAATAATGAAAAATGTTTTGATTGGTTTTTTTTCTCTAATAAAAAAACTTTAAGCTCAAATAAATATATAAAACAGTTTTAAAGAAGACAAGAGAAGTAAAGTTGAAGAATTACTGACTGGGGTACATACCATGGCTGTTTCACGACCACCATGTCACTCATCAGCACCCGAGTTGAGCTCTCGAGGGATGAATTGGTAGAGTACCCTACTAAGAGTCCCAGAGGTCGCAGGTTCGATACCTGCCGAAGGCTTTGGGTGTTTCTGCAGACAAGTCAAAAGCTTTGCAGTTTTGTGTTTGTTAAAAAAAAAGTTTGCTTCAAACCCCGGCCATGACTCAAGTCCGATAAAATTATTATCAATTGTATATCATATAGTTCGATTATAAAGTTAAAATTAAAGCCTTAATAACTTTAATGTATTGCTGAACTTGTGTATCTTTCCATGGTTGAAATGGAGTTGGTCTGAAATTGGGAAATATCAAATTAAATGCATAAAAATGCTTGACGTTTAGGTGTGCTTTACATTAAGCATCGGCTCTTGAAGTTTAACCACCCGTTTACAAACAGTTATAGGTTTCGAGAAACGGTGCTAAGTTCTAAGGAATTAATTAATTCTTTTTAACTGAAAATGAAAAATGTAAGTCCCAAAGGCGGTTGTAAATAAATTAAATCACGTATTTAAGTCGGTGTAAAACTTGTGTGTGCGATTGAGAGTTTGTGTTAGACTTAAAAATAGGCTCGATGTTTTTCAAAATATAGTACATATAAGCAAAATCATTTGAATTGTTGTTCGTCTTACAGAATTTTATGTCTCTTTATGATTTAGTAAGCGATATATAATTTGCCCATAAGAACATACATAAAGACGTTACTTGCTAAGTTTTTTTTTTCGTTTGTATTTGTTTCTACTTTCTGAATTGTGCTTTCGTTTTATTTGCACAACTCATTTTGTTTTATTTACAAATGCTTATATCTTGAATAATATGTATTTTTTTTTCGTATTTATTATTTGGGTAATTCCAAGGGGGATTTCCTGGGCAAAGAATTAATTGATAAAAATGTTAAAGATTTATGAAAACAATTATATGGCAGGAAAAACCAGTTTAGAATGCGAAGATAACGCAGATAATTTATAGGCATGATGCAAAACCAGCAGCTGATGAAGCAATAAACTCTTACAACCAGCTTCAAGCCAACAGGTGCGTATATGGTCATATGGACTCAAACAAGCCGTAAGTTGCAAATAATATCAAATTGAGTTTTTCACTAGATATGATGAACCGTGTTAAATTACATGCTGTTGCAAAATTTTGCAATTATGCCCTTAGCAAAATATATAAAACTTATAAACAAGATTCTTAAAATATTGCTTATACGAAAAAATGAGATGTATTGCGCCAATGCTGATGAGTAACGAGGTGGCTGTGAAACAGCCACATACTACGGTAAAGTCTCCATTTTTACTTTTCTTGTCTCTTTTAATAATATTGGTCCACTACAGTCTAATCAGAAAAATTTGTTTTCTCAATTTCGAGGGAGAAAAATTGAACTCAAGTCCGATATTAGTTCAGGTGTGTAAAAGTTTGCACAGTTGAACTTCTACACAATTCTGTAGTAGAGACGAAAAAAAAAAATTCTGTTAGCCAATATAATTTTTAAACCCTGTTTACGTTGATTTTTTTTTATCTGTGAGTGAAAGAAATTTTTGTATCTTGTGGGATGGAGTGAAAAAGACAATTTTTTTAATGCTAGACTTCAGCATATGCTCATTATAGTTGTTTGGGTAACTACTCACATGTATGATTAACTGGATGAGTTTATACACAGCTGCTTACGAAACGTTGTCGTTGTGGCTGTGTGTTTCTAGTTATTTTCTTGTCTTTTTTAGTTATGATCAAAGTTCATAGAGACATGTTATATCCGTTGGAAACTTAAATCCACTCAAAAATGTACTCGTATATAAAAAACACTTGATGGATTTTATTCAAGTTCTAAAAGCAAATACCACTGCGGCATCATTTAGTGCTGCTGACAATAAATAAGTAACTAAAACTGCACATAAAAATCAGAGCTTTCCTAAATAAATAAAACCCATTTCAATGAGTTTTGCAGCAGCACTAAGAAAAACGAATGAAGAATCTACTCCCAATAGGTATAAAACATTTTTGTTAAATGTTCAAGAGTGCACGTAATCCATAAAATAAATCCATTTTAGAACATTTTTATGTCATCGCACAGCTGTTGTATGAACTGCAAACTGCATATTGGATAAGTGTGTTTACAAGCAATCGCACAAAAAAAAAAGAAAACATTCAATACCGCCAGAATGTGCACATCAGCCAGACATTTGCCAGTAGATACCAGGGCCAGCAATACCAATAGTTTTTAGTGTTTTTCATACTGCTGCTATTGTGCGCTAACTTTATTTTTAGTTTTCTTTTTATGTCTAGTTTTTTTCATTTTAATATGCCACTAGTTTTTGAATTCTATGTTAGTGGTTGCTGTAGATTGCAATGGAAAATATGAGATTTGTTACTATAAAAATCCCTTCAAAGATTTGCGACAAAATCAATAATATTTTCGCACAGTTTGGATGCTCAAATTAAAGTACAACATAAAGCAAAGATGTGAAAAAAAAATTAAATTTTTAAATTTTTGCCATAAAGAACAAAAACAAAAATATTCAAATATATGTACATGCCATAAAAAAAAGAAACAGAAAAATACAAATTAAGATACAGGAATATTAGAAAAATTCAGATTAAATGAAACCCAGTTTTTCCCCTCTTTATTTAAAGAAGTATAAAAAACAAAATAAGAAGGCATTGTAGCTGGGACCACTAGTTGTTTTGTAGCCACATCAGCACACAATAGGATGCGAACTTTGGCTCCTGGCCACCTAGTACTACTGCATACTCTTTTTCAAGCAATAGCAATTAGTTATGAAATGCATTATTAATGTGACTAGTTATGGGAAATAAAACTGAGTCTCAAGCTGGGGGACAGCTACTTTAAGGCCACAAAACCTCACCTCAGCCCACATAAGATTTCGAACTCAGCCACTTGCATTTATATTTTTTATCGTTTTTAATTCATAACTATTACCCAAAATAATACAAGTAAAATTACAACTGAAGCTGGTAGATAGCTCCAGCTCCTCGCACTAGCAGGCCTACATTTATAACCTCTCTCGCGTTATTTTTAATGGATGTTGCTTCTGTTTTATAGCCATTAATAATAATAGAAAACTAAGACTAATACTGAAGCTGGGGGCAAGCTAATTTCTCATTAGAATTCATGTGATCTCAGCCCCTGCTTTTGTATGCATACCGTTTGTGGCTCATTTTCATCCATAATGGCAGTAAAGTGAAGTTTATATTAAAGCTGGGGGACAGCTGGTTAAAGTTCGCAACGTTAGTCATGGGCATATTCATAAACTCAAGCATGTGCTTTTGAATTACCATGGTTTGTTATAAATAGGCATAAACAGAGCTGGAAAAAGGAATTAGAGCTGGGGGACAGCTATTTCAAAGCCGCAACATTAGCCTTGAGCACTCATACGTCTATAAATGCTTTGAAATGAACATCGTTATCCTTCAAAATAAATCATAGTTATTCTTTAAATAAACTGTAGAGCTAGAGCTGATACTGCAGCAGGGGGTCAGTTGCTTTATGTTCGTAGTGTTTTCAATCAGCCGCCATATGTTCGCGAGCTCAGATATTTGCTATTTTGAATTCATAATCTTTGTAATAAACATCTCTTTATCAATCTGGACAACTGAAATTAAAATATGCTGCAGCTGGGGGACATCTTATCCTCTCAACAGCAGTTGTATGGTCTGAGGCATATACTTTTGAATGCATGAACTATTTAAGCGCCACAAGCTTAAATATTTCAGCGACTAAGTTCTTTCAGTTTTTAACCTTAATTTAAATTGCTATAGAATGTACTTGCTGTTGTTAAATCGTACTTGTTTTCGTTACTATTTTGTGTTTTCTGAATCCACAAGTTCGACTTACTGGTGGTGATGGTCAAATAAAATGTACCGACTAAAATGTAGCGGCGTTGAAATAGTCGGTTGTGTACTTTGCTACAACGTTTAACTTGTTTTTAATCAATTAATTAAAAAAAATTTTAATAACGTTGGAGGGGATCTATAGCCTATTAGGAATTCGATACACTGAAAAAAAGTTAACTCAAAGAATTTGTAATGTCAATTAAAAAGTTTTTTTAATAACTAAAATTCGTGTGATTTTACACTAACAAACTATTTTAATTAATTTTGTGATTGATCTAATGAAAATTTTAATTGCACCAATTAGATTTGTAATTCAGTCAATTGAAAAGTTTAATTAATGAACTCATATTTTTCTGTGTAACTCAAGCAAAAATTGTTCCTTTGAAGTAAATTTCTTACGGAAATCCCAGAAAATTTAGAGTCCAAAATGAACTTTTTGTAGCAAAAAAATGTAAAACTATTTTTACACCAACACTGCATTCAACCTGCAGATGTTTGCGAGATGTTCACACTTTGAACACTTTTTTTAGCTGAGCAAATTTTAACACCTACAACAGCAGCGGCTTGGTGCCATCCCTTCTGTACCAGCATTTAGTTAATATTATTACAATAAAGTTTATATACTCTATACTTATCTAGCATCAGTTCTTAATATTCTCACATCAGAAATGAAATAGTTGCCTTAAAATTATTATTTTTACTTATAACATGTTTTTACTTATTACAATTATTTTTTATTGCACATTGTCTTTATAATTTCTAACTTCGCCAGCGAATAGTAAAACATTGGCCGTCTTTTCGATAATCAAATAAGCAAAGGGACGATCCACATAGAATTGTGATGGTGAAGCCTTGTTGCCTAAAACTGCAGTTGTAACAGCTCCCGCCTCTGTACCCTCCTCATTGACTATAATACGTGTTGCATGGAAAACGCTTGTAACATAATTATCGGTAGCAATTTTATCTAAATTTGCTGTTGCCACATCAAATAAATCATGAATTCCCATCTGACAAAAAAAGCAAAAAAAAAACAACAATTTAGAATCAACTAAAATGAATATAAAATTATAAAAGGCAGAAATATTTGTAGTTCAAGTTGTAGTACAAAAATGGTTTTAAAACAGTTCAAATCCAGCATAAATTAAAATGCTCGTATTATATTGTGCAACAAAATCGAATAAGTTATTTTAAAGCTTACAGCTTTCAAACACCAAATGTGTCAAGCAGTCTTTTTGAAAATCTCATATTTTAGATTAAGAAAAATGGAAAAGAGCAATTTCATAGCATTAGAAATAATGATGAAAAATGCGGTGATAGTAAATGGTAAGCAAATATTTTTGCATTTACTATGCAACGTATAATTTAAAGTGACTACACTGCTTAAGTTACATTGAAATATCGATTTGCTTAAAATAAAGGCATCAATAATTCTACAAAATTTTAATTAGACATATGCATACATACATATGTATTATATTTCACTAGCTTATCACTACTACTTACATTTTTTAAAATCGGTCTTAGCGAGAAATGAGATTCTGTGGTGAATTTGGGTAGAAATACTTCAACTTCTGGCTTATCCTCCTCATCTACGTAGTACTGAGTAGCTTTTTGTAGCTGCTGTAGAATTGGTTTGGTACCGATGCGTGCTAAGCCGTGCACAACTTTGTTAAGTTTCACACCTACAGAGAGAGCGAGAGAGAGAGAGAGAGAGAGAGCAAGAAATGAGTTTCATTCTTAGCTAAATATATACACTGTTTTTACCTATTTTTGGAAAAACTATCAACATAGATAAACGATTTTCTTTGCCATAAGGCAATTCAAGAACAGAAGCCTCTATGTCTCTTACATTGACATAAGTAAAGGGTCCCAGTTGCGTCATCATATCAACGTTGCCCAAAATATTGCCATCTTCATCGTGGAAGGGAAGTGGTCTTGTCTTGGAAAATTCGAAAGGATACTAGAATATAAAAAGTTAATTTTACCATTAGATTTTATTAGCTATAAAAAATTTATGTTTCATCATATACTGTTGGAAGTTATTTTTACTTTTCCTATTTTCCAGAAGCAAAATTAAAATCAAGATGTTTTAATTTTGAATATTTTATTACGACTGACAAACATTTAGAAACTACTATGATATAAAGAAATTAAAAATTAAAAATGAAGTACTGTATAAAATATGAGTGTTGGAAAATTCAAACATTCAACATATACTATATACTTATGCTAGCTTACCCGGCCAAGTATTGCTGTGGCTCTTGTAATAGTACGATTTCGAACACCATTTGGAGCAAAAATATCTGCCTGACACACTTTTTCAAGAAGTAAAACTAATTTTGAAAATCGCTTTATAAATAAATATATAATAAATTATAAGTTATGCCAAGCTGATTCTGATTAGATGTGCTTACAAAGTAAAAGTTATTTTAAAAGACAGTTTATAATTGACCAAGTCATATGAATAGCAATTTAATTCCATTCAGAAGAACATCGATTTCAAATTTGATTTTGAGAAAAAAATTGAAATTCTAATTTGACTAGAAAATGCGGCACGTATTTGTTTAAATATTTCTTTACTTATTTATTTAATTCGTCAAATTCGATAAAAAGAATATTTATATACTAATTTTACTGAGAAATTTTAATTTATTTCACTGATATTCTAAACAGGCCTTTGCTTTTAAGGACTGTCTTTAATAATGTCAATGTCTTCCGCTAGTAGTTTGGATAAGTACAACAGGAGGTCTTAGGACCCAAGTAGGCTGGTCTCACGACTAGCAGTCCCTGAAGCATTTGCTCAGAAATACTTGAAAAAGCAACTATGAAAGAAATGACCCAGTTCTTCCAAAAGCGATTTTTTTTCATTAAAAAAAAATAATTGTTCATTTTATTGGCAAACATTTTTGAAAATCCTTTTATGATTGACAGAAATATTTGAAGAAAAACTCTTTCCGAATATTCTCTTATAAATGGCCCAGCTATTCAAAATACAATTACCTCCAATTTCGTAATTATGTACTTATGAGAATTTAGAAATAAGTTTATATGCCTAGCTTTCATGTACGCGTCATTCGAAACCAGTTCTTCGTACTCAAAAATATACCAATTTAAAATTTAATTAAAAAAATGTTTCAATGCTCATTTAGCTCAAAAACATTTATAAAATTTAGAAACCGATTTATAAGGCGCCAAGTTACTTAAAAAGTAACACAACGGGACCTTTTCTAGGACCCAAGTGAGTCGGTTTTAGGACCGGCGACCCTCGTAACATAACATACTTAAAAAGCAGTTGGTTTTGTATTTGCAAAATTGGCAATTTTGAAAAACCTCCATTTTAGGAATACGCTCAACAAGCATTCATATTTGTAAATTACCCGGTTATTCCAAAAGCCAATTTTTTTTTGATTTCGACAAAACTTTGACTCCAAAAAAATTAATTTTTTAAATAAAACAAATCAAAAAAATCAAAAATCGGTTGATAAGCTTTGTCGAACCTGAATATAATTCAAGTGCTTTTTCAACTGAAAACAACTTTCAAAAAGCAAAATATACATATGTTTGCAATTCGAAAAAAAAACTTAAGCTTCTTTACACAGAAATAATTTAAAAAAATTCCAAAGAGTTTTAAGAATCAGCTATAGATGAACAGTTTATTCAAAAATCAATATTTTTCAACTGTTCATTGCTGTAACGTGCTTTAGTTCGATTTAAATTCCTCCAAATTTTTTCGATTGCAGAATTTTTGATTTCGATAGGAACTTCTAAGCTATTTTTCTCCGACACTCTCTTGAAGTTGTTTAAAAAGTTTTTTTTCGATTTCAAAAAATTTCGATTTAAAAAAAATCGATTTCGAAAAAGTTCGATTTCGAAAAATTTTGATATACGAACAAAGTTTTGGTGCTCATTTGTTTGATTAACACGTTTAAAAAGAAGAACAAAATTTTGGAAATCTTTTTGCAGACTATTTTATTCGATTTGAAAAACTCTATAAAAAAAGTACAGCGTATATTTTCCGCTGGACATAGTTACACAAAACAAAAATAATGTTCAAAATTTGGATTATAGAAAACATTTCCCCTCAAAAAATTAAAAATTAAGCCTATTTTTCAGGTTGAGCATAGATAGAAAAAAAGGAATTCTGAATTTTTGGCTTATCAATCTGACACTAACAATGACAACAACATTTTGTTAACTGATTTGTAAATGACTGGCTTATCTAATTTTGAATTGGACTTCGAACGAATGGATTTATAAAATATAGCACATATGTAGGTCGTTTAAATATTTGTGTAAAATTTCATTTATATTGATTGCGCACATTATAATGAGCAAACATTGTGAGCTGAGAACTCTGTAAAGCACAAAATCCCCAGAAAACTGGAAATTTCTTTAGCTGGTGCTTTACATAAACATAATAGAAAAAGCCGACTATTAAGAGTTTTTTTATAAATTAAAAAAAAAAAAAATACAAAATTTAATAAAAAGTGCGTAAAGTTTTATTACGCTTTCAAATGTTGTTGGTATAGAGGCAAAAAAAAAAAATAAATTTTCCTTGGGGCATTTTTTTTTTTTACAAAATCGACTGTCTTTTACTACATACCTTCCATTTTCCTTTAAAGTAGAGTGACGAAATCATTAAAATATTAGCATCTTGAAAGTCTTGTGGCGTGACCGTATACGGCAGCAGACCTCTAGTGGCCGCCCTGATGTCCTTATTAATCTTGGTAAAGGTATTATTTACATCATCAAAATCTACGGGTATTAAAGCTGAGCCATAATCGCGCTCGATAATGTTCTCATAGTCGCGGTTAACAGGCTTATTTATGTTGGTGAACAGGGCATTAAAAGAGGCCACTTCAATGGTGGTGGTATTGACACTATAAACAGTTTTGATAATTTTTTTTGGAAATTTTTTTTTTTTATTATTTCTTTATTTTACTTACGTTAAATATGGCAAGATAATTTTATATGCTGCTCTAACAGCAGTTTGATCATTGCCGGTGTGTAGAGTGTTGCGCAGCTCTGTTAATGTAGTGCCACCTGCGCCTTCAGTCAGCAGCAGTAGCAGAGACCACACGGCAAATGGTGATACCATAAAACTGCGTGTAGGCACACTTATATGGGCATCAGATATCTGTTTCAGGAACTCCAGGCAAAACTTTTCCGCACCCTGTGATATTTGATAAGGCACAGCCTGTAAGCCTACTCGGTTGGCATTAACCCGGACCGTATTTGCAGAGGCCTGTGTAAGAAACACTGGCGGCCCTTGGCAAGTTGTTTCATAAATGAATTGCACTAGAAGCACTGTGGCGGCTAAAACTAAACACCAGATTTAATTTTAGTTATATTTTCGTGTAAACACAAAATTCAAGCAAATTTTTTTCTTTCAATTTAAAATATTGTTTATTCAGCAAAAATGAGATTGATTGTTGAAGCGAACACATGAGCTGAAATGTTTGTATTTTAATTCCATTGAAAGAAAATTACAAACAACAACAAAAAAAAATTAGCTCTAACCTTTGGGTTAATCCCATAGATATGACTACTGGCAATGTTTAATCATTAAAAATTAAACATCAAAATAACCTCAGGAAATAATAGCATCTACTTGTCCATAAAAAAAACATCAGAGCATGCGTATGTGTGTATGAATGTTTTCACTTTTAAATGAGTTCTCTGAGCCTGATCTTGAAGAATTTTAATGATAAAGACGTGCGCTGTTAAAGCAGAAATATTTTTTTTTTATTGCTAATAATTTTATTGTAAATATTTTATTTATAAATCACATGAGAAAGTATTTCCTTCCAGTCGAGTCATATAAATTAATGTACATTTACAAGTTTTACAAAGAAACCGATTCATTTCCACATTACAATGTAGCAGTTAAAATATGCTTTCGGAATGCCTTAGCAGGGATGAAAGGGCAACTTGAGTGCATATTCCTAATAGTTTAAAACTCAACTACAACCTCAAAATAAAAATAAATAAATTTTTTTTTAATATTTGATAACAGGATATTTTAGGTATATTATCTATTAATCGAATGCGAAGTGAAAGTCTTGACCTTTACTTTGATATTTAAATGATATTAAACTATCCTTTAAAAGTGTCATGTGTTTCTACTTTCATATATCCAAGTGAAATCGAACATTTTATGGAAAAGTTGTTTTGGATTTCTAATAATTTTCTCGGGCTTGAGTGCGATTTTTACTTCCCCAAATCAAATCGAATTTCCACCGCCTTCATTGCTGACTGAATGTCTTCGATTTTCGTTCGAACTGCATAGAAAAACCCCTCTAGAGGCTTGTTGTTGTTGTTTCTGCTGTATTTTGTAAAATACTTTTTGTGTACTAAATTTGAAAACGGAAATATTTAGAGAAGAAGACCACAAAACAACCTGCACTTGCAGGTTGGTCCAACTTTTAGCGTATAAGTTGTAATTTGACAAATATTGCATACCAAAGCACTGCGTAGAAAACCCACCGCGATGTATGACTTGTTTCTTCTGTATTTTCTAAAAGTTGCAGTTTTAACGATTTGATTTAAAGTTAATGAAAAAATATTTCGTTATTTTGACCCCTTTTTTTCCTTATATTTTATATATTTATTTGAGCTTAAGGTCTTTTGTAATTTGAGTATTTATTTTTGTCAATATTTCGCTCTCCTGAAGAAGCTATCCGAAGGAGAGCGAAATATTGACAAAAATAAATACTCAAATTACAAAAGACCTTAAGCTCAAATAAATATATAAAGTTAATGAAAAAAAAAAAAAAATTAAAAGAAATATGTGTTTTTGCATTAAAAAATCTGATAGGGTTTCCTGTTTTAGTAGAACTTTAAGAAATTTATTAAACTATCAGAAAGAACATTTCTATGCACAAAAAAAAAACGTATTTAAAGCGCATTCTAAAACCAGTTTGTTCTACTTTAAAGCAGATACATATTGCAAAATAAAACAATACTTGAAATTCTGGCCGTAATACGTTATAACTCTTGTTCGCAAAACAGAAAAAAGTTACCATTAAAAGTAAAAAATTTAATAAATCGCTAATGACGTTTGTGTTCTTTGAAACATAATATTTCATTGTGTGACATTCAAAAAAAAATTTTTTTTTGTTTATAATAACTAAAACGCTTCAAACCTGTTTATAATTTGCAAACCTACGCACAAAGATACAAAATCTGATTGATATTCATATAGAAATGCTAATGACCTAAACATACATTTGTATGTAGTTACCGCGCCTTTATAGCAACTCAGTCATATCTCAAAAAACTAAAGCAATAACTCAGAGGTTCCTTACTAAAGTACAGAAAATATAATCGAAAATAATGTTTTCCATTTATAAATATTATTTAAATGATTTAAATTAATTATTGCACTATATAATGTGCATTTATTTTAACCCTTAAAACTCCCAAAAGTTTTGGGGGCATATCTTTAGCCTTATTAACCTCTAGATTTAAGGAAACATATTTTATATGTATAAGTGTTGAATTTTACTGCCTCAGAACTAAAAGAGATTTTTTTATTTGCTAAGAAACTGTGGTAATCAATATTTTTAAGAAAGACAAGAATGATAAAGTTGAGGACTTATTGGCTGGGGTATATACCATGGCTGTTTCACGTCCGCCAAGGCCCTGCTCCGCACCCAAATCACTGCGAATACAGGGTATGACTGCTTAGAAGGAAAACGATCATTCTAAATTTAGGTTTTTTCTAGATCAGTTTAGTTGGTAATGTGCTTGAAAATTTAAGTATACTATAAGCTATAATTTTTGAACCTTCACCAGTGTTGCCAGACAGAAGTAGGGAAAAATCCCTACATGTAAAAGTAGTTTTTATACGAACCCGGGCATTTAGACGGGAAAGTGCTTTCATTAAATTTTTGTATACGTATTGTGAATAAAAATTTCAATGAAATCTGTGACTTTCATGAAAATTTCTTGCTCAATTTCAAATTAAAGTGAAAGTTCATTTGAAAAATTTCGTCAAAGAGGAGAGTTGCTAGTATTGTAGTTTTGTTTACTACTGAAATAGAATTGCCAAGACTACTCCAAACATCAATTTATAGGGCAACATTCGAAACTAATTTTTATGGCTAAACTTTTACACCGGTATTCATAAAAAATAAAACGCTGCTCAAATTCATTTTAGAACAAATTTTATATGAAAAATTTGTTGTAAAATGTGTTTCAACAATGTTTTATGTTTTATGAATACCGGTGTTATTAGTTAATTTAATAATTATCACTATAAATATACTTCATTTGTGCTCTTCATTCATATATGCTGTAAAAATGTTTTAAATATTTTCTAATGTACAAAATAATTTAAAATTCACAATTAATATTCTACTGCAATCCTGAAAATTTCTATGTGCCGTGGAGTAGGCAACCGTGTTTGCTACCTTGTCACTTTACTTTCAGTAAATGTCAAAAAATTACATTAAATTACTTTTTCAGGCCTAAGTTCAACCCTGGGTTTGTCACTAATTTTAATTAATATCAATTAAGTAAAGAAAGGTAAAATTTAATAGCTAGGTGGACAACCGGCTGTTTCTGGGTAGCAAACACCCTTCACCAGCACCCTACGAACTTTGGACGTGTCATATTTCGCAATTTTGGCACAGCCGCTTTAACCAGTCGGCAGCCAAAGCTCACGCAATTTTACTTTCTGTTTTACTTTCAGGAAAATCTTGCTGAAAGCTGAGTTGAAAGTTAGAATACTGTGGGTGTGTTAGTAAAAAAGTGTGAGTGTATTGCATTTTTCAGGCATTTACTTTCCCGTCTAAATGAGATGTAAACTAGAAGCGTAAAGAAAGTTGGACAAATTCTCCAAAATGCTGGGATTTTTTCGTCATGTCGCTTTATTTATGAAATAAATGCAAACCTAACGTTTTTTTAGTAATATTTTTTTTTAAAACGGTTCAAACATTTTCTATTCGTTAAAATTGCTTAAAAATATATTTCCACAATTGTTTGTGGTTTAAAAATTTGTCGATATATTATATGTACGTATGTAAAAAGCTCCCTGAAGGGAAATATACTGAAATTAGATACTATTGTCTAGAGTTTTACTTAACTGCACTATAGGAAATTCAAAATAGATTCCCACTAGATAATGATTCGTTTTTTTTTTAGAGAAATGGGATTCTTAAGCCCCGAAAATGTTTTTGGAGAAGAAAAAGATGAGTTTAAATTTGAACTATTTTCCAAAAAAAAAAAAAAATTTAACACAAGTCTCAATGATCTCATGCATGAGCGGCGAATAATGGAATACAATTTTTCTACGAGTAAATTAATATCTTTTTAACAAATTTTTATTTATTTATTTATTTATTTATTTATTTATTTATATCAAGAACACTTAAGAATAGAATTCTTTTATTTATATTTTGGAGAAGAATAATAAAAATGAAAAACTTTAATGACGAAATTGTATTTCTAAATATATCGAAACTGGTAAGCATTGTGTTTGCTTTACCCCATGCTAATGCCGATGCAGAAAGGATTTTTTCAATAATAACCGATGTTCGCACCAAAAAGTAAAACAAATTGAGCCACACAAGTTTAATGTCAATTTATATACTAAGATCATTTCTGTAAGACAGAGAAAAAGACTGCATAAATCTCGAAAGTTTTGATAGTCATTTTAGGAAATTAAATTCGAAAGAACTTTATTAATTTTAAAATATTCTGTTGTTTGTGTAACTGTATTAAATTTTCTATTTAAAGATTTACACCCATATTCATAGAAACTATTGAAGGTTTCTTACACGTTTATTTGACAAATATTCCATAAAAATACGTGAGATAGGAGCTTAATAAACTTACAATAATTATTATGAATATGGCCTTTAGTTGAAACGAACTATAAATAATAATTTTAAAATTACATTGTTTTTACACTTTATTATTTCGTTTTTTTGTTTTCGAACCCTTATTTTTATATTTTATATATTTATTATCTTGAGCTAAAGGTCTTTTTTATTAAAAATATTTAGTTATTTTTGTCGATATTTCGCTCTCCTTTGGATAGCTTCTTCAGGACAATAATAATGAAAAAAAATTTTGATTGGTTTTTTTCAAAAATCAATCATATATTATGTTATGTTACGAGGGCCGCCGGTCCTGAGACCGACTCATTTGGGTCCTAGAAAAGGTCCCGTTGTGTTACCCGAAAAAGGCTGTAGGGAGATCTCCCTACACAAGCTCCACCGGTTCCACCCTGAACCAGCCCGATAAACGGATGAAGGATTCCACCCTGTCCAAACCGCATTCCGACACTTCCGGTAATCCCTCTAGTGACGGTCTTCCCAAGCAATTCACTCTCTTGTTAGAGAGGGCCGGACATCTGCAGAGAAAGTGTTCAACACTCTCCTCCTCTTCCTTATCTCTGCAACCTCTGCAGAAATCATTGTATGGAAGATTCAGTCTTCTCGCATGTGCTCCCATGTGGCAATGTCCAGTTAGAACAGCCACAAGGGTATGGAGCCTATGCCTCGGAAAGTCCAGCAAGGCCATAGTCTTCCTATGCTCATACCTGGGCCATATAAGACCCGATATTCGACAGGTAATCTCGTTCGACCACCTATCCTGCGCGATTCTTAGCAGCTGTCGTTGTACTTGCTGCTTACAGCTATTGAGAGGAATACCTACGAATTCGTCAATATCCTCCTGATGAAGGCGGGAACCGGCCTCAATCATAGTATTTACACTTTAATTAAGTGAAAGTTCTCATATTTAAATTAGTTGCATGTAACTACTACATGTGTATATATATTTTAAAATAACCTGTTTTTGTACCTGAATTGAATTTATCCTTTAGAATTTTATTTAAAAAAAAACTATTCATATTAATTTTTTTGAAAACTTTATTGCTTAATTGAATTTAATGAAAAGTACTTAAGTACGTATGTATAATTTTTTGTTTTTTTAGTTTTGTACTTATTTTGTTACCAAAGCTTTAATAAACATATACATATAGTTTTTTTTTATAATTAATGGTTTTCTTCTATGTTAATGACAAAAATGCGTAGGGATTTTTGTAGGGGAAAATTTTTTTTAACGTGTGAGGAATAATCATATTTTTTTAGCATGTGTAGGGGAAATCTGCTGGCAACACTGACCGTAAGATATAGAGCCTTGAAATTTATACGTTCTACATAGAGACAGCAGCTATTAAATAATAGTAAATTTTAAATTAATTATCTCTTGATCTAGTGTTAAACTTTGTCTAGAACTTGCACGATAGTAGGGAAGCCTTGCTGTTCGAGTTAGTCTCGTACTTCTCTCAATTTGGTTTGTTTTTTGACTTACAACTACTTTGCAATTAAGAATTTGTGTGTATGCATGTACATATGTATATACTTATATTACTTGTTTTATGGGGAGGCCAACTATGTATACATATTCAATAGGTATAACTGTAAACATATATTTCTCTAAGCTTCAATATGACTTAAATTGTGCATGATTCCGGCTGTTTTTCTAACAAACCGATAGATAACCTTGTTTAATTTGTAACTAAATCTCACCTTTGTTGTAAAATAACATTGCTGTAATTTTGTTTTTGTTTAGATCTCAGTATTGAGTATTTTTATTTGTTTGTAATTATTTTCAATTAAACACTGCACACCCAATTGTGCGATAAACAATTTGAAATTTTGTTATTTTATAAAGCAAAAATTTCCGGTGTTTGTATTAAATACATATATTGAAGTAGAAAAATTAATTAAAACAGGAACAAAAATCTAGTTCTGTATGCTTATAAAGTAGACAATGATAAGACAAGATCGCCGCAACTAATACATGTTTTATTTATGTTTATATAAGCCGATGTTGTTGTTTTAATTTTAGTTTTTTTTTTCTCTTTTGGCATGTAATATTTTATTTTACGCGCCGAACTGTTTAAACGAGCGTTCAACCCTGCACTGGCAACCACAACCGCACGATCGCAGAGATGTGTTCATACTAAGTTTATTTATAAACTTGTTTGGCACTGCTCTCTTTGAATTGAGCTTAATGTTGGCAAGCTTTAAGTTTTCAGTACTTTAAACGTGATCTGAGCAGGGTTGTCAAATAATGTGTTTTCTTGCCAAATGTAGAGATTTTGCTGTACTTGCGACTCTATGGCTAACTTTATGCCAGAACCAAAATACCCATCACAACCATTAAATTTTTTTGAAGCTTTATGACAGTGCTCTCGATTTTGGAGATTTGTCTTCAAATATGGGATTTTGGTGGGTGATTGAAGCAACAATTGCAATGCTTCTCTTCAGAAATTTGGTTGAGCAAACGATGTTGGTCTGCAGGCAAGTTTGAAAGCAAGTGCCTGAGATAACAACAACAAAGAATACGAAGTACACTAATTCTTGTAAATAGAAAACCAAATCCAGCAAACTATGTAGAAACTAATATGGCAAGAAAATATTTGCTTATTTTTTTTATTTAAAACATTTAATTAAAAAATATGCTCTTATTTAGGCCTGGCAAATTTTTGTTTTATTTACGTGGCCACTCTTTTTTTTCTTTGCAATACACTTTCAAAATGCATTCTTGATACGTTTCTCATGTCACAATAAAGCTGGAAACTTTCGTTATGAATCACGTTACAAATATGACGTCAAAGAATTCGAACTTGTTTAGACTTTGAAGCAAATTATACAATAGAATGCAAATTAAAAGCCAAGAAACTAGAAACGTATAAAAAATCTATGCGACTCCGAGTTAAAAGGCAAAACTGGATTGAAAAAAAAAACAATCACTTAAAGGCTACCATATTGAAATTAAAAAAAAAAAAAAAAAAAAAAAAAAAAAAAACAACAACAACAAGTAAACATCTAATCAAAAAGCTTTAACTTGCATTAAATACAAGCTGGTTTTTACTTTGATTATTTGCTTATTTTTCTAATATATTTCTTGGCATAATGTATTTGAAAAATTATATTTCAATTAATTTTACACTTTTCAATGAATACAAACATTTTTATCTCTAACCGCACTTGGTATATTTTACTGCACGTGTGTCTTGTCATAATTATAAATAAATTGAGCACAACAAACAGGAATAGCTTGCAATTATGGAAAATACTTTTCTAATAAATAAGTATTGGAATACGCAAATTACTGTAAACAGCAAGAAAAACAAGAAACAAACTACATTTCAGCTTAGCGATTTTTTGTTGATTTATATGTAATACACAGAGAAAGGTTCACATAAAATCAACTGACTCGACCAGGCGATGCTGTGGTTCAAGTTCAACTTTTTACAAAAATTAACTTATTTATTTGCTTTAAGAGGTAACTGAAATGTATTATTTTATGTTCAAAAATAGAGCTTAATGTTTTCTATCTTTTTCAGCCGCCATTTTATTGATGCTAATCAACTCATCAGTAGACTCGAAAATACTTAAAGAAATGTTTGAAACCCAAAATTTCCATGAACGAAATAAGACAAAAAAAAATGTTTTCTGTCTTAAAGGTTTGGTTGAACACTTTTGATTCTGATTTTTTTTTTTCATAGGAATTTTGGAATAAGTAGTTGAATTTCAAACATTCTTTTACGATCTTTCAAGTGTACTGATAAGTTGATTAGCATCAACGAAATGCCGGCGGTATATAGACGGCTGAAAAAGACAGAAAATATTAAGGTCTATTTTTAAACCCAAAATAAATAAATTCATTTTTTTAATTTAATTTCAAAAACTAATAAAAAGCGTGAATAGAAAAATTACAAGAAAACCGTTTTAATAAAAGTATTTGTTTTTCCTATTCAACTGTTAATTTAATTTAGAAAGGAATTTACTTTTTTATTTTGGTGGGAAATTCAAGAACTATTTTTGAAAATTAGTGTCTAAATGAGCAAAGTATTCAAAAAGTTTTTTTTCTTTATCGAACGAAATTTCGATTTCGAAAAAAAAAATTATATGAGTAGGTAACAAACTCTCTCTCAAAAAAAAAACCATAAAATGCGTGACATGTTTTCAAGCAAAGTAACTTCAGCCTAGACCTGACCAAATAAACGTGTTCATACACTTGGCTTTTGGGAATCATGTGACTAAATTTAAATGTATAACCGAAACATACCTGCGTATCAATATCCCAATTTAGATGATGTAATTGGATTCCCTAAAATAATGGAACGATATTCAACCACCACATTAGCAGCTCAATTCACAAGTATGTACCCCGAAAAAACTGTGGGCTAAAATTTAATGGCATATTTGTTTCTAATTTTCAATCAAGCTCAAACTTTATTAACAATTGTTAATAATTTTATTAGGCTTAAGCTCGATTTTACTTCCTCAAAATTGGGAAAAATTTCTTTTGTGTTAAAATGTATGTAATCAACGCTTTTTAAAATAAGAAAATTAAACTGTAACAATGGAGATTTACTGGCTGAGGTACATATCTGGGCCGTTTGATGTCCACCTTTATACTCGTCAGCACACAAATTTCTTCGAAAGCAGGTCGTAACAAATTTTGTACCTTTTTGTGCAGCTCTTCATTACTTGCTGCCTATATATAATCCTATTTACAATTTCAAAGCTAGCGAGTATCCTGCTAGGCTGAGAAACGGTGAAAACTTTACTTTCCTTGTCTTCTTCAAAAGTAATGATCACGTTAATTAATTTCTATTATTTGAACTTTTTCTCATATAATTATTTCTGTATTAAGTTTGTCAGGCTCACGTTCTTTCTATATTATCTTTGTGTTCGATATTAATTAAATTACACAGATAATACAGAAATAACTTGAGCCTGATAAACTTAATACAGAAATAATAATGATCACGCTAATCTTATCACAAAAAAATCTTCTCTATACTAGTTTTTCGAAATCTTTCTAAAAAAGAACATCTTTCTAAAATTTGATTTCAAGCCTCCAAAAAGTATTAACAATTTAAAATCCTAAGGAACGACTATTAAGTTAAAATTAAAGTACTCATTCATTGCGAAAACAAATTCTTTGCTTATCCAATGAATTCGCCTCATTATACCTCGGAAATTTTACAACCAGAATGAAAAATTTTATTGTAGCAATGAACTTTAAAGTACAACATTTTGTGCAGTGTATCTAAAACTGCTTGTTTTTGGTATCAATGTGTTAGTTTTTTTTTAGGTTTTTATTTTATTTTGCCAATGCCAAAATAATATTGTCCTAATTTTTAGGGAAATTGAAATATTAGCATAACTAGGAATCTTTACACTAACAGCTTTTATTTTTCTAAACGAATGTTAGAAATTACTTAACACATCGAAATTGCATAAAATAATTGTTTTGTTTACCAAAAATATATATTTACCCACACACACACACACACACACACACATACATGAATATTTTTTTCTTTTGGTATTTTGTTTATATTATTTGTTTGAGTTTTTCGTGCTTAACCATAAAATCTATTGAAAAACAAGAACAACTAAAAGCAACTTCAGCGAACCCAGCAAACCAAATGTGACAATTATGAAAAATTTTATCAGGCTTGACGTGGCATTCGCCGCAACTAGTCGGCAATATTTTCCCATTTCGAAACCGAAATGTATTTAACTAATTTCTTCTTTAAAAAAATAATTTTCGAGAAGTGTGAGTTTTGATTTTTAATTTTTGTATGTGAGCCTTCCGCCACAAAGAAGCGTCGTTCGGGGTGGGAGTGTTTAAAAAAAATTTTAAGAAGAAAAAATTATTGAAGGTTCATCAGGCATTGAACTCCGCTACTGACTCTTTGGGACAAGTTAGTTCGGTGAAAGGAAAATTTCATTTTCAAGGCGACTCTGGTACTAATCAACGCGCGTACAGGAATCAAATATATGACCAATTCGTAATCGTATTCTTTCAGCAATATTTTTTTTTTGACCATACCAACCCAACTTTTTAGGCGAGCTATCATACAAAACAACAACAAAAATTTTTTTTTTGAATCGCACGGTGGAGCAGTTTATTTCCTCATGCCAAAAGCCATCGAAAAATCGATGACTGCACCATAAAATTTTCGATTGCTAAAGTAATCAAATTTTCTATTGCTAAAGTAATCGACTCTAAAATACAAAGTAAGCCAAAAGAAATGACCCTATTACAAGTTACTCTTATTTTTAAAAATGGCGCGATACACGCCCCAAGACCGCGGAATAATAGTGTCCATAACGTGTCCCTAACGATTTTCGATAAAAATTATGAGCGATAAGGTTCACTTCCTACTCAGCGGGTATGTGAACAAGCAAAATATCGCTTCTGAGAACACAAAAATTCACGAGTGATGCACGAGGAGCCAGTTCAAACGCTCAAAGTGACTGCATGGTGCTGTGTTCATGCTGGAGGAGGCATTATTCCATTCCAAACGATAACGTGCTAGGACTGATTTTTTCTGCAGCAATTGAGCGAATTTGGTCTGGAGGTCAAGCGGTTCCAACAGAACGGAGCTACAGCGCACACTGCTTGAGCCAGAACCGATATTCTGAAAGGCAAAAAAAAAAAAAAAATCTAATGAGTTCTTTTGGCCCACCTGTTTTTTAATTATATATTAATACGGAAAATGCATGCGAAGGCACATTCACGAAAGTTGTATCCATAGACATAAGCAATTTGGATGCTGATGATTAGCGTGGTGCGCTCGTGAAACAGCTATGGCATCCATTAGGTCTTGAGCTTTATAGGACTGATTTTTTCTGCAGCAATTGAGCGAATTTGGTCTGGAGGTCAAGCGGTTCCAACAGAACGGAGCTACAGCGCACACTGCTTGAGCCAGAACCGATATTCTGAAAGGCAAAAAAAAAAAATCTAATGAGTTCTTTTGGCCCACCTGTTTTTTAATTATATATTAATACGGAAAATGCATGCGAAGGCACATTCACGAAAGTTGTATCCATAGACATAAGCAATTTGGATGCTGATGATTAGCGTGGTGCGCTCGTGAAACAGCTATGGCATCCATTAGGTCTTGAGCTTTACTTGTCTAGTATTTTTTAAAATATCGAACTCGAAGATTTTACCACACAAAAAAATCGTTCTCAATTCTGAGGAAGTAAAATCGCATTTAAATAAAAAATAAAAAGAAAAGCCCCATAAATTTTTTTACAATTAGTTTCTTGCAAAAACTTTTTGCTTGTTGGGTCCTGTTGTGTGAACATTAAATAGTTAGAATACTCATAGTATACGAAAAATTCTGTAGTTGCAAATACTTACAATTCATTTGTACATTTTATGGTTACCAATTAAGGGATTTATTTTGGTTCTGTGCACAAATTTAATTGTTGGTAAGTGAAAGCCATTATCAACAATATTATGACCACCGCTAAGTTTATTTAATGAAGAAATTTTCTATTTGCTCACAAATGCTGAAGGAAATACAAATGAAAAACAAAGCAAGTGCATGTGTGAAGTGAGCAATTTACAAACACACGCACACACACACATACACACATAAAGCATAAGGACCCCATAAAAATGATTTCGAAAATAGAAATGCGCAACTACTGAAAACATTGCGAAAAGCAGTAAGTGAAACAAAATGCCGCCACTAGTGGAAGTATAGTTTTTGATTACGTTTCACTGGGGAGACTGTTGGCAGGGCTTTAATTATGATATAAAGTAATAATAATAATATTGTGTCAGGTTGCGAGAATTTCAGAAAAGGTTTAGATGTACCATATGCATGTTGTTTATTATAAAGAAAATATAAGATTTTATCAGCAAAAGATCTGTTTCAATATTGTGAAGGTAAAATCCTATAAAAACCAAACTAAAACTCGATAAGATTATTAATAATTGTGATTCATATACTTCAACTATAAATTTGCAATTAGTGTTCAAAGAAATATATTTCAGAATCCAGTCTTAGTATTGCTATGATTATGAGAGCACAGATTTTTGCCAACTATATAAAATAACAAGCCGTGTGATCCTCCTGTCCGACGGACCAACATTTTAAGAGTTATTTGTGAACGTTTTAATTTGGGTCTACGAATATACCTTATTAATGTTTGCAGTCTTTTTCAGCCGTGTATATGCCACCGTCATTTCATTGATGCTAATCAACTCATCAGTAGACTGAAAGCCCCACTACATATTCCAAGTGTTGCAAGATTGAAAAATGTTTGTTTTCTGTATTAAAGGTTTGTTTGAACATTTCTAAGTAATTTTGGAATAATAATGGAATAGTTGGCTCTCAAACATTCCTTTAAGATTTTTCGAGTCTACTGTTGTTGTTGTTGTTGAGTTGTGCTCAGACTCGCCAAAATAGTCGCTTGTTGCAGTTCTCTAGTCCATACTAATATGTACATTAAACCTTTTTTTTTTTTTTTTTTTTGATTAATTATTATTTTCGGAGCAAACTGGTGTTTCAGCATTTTTGCTTATGCCCTTTATAACTCCCTTTTTACTTTGGGGTAAACAATTATATTTTAATTAAATTATCTAGAACATCTTAAATTATCTAAATATGAATTCTACTTTTATATACATGCATATTTTATCTTAATAATTTTATTTACGGTTTTCTGCTAAATAAGCATAACATTTGTGGCAGCATTTTTGATTTACACAAACCTTCCCTTTACACAGGCATTCTTTACACTTGAAGCAAATTTTCTAAGCAAATGCTTGAGTCTTAAATAAACTAAAGTTATTATTAATTCATATTAATATTTTGAAATAATGCATTGATATGTTAGTTTACTTTTATCTTAATTTGAATTAATTGTACAACATATTTAGCTCCTGAGTAAATTTATGTGTTTTGCTAATTCATGGGAGTATTTGTTAAGAGACTTATTAAGAACTTATATTTGAATTGATTTAAACATGCATAATGAAAGCTTTTAGTTTTCGTACATTGTTGCCGGGTGACCTTTTGCCAACTGTTTTGCTAGAATAAAGATAAGGATATTTAATTAAGGTACTGCTCAGTTGCAGTTCTGATTTAAACTAGTATTTCTCTTGCATGTCTTTGTAATCACCTTTAGGTTTAATGACATTTGAACTGGTTATAAAATGTTTCTTTTGTTTCATTAAATAAGACAAGGAATGTAAAATAATACAATCAGCGATATATAAAACAGAGCAGCAATCGTATAAATAAAATAACAAAATTTATTAATACAGATCTAAAAATAGACCTTTCAAATGTTTTCTATCTTCTTCAGCCGTCTATATGCCGCCAACATTTCGTTGATGCTTATCAACTCATCAGTAGACTCGAAAAATTCTAAAATAATGTTTGAATGTTCAAGTCTACTGATGAGTTGATTAGCATCAACGAAATGTTGGCGGCATAAAGACCGCTGAAAATGACAGAAAACATTTGAGAGGTCTATTTTGAACCTGTATTAATCCATTTCCATTGACTTTTAAAGCAAATAAATAATTTAAAAAAATAACAAAACTTATGAACATTTTAGAAATGAGTGTTATTTGATGATTTAATTACGAGCAGATATATTTTTGATATTAGATTGCAATAATATTTGGCACAAAACTATGAGATGATAAAAGGTGTACATCAGTATTGAGAAACTCATAGACCTAAAGACTGATTTTTGTGGTTTAGAGACTCTAAGGAGTCTCTAAAGAAAATAGGGCAAATCTTTAAGTTGTTTTACTTTAAAAAAATGTGTTTTCTATGTGGTTTTTGGAGTATTTGTCAAATTACGAGTTATACGGGAAAGTGCCGAGGAATCTGCGAATGCAGGTCGTTTCTTCGTCTTTGTTTCTAAATATTTCTGTTTTCAAATTTTGTGAGAGAGAAGGATTTTAGAAAATACAGAAGAAACAAGTTGTGCGTCCGCGGGGAGGGGTTTTCTATGTGGTTTTTGGAGTATTTGTCAAATTACGAGTTATACGGGAAAGTGCCGAGGAATCTGCGAATGCAGGTCGTTTTTTCGTCTTTGTCTCTAAATATTTCCGTTTTCAAATTTTGTGAGAGAGAAGGATTTTAGAAAATACAGAAGAAACAAGTTGTGCGTCCGTGGGGAGGGGTTTTCTATGTGGTTTTTGGAGTATTTGTCATATTACGAGTTATACGGGAAAGTGCCGAGGAATCTGCGAATGCAGGTCGTTTCTTCGTCTTTGTCTCTAAATATTTCCGTTTTCAAATTTTGTGAGAGAGAAGGATTTTAGAAAATACAGAAGAAACAAGTTGTGCATCCGTGAAGAGGGGTTTTCTATGTGGTTTTTGGAGTATTTGTCAAATTACGAGTTATACGGGAAAGTGCCGAGGAATCTGCGAATGCAGGTCGTTTCTTCGTCTTTGTTTCTAAATATTTCTGTTTTCAAATTTTGTGAGAGAGAAGGATTTTAGAAAATACAGAAGAAACAAGTTGTGCGTCCGTGGGGAGGGGTTTTCTATGTGGTTTTTGGAGTATTTGTCATATTACGAGTTATACGGGAAAGTGCCGAGGAATCTGCGAATGCAGGTCGTTTCTTCGTCTTTGTCTCTAAATATTTCCGTTTTCAAATTTTGTGAGAGAGGAGGATTTTAGAAAATACAGAAGAAACAAGTTGTGCGTCCGTGGGGAGGGGTTTTCTATGTGGTTTTTGGAGTATTTGTCAAATTACGAGTTATACGGGAAAGTGCCGAGGAATCTGCGAATGCAGGTCGTTTCTTCGTCTTTGTTTCTAAATATTTCTGTTTTCAAATTTTGTGAGAGAGAAGGATTTTAGAAAATACAGAAGAAACAAGTTGTGCGTCCGCGGGGAGGGGTTTTCTATGTGGTTTTTGGAGTATTTGTCAAATTACGAGTTATACGGGAAAGTGCCGAGGAATCTGCGAATGCAGGTCGTTTCTTCGTCTTTGTCTCTAAATATTTCCGTTTTCAAATTTTGTGAGAGAGGAGGATTTTAGAAAATACAGAAGAAACAAGTTGTGCGTCCGTGGGGAGGGGTTTTCTATGTGGTTTTTGGAGTATTTGTCATATTACGAGTTATACGGGAAAGTGCCGAGGAATCTGCGAATGCAGGTCGTTTCTTCGTCTTTGTCTCTAAATATTTCCGTTTTCAAATTTTGTGAGAGAGAAGGATTTTAGAAAATACAGAAGAAACAAGTTGTGCGTCCGTGGGGTGGGGTTTTCTATGTGGTTTTTGGAGTATTTGTCAAATTACGAGTTATACGGGAAAGTGCCGAGGAATCTGCGAATGCAGGTCGTTTCTTCGTCTTTGTTTCTAAATATTTCCGTTTTCAAATTTTGTGAGAGAGAAGGATTTTAGAAAATACAGAAGAAACAAGTTGTGCGTCCGTGGGGAGGGGTTTTCTATGTGGTTTTTGGAGTATTTGTCAAATTACGAGTTATACGGGAAAGTGCCGAGGAATCTGCGAATGCAGGTCGTTTCTTCGTCTTTGTTTCTAAATATTTCCGTTTTCAAATTTTGTGAGAGAGAAGGATTTTAGAAAATACAGAAGAAACAAGTTGTGCGTCCGCGGGGAGGGGTTTTCTATGTGGTTTTTGGAGTATTTGTCAAATTACGAGTTATACGGGAAAGTGCCGAGGAATCTGCGAATGCAGGTCGTTTCTTCGTCTTTGTCTCTAAATATTTCCGTTTTCAAATTTTGTGAGGAAGAAGGATTTTAGAAAATACAGTAGAAACAAGTTGTGCGTCCGTGGGGAGGGGTTTTCTATGTGGTTTTTTGCAGTATTTGTCAAATTACAAGTTATACGGGAAAGTGCCGAGGAATCTGCGAAAGCAGATCGTTTCTTCGTCTTTGTCTCTAAATATTTCCGTTTTCAAATTTTGTGAGGAGGAAGGATTTTAGAAAATACAGAAGAAACAAGTTGTGCGTCCGTGGGGAGGGGTTTTCTATGTGGTTTTTGGAGTGTTTGTCAAATTACGAGTTATACGGGAAAGTGCCGAGGAATCTGCGAATGCAGGTCGTTTCTTCGTCTTTGTCTCTAAATATTTCCGTTTTCAAATTTTGTGAGAGAGAAGGATTTTAGAAAATACAGAAGAAACAAGTTGTGCGTCCGTGGGGATGGGTTTTCTATGTGGTTTTTGGAGTATTTGTCAAATTACGAGTTATACGGGAAAGTGACGAGGAATCTGCGAATGCAGGTCGTTTCTTCGTCTTTGTCTCTAAATATTTCCGTTTTCAAATTTTGTGAGAGAGAAGGATTTTAGAAAATACAGAAGAAACAAGTTGTGCGTCCGTGGGGAGGGGTTTTCTATGTGGTTTTTGGAGTGTTTGTCAAATTACGAGTTATACGGGAAAGTGCCGAGTAATCTGCGAATGCAGGTCGTTTCTTCGTCTTTGTCTCTAAATATTTCCGTTTTCAAATTTTGTGAGAGAGAAGGATTTTAGAAAATACAGAAGAAACAAGTTGTGCGTCCGTGGGGAGGGGTTTTCTATGTGGTTTTTGGAGTATTTGTCAAATTACGAGTTATACGGCAAAGTGCCGAGGAATCTGCGAATGCAGGTCGTTTCTTCGTCTTTGTCTCTAAATATTTCCGTTTTCAAATTTTGTGAGAGAGAAGGATTTTAGAAAATACAGAAGAAACAAGTTGTGCGTCCGTGGGGTGGGGTTTTCTATGTGGTTTTTGGAGTATTTGTCAAATTACGAGTTATACGGGAAAGTGACGAGGAATCTGCGAATGCAGGTCGTTTCTTCGTCTTTGTCTCTAAATATTTCCGTTTTCAAATTTTGTGAGAGAGAAGGATTTTAGAAAATACAGAAGAAACAAGTTGTGCGTCCGTGGGGAGGGGTTTTCTATGTGGTTTTTGGAGTGTTTGTCAAATTACGAGTTATACGGGAAAGTGACGAGGAATCTGCGAATGCAGGTCGTTTCTTCGTCTTTGTCTCTAAATATTTCCGTTTTCAAATTTTGTGAGAGAGGAGGATTTTAGAAAATACAGAAGAAACAAGTTGTGCGTCCGTGGGGAGGGGTTTTCTATGTGGTTTTTGGAGTATTTGTCAAATTACGAGTTATACGGGAAAGTGACGAGGAATCTGCGAATGCAGGTCGTTTCTTCGTCTTTGTCTCTAAATATTTCCGTTTTCAAATTTTGTGAGAGAGAAGGATTTTAGAAAATACAGAAGAAACAAGTTGTGCGTCCGTGGGGAGGGGTTTTCTATGTGGTTTTTGGAGTGTTTGTCAAATTACGAGTTATACGGGAAAGTGACGAGGAATCTGCGAATGCAGGTCGTTTCTTCGTCTTTGTCTCTAAATATTTCCGTTTTCAAATTTTGTGAGAGAGAAGGATTTTAGAAAATACAGAAGAAACAAGTTGTGCGTCCGTGGGGAGGGGTTTTCTATGTGGTTTTTGGAGTGTTTGTCAAATTACGAGTTATACGGGAAAGTGCCGAGGAATCTGCGAATGCAGGTCGTTTCTTCGTCTTTGTCTCTAAATATTTCCGTTTTCAAATTTTGTGAGAGAGAAGGATTTTAGAAAATACAGAAGAAACAAGTTGTGCGTCCGTGGGGAGGGGTTTTCTATGTGGTTTTTGGAGTATTTGTCAAATTACGAGTTATACGGGAAAGTGCCGAGGAATCTGCGAATGCAGGTCGTTTCTTCGTCTTTAAATATTTCCGTTTTCAAATTTTGTAAGAGAGAAGGCTTTTAGAAAATACAGAAGAAACAAGTTGTGCGTCCGTGGGGTGGGGTTTTCTATGCGGTTTTTGGAGTATTTGTCAAATTACGAGTTATACGGGAGAGTGCCGAGGAATCTGCGAATGCATGTCGTTTTTTCGTCTTTGTCTCTAAATATTTCCGTTTTCAAATTTTGTGAGAGAGAAGGATTTTAGAAAATACAGAAGAAACAAGTTGTGCGTCCGTGGGGAGGGGTTTTCTATGTGGTTTTTGGAGTATTTGTCAAATTACGAGTTATACGGGAAAGTGCCGAGGAATCTGCGAATGGAGGTCGTTTTTTCGTCTTTGTCTCTAAATATTTCCGTTTTCAAATTTTGTGAGAGAGAAGGATTTTAGAAAATACAGAAGAAACAAGTTGTGCGTCCGTGGGGAGGGGTTTTCTATGTGGTTTTTGGAGTATTTGTCAAATTACGAGTTATACGGGAAAGTGCCGAGGAATCTGCGAATGCAGGTCGTTTCTTCGTCTTTAAATATTTCCGTTTTCAAATTTTGTAAGAGAGAAGGCTTTTAGAAAATACAGAAGAAACAAGTTGTGCGTCCGTGGGGTGGGGTTTTCTATGCGGTTTTTGGAGTATTTGTCAAATTACGAGTTATACGGGAGAGTGCCGAGGAATCTGCGAATGCATGTCGTTTTTTCGTCTTTGTCTCTAAATATTTCCGTTTTCAAATTTTGTGAGAGAGAAGGATTTTAGAAAATACAGAAGAAACAAATTGTGCGTCCGTGGGGAGGGGTTTTCTATGTGGTTTTTGGAGTATTTGTCAAATTACGAGTTATACCGGAAAGTGCCGAGGAATCTGCGAATGCAGGTCGTTTTTTCGTCTTTGTCTCTAAATATTTCCGTTTTCAAATTTTGTGAGAGAGGAGGATTTTAGAAAATACAGAAGAAACAAGTTGTGCGTCCGTGGGGAGGGGTTTTCTATGTGGTTTTTGGAGTATTTGTCAAATTACGAGTTATACGGGAAAGTGCCGAGGAATCTGCGAATGCAGGTCGTTTCTTCGTCTTTGTCTCTAAATATTTCCGTTTTCAAATTTTGTGAGAGAGGAGGATTTTAGAAAATACAGAAGAAACAAGTTGTGCGTCCGTGGGGAGGGGTTTTCTATGTGGTTTTTGGAGTATTTGTCAAATTACGAGTTATACGGGAAAGTGCCGAGGAATCTGGAATGCAGGTCGTTTCTTCGTCTTTGTCTCTAAATATTTCCGTTTTCAAATTTTGTGAGAGAGGAGGATTTTAGAAAATACAGAAGAAAAAAGTTGTGCGTCCGTGGGGAGGGGTTTTCTATGTGGTTTTTGGAGTATTTGTCAAATTACGAGTTATACGGGAAAGTGCCGAGGAATCTGCGAATGCAGGTCGTTTCTTCGTCTTTGTCTCTAAATATTTCCGTTTTCAAATTTTGTGAGAGAGGAGGATTTTAGAAAATACAGAAAAAACAAGTTGTGCGTCCGTGGGGTGGGGTTTTCTATGTGGTTTTTGGAGTATTTGTCAAATTACGAGTTATTCGGGAAAGTGCCGAGGAATCTGCGAATGCAGGTCGTTTCTTCGTCTTTGTCTCTAAATATTTCCGTTTTCAAATTTTGTGAGAGAGGAGGATTTTAGAAAATACAGAAGAAACAAGTTGTGCGTCCGTGGGGAGGGGTTTTCTATGTGGTTTTTGGAGTATTTGTCAAATTACGAGTTATACGGGAAAGTGCCGAGGAATCTGCGAATGCAGGTCGTTTCTTCGTCTTTGTCTCTAAATATTTCCGTTTTCAAATTTTGTGAGAGAGGAGGATTTTAGAAAATACAGAAAAAACAAGTTGTGCGTCCGTGGGGTGGGGTTTTCTATGTGGTTTTTGGAGTATTTGTCAAATTACGAGTTATTCGGGAAAGTGCCGAGGAATCTGCGAATGCAGGTCGTTTCTTCGTCTTTGTCTCTAAATATTTCCGTTTTCAAATTTTGTGAGAGAGGAGGATTTTAGAAAATACAGAAGAAACAAGTTGTGCGTCCGTGGGGAGGGGTTTTCTATGTGGTTTTTGGAGTATTTGTCAAATTACGAGTTATACGGGAAAGTGCCGAGGAATCTGCGAATGCAGGTCGTTTCTTCGTCTTTGTCTCTAAATATTTCCGTTTTCAAATTTTGTGAGAGAGGAGGATTTTAGAAAATACAGAAGAAACAAGTTGTGCGTCCGTGGGGTGGGGTTTTCTATGTGGTTTTTGGAGTATTTGTCAAATTACGAGTTATTCGGGAAAGTGCCGAGGAATCTGCGAATGCAGGTCGTTTCTTTGTCTTTGTCTCTAAATATTTCCGTTTTCAAATTTTGTGAGAGAGGAGGATTTTAGAAAATACAGAAGAAACAAGTTGTGCGTCCGTGGGGAGGGGTTTTCTATGTGGTTTTTGGAGTATTTGTCAAATTACGAGTTATACGGGAAAGTGCCGAGGAATCTGCGAATGCAGGTCGTTTCTTCGTCTTTGTCTCTAAATATCTCCGTTTTCAAATTTTGTGAGGGAGGAGGATTTTAGAAAATACAGAAGAAACAAGTTGTGCGTCCGTGGGGAGGGGTTTTCTATGTGGTTTTTGGAGTATTTGTCAAATTACGAGTTATACGGGAAAGTGCCGAGGAATCTGCGAATGCAGGTCGTTTCTTCGTCTTTGTCTCTAAATATTTCCGTTTTCAAATTTTGTGAGAGAGGAGGATTTTAGAAAATACAGAAGAAACAAGTTGTGCGTCCGTGGGGAGGGGTTTTCTATGTGGTTTTTGGAGTATTTGTCAAATTACGAGTTATACGGGATAGTGCCGAGGAATATGCGAATGCAGGTCGTTTTTTCGTCTTTGTCTCTAAATATTTCCGTTTTCAAATTTTGTGAGAGAGGAGGATTTTAGAAAATACAGAAGAAACAAGTTGTGCGTCCGTGGGGAGGGGTTTTCTATGTGGTTTTTGGAGTATTTGTCAAATTACGAGTTATACGGGAAAGTGCCGAGGAATCTGCGAATGCAGGTCGTTTCTTCGTCTTTGTCTCTAAATATCTCCGTTTTCAAATTTTGTGAGGGAGGAGGATTTTAGAAAATACAGAAGAAACAAGTTGTGCGTCCGTGGGGAGGGGTTTTCTATGTGGTTTTTGGAGTATTTGTCAAATTACGAGTTATACGGGAAAGTGCCGAGGAATCTGCGAATGCAGGTCGTTTCTTCGTCTTTGTCTCTAAATATTTCCGTTTTCAAATTTTGTGAGAGAGGAGGATTTTAGAAAATACAGAAGAAACAAGTTGTGCGTCCGTGGGGAGGGGTTTTCTATGTGGTTTTTGGAGTATTTGTCAAATTACGAGTTATACGGGATAGTGCCGAGGAATATGCGAATGCAGGTCGTTTTTTCGTCTTTGTCTCTAAATATTTCCGTTTTCAAATTTTGTGAGAGAGGAGGATTTTAGAAAATACAGAAGAAACAAGTTGTGCGTCCGTGGGGAGGGGTTTTCTATGTGGTTTTTGGAGTATTTGTCAAATTACGAGTTATACGGGAAAGTGCCGAGGAATCTGCGAATGCAGGTCGTTTCTTCGTCTTTGTCTCTAAATATTTCCGTTTTCAAATTTTGTGAGAGAGGAGGATTTTAGAAAATACAGAAGAAACAAGTTGTGCGTCCGTGGGGAGGGGTTTTCTATGTGGTTTTTGGAGTATTTGTCAAATTACGAGTTATACGGGAAAGTGCCGAGGAATCTGCGAATGCAGGTCGTTTCTTCGTCTTTGTCTCTAAATATCTCCGTTTTCAAATTTTGTGAGGGAGGAGGATTTTAGAAAATACAGAAGAAACAAGTTGTGCGTCCGTGGGGAGGGGTTTTCTATGTGGTTTTTGGAGTATTTGTCAAATTACGAGTTATACGGGAAAGTGCCGAGGAATCTGCGAATGCAGGTCGTTTCTTCGTCTTTGTCTCTAAATATCTCCGTTTTCAAATTTTGTGAGAGAGGAGGATTTTAGAAAATACAGAAGAAACAAGTTGTGCGTCCGTGGGGAGGGGTTTTCTATGTGGTTTTTGGAGTATTTGTCAAATTACGAGTTATAGGGGAAAGTGCCGAGGAATCTGCGAATGCAGGTCGTTTCTTCGTCTCTCACAAAATTTGAAAACGGAAATATTTAGAGACAAAGACAAAGAAACGACCTGCATTCGCAGATTCCTCGGCACTTTCCCGTATAACTCGTAATTTGACAAATACTCCAAAAACCACATAGAAAACCCCTCCCCACGGACGCACAACTTTTTTCTTCTGTATTTTCTAAAATCCTCCTCTCTCACGAAATTTGAAAACGGAAATATTTAGAGACAAAGACGAAGAAACGACCTGCATTCGCAGATTCCTCGGCACTTTCCCGTATAACTCGTAATTTGACAAATACTCCAAAAACCACATAGAAAACCCCTCCCCACGGACGCACAACTTGTTTCTTCTGTATTTTCTAAAATCCTCCTCTCTCACAAAATTTGAAAACGGAAATATTTAGAGACAAAGACGAAGAAACGACCTGCATTCGCAGATTCCTCGGCACTTTCCCGAATAACTCGTAATTTGACAAATACTCCAAAAACCACATAGAAAACCCCTCCCCACGGACGCACAACTTGTTTCTTCTGTATTTTCTAAAATCCTCCTCTCTCACAAAATTTGAAAACGGAAATATTTAGAGACAAAGACAAAGAAACGACCTGCATTCGCAGATTCCTCGGCACTTTCCCGAATAACTCGTAATTTGACAAATACTCCAAAAACCACATAGAAAACCCCACCCCACGGACGCACAACTTGTTTCTTCTGTATTTTCTAAAATCCTCCTCTCTCACAAAATTTGAAAACGGAAATATTTAGAGACAAAGACGAAGAAACGACCTGCATTCGCAGATTCCTCGGCACTTTCCCGTATAACTCGTAATTTGACAAATACTCCAAAAACCACATAGAAAACCCCTCCCCACGGACGCACAACTTGTTTCTTCTGTATTTTCTAAAATCCTCCTCTCTCACAAAATTTGAAAACGGAAATATTTAGAGACAAAGACGAAGAAACGACCTGCATTCGCAGATTCCTCGGCACTTTCCCGAATAACTCGTAATTTGACAAATACTCCAAAAACCACATAGAAAACCCCACCCCACGGACGCACAACTTGTTTTTTCTGTATTTTCTAAAATCCTCCTCTCTCACAAAATTTGAAAACGGAAATATTTAGAGACAAAGACGAAGAAACGACCTGCATTCGCAGATTCCTCGGCACTTTCCCGTATAACTCGTAATTTGACAAATACTCCAAAAACCACATAGAAAACCCCTCCCCACGGACGCACAACTTGTTTCTTCTGTATTTTCTAAAATCCTCCTCTCTCACAAAATTTGAAAACGGAAATATTTAGAGACAAAGACGAAAAAACGACCTGCATTCGCAGATTCCTCGGCACTTTCCCGAATAACTCGTAATTTGACAAATACTCCAAAAACCACATAGAAAACCCCACCCCACGGACGCACAACTTGTTTTTTCTGTATTTTCTAAAATCCTCCTCTCTCACAAAATTTGAAAACGGAAATATTTAGAGACAAAGACGAAGAAACGACCTGCATTCGCAGATTCCTCGGCACTTTCCCGTATAACTCGTAATTTGACAAATACTCCAAAAACCACATAGAAAACCCCTCCCCACGGACGCACAACTTTTTTCTTCTGTATTTTCTAAAATCCTCCTCTCTCACAAAATTTGAAAACGGAAATATTTAGAGACAAAGACGAAGAAACGACCTGCATTCGCAGATTCCTCGGCACTTTCCCGTATAACTCGTAATTTGACAAATACTCCAAAAACCACATAGAAAACCCCTCCCCACGGACGCACAACTTGTTTCTTCTGTATTTTCTAAAATCCTCCTCTCTCACAAAATTTGAAAACGGAAATATTTAGAGACAAAGACGAAGAAACGACCTGCATTCGCAGATTCCTCGGCACTTTCCCGTATAACTCGTAATTTGACAAATACTCCAAAAACCACATAGAAAACCCCTCCCCACGGACGCACAACTTGTTTCTTCTGTATTTTCTAAAATCCTCCTCTCTCACAAAATTTGAAAACGGAAATATTTAGAGACAAAGACGAAGAAACGACCTGCATTCGCAGATTCCTCGGCACTTTCCCGTATAACTCGTAATTTGACAAATACTCCAAAAACCACATAGAAAACCCCTCCCCACGGACGCACAACTTGTTTCTTCTGTATTTTCTAAAATCCTCCTCTCTCACAAAATTTGAAAACGGAAATATTTAGAGACAAAGACGAAAAAACGACCTGCATTCGCAGATTCCTCGGCACTTTCCCGTATAACTCGTAATTTGACAAATACTCCAAAAACCACATAGAAAACCCCACCCCACGGACGCACAACTTGTTTCTTCTGTATTTTCTAAAATCCTCCTCTCTCACAAAATTTGAAAACGGAAATATTTAGAGACAAAGACGAAGAAACGACCTGCATTCGCAGATTCCTCGGCACTTTCCCGTATAACTCGTAATTTGACAAATACTCCAAAAACCACATAGAAAACCCCTCCCCACGGACGCACAACTTTTTTCTTCTGTATTTTCTAAAATCCTCCTCTCTCACAAAATTTGAAAACGGAAATATTTAGAGACAAAGACGAAGAAACGACCTGCATTCCAGATTCCTCGGCACTTTCCCGTATAACTCGTAATTTGACAAATACTCCAAAAACCACATAGAAAACCCCTCCCCACGGACGCACAACTTGTTTCTTCTGTATTTTCTAAAATCCTCCTCTCTCACAAAATTTGAAAACGGAAATATTTAGAGACAAAGACGAAGAAACGACCTGCATTCGCAGATTCCTCGGCACTTTCCCGTATAACTCGTAATTTGACAAACACTCCAAAAACCACATAGAAAACCCCTCCCCACGGACGCACAACTTGTTTCTTCTGTATTTTCTAAAATCCTTCCTCCTCACAAAATTTGAAAACGGAAATATTTAGAGACAAAGACGAAGAAACGATCTGCTTTCGCAGATTCCTCGGCACTTTCCCGTATAACTTGTAATTTGACAAATACTGCAAAAAACCACATAGAAAACCCCTCCCCACGGACGCACAACTTGTTTCTACTGTATTTTCTAAAATCCTTCTTCCTCACAAAATTTGAAAACGGAAATATTTAGAGACAAAGACGAAGAAACGACCTGCATTCGCAGATTCCTCGGCACTTTCCCGTATAACTCGTAATTTGACAAATACTCCAAAAACCACATAGAAAACCCCTCCCCGCGGACGCACAACTTGTTTCTTCTGTATTTTCTAAAATCCTTCTCTCTCACAAAATTTGAAAACGGAAATATTTAGAAACAAAGACGAAGAAACGACCTGCATTCGCAGATTCCTCGGCACTTTCCCGTATAACTCGTAATTTGACAAATACTCCAAAAACCACATAGAAAACCCCTCCCCACGGACGCACAACTTGTTTCTTCTGTATTTTCTAAAATCCTTCTCTCTCACAAAATTTGAAAACGGAAATATTTAGAAACAAAGACGAAGAAACGACCTGCATTCGCAGATTCCTCGGCACTTTCCCGTATAACTCGTAATTTGACAAATACTCCAAAAACCACATAGAAAACCCCACCCCACGGACGCACAACTTGTTTCTTCTGTATTTTCTAAAATCCTTCTCTCTCACAAAATTTGAAAACGGAAATATTTAGAGACAAAGACGAAGAAACGACCTGCATTCGCAGATTCCTCGGCACTTTCCCGTATAACTCGTAATATGACAAATACTCCAAAAACCACATAGAAAACCCCTCCCCACGGACGCACAACTTGTTTCTTCTGTATTTTCTAAAATCCTCCTCTCTCACAAAATTTGAAAACGGAAATATTTAGAGACAAAGACGAAGAAACGACCTGCATTCGCAGATTCCTCGGCACTTTCCCGTATAACTCGTAATTTGACAAATACTCCAAAAACCACATAGAAAACCCCTCCCCGCGGACGCACAACTTGTTTCTTCTGTATTTTCTAAAATCCTTCTCTCTCACAAAATTTGAAAACAGAAATATTTAGAAACAAAGACGAAGAAACGACCTGCATTCGCAGATTCCTCGGCACTTTCCCGTATAACTCGTAATTTGACAAATACTCCAAAAACCACATAGAAAACCCCTCCCCACGGACGCACAACTTGTTTCTTCTGTATTTTCTAAAATCCTCCTCTCTCACAAAATTTGAAAACGGAAATATTTAGAGACAAAGACGAAGAAACGACCTGCATTCGCAGATTCCTCGGCACTTTCCCGTATAACTCGTAATATGACAAATACTCCAAAAACCACATAGAAAACCCCTCCCCACGGACGCACAACTTGTTTCTTCTGTATTTTCTAAAATCCTCCTCTCTCACAAAATTTGAAAACGGAAATATTTAGAGACAAAGACGAAGAAACGACCTGCATTCGCAGATTCCTCGGCACTTTCCCGTATAACTCGTAATTTGACAAATACTCCAAAAACCACATAGAAAACCCCTCCCCACGGACGCACAACTTTTTTCTTCTGTATTTTCTAAAATCCTCCTCTCTCACAAAATTTGAAAACGGAAATATTTAGAGACAAAGACGAAGAAACGACCTGCATTCCAGATTCCTCGGCACTTTCCCGTATAACTCGTAATTTGACAAATACTCCAAAAACCACATAGAAAACCCCTCCCCACGGACGCACAACTTGTTTCTTCTGTATTTTCTAAAATCCTCCTCTCTCACAAAATTTGAAAACGGAAATATTTAGAGACAAAGACGAAGAAACGACCTGCATTCGCAGATTCCTCGGCACTTTCCCGTATAACTCGTAATTTGACAAATACTCCAAAAACCACATAGAAAACCCCTCCCCACGGACGCACAACTTGTTTCTTCTGTATTTTCTAAAATCCTCCTCTCTCACAAAATTTGAAAACGGAAATATTTAGAGACAAAGACGAAGAAACGACCTGCATTCGCAGATTCCTCGGCACTTTCCCGTATAACTCGTAATTTGACAAATACTCCAAAAACCACATAGAAAACCCCTCCCCACGGACGCACAACTTGTTTCTTCTGTATTTTCTAAAATCCTCCTCTCTCACAAAATTTGAAAACGGAAATATTTAGAGACAAAGACGAAGAAACGACCTGCATTCGCAGATTCCTCGGCACTTTCCCGAATAACTCGTAATTTGACAAATACTCCAAAAACCACATAGAAAACCCCACCCCACGGACGCACAACTTGTTTCTTCTGTATTTTCTAAAATCCTCCTCTCTCACAAAATTTGAAAACGGAAATATTTAGAGACAAAGACGAAGAAACGACCTGCATTCGCAGATTCCTCGGCACTTTCCCGTATAACTCGTAATTTGACAAATACTCCAAAAACCACATAGAAAACCCCTCCCCACGGACGCACAACTTTTTTCTTCTGTATTTTCTAAAATCCTCCTCTCTCACAAAATTTGAAAACGGAAATATTTAGAGACAAAGACGAAGAAACGACCTGCATTCCAGATTCCTCGGCACTTTCCCGTATAACTCGTAATTTGACAAATACTCCAAAAACCACATAGAAAACCCCACCCCACGGACGCACAACTTGTTTCTTCTGTATTTTCTAAAATCCTCCTCTCTCACAAAATTTGAAAACGGAAATATTTAGAGACAAAGACGAAGAAACGACCTGCATTCGCAGATTCCTCGGCACTTTCCCGAATAACTCGTAATTTGACAAATACTCCAAAAACCACATAGAAAACCCCTCCCCACGGACGCACAACTTTTTTCTTCTGTATTTTCTAAAATCCTCCTCTCTCACAAAATTTGAAAACGGAAATATTTAGAGACAAAGACGAAGAAACGACCTGCATTCCAGATTCCTCGGCACTTTCCCGAATAACTCGTAATTTGACAAATACTCCAAAAACCACATAGAAAACCCCTCCCCACGGACGCACAACTTGTTTCTTCTGTATTTTCTAAAATCCTCCTCTCTCACAAAATTTGAAAACGGAAATATTTAGAGACAAAGACAAAGAAACGACCTGCATTCGCAGATTCCTCGGCACTTTCCCGAATAACTCGTAATTTGACAAATACTCCAAAAACCACATAGAAAACCCCACCCCACGGACGCACAACTTGTTTCTTCTGTATTTTCTAAAATCCTCCTCTCTCACAAAATTTGAAAACGGAAATATTTAGAGACAAAGACGAAGAAACGACCTGCATTCGCAGATTCCTCGGCACTTTCCCGTATAACTCGTAATTTGACAAATACTCCAAAAACCACATAGAAAACCCCTCCCCACGGACGCACAACTTGTTTCTTCTGTATTTTCTAAAATCCTCCTCTCTCACAAAATTTGAAAACGGAAATATTTAGAGACAAAGACGAAGAAACGACCTGCATTCGCAGATTCCTCGGCACTTTCCCGAATAACTCGTAATTTGACAAATACTCCAAAAACCACATAGAAAACCCCACCCCACGGACGCACAACTTGTTTTTTCTGTATTTTCTAAAATCCTCCTCTCTCACAAAATTTGAAAACGGAAATATTTAGAGACAAAGACGAAGAAACGACCTGCATTCGCAGATTCCTCGGCACTTTCCCGTATAACTCGTAATTTGACAAATACTCCAAAAACCACATAGAAAACCCCTCCCCACGGACGCACAACTTGTTTCTTCTGTATTTTCTAAAATCCTCCTCTCTCACAAAATTTGAAAACGGAAATATTTAGAGACAAAGACGAAGAAACGACCTGCATTCGCAGATTCCTCGGCACTTTCCCGAATAACTCGTAATTTGACAAATACTCCAAAAACCACATAGAAAACCCCACCCCACGGACGCACAACTTGTTTTTTCTGTATTTTCTAAAATCCTCCTCTCTCACAAAATTTGAAAACGGAAATATTTAGAGACAAAGACGAAGAAACGACCTGCATTCGCAGATTCCTCGGCACTTTCCCGTATAACTCGTAATTTGACAAATACTCCAAAAACCACATAGAAAACCCCTCCCCACGGACGCACAACTTTTTTCTTCTGTATTTTCTAAAATCCTCCTCTCTCACAAAATTTGAAAACGGAAATATTTAGAGACAAAGACGAAGAAACGACCTGCATTCCAGATTCCTCGGCACTTTCCCGTATAACTCGTAATTTGACAAATACTCCAAAAACCACATAGAAAACCCCTCCCCACGGACGCACAACTTGTTTCTTCTGTATTTTCTAAAATCCTCCTCTCTCACAAAATTTGAAAACGGAAATATTTAGAGACAAAGACGAAGAAACGACCTGCATTCGCAGATTCCTCGGCACTTTCCCGTATAACTCGTAATTTGACAAATACTCCAAAAACCACATAGAAAACCCCTCCCCACGGACGCACAACTTGTTTCTTCTGTATTTTCTAAAATCCTCCTCTCTCACAAAATTTGAAAACGGAAATATTTAGAGACAAAGACGAAGAAACGACCTGCATTCGCAGATTCCTCGGCACTTTCCCGTATAACTCGTAATTTGACAAATACTCCAAAAACCACATAGAAAACCCCTCCCCACGGACGCACAACTTGTTTCTTCTGTATTTTCTAAAATCCTCCTCTCTCACAAAATTTGAAAACGGAAATATTTAGAGTCAAAGACGAAAAAACGACCTGCATTCGCAGATTCCTCGGCACTTTCCCGTATAACTCGTAATTTGACAAATACTCCAAAAACCACATAGAAAACCCCTCCCCACGGACGCACAACTTGTTTCTTCTGTATTTTCTAAAATCCTCCTCTCTCACAAAATTTGAAAACGGAAATATTTAGAGACAAAGACGAAGAAACGACCTGCATTCGCAGATTCCTCGGCACTTTCCCGTATAACTCGTAATTTGACAAATACTCCAAAAACCACATAGAAAACCCCTCCCCACGGACGCACAACTTGTTTCTTCTGTATTTTCTAAAATCCTCCTCTCTCACAAAATTTGAAAACGGAAATATTTAGAGACAAAGACGAAGAAACGACCTGCATTCGCAGATTCCTCGGCACTTTCCCGTATAACTCGTAATTTGACAAATACTCCAAAAACCACATAGAAAACCCCTCCCCACGGACGCACAAATTGTTTCTCCTGTATTTTCTAAAATCCTCCTCTCTCACAAAATTTGAAAACGGAAATATTTAGAGACAAAGACGAAAAAACGACCTGCATTCGCAGATTCCTCGGCACTTTCCCGTATAACTCGTAATTTGACAAATACTCCAAAAACCACATAGAAAACCCCTCCCCACGGACGCACAACTTGTTTCTTCTGTATTTTCTAAAATCCTCCTCTCTCACAAAATTTGAAAACGGAAATATTTAGAGACAAAGACGAAGAAACGACCTGCATTCGCAGATTCCTCGGCACTTTCCCGTATAACTCGTAATTTGACAAATACTCCAAAAACCACATAGAAAACCCCTCCCCACGGACGCACAACTTGTTTCTTCTGTATTTTCTAAAATCCTCCTCTCTCACAAAATTTGAAAACGGAAATATTTAGAGACAAAGACGAAGAAACGACCTGCATTCGCAGATTCCTCGGCACTTTCCCGAATAACTCGTAATTTGACAAATACTCCAAAAACCACATAGAAAACCCCACCCCACGGACGCACAACTTGTTTCTTCTGTATTTTCTAAAATCCTCCTCTCTCACAAAATTTGAAAACGGAAATATTTAGAGACAAAGACGAAGAAACGACCTGCATTCGCAGATTCCTCGGCACTTTCCCGTATAACTCGTAATTTGACAAATACTCCAAAAACCACATAGAAAACCCCTCCCCACGGACGCACAACTTTTTTCTTCTGTATTTTCTAAAATCCTCCTCTCTCACAAAATTTGAAAACGGAAATATTTAGAGACAAAGACGAAGAAACGACCTGCATTCCAGATTCCTCGGCACTTTCCCGTATAACTCGTAATTTGACAAATACTCCAAAAACCACATAGAAAACCCCTCCCCACGGACGCACAACTTGTTTCTTCTGTATTTTCTAAAATCCTCCTCTCTCACAAAATTTGAAAACGGAAATATTTAGAGACAAAGACGAAGAAACGACCTGCATTCGCAGATTCCTCGGCACTTTCCCGAATAACTCGTAATTTGACAAATACTCCAAAAACCACATAGAAAACCCCTCCCCACGGACGCACAACTTTTTTCTTCTGTATTTTCTAAAATCCTCCTCTCTCACAAAATTTGAAAACGGAAATATTTAGAGACAAAGACGAAGAAACGACCTGCATTCCAGATTCCTCGGCACTTTCCCTTATAACTCGTAATTTGACAAATACTCCAAAAACCACATAGAAAACCCCTCCCCACGGACGCACAACTTGTTTCTTCTGTATTTTCTAAAATCCTCCTCTCTCACAAAATTTGAAAACGGAAATATTTAGAGACAAAGACGAAGAAACGACCTGCATTCGCAGATTCCTCGGCACTTTCCCGAATAACTCGTAATTTGACAAATACTCCAAAAACCACATAGAAAACCCCTCCCCACGGACGCACAACTTGTTTCTTCTGTATTTTCTAAAATCCTCCTCTCTCACAAAATTTGAAAACGGAAATATTTAGAGACAAAGACAAAGAAACGACCTGCATTCGCAGATTCCTCGGCACTTTCCCGAATAACTCGTAATTTGACAAATACTCCAAAAACCACATAGAAAACCCCACCCCACGGACGCACAACTTGTTTCTTCTGTATTTTCTAAAATCCTCCTCTCTCACAAAATTTGAAAACGGAAATATTTAGAGACAAAGACGAAGAAACGACCTGCATTCGCAGATTCCTCGGCACTTTCCCGTATAACTCGTAATTTGACAAATACTCCAAAAACCACATAGAAAACCCCTCCCCACGGACGCACAACTTGTTTCTTCTGTATTTTCTAAAATCCTCCTCTCTCACAAAATTTGAAAACGGAAATATTTAGAGACAAAGACGAAGAAACGACCTGCATTCGCAGATTCCTCGGCACTTTCCCGAATAACTCGTAATTTGACAAATACTCCAAAAACCACATAGAAAACCCCACCCCACGGACGCACAACTTGTTTTTTCTGTATTTTCTAAAATCCTCCTCTCTCACAAAATTTGAAAACGGAAATATTTAGAGACAAAGACGAAGAAACGACCTGCATTCGCAGATTCCTCGGCACTTTCCCGTATAACTCGTAATTTGACAAATACTCCAAAAACCACATAGAAAACCCCTCCCCACGGACGCACAACTTTTTTCTTCTGTATTTTCTAAAATCCTCCTCTCTCACAAAATTTGAAAACGGAAATATTTAGAGACAAAGACGAAGAAACGACCTGCATTCCAGATTCCTCGGCACTTTCCCGTATAACTCGTAATTTGACAAATACTCCAAAAACCACATAGAAAACCCCTCCCCACGGACGCACAACTTGTTTCTTCTGTATTTTCTAAAATCCTCCTCTCTCACAAAATTTGAAAACGGAAATATTTAGAGACAAAGACGAAGAAACGACCTGCATTCGCAGATTCCTCGGCACTTTCCCGTATAACTCGTAATTTGACAAATACTCCAAAAACCACATAGAAAACCCCTCCCCACGGACGCACAACTTGTTTCTTCTGTATTTTCTAAAATCCTCCTCTCTCACAAAATTTGAAAACGGAAATATTTAGAGACAAAGACGAAGAAACGACCTGCATTCGCAGATTCCTCGGCACTTTCCCGTATAACTCGTAATTTGACAAATACTCCAAAAACCACATAGAAAACCCCTCCCCACGGACGCACAACTTGTTTCTTCTGTATTTTCTAAAATCCTCCTCTCTCACAAAATTTGAAAACGGAAATATTTAGAGACAAAGACGAAGAAACGACCTGCATTCGCAGATTCCTCGGCACTTTCCCGTATAACTCGTAATTTGACAAATACTCCAAAAACCACATAGAAAACCCCTCCCCACGGACGCACAACTTGTTTCTTCTGTATTTTCTAAAATCCTCCTCTCTCACAAAATTTGAAAACGGAAATATTTAGAGACAAAGACGAAAAAACGACCTGCATTCGCAGATTCCTCGGCACTTTCCCGTATAACTCGTAATTTGACAAATACTCCAAAAACCACATAGAAAACCCCTCCCCACGGACGCACAACTTGTTTCTTCTGTATTTTCTAAAATCCTCCTCTCTCACAAAATTTGAAAACGGAAATATTTAGAGACAAAGACGAAGAAACGACCTGCATTCGCAGATTCCTCGGCACTTTCCCGTATAACTCGTAATTTGACAAATACTCCAAAAACCACATAGAAAACCCCTCCCCACGGACGCACAACTTGTTTCTTCTGTATTTTCTAAAATCCACCTCTCTCACAAAATTTGAAAACGGAAATATTTAGAGACAAAGACGAAGAAACGACCTGCATTCGCAGATTCCTCGGCACTTTCCCCTATAACTCGTAATTTGACAAATACTCCAAAAACCACATAGAAAACCCCTCCCCACGGACGCACAATTTGTTTCTTCTGTATTTTCTAAAATCCTCCTCTCTCACAAAATTTGAAAACGGAAATATTTAGAGACAAAGACGAAGAAACGACCTGCATTCGCAGATTCCTCGGCACTTTCCCGTATAACTCGTAATTTGACAAATACTCCAAAAACCACATAGAAAACCCCTCCCCACGGACGCACAACTTGTTTCTTCTGTATTTTCTAAAATCCTCCTCTCTCACAAAATTTGAAAACGGAAATATTTAGAGACAAAGACGAAGAAACGACCTGCATTCGCAGATTCCTCGGCACTTTCCCGTATAACTCGTAATTTGACAAATACTCCAAAAACCACATAGAAAACCCCTCCCCACGGACGCACAACTTGTTTCTTCTGTATTTTCTAAAATCCTGCTCTCTCACAAAATTTGAAAACGGAAATATTTAGAGACAAAGACGAAGAAACGACCTGCATTCGCAGATTCCTCGGCACTTTCCCGAATAACTCGTAATTTGACAAATACTCCAAAAACCACATAGAAAACCCCTCCCCACGGACGCACAACTTGTTTCTTCTGTATTTTCTAAAATCCTCCTCTCTCACAAAATTTGAAAACGGAAATATTTAGAGACAAAGACGAAGAAACGACCTGCGGTCGCAGATTCCTCGGCACTTTCCCGTATAACTCGTAATTTGACAAATACTCCAAAAACCACATAGAAAACCCCTCCCCACGGACGCACAACTTGTTTCTTCTGTATTTTCTAAAATCCTCCTCTCTCACAAAATTTGAAAACGGAAATATTTAGAGACAAAGACGAAGAAACGACCTGCATTCGCAGATTCCTCGGCACTTTCCCGTATAACTCGTAATTTGACAAATACTCCAAAAACCACATAGAAAACCCCTCCCCACGGACGCACAACTTGTTTCTTCTGTATTTTCTAAAATCCTCCTCTCTCACAAAATTTGAAAACAGAAATATTTAGAGATAAAGACGAAAAAACGACCTGCATTCGCAGATTCCTCGGCACTTTCCCGTATAACTCGTAATTTGACAAATACTCCAAAAACCACATAGAAAACCCCACCCCACGGACGCACAACTTGTTTCTTCTGTATTTTCTAAAATCCTCCTCTCTCACAAAATTTGAAAACGGAAATATTTAGAGACAAAGACGAAGAAACGACCTGCATTCGCAGATTCCTCGGCACTTTCCCGTATAACTCGTAATTTGACAAACACTCCAAAAACCACATAGAAAACCCCTCCCCACGGACGCACAAGTTGTTTCTTCTGTATTTTCTAAAATCCTCCTCTCTCACAAAATTTGAAAACAGAAATATTTAGAGATAAAGACGAAAAAACGACCTGCATTCGCAGATTCCTCGGCACTTTCCCGTATAACTCGTAATTTGACAAATACTCCAAAAACCACATAGAAAACCCCTCCCCACGGACGCACAACTTGTTTCTTCTGTATTTTCTAAAATCCTCCTCTCTCACAAAATTTGAAAACAGAAATATTTAGAGATAAAGACGAAAAAACGACCTGCATTCGCAGATTCCTCGGCACTTTCCCGTATAACTCGTAATTTGACAAATACTCCAAAAACCACATAGAAAACCCCTCCCCACGGACGCACAACTTGTTTCTTCTGTATTTTCTAAAATCCTCCTCTCTCACAAAATTTGAAAACGGAAATATTTAGAGACAAAGACGAAGAAACGACCTGCATTCGCAGATTCCTCGGCACTTTCCCGTATAACTCGTAATTTGACAAATACTCCAAAAACCACATAGAAAACCCCTCCCCACGGACGCACAACTTGTTTCTTCTGTATTTTCTAAAATCCTCCTCTCTCACAAAATTTGAAAACAGAAATATTTAGAGATAAAGACGAAAAAACGACCTGCATTCGCAGATTCCTCGGCACTTTCCCGTATAACTCGTAATTTGACAAATACTCCAAAAACCACATAGAAAACCCCTCCCCACGGACGCACAACTTGTTTCTTCTGTATTTTCTAAAATCCTCCTCTCTCACAAAATTTGAAAACGGAAATATTTAGAGACAAAGACGAAGAAACGACCTGCATTCGCAGATTCCTCGGCACTTTCCCGTATAACTCGTAATTTGACAAATACTCCAAAAACCACATAGAAAACCCCTCCCCACGGACGCACAACTTGTTTCTTCTGTATTTTCTAAAATCCTCCTCTCTCACAAAATTTGAAAACAGAAATATTTAGAGATAAAGACGAAAAAACGACCTGCATTCGCAGATTCCTCGGCACTTTCCCGTATAACTCGTAATTTGACAAATACTCCAAAAACCACATAGAAAACCCCACCCCACGGACGCACAACTTGTTTCTTCTGTATTTTCTAAAATCCTCCTCTCTCACAAAATTTGAAAACGGAAATATTTAGAGACAAAGACGAAGAAACGACCTGCATTCGCAGATTCCTCGGCACTTTCCCGTATAACTCGTAATTTGACAAACACTCCAAAAACCACATAGAAAACCCCTCCCCACGGACGCACAAGTTGTTTCTTCTGTATTTTCTAAAATCCTCCTCTCTCACAAAATTTGAAAACGGAAATATTTAGAGACAAAGACGAAGAAACGACCTGCATTCGCAGATTCCTCGGCACTTTCCCGTATAACTCGTAATTTGACAAATACTCCAAAAACCACATAGAAAACCCCTCCCCACGGACGCACAACTTGTTTCTTCTGTATTTTCTAAAATCCTCCTCTCTCACAAAATTTGAAAACAGAAATATTTAGAGATAAAGACGAAAAAACGACCTGCATTCGCAGATTCCTCGGCACTTTCCCGTATAACTCGTAATTTGACAAATACTCCAAAAACCACATAGAAAACCCCTCCCCACGGACGCACAACTTGTTTCTTCTGTATTTTCTAAAATCCTCCTCTCTCACAAAATTTGAAAACGGAAATATTTAGAGACAAAGACGAAGAAACGACCTGCATTCGCAGATTCCTCGGCACTTTCCCGTATAACTCGTAATTTGACAAATACTCCAAAAACCACTTAGAAAACCCCTCCCCACGGACGCACAACTTGTTTCTTCTGTATTTTCTAAAATCCTCCTCTCTCACAAAATTTGAAAACGGAAATATTTAGAGACAAAGACGAAGAAACGACCTGCATTCGCAGATTCCTCGGCACTTTCCCGTATAACTCGTAATTTGACAAATACTCCAAAAACCACATAGAAAACCCCTCCCCACGGACGCACAACTTGTTTCTTCTGTATTTTCTAAAATCCTCCTCTCTCACAAAATTTGAAAACAGAAATATTTAGAGATAAAGACGAAAAAACGACCTGCATTCGCAGATTCCTCGGCACTTTCCCGTATAACTCGTAATTTGACAAATACTCCAAAAACCACATAGAAAACCCCACCCCACGGACGCACAACTTGTTTCTTCTGTATTTTCTAAAATCCTCCTCTCTCACAAAATTTGAAAACGGAAATATTTAGAGACAAAGACGAAGAAACGACCTGCATTCGCAGATTCCTCGGCACTTTCCCGTATAACTCGTAATTTGACAAATACTCCAAAAACCACATAGAAAACCCCTCCTCACGGACGCACAACTTGTTTCTTCTGTATTTTCTAAAATCCTCCTCTCTCACAAAATTTGAAAACGGAAATATTTAGAGACAAAGACGAAAAAACGACCTGCATTCGCAGATTCCTCGGCACTTTCCCGTATAGCTCGTAATTTGACAATTACTCCAAAAACCACATAGAAAACCCCTCCCCACGGACGCACAACTTGTTTCTTCTGTATTTTCTAAAATCCTCCTCTCTCACAAAATTTGAAAACGGAAATATTTAGAGACAAAGACGAAGAAACGACCTGCATTCGCAGATTCCTCGGCACTTTCCCGTATAACTCGTAATTTGACAAATACTCCAAAAACCACATAGAAAACCCCTCCCCACGGACGCACAACTTGTTTCTTCTGTATTTTCTAAAATCCTCCTCTCTCACAAAATTTGAAAACGGAAATATTTAGAGACAAAGACGAAGAAACGACCTGCTTTCGCAGATTCCTCGGCACTTTCCCGTATAACTCGTAATTTGACAAATACTCCAAAAACCACATAGAAAACCCCTCCCCACGGACGCACAACTTGTTTCTTCTGTATTTTCTAAAATCCTCCTCTCTCACAAAATTTGAAAACGGAAATATTTAGAGACAAAGACGAAAAAACGACCTGCATTCGCAGATTCCTCGGCACTTTCCCGTATAACTCGTAATTTGACAATTACTCCAAAAACCACATAGAAAACCCCTCCCCACGGACGCACAACTTGTTTCTTCTGTATTTTCTAAAATCCTCCTCTCTCACAAAATTTGAAAACGGAAATATTTAGAGACAAAGACGAAGAAACGACCTGCATTCACAGATTCCTCGGCACTTTCCCGTATAACTCGTAATTTGACAAATACTCCAAAAACCACATAGAAAACCCCTCCCCACGGACGCACAACTTGTTTCTTCTGTATTTTCTAAAATCCTCCTCTCTCACAAAATTTGAAAACGGAAATATTTAGAGACAAAGACGAAAAAACGACCTGCATTCGCAGATTCCTCGGCACTTTCCCGTATAACTCGTAATTTGACAAATACTCCAAAAACCACATAGAAAACCCCTCCCCACGGACGCACAATTTGTTTCTTCTGTATTTTCTAAAATCCTCCTCTCTCACAAAATTTTAAAACGGAAATATTTAGAGACAAAGACGAAGAAACGACCTGCATTCGCAGATTCCTCGGCACTTTCCCGTATAACTCGTAATTTGACAAATACTCCAAAAACCACATAGAAAACCCCTCCTCACGGACGCACAACTTGTTTCTTCTGTATTTTCTAAAATCCTCCTCTCTCACAAAATTTGAAAACGGAAATATTTAGAGACAAAGACGAAAAAACGACCTGCATTCGCAGATTCCTCGGCACTTTCCCGTATAACTCGTAATTTGACAAATACTCCAAAAACCACATAGAAAACCCCTCCCCACGGACGCACAAGTTGTTTCTTCTGTATTTTCTAAAATCCTCCTCTCTCACAAAATTTGAAAACGGAAATATTTAGAGACAAAGACGAAGAAACGACCTGCATTCGCAGATTCCTCGGCACTTTCCCGTATAACTCGTAATTTGACAAATACTCCAAAAACCACATAGAAAACCCCTCCCCACGGACGCACAACTTGTTTCTTCTGTATTTTCTAAAATCCTCCTCTCTCACAAAATTTGAAAACGGAAATATTTAGAGACAAAGACGAAGAAACGACCTGCATTCGCAGATTCCTCGGCACTTTCCCGTATAACTCGTAATTTGACAAATACTCCAAAAACCACATAGAAAACCCCTCCCCACGGACGCACAACTTGTTTCTTCTGTATTTTCTAAAATCCTCCTCTCTCACAAAATTTGAAAACGGAAATATTTAGAGACAAAGACGAAGAAACGACCTGCATTCGCAGATTCCTCGGCACTTTCCCGTATAACTCGTAATTTGACAAATACTCCAAAAACCACATAGAAAACCCCTCCCCACGGACGCACAATTTGTTTCTTCTGTATTTTCTAAAATCCTCCTCTCTCACAAAATTTGAAAACGGAAATATTTAGAGACAAAGACGAAAAAACGACCTGCATTCGCAGATTCCTCGGCACTTTCCCGTATAACTCGTAATTTGACAAATACTCCAAAAACCACATAGAAAACCCCTCCCCACGGACGCACAACTTGTTTCTTCTGTATTTTCTAAAATCCTCCTCTCTCACAAAATTTGAAAACGGAAATATTTAGAGACAAAGACGAAGAAACGACCTGCATTCGCAGATTCCTCGGCACTTTCCCGTATAACTCGTAATTTGACAAATACTCCAAAAACCACATAGAAAACCCCTCCCCACGGACGCACAAGTTGTTTCTTCTGTATTTTCTAAAATCCTCCTCTCTCACAAAATTTGAAAACGGAAATATTTAGAGACAAAGACGAAGAAACGACCTGCATTCGCAGATTCCTCGGCACTTTCCCGTATAACTCGTAATTTGACAAATACTCCAAAAACCACATAGAAAACCCCTCCCCACGGACGCACAACTTGTTTCTTCTGTATTTTCTAAAATCCTCCTCTCTCACAAAATTTGAAAACGGAAATATTTAGAGACAAAGACGAAAAAACGACCTGCATTCGCAGATTCCTCGGCACTTTCCCGTATAACTCGTAATTTGACAAATACTCCAAAAACCACATAGAAAACCCCTCCCCACGGACGCACAAATTGTTTCTTCTGTATTTTCTAAAATCCTCCTCTCTCACAAAATTTGAAAACGGAAATATTTAGAGACAAAGACGAGGAAACGACCTGCATTCGCAGATTCCTCGGCACTTTCCCGTATAACTCGTAATTTGACAAATACTCCAAAAACCACATAGAAAACCCCTCCCCACGGACGCACAACTTGTTTCTTCTGTATTTTCTAAAATCCTCCTCTCTCACAAAATTTGAAATCGGAAATATTTAGAGACAAAGACGAAGAAACGACCTGCATTCGCAGATTCCTCGGCACTTTCCCGTATAACTCGTAATTTGACAAATACTCCAAAAACCACATAGAAAACCCCTCCCCACGGACGCACAATTTGTTTCTTCTGTATTTTCTAAAATCCTCCTCTCTCACAAAATTTGAAAACGGAAATATTTAGAGACAAAGACGAAAAAACGACCTGCATTCGCAGATTCCTCGGCACTTTCCCGTATAACTCGTAATTTGACAAATACTCCAAAAACCACATAGAAAACCCCTCCCCACGGACGCACAACTTGTTTCTTCTGTATTTTCTAAAATCCTCCTCTCTCACAAAATTTGAAAACGGAAATATTTAGAGACAAAGACGAAGAAACGACCTGCATTCGCAGATTCCTCGGCACTTTCCCGTATAACTCGTAATTTGACAAATACTCCAAAAACCACATAGAAAACCCCACCCCACGGACGCACAATTTGTTTCTTCTGTATTTTCTAAAATCCTCCTCTCTCACAAAAATTGAAAACGGAAATATTTAGAGACAAAGACGAAGAAACGACCTGCATTCGCAGATTCCTCGGCACTTTCCCGTATAACTCGTAATTTGACAAATACTCCAAAAACCACATAGAAAACCCCTCCCCACGGACGCACAACTTGTTTCTTCTGTATTTTCTAAAATCCTCCTCTCTCACAAAATTTGAAAACGGAAATATTTAGAGACAAAGACGAAGAAACGACCTGCATTCGCAGATTCCTCGGCACTTTCCCGTATAACTCGTAATTTGACAAATACTCCAAAAACCACATAGAAAACCCCTCCCCACGGACGCACAACTTGTTTCTTCTGTATTTTCTAAAATCCTCCTCTCTCACAAAATTTGAAAACGGAAATATTTAGAGACAAAGACGGAGAAACGACCTGCATTCGCAGATTCCTCGGCACTTTGCCGTATAACTCGTAATTTGACAAATACTCCAAAAACCACATAGAAAACCCCTCCCCACGGACGCACAACTTGTTTCTTCTGTATTTTCTAAAATCCTCCTCTCTCACAAAATTTGAAAACGGAAATATTTAGAGACAAAGACGAAGAAACGACCTGCATTCGCAGATTCCTCGGCACTTTCCCGTATAACTCGTAATTTGACAAATACTCCAAAAACCACATAGAAAACCCCTCCCCACGGACGCACAACTTGTTTCTTCTGTATTTTCTAAAATCCTCCTCTCTCACAAAATTTGAAAACGGAAATATTTAGAGACAAAGACGAAGAAACGACCTGCATTCGCAGATTCCTCGGCACTTTCCCGAATAACTCGTAATTTGACAAATACTCCAAAAACCACATAGAAAACCCCTCCCCACGGACGCACAACTTGTTTCTTCTGTATTTTTTAAAATCCTCCTCTCTCACAAAATTTGAAAACGGAAATATTTAGAGACAAAGACGAAGAAACGACCTGCATTCGCAGATTCCTCGGCACTTTCCCGTATAACTCGTAATTTGACAAATACTCCAAAAACCACATAGAAAACCCCTCCCCACGGACGCACAACTTGTTTCTTCTGTATTTTCTAAAATCCTCCTCTCTCACAAAATTTGAAAACGGAAATATTTAGAGACAAAGACGGAGAAACGACCTGCATTCGCAGATTCCTCGGCACTTTCCCGTATAACTCGTAATTTGACAAATACTCCAAAAACCACATAGAAAACCCCTCCCCACGGACGCACAACTTGTTTCTTCTGTATTTTCTAAAATCCTCCTCTCTCACAAAATTTGAAAACGGAAATATTTAGAGACAAAGACGAAGAAACGACCTGCATTCGCAGATTCCTCGGCACTTTCCCGTATAACTCGTAATTTGACAAATACTCCAAAAACCACATAGAAAACCCCTCCCCACGGACGCACAACTTGTTTCTTCTGTATTTTCTAAAATCCTCCTCTCTCACAAAATTTGAAAACGGAAATATTTAGAGACAAAGACGGAGAAACGACCTGCATTCGCAGATTCCTCGGCACTTTCCCGTATAACTCGTAATTTGACAAATACTCCAAAAACCACATAGAAAACCCCTCCCCACGGACGCACAACTTGTTTCTTCTGTATTTTCTAAAATCCTCCTCTCTCACAAAATTTGAAAACGGAAATATTTAGAGACAAAGACGAAGAAACGACCTGCATTCGCAGATTCCTCGGCACTTTCCCGTATAACTCGTAATTTGACAAATACTCCAAAAACCACATAGAAAACCCCTCCCCACGGACGCACAACTTGTTTCTTCTGTATTTTCTAAAATCCTCCTCTCTCACAAAATTTGAAAACGGAAATATTTAGAGACAAAGACGAAGAAACGACCTGCATTCGCAGATTCCTCGGCGCTTTCCCGTATAACTCGTAATTTGACAAATACTCCAAAAACCACATAGAAAACCCCTACCCACGGACGCACAACTTGTTTCTTCTGTATTTTCTAAAATCCTCCTCTCTCACAAAATTTGAAAACGGAAATATTTAGAGACAAAGACGAAGAAACGACCTGCATTCGCAGATTCCTCGGCACTTTCCCGTATAACTCGTAATTTGACAAATACTCCAAAAACCACATAGAAAACCCCTCCCCACGGACGCACAACTTGTTTCTTCTGTATTTTCTAAAATCCTCCTCTCTCACAAAATTTGAAAACGGAAATATTTAGAGACAAAGACGAAGAAACGACCTGCATTCGCAGATTCCTCGGCGCTTTCCCGTATAACTCGTAATTTGACAAATACTCCAAAAACCACATAGAAAACCCCTCCCCACGGACGCACAACTTGTTTCTTCTGTATTTTCTAAAATCCTCCTCTCTCACAAAATTTGAAAACGGAAATATTTAGAGACAAAGACGAAGAAACGACCTGCATTCGCAGATTCCTCGGCACTTTCCCGTATAACTCGTAATTTGACAAATACTCCAAAAACCACATAGAAAACCCCTCCCCACGGACGCACAACTTGTTTCTTCTGTATTTTCTAAAATCCTCCTCTCTCACAAAATTTGAAAACGGAAATATTTAGAGACAAAGACGGAGAAACGACCTGCATTCGCAGATTCCTCGGCACTTTGCCGTATAACTCGTAATTTGACAAATACTCCAAAAACCACATAGAAAACCCCTCCCCACGGACGCACAACTTGTTTCTTCTGTATTTTCTAAAATCCTCCTCTCTCACAAAATTTGAAAACGGAAATATTTAGAGACAAAGACGAAGAAACGACCTGCATTCGCAGATTCCTCGGCACTTTCCCGAATAACTCGTAATTTGACAAATACTCCAAAAACCACATAGAAAACCCCTCCCCACGGACGCACAACTTGTTTCTTCTGTATTTTTTAAAATCCTCCTCTCTCACAAAATTTGAAAACGGAAATATTTAGAGACAAAGACGAAGAAACGACCTGCATTCGCAGATTCCTCGGCACTTTCCCGTATAACTCGTAATTTGACAAATACTCCAAAAACCACATAGAAAACCCCTCCCCACGGACGCACAACTTGTTTCTTCTGTATTTTCTAAAATCCTCCTCTCTCACAAAATTTGAAAACGGAAATATTTAGAGACAAAGACGGAGAAACGACCTGCATTCGCAGATTCCTCGGCACTTTCCCGTATAACTCGTAATTTGACAAATACTCCAAAAACCACATAGAAAACCCCTCCCCACGGACGCACAACTTGTTTCTTCTGTATTTTCTAAAATCCTCCTCTCTCACAAAATTTGAAAACGGAAATATTTAGAGACAAAGACGAAGAAACGACCTGCATTCGCAGATTCCTCGGCACTTTCCCGTATAACTCGTAATTTGACAAATACTCCAAAAACCACATAGAAAACCCCTCCCCACGGACGCACAACTTGTTTCTTCTGTATTTTCTAAAATCCTCCTCTCTCACAAAATTTGAAAACGGAAATATTTAGAGACAAAGACGAAGAAACGACCTGCATTCGCAGATTCCTCGGCACTTTCCCGTATAACTCGTAATTTGACAAATACTCCAAAAACCACATAGAAAACCCCTCCCCACGGACGCACAACTTGTTTCTTCTGTATTTTCTAAAATCCTCCTCTCTCACAAAATTTGAAAACGGAAATATTTAGAGACAAAGACGAAGAAACGACCTGCATTCGCAGATTCCTCGGCGCTTTCCCGTATAACTCGTAATTTGACAAATACTCCAAAAACCACATAGAAAACCCCTCCCCACGGACGCACAACTTGTTTCTTCTGTATTTTCTAAAATCCTCCTCTCTCACAAAATTTGAAAACGGAAATATTTAGAGACAAAGACGAAGAAACGACCTGCATTCGCAGATTCCTCGGCACTTTCCCGTATAACTCGTAATTTGACAAATACTCCAAAAACCACATAGAAAACCCCACCCCACGGACGCACAATTTGTTTCTTCTGTATTTTCTAAAATCCTCCTCTCTCACAAAATTTGAAAACGGAAATATTTAGAGACAAAGACGAAAAAACGACCTGCATTCGCAGATTCCTCGGCACTTTCCCGTATAACTCGTAATTTGACAAATACTCCAAAAACCACATAGAAAACCCCTCCCCACGGACGCACAACTTGTTTCTTCTGTATTTTCTAAAATCCTCCTCTCTCACAAAATTTGAAAACGGAAATATTTAGAGACAAAGACGAAGAAATGACCTGCATTCGCAGATTCCTCGGCACTTTCCCGTATAACTCGTAATTTGACAAATACTCCAAAAACCACATAGAAAACCCCTCCCCACGGACGCACAACTTGTTTCTTCTGTATTTTCTAAAATCCTCCTCTCTCACAAAATTTGAAAACGGAAATATTTAGAGACAAAGACGAAGAAACGACCTGCATTCGCAGATTCCTCGGCACTTTCCCGTATAACTCGTAATTTGACAAATACTCCAAAAACCACATAGAAAACCCCTCCCCACGGACGCACAACTTGTTTCTTCTGTATTTTCTAAAATCCTCCTCTCTCACAAAATTTGAAAACTGAAATATTTAGAGACAAAGACGAAGAAACGACCTGCATTCGCAGATTCCTCGGCACTTTCCCGTATAACTCGTAATTTGACAAATACTCCAAAAACCACATAGAAAACCCCTCCCCACGGACGCACAACTTGTTTCTTCTGTATTTTCTAAAATCCTCCTCTCTCACAAAATTTGAAAACGGAAATATTTAGAGACAAAGACGGAGAAACGACCTGCATTCGCAGATTCCTCGGCACTTTGCCGTATAACTCGTAATTTGACAAATACTCCAAAAACCACATAGAAAACCCCTCCCCACGGACGCACAACTTGTTTCTTCTGTATTTTCTAAAATCCTCCTCTCTCACAAAATTTGAAAACGGAAATATTTAGAGACAAAGACGAAGAAACGACCTGCATTCGCAGATTCCTCGGCACTTTCCCGCATAACTCGTAATTTGACAAATACTCCAAAAACATCATAGAAAACCCCTCCCCACGGACGCACAACTTGTTTCTTCTGTATTTTCTAAAATCCTCCTCTCTCACAAAATTTGAAAACGGAAATATTTAGAGACAAAGACGAAAAAACGACCTGCATTCGCAGATTCCTCGGCACTTTCCCGTATAACTCGTAATTTGACAAATACTCCAAAAACCACATAGAAAACCCCTCCCCACGGACGCACAACTTGTTTCTTCTGTATTTTCTAAAATCCTCCTCTCTCACAAAATTTGAAAACGGAAATATTTAGAGACAAAGACGAAGAAACGACCTGCATTCGCAGATTCCTCGGCACTTTCCCGTATAACTCGTAATTTGACAAATACTCCAAAAACCACATAGAAAACCCCTCCCCACGGACGCACAACTTGTTTCTTCTGTATTTTCTAAAATCCTCCTCTCTCACAAAATTTGAAAACGGAAATATTTAGAGACAAAGACGAAGAAACGACCTGCATTCGCAGATTCCTCGGCACTTTCCCGTATAACTCGTAATTTGACAAATACTCCAAAAACCACATAGAAAACCCCTCCCCACGGACGCACAACTTGTTTCTTCTGTATTTTCTAAAATCCTCCTCTCTCACAAAATTTGAAAACGGAAATATTTAGAGACAAAGACGAAGAAACGACCTGCATTCGCAGATTCCTCGGCACTTTCCCGTATAACTCGTAATTTGACAAATACTCCAAAAACCACATAGAAAACCCCTCCCCACGGACGCACAATTTGTTTCTTCTGTATTTTCTAAAATCCTCCTCTCTCACAAAATTTGAAAACGGAAATATTTAGAGACAAAGACGAAGAAACGACCTGCATTCGCAGATTCCTCGGCACTTTCCCGTATAACTCGTAATTTGACAAATACTCCAAAAACCACATAGAAAACCCCTCCCCACGGACGCACAACTTGTTTCTTCTGTATTTTCTAAAATCCTCCTCTCTCACAAAATTTGAAAACGGAAATATTTAGAGACAAAGACGAAAAAACGACCTGCATTCGCAGATTCCTCGGCACTTTCCCGTATAACTCGTAATTTGACAAATACTCCAAAAACCACATAGAAAACCCCTCCCCACGGACGCACAACTTGTTTCTTCTGTATTTTCTAAAATCCTCCTCTCTCACAAAATTTGAAAACGGAAATATTTAGAGACAAAGACGAAGAAACGACCTGCATTCGCAGATTCCTCGGCACTTTCCCGTATAACTCGTAATTTGACAAATACTCCAAAAACCACATAGAAAACCCCTCCCCACGGACGCACAATTTGTTTCTTCTGTATTTTCTAAAATCCTCCTCTCTCACAAAATTTGAAAACGGAAATATTTAGAGACAAAGACGAAGAAACGACCTGCATTCGCAGATTCCTCGGCACTTTCCCGTATAACTCGTAATTTGACAAATACTCCAAAAACCACATAGAAAACCCCTCCCCACGGACGCACAACTTGTTTCTTCTGTATTTTCTAAAATCCTCCTCTCTCACAAAATTTGAAAACGGAAATATTTAGAGACAAAGACGAAGAAACGACCTGCATTCGCAGATTCCTCGGCACTTTCCCGTATAACTCGTAATTTGACAAATACTCCAAAAACCACATAGAAAACCCCTCCCCACGGACGCACAACTTGTTTCTTCTGTATTTTCTAAAATCCTCCTCTCTCACAAAATTTGAAAACGGAAATATTTAGAGACAACGACGGAGAAACGACCTGCATTCGCAGATTCCTCGGCACTTTCCCGTATAACTCGTAATTTGACAAATACTCCAAAAACCACATAGAAAACCCCTCCCCACGGACGCACAACTTGTTTCTTCTGTATTTTCTAAAATCCTCCTCTCTCACAAAATTTGAAAACGGAAATATTTAGAGACAAAGACGAAGAAACGACCTGCATTCGCAGATTCCTCGGCACTTTCCCGAATAACTCGTAATTTGACAAATACTCCAAAAACCACATAGAAAACCCCTCCCCACGGACGCACAGCTTGTTTCTTCTGTATTTTTTAAAATCCTCCTCTCTCACAAAATTTGAAAACGGAAATATTTAGAGACAAAGACGAAGAAACGACCTGCATTCGCAGATTCCTCGGCACTTTCCCGTATAACTCGTAATTTGACAAATACTCCAAAAACCACATAGAAAACCCCTCCCCACGGACGCACAACTTGTTTCTTCTGTATTTTCTAAAATCCTCCTCTCTCACAAAATTTGAAAACGGAAATATTTAGAGACAAAGACGGAGAAACGACCTGCGTTCGCAGATTCCTCGGCACTTTCCCGTATAACTCGTAATTTGACAAATACTCCAAAAACCACATAGAAAACCCCTCCCCACGGACGCACAACTTGTTTCTTCTGTATTTTCTAAAATCCTCCTCTCTCACAAAATTTGAAAACGGAAATATTTAGAGACAAAGACGAAGAAACGACCTGCATTCGCAGATTCCTCGGCACTTTCCCGTATAACTCGTAATTTGACAAATACTCCAAAAACCACATAGAAAACCCCTCCCCACGGACGCACAACTTGTTTCTTCTGTATTTTCTAAAATCCTCCTCTCTCACAAAATTTGAAAACGGAAATATTTAGAGACAAAGACGAAGAAACGACCTGCATTCGCAGATTCCTCGGCACTTTCCCGAATAACTCGTAATTTGACAAATACTCCAAAAACCACATAGAAAACCCCTCCCCACGGACGCACAACTTGTTTCTTCTGTATTTTTTAAAATCCTCCTCTCTCACAAAATTTGAAAACGGAAATATTTAGAGACAAAGACGAAGAAACGACCTGCATTCGCAGATTCCTCGGCACTTTCCCGTATAACTCGTAATTTGACAAATACTCCAAAAACCACATAGAAAACCCCTCCCCACGGACGCACAATTTGTTTCTTCTGTATTTTCTAAAATCCTCCTCTCTCACAAAATTTGAAAACGGAAATATTTAGAGACAAAGACGAAGAAACGACCTGCATTCGCAGATTCCTCGGCACTTTCCCGTATAACTCGTAATTTGACAAATACTCCAAAAACCACATAGAAAACCCCTCCCCACGGACGCACAATTTGTTTCTTCTGTATTTTCTAAAATCCTCCTCTCTCACAAAATTTGAAAACGGAAATATTTAGAGACAAAGACGAAGAAACGACCTGCATTCGCAGATTCCTCGGCACTTTCCCGTATAACTCGTAATTTGACAAATACTCCAAAAACCACATAGAAAACCCCTCCCCACGGACGCACAACTTGTTTCTTCTGTATTTTCTAAAATCCTCCTCTCTCACAAAATTTGAAAACGGAAATATTTAGAGACAAAGACGAAGAAACGACCTGCATTCCAGATTCCTCGGCACTTTCCCGTATAACTCGTAATTTGACAAATACTCCAAAAACCACATAGAAAACCCCTCCCCACGGACGCACAATTTGTTTCTTCTGTATTTTCTAAAATCCTCCTCTCTCACAAAATTTGAAAACGGAAATATTTAGAGACAAAGACGAAGAAACGACCTGCATTCGCAGATTCCTCGGCACTTTCCCGTATAACTCGTAATTTGACAAATACTCCAAAAACCACATAGAAAACCCCTCCCCACGGACGCACAACTTGTTTCTTCTGTATTTTCTAAAATCCTCCTCTCTCACAAAATTTGAAAACGGAAATATTTAGAGACAAAGACGAAGAAACGACCTGCATTCGCAGATTCCTCGGCACTTTCCCGTATAACTCGTAATTTGACAAATACTCCAAAAACCACATAGAAAACCCCTCCCCACGGACGCACAACTTGTTTCTTCTGTATTTTCTAAAATCCTCCTCTCTCACAAAATTTGAAAACGGAAATATTTAGAGACAAAGACGAAGAAACGACCTGCATTCGCAGATTCCTCGGCACTTTCCCGTATAACTCGTAATTTGACAAATACTCCAAAAACCACATAGAAAACCCCTCCCCACGGACGCACAACTTGTTTCTTCTGTATTTTCTAAAATCCTCCTCTCTCACAAAATTTGAAAACGGAAATATTTAGAGACAAAGACGAAGAAACGACCTGCATTCGCAGATTCCTCGGCACTTTCCCGAATAACTCGTAATTTGACAAATACTCCAAAAACCACATAGAAAACCCCTCCCCACGGACGCACAACTTGTTTCTTCTGTATTTTTTAAAAGCCTCCTCTCTCACAAAATTTGAAAACGGAAATATTTAGAGACAAAGACGAAGAAACGACCTGCATTCGCAGATTCCTCGGCACTTTCCCGTATAACTCGTAATTTGACAAATACTCCAAAAACCACATAGAAAACCCCTCCCCACGGACGCACAACTTGTTTCTTCTGTATTTTCTAAAATCCTCCTCTCTCACAAAATTTGAAAACGGAAATATTTAGAGACAAAGACGGAGAAACGACCTGCTTTCGCAGATTCCTCGGCACTTTCCCGTATAACTCGTAATTTGACAATTACTCCAAAAACCGCATAGAAAACCCCTCCCCACGGACGCACAACTTGTTTCTTCTGTATTTTCTAAAATCCTCCTCTCTCACAAAATTTGAAAACGGAAATATTTAGAGACAAAGACGAAGAAACGACCTGCATTCGCAGATTCCTCGGCACTTTCCCGTATAACTCGTAATTAGACAAATACTCCAAAAACCACATAGAAAACCCCTCCCCACGGACGCACAATTTGTTTCTTCTGTATTTTCTAAAATCCTCCTCTCTCACAAAATTTGAAAACGGAGATATTTAGAGACAAAGACGAAGAAACGACCTGCATTCGCAGATTCTTCGGCACTTTCCCGTATAACTCGTAATTTGACAAATACTCCAAAAACCACATAGAAAACCCCTCCCCACGGACGCACAATTTGTTTCTTCTGTATTTTCTAAAATCCTCCTCTCTTACAAAATTTGAAAACGGAGATATTTAGAGACAAAGACGAAGAAACGACCTGCATTCGCAGATTCCTCGGCACTTTCCCGTATAACTCGTAATTTGACAAATACTCCAAAAACCACATAGAAAACCCCTCCCCACGGACGCACAACTTGTTTCTTCTGTATTTTCTAAAATCCTCCTCTCTCACAAAATTTGAAAGCGGAAATATTTAGAGACAAAGACGAAGAAACGACCTGCATTCGCAGATTCCTCGGCACTTTCCCCTATAACTCGTAATTTGACAAATACTCCAAAAACCACATAGAAAACCCCTCCCCACGGACGCACAACTTGTTTCTTCTGTATTTTCTAAAATCCTCCTCTCTCACAAAATTTGAAAACGGAGATATTTAGAGACAAAGACGAAGAAACGACCTGCATTCGCAGATTCCTCGGCACTTTCCCGTATAACTCGTAATTTGACAAATACTCCAAAAACCACATAGAAAACCCCTCCCCACGGACGCACAACTTGTTTCTTCTGTATTTTCTAAAATCCTCCTCTCTCACAAAATTTGAAAACGGAAATATTTAGAGACAAAGACGAAGAAACGACCTGCATTCGCAGATTCCTCGGCACTTTCCCGTATAACTCGTAATTTGACAAATACTCCAAAAACCACATAGAAAACCCCTCCCCACGGACGCACAACTTGTTTCTTCTGTATTTTCTAAAATCCTCCTCTCTCACAAAATTTGAAAACGGAGATATTTAGAGACAAAGACGAAAAGACGACCTGCATTCGCAGATTCCTCGGCACTTTCCCGTATAACTCGTAATTTGACAAATACTCCAAAAACCACATAGAAAACCCCTCCCCACGGACGCACAACTTGTTTCTTCTGTATTTTCTAAAATCCTCCTCTCTCACAAAATTTGAAAACGGAAATATTTAGAGACAAAGACGAAGAAACGACCTGCATTCGCAGATTCCTCGGCACTTTCCCGTATAACTCGTAATTTGACAAATACTCCAAAAACCACATAGAAAACCCCTCCCCACGGACGCACAACTTGTTTCTTCTGTATTTTCTAAAATCCTCCTCTCTCACAAAATTTGAAAACGGAAATATTTAGAGACAAAGACGAAGAAACGACCTGCATTCGCAGATTCCTCGGCACTTTCCCGTATAACTCGTAATTTGACAAATACTCCAAAAACCACATAGAAAACCCCTCCCCACGGACGCACAACTTGTTTCTTCTGTATTTTCTAAAATCCTCCTCTCTCACAAAATTTGAAAACGGAAATATTTAGAGACAAAGACGAGGAAACGACCTGCATTCGCAGATTTCTCGGCACTTTCCCGTATAACTCGTAATTTGACAAATACTCCAAAAACCACATAGAAAACCCCTCCCCACGGACGCACAAATTGTTTCTTCTGTATTTTCTAAAATCCTCCTCTCTCACAAAATTTGAAAACGGAAATATTTAGAGACAAAGACGAGGAAACGACCTGCATTCGCAGATTCCTCGGCACTTTCCCGTATAACTCGTAATTTGACAAATACTCCAAAAACCACATAGAAAACCCCTCCCCACGGACGCACAACTTGTTTCTTCTGTATTTTCTAAAATCCTCCTCTCTTACAAAATTTGAAAACGGAAATATTTAGAGACAAAGACAAAGAAACGACCTGCATTCGCAGATTCCTCGGCACTTTCCCGTATAACTCGTAATTTGACAAATACTCCAAAAACCACATAGAAAACCCCTCCCCACGGACGCACAACTTGTTTCTTCTGTATTTTCTAAAATCCTCCTCTCTCACAAAATTTGAAAACGGAAATATTTAGAGACAAAGACGAGGAAACGACCTGCATTCGCAGATTCCTCGGCACTTTCCCGTATAACTCGTAATTTGACAAATACTCCAAAAACCACATAGAAAACCCCTCCCCACGGACGCACAACTTGTTTCTTCTGTATTTTCTAAAATCCTCCTCCCTCACAAAATTTGAAAACGGAGATATTTAGAGACAAAGACGAAGAAACGACCTGCATTCGCAGATTCCTCGGCACTTTCCCGTATAACTCGTAATTTGACAAATACTCCAAAAACCACATAGAAAACCCCTCCCCACGGACGCACAACTTGTTTCTTCTGTATTTTCTAAAATCCTCCTCTCTTACAAAATTTGAAAACGGAAATATTTAGAGACAAAGACAAAGAAACGACCTGCATTCGCAGATTCCTCGGCACTTTCCCGTATAACTCGTAATTTGACAAATACTCCAAAAACCACATAGAAAACCCCTCCCCACGGACGCACAACTTGTTTCTTCTGTATTTTCTAAAATCCTCCTCTCTCACAAAATTTGAAAACGGAAATATTTAGAGACAAAGACGAAAAAACGACCTGCATTCGCAGATTCCTCGGCACTTTCCCGTATAACTCGTAATTTGACAAATACTCCAAAAACCACATAGAAAACCCCTCCCCACGGACGCACAACTTGTTTCTTCTGTATTTTCTAAAATCCTCCTCTCTCACAAAATTTGAAAACGGAGATATTTAGAGACAAAGACGAAGAAACGACCTGCATTCGCAGATTCCTCGGCACTTTCCCATATAACTCGTAATTTGACAAATACTCCAAAAACCACATAGAAAACCCCTCCCCACGGACGCACAACTTGTTTCTTCTGTATTTTCTAAAATCCTCCTCTCTCACAAAATTTGAAAACGGAAATATTTAGAGACAAAGACGAAGAAACGACCTGCATTCGCAGATTCCTCGGCACTTTCCCGTATAACTCGTAATTTGACAAATACTCCAAAAACCACATAGAAAACCCCTCCCCACGGACGCACAACTTGTTTCTTCTGTATTTTCTAAAATCCTCCTCTCTCACAAAATTTGAAAACGGAGATATTTAGAGACAAAGACGAAGAAACGACCTGCATTCGCAGATTCCTCGGCACTTTCCCGTATAACTCGTAATTTGACAAATACTCCAAAAACCACATAGAAAACCCCTCCCCACGGACGCACAACTTGTTTCTACTGTATTTTTTTTGTGAGGAAGAAGGATTTTAGAAAATACAGTAGAAACAAGTTGTGCGTCCGTGGGGAGGGGTTTTCTATGTGGTTTTTGGAGTATTTGTCAAATTACGAGTTATACGGGAAAGTGCCGAGGAATCTGCGAATGCAGGTCGTTTCTTCGTCTTTGTCTCTAAATATTTCCGTTTTCAAATTTTGTGAGGAAGTAGGATTTTAGAAAATACAGTAGAAACAAGTTGTGCATCCCGGGGGGGTTTTTGCTGTGTTAAAGGTTTGTTTGAACATTTCTGATTCTTATTTGGTTCATGGGAATTATGGAATACGTAGTTTCAAGCAAACTTTTAAGAATTTTTCAAGTCTACTAATGAGTTGATTTGCAGCAACGAAATGTCGTCGGCATATAGACAGCTGAAAAAGACAGTAAACTATTTGAAAAAGCTCATTTTGGGACCTGAAATAATAACACTGTGCTAGTTGAAAAAAACCGACAAATGGGGCACCCAGTGACTAAACCTAATTCGGGTACGCTGAATTCAGTGGTGCTATCCGTTTTTCTAGGTTAGCTCGCATTTTCGAGATTTACCGTTATTTTAAAAATGGAGGAGGTTGCACTACATGTATTGAACTAAAAAAAAAAAATTTTTCGTTTATTGAACTTTAGTAAAAAACCGACATTCCGCAATAAAATAACCTTTAATCTGATATATAATTCAAAAAAAAAATTCAGTTTTTAGAAAAAAAAAATTTTTTTTTTTTGAAAAAAAAATTATTTTTTGCAAATTCTTGAAATTTTGTGATCTTTAAAACTGCATAAAATTGAAAAATTAAGCTATGCCAACAAATTTTCCCGTGTATTATGTTTGAAACAAAACGAGCTTTAAATGACCAAAATCTGTGGGCAACTTTTGATTTTATTCACAAAACATGAAAAATTGCAGTTTCAACCTGTTACCAGACGAAGCCTCAAAAATTGAAAAAAATATTTTCTTGTTAATTAAAGTACATTTCTGCATGTTCATATAAAAATTTTTTTGTAATTATCTAACATTAAAATGTGTTAAAAAAGTGTTATGAAACCCTTTTGCATAATTTGTACTATTATGCAAAATTACATTTAGCTACTGGACAATTAGCTGCTTTTAAGCCGTCACTTTTGTCATCAACACCTGTGCTTGAACTCAGAAATCAATATTTCTTACATGATCCTCCTGCCACTCAGTCATACTAGGCTGATGATGAGAAGTGTAGCTGCCTCAAAATAGCTAAAGGTATTTAATTTTTTTTACTTTGTGGGACTTAAATTATTATTATGTTATAGGCTGAAATTAAACCCGAGAAACGTAATATAAAAAGCTTAAACTTGAAGCTCTAAGGCTGGGTTTTTTTAAATCTCAGTTAAACTAGGTTTAATAGACTTGAGTACAGCTATGAACTGCCAGTGCGTCGAACTCATTTTTTTTTTTTATTATTAAAGAAAAGTATATCAAGCAAATTTTAATCGCTGCTTCAAAAAATTTTATGTAAAATTGGCGGCTCATATTTATGTTTAGTTTAACTAAACCTAGTTTCACTGAGATCTTAAATGCAAAGCTTAAGAAATTTAAAATATATTTATTTGTGTAATTTAAAATTTCTTCTAGTTTTCCATTTTTTTTATCACTTTTCTTTCCATCAATATAGTATACTGACCTAATTGTTTATGCTGTATTTGTAATCTATTGTGCACTTCTGTCTTGTGTCTTGTGCTTTTGTGTTTATGTGTCTTATTTGTATATTCATTTACCAGCTAAAGACAATTTTTCAATTGAAATCAATCATTTTGATCATCTCTACTTTATTGACTGCTTAAATCATTCATTTGCTAATTCTTTTTCAAATTTTTTCCCCCCTTTCCTTTTGAATAAGATTTTGTTTTCCTCTCGAAAGCTTTCATATCATTCAGCATAAACACAAAGCAAAATTGTCCATTATAACCCTTCTGTTTGATGATTTATCATTGGGCAGCTTATTGTTGCCAACATTTACAGATTTGGGTTTAGTTTTTCTTAAGAAAATTAAAGGAAAAGGGTTTGTTGGTAAATTAAATTTAGTTTTCCTTTTTACGTTGAAAGCGAAAAGTAAATTTAATTTATCAAATTTAAATACATAGGAAAAAAGCTAAAAAGGCTTACCTTTTTTTTCCTATATAAACATATGTTAGAGTGGGTGGATTTATAAGGATAAAAATTTGTCGATATTGGGATATCGAATTTTCGTCAGGTTTTTGGCATACGGCATAAAAAAAATTTATTAAAGCATTTAAAAAATCATATTCATGATACAGTGTTTATGAACAATGTGGCCGGAGGAAGAGTTAATACTTTATCAGATATTCTCAGCTTGTTTTGTTTTCTGTAATATAAGCCGAAATCCTTTGGTCCCCTGCGCTTGTGTTAAGCTTTGTCTAGATGGTTGTAAGTTCTTACAATATTGTCAGATAATGTATAGAATATTTTTAACCAATCGTGTGAACTTACAATTTCCTTCTGACAATATTGTTAGCAAAATCATTGGCAGGCCACCATCCTAACAATTAATTGTCAGTTAACTGCCAATCGTCTGAACACTTTGGCTTCATCATGGCTAGTACATTGTCAGGCACTGGCAGGCCACTATCCTAACAATTAATTATCAGTTAACTGTCAATCGTCTGAACACTTTGGCGTCATCACCGCTAGTACATTGTCAGGCATATTGTAAGATGCATAAATTCTCAACACCTTATAATGGCGTCATTGTCGGAGTAATGATAAATAATATTTAAGAAAAATGTGTGTGTTCGAAAGGGAGGGAAAAAAACTTATTGTAAAAAATTGCAGAAAAACAAATAAAAAATTAAAAACATGGTTATTGAGCGAGAAAAATAAAGAATGAATAATGGCATGTGTGTCTGTGTGTGTATGTGTGCGTGTGTATTTTAATAATGACAATTGGCTGACGAGTTTTGATACGTAGAAAATCTTACATACGTGTAAGCTGACAATTTTCGTTGGTAGCTAAATTTATTGCCAGGCAATTGTCTGGCAATGAAATTGTAAGATTTTCTTCCAATTGTCTGAACTGATAATTTTCTTAATGCTGACAATTTTGATTTCTAGTAGATTGTCAGCACATTGTTAGGTCTTACCAATATTGTAAGGTCTGACGACCGTCTAGACAAAGCTTTAAATATAAACTTTTTATGAGTGAATAAATAAATACTTACAGCCTTATTCATAAAAGTTATAACAGGTTTATAAAGCTCTTATTTGACAGATTTTCAATACAAATATGTCAAATAACAGTCTTCTATGTAAGCCTGTTATAATTTTTATGAATTAAGGGGTTAGAATTTTGAGGACTTCTTGTACAAGTCATCGATATGGAAACCTTTGTATTCAGGCTTTCTTTAGGGTTTTGCATTACCAAGTATTCCCAAGTTTGATAAACTGTTTTTGTATGTGCGCAACAATGGCTGTTAATTGTTATAAGAGATTACTTCATCCTGTTTGTAAAGCATTTTTCTTTTACGATGCATGTATATTGTTGGCTTGTTTGAGTGCCATTTCCAGCCACTAACGCTTTTGTTGCTAAATATATTTAAAGTAACAGGTTTATTATATTGCCATATAAATCAGCAACAAAATTTATACGCATATATTACGCATAGCAGCATTTTGTTATTAAATTTTTCTTTTTAATAGCATTGTTATTTACAGCTTTTACCACAAAGTGTGTGAAAGTTAATGTAAATACATATATTTTTATTTTATATATAAATATATAAAATAACAGGGTCAGGGTGAATTACTAAATAGTTAACATGGTATTGAAAAGAAGAAAAAAATTATGTCGTCTCACATTCGACAGCCTCTTTATTCAAAATGTATTGTTGGGAACTGGTAGAAAAGACCAAAGAAGCATTTTTTTTTTAGTTTCTCAGTTGTTTGCATATTTGGAATAATTGGCAGAACTAATGTTGTCAGAGGCCAAAAATTGGATATTTCTTCTCAATCTCGGGCTTTTGTATATGTTGCTTAGTTGTAGGACGACCTTATGTTAAAATAGAAAAGAAGCCTGATTTTAAAAAAATTCTGTTTGTTGGGGCCTTTCTAAATGAGACCAGCAGAGTATAATGTGATTTTCTTTCCAACAATGAGTTTAATATTTTCAGTATTGTGAGGCTTCAAAAAGGAGTTTTATTACATTTCTTTTACTTATTTGTGATTTTGACAACGTTTTGTTTTGGTCCCAATTTCGCATAATTATTACAAACCACATTTTAAGAAAAAGTAAAAAAAAAAAATAAAAGTACACTTTTTTCTAGAAAAGAAGTCAGCATAAGATTAGTTAGTTTAGTTAATTAGTTAATTTTATTGAGACTTTTAAATTTTTTCATATTACAGGAGAATCAGCATAAGATTGTATAAATAATGACAAAAAAAAAATAAAAAATTATATTAAAATCTTTTTTTTCTAATCCTAAATCATGCCATTTCTTTTCAGCTGGTGTTCCCATCAAATATCCTCCCTCCTATCTATTACACATCGACGAAAAATTAACAAATGCCAGAACAAAAAAAAAACCTCTTTGGCCAGTTAAAAGTAAAAAAGTCTTAGTGCTCAATGTTCTAGCAAAAGAAGACACATTTATTTGCTGTGCCTCTGACGGGTTTCGAACCGCTACCTGATGTTTTAACAACGCCAGCCACCACACCAAGCAGCCCTCAAAACAATTACGACAAATGGAATAGTATTGCAGGTAAGTTGAGACTTAATTTTAGATTAGTTCATTGTTTTTGTAACATGATTTTTATTTAAAAATTTTGCCAGGTTAATTTTACCCTGCACTTTATTTTTTGCGTAATGTGTATGGGAGTACGTTAAAATTCGCCTGGTTTTTTAATTGTCAATAACTCCCTTCTCCCGCTTAGTTTCTGATAACCTCTCTTACCGCTTGCAATACAAGTCAACAAATAATTCATGCAAAATTTTTTATTAAAATGCCATTCGGCATACAGGCAAAACATAAAAAAACACACACACAGACACACACACACACACACACACACACAATCCTTATAGACAACAATTTAATACAATCAAACATTTGCTTAACAATTGAATTAATTCATACATACATATATGCGCCTTCGTTATGGGCTGCACAAAATGAAGGGTTCTCACCGGACACATGCAAATAGTTTTTGTGTGCAGCCCCAGTAAAACCCAAAATGTTTACACTTACATTTGTGCGAGTATTCTGTAGTATACGCGAATAAATGTATAATTTCAAGTACGATTGCTTGCAGGGGATTGTGCCGGTATCCTTATTGAAATGTGCCTGTATGGGTTCATGTGTAAATACATTTGTTAAATTGCCTTGATGACATTTTGTTAAAATTTACTGTTCCACTTTTAATGTTTTATTTATACGCGTATGTTACAATGCAGTTTCGTTATTTTTTTTTGTTTCTTATATTTTCTTGTTTGTTTCGATGTGAATGTTTGTTTATGGTTACGTTCATGTGATCAAATGTGTGTGTGTGTGTGCGCGTGTGTGCATAGGCCTGTGTCCTGAAAGCATATTTGTGCTGGGCTTTTATTTTGTGCCTTTTTTAATTTCTTATTTTGCCTACGCGATGGTTTTTATGCCCTATAGTGAAAAAGTTTATTCCACATTCACTTTGGTGTCCATTTGTTTTTTGGACTAAACCGACTGCCGAATTTTCCCTTAAAATTTCGTAACTTATTTATTGGGGTATATATTGGGAACGTAAACTTTAGAAAAACATTTTAAATATGTCCTTATTCTCTTCAAAAAAGCATGGTTGCGGTAACCACATATTCGTTGAGAAACATGCCATTGTTGCAAAATTAATTTCAACTTTATTGTCGAACTATATGATATATAATTTTTAATAATTATATCAGGTGTGAGTTCAAGGTAAAAATAACTAAAACTCCTCAAAATTGAAAATTATTTTTTATTTATGATATCTGGACTATCTTATGTTATTTTATCTTTGTATTGTTAAATTAAAAAAAGTAACATTTTTTTTTCAAGATCTTGATCTTTGGTGTTTTATAAAAAATAATATTAAACAATAATTTATTTATTTTCAATATTTCGCCAACAATTTGTTGGCATCTTCAGCTTCTTTATTTTCCTGAATATATCAGCAAATTGCTGGCGAAATATTGAAAATAAATAAATAATTGTTTAATATTATTTTTTATAAAAAAGCAAAGATCAAGAGCTTGAATAATTAATTTAACTATGATATCTGGAGTGATCACTAACTATTTGCAAAAAAGACAAGAAAAGTAAAGTTGAAGAGTTACTGGCTGGGGTAAGTGCCATGGCTGTTTTCCTATTACGTCGTCGCTCATCAGCACCCAGATGGCTGTGAACTCAATTGTATAATGCGCTTCGCTATCGCACTACCTGAGCTCTTCATTACTAATTTAATATTTGATAAACTTTTCATTTGATCACTGTGTTTTTCTGCTGATTGGAATATAGTTTATATATTCCCCACCAACATTCAATTGTATGGCCATTGATTTTTGCCTTTATTGCTATTGTGATGAGTAATAACATTGGATTTAAACGTTTAACTGGGCCCAGCGAATTTTAAAAATCGCACCGTCACAAATTGGAAAATTGATCAATAATATTAAAATATAGATAATCAATAATGAAGAGTTCAGGTGGTAGAATGGCGCTGCACTGCGGCTTAAAAACAGTATACAATTAGTCATGGCCCTGATTCGACGCAAATTGGATGCTGATGAGCGACGAGGGGGTCGTTAAATCTTCAGTGTAATCCTGCCATTTTATTTGAAAAAGTGTTGTCTTCAACCGTATGTTTGCTATATTTGAGATTAGTATTGTTGTAGTCACCCACACAAGTATCAATTTCCGAATTAAAACCTTATTTTTTAATATCCGATTTATTTAAATGTAGAAAGTGTACTTTCCAGTCGTTTTATATTACAGGCCTTTTCATATCTTATTTCCGCTTCTCGCATGCAGCAGGAACAAATATGTTTGTGTGTTGCACTGCGGCGCAGTAAAAAAGCCAAATCATTGTGCAATTTGTAACTTGGAAAACTTGTATAAATAGATGGATGTGCATGAGTTCCTGTTTTTCCACTTTTTTGTTTTTTTTTTTGTTTTGTTCTTGTTTTCTCCTATTTTCGTGCTCACACATATTCTCGGTGTGTTGAACAATGGTGGTTATCGATTTAGTAGCACTTGATGTTCTCTTATTGTTTTTTCTGGTTGCCTTTATTCAATATTTGACAAAGTGGAGGTCATGTTGTCAGTTCGTTTAATGATTTAACATTTCCATGTTTTGCACACTCTAAACGAAAAATCTGCATTTTATGCATTACGTGGTATTTCTTTTAGCTTTGCTTTTAATTAGAACGGAAGGAGAAATGGCTGTTATTGACGACATTAAAAAGCAAAGAGTTGGTGTATTGTAGTCTAACTTAATGACGTGCTGGTAGTTTATAAAAAAGAAAAATGTTTGTTAACAAAGAATAAGAAAATAAACATATAGAAAATCTGAAAATTTTTCAATAGATAAAAATTTTAACAGCTGATAAAAAAAATAGCAATGCAAAGCTTTCAATGACCTGTGATCATAAGGCATATCTTGAACTTCAGCAGTCAGGGCTGAATGAACAAGATTCTTAATTTAACTTGATAGTCGAATTTTTAGAAATGAGTCTAATTATTTATTCGCTATAAGAGCCAATTGACATGAATTATTTGAGTTCTACTCATTGATTGTTTTCTGTCTTTTTCAACCGTCTATATGCCCTCGACATTTAGATGATGCCTGTCAACTCGATTTATAGTAAACAGATATTTACAAAGAAACAGCCAGAAAAAGAAATTTACTTTACAATGCTGTAGTTATATCAACGGTTATACAGGGTGTCCAGTAACTAAATATCCCAACGAAAACTTGTGACAGATGGAGTGGTAATTGCTACCAGAAAAATAATAAAAAAATCTATCTCGCTTAGTTTAGAAGGTATTGCCATGTTAAGATTGAAATATGTCAAAAAAAATGTAAAATTTTTTGACTTAAAATTCAAATTTTAAACTTGAATGTTGCTGTGTCAGCGGTTTAAGGAAAATGTTTGCGACTTAACGCTTTTTTTTAATATTTTTATTTCCTGGCGCTTTCTTGAAAATAAAAATAATACAACACTTAAAACAAGATGTCAGTTTTGTTTGCGTTTTACATATATATTTGGTCTTTTCTTGCAATTGCTGCTTCTTTCAATACTAAATTCCTATACCAATTACTAAAAGAAAAATAAAGTATCATAGGAACTTTATCTACATTTAAGAATTTTGACAAAAACAACACCCAATCATCATTTGAAGTATAAAATGAAAAAAAAAAATTATGAAAGAAAACTTAATATTGTTCTATATTATACTTGAAAGTATTATACAGTATTTATCGGATATAAGAAACTTGAAAAATCAACGAAAAAAGTTTCTTATAAGCGTTTCTTTCTTATATACAATTATTTTATATAAGAAACTTATTTCTTATATAAGTAGCTATATCCATAAGGCATTTGTTTCTTATATGAATATACGAGCTTTTTTACCTTTTTATGTATATACGTAGATGTATGTATGTAAATAGACAAATAAAACAAATCAAATTTTATTTTATTAAATAGATATAAAAAACTAGACAACTTCAATTTGAAAAAAAAAAAATTATATGTAGTAAATACATGTACATACATAATTCATTTTGTACTATTTAATTATTTATTTACGAGGCAAGAAACAAAAACTTCACTAAAAGTAAAAAAAAAACGTTGTTGTTGTTGTAAAACTGTTAGAAAACAGAGTTGTCCATGCAAACTACATAAATTCAGTGTTGTCCTTGAAAGTTTCTTATATAAATTCTTTTTCTATACATTTTTCGTGGTTTTGGTGTTCAAGAAAAATGTTCTTTTATCAGTTTTTTTTCTTATAAGCGTTTTTCTTATATGAAACTTTTTTTTGTTAGAAAAGACACTAAAAAGATATGGTGTTTTTGCAACTGTTTCTTATAAGCGTTTTGTTCTTATATGAGATGTTCTTATATCCGATAAATACTGTACTCTGAAAAGTAAAAGACGAGTCGTAAGATCTTCTTTTATCAAATTTTCAATTCAGTTTTTAATTAAAAGAGTATAAATCGTTTTTATTCAACAAACATTTTCAACAGACTTTTTCTTTTTTTTTTTTTATTTTAGAAAACAATATTTCAAAATGTTCCTTTGATTTTTAAAGTTATTAAATATTATAGTACAGTAATATACATACATAAGTAAATTTTAATACAGTAGTTCCCAACAAAAGGGACTTTGCAAATATTGTAAATATTAACTACTGTTTATTGTAGTTTTTGTTAAATTTTCTAATTTTGCATAATAATGAACGAAGAAAATGGCTACCTTTGGGAAGTTTCTCTAAAAACTTGGCGCAATTCACCCAAACTTAAAAATGTATAACATATTTTTGGGCCAAAAACATAAAATTTTTTTTATTATATAAATATTTTGTTGTTGTTTCAAAACTATAATTGTATGAGTTAATTTTTTTCAATATGGTAATACCTTTTTAGCTGCACGACAGAGATTTTTGTTTGTTTTTCTGTGAGCAGTCACCACACACTTGACCTGTCACCAGTTGGCGTTATGACAAAAAGTTACGGGACACTCTGTACAAAACCTTTAAGCATGATGCTCTTAGTAAATTTAGTGTTATTATATAAGTCTCTTGTTTTTTTTATAGTTGTTTCCGTTGTTATATTTGTGTATAAGCGTTTTTAACTATTGGCTGTATGTACTTGCTCATAGCTAAATTCAACCAGAAATTAGTGGTCACGTTTTTTCCAGCAACTACTTGCTTAATGCAAACGTATTTCCAGTAAACGAAGCTTAGCTTAGCACATTGTTTAAAAGTCAGGTCTTCTTCTACATGTGTCGAATTTTTATGGGAATCTAAATGAAACACTTTTTAAGAAAACCATCCACTAGACTAAACAAAAATTTGATTTTCTAAAAAATTTTTGTATGTAAATGTAAAATTGATTACATTCCAAATTGTCTGTTTAAATACAAGTGGCTCTTAAATTAGATTCAATTCATGTTTGCGTAAGATCTCATTTTTGCTATTTTTATTGCAATTATTTTTAATCAAATTATAAACCATAAAACACCAACATGTCATTGTAAAAACCATTAACTGATATTTAAAACCAATCATCACATTATTGTCAATTCGAGTGACTGTTAGTTCGTATCTATCAAGAAACCGCAGCAGCAAAGAAAGAGAGAGAGTGACAGAAAAACCGCAATATTTATCGCGTTTGCGATTTTTATGTGTCAGTTGACAATGCCATTAATAAAAATAAAAGCGAAATGGGGGAAAAAAATAAAAGAAAAATTCTTCACCACAAAAGTAAGAGTTTTCAAGAAAAATTATCTCATGGTGATGGTAAAATAAACATTTGAAAGAGAATGCAGCTCAATATTGAAGAATAAATGATGACAAAATTGATATAAGCAAGGACAACTAATTTCTTTTTTTTTTATATTTAATAAAAACTTGAAATTTTGTAATAAAGGCCAGAAATAACACTTTTGTACTAATGTTGTTCATTGATTTGTATACTATTTAAGTAAATAGTTTAAGTAATTTAATATTATATTTTATATATTTATTTGAGCTTAAGGTCTTTTGGAATTTGAGTATTTATTTTTGTCAATATTTCGCTCTCCTTCGGATAGCTTCTTCAGAACCTTAAGCTCAAATAAATATATAAAATAAAAGAAAAAAAGGGGTCAAAATAACGAAATATTAAAAGTAATTTAATACTAATAAAAATCATGGCCATGGCCCTGAAAACTCTAGCAAAAGAAGCGAGAAGAAAACAGCGAAATTTTTCTTCTTTTCATATTTTGCAGGGATGGAAATTTTCCAACCTTTTCGCCAAAAACATCTCCACTACTTTTGGGTGTTCCTTATTTTGGGCAAATACATGCACACAAACAATTGAAAATGTACGTGCATGCTAACAATAACAATCAGAAAATTAGAAAAAAAACGCAAAAGTTTTGGCTTTGCTTGGACAAATTTAAAGGTTATGTTTGATCAACCAGCAAGTACAACATTTAGAAAACATAAACAATAAATAAATAAATAATGAAAATTTACCATTTTTGTCTTCGTTCTTAGGACCTAGATACATATGAACAATTATTTTCCCATATTTGCTTAAAAAACGTGACCACTACTCTTCCTTGTTTACCTTTAATTTGCACATGAGCAACTGTGGGTGCACAAGCTTTCAAATGAATGCATAAAGAATAAGAAACATTCTTAAAACGTCAATTACAACAAGTGCTGCATATAAATAGAAAACGAAACCAAGACCAAGATCTTTAAGCAACTAGTGGTCACGTTATTTATAGGGTAGTATTTCATAAAATGACTAAGAGGTTAACTAACACTCAGTAGCTCTAAAATGAAAATGACATGCATTTCTGCTCTTGTTTCCAACTTTTCTTCTTCTCCATCCATTGCAAATTTACCAAAATTTTGCTACAACAAATTTTTAAAAATCTCTAAACAAAACTGGTTACCAATTCAGCTGCAATATAGATTGCTGTAATATTTGCTTTTATTTATTTAGAAAAATATATACTTTAGGCCATATTCATAATAATCATTGTAAGTTTATTAAGCTCTTATTTGACGTATTTCTACGGAATATTTGTCAAATAAACGTGTAATAAACCTTCACTAGTTTTTATGAATATGGGTGTTTATCTGTATGTAATAAAAAAATGCGTTTTCACATTTATTACATTTATTTCTATTAGAGTTGCTTCAACAACAACTATTAACCTTACTGGTTGCGAGCAAGCAGAAATCACAATAAAACAAGTGCTGAAGCAAAAGCAACAAATTGTATATGACATGCATTCAAAGAGCAACTATTGTATGTACTTGGGAGTGCAATTAGCTTTTTCTTGTTGTCGTTGCAATTTGGTGTTTTTTTTTCTTTGCTATAAATTTATTTCATTTTCCGTTTCTAATATTTTATGTTTCTAAGACAAGAACTTTTTGAAAAATTGTGTGTTGTTTGACAATGTTTTTTTTTTGCATGCTTTCACATTGCTGGTCTCATGTCGAAATGCACTAAATCACATAATTCAATTTTAGGTCCTTCATTTAGTGAAAATATGCAAGAAACCGAAATTGAATAAATTCAAGTTAGGGCCTTTCTAAATCGGGGCCAAAGACATGCAGTTTTCAGCAAGCTAGTTTTATTAGAAGAAAATTTTAATGCATTGCACAAGGCCATTGAAACAGAGGTCTTGCTTTTAGGAAAACTGTTCCTACAGAGGCAAGCAAGTTCATACTTTTATGTTTTTCTATGCATACCAGACTAGTGCAATGGTTTCTTTTTATAGGTGTAGGCTACTAACCTTGCTCCAGTCAGAGAACGTTTAGCATCCAACTGGCTTGTGAAAAAAACAGCAGCATATGTTCTTATAATTAAATTAACATCTTGCTTGCTTGCCATTTGCTACAGTCGAAATTACATCAGCATGCTAGAATATTTGAGTCCCGCTGGGTGCTTTAGGACTTCTTTAATACCAGTTCTCTGTTGGTAAACCTGCTATATTGAATATGCATGTGGACTGGTCCCTAGAGAAAGAAAGAGAATGAAGTCGTCTCTTAGCATAACAAACATAGATATTTGGTCATTTATATGTTATATATATACACATATATATTTTTTTGGCCACGTCCTTTCAATTTATTGTACGCTGTGACGCTATTTGCAGTTCGACCATAAAATTTAGTGCACCCTTGAATAGGGTATTTTAATATTCTTATTTGTGTTTGTATTCATTTTTGGCTCCGACTTCAAATTGATGTCATGCTTTTCCATCCCTGGCTGCTTACCATTAATATGGCAAATTTATGAGTTGCTTTAATTTTATAAAACTTTTGCTGCAAAGACAATTATTGTTTTACAACTTTATCTCGCTTTAATTTTATTTTAGTTCCTTAGAATTAAGCAAGGGGTGTTTTTTTCTAATTTAAAGTTGCAGCGATCAATATTTCTAAGGAAGACAAAAAAAGTAAACGTGAAGACTTATTGGCTGGGGAGCATAACAAATCCGTTTCACGTTCACCATAACAATTATCAGCGCTCCAATGGCCACGCCTAATTATTGTTTGAAATGAACAAAAAGTTTACACAAAAAATCGTAACTCATACACAAAAAGGTCGCATAGGGTCACTCTGGCTGAATGTTGTTTTTTGCTGGAGCTTTTTGGTTTCTTCATATGTTAGTAAAAATAAATGTTTTTTTAAACACAAACTTCATGCAATACATGTGGGTTACCTGTGCAAATGGCAGCGAATTAAATAGAGTAGAGGCCAGGGATGGAAAACTCATAATTTCCGTTTAATGTCATGGTTGAAGATAAACAGAGGAGATAGTGAGAGAGAAATGTGCAAATAAAAAATTAGTATGCAAAGGTATACACATTGCAATCGAATACTAGGTATTTTTTTTTCAACAAAAATAAAAGAAAAGACAGCAATAAATTTAAAATCAATAATGCTGATGCATAAAACTAATGTAATAAAACTCAAGCAATGCACAAAAGTATCAATGAAATTTTGAGACAGAGAACTACCAACACTTTGTAGCCACACTTTTACTTGCTAACTTTTGTTGCTCTGACAGTTTTGCATCACAATATTTTACTACAGGCATTTTCATTTTTATGCATTTTTAAACACAAACATTTGCCGCACATTCTCATAAATAAGTCATTCCGTTTTGTGCTTGAACATTTCTTGTATTCAAGAATTATTATCGAAGCCAAGGAGGGAGAAAAGCAGGCAACAAATTTTCATGACATATTATTAAATTATGGTTTTGTAAAACTGTAATGCTTGAATCGTTTTAAAGATCGTAGAGAAACAGGCAGCAGGAGCTTCTTTTAGATGTTCAATTTACATTAGGGCATGGAGTAATTTAAATTATTTGAAGGAGATACAAAATGTTATTGTTAGATCCCAGGTATTATCATACTTCTTACTAAAAGGGTATATATAGAATTGTTCGGGCCACCACAACTTTCTTAAACGCTTCTTTTTAAAGCCTTACGATAAATTATTGTCCTTAATTAATTAATTATTTATCTTCAACCAGGACATTAAACGGAAATTATGAGTTTTCCCATCCCTGGCTTCTACTTATTCCATTCGCTGTCATTTGCAAAAGTAACCTACATTTATTGCGTAAAGTTCCTGACTAAAAAATACTTATTTTTACTAACATATGAAGAAATCAAAAAGCTCCAGAAAATCAAAATTCAGTCAGAGTGGCCATATGCGATTTTTTGTGTGGACACTTAAACAATGAAAGCCATCTTTTAGACCTAAAGCAATACATTTCACTTTGTTTTGCTAGCAAATATTACATTGAGTTTTCAATATATTTAAACTTTTTGCTTATCAATAATTTTCAAAATTTAACTTATTTATTTTCTCAATTTTTGTTGGCAGACAATTTTTATAAATGCCAAATATTTTTGGATATTGCTCAAAAATATTTTGCTGAAGCACACTTGAAACTTGAGGGGTTGATTTTGAGGTGCAAATAAAGATCATGCATACACACACGCACACACAAATAAAAACATTTCCAAAAACATGCATACAACAATGGTTACGTTAAGCGTGTGTACAGGATGTGTGATAAAATCAAAATGTGTGATAAGTACTTAATCAATTGAAAGCTGTTAATATAGTTTCCACAATTTATTTTCACATAAATTATTTAATACACATGAATACATTTTAAAAAATCTATAGACTCTTAACAATATTTGTTATACAAAAGAATTGCAAGAAGCTGAACATAAATAAGTACAAGAATATTTCTTGATTTCTTGATTATGGTTGCTTTTTAAGTGACAAGAAAACTGTTAAGCAAAGGTATTTAAATGGTGTAAAATAAGATAGGAAATTTGGAATATAGTTTTATACCTGTAAGGCAAACTGAATACACTCATTAGAGTGGCTTGCTTGCCTTCTTGTAGGTACAAACGTCCTCAGCCTAAACAAAAGTCAATATCACATACGAAATTTAAATTTTAAACCACGTTTATGCACTCACGAGTGAATTTAATCAGGATTACGCATTGCTCACGACATTTTCACTTCAGCTGATGTAAAAAAGATCAAAGATCATATTTGAATGCAGAAATCTGGAATTAGTGAAAATTAGTGACACAATTGCGTGAAGCATAATGTCCATTCCCCATGTTGTTTTTGATTTTTATTGTCTTCATGATTTTTGTCAATTGATTTGAAAATATTATTAAGAAATTCAAATTAAATATTACCAAAGATTTTTACTGATTTCAATCTTTAATATAAATTTTTTATCTTTAATGTGCAGTTATTGCTAACTGAAGTGGGTACATATGTATTTCTAAGTATTTAATTTGTCTAAAAATTATCATTTAATTTACAATACAATTCACCTCAAGCCTAAACAATCAAATTAGAATTGATATCAAAGCCGTAAAAATTGTTTAGCCTCTAATTTTAAAGCCATTTCCTTTTGTTTTTCACTAACAATTACAAATCCTTTTTTCCTTTGTCAATTAATCAAATCACGAAGTGTAAATGGACATTTTCTTTATTTTTATTATTTGTCGTTGCCAACGTGATTTGCAAGTGAAATTAAAAGCACAAGCAAACTACAGTTGTCTGAGAAAACCAGCGAAGTGTGAATATTTTTCAAGTCTTTATGGCAATCGGCAGCGAATTGAGGCAAGTGAAGAAATACACAGTAATTATTCAACTAGTGAAAAATAACGCAAACCATAGCTGTGTTCACAATTTGAGACTTGAAAGGCTTCAAATTTGTGTATGCAATCGATTGCGGATAATTTTCTCTCCATCTCTCGCTCTTTCCCTCCCAGTCTCTTTCCCTCTCTCTCTCTCTCTTTTTGTTTTGCTTTAAATGGCCTAGAGACGCGCTACTATCTCTTCAAACACTGTGTTAGTGCCTCGAACATGTGCAATAAGCTCGTCACTCACTGGATTTCATACGTGCGGTTGAAAAAATCAATCACTTTTGATATTTTTGTTGAAGCAATTTTTCGCATATGCACTACTGCGCGAAAACAAACCTCATTGAGTTAAAAGTTTTGTGGTGGGCAGATGCATAAATGTGCGAATGAATTTTAAAGTTATCTAGAGTTTCAACTTTAACTCATATTTCGGCAGAAAGCGCAACCTACTACATACCTAATACATAGCAAAATGGCTGCTTTAAAATGTGCAATAACTTTAAAACGATTGAAAAAAAACCTTTTCTCGAGCAAAATAATATAGTAAAAAAAAAACTCTTGAAAATATTCATGGCTGAGTTTACTGTTGCCTAAAAGTTGTGAACGGGACTAATAAAAACCAAAAGAATGGCAAACCGCTTTTCTTAAACCTTTAATTCATGTTAAAAACACACGTTTTAAGCTTTCTAAAGGCCTACCCACCTAATATTTATTTGTGTACATGACACATATCCGTGTATATTACCTGAAAAAAAAAGGTTTCCAGTTAGATTTTTTTTAGCCTCGCTTGTAAAATTGACCCGAAAACTTGTTTTCTGTCTTCACTTGCCAACAAGCACAGAGCGTAGTGCTTACTAATGCCAGACACGTGCCAGCAGTAACAATGCGTAGATGATTTGAAGATAATTGTTTATTTTTAACAGCCTCAACTTGAATATAGAATCTAAGAGAAATGTGAAGAAAACAAACTTTTATTTAATGAAAATATTGGGCCAATAAATGTTAGAAAAATAAACAAGATAAAGGAAAAATAATATACTGCAGCTTCACTGCTGGGTTAAATTCTGCATCTAATAAAAATTTATTGATGATTTTTCGAAAATTTACATAAATTTTGTTTAAGCTTCCTGTTGCAGCCGTTAAAGCGGAAAGGAATAAGTTGCAGCATTCGTGATCGAGCTTGTGCTTTATTTTATTCTTATACAGTATTTTTCGGTTAATTGCACATCAAAATTTGCACAATTTTTTGTTGAATTAACCGGGGAACCAATTAGCCAATACCCGTTTAATTGAACAATTCGTTCAATTACAAGAGCCCTATTTAATTGAACAGTTTGATCAATTATAGAAATCACGCATAATTAGAACTATGTACTAATGAATTAAAAGAAATCGCATATGTGCACTTTAAGTTTTTCAAAATAATTTCTTTTTACCTTAAACGAAAAAAAAAATGCAAGTAAGAGCAAAAAATGTACATAAATGTGTAAAGTAGAGATGCCACCCAGTGTTTTTCACAAATGATGTCAAATATGTATGTGCAAAAGTGCCAGATTATTTTTCAATGCAATTAACCGGGTAAAAGTAAGAGGAAATTTATTTTTGATGACATGAATTTTGAACGAATTAAGCGGGAAAATCAATTAACCGGCTTCAACTATCCGAGGAAATTCGCATGGTGTTCGTATGCAATATTTTTTTTGCCCGATCATGTGGTTTAATTAAGCATGGAAACTAATTAACCGTAGGGTCAATTAACCAAAAAATACAATATCAGATTATTTTTTCACTTTAGGTCTACAAATACAGAAAGCATTAAGCTTTCTGTATTTTTTCAGCCGTCTACATGCCGCCAACATTTCGTTGTTGCTAAACAACTCATCAGTAGACTCGAGAAATGCAAACGTGTTGCAAGTCATAAAATGCTTTGTTTGTTTGAGCATTTCTGATTCTCATTTAGTTCCTGAAAATTTTGGAATAAGTTTTTTCGAGCCTACTGATGAGTTGTTTCGTTGAGCAACAACGAAATGTCGGTGGCATATAGTCAGCTGAAAAAAAAGAGAAAGCATTGAGGTCTATTTTTAGTTCTAAAGTAATAAATATATAAATAATAAATTCATACTAATAAATTAAATTAAAAAAGACTACAAAACGACCTGCACTTGCAGATTTTTTGGCACTTTCCCGCATAAGTTGTAATTTGACAAATATTCAAAACCAAAAAAGTGTATAGAAAACCCCGCCCCAAGGAGGCACAACTTTTTGAATATTTGTCAAATTACAACTTATACGGGAAAGTGCCGACAAATCTGCAAATGCAGGTCATTTTGTGGTCTTCTTCTCTAAATATTTCCGTTTTCAAATTTTGTGAGGAAGAAGTATTTTAGAAAATACAGTAGAAACAAGTTGTGCCTCCTTGGGGCGGGGTTTTCTATACAGTTTTTTGGTTTTGAATATTTGTCAAATTTCACAGATCAAATATCACAGATATAATAAAAATTAACTTTGAATACGATTAACGTTATAAAAAGTAATTATCTTTTATTACTTTTATCACACATGATTATTATTGTTATTCTCACTTACAAAAATATATTGCCATTATGAACAGGATTTTATATAAACCTGCCCCTTGACTACACCCACCAGTCTTTATAATCTTAGCCGCAGATCTTTCATTGAGCTTGGAACTTCAAATGTAATATCTTTTTTTTATTTTTTTGTTTTTGTATCTTTGCAACAAAAACTTTTCCCTGGTTGTACCTGCACTCAACCATATCCGTTTAAATAAATAAATATCTTGTTAAATCCTCTTTATTACACTGCAGTAAGTTTTATTTCGATGTATGTGTATTTGAAGCGGATTTAAATTGAGCCCATTTTCGCCTTAACACATGACCACAGCTAAAATAATTTCTTTAGTATTTTGGCAAACAACAGCGTGAAATTTGGTTTGTTCGTGGCTTAAAAATTTTTATTTTTTTCATTCACACTGCAACTTAAAACTTGCGGTACTTAAAGTTTGAAAGATTTATGCTGGTGTTTGTTATATAAAATTTTCGTTTTATGAAAATCATGTGGGTCTCTGAAATTGTGAGCGTTTTTTTTTTCTAATACTTTTATGGTTGTGAAAAGAAAACGCAAAATGATTGAAATCTATTGAGTTCATAGAAGTGTCTATTATTGCATATTTCTGTAGAAAAATAAATAATTTATTTGCAACTTCTTTAGGGAACAAGTTTACTTTTATACCCTTAAGTAAATGCAACATTATCATTCACCTGCATTACGAAAAAAAAATTGTGACGGTGTCTCCTCGTTGTATAAAATGTTATAATTTATATTTGTTAATTTCGTGCACATATGTATATATCATTACACAGAGAAAAAAGCACCTAATAAAGTAGAACAAAATCAATAAGATATCTCTATGGTTTTTTTTTCAAGAAGGATTCCTTATTATTTCAAATGGAAAAACCTTATTGAAAAAACAACAATTAATTAATTTAAAAAGATGATTTACGTGTGTTTATATAGAAAACTGATAAAACCAATAGGGAAAAATTAATAGGATAACCTAATAAAATCAATAAGAAATCCTTATTGTATACAATTTAGAAGAAAACCTAATATAATCAATAAGTTCTTCTCTATAGAATTTTTTTTTTTTTTTTTGGTACCATACAAATCGGAAACTGAGTAAAAACAAACGTGAGTAACAAGTTTTCTTCTTGGTTTTATGTGTTTTTCTTGTTGAGACAATTAATAAGATTTGCAACATGGAAATAATAAGAAATACCCATAGAAAAATCTTCGTTTCTCTCTGCTGGGATACCCCTCAGCCTAAAAACGTTTCAAAGAGAAAATCTTATTGAATCTATTAGGAACTTTTCGCTCTGTGTACATTTTCACAACTGATGGAATTTGTATTTTGTACACGAATTTTTATTACCAGTACAACATGCCATATTTACATACATATTTCCAAATGCAGGGCTTTCAAAATTGCAGGTAAATAAAAGAATTTAATTATGCTAGATTAGCTGAAGAAAATTCAATTAATTTAATTGCTGCGTATAAAGAAAACAAGTTTTCATCTTAAGAAAACAAAAAGATTGATAATTGATATAAAAGCTGATAATTTTTTTAGTAGATTTGCCTGCTCGCTTTCAATTTGTGGACCATAGCCAACATATATCCAGTATGAGAGACAAAATCCTCTTGCCTTTATGCCACTTAGCTATTGGAATACTTAATGAAATTAAATCATTCCTTTAAATGAGTGTCTCCTCGCCAAGATGTTGCCACTGCATCTTTTACCTACACTTATTCTAAGCATACAAACACTTAAGTACCAAATAACACATGCAGGTTTACATATACTTGCACAATCACATAAAATTTAACGCAAACTATTTACAGAGCAATTGTTAAGAAGTAGCAATAGTTAAAGAAACACTCGAGTGTTGTCATTTGATAAGTGCACACAAATATGCCAGCAACATGTGTGTTACTCTTCGATGCTTATGTAAGTATTTTTAATATTGAAATAAAATATTTATATACTTTAGCTGCTTACATTTTTGTAACGGCAACATCTTGCATTTGAGTCCACGTGAGACACAAAATACTTACTACAGAAGCAATAGATAGTGATACATTTAACTGGAACTGATGTTACTTGTAAATCTTGTGAAAGTCTGTCTGAAAAAATAACAATTTTATGTATTATTTCCATATGTGTCTTTTTATAAATTAAAATTTCTTTTTGCAAATTGTAGGAAAATTAGGCCGCTTTTGTTCCAGTACTTTCTTCACTGCGTTGCATGTTAGAATTAAAATCTGTTTTCTTTGGCATGCAAAGCTATAAATTTTTAAAAAATATTTTTTACACTTATGCAGCTTATTAAAATTTTAAATTTAATATGTTACAATTTTGCTTCAGTTCTACACTTTTGGCTCTACAAAGCTACAATTATGAAAATAACAGTCATTGTAAATTACTAAGTGAAATTATATAAACTTGTATAAATAGAAAACAAAAAAGCAAAAGCGAAAAAAATAACAGAAAAATACAAGAAACATGGCATGCTATTTGTAAGGCATTCCAAATGAAAGAATTTCGTTTATATGTCTGAGCACCTTTAAACAAGTTAAAAATAAATTTGAATTTAACATGAAATTTGAGCGCACAAAAAAGTTTAATTTCAATTGAATTCAAGCACCTAAATTCATGCAGAAACTTCACAAAATTGTTGAACAATTGACAATTATAGTGAAATAAAAAAACGATATTCCGGCAGGTCTGTTGTGAAAATCACTTTGCTTGAAATTATGTGATATCTTTAAAAACCTGATGTAATTTTTTTTAATTTAAGTCGATTAAAATGTTATTTCAGACTGATTTTCGTTTAAAAATAGATTAGGTTAGGGAGGAGTTCTTTACAAATTTTAGTTATTAATATGTTAAAAGCAGGGACCATAACTATTATAACTTTTATCATAAAAGTCAGGAAATAAAAGTTATTTTTTGACTTGTATTTTTTCGCAAAAAATAACAGTTATTTTTGACTTTTTTTTTTCAAGCAAAAGTAAAAGTTATATTTTGGCTTTAATTTTTTTGAGCAGAAATATGAGTTATTTTGTGATAAATTCATTATATTTATTAATAAACTTTTTCAAACAAAGATACTTTTTTAGTAAATTTACTTATTTAAAAAATAATATTTGGAATATTAAATAATAATTTCTTTGTCACAGGGGTTGAAAACAGAAAAATAACTTTTATTTCTCTTCAAAAATATAAAAGTCAAAAAATAACTTTTATTTCTCCTCAAAAATATAAAAGTCAAAAATAACTTTTATATCTACTCGAAAAAATAAAAGTCAAAAAATAACTTTAGTCATGCTCGAAATGATAAAAGTCAAAAATAACTGTTATTTTTGCTAGAAAAAATAACAGTTAAAAATAACTGTTATTATTGTTAAAAAAAAATTAAAATCAAAAAAATTGTTATTTTTGCCTGAAAAAATAAAAATCAGATTTTTAAAAAGCATCGCATTTTCTGACAATTTGGTGCAAAATTTTCACAATGGTATACTTGGTTTCATGCTCCGACATTTCCTTGAAGTTGCTGTTTTTAATCAAAAATTCAAAAATAACAGTTATTTTTGGTTCCTGGTTAAAAGTTAATAATTTATATAAATCACAGACAATAGAGAATATGTTCTAATGGAAGTAATGCTTATTTTGAGCTTCGAAATCAGGTGATTTGAAAGCATTAATTAAAAATGCTGTTTTCATTTAAAATAAAGGAAATATTATATATAAAAATATCTATTTTTTCTTTAGGTTTTGCTTTAAAAGTTTGTTTTTCTTAAAGGTTTTATTGGAAATTTTAAAATAATATAAATTTTTTATTTATTACCGCTACTTTTCTTATATAAAACTTTTATGTTCCGAAACCTAAACAGTCCAGAATGTATTTGAAGAATCTATTTCCTTTTATTTTATTAACACTTCAGTTTATTTTTTTAAATTTTCTTAAATTAATTGATTTTACAATATATACAAATAAAATTTCAATTCTAGAATTTATTTGCATTTTAAAAAAGTATCAGTGATCATCAACGAGTTCAAGTTCAAGCTGTTCGATTTGCAAGTATTACATCTTGATTGCCATATTGTTTATAGGGAATTATCGATTACAATAAGCCAGAGATAAAATGTTTGCATTTGCTAGTTTGTGAATACAAATTGCAAGAGTTTTCGCTTATAACATTTATGAATTGGGCAGGAAAAATTTAATATAAAAATTTGCTTTTATACATTTTTATGCTACTCAAACTAAATGGTTTAGTGATATAAACTAAAATGCCAGTAAATAATTAAATGTAACTAATAAGTCTGCTACCCGTTGTTGATCTCTGATACGCATATGCAAACATACTTCTAAAATAAATTTAGCAAAATTATTTTCTTACATTTATACCACACTTTCTTCAAAGTCCGGGAAAAAACTTAAAAATAATCTGCTTCACAAATTGTCACCCCCCCTTTTCTTCAAGATTACAAATGTCAAGTGCATGTTCGAATTAACCCTTTACATACCACTCTCATACATCACATTGCCTTCTTGCCTTTTCTTTGGCTTTTCAAACTCTCTTTCTCGTCTATCCTTTTGCCTTTTTTGAGACCTTAAGACTAGAATTGTATTTCACACTTGTACTCACATATACATACATTACCATTCATTAAAATTCCTATTTCGACTTTTGCAGTTTTCTTTCATTTCCTTAACACAAGTTTTTGCTTGTCGTCTAATTTGCTGTTGAATAATTTGTTGTAGAATTTCTTGTTCGTGGCGCATATCACGTATTAACAGCCAAGAAGTATTGAGTTTTTTTTTCATTCACTTTTCACTTGCATTTTAATTGTTATTTAGCATAAATTAAACATTTTTCCAAAGGAAGATTTCAATTATTTCTGCAGTAAAAGTGGAAAATCTTGAAAAAATATTAAAACTAGATTGAAGAGTTAAGCAATGAAAAATTTTGTAATTGAATTGAATTTATCATTTCTTTTACGAATCAAGGGAAATTTATTATTATGAATTAGAAAGCGATCTTTTGGGAATTTAAATATGGATAGAAATTAGAGGCTCCAACTTTACAATTGTTAGGTGAAACTTTTTTGGTTCTCTTGCAACCAACTACACCCAAAGTTGTGTACAAATTTTGTATAATTACCTTATATAACTGCACTTGATTGAGTGTAAAACAATAGAAGTGGAAATTTGTAGTGAGTGTGATAAAAAATAAACAGAAAAATCCATGAGCTAAATAATGACTGTCGTTAAAAAGAAACTAACAAAGAAATATCTTAATTCAAGATATTGATTTGTCTCACATATTTTAACAAAAAAATCAACAACAGCAACAATATTGGCAACAGTTGGAACAAAGTTTTTTGACCAAAAATAGACAACGCTTTAAAGTGGAAACAATTTCTTGAAGCACACATTATATTGGCAAATGTTTTTCTACAAAGAACGTGTGACCACTACGTTTTTTGTAAAGTTATTAAAAATCAAATACTAAATTTTAAAAACATTTTGCAAAAATCCTACACAAACTTACTTTAAATTTTATGTGTAATCGTTGAGTAAACATAACCTTAAAGATATGCGTAAACGTGATCTTGAAATATATTCTTGCAACATGATCTGCGGTATTATATTTTAAGGCAAACAATCTACAGCAATGTGAGGACATAACTTAACGACTATTTGAGAGCTCGAAAGGGCATGAGGCAGGCTAATTAAACTCTATTGAAGGCTAATGATGAGCAGTGTAAACGAAATTACTACCTCAAAAAATTGAGACTAGTAAGCAGTGTTGCCTGCACCTTCTGGTATGACGCAAAATAACCGGTGGTGGTGAGTGATTGATGGGTTAAAAGATATCATGGATATTGGTAAAAATCAACCTATTGCCCTAGTGAAAGGCTCTAATAGTTTAGCTCCTGGTCTCTGGGAACAACAGAGGAGCTTGGACTACACAAAAAATATATTTTCCCATAGTGTACAATTGGCCTCAAATGATAGTAATAAATTTGGAGACTAAACATGCAAGTGGTCATCTAATAAGTTGCGTACTGCGTACTCCTGCATTCTCTGTTTATTTCATTTTTCTTATTACAGCCTCGAGCGCATTGCCATCAATTTCATATTTAATAAAAAATAGTGTTCAGAGTTTTATTTTACGCACTATATTTTTAAAACGTATGGCTTAAAGTCTAACTACATTAAAAAGTTATAAAATTTTTATGAGTTAATGTTAATTTGATTCCTTAAAAAAAAAGAAAAAAGTTCGCCAGCAAACATTAGCATTTTATAATTAACTAAGTTAAAAAGAAACTTATTTAATTATTTGCTTCAAAATAGAACTTTACAATTGTGGTCCTTAGCTGCTCTTTAAATGTAAATTTATATGCTCTTATCGGATTTCACATAAATATTTACAAATAAAACCAATAACACAGAGGGAAACACTACACTACCACCACCACAGCTGAACTTTTTGTACTCTAATTACCAGGAAGAAACTTTACCTTGTTTTATACTTTACATTTTTTTTTTCTAAAATTCTTCTTCTTCTCACTTTTTACAGCCATTTGCTCTTATTACTCAACATCTGTATTAAATATAAATGGATATTCGGCATTTATGTCTGCATTACAATGGTAAACGGTATTGAATGGTTGCAATAGAATTAAAAGAAAGAAAAAAACAAACGAGCAAAAAGTTTGTGCTCGTTGCCATTTAAAAACAGTTTCCCATTTGCTCGAAAGGAGAGGAAAAAAAAACAAGAAAATTTAAAACAAAGAATTATACAGAATGAGAAAAACTGCAAACTCTAATGCCAATTAAAAATTCTGTAAATTAGAAAAGAAACGTTTTCTAATAAACTTATGTTACTGGATCGGAATTTAAATTGGCTTATTTAATGATTTTACGCTGATGCACCATCCAGCCAGCCAGTACAGAAGAAAATCTGTGTAATACAAAACGACTGAACAAAAAAACAAAAGCTTTATGCAATATAATAAAAAAAAGAACACTGAAAAAGGTACAAGTTTTTGTAACTGTGTCATGGAAAAATCTGAAGTTATTTGAAATTTTGCCAAGCCATGAATTTTAAATTTAAACTGAAGATGTACAAAACATAATAAAGATGCTAAAAGTTGGTAGGAAACGAGATCTTCAATGCTCCTGGATTAAGGCTTATTATGATTTGTTCTCATACTTTAATTTATTAATAAAAAACAAAGTCACCATCGAAAGATATATTTATACTACAAAAAAAAAAGAAAAAAGAAAACAACAACTGCAGAGTTGTTCCATAAGCACTGTTACACTCAGAAAACTTTGCCAGTAAAGTTAACACTCTTTAAAATAAATAAAACTTTATTTAACAAGCGTTCTACTTATTTCTCATATAAATTTACTAATTGCTTCATTTGCATTCATTCAGCTAAAAAATCTTTAAAAACCAAGCGTTACAAAAAAAAAAAAAAAATTATTAATTCTAACTGTCAAATAATTAATGCGTAATCATCATGTAAATACTTTTTTATTTATTCTTCAAGGGTGAATTTTTTTGCTTCATTTCATTTAATTCAAGTTTTCAACATAAATTATCTCCTTTTTCAATTGGTTTATTTAATTTTTATACTGCAAAGCCTGTGCCCAGATTCGAACATCCAACATCTCGACTGCAAAACAGCTGCTATACCAACTCAGTCATCGCAGCAATTACTACAAAATGTAAATAACAAAAAACTAAAAATGTATGTAGAAATCAAATATATAAATATACAAATTAACAGATTGATTTCTTCCTGTACATATGTGTAAACATAAGTTACTACTACCTTAGGTCTAAAAAATAGATCTTAATGCTTTCTGTCTTTTTTCAGCCGTCTATATGCCGCCGACATTTCGTTGCTGCTAAACAACTCATCAGTAGACTTTAAAAATCTAAAAAGAATGTTTGAAGCCCAACTACTTATTCCAAAATTCTCATGAACAAAATGAGAATCAGAAATGCTCAAACAATCTTCTTATACAGAAATCATTTCACATCTTGCAACAATTTTATATTTCAATTGGCTCTTATAGCGAATAAATAATTAAGTTAATTGTTGAAAAAATTACTGCTGTCATTATTAATTGTGACCGAAAGTCAGTATTTAACTATTGTCAGTTTTTCAAGCATCTATACAAATCAGTTAAAATTAAAATTTCATTTATTTTTAAACGTTTTGTCATTTAAAAATAACTGCACTGATTATTTCTGGAATAAATTACGATCTGTTACTGCAAAAATAATCTGAGTGTATACAACGGGTAACCTATTAAGATTTCACCATATTTTAGTTAAGTGCTAGATCCCAATAGGCAATTTTAGTTCAGTGATTTTTGGGAAATATTCTTTCCAACTTGCTTTCGTGTCTACACACGACAATTCTGGTGTCCATTTTTGTGGTTTCTGTAGCGTTTAATTTTTTTCATACAATGTGGAACTGGTTAATAAGAGGCAAAAATCTTATTAGATATACTGCAACTTCTCTTACAAACTTAATTCTTTGTTTTAAACATTTTTTTTCTATATTTATTTACCATTTACATTTTAATGTATAGACTGCTACAGTAGTCTATACATAACAAACGGAGACAGAGAATAAAGAGAAATGCCAAATATTAGTCAACGAAAAAAAAACACAAATGGCGGATCATTGTAAAATCGTGAATCAAAGGCAATTATTTTTTCTTACGTAATCCGCTCTCCCATTTTATTAAAAATTTTTTAGCGTTACTACATTCAAACAAACAAAATTGGCCTAAAGCGAAAAACTATTAGATCTGAAAGTCAAATACAATCCACATACCCATAAAACAAGAAACAGTTCTCAAAAATTTAAGCCTATTAACTATAATTAATTTGTATTAAATATAATTATTTTTCTAAGCTTAGGGTCTTTTTTATTGTAAACGTATATATTCTTTCATTTATTCGAATATTCTTGTCAATCTTTCGCTCTCCTACGGATTGTTTCTGCAGGACAATTATACTGAAAAATAATTTGATTGCGTTTTTGAAAAAGAAAGAAGCCATCCAAAGGAGAGCGAAATATCGACAATAATATTCGATTGAATAAAAGATCATATACTTTTATAATAAAAAAGACCTTAAGCGCAAGAAAATAATTATCTTGAGTATAAAAAAAGGGGTCGCAGAAAACCAAACGTTATTTTATATTAAGTTTAAATAGCTCAAGTTCTTTCTGTACAATTTTTGTGATTGATTGACATGGAAAACCTCAAAAACAGGGTGGATACCTAGCTGCTTCGAAGCTGCCACACTTCTTGTCAGCACCCGTCCTTGAAACAGGTAGTTATACACCCTGTATATACGGCTTAAATGTCTTTGAAGGTTTCTTTGTCTGATATAATTAATGATAATCGCAAAATCTATATAGAAATAACTTGAGAATGATAAACATAATGCAAAATAATTATATAAGAGAAAGTTGGAATAATCAAAAGTGATTAATCCAATTGAGTATATATACATATAACCAATTACTTGAGTAGCTCCAGGATCGATGAAAAAGTAGTGTAGGTTGTGGATGAGCCTGAAGATAATTGAATAATGATGTATACTATATTTTAGAAGTCATAACTCACTAGATAACAACAACTTAGAGAAGTAACCTGTGTAAGAGACAGACCTGATGGTCGGCACCTTTGATAAACAGAGATAATTAAATGTAAAGTGATAAGTGACCCCAATTTAAATTTAACCCCATCTAACCCATGTTATGCTATGTTTCATGGGCTGGCAGTCTTGAGTTTGGCTCGAAGATGCAGTAGTTAAACAGCTCTAACTTAAATTTCCTTATATCCTTAAATAAGTTAATTTATTCCCCTTTCTCTATCTCTCTCTGTCTCCCTCTCTCTCTCTCTCTTTCTCTCACTCACCGTACTCAATAACAGCAATAAATCCTGCTTCTTGTAAAAGACCTTCAATATTTCATCTTTTCGAGTAGCAACAAACATTTTTTTGACATTTTCTTCAAATGCTTAAATTCAAACTTTGTTCTTTTTTGTTATGAGTTAAAACTAATTTTTCTATGACAATAAAAAATTCATTGCTAAAAAAAAACTTTGCTGGGAAAAAAGAAACTGACTTTAACAAGAAAATTCATATTAAACAATATTCTACAATCAACAGCAGAAAACTTTAACCATGACGAATTCAAGTTTCTTAGTCGTTTTGATAAAGCTTTCGAAAAAGAAGAAAAAATAAAGAGAAAAAACGACAAACAGAGCCAACCAGCCAACCAAGCAACCAACCGACCGTTCGACCGACACCCCTGACCACCCAAACACTTAAAAATTAATTTCAAAGCAATATAAAAGTTTGCCGAAAAATAAAACTTGCTGAACTTTTTTCTATATTTTACTTTCTACTTTCTTGATTTTCCCTCAAAACGTAGCATCGACTGACAACTGACTGCGAGCTTGGTGTACAAAGAAGTAGACGAAGAAAAAAGACTTTTCAATGACCGGTAAGCTGATGTCGTTATGGGTAATTCTGCTTACTCAATGGCAAGCTGGATTGTTTGCTTATAAATACTTTTTTGAATTTCTTTATGGCCATACATACATTCTACATTATTTTGTTTTTCTTCTTATTATCTAAGTAATAATATTTATAGTTATCGTCATACCAACGTTTTGTTGGACTTGAGAAATGGGAAAATTTGAAATTAGAGAAAAGTTTTATTCGCCATTTGAAGTAATAAAAATATTAATAAGTTTTCAAGTTATCGTTTTTGCAAAATAGCAAAATAAAAACTATTAAAGTTGGCGCAAGCTTGAAATTAAAAATGAACATAATTTTTGCAGAAAAGCACATTTGTAGGTATGAAATTTGTTTATTAAATTATATTGATGCATGTATCGCATTATGATATATGCCTGCGTAATCATTCCTTCGCGAAGACCTGAAGAACGTTGGCTATTTTCTCTATTGCAATCGTCTTCTGACAGTGTGACCCAACACTTATAGGGTCTACCCTTCCGTCTTCCAATCTAAAACCATCTGTAAGGCGGAGTTAGAATTTCTAACTTAGAAACCTTTTTTACAGCCACATTATTTAATTTCCTAAAAACACTAACCGAGAGAAAAAAAGAGATAGAGAGAGAAAAAAAGAGAGAAATGCATGATACTGTCAGGTATTGTTTCAAGCAAGGCAGCTTGATACCAGGTAATCGCATAACTACAACAAACATTGCATGTAACAAACACTGCATGTATTTTGTTGGTAGAAAAGCTGTATAACTGTCATCCGTTTGTTCGCGTATGTGTGTTAGTGTTGTGTATTTTGACAGATATACAGACCAAAAGCAGTAGTCAGCTGGGCTTGTAAGGCTACTTGATATCAAGCTGCCTTGGTTTCAAGAAAACGCTCACAGAGAGAGAGAGAAAGGGGGAGAGATTGGAAAAATATATGATGCTATCAGCTACTGCACCTCAGCCCGCGGGATCCTAATTTGCACGAAAACATTTACTCAAGGTTAGTGCAAGTAAACAAACTTTTGAGAGAGATCTATTCTTGTTCTTGTTGATCAAAACAGCCTAGTAAGTGCAAAGTATTTTAAAATCTAAATCTGTACTGAAAAACACTGTATCTTAGCCAAATGTATATTTCAGTTTTCACTACAGCATCAAAATGTAGCATTTGTTTTTTTTTTTCAGGATAGAAATATGGTTGATGTTCCCGTACCTTTCTGCTTTTTTGTATGTTTTAGAGAGGAATTCATATGATTGCTCTCACTTTGCCCAGAATGAAATGGGAGCATAATTGTTTTTTTTTCTCGCCATCTTAACACAGCTGTTAAGAAATTTGTGTTGAGAGTTCCTTCTTATTAGAAAATGATGTTTGCTTAGCTGCCAGAAATTACATTTTTTGTTTTACTATAAGTACAAAAAAAAAAAATAATAATATTTTTTGAAAAAAAAAGGAAATAGTTAAATTGATTCCTTTTATGGTGTCCAACCAAAATGGGTTTTCAAGGTCATTAGTTTTTCTTTTCGTTAAAAAATTACATTTTTTCATTTAAAGTGTTCCCGACGTTTCGCTGGCTTATTTCCAACATCTTCAGGGGTAAATTGTAATGTTATAATGTTGCTTAGTATTGCTTTTCATGTTTTTATCATGTTGCCAGATTGCACTAAATAAAACTTTACCCCTGAAGAAGTTGGAAATAAGCCAACGAAACGTCGGGAACGATTTAAATGAGAAAATGTAATTTTTCGTTTTATTGAAAATATAAACTAATGACCTTGAAAGCCCATTTTGGTTGGACACCATAAAAGGAATCAATTTATCTAATTTAAAAAGGTCGATATTAATAACAAATTTAATACAATAGGAAATAGTTTTTATGAAAATAAAAATATATAAAAGATGCGCAATTTATAATCAAAAAAAGTATTTCCTTTTTTTTTTTTTGCTAAAGATACGCTTGTCAACACCCGTCGAATAAAAAAATTATGAGAGAGAGAGAGAAAGAGAGAGAGAGAGCATGCAGCAATGAAAAAGTTCGTCTTTTGAGAGCGTGTTTTGAGTGGTATTTTAGTAATATTTTTGCCAGTAATATTTTTATGTAAGTTATTTGGCAAATTCGCTTCAAAGTTTTTTAAAAACTGAATGCTGCTACAATATTTATAAATAATTTCAAATTTATATTTTAAGCAACTTTTAAATTTTATGATTTTTTTTAAAATTTATGTTTACGCTCTACAGGCACGAAACTGCAATTATTCACTTGTATCTGCAACGCCAACAGTACAACATTTAAATTATCATAAATAAACAGTTTGTTGCATTTATTGCACATTTAAGTAAAATCATGCCCCTGGCATTCAGTGTGCCCTTTTCTATGCGCCCAATCTTTTACACATTTCCAGTTGCCTATTTTATTTTATTTCATTTCTTTTTTTTTTTTTTGCTTTCTTTATTTGATCATTGAGTCACGTTCAAAACATCATTGTTAACACTTGTCTCTTAAATGGCTTAACTGAAGGAGAGCAAAAAAGAAGAAGAAAAAAAACATCGCAAAGACAAAAGGACGACCAAAAACATTTACGCGTTTTTTTTAATTCCCCAGTACAACTGTATGCTGCTGCAGCATAGAGGGCAACATAAATCAGTGCAACATGCCATACAGAGCAGCAGTAAAACGTGGCGCTAGAAAAATAAATTGTAAATTTATGTAAATTTTATTTAAAAGGACATGCTACTTTGTTTTGTTTTCCTCTTCTTATTACACTTGCCTTGGCCCTACTGTGACAAAGTTGCTGGAGTCTAAAAGTAACAGCAATTCAAATATGTTGCATGTTTAACATTAAGTGTTTATGAAAACGTACTTCTACTTTCCAGCAGCAAAAAGTCACATAAATATTACCCAACTAACTAAATGTACTACATTTAAATTGGACAATAATTTTTTCATTGGATTGTTATTGTTTTATAAGGAATAATTTCAAAAAAATAAATTCAACTAAAACAAATTGCTAGCAACTGATATTATAGCGTCCAAGATAAAAGAAGGAAAGAATATTTTATGACAAATTATAATGACGGCATTCATAAGAACTAATAAGTTGCTGAGCTGCATTTTAGAGCAAATTTTGTATGAAACATTTATTCTTGAATGTATTCCCACAACGTTTTATTTCTTATGAATATCGGTGTAGGACTATAGAAAATATTTTGGCTAAAAGTCTGCAGATTTTCTTCTTTTTGGTTTTTAAATTTTTCGTTCAAACAATTTTTGTCCAGTGAATAGAGCTGCATAGAAATTAAACACTTTCCAAAACAATGCGACCACTACTTTCTTGTTTACTAATCTGTTTCACAAACTACACAGCTTGAAAGAATGTCATTCTTAAAACTTAAGCAATTTAGAGTTACAATTGTAATGTACGACTGAATAGTGGTTAGGGGATAAGACAGCACTATCGTTGTTTTGGAGAAAAAAGATGTTCCCTATGGTTTGAGTATTTGCTAAGCACTCCTGCCGCTTTATTCTGAGCATTAAAATGCCCGCGAGAATTAAAAAGACTGAGTGGTTTAGTTTAGTTCAAGTTTAATTGTAAAATTTATTATATATTATTACTAGCTTATATACAAAAATTGATTCATTCATTCATACCAGCTTCATAGCAATCAGCATAATTTCATGTTATTCATTTCTCACGAATTATGCTGAAGCGTAAAATTAATTAAAATTTAAATTTAAAATTGTTTACGTCTATGTGAAAATAAAAAGAATGTTCGCAACTGCACTGAATAAGTAAAAGAATATTACATTTCAGTTACAGTGGCGTACATAAGTATACGCACACTACACAATAGTTAAATATTTTTAATGTTTGTGTAATAAAATTAAGCTCTTTATTACGGTTGGTGAGTTGCAAGTCATCTTGTTTGTCGCACTAGTAGCAAGGTCCAGCTGCAAATCGACTTGCTCTGCCACTCTATTTGATAATATGATGGTAGTAAGGGGCACTTAGACTTGAGCAACAGTGCAAGTCGCAAGTTGACCGGCGACTTACTCTAACTCTAGGGTCGTTAGACAATTTAAGCTGTAGTGTAAGTGGCTGGAGGCAAGTTGCAAGTCAATCAGCACTGCCACGCTAGTGGTAAATAGTTAAACAGAATGCTGGTGTTAAGTTGTAGGGGATTATTTCTTAAATCATTTCTTAAATACAGTTCGTAATATCCTGGCTACTTTTGTGACTTATTAAAGAGGTCAAATTTTAGCCAGCACTAGCTGGAAAACTTAAAAAAAAACCGTAGTTAGTAAACAAATAAAAGAAAGTTTTACACCCATATTCATAAAAACTATTGAAGGTTTATTACACGTTTATTTGACAAATATTCCATAGAAATACATCAAATAAGAGCTTAATAAACTTACAACAATTATTATGAATATGGCCTTTAGTTTTTAATTTTATTTTGCCCCTTAAGAAATTATAATATATATAAAAATATTTTATTAATACTAAACACGTACCCTGCTTTTTACATTCCATTACATAAATTTATTTTTTGCAATTAATTTACAGAATACCAAACACCAAATGCAAGTGTGAAAAGATTTTATCAACAACAAATTAATGAATATTGAACAAAGCTCCAATTGCAATTAACATACTAGAGTAAGGTAGGGTCAAAGTGCAGTTAATAAAGGTGAGTTAAAAAATTTTTTTTTAACGACAACCTTCGTTTTTGACCAGTTTTGGGGCCAAATGCATTTTAGGGCCCAAACTACAAGCCAAGACTATGAAATGGTAAATATTTTAGGTGTTAGCCTTCTAGCTTAAAGCAGGGCTAATACTTATCATTAAATAACGTCACCACTACTTTCATGTGCTTGCTTTTTTAGACAAGCTTATGAATACAAATGAGTAAAATGCACAAATATACCTTGAAATAGAGAAAAAATAACTAGAAAGACACGAAAACAATAAATTTGCTAAAAAATATTTTAAGGTTATGTTGACTCATAAAGGAAATATAAAATTTATAGCAAGAACTATTGTATCTCACAAAGCAAATTTGTGCTTTGCATTGTATTCGCTGGCTGAGCAAACATAACTTTAAAATATGCTCTTGTGTAACAAATTTTCTTTTACAATTTTCCAATATTACTTTCCGTTGTCATGTTGTTGCTGCCTCCATGTGAATTAAAATGAAATTTAAATTACTTAAAAGCATGTAATTGCCTAAAGTGACTGGTAACGAGAAAGTAGTGGTCACGCTTTCTTGTGACAATGCCTTGAAAAACGGCCAAATGGTAGTAATAAAGTAGTGGTTACGTTTTTAAATGTCCTATACAATGGCATCTGGCACGTGATTAACAGCAACTTTTGTTTGGATAAAAATCACACCTTTTCTCAATATCGGCGACCGCTGTCAATAAGCCAGATCTACGGCGAACTAAACTATAGGGTCGAAGGTGAAATTTCCATATACTTTTTAGTGTAAAATCCTTTTTATAATGTCAAAAGCTGAAGTTGTCTTGATAGCTCTGCTCACTGAGGCTAACAGCAGGAAAAATGACCTTTTATACTTCCTCTCAAGGCAAGAAGATAGCTGGTAAATAAAGAACAAATATCTCGACATAGCAATAATGAAAAATCAGAGCAAAGGTAATCAAGTAATCTGCCAACATCATTTTTTTTTTTTTGCTTGTAACTTGGACCAGTACTCAGTGGACGAAATATATTAAAGCATGCGCATCGTACCGGATGTAGGAAAATAGGTTTATGGGGAGAAGGAAAGAGGGAGTAGTGTTTGTGCAGATTTGAGTTGAACATCTTTTCATTGTAGCTGAGAGGGCTGGAAAGCGAATTCTCACTGTAATGCGCCAATCAATTATAAACGAATGTGCTCTTGATGATGGCTTGAATTCGATTTTTACTTCCTCGCAATTGAGAACGATTTTTTGTGATAAAATTGGAGTGATCAACATTTTTAACGAAGACAAGAAAAGTAAAGTTGAATACTTAGTGGCTGGGGTACAGACCGTGGCTGTTTTACGACCACGACATCGCTCATTAGCCATCGAATTAACTTCGAACTCAGGTAGTGATTAATTAATTACCGCTTTTAAGCAGCAGCTCATAGCTATCTTAACACTTAGTTTAATTGGCTTTGGGTAGCACCATTAAAAATAGAATATTTTGGACTCTTGATTGTAGTGCAGTTTTAGCCGACTTAATCGAGATAGAAAATATCACATTTAACGCCTTCGAACTTTCCTTTCCCAATGAGACACCCTTTCATTAATATTCGCCTAGAAATATAATCCTCATCAGTTCTTGTCTAAGTTTAGTATGACATATTCACTGAATGTAGCAGTTGTGCTCGCAAATAGTACATTAATAATATAGACTTACGACAGCCTGTTTGTTCAATGAACATTTTGTGCGTTTTTAAAATTTACACATATGTACACTTGGCAACATTTGTCATGTACTTGAATAAGAAACTAGATTTGGTGGCAAAATGGTAACTGCCACAATTGAAAGTGTTATGTGTGTGTGTATTATGACAGAGTTTAAAATGATAAATGTGGCCAACATCATCGTCATCGTCATCATCATCATCATCGTCGTCATTACAACCATCGTTATGCTTATTTTAAAGGCGTGATATCATACCGCAAAAACACTTGATTATCAATTCCAACAAGATGAAAGTGTTTTTCTGTGTAATGATATCTAATGAAGTAGAACAAAAGAACAAATGTTTAAGCATCCATCATCGTACTCAATTAGAGTGGGCTGATTAAGTGTAATTTGACAAAATTTTTCCACTTTTTTCCCCCTCAATAGAAGTACATGCAGCGTAATAACTCATCGCTACAGAGGGCGTAATAAGACATTTCTATTTCAATTGAATTTATAAAATGTAAAAATATTACTATGAAAAGAGGTATAAGAAAGGAATTTCCTTAAAACAGTCAAGGGCAGAAAGGGAGCATTATATTATCGTCTCTTTGCTCTGACATGACACCTGCTAAGGCTCGTACAAGTGAGCAGCATACGAGATTAATAACACAAGGGAACAAAATTTAACTTTTTGAGTGTTGTTTGGAATTCTAGCAATTTTTTACTAATTTGAGGTCGCTGATTTCAAATCTAAACTCCATTTTTCTCCATCAGCTCGACTTTTTGAGATCTACCGTTATGTCTATAATTATGGCGCTTCCAACACAAATATTTAAATAAATTGAAAACGGTTCACCATATTCAGTTAAAAAAAATTAAAATTCGTCAACAAAATTAGTAAATTCAGAGATATGTAGTTTTGAAAAAATAACAATTTTATATAAATAAAAAAAATTATTTAAAAATTCATAAAAAAATAATGCAAATAAAGTCACAACGTTGGTCTTAGAACGTTTAGCTTAATATATTTTGAATCAAATGAGCTTTATTTCATTGAAATCGGTTCACAACTTTTGATTTTCTCAACGATTTACTGAGATAACTAAATTGAAATTTTCATACACTTATTAAATAAATAGAACAGCACACACACAAACACACATATTAATAAACAATATTTCTGTATGAAAATTGCGACTTTTGATACAAAAAAAACAAGTGCAGATTTGGATTGAGCGTCCCAAATTACCTTTAAAACAACATTCAGTTCATAAACAACAAATACCATGTTCCCTTGTGTAATATATTATGCAGAGCGTTTAATATAGTACTGTGTTAAATTATATAGTGCAGTTAGAGAGCCTTGTATTATAGAGAATAACTTAGCACAACAACAAAGACATCAAAATATTCAAACTTTGACAAATATGATGTTTTTAACTTTAATTGTTTTGTTTGGGTCTGCCTGCCGCTTTAATTATTTATAGTAGAAATGAAATGCACAAAATACATGCTCACGTTTTAGATAGTAGTAAATAAGTGAAATTACCATCACTTAAACACGTACGTATGTGGTAGAGAGTACAAGTGCTAAAATCTTATATTTTAGTGCAAAATTTTTTATAATACAAGTTAATTATACTAACATCTTATTTATTAAAAAAATATTTATTTTTTGTTTATTTTATTTTAATTTTATTTTGTACTTAATGTTAAAATTTATTATTACTAAAATTCATTATTATTCTAAAGTTTATTATTTATTAAAGCCATCTCAGGGACCCGCTTGTTAGGCTGCTGTGTGGGATCAGGCTGATCTTAATTGTTATTCTTGACTGACTTTTAATTCGAACTTTTAATTAACAAGAAGCATAATTTTGTCTGCAGTCACGTTGCATTTTGAATAAGAAAAATGCAATCACGTTGTCAAAGTTAAAAACAACCATTTAGTAACCGTAACAACCGTATGTGAAAGATCATAGTTCAATAAAATTAAAGTTTCTGTAAAATAAAACAATTAATATTGAACATAAAAAAGTAATAATTCCAACAAAGTTCTGGTTTTTTATGGTTCTATTGTAAAACATTTGCTTCACAAACTTTTTGATTTTTCTGTTGAAACTTTTTTACTGTCCATACAGTGAAACTTATTTTAGCTTCTGAACAAATGAAATACTCAATTAGAATGATGCGTGTATGAGATACTACTCAACAAAGTACTCGTCAAGTACATGAAAGACAGTTTATTTTTTTATGCCTCTCACAAACTCGATGTTGCTGCTGCAAGTATTTCACAGTAAAGACATGCAATTGATAACTGCTTTTAATTATTTGTTAATCAATTTGTATGTATTTGATCTTAAATTCGTTTGATGACACCCGAAAACAAATTTCAGCACTAGAGTAGTTCTTAAATTGCTTGTAGCCTAATATTTAACCCTGCAGCTGTACCTCGTAGGAAGAAAACTTTGTTTTTTCACGGCCCGTAATGAAGACAATTAAATTCGTGTTCACCAGTTTACAAAACTGTGCCTGTACACACTTACTTGTATTTATAACAGCTTTGGCCATACGGTCACAAATTTGATACTTAAGTGTATACATACATATGCTCGTATGTAATTTGACATGCCTGTGCATGTTGTGTTCTTTACTATAATTACATGAAGTGCATGGATTTCTGTGTCTGCATCTTGAATGTGCATCATTTTGGTGAAATGCATGAAACAAGCACGAATAAACGAGTTAATGACGTTAAATACTTAAATTGTAAATTTTTTGTTTTTTAATTGTTCATTTTTGTTTTGCCTTTCATGAGCATTTAATTGAATTTTATTGCATATTTGTCGTCCTGGCTGTATGCGTGGGATTTTTTGAAGTATTTATATGAGTATGGTAGGGGTTGGCGGCTTTTTGGCCTCAGCATAAAAACCATTATGCATTATGTAGTGCTTATGTTACTTTTGCACTTGTTGGCGTTGTTTTTACTCGTACTCGTTTGCCCTTCTTCTGTTTCGTTTTCTTTTTTTATTTTTTTTTTACTTAATTTTTGCTGAACTGTTGCTGCTGCAATTATTGTGTTTGTAAAATTTGTTCAGAATGTGTAATTATGCTTGAAGTGCACAAGTATTGTGTGGTTTGACAATCGACATGACATTTTACCGCACATAAGTGTATAATTTAACAAATAATTGTTATTTTTTTTTTCTTTTTTTGCGTTTTGTCATTTAATTGAAAAAGTTATTGAATCAAGTAACCAGCTTTTTTTCATAATTGTTTGTCCTTAGCAGAAAATGTTTCATAATAGTTTCATAGTGATGGAGTTCATGGCAACAATTATGCATTAACATACTAATTGAACTAGAGCGTACATGCAGAAAAAAATTTATTAAAATATACTTGACTTTGCACTAAGAAGCTATGCTAAATGATTTCTTCAGTGAACTAATTAAAATTTTTATTCCATTGATTAAAGTTTTAATTCAATCAGCGAAAATGTTTTCTGTGCGATGTGTAAGTGCTCAGCAATGTAACAAGCAAGTACACAAAAAAAAATAGTACGTACTAAAGTCTTATTCTCATGAGGTTATTGCATCTAAATGAAAAGAATAGCTATAAAATCTAAGCGCACTCTACACCGAACACATTTTTAGCTATAGTTTTTTCTAGATAAACTTTAGTTCAAATGATTGATGTAATACAAGTATTGATCAAAAGTTAAATATTAATGCAAATATAATATTTAAACTGAGTTATAACTAGCTGTTTCGAAGCCACCACGCTTCTCTTTAGCCATAAAGAGATCTTTTGATCATAAATTTATTTCTGATTTCTGTGTGTATTCAAAAACAAATTGATTTACTACTTTGTCATAAGAGACAGTTGAAAGAATTTATTATAGTTCGAAATAGATTTCAATAGTAATTACTAATTAATAAGGTTCATTAAGCGCCTCGATGGATGAATTGGTAGAGATTCCTACTAAGAATCCCCGTCGTCGCAGGTTCGATTCCTGCCGAAGGCTTTGGGTGTTTATGCAGACAAGCCAAAAGCTTCGCCGTTTTGTGTTGGTTTCTTTAAAAAAAAAATAAATAAAAAAATAAAAAAAGATAAATTGCTTATTAATAAAAAAATAAAATTATTGTGTGTTTCTTAAAAAAAAAAAAAAAAAAAAAAAATAACACCTTATTGCTTGTTGGTAAGAAAAATAAAATTATTGTGTTTGCTTCTTGAAAAAAAGAAACAAAAATAAAATAATAAAAAGAAAATAAAAAAAACACCTTATTGCTTGTTGGTAAAAAAAATTATATTAAATTACAATATAAGTGTATTTAATTTAATATAAATGTGCTAAATTAAGTATATTAAATTAAATTAGAATTATTGAAAAATAATAAAATTAACTTTCTGTATTTAAGGTGTTTTTACACATCTATCATTCACGGGAATAAATGGAATAAAACAGAAATTCCCTATGGGATGACATCCTTAACTGACCCAGAAAAAACCCATTATGTGTTGTCAACAAAACCATTTCGATGTTTATTTTTTAACGAAAGGCGTTTCAAGCTCACTTGATGATGGTGAGCTCTAAAAAAATATTGGGGAGAAAAAGTTATTGTAGGTTAGTCATATATTTGACACGCCCACATTGACGCTTCTGCCGGCCCCCTGGGGGTTGACTAGCCCAACATGTATGCCCAGGCGGCCAGGAAAGTTTGACGTCCAAGAATAATCTCTTTTTCAGAAGAAAAACTGTGAGGAATCCCTTATTATTTGTTTTTCTCAATATTTTTTTGGGCACAAAAATACAAAAAAAAAAAATTAAATCAAATGTTCAAATATGAACTTAATTAATTAAGTTCATATTTGAACATTCAAAAAGCTTTTACTTTTTGATACTTTCAAAACAACAAATCGTAGTAAACAATGGTAACTCGTTGTCTAGAAGATTGCAAAGAAAAGTAAAAGAGTTGCAAAACGTAAAAGAAATGTTTGCTTTGTTAGAGGTTTGTTTGAACATTTCTGATTCGCTGATTATGTTCATGGGAATTATGGAATAAGTAGTTAAGTTTCACAAAAACTTCTGAGAGTTTTTCAAGTCTACTGATGAATTGATTAGCACCAACGACATGTCGTCGGCATGTGGACAGCTGAAAAAGACAGTAAACTTTTTGAAAAGCTTCAGTTTTGGGACTGAATTAATACATTAATCAAATGTCTGGAAAGTAATATCTTTAAGATATCGTATTGGAGCTTTTTTTTTTGTCAATGCCAAAGTCTATCGCAATATAAATGGCATAATGTCTCTTGCTATGTTGAACCACCCTATTGTAATAAATATTAAACATAATTAAACATAAAACTCGATATAAACAATTAATAGCCGACATCAGTGCATGGCCTCTTTGAAACAGCTAGTTGTTCCCCAACTAATAAAGACCTATTATTACTACCCATTAGCAAAATTAATGAACCCAAGGCCATGAAGCGATGGCCTGATATATAACATTAGTTTATAATTTGTAATTATTCTCTAATAATTAATAATTAATTATTAAAAAATAATTAAAAATTATTAAAAAATAATTAAAAATTAATTATTAAAAAATAATTTAAAAAATAATTAAAAACTAATTATTAAAAAATAATTAAAAGTTAATTATTAAAAAATAATTAAAAATTAATTATTAAAAAAATAATTAAAAATTAATTATTAAAAAATAATTAAAATTTAATTAATCTCTAACAATTAAAAAATAATAATTAAATAAATAATTAAAATACTACCCATTATTCATTGAACACTTTTGTTATTACTAATATTAATATTAATTCTAGCATACAAAAATTAAAATTTAATTAATCTCTAATAATTAAAATTTAATAATTAAATAAATAATTAAAATACTACCCATTATTCATTGAACACTTTTGTTATTACTAATATTAATATTAATTCTAGCATACACTTGAGTCGAGGCCAGTCTAATAAAAATATAGTCATAATACATAGTATAGTTCATTAAAACACAGTCAATGCCAAAAATATTGTTTTCATAACCTTTAGTTTGTCTTTCAAAACTAATTTCAAATCATTATCAAATTTTAATTTGCCATTTGTCTCTACATGGAATAGAATTTCATTTTTTTTTTTTTTGGCAAAACAAAATTATACGGTTATGGTTGCGCTGAAGTATAAAACCCCACAATCATTTGAGCGCTCATTGTTCTTAACAACTCAAGCAGTGGCGCGTTAAAGTCTTTCACGCTTGTCACAGCGTAAACAAAGCAAATATGAATTGCAACTGATTTTGTTTTATCATTATATATTAAAAAAAATGTATGTATGTATGTATGTATGTTTGAAAAAGTAGAACCCATATGTTAAATTAAAACCAACAGCTTTTCAACAAACTCAAATAACCATGAGTACACAGAAATTCAAATGACCAAACACACATAATTGTGCAAACACAAAAACGAAGCACCAAATTCTAATTGCTTGAATAACAATTTTCCATTCACTCACTTTAGTTTTGATAATAAGTTGGGTTGTTTCGTCCATTGTTTGCCTCACTGATTACTAATTTGAGTTCTGTTGAATGCATAATTTTTTTTTTTTTTGTTTTTCAATTTTGAAAATTCGTGAACGCCAAATTCGGTTTGGGCAGTCAATATTAAAAAAAAAAAATGTGTGTGCATAATAACATTTGGTTAAAATTTACATAGTAATTTATTTTAGTGTCGGCTGTTGTTATCAACTCCACCATAAATCATGTTATTTGAAAAATTATTTAATGATGGTGCTCCTCTCTGCTGAATCTGAAATGCATTATAATTGTGAACAATATTATTTTGTGGTTTTTGTTATTATTATTATTTCTTTACGATAACAACAATTATTTCATTATGAAAATAAAGGCTTCTGTTAATATTGAGAGTTGCTATTTGGTTTGGCACAGGAAATTCAATTCAACGTTTTAGAAGTGTATAATTTAGTCAGTACTATAAGATGTGATAAAAATGTGTGGTTTTTTTTAATATTATACTAGGTGGGCGAAAACAAAGTATCTTTAGATGATTAGAAGTTGCTCTTATTTGTGTAAAATCTGCTTCTACATTTGTGAACTAAACAGTTGTAGAATACAAGTGAACAAGCCATTGAGTGAGACACTCCCCAAGAACGCTGAATAATTGTGTCTATGATGAAGTGAACGATTTTTCGACTAAAATCATAATGAGTACTGAGTAATGGGCAGGCAAAACTAACGCTTCTGAGGCCCTAAAAATCTGTGAAAGAGATGCACTAGAAGCCATTACACCCACCCAAAGTGACTGTATGGTGTGTTGTTAATGCTGGGGGTGTCATTGAGCCATTTTTTTTTTTTTTGGCGCTCTGTTTTTTGGCGCTCTGTTAACCGGGTTTTTTCTGCCGCAATTCAACTAAATAGCTATGGAGTACATGTGGTTTGATCGGGACGCAGCACAGGCACTCACTGCATGTGCCACAACCGATATTCTGAAAGCCAAATAACTTTGGGGAACTTCAAATATGAACTTAATTATTTATTTGCTTTAAGAGCCAATTGAAATGTATTAATTCAGGTCCAAAAATGAACCTTTTCAAAAAATGTTTGTTGTATTTTTTAGCTTTTTGCTTGTCTGCAGAAAAATTTAAAAACTTCGGCAAGTATCGAACCTGTGACTTCGGGGACTCTTAGTAGCCTACTGCAGCAATTCACTTATCGAAACTCTGTGTTTATTAGCCATTAGTCATTTGAATTCCAATTCTCCCGGCCCCCAAATACCAGCCCCTCTTTGATAAGTATGTGCTCCAGGATATCCGTAGGGTTACTAATATCTATGACCAAGCCTGAATAATTTTTTCTCCCCAATATTTATTTCTAAGACACTGACCACGTGTCATACCTTCTTAGGAAAGCTTCAACACAAAATGACGAAAATTAGAAAAAAAAAATTTATTACAAATATTATTCGAAAGATGCTAACAAACTTTTAGCGAAATGTTGAATAATATTGTTAATAAAAATGTTTATATAAAAACGATCTGAAGCTGTGTAAATTAGTTTTTTCATAAAACAAAAAAATAAATATAAAAAAATTTATATAAAAAAATAAAGTGGTATAAATAAAAATCGAACGCATTGAGCATGTTTTTTTTTGATAAGTCGTAGTGGAACCTCTTTTCCTCATAGCAGAAGCTATCAATAAAATTGGTAGCATAATACCGAAAATTTTTTGTTTATGCAAATCGACCCGTTCTAATGCACAAGGCACTTGTGCATTTTATATACGACATGCTTAATTTTGTTTTGTAGAAGAGTTTAAATCAGATCATCTAAGCTCAGTCAGTGGTGAAACGGAGTGGAGTTGAGAGAGAGAGAGAGAGAGAGAGAGAGCGAGAGAGAGAGCGCGTCATATGGCTCTATCTGGTTTTTGGAATAATTTTAAGAAAAGAAAAAAACCCCCACACGCCACTAGAACAGGGATTCATTTTATGTTTTCATTTAATCATTATTTTTCTCTTACAAATCATGTAAAGTTAGCTTAATCTGGCATATGATTTTTACTCCCGTACTTTGAAATATGCCTGGAATCTTTGTCAACCATTTTTTGTTTGCTGGGTAGAGTGTACGAGTAGCAAATAAAATGATTTTTATTCAAATCCCTGTTTGAGTAAAGCATTCCTGTTTAAATGCCTCATTTTGTGTGTAAAACACACCAACTGACAAAATTACCAAAAACAGCTTCACCCCAAGAAAATACCCAAGCGTAGAACCAGTTAACAATAAATCAGCAGTTTCTTGAGTATGAGCGGAATTTTATTTTCTATTTAACATTTTATTGATTCTATGAATATTTAGCATAGAAATTATACTAAAGTAGAAATTGTTACTATTTATTGCAGTACACATTTATCAGTGTACTACAGCATGTGTATGTGTGTATGTTTTTGGGGGGTTTTTTTGGGCACAAATTTTATGCTGCATAAATTTTGTGATATATATGAGATTTAACACATAAATGATTTTATTTGTGTAATATTTTTCTTTTTTTTTTTTACGAGCACAGTACTTTTGATAAAATTTATTTTCTTTTCTCTCTCTTTCACTCTCTCTCTCTCTCTCGTTTCCCTTTTTTTATGTGTTTCAAATATTTCGTTTATTTCTTTTTTTTTTCTGCATTGAATTATTTGAAAATCATAGAAAGGCTTCGTTATATTAAAAAAGAAATTGATTGGGGCTTTGTGGCATGCAACAAATCAACCAAATTTGGCCATACTTTAGCAAGAATTATTACATCTATGGAAAAAGTAAAAGGATGATGAAAATATCTCGCTTAATGCCAAAGGATGTTTACTCAAATATGAGGATGGTTGAAGGAATTGTTGTAAAATATTCTTTACGCTTGAGATTAGAGTAGTGGTATAAAGTATTATAATACATTTATGTTGAGAATAGAGTTTTATAGATAATTGATGTAACAACCTTCCAGGGTGTGCGTTTTCTATTAAAAAATGACATTAATTTTACTTGTCATACGAATTGTTGGAGACTCTTAAATTTTAGTTCGTTGAAAAAATAATTTTTTTATGCAGCCTGTATTTTGCGAAAATTTTCTATCAGAGAGGCTAAAAATTGCAGCTTTTGTGAAAACTAAGCGATTAGAAAATTTGAACAATCAGTCTTGTACTTGTAACGAATGTGTTTATTGCAAAAGGATTGCTGAATTTAATTTTTGGCCAATTTTGAGATCTTAGATTTAACTTAGTGGTAAAAATTAAGTAATTTTCCTTTGCGTAAAGAAAATTTAAGCAGACACAATATTTGTTTTTTTTTATGCCCACAAATGCCCTGAAAAGTGTGTCGGCTTCTAAAATGGTGTATTAAACAAAAAAGCAAAAAAAAAAAATTCTACAAGTTTGTATCTCCCTTTTTCAAACCTTATTAAGCGCCACCACTATTCCCATCCTGCCACATTTGTTTCTAATTCATTTAGCAAATTCTAGAAATCCCTAGCACAAAAAGAAAACTCTTCAAATAATTAAAACACGTTCTTAATGCTGCCGCTGCTAACCACTTGTAATTACTTAACACCAGGTAAATTTCTGCTCTAATAAAATCCTAGAGTTCTACATCATCATCATTTGAATCAAAGTACGAACATGACAGCAGCAGAGCCAAGCAGTATCACTAGTTTTGCTAAAGCATCTGAGTAAAGTAATAAAAAAAAGAGAAATCAGCATAAAAACATTTTAAAAAGCAAAAGCTGCAGCAAGTCACTGCAACAGGGAGTTGCTGGTCGTAACGTGTTTGCTGCGCTCAACGCTGCTAGTGCTCTGCTCAGCTGTTTAGTGTGACAGCAGCAGGTGTTTTACACCAAAAAGTGGAAAGACATTAAGATAGATGATTTCAAAATTTATATGGATAAATGGACAGAGTAGATAGAGCAACTGACAGACATAAGCAGAAAGGATGTGATGTAATTTGTCTAGGTTTGTGTGGATATGTGTGTGTGTGTGTATGTGAACCTGTCTGCTGCATATAAAAGTGATTTTTAAATATTAATTTCTTCTTGTCGCTATTCTTGTAAATGCTTTTTTGTAGTTTAATTTTAAAAATGCATAAGATATCCACGTGATGTAAATGGCAATGACACAGTACCATCATTATAGTCAGCATTATCACTTATGCTCAGCGTTTTATTTTATTTTGTATTTCTTATGCTACAAGAAAATAGATTATTTTGGCGGATAGTTGGAAATAAATGAATAAATCAAGTGCAGTTTTTTCACAAGGGAATAATCATGTTTTTCATTTCGTTAAATGCCTTGGAGTACATGATTTAAATAGTTTTGCTTAGAGGAAAATGCAGGAAATGAAAATACGTAAAAATGTTAAACATTAAAAATGTATAGACTGCCAAAGATTTACAGACTTTATTAAAATTGGGTAATATTTCTATTACTTACATTGCTAAAAAATCTAGGCATATCATTTTCATAGCCAGCCATACAGCCATTGCAAAATAATTTGAATTAAGCCCAGTACTATTAAACTTAACTACAATTTTGTAATATCAAAATATTTTCTCAGAACATACAGAACAGTAAACATATTCTTATTAATCTAATCAGATATAGCACTTAGTTTTCCAGCCACATTTTTTTTTGCAACATCATGTTTTCGCTTTGTGTGTGGGCCTTGAGAACAACTGTGTTTTCCGGTCTAATCAAATGCAACTAAAGCCATTTTGACGTATTTGTGATCGCGATGAATTCCATCACGTAAAATGCGTTTTTGTTGTTTATTTTATTTTACATAATTTTTACTTAAACCGCCAAACATTATTGCCATAATTTGATAACTACTTTTTAGCAAAGGGAGTCTTACAGAATAACTAAGTGGCTTATCTTCGGCTGCCTTGACTATTTCCTCATACCACCTGCAACGGTATAATGTCTCATAAGATATTGTATAATCTTTGAAATTATTGATAAAAACTGTTTGCTTCGAAAATAAATTGTACTAAAATAATACTAAAATTTTACCTCAGCATGCCAGCTGTGAAAAATTTTCCTTGTGTCTCATATGCTTAGAATTTTCATTACTCATAGTTTCTAGTAAAAATTTCTTTGCATTTAAATATTATTTATATATTTTTCTTTTATTTTTTTTTAATGTTTTTTTTTTTTTTTTTTTGAAAAAAAAAAGCTTAATTCTGGTGTTAAATGATTTATTATATGACTTATCATACATAATTGTTTTATTTCAAATAATTTACTTTCCACTTTATGCTCAGCATGTAATTTCTTTTCAATGAAAACTTTTCTGTTTAAATAAATATGTATAAAAATATTTTTTGTTTTTAACTACAAGAGATTTTAAATTGTAAAGAAAAAAGAAAATAATATAATTTAAGAATCTCAAATGCAATTGACAGCATAATGTTTTATATAACAAATTGTGGGAGGTAATTGTTAAAACAATGAAGTTGTTATAAAAGGACTGCTGTTGCAACTTCATAATAAAGAATTGTACACACACACACACACACACACACACCAACACAGAGACACAAACATAGACAATGGCATAAAAAGCTTAAAAGCATAATAACCCAACATGCGTATTATTTATAAAATAAATATTTGCAATTGGCAGGCAGAATGTTTTTTTTTTTATGAAAACTTGATTTATGGCTGAGTAACATTAATGTAATAAATTTATTTAAAACCTAGTGATAAAAAGGTTAGTTAGCAATTTCAAAATTTTTATAAGACTTTCTAACTTTCTGACAAAAGCAGCAGCTTCAGAATGTTTGTATAATCGTAGTGACTTCGGATACATAAAACATTTTTTTCTGTAATGGTTTCATAATTTTCAATGAAAGCGAAAAAAACACAATTTCATGTTGGTTTCGGGGCTGATTTTATACCCCAGTAGGGCTGAGTCCACTTCACACCTGTTTCTTTAGTAAAAATAGAGAAAAAAAAATAGTTATATACACTTTGTATGATTTGTTTCTCTTGTGAGCAAAATTCTCAGCAAATAGTATATTCTTTACAAATAAAATAAATCAAATTTAAAAACCTGTGGCAGTTTTTTTTTTGGGTTGGGGAGGGGAAATGCTTTTACGCATGCCTGCCAAGTCGTCACTCTTCACGACAGACGATGTTGGACTCCTCGAAAGACTACCAACTATAACCTGTATCTGTTGCCACTGCTGGATGCTCTGTCTTCTTAGTTCTGCCGGCGTCTGTTGACCTTCGGTGCAATATTTCTGGTCCCATCTCTTTTTACGCTCGTTAGCAAGTACATCCACGGAGATTGAGCTGCTAATAAGGAGCACAGCTGCCTCAGATACTGTCCTATAGGCCGACGCTTCCCTTAGGGAATACCTGTGGCAGTAAATTAAGCAAATATCAACATAATATATAAACATTTTTGAGTACAAAACTAACATTGTTTATATAAATTTGGGGGTATACTCGAGTATTTTGTATATGTGTTGTATATTAAAAAAATATCTAATTAAAAAAAATATTTATCTTTAATATTTGTTACAATTAAATACAAACTGTAACCAAGAAGAAACAAAAAATCATTAATTTGTATGTATCTACGTATGTGGAAACATTGAGCCGAAATCAAATATTTTAAATATATTTAAAGAATAATAGCTACACTTGGTTTGCCTTGCTTTTTTAATGTATTTTATTTCTTATTTACAAATACCTTAGATGTATGAAGAGTATAACACTTTCATTTGTCTCTGGGTTCTTTGAATTCGCTTGCTTAACTTTTATTTTAACTTAAACTGAGTATATTTGAATGCTGAATGTATTTGAATTTAAATACACAGAAATTTACAAATCAACATACTAGCGCTACATGCCAATGGTTGCATTATTTTGTTATTGTCTGCATTCCACTGGCCTATAGTAGCTCTACACAAAAAACAATTAAATTATAGACCTTGTTGTGAGTCGATTTAGCTCAATTGCTTTTGCCATAAATTTTCCGATGGCTTTTGGGCATGACTATAAACCAGATCCACTGAAATATATTACAAAATCATTTACGAGGTCGCTGAATTCAAATTTTTTATTATTTTTGTATGGGAAAGCCCTTCAAGAGACGTGATGCGAAATCTTTTTTTTCCAAAAAATATTGGAGAAATGAATTTAGTGGCGGTAGGCCATACATTTGACTCGTCCACCTTCAGCCTGGCACCAATGGTTGTATTGTCCCGGTTCTTACATTCAACGTGAGGCAGTGCATTAACAAATCTTGGAATTCACTGGCGTATGCTTAATACTATATATAATATATATTAATCATACTCCAAAATACTTATTGGTTAACAGCCAGCCATGCGATAAATACAAATGAAATGTGAGCACACCGAAAGCAGACAAACATTACAAGCAACTTCTACATGCTGCAAGACTCGACAGGATACAAAAGCACCAAAAAAAAAAAAAAAAAAAAAATGACAAAAAAAAAACAAAAACAAAAAATAAAGCACTCCACAAAACGACAACAATACTTTTAACTTCAATAAAAAACACTGAGTGCAATGTTGTGTAGTTTATAATCTTTTTTTACCCTTTTCCTGTTTTGCCCGCTTGTTGTAGTAAACAATTTTACAAGTAAAACTAAGGTATTTTAAAGAAGTAAAGCAAAAACTGAACATAATAGAGTTCTGCTAAAGCAAAATGTAAGAAAACTAACAATGGAAATGGGCAAGTGCATATTATGAAAATACCTTATTGGTAGTTGAGGTAGATGGGTTGCCATGACACAAACCCTGGCCAGACAATCAACTCTGGCAGTAAGTAGCAATCTAGGTAAACTTGCTTCAGCTAAGCAAGCTGCAGCGCAGCAGCAGCGGCAACTTCAGCGGAGATGTCATTGTTGTTAGCCCAGTAACAAGCAAATTACTACAATTGCAGTAAGAGAAGCTGTGCAACGTTAATTTGAATACCTTTCAGTTCGAATATATTTGTTTAAAATATAATATAGTTCTTTTTTGTCTTATTTTAGACAAGGGACTTTCTAAGCACACAAAATATATGTGGCTTGTTTTTATTATTATTATTATTATTATTATTTTATTGGCAGGTTGCCATAGAGGAGCAAACATACACTTCCCAAATCAAAAAAAAAAAAAAAAAAAAATTATAATCAGAGACTGTGCTTAAGACAAATCATGTTTTTCAAAGAGAAGTGTATTTTCTTACATTTTAAGGGCCACAAAATAGCTAGAGATTGTTTAAGGAGTTTTTCTAATAATTGAAAAAGAGTACGTTTGCAGGCAAAAGTGCTCTACATTAAATTAAGTTTTTAATAAATATATAAGGCCATATTCATAATAATTATTGTAAGTTTATTAAGCTCTTATTTGACGTATTTCTATGGAATATTTGTCAAATAAACGTGTAATAAACCTTTTATAGTTTTTATGAATACGGGCGATAATTTTTATTTTAAATTTTTTTAGCTTCATATATTTTTTTTTTTTTTTGAAAAACTATTTTATACAGCTTCAGATGGTTTTTATATAAAAATGTTATTAACAATATTTTTAATAGTATTTTTATATAAAAACGATCTGAAGCTGTATAAAATAGTTTTTCAAATAATTAAAAAGATCAAATAAATATTATGTATTTAATATTTTTTTTTTTGTTATCCAAAATTTATTTACAATTCTATTCAATATTTCGCCCACAATATTATCCTCAAGAGGCGAAATATTAAAGAGAATTGTTAATAAATTTTATATAAGAAAAAAAATAAATAAATGAAGCTGAAAAAATTAGTTTTTTCATAAATTACAAATAATTAGTTTTTTCATAAAAATCTTCTATATAAAAAAAGGAATCTGAAGCTACAAAGAATTAGTTTTTAACTTTTTGTTGCTTTTGGTGCTGTAGCGGCTGAGCAACTACAAGTATTTTAAAATTTTTAATTTTCTACCTCTTAACGTTTGGGAAAATGGGGCGGATAAAATGACAGACGTATGCAGAAGTTTTAGTAATAGGGTGCCATTGTTACTCTATGACTGCGGTTTTCTAAAATCAGTTTCTTGCCCTTTTTTACACTTCTACTACACAATTTATTCGAATTAAAATTTTAACATATTAAACAAACTTTCTAATGAAATAGTTTACCGTTTCCATACTTCTCTTCCAGCTTAGAAATGTTTGAAAACAAAACTTGCTCTCGTTTTATACTCAAATACATTATACTTTTATATCAGCTATTGCTTCGAAATTCAGGGACTTATTCCAATGAGCAAGCACACACTGACACAAGCTCTTGTCTTAAACCTTTACATACCAATTTCTTACTGAACTCTCGCATGATGCATTCAGTCATTCAGTGCCACTTCTGTGTTAAATGTTTATTCAGTCCTAAATAGAGCACGTACAATATTTGCATTCTCAACTGAAGGGTTGTATTTGTTAAGATGGATTTCTTTAAGTTTATGAGGAGTTTTACCAACGTTGATTTGAAGTGATAAAAATTGAAAGAAAGTGGCCAACAAATTGGGGATCAAATTGAACTTTAGAACAAATATGTTTGCTGGAGAGTTTGTGGCATCGATAGCCTTTGGCGTGAGAAAAGAAAGTTCCCCTGCGACATAGCACAAAAATCGTGTTTGAGGTCTTTGGATTTTTGTATGGCCAAAATATTGTCGGTAATGTGTCATCAATTTTTTTTATAGCTTTTGGCGCGAAGAAAAAATATATGGAATCAGCCATGTCAAAATACCATTTTCCAGGCTTCAAATTTTAGGTGGCTTTGTATTTTTGCATGCGAATACGCTTAAAGAGTCATGGTACAAAGTCAGTGTGCTCGGAAAGGATATTGCAAAAAAAAGTAATACTAATTTTTTTGCGTTTGGTTATATTTTGTTATATTTTGCATGCCAATCGCGAGGCGGCACAATTTATTGGGTCATGGGGCCACCAAAACGAATGTTGTTCCTATTTGTCCCAATCAAATACAGCCCTGATGCTGGGACAATCGTGTGAACACACAACTATTCAGCAATCAAAATTCTAAAAAAAAATTCACAAGACCTGCAAATTCTGGCAGCCAGGGCTCCGAAAAATAAGTTTTTAATATTTAAGATGGCATATACATACATATATGTACAAAAAAATTTAAATTTTGCCTGCCAGGGCCAACCACTGTAATTAAGTGTATAAACATTTTATTTTTGTTTTTATTTTTTTTTTGTTTTTGGTTTTTTTTTTTTGCAAAGTTTGCTAAAAGTTGTTGAGCAAACTCTTTTCGTAATATGTGTTTGGTCACAAATTGTATTTGGAAACTTTTGAAAAAAGTTTTTTTTATTTTTTGTGCTGTTGTTTCAGTTACTTTACAGTTATTGTAGTTTAAAACTCTGCTTTTCCCAACTTGAGTTGGTTTGTGCTCTTAAATAATTTCCATGTATTTGCTGAGTTGGTGTTTGATGGAAGGACTTGACGTGCATTTCATTGGGGGATAAATACCTACAATCCCAGCGTCTACATAAACGTCTGTTGAAAACTGCAGTGAAGCAGGAGATTTCTGTAGTTGCAGAAAATCTTAAGTGCGTAATGAAATGTTTAAACTTATAATCATAAAAAGAAAACTTTAAAATCTAGGGAGATAGGGAGAGAGAGAGAGAGGGAGAGAGAGTCATGTTAGCTAACATGCATAAAAAGAAGCACGTGTGTCTTGTGTTAGAGTTTTTCAACAACAACTTAAGTTTGCTTAAGTTTTATTTAAAAGATTATTTAAATTCGTTCTTCATTTTGAGTTTAAATAAAAAACAAAAAAAAAACATTGCTGTAATTTGCAGAATTAAAATTATTTGGAAAAAAATGTTTTTCTCACCACAGCAAGTATTTCAAATAGAAATTGCTTTTTTGCTCATAAAATTGCAATTTTGAGGAGACATTTTTATAGCATTTTATTTCTAAATTAAATAGCAATATTGTTACTTTATAAAAACAGTTTAAATATTGAAGCAAGAAATCAAGTCATTAAGCTTTAAATCTTAAGGTTTTTACATATTAGAGAAAAACAAAGGACAAAACCAGTCCTGAATATTTTTATTAATATGTATTAAGCTGTTAGTTAGTCATGGCTGACTACCATTTTTTGAAAAAATGCAGCCAATAAATGGTAAACTGATTTATTAACATCATGCTTGGGGTAATAAAATTAATAATACAACAATAGTTAATTAAAATAAATTTAAATAATTTTTATATTTATAGATTGATTCACTTGCTAAAGCAATTAAAGCAATCATTCATAATCTTGATAAACTTAATCCATAAGAAATTAAATCACAACCAAATAAATAAGAAATTGTTCTAAAATAATTTGCATAATTATTTATTAAAATGAAAATAAATCTAAAAAAAAAATTAAATTTTGAACCATTTAATATAAATTTATTATAAAACATAGAGGTAATAAAAAAAAAATCCAATAATTAATTTTAACATTGTGAAATATTAAATCTTTGAAAATAATCCTTACCATTAGTCCGAATTATAGAAAACAACATTAAAAGACCTAATGCTCCTTCACAAACTCTAAAAACTAAAAAAATTATTCTAAAAAAATTTTCATACATAATTATATTTAAATAAATAAATAATAATAAAAATAAACTTAAAACAATATATACTAATTTTAATAATATAGATAATAAAGGCCATATTCATAATAATTATTGTAAAGTTATGAAGCTCTTATTTGACGTATTTCTACAGAATATTTGTCAAAGAAATGTGTAAAAAATCTTAAATAGTTTTTATGAGAATGAGTGTAAATGTTTAAGATTAGAAATAAAACTAAGAGGTATGAGATTATTTAATTTATTTTATTTTTTGCAAGTAGATCAATTCCTACTTTATTTTTTAATTTTAGCATGAAATTAAGCCAAACAAATGTTTTGTTTAAACATAATTTCAATGCCTGCATTAGAAATATTGCATTGGGGTTATTTAAATTTATTTTAAAAGCCTTTTAAAAGCTTTGAAATTATACTATAAAAATTTTTTAAATTTATTTTATTATTTTTTCTGCTACATTTTTATAATTCTGTTCCTTAAATTTACTCAAAGGCCTAATTTTCATTTAAAACATTTAAAAATTTTTCGATTGCATAAGTGTTATGGTCAGATTTTGTTGATCATTGCAACTGTTTCTGAAATTCAATTGTTATAGTGTTTACAGCAGCTGGAGCACTTGTTTTGCTTTCTTTTTTTTATAATATGTTACTTGGTATGCTTTGTTTATCAAGACATGTCAACATGCATATTCATTTTGGTTAATACCAGGCAATAACAATGGTAACCACAAGTGCATTATCATACAAAATATTCATATCTAAGCAACAATAATAATTTATGTACAATGTTGACCAAACAATCTGATGCCCACAAAAGCCAAATAAGAAATTCTCTTCTCAGGTGTGTAAAGGATCAATTTTCTAGAGGCATAAATACACACTGGATGGATGAAGTTCGGTTATCTTTATATCAAGCCACAAAATCTTAAGGCTATTGTCTGGATAGTATACCATCTTTCTTTGTTTTTAATTTATTATTAAATGAATTGTTTTATTTAATGCCAGCAATTGCGTATGCAATACAATAACACACAAATGTGTCTGTCAAATGCCTGTGTTTGGCTACGGTTAGGCTATCAAATATTAGCCATCAAATAACGAGACCACTGCTCTTTTGGGCAGGCACAGGGATAGAAACAATTAAAAATGTATGGCCGTATCAAGAAATATCAAGGGAAAACAAAATTTGGAGAAAAAGCGTAAAAACTTTAGATATCACACGAGTTTATTGAAAGGTTTTGTTTGATCAAAATTCACAGCGAACAATTATATGATCTTACAAAAATTTTGCAACAGCAAACACAAATTTGTTTCAAATTTTATTTGTATTCTTTAAGAAAATAAAACAATGAAATATGCTGTTGTAAAAAATTAATTTTTTCAGGTTTTTTTTTTATTATTTTTGCCCTTCGTTGTGGCTGGCTGATGTATGTGTATGAATTTTTAGTTGCTCAATGCCTAAAGCAACGCTAAACGTGAAAGTTGTGGTTCAGGTTTTTTAACTAAAAATCGACAAAGAATAGCTGTTCAAATTAGCAAAACAATTTTTTTCTAATAATAATGATATATTTTATATTTACGATTTGGAATATTATTGATATTATATTTAATTGTAACTGAAATTTATATTTGAATTCAAACCGATAGTTTTGAATTACAACCGTGTTACCGACAGAAAGTGTAGCATTATTGTAAACATGTAAGAAAAATTAACATTTTAATTCTTTACAGACACTTTTCTCAAATCTAAGCTCCAAAATCATTGCAAAAAACTCAACGAAAAGAGCCTTCATGGTAACTATAAAAAGAAATTTCTGGCACTTCTCATAACACACTTAAGCTAAAAGGTGAGCATCCTATGCTTCACAAAATAAAGCAACTTATTTCTAATACCTAAAAATAATATCGTTTTTTCTGTCTCAACGCATGTGTATATACATACATAAATAATATCATATCATATAGATATATATTTCTCTACTTCTAAGACACAATTTTGCTACCGAAGCTTGGCCAAACATTCGACTGGAATGTAGCCGTATTCTTAGCCTCATAAAAGCGAGCTCTTTTGAGCATGTTTTACATTACACTTTCAGCTATTTCACATGGTATTTCTTTAATTTTACTAAGTTTAGCAAAATGTTTACCGTGTTTCTTTTTTTTTTTTGCCACACTTGAACGAATGAAGTCTGGAAATCAAGTGATTGCAACGGCATACACTGCCGTCGATATTCTGAAAGCCAAATAACATCAAATGATTTCTTTTGTCATATCTGCTTTTTATTGCTGCTTATTTTGAGTTTAATTGAACTTCAATGCATGCTAGATTTGAATATAAGAACTATGCTTATTATTTTAGCATGCAAAATAAATGGCAAGTATAACCATATAGAAAAATTTTTTTGTAAAATAATACCTTGTTCATACATGCACTTCTAATTGAGATAATATTCAGTCTATTGACATAACGTTCAGTCTATTGACATGACCTTCATACATGAAAATATGGCGCTAACTCAATTAGTATTTGACAGCTGGAAAAAAGTTGTTGTTTTTGTTTTGGTAGTGTGGAAAGAAAAAGTGAAAAATATTTTCAAATAAGAAAAATTGAAGAAGAAAAACTGCCTTTTATTAAAAAGATTTTAGTGTTGTACAATAAAAATATGAAACTTGTACAAGTAGTGCGTTCATATTATGACTCCAAAGCGGCAATAATAAAAAGAAAGAGAAATAAAAATTTGCAAATGCTGCAATGTTTTTATTTTTATTGTATTGATTTTTATTTTTTATTATTTTGTTTTGTTTGCTTTTGTTGACATTTATCTCGTCATTCATCTCGCATTGTATACTTTTGCTTATTAAACAAACCTTTTACAGTGTTAGGTTTCATCTTTTTCTCAATATTCAAAGCAATTTTGAGTTTATTAAGCAATAACTTTATTGACCTTTTGTATGGAATATTGAGCTCAATAATGGACTTTATTGCAATTATCTCAATAAAGGCGCATGTGTGAACATGGTATGTCACGCATTGATAAACATTTACATTTTGGAACAAATTTTTCATATCAAATTTGTTTTAAAATGTATTTGAGCAACATTTTATTTTCTACGAATACGTTAATAATGTTATTTTCCATTAATGTGTTTGTTGTAAAAACGAAAAGTTGTTGACGGACTAGACCATTAGTTCACTTTTACTAAAGCAGTTGCACAAATGGCCCCCGGCCCTCAAGATCGACCGCAACAATTTCTAACTATAAACTAGACAAAAATTCAATACATAATTCTAGCTTGAGATGTTTTTTTTTTTTTTTTTAAAAAAAAAATAACCAAAAACAATTATATATACATATGTATATAATTTTTGTATATGTCGCCAACAATTTGTTAGCATCGCCACAAAAAAAAAAAATCAAAAACCCAAAAACAAATTATTGAAAAAAATTCTTTAACAAACATCCAAAAATATGTTTCCCTAGATCCTGCTTACACATTAAAAAATAAAAAAATTATCTAAATAATTGTCAATGATGTGCAGCAGGTGCTTGTAAATCCCTTTCTACAATATCACAACAACTAACATTTATCAATTGCTCGAGTCACTGGATCTCACACTATATTAGTACCTCACAAGACCGCACCCTTTGTTTCTCTGGGTATATGCAAATTGTTTGAATGCTAGTAAAGTACTTTTGTCAGTTGGCTGGCAAAAATTTCATACATAAGCACTTTATTACTTCTAACAATGGCAATGCAAATTTTATTGATTTGCAACTGTAAATATGTGCCGTATTACAAACAACATTTTATGTGTATGAACATTTGGAAGCTCTTGTGTTTTGGTTGTTGACTTCAAATGCCAAGTAAAACATAAATGTTGATATTACTATAAGATCTAATGTGGGAGATGAAAATGTGGCTCTACAACTACTCATATGACATATTGTAGGACTTAATTAAGAGTAGCGTATAGACAACATAACGTTTCTTTCCCATAATTTATAAAAAGGTTGGTCACATTAAGATAATGACTTTTAAGTTGTAAATGAAACATAAATGTGCGCGTTAAAGAAAAAAAATATTAATCTGCGCTCAAAAAAAAAAAAAAATTTTTTTTTAAAGTTTTAAGGCATTGGCCGGCTACATTTCGCAACAATTTTTTATAATTGGAAACCCTAGGTGATTTTTTAGTAACTAAATTTTTTTATTTTTAGCAATCTATGTTTTTAAATTATGAAAATTTATTGCGAAATGAAGTCCAAAATTTTCTACCTTGAAGTAGGTTGTAATAAAAGAACTTAGTTAACCACCCGTGGAAGCCTCTTTGGTTTCTTTTCTTGAAATATTTTTAAAATTTTTAGATTGCCTTTGCCAGGCTTAAATGCACTCCTAATACTCTCAAAACTGATACTAAGAGCTTATTTTCATCTATGCTTGTAACTAGTTGAACTTCTTTCTTCTGCAGACTTTTTAGTTGCTACCTTTCATTATAAAAAATTATGTTCTTATGTTATCTCGTTTATATTTACCCAACCTCAAGCCAGAATTGTAATTTTTTCTTTCAATTTCCCACTGAGTTTTAAGAACACACAGCAAATTTGAAAAGTTCTACTTCTTATCTAAGCACAGTGATCTCTTTCTCTTTGATACTAAATTACTTTCATCTGAAGTATATCAGCTACAACAATATTTTTAGACAAAAAAAAGTAAATAGAAAAATGGTGTAAATAAGCTCTTACGGCATGATTAAATAAGAAAGCTAAAGAAAACAAAAAACTTTGCCTTTTATTGTGCCAAACAAAAAAAAAAAAAAAAAAGAAACGAAAAGAGAAAAAAACGAAATAAAGTAAACAAGCAAAGGTAAAAAATCATAAAAAATTAAAACCAACAACATAATTATTTAAATTGTTATTATGCCACAGTGACCGGGGCTTAACATCTTTGAGCACTTCAAAGTATAAAATAAGTATTTATTTGCACTTGCTGCTGGCAAAAAATTAAAAGACTTAAATAAGACTAGAGTTTCTCTTTCAACTTTATCTTTTGCTTACTTGTTACTACTATTATGACTTAACTTTCATTATCCTGCTGAGATTTAATATTTTTCTATCATGCAGTTTACTTCTTCTTACAGCAATTAAAATTGTGGCAAGGATTGCTGTTTAAGGACAACGGTGATAAAAAAGTGAATTCTCTCAACAAATTAATTGATTTAAATTATAACAGAGTCTTATTATTTCGTAGTATGGGCCAGGGAAAATAGAAATATCAGCCAGCCAGCAACAATTTAATTTTAATTTCTACTTTCACAAACTATTAAATTTTTAAATTTATTTGCAAAGCCTTTGCCGAAAACTTAAATTAAAAAAATCTGAAAAAATTTTTCGTAGCAGCTGTACTTCTTTTAAGGCAATTTCAAAACTAAAGTATCGTTCTCAAAGCCAATCGAAATGTTTAATATTTCAAAGAATTTAAAATGCTCACCATATGTTTAAATTAAACTTTAACAATATTTTATAAAAAGCAAAATTATCACGTAACACTTCAATAAAATTTATAAAGAAAAATCTTACAATACATACTTGTATGGGGAATAAAAAAAGGAAACAACAATATGACTTGAAAAGAAAAAAAATAAAGTTTAACACATACTTGAGCAAGCATGCTTAAACGTCTTTAACAGTGGCAGCGTTACAATACGAAATGAGCACACTGGCCAACCCACCAACCAGTAAACCAGCCAGCCAACAACTGAGCATTGAGCAAGCCAACAAAGATGCCCGAGGAGCATGACAAGTTATTGCAAAAGGGCAATACACGCATTATAGCAACTCTTAAACCACACATTTGAGTGGCTGCTTAAACGCCAGCTTAAGGGGGTTATCATTTTCTGCACAAAACCAGTCATTTCTTTCAATTTTTTCTTATGATTTTATCGTAGTACGTTGCTATTTTTGTTTCTTAATAAATACAATATCTATCGTTTCATGTACTTGGTTATTTTTCAAACAATACAACTCAAATACACTCAACTTGAAAATCTTCCATTGAATATTTTGCAACAAAAAAAAAAAAAAAAAGATGAAAAGAAACGAGAGAATCAGCCATAGAAGCATAATACAAAAACAATTGTTGTTACTTAACGCTGTAAAATATGCTACAGATAAATGAAAAAATGCTGACACAAAATAAAACAAAAGTTTGTTCAAGGGGTAGTGGCTGAATGCATAAGTTTGTGGTTTTCTATTATTAGTTACACGGAAGTACAAATTTGAGATTAATATATTTTTTTCTACCTACCCTTTACAATAAGTTTTGAGGATTTATATGTGAGTTTTTGAGTCTCTTTGTAGTTTTCACAATTTTGACTTTGAAGCCCTTGAAGCAAAAAAAAAAAAAAAACAAAAAGCAAGTTAGAAACCCCTGGTTTTAAGTAGTAATTGAAGACAGTTTAAAAGTTTTTGTTTTTTTCAAGATTACCCGTATTAGACTTACTAAAAAATATAAGCAGCAAATAGTACATTAATGACCCAAGTAGCTGATGATGAAAGGCGTAGCAGCTTCGAAACAGTCATAATTTTACTTTTTACTATTTTATATTTATTGTTATTCTTTATTTCAGATTAGTGCTCATTAAACTTTCAAATGAACTAAATTAATTATTTGCTTAAGTATTTGTATGAAAATCTTAAGAAAAGTAATAGTAATGCAAGACATTTTAACTTAAGAGTTCGAGGCACTTGTTTTTCTTTTTAATGCTTGTTTAATTAAATATTTTAGATACCTCAGTGGGTAACTTCTTACGGAATTTTTTTTTTTTCGATTTGAAAAAGAAGATAACCATTAAGGTATCGAAACAGTGAATAAAACAAGCATTTTTTAGACCTAAAGTAATAAATTTCAAATGGCTCTTATAGCGAATAAATAATTAAGTTCATTGTTGAATATTCAAAAACTATTACTTTTTGATACTTTCAAGAATACAAGTTGTTGGTAGCCAAAGGTCACCTGTTGTAAGGAAGTGTTATAAAAAGTAAAGGCGTTGCAAAACGTAAAATGCTTTCTGTATAAAAAGTTTGTTTGAGCATTTCTGATGCTCATTTGCTTCATGAGAATTTAGGAATAAGTAGTTGGGCTTCAAGCATTCTTTTTAGATTTTTCAAGTCTACTGATGAGTTGTTTAGCAGCAACGAAATGTCGACTGAAAAAACACAGAAAGCATTAAGGTCTATTTTTTTAGACCTAAAGTATTAAAAAAAGCATTTAAAATAAAGCAAGTGACCTCAAGCTCAAAGTATTAAGTTAAAATGTCAAATAGTAGAAAATAAAAACAATTAAAGATTCCTGACAATGCTAACAAATTGTTAGCGAAATACCGAAAAATTAATAAAGAAAATTAAAAGACCTAAAGCTTTAAAAACAGTTTTATTAATTTTAAAATATTAAACAAGAAAGGTGGAAAAATTACCATCAAGAATATATTAAGTAAGGCAAGACAAAAAAATGTTTTTCGTATTAAAAGTGTGGTTGAACATTTCTGATTCTCATTTGGCTCATGGCTATTATAGCATAAGTAGTTGGGTGTCAAACATTCTTTAAAAATCATCCAAGCCTACCGATGAGTTGATTAGCATCAACAAAATGTCGGCGGCATATAGACGACAGCTGAAAAAGACAGAAAACATAAGTAGGGTATATTTTTAGACCTAAAGTAATACATTTCAATCAGCTTTTACATCAACTAAAAAACTAAGTTTAGTTTTAAATTTTCATTTGAGAAAACCCGCTGTTTAAATATTTGGGTCGGCTCTAGTATAATGGTAGCAATTGCCCTAAACTGAAAAAGTGTGCTGCCAGATGCTTACAGATTTTGTACGCGAAGCCGGTGTTGGTTATACCATGGAGGAGAGAATCCCTTAGTGCGGCCGAAGGCCGGTTGTTAAGAAAAAATTTTTCATACCTATGAAAAGTTTTTTGAATTAAATGTAAAAAAATACGATTTTGGATGCTTAAAACCGTTTACTAATTCGCGATTTTATGTTCTGCGCAAACACTTTCCTCTGGCAGCACTGTTTTACCAACATTTTCATACTTTGCTTAGTAAATTCCGCAACTTCCACATCGAATTACTAATAAACCTAAAGCCTTAGGCAGACTTTGACTTCTGATTTGGTAGGTCCACGACCCCCTCTACAAACCTATAAAACTCATTTCTTTCAAAGCCTGGCTCCTTATACTAAAGTTTCCCCAAATATTTAATTATGCAAAATTGAAAATGCACCAACAAATGCATTTCGTTCATGCAAAAACTTGAGTTGCACATTAAATAAACAATTCATTTAGGCCAATTTTCACAATACGTTTAAATCGTCATTGTCTTCATCAGCATAAATGTAAAATTGAAGTAAAATAGGCTGTGACAAATTAAATTCTATCTTCCATGCAGGTGCTGTTTATGGCGCTTAGTAATTTAAACACATTCCCCTGCACACAGGGGAATATTTTTGCTTTAAACGCCAATGTTTAAGCAAAAAACATGGTTGCCTTAAATGATGTGGGGTATTTTTATATTGTTCTTATTTTTTTATTACCACACTTTTAATAATTAACTTTTTATGAAATATTTATTTAAACAGCTGGCCGTCTTAAAATTTACGGTAATGACAGAGAAATTATGTTTATTGTCATGGAGACAATTTTGTGGCAAAAGTTATTAGGGGAACAAAATGAACGTGGCAAATTAAATACTTACAAAGTGCTCCACTTTTGGGGGTGCAGTAATAAATTGTATTAAATTTTATTCAATTTGTTTGCTTAATTGAAAAGGGGCCAGTCATAAGGTTTCTTAGTTAGATGTTTATTTACGCACTTAAAGCAGGCCCTCTTAATAAGCAGAAAAAAATAATTTTTTTTTCAATAGTTTAGTAATTTAGGAACCCGTGTCAAGCATCTGTTTTGCAAGACAATAAGAAAGTCTCTAATTCATATGCTTTCAGCAAAAATATTGAGCACATGCATGTTTTACACAGCTGAAAACTGATCCATTTCTGAAAAATTTCTTTCAACCAAAAAGTTATAAAGTTAGAATTTGATGCAATATTAATTTAAATTTATAGTGACCAATATAATTAACAATTGTTAGTTTTATTTTATCTATAATTTTTGACCTTTATTGAATTGTTAGTTTTTTTTTTGGGCTATCTAGTTCATTTTTTACATCCTCAAAATTGACAAGATTTTTTTTTTTTTTTTTTTTTTTGAGAAAATTGGAGTGATCAACATTTTTAAAGTAGACAAGAAGGTGAAGACATACTTTCGACCATCACGTCACTGTTAAACAACCAAAAATTATTAAAAATGTTGAACACTCCAATTTTATCAGAAAAAAAAATTTTTGACGATTTAGAGGAATGAAAAATCGAACTAAAATTGCTAACAATTAGTAATGCAACATCATTTAAATATTTTCTTGCTTTCTCAATTTTGGAGAAGTGAAATCGAAGGCAAAAATAACAAAATCAATTAAATTGTTAACTGAAAGAGTTAGAAATTACTAATAAGGTTTATTTTGAGACAAAAAATAATAGATATCAATTGTATCTTCTGGCAAACAAATAATTAACTTAACTTTTCAATATGAACTTAATTATTTATTTGCTTTAAGAGCCAATTGAAAAGGTTCATTATTGGACTTGAATTAATCAACTTTTCAATATTATTAACACTCAAAAAAAATTTTTTTTTTAATTTTTAAAGTCCTTGAATTTAAAATGTCTTGTTTTCTTTTACATCATATAAATACAACACGTTTTTTATTTAACAGTATAATGTTGTATAAAAATGAATTAATTTATAGCTTGTGTTTGTTATAAAAATGTTGCCCGTACGTTGAGACAAGAAAAACTGCTTATCGCGTTGGGGAGTAGAGAACAACAGCAGCTTCATAAAATCATAAACAATTCGTGTTTAGTAAGCAACTCACGTAAAGCCAATGTCTTCCTTGTTATTCATATTTTCTTTCATTATCGTCTGCCAGCGGTAAATGTCACAAGTTTATCGTCCATTTGCAGTAAAAAATCAAATGGTGTTTTGGCAAAAAAAAAAAAGAGTCATGGGATGCAAAGGCAGATGTTAAGAAACATTTAAAGCAAAAATATAAATGGCTAAATAAACAAGCTCCAACGTATCGAATTTTAAGTAAAAATCTTTGAAAAAAAAAATATTTATAATTTAATTAAACTATAGTTTTGTGATTCGCAGCGCAACGCCAGTATTTAAATAAAAAACTAAAATTATAAACCTAAAGAAAGAATATGTTTTAGGCAACCATATTTGGGGAGAAACATTTTTTGCTATTGTTGAAACATATGGTTATAGGCTAACAATATTAATTGTTGAATAAAACTTGCACATTTTTACTAGTTCCACTTTCAGTCATTAGCTTATTGTGGCTACTAACCATGTTATTGCAGTATTCAATCACATGTCCAAACATACTATTTTAATTTGCAACCATATTGTTGTTTCACTCAACAATACAATTGCCGTTTCCTACCATACTGCCGTGCCAATTCTCACCATACTTTTGTTATTTCCAATACATCTAGATTAATTATATAACTTTTAAGTGATCTTTTCAATTTTTGAAAAAAAAAACTAATTTATGCAGCTCTTTTAAATAAAATTTATTAACAATATTATTCAATATTTCGCTAATAGCTTGTTGCTATATTCAGAATAATATTTGCCTGAAGATTATAACAAATTGTCAGCGACAGGCATTGAGGCTGCACGTTTTTAACGTGTCATTGCATTAGCGACTTTTGCCAAAAAAGTGAAAATAGTATTTTTTTTTTCTAAAGCAAGTTACACAAACAATTTTCAACACGTCTGACTCAAGAAGCTCAGCTTAGGGGTCTTATTCATAATAAATATTTTAGGTTTACTAAACTCTTATTTGACAAATTTTCCATACAAATAGGTCAAATAAGAGCCTTATAAGCATTGAAATCTTTTTTTTGAATAAGGGTGTAGCTCTTTAAATTTTTTCAAGCGTTTGGTAACTATACTAAAGTCTTAAGCCTGCTTTGTATCTCCAACTTGTTTGTCTCTATTTTCACACTCACTAAACATTTTTTATTCATATTATATTGTTTCCTCCGATTTGTTAAAGTATGCAAAGTTTACTTTATCTAAAACAGATTTGCCCCTTGGATCCTTTTTGGTTTTTGCCAGCGAACTCATAATATTTAAACTCTATACAAATGTTTAAAAAATGCAATTGTTAAATTTGTCTCTTCGGCTTTGATTTATCACCAAACAGTTTGCGGCCATGGTTTGTAATTAAATTTTCTATGCAAATTTTTTTTATTCACTTTTTAATTAAAACTAAAACAGAAATCACAGAAATAATTGCAGATTTTTGAGGTATTTTTTTTTCCTTTTTTGTGAACGACGTTAAAAAAATTTGCATATGTAATTGACTTTGAGAACGATTAATGGCATATCGGTGTTGAGGTGAAAAACGAAGAATAAGAATTTTAAATGTATACATATATTTTTTTTAATAAATTATAGTTAAATTATTTTCAAACCTGTGCTGAAGGCTTAAGCAGCCATTGCCTAAAAATGTCAGCTTTTAATTTTAATTATAAAACTAATAGAATAATAAATAGATAAATAAATATTTCCAAACCTTGTGCGTTAAATATTTTATTTTAGAAGTTATAGAAAAACTTCCCTATTGCAATATCTTATGTCTTAAAAAAAATTTTTGGTTGTTTTCTTTTCTAGCTTATGGAGCGTTTGCCAAACGCTTAAGTTTTGCTGATGTCACTCAACTCGTCTCTAGAATTGTAAAACCTTGAAAAAATGTTTTCTCATGATGATTTTGTTGAAATATTCATTGTTTTCGTATGAGTTTTTAAACGTTAATTGTCATAATTAGATTTTTTTGTTGAAGAGTGTGGTGTTTAATGATTAAAATTCGCTTTTTTTGCCAAATAAATTTCAAAGGAAGACAGATCAGTTCTTGACAATTAATAAACAATATACTGCCTCTCCAATCTCAAACCTAAGCACCCTTTATATTTCATTTGGCTTTTGTGATCAATATTAAATTGATTTTTGAATTTTCACTATTCATTTATATTCAAAAGAATAAAAATACCAGGTCCTGCACTAAAGACTACTCAGCTTTTTAGTTTTAACAATTTGCCATTTCTCAAAACACTAGCGGCATAGTTTTTTTTTTGTCCTGGTATTATCAAATTAATTAGCTCCTTAATTTAAAAGTACACTTTTGTTGCATTTTGTTTAACCATCACTTTACTTAAAATGTTTATGGCAAATAAAAGTAGAATATGTTGAAACAAAATATGCCACACAAAAGAGGAAACGAGAGCAAACACTCACTGTCATCTCATTATCTTTCGTAGTGGAGCACAACATTTGTGGCACATGTGTTCGTTTATGTTAGTTTGTTGCTTTTGTTAAATATATTTTTACAATGTAAAAATATATTAAATATATATAACTTTTTTTTTTGCCGTATTTCACTTAAGTATTTTGAGTGCCTTTAATATGTAATAACTTTTTACTGATATTGTCGATTCAAGCACATTACAAACAAAATATTCGCTGACAAACACTGTGCCATATGTTTCTATAGTGTACTTTATCGAGACAACGTTGTTTGTTTCAAATATGTGTCAGAAATAAAAGCTGGCAGACAAATAGTAAATGTGTGATAAGTAAAATAGTACTATTTGAATGCTGTCTTGGTTAAATAATGTATTTATTTTTTTCTGCCTATGACACCATTTTGCTTGTAATGAGGAAATAAAAAGTTTCTTTTCAGGCACTTAGAGAAAAGATTTTAGCCACGGCCCTGGCTAATATATTTATGTTTTTCTTTACTTCAACCTGCATACACTCATGCTCATATAAAGTATATGGACAGTTATTTGTTCATTTAAGCACTTAATATAGTTTCAATGTACCTCTAAGTGCTTTTAATACTATTAGTGGAGCATTTTTATGTCTCAAAATAACGGGTGATTTTTTTGTGGTGTATATTAAATACATTGTTGGCCCAAACCTGCTGGCACTCGATGGATGAATTGGTAGAGTGCTCTGCCAAGAGTCTCCGTGGTCGCAGGTTCGATTCCTGCCGAAGGCTCTGGGTGTTTCTGCAGACAAGCAAAAGGCTTCGCAGTTTTGTGTTTGTTTAAAAAAAAACTTAAATTGCTTCAAAGTTACTTTTAAATGTTTATCTAATGGTCTTTTTCAACAACTGTTTGCAGCAAGCAGCTCATAGAGGAATAAGTGCACAAAAAGCGCTTAGTAAATTACAAAAAAAAAAAAAAAAAAAAAAAATTCACAGATGGTTTAGTTTCTCAAAAAGAAAGTCTGATTACTTTAATTAGGAAACCCTTTTTATAGACCCGAAGCTACAATCTTGCAATGGTTGGTCGGAGACTCAAGCAACTCAGGCTTCAATACAATCTAAGAAATTTAGGCAAATACCGTATATGATGTGCACATGATTATAAGAAAGTATACGAAATCCATTCGTATTATCCTTTTTTGAAAAAATTTATTAAGTAATTTAAGAAAACAATAAGAAAGCAATTCACAAGAAATGTTTTTCTGTGGATTTTTTTTTTTGGTACCAAGCAAGTTTCTGCTTGATTCTATGTGTTTTCCTTAATTATATAATTTTTCCCCCTTTGATAAAATTAATAATCCTTAATAATAAAATAAATAAATAAAACTAACCACATGAGAGTAATAAGATTCTGCTATGGAAACATTTTCGTTGCTTTCGACTTCCCTTAACCTACAAAATTTTTCAAAGAGAAAATCCGATTGAGTCTATTTTGTAGTTTTAGCACAGTTTATAGTCACGACCACATGCACTTATATGTATGTATAATGAGCACAATTTCATAACAAGCAATATACTAAGGTTCAATATACTAAGGTTCACATACATACATGGGAGCAAATAGTTGCCCATTTTTTATGCAAAAAAATGTGACCACTACTTTCATGTTGGAAAAGATCCTACATGTAAACAGCTAAAGCTGAATATCTACCTGGATATAAGTACAAACAGCGATGAGTTGGAGAAACAGGAAAAATACGAAAAATACATTAAATCTCACGGGAACACATTTTAAGGTTATGTTTGCTCAATGAGCAAATGCAAAGCTTAGAACTAATTTAAAGTTGTTATTTCCAGCATTTGTATAAGATTAAATAATGTGTTGCTATAACTTGTGTAGTTGCCGGTTGAGCTAGCATAACCTTAAATTTTGCACTTCCGAACTGTAATGTTTCTATAAATCTTTCTTTGCAACTACATCACAACACAGAAGCTTTTAGCTTCTCTATTAAACGTAAAGAAAATAAAGATTTATGACTTTTTTATTGTTTGTAATAAAAATGCAACATACTGTTACTAATGTTATAGATGCGCTACAGTCGTGCTATTTTTTATCGTGCCAGTGTTTTATTGTATGGAGTTTGTTTTCTTATTTTTCTCTTTTTTAATGAACTTAGATAAATATTTACTCTTGCTATGAGTTAGACTATTTGTAGGTTAGTTTATTTTCATTTGCATTTCATTTGCCGTCACATAAATATAATAGTAAATTTTTATTTTATTTTTTACCTACATAAAAAAGAAGTTTATTTATTTTGTACCCAATAACATTTATCATGATTCACAGCATAAATAAGCATTAGATGGGGTAAAGAACCAGGGGGGGCTAAATAGTAAAGACATTTTTAAAGTGTTTTTACCTTGTTGTAGGGAAAGTCAAAACTAATTTTTTCAAACTATAAATAGATTCTAATGCTTTCTGCCTTTTTCAGCTATCTATAAATCGCTGAAGTTTTGTTGATGGCAATGGCTCGAAAAATCTTAAAAGAATGTTTGAAACTCAACTACTTACACTGAAACTCCCATGAACAAAATGAGAATCAGAAGTGTTTAAACAAAACTTCAATACAGAATACATTTTTTGTGTTGTTCTTAGTTCTATTAATAAATAATATAAATATGTAGTGTTTTCTTTACATGCAAGAAGTGGTTTAGGTTTAGTTATGAGTATACGATTTTTTTTTTTGTTAGCAATTACAAAACTTCGAAGCTTTTTAATTGTCTGCAGAAACATCCTCAGTCTTTGGCAGGACTTAAATGCACAGCCTCGGGTTCTATTAGTCGGAAACTCTTATCAGTTCACCCATCTAGGTGCATTTAGTTAATGGAGGTTTTTAAATTAAATAGCTTTGTCAACAAGAAACGTTTACAAATTCTAGATAATTTCAGTCTACTAAAGATCCTGAAGCAATTAATTAAATGGCCATCCTACCACCTGAGCTCTTCCTTACTGACTGAATAATTTTAATCTGGCTGATCAATTTTTAATTTTATCCCTGCGTTTTGTGTTGATTGGAACATATTTTATATTCTCTTAACAACATCCAATCGGGATTTTTCTATATTATTTTCATTTTACAAGCAAATGTTTGCTGGGCTTTTTCCGATATAATATTTCTCTTCAGAAAAAAAAAATTATGTATATATATAAAAGTCAATTTTCCTACACAAACAACTGCAAATATATCAGCTTAAATAAAATACTCACATTCATCATAGATTGAAAATACTAAAATAATTTCGCCATCAATTTTATTTGAACAGTTTAGACATCCAGCTGTCGCAGTATTTGTTACTCAAATTCTTTTTTCTTACTTTTGTTATTTCAAAATGTAAATTTGCATATAAATATAGCATATAATAAATAGCGAACCATCAATTGATGGGCTTTATCAGACCAGATGACTTGTTATGATTTTCATCACAAATATTTCTTCAAAACAAGCAGCAAATATTTACATACCAAATCAAATAAATACAGACATACACACATATGAGCTTGTATGTCTATCACACTTTTATATGTTTAATGGAGTTTTTGGTTGCTGTGCTCATTTACATGTAAATTTGCCTTCTAATTTAAATTTAAATAATTAAAAAATGTTATTCTGGATATCAAAATACATGCCAATAGCTCACAAGATCTGTGGATGGTATTACTTTATTACGTTTTAATCTGTAATATATAATAGATAAAACATAGTTTAATAAAATATAAGCAGTTGACACTATTACGCCATAGATTTTTTGATAAAATTTGGTATCCGAACAAAAGTGTTCCGCTACAAAATATCAAAAATAAATAATTTTCCTGGCTTGCAAATTTAAAAGTTTTTCTGCGTATTTTTGTGTGCGAGCTTCCATAAAGTCGTACTCTACGAGTGTGGCATGTTCAGAAAAAGTATTGAAGAGAAAAATAAGTCTCAAGGTCTATATTTTGGAACTTTGCCATCTCACGAACCTGATCCATCTTGTCCGTACAGCAGTTAAATGCTTGACTAACGGCAGATAATATTTTTGCCGAACAATGAACCCATACCACGCTGTCCTGTGTCTGACTAAATAGAGAAAAATTAAAATTGTATAAAAACTCACTTTGAAGCTTTTTAAAGGAAAAATATCGTATTTGCACTCAGAGCCAACAAACTGCTTTTACCAGGCCAATTTATTTTCTGTTTACCGAAGTATTTAAAAAGCAAATACAAAATAATTAAAATAAATTTCTACCATATAGTCATTACTGAAAAAAAACAATACAAAGTGTGTGAATATTTACACATATTTCAAGCAAATAAATATTTTGATAAAAAGTTTTTACCCAGATTGTTAAAATGTCTAAGGCAGTAAAACAACAATAAAAAGTTGCCATGTATAAATAAATATACACACTTGCCTAAAACAACTTTTTAAGTAAGCCACACTTTTTGGGAAAAAAAAACAAAAATCTATTTGATTTATCATGCTGATAAGTCAACATTATCATAACGTTAAACAAAAAATATTATTAAATTAAATAAATCCGACTGGCAAAGCACACAGCCCGAAATAATAATAAAAAACCAGAACGAAAATAATCATAAAAACTTTGTAATGAAAAGAGATGTTTTTATTGGTCTCTATACATATTTAGGCCAGCAAGTGTACGAGCATATCTTTTATAAAAATAAAGTTAAAATAATATAATAATTTTTACACATCATATGTGACTTCAAGTTTAAATCCCCTTTATGGCGCTGCAGTAAGTTTGTGCCCATTAAATAGGATTTCGTTGAGCCTATTTACAACTTTGCACATGACCGTAACCATTACATACATATACAAACAATATAAAAACATGTGCGCGTATTTTGGAGTGAGTGTGTTAGTAAGTATGTTTTCATGAACACATAAATATCACGCCAAAAGTACTTGCAGACTAACACAAGAACAAAATTTCATTACTAGCATCATTCACACAGAGTTTCAGTTTCTTTTTCTTTTTTGAAACATTTCTGACGTCAGGCACTAAAGATGAAACAGAAGTACGAATGTTTTACGTTTTTGTACCTCTTAAAAAGATAAATACAATGAAAATAGAGTTTTAAGAAGATGGAAGCTTTAGTGGATCAGAACACTAACACTAAATTTTCATGCCTTAAATATATTCAGCACCATCAATTAAAATCATATTGAGAGCGATATGAAATTAACCCTTGTATTTGAAGGCTGTAACGTTAATAAATTTAAATAAATAGAGTAAATTTATATAATGATATACTTAATTGACATCTTTAGTAATCTGAAATGAGTACAAGAATATCAAAGAACCACAGTCAAATAAAGTCGACCTAAATAAATCAATAAGTATTATAAAACAATTTTTGCAAAGATAGACGAGCTGTTTGACATGTTTGTTGCAGAATTTTTTATATTTAAAATAGTTCTGCTGCTGTAACTTAATTAAAGTTGACTTAATTTAAGTATAGGGCATATATTGCAATTTGATTTAATTTGACATAACGCAAGTGCTATATTTGCTTAATAAATGTAATTAAAGTAGTGACAAACAAATTAGTTTTAAAGATAAACGAGGCTGAAAATAATTCCAGGCACATACAGAGAACAGTTTCTATAGAAAATTTTTTTACTGTTCAATTGCTTTCTGATCAATATGCAACTTTTTATAACAATAATACACTTTAAAGTAATATACGTGTATATATTAACACCTGGTGCCAAATCGTCGCATTCGATATCGAATGAACAAAATAAAAACAAAATAAACAACAAACAAACAGCATAAATGACGGAATTCGTTCGATATCGAATGCGACGATTTGGCCCCTGATTTTCGAAATGCGACTGAAGCTTTTATTCGCATTAATTACCCATGGCGAAAGACAACTTCATTCGTATTTATAAAATCAAGCAGTAAAAAGCAATAAGATGATGAACTGCAATAAGATTATTAACAGTTGGTAAAAATTTTAAATTTAAATCTTCTCTTTCAAAAATATGCGTTTTTGTAGATTTTTACTCATATGAAAATTTTAATGTTGCCGATGAGGACAATAAGCAAAACTCTATTAATATTAATCATACGCCAAGTACATTTCACGTTCTGGGCAGCTCTTGAAAGTATGCTCTCATTTCTGCGGCTTGTGGTGTGTGTGTGTGAAGATGTGCGTGGCGTATACTTTATAGTTTATTATATTGGGCCGGTGAAAATAGTGTTTAAAAGAAAAATATTGTAAAGTAATTAACAATGTTGCTTTAATTATACAATAGTTTTTCGATTAAAACGAGCTGTCTGTGTTTTTCTGTTTATTGGGTTATATTTTTCCATGCATCATAAAATCGCCCTTGTGCTGCTGGTACCTTTAGTCATTACCCTTTTGCTTTATATCATCCCATGTCAAAACTTTAGCTAGCAAGCAGATGAATATAAATGCAATTGTATAAACCAAAATATGTATATTTGTATGTGCAGTTATACATACGTACATATTTGGTGCTAACACTGTGAGGAGTAGTTGAATAATAAAAATAAAACAACTAAGAGCGTAAATTATGTATCGTACTAAAACGATGTTAAACAAAAAATATTTTGTGTATGTGTGTGTGTGTTTTTTTTTTGCTAAAACCGTAAAAAGAGTATCAGCAAACTTTTTTTATGAACAAAGATTTTTCATATGTGTTACTGTGTATGGAACAATGCGGTAAAGCAGCAGCAGCAAAATTTAAGTCATCAACAAAACAAACTAAACCACTAGAGGAAAAGTTTTTTTAACTGAAAAATTAAATTTAAAATAGTAAAACATAAAAAATCGAAAGACTAAATAATGTTCAGAATAAAATACTAAAGACTCAATTTAATTTTGTGTCTGAATTGAATATTGTACAGTACAAAAATTAAGTTGAATCTTCCTGCTGGTAACAATTGTTTTATTTAAAGATTTTGCTATCAAAAAGCAATTAACTTCAATTAATATAAACTTTTCTACTCTTAGAGTATTTTTCTTTTTAGCTTGAGCAAAAAATACATTAAACTCCAAACAGATGTTTAAGCGATAAAACCGATTTTTTGCCTTCTTTTCTTAAAATAATTCTTTTTTCCTGCTTTATTTTGTTTCTTTTGTTTTCTCAGACACACAGAATTTCGTTTAAAGTAAATAATTGTGCCAAATAAACTTCTGTGGTTTTCTGTATAGTTGCATTTGTACCATTAAATAATTGTATGTGTGGCAGGACCAACCAACCCACCAACAGCCATTCATAGTTTAGGTTTTATTTGTTAAATGATATCATTTATCTGTTTAATTTTCTTTGCTGTTACTTTTCCTTTATCTATTGGATTCTTGTACTTAATTTGGTGGGGTTTTTTCGTGTGCAAACTTGGCTAGAAGAGTGAACTAGATCAGAAAAAAGAAACTAAAATCGTTGTATTCCTTTCTCTATGTCCGATAAGTTGTTTTTTTTTTTTCTTTAATTCTATTTTCTTTCTCTTACATTGCAACTGCTAAATTAAGAACGGTGATTACCGCAGCAATAAACAAACTTATTGAAAAGGAAATAAACGAATTTACTATGAAACGTATATACCATGTCTTATTTTTACAGTTAAAAATCCTGTGCTGAAAGAAAAAATGTTTGGAGAAAAATTTTAAAGGTGCATATAATGGTAGAGAATAATATTTAAGATACAGTATATATTAAGTAATGTGCACAATATAAAAATAATTGCTGGCAAAAGCGAAAGAAATATAATAAAAAACAAATAAGGGATACAACCGTAGTGCCATTTTCCATCGGGTTGGCACCTTAAGGATTTAGGAGAAAAGAAATTTAATGCGAAGTTGTTTAAAAAAATTAAATCTTGGCAAAATTTAATGTGAAGACTTGTGAAAAAAACAAAAATTTATTGAGCAAAGGATGCCTAATTCATTACACTTTTTTTACATTGCTCTGAAGCGTATGGGTAATTCGCTTTAATCCACTTGGTATGTAGGTATATTTGCTTCACTTAAGCCCTTAGGACACTACAGTTATCTTGCACTGTTGGCTACTGCATTGACAGAAACAAACAGCAGTTGATAGAAAGATGTTAATACATGACATATATGCGTCAATTTTTGCATTCTCAAATATAACGAACAAACCGCTATCATTCTTTAAGAAGTGAAAAGTGATCATTAGAGATTGTGCATTTTGGTGACGTGATAATGTGGTTATAAAACACGATTCCCAATTCATGTACAGTTTAGTACAAATTGCCGGATGCTAGTGTATATGCGGTAATTGTAGGGCATAGTGTTCAGAAGGCGATTACAGTATGAAAAAAAACCACAGTGTATCAGGTGGAGGTCTACGCCATAGAGCTTTGTGCGAATGAATATTTCCGAAGGACTATATCTAAAGCCAGCTTATTCATCTTCTTTCACAGTCAAGGAGCTGCTAAAACACTAACATAGCACTCATTTCAGTCAAGACTTGTTTGGGTATATTAAGAACTTCTTTAGGCCCGGTGTTTGTGGAAAAAATTAGCTCTCATATGAATACCAGGTCACAAATGGCATGAGGACAATAAAAAGGCGGACTCTTTAGTCAAAAAGGATACAGCAAGGATCTTTGTAGATTCTAAACAGCTCTGTGGCGTTAGCATCAGTTTTAGGGACAGCATTCTGTAACAATGGGAGGAGGAAAGCTTTGCTACGGCAGGCAAAAAGTCTGGCAGGGTGAAGCCTTATGATATTGTAAACCTCGGCAGAAAAGATATTACACTATTCACAGGAATACTAACGGGGCACTGTAAGCTAAATTATTATCACAGAAAACTGAAATTGGTAAGCACTGACTCTGGCAGGATCTGTAATAAGAAAAAGAAACAGCGGAAGACATCTTTTGCGGATGTCACGCTGCGTAAACACATGACTGGGTGCTGGGTTGTTGGATGTCAAGAACCCAATATTATCAAACCTCAGGCTGTTATGAAATTTGCTAACATTATAGTTCTTGCTCTATGGGGTACAAGGAATGCACAAAAGATATTTTTGGTCGAGTTGCACAATTGAATCCAAATGATAATAAAAAACTAACAAAAAATAAGCAAAAGTAACCAAAACAAATTTTATACTCCTTTTAATGGTGTTTTTAAGTGTTGTGCTCCTTTTGCTTTTACAAAAACGTTTAAAGTTTAAAAAATTATTTAATAGCTAAATTCGGCTCAAAAGCCGCTGACTCTGCAACATTTGATATTTCAATTTTGAAATGTCAAATTAAAGTTATAGACCTTTACATTTTTTCTGAAATTTCTTTATTTTCGGAGATTGCAATTGCCGGTGCAATAGCGTTGAAAGTTGATTATTGATATTAATTTAGTATCGCCCTTTGGCATATAAAACATATTCATCCTACTGACGGAGTGAGTGGCATCAATAAAATGTCGGTGGCATCAGTAAAATATACGGCTGAGAGCAATTATGGAGGTTAATTTAGTACCAAGAGCTGTCTCTTGTACTTTCAACTGTCTCTTACTGCAAATAATATTCAAATTATTTCTTAATTACTATTTAGCGTAATTAAAAATACCATTAAAATTATTGTTATCGCCAAAAGGGCTTTTGCATTACTTTTCAAAAGTTTTGCTATGACATTTTAATGCATTTTGGTCTTTCGTTGTTCTATTTATTTATTAATTTATTTATTTTTTAACTTAGAAGTTGTGCTCTAATTTCCTCTTTTAAAAACAGTTCATTTGCGGTAAGTAATTAAAATTTTAAAACTAGAAGAAGAAAAGTTTAAACACTTGTGCCGTAAATATCAACTTTTAGTTTAGCAAAAAAGCAAATAAATGAGAAAACAAGCAAATCAACTTTAAGCACCACAACATTTTCACACATACCCACTTGAACTTTCTAAGCACATTCTTTTTATATTCCTAGAAGAATAGCAATTAAAATTAAAAGGGAAATCAGAGATGAAAGAAAAGAAACTATATGAAATTAGTTTGTAAAGTGTGAAAGAGGAACAACAATTTTGAAAATTAAAAATTTTTGTAGTGGCAAAAGTCAGAGGACATTAAAGCAAACTTAGAGAATTATAATTTACAGTTTAGTTTCCTAAAATTAAAAAAAAAAATCTAAGCACAGGAGGCAGGTATAGTCTTGGCAAGTTTTAAAATTTGTTTTAATTAAAATTTAATTATAAAAACTAATTATATGCTTAAAAGTAAAACCAAATCTCGCTTATATTAGCGGAGTTTTTGAAACAAGCTTTGAATACCCTTAAAAGCTTTATTATAATGTTTGCTGTTTTTTAATTAAAATTATAAAAAGTCTTAAGGAATATTCTCTTTTGTTGCTAAAAAAAAAAGTCAAGTAATGTACTTCTCCTTTTTTCTGTTTTCCATTCCTTTGAGACAAAATTCTTCTTTGATAAACTTAAATAAGTGATATTTAGCTTTTAAGAGAATTTTTAATTCATTTGCTGCTTTTGATGTTCTCATCTAAGACTATATTTTGTGTGAAAATCTCATTTAAAATCTTAAAACAATATTTGTTTAATTTGCTTCTATGGCTTAAACTAAAAAAAAAAATGTTCAACACATTTTCTTTGGCCATTCCCATAGACATGCTGTTTTTTGTGCCTTCAACACTTTTATTTCTGTTCACACAAAATGGAATATAAATGAAAGTTTTTTGCATTTTTGTCGTTGAACTAGACATCTTTTTTGTGTGCTGCTACTGCTGGCGGTGCGTTGAAAGACATCAAGTCAACTAAAATGACACGTCCATTTGCATTTCTGGTTAAAAAAAAAACAATCTTTGGTAAATTTTAAAATAAGAAAAAAGCCGCTGTTGGTTTTGACGTGGTATGTTAGTAGGATGGGTCGATTTGTATGAAGAAAAGTTTGCTGATATTGTTTTGTCAATTTTCTCTTACGATGTCTTAAAAGAAATGGCTTTTGATAGGTTTCTTTATTACATTTTTGGATATGAGGGAGTCCCTCTCATTGAATTTGAATTTTTTAGTTTCATATTGATTGAATTTTCGAGCTTTAGGCCATTCTATTCATTTATGTATTTGCCGATATTTTGCTCAATTTGAGATGGTTTCTTCAGGGCAACAACACGATTGTATTAGATGGGCTAAATCGTCTACTTCGTCACAGACGCGATTATTCCGTGTCCTTGGGGAGTGTATCTTTCAATGGCCTGTTCGCTTGTATTCTACAGTTGTCTAGTTTACAAATGTAAAAACAGATTTGGCATTGGTGATCATTGGCCAAATTAAGAGCAACTTCCAATGGGATGATTTCTTTTGGCCCACCCAGAGCTTCTTTAGCTCTGCGAAGGAGACAATAAAAAACTAAATAGAAATGATATTATTTTAGTTTGGCTACGAACTATACTGCTCTACAGGCAACTTGGAGAAATTATTGGAAGCATGCGAAGTGGAATTGTTATGCTCACGCATGCCTTCATTCGGACCCCGGGCGTAAAAGCGTGAAAAATCGCGAAATTTGGCAAAACGCAAAAATCGATATACAAAAGTTTTATAGTAGTGTGTGTGTCTGTATGTGTGTTTTTGTAAGTATGTATTTGTGTGTGTGTGTGTGTATTGTGTTTGTTTGCTAAAAATACTAAAATTTTTATAAACTAATTTAAATATGGTTTGGCATTTTGTCTGCTTTTTGTGTCTTGAAGTTTTGTAGTTTTCTCAAGTTTTAGTGATTTTTTCAGTTGGCTCCGTTTTTGCTGAACAGGACACAAAGAAATGTAAAAACAAAAATGATTATAGAACGTTTGAGAAGATTTTAACTTAACCAATTAGTAATTTCATGAAATCTGAGCTGTGATGCGTGTTTTAAGTGCTTTTTCAGACTTCTTTATTTGCATCACAGTATTCTATTATTTAATCAATTTTTGTTTATAGATTATAATTCCCTTCTGGTAATTGTAATATTTACGGTTTTAAATATTTACAATTCTATAATTAAGTGCAAACTTTGCACATCATAACTGTATCCTGCTTATCGCCTTCGATTTTTTGCCTGCACCCTGTTTTTTTTAGCAATTATAGAAATAAAATGTTGGCTCTGCATTGTTTAACAATTACATGACTTTTTAAAAAAACTGCCACCGCATAAATATTGAGTTAAATTTAATTGATTGGAAATTGTCGTAAAAAGTTAACTCCACATAAGCACGTATTTATTCATGACATTTATAAAAAAAATAAATTAATAAAAATATTTTAAAAACGACCTGCATACATATTTATTTATGGAAATGTGCAATTACATTTAAGGTTATAATATTTAGGTACTTTGATAAAAAAAAATTTAACTTAGCCCATCACGAGAGTGACTGATAAAGCGAGGGGTTTTTTTTGTACTGTTCCAATGGCATATAACGTGCACTGTAGGGAAACAAGGAAAATATGTTTTGAGTAGGAAGCAAGATTGAGTAGTGTTTTATGTTAATTTAAATTAAATCTTACTACAATGCAGCTTCAAAAGAAATACATCCGTTATAAATGTGCTCCATAGGTGGACTGTACAGCTAGACAACCAGTTTTTTTTTTTTTCAAAATACGCCAGGAAATTCACTGAACAATCGACTAGAAAAGGGTGAGCTCTTGATGATGTATTGCATTATAAGATTACTCATATCTTCAGAGCAAAATCCTTTGTAGTAAAGATAATAGTTCATGCATCCCACAATATGGCGATGCTTATTTTTAAAAGGTGAACAAGTTTTTGTTTTTCTACAATCTTTGTTTTTAGGGTTAAGGTATTCATAGAATGGGTGAAAACGTAGCAATATTACTGAAACTTCACTGGCCGTCCATCTTTTACAGCGTCTATTTTTCAATACGGCAAGAGCTTAAGGGGTAAAATGTTTTTAAGACATGTATTTAATTGACTGTTTTAATAAAAATACTAAGAAAATTAAAAAGCTTAAGGAAAAAACTTCAGGAACACTCTGCCTCTGCCAAGTGAAATCGCTTAAGTTATTGGCACGGTAATACAAACTTCTTGCTGTGTGAATCAGTTTTATACTTTCCGAATTTATTTGATATTTGATTGAAAGAAATTGTACTGTCTCTTTCTTTGTGAGCTGTAAATTTTTAATTCATTCTCCTTAAGCCATAATTTAAGTTTAGAAATTTTTTCCTACGATTGAAATTATTATTAAATATTAACACCGGTATTCATAAAAAATAAAACATAGTTGAAACACATTTTACAAAAAATTTTTCATATAAAATTGTTTCTAAAATGTATTTGAGCAACGTTTTATTTTTTATGAATACCGATGTAAGGGTCTTATTCATAATAAATATAGTTTATTCTACTAGCTACTTGTCTTGGCTGAAGAAAATTTCTTAAGTTTGTTCTTAATTCAATTCAACTCATAGTTTATTAAACTATTAATGGACAAATTTTGTATACAAATGTTTCAAATAAGAGATTTATAAGCCTAAAATATTTTTTGTGAATGAGGTTGTAAATTTATACCCATAATTTTATGTAAAAATATGCCTAAAATATATTTACTTATACGGTTTAGCCTGTGAGTTGAATTGTAGACTTATTAATATCTTTGCATATTTAATGCACTATAACAACATTAAGCTTTTCAATACTACCATTCAAGTACACAATCAACCATATGGCTGGCAAGCTGCGCTTTGTGCGAATAATATAAAACAATCCACTGCGTTGCACCTGGGGAAAAAAATTCTCTTTTAAAAGGAAGTTGCGTTTGTTTTATATTTTTAATTTTGCATATAGTTTTGTTAAATTTTCATTTCTCAAACATAAAATAATTACGGTTATCTTCAGACATTATGTGCATTTGCATACCCCAAATGCAGCAAACCACCAGAGTAAGTCAGTTTAATATAATTTTTATTTATTTAATATTTACTACAGTCTGGCTTTTGGCTTTTGGCTTTAATTCGGTGCTGTTTTTTTTTTGTTTTCATAAGAAAAAAAAAACATTTTACCATAATGTTAATTTCTTATTCGTGTTGGTGGTTGTTTAACTTACCTTACCACAGCGTGTTACGGCAATATGTAAAAAAAATACGCCAGGATGTATAATAAAAATATGTAATAAGGAAATGGCACCCAGACATAAAGCTTAATGTGTGTATTATTTCACAAAGAGTTACACAAAAAGAGGACACTTTTAGTGATTTTTTTTTGGTGGAATCTTTAAAAATCTAGGCCATTTACTGAACGCGAAGCCAACTCAAGGGTGGACGATTACCAAGGTGGACACAACAACTAGTTGCTTTTCAGCTGGGAAGAGCTTTGTCTTCTTTACAAATGTTAATTACAGCTAGCTTGAAACTCGTTCTTCTCTAAACTTGCAATATATTTAGCACAATAAAAATAATTAATAAACGTTTTTTTTGCATGTTAAAAATCACGCCAGGCAAGAATGAAAAAAAGCAATTTTATTCAACTTTTCGTTAGAATATTCACTTTTCATTAGAATATTACAAAGCTTATTCAACCTGACTTACATTATACTTTACTTCAAAACAACCTTGATTTCTATTGATTTAATATGTAAATGCATTTAAGGATAAAATCGAAACTTTATAATATTTTATATATCTTTTTAGTTTTTTTTTTATCGGTTTTGGTGTCCACATTGGACAACATGGCTGGTTAGAGTAAAATCAAGAAAATTGTGTTATTACAATTGTTTTTTTCATTGATATTACAAATTCTTTAATATAATTTTTGTAAAACACTATTTTGAAAAATCTAACTGGGCACCCCCATTATACGATACGATCTTATTGGAATAAGATCTAAAAGCACCAAAAAATTATTTTGGTTTTATGAAATCCCATTGGTTTTTGTTCCAGCTGCAATTAGTGTCTGACTCGAACAGAACACTGATAACATTTAATTTCTCAACATCAAAATGTTTTCTTGCAACCGGAAACGATCTCGCTTCGACACTCTCACAACACAGTGTGGTGCGTTAACTAGAAATTGCATTTTTTCTATGTATGTATATTTGTGCCATTGCTTTAATAAACTTTCAGCTAAACCGAAAACAAATTAACTTATTCCATGACCTCAAGTAAAGGAATATGCTCAAATTTTTCAAATTATCAGCTCTTTTTGTTGCTCCTTAAACTATTTTCATTTGAAATGCACAACCTTGCAGGAAATTTTCTACAAACATATTTTACTTTACACTCTACCTAGAGAAGAGCTCTTCATATTGGCGTCATGCAATTTTCGGATACCTGAAAAATGTAAAGGAAATAGAAATGACATTGCAAATTATTAAAATAATGAAGTGCAATCTGTGTGTGCTCATAAAAGAAGAGTTTATATGACAGGAGTACAAATGCAGAGGACGACGAATGCAGATAATGGTGATGGTGACAATAGTAATGACATACAAACAGCAGTGATGAGAATGCTGTTGCTTTCAATGTATGCACTGGAATTATAGTTTTCATGCATATTGTTCGTTAGTGTTTGTAAGTAACATTTTAATTTGTTGCTACAAAAGGAAATCTTCAACCAAATTGACTCTGTAATTACATTTGTAGCAAGTTCATTGTAATGACAGAGGTTTTCTCTGTTATTATGTGAATTTATTTTCAGCTTGCGTTTTTGTATTTTCAAGTTTCTGTTGAAGTGATGTCAAAGAATTAATTTAAATTTGTGTAACTTTATAAATTTTTATACAAATCTTGCCGGGCAAGGCTTGTTCTCGCTAATATCCATTACTATTGCACTTATTTTGTTGAAATTTTGAGTAGGTTGTTAACTGCGAATTACCTCTTAGAGGTACTCGGGCCGGGATATGCACTGCCAATACTTTGGGGAGTAAATGGGTTGTATATATTTTTAAAATTTTCGCCGGTGACTTAAATCAGCAAATTTTATGGTCAAGTGAATACGGCAGAGTTTTTCTCCTCAAACTTACTCCAGCTCCAAGCTTAGCTGTAATCCAATTTTTGACCCTACTGGGGTCCCTCTCCTTTTTCTTGGCCTTATTTAATGACCATGCTGCGACGATGTTTAATCTGGTTGCTCGAAATCGATGTTATCTCCCAAACTACTTAACACATAGTTAGAAACCAAGTCTTATTTAATATTTAGCTGATGTGATCAACCATCAGTTTTCTGCCAGGTGTTCGCTATTCGCATTTTGTTGAGCTAAAAAAAAATTGCTTTCTGAAGAACTGGGTGAGTAGTAAGCCGTTTTTTTTTTAAATTCTTTTCGTTTTAAGAAAGGGTTCGCCTTCACTAGAAGCATATTATTTTTTTTTAAATCGAATGAAATTAAAAAAAAAAAAATTTTTTAAGCCAGCTTTTTTGCCACCAATTTTAGTAATTATTTTTGCTTCTGCAATGGAGTAACAGTAAAGTGAGATGCACAAAACCGTATAATAGCCGCAGCAGTCGTGACCATGTCAACTAGTATTAATATATAAATAAGAAACTAAGCTCTAGATGAAACGCGGGTTATAGAATCTTCTCTTATTGAAATCGAATTTGAAATCGACAAAAATATTACTTTAATAACACGATTACCAATGCTATTTGTGTTATCTGCACCAGGCACTAGTTCTAATTCATACAAAAAGCCGATACCAAATGATTTCGTAATACCCAAAAATTTTTTTTTCGATTTAAAATCCGATTCCAAAAAAATGGGATTCTATGACACCCCCGATTATTATAATGCGATGATACAGATGTGGAATGATTTACGTGAGTACCTGCCACTAGGGCTCAACCTCACGGTGGTCAAACCACGTGGTGTAATCAGGACGTTACACCACCGCCCCCGAGCAGCCGGAACAACTGCTCGGGTGGCAATTTATTTGCTACGTTACTTGGCCATAACAAAACCCCTTGCTCAGGAGTTGAGCTATCTAACCTCTGCTGCATTGCAATTCCCCAGACGGCTAAGGATACACGACTACCGTGGTAGCCCGAAGTTCCTAAGATCATCAGTCCTTGAACCAACGCTAATGCTCCCGCCAATCTGGTTCCTTACAAAACAGCGTCTGTTGCTTAGCAACAGCACTACGGGCCCATTTGGGCGACCGAACACAGACCCGAGGGTCTATGATCAGTTTAGCTACCAACGTTCCCTTCCATGCGAACTTATGGTAGCAACCACAGCCAGTACGTTTCAGCCAAGGAAGGCTCCTCAACCTATGACCGGCGAGATGACTCCGAAGAGTCATCCCGGGGCTCCGGTCCCCGTACTGCCGAATTGCCCCTCGGTGAGGGGTTTCAGCAAGTCCCTCAGGAGTCGCCGCCCTCCTTCAGGAAATGCCTAAGATTTTAGCCACCAAGCCAGCCGAGGTATCCTGCACCCCTTCTACCCCGTTGACACGACATCAAGCTGGTTACGATCAGCAAGATGCATTTTGTGCCCCCGGGGGGAATATGCGATGATACAGCCCATTCAAAAGGAAAAAGAAAATATTCATAATATATAAGTTAAGCTGGCTGTCTTAAGCACAATATATTGTGTTACTATTAACGCCAAGTTATACTCCTCTTTATACATTCACTCTCGTATGTACATACAAGTACCTGCAAATAAATACTCTAAAGCACGCAAATACGATTTCGTAATATTTAAAGTATGAGATAAATATGCTTTCAGAAACACTGTTGGTGACTTGATTCCAACTTCTTATTACATGCATTATGATGACGAGTGCAATTTTCATATGAAATGAAGCAAGAAATTAAACTCACATTGAATACTTCATTCATTCTTTCAATTTTTTTTTTTGCTTCATCATTTTGCTTTCCACAGATATTCTTTTATGCGTTTTTATTCGATTTCATAAATAAATATTTCATTTCAATTTCAGAAATTGAAAAATTTTTATCAAAAGTACGCGTATTGATATGTAAATATTAAAAAAAGAATAGCAAAGGAAAAGGAAAATGGAACTTCTTATGAGCTTATTATCTAAATATACATATAAAAAACTTGTTTTATTCGTGTAGATATTTGGTAAAATTGTATTTCAAAAAATCTCCTTAGGAGCAGAATCTTTTTCTTAAGAAATGCAGTTGCTGGGCGAAAAGGGAAAAAAGCTTGATAGCTACCAGAAACTTAAATTTAGTAATAATAAAATAAAATAGACAGCATAAAATTTTACATAAAAATTTTAGCTAATTAAAAAAAGCCGCTCTACTTCTATTGCTGGGTATTCCATTATTTTTCTTTATATTGATTGTTGTGTGGCTGCTTTGGCTCATGCATAGTCGTGAGGTTGCTGTACGGGTCTCATCAAGGTCAAATAAAAGGTTTTTCGGTACAAAAATAAAATATACGATATATAAGAAAGAAACAGCAGTTGTCAGTCAGTCCAGAAAAGGAAACCATTTGAATGATAAATTTGTTATTATTAATTATTTTGTTGGGCTTTAGCTTGAAGCCTTATATTTCCTTCTACCAGGACACCCCACAACCTGCCTTACAATATTAAATACAGAAAATGTTATTGATTAATTTAGATAGTCTTGGCTCTGCGTAACTTCAATTTCGAGTTCTCAAAAAAATGCACATATTCTCCTGACTGATAAACAATAAAATCTTATTGAATCTGTTTGAAATTTTTTTTTTCTGTGTAATTTCGACTTCGCATATTAAAAGATCTAAGCAATTTAAAAACTCCACAAGAACTCTAGAAATTGTTTTATAAATAAGCAAGTTCTTTTAAACATAATTTTTTTGGTTTAGTGTTTTACTAAGAAAAACTTTCACAAGGCAAAAAAAAAAATTGGAACACTAAAGTATAAATAACCGGATTATATGAAACGCAAAGAGTTTCGTTTTTTCGAAAAAAATTCGATTTTGAAAAAAATTCGATTTTGAAAAAAATTCGATTTTGAAAAAAATTCGATTTTGAAAAAAAAATTTTATTTTGAAAAAAAAATTTTGATTTCGAAACACTTTTGTATGCTTATTTTACTGACAAAAGTTTGAAAAAAATAACTGAAGAAAAACTCTAAAATCAATTTACAGATGACGGTTTTTTTTTTGATTTTGAGTTTAATTTCGAAATATTGCAAATAAAATGCAGCCTATAATTGAACTTGGCCGTAGTTAACATATCAGTGCAAAGCTTTTTTTAATTATTTCTGCCAATTTGGAAGTTAAGTGAAAACAACATTTCCAGCAAGAGAATTTTTATATGCATTTGTATATGAAAAATATATGCTGGGCTTACTGTCCTTCACTTAATTTCAAAAATCAATATTTGCTTTAGCTCTTTACTTTTGCAATTGACTTTTTTGAACTTTACGTCCTTTATAAGAATAAAAACAATTACAAGTTATTTTTTAATTGTCATCATAAAATATAGTACACAATCATAGACAGATATAATTCAGTAATGATTTTAATTATCAGTTTTTCTGTTACAATAAATTTCATGGCCAATAAATTTACATCAGTAGTTATTTAAAATATCATTTTATTTTATATAAAACATATTAAAAACTCAATTAAAATAATTTTATAAAATCATTTAATGGAAATTTTAAAGCCTTCTTGTTGTCTAGCGTTTAATATTGCTGTATGCAAAAATAATTATGTTTGCAATTTTTTCGTTAATTGTTATTAATTATAAATGTCGAACTGAAACGATAGAAAATGGAAAAACTCATAATTTATAAATACATTTATTTATTATATATGTATTACTTTTTTACATCAGTTAACAACTGTCTGTTTAAGGACAACAAATGCCGTAAAAATAATTAAATCAAGACAAATAAAGCAAACAATAATTTGAGCTGGACTACAACAATTTAAGAAACTTCTTTCTTTAGCCCAAAGCAACGTAATTCAAATTTTATAGAAAAATAAATGAAGCCACTTATTATTTTAGGTCTACTAAAATCTTTCATTTTCTATTGGATGTATTAGAAAATTATGAATTTATTAAAAAAAAAATATTTTTTACTTTAAAAAGTCAATGAAATAATTGATTTTTAAAGCTATGTTTTAAAATTCACATCTAGTTGAAAAAAAAACACATCTATTTGAGGCTGTAATATTTTTTGTATCCGAAAAGTGTTCAGCAGTAACATCTCTATTTGTATATAAAACACTTCTTTCATTTTGATATTTTCACTTTGCATTTTCAATTTATTTGAATTATTAAATTTTCCATACGATGCAGCTCTCTAGAACACACTTTAATTTTATTCTTGTCACCTTTTCAAAAATATTCTCTTTGATGTTGTGTATTAAAGCGTCTCCAATTTTGTTGCTTGTAAAATTAACTTATTGAAATGTGTAAAAAGAAAAACTATAGTGCAAAGTCATGCAACTTTGTTTGAGCTCTTTTCATAACGAAGATGGTTTTATTTGCAAGTTTGCAAACATTATTAACGCTTTTACACGTTGTCAAAATTTAATAGAGAAACTTTTTTTTAGTGTATGGTATTCTTTGTGTTGTTTAGAAAAGTACCACATCCTTTCATGCTGAGGTGTTAATCTAAAAGTTTTAGAAAACTTACAGCTTGCTATTTATATATGTCAAAATTGGGGGGTCGACTCTTCACAATGAGATGAAATGTGGCGGCAACGAAACCAAATATATGACCCCAAAATTTTTCCTTTGACTTAGAAAACTCCCTACAAAAATAAAAGAAAAAACTTGGAAACGGCAACTTCGAGTATCTGATCTTTTTGTTACGTTTTAGTGGACATTTTTTTCTCATGCCAAAATCTATTGAAAAATTTTGAAATTTTTTTGTCCGTACAAAGAGTTCTGTCCCATTGTACATACATATATTTTAAAGTGACAAATCCTATTCTATTAACATACAGCAAAGGTAAAAGAAGAGTACAAAAATGTGATTGAAAAAAAATTATAAGCAAATCTTTATCAAACCTTATGATGTCCTTCTTCAAATTTATTGTGTAGTTGAACAGGCTTAAAATATTCAACAGTGTGATGCCAGCTCTAATCTTCTTGTTGTTACTCCAACAAAAGCTTAACTGAGATGTTTTAAAATTTTTATTACATTTTGCAACTTAAGCTGGCTACAATTTTTGTTTGTTTGCTTTAACCCTTATCAAGTTAAGTGTGTTGAAAAGAGAAGCGTCTTGAAGTAAAAATAATTTTTATGAGTTTCAGCAGTTTTATTTTATTCTTAGATTTTTTTTAAATGGTTTCAGTTTTTATCTTTTATTCCAATTCTAGAAGGAAAAGTAATTACAGGAATTCTTAAGGGTACTTCTAAGAAAATCCAGCTGAAAATAGTGAAATAGTGAAAAGAAATATATTTCTTCAGGACAGGCGTTTTTTTTTAAGTAATCGAAAAAACGCTTTTATGCAGGGAAAGAACATTTGGGTACTTAATCGATTGAATTGGAAGGTTAAAAAAAAATTACAAGCCAGTGATGCCACCTAATGAAATCTTAGAATCGTGTTTTATAGTCATGCAATGGATAGTGATGATGGCGCGTAAACGCAATGTCACAATTTTTGCATGAATTATCAGCTCAAGCCCAGCTGGCGGCAGTCCGGAAGACGTATGTAAATAAGTTTTATAATTCAACTGCTTTCAGGATCTTTGGAGGAAAACCCCATCATTTTCTTCTTTACCAATGCTTAAATTAATTTTTTTTCCATAAACTGAGCCAATTTGCACCACAAATTATCACCAACTTGTGGCCTTAAGGAGGTGAAATTAAAATGAACACTGAAAAATCTAGCTCGTGAATCTAAAATAGAAAAATGCTTGCCTTTGCATTAATTACCTATTCTGATAAAAGTTTTCATTAAACTCATTAAAATTTCAATTGCATAAATTTATAAGAAAAAATCTTAACACCCTAGTGGCTGTTCTAACAGGAATTTTTTTCTTTAGAAATGCAGCTGCTTGGCGAATAGGGAAAAAGCTTGGTAGCCACCAGAAACTTAAATTTAGTAGACAGCATGAAATTTTACATAAAAATTTTAGCTAATTAAAAAAAGCCGCTCTACTTCTATTGCTGGGTGTTCCATTCTTTTTATTTATATTGATTGTTGAGTGGCTGCTTTGGCTGATTCACAGCCGTAAGGTTACTGTTCGAGTCCCCTTAAGGTCAAATAAAAGGTTTTTCTGTACAAAAATAAAATATACGAAATATGAGAAGGAAACAGCAGTTGTAAATTTCAGTCCAGAAGAGGAAACCAATTGAATGATAAATTTGTTATTGTTAATTATTTGATTGGGCTTTAGTTTGAAGCATATACATATTTGTATTTCTTTCTGCCAGGACACCCCAGAACCTGCCTTACAACATTAAATACAGAAAATGTTATTAATTTATTAAGATAGTCTTTCACATGGGAGTGCATGCGAGCAAACTTAACCTTCCCTACAATGACTTTGAGTCGAAAGTTACAATTCTCGGTAGTCTGAATTACTACTACACTTATTTCCCATTAATTCCGCACTCATCTGGAAATCGTTTGTTGTTTTCGTAACAATTGTCATTTATAATCATATTACCAATTATAATTTTTTTTGCTATTTCAATTTCTATTAGCAAGAACTAGCAAATTCCCTTTCCTTTGCTTGTTGGGATGGCAGTAAAACTGCACATGTCTATTGACATGCAAACACATGAACAAATTTTTGTTGGTTATTCTAATTTCAAGATGATTGTTTGCTGTATGAAATTCTTTCATGTGTAGCCTGACTTTTTGTTGATTATTTATTTTGGTAAGACTGGGAGCGTGTGTGTGTGTACATACTCCTGCCTCGCACCTATATTCACACAAAAATTTTATTTACTTTTTTTAATAAATTCCCAAAGGACCTAGTCTATAATTTGTAAATTGAACTGCAGTACAAATAACAGAAATATTTATTCTGCATAATACAAATTGTAAACATATCGATTTGTAAACATTTGAATACACAAATGCCAGGAGTTCTAAACACTTATGGCCAATACAGAAGCTAAATTAAATCGCAAATTTTGTGTTATAATTAATAAAAAAAAAATTATTTCAATAATGGTTTTCTTAAAACAAAGAAGGGACTTTAAAAATTACAAATATTTGTTTAGCACTCGTACCTACTATGAGACACTGGCGGCAAAAATTTTTATAAATTCCCACTTGTGTTCACACCGTGAAACTTTTCTTTCAGAATTTTCTTCCTATTTCTTTCCACTTCTGGAATAAGTTACTCAAGAAAAACTGCATGTTCATGAACCACAATACACTCTTCCATTCCTCTCACTATAATGCCCACCAACTCGATGCTTTTGCAGCAAATATTTCGTAGTGCCTATAGAATATAAAATTTATAAAATCAATTTGTTTAAATATCTTTAGCCTCCACTGTCACTTTTTCACCTCTGGCTCGTTGTATACAATTTTCCAAACACAGCTGCTCCAGCATTTACGTGATGTGTGCATTTCACTAAAACAGCCCTCCCAACACAGTGGCAATTCCATAGACGCGACTAGAGTTTAGTGCAGGTTTGCATTTTGTCAGCTATAATAAAATCATAAAATCAACAAGGCTGACTAGTGTTAAAGTATTGGTGATAAAGTTATTGTTTAGCCTGCAATATTTTGCTCAATTGTTCTCAACGTATGTTGTTAGTAATTTGTAATGCAGACATTTGTTTTAATTTCGCGGCTTTGAAAAGAGTTTTTTGCTAGAAATTATGAGTAATATTTAAAGGGTAGTTTTTTTTTTACTTTTTATAGTAATTTCAATACCTTATGTTTTTAAGCGACTTTATTTTCTTAAAATTCTTTTTCAAAATTTCTGAACAGCCACCCAGCTAATCGTTGCAGTCTTAAGTGTAAACTACTACTTCCAGCATGACTTAAGTATATTACTATTGAAATGTTATGAAGGAAAACGATTTTGCTCATGTAGAAAAGTTTGTTGCATTTGCTTTTATCTTTGCAAATTCAAGACAATTTAATCACAAATACCACTCATGCAACATTTCCAATCCATTAGTTTCATACAAATAAAACATTATATGGAATTTGTTTTTGCTTTTAAATTTCCAGCTCCTCAGACCAAATGAGTACAAAACAAAATAAATAAATATAAATTTGGTTTAAGAAAATAAGACACGCAAATTGTTGTTGCTGTGAAAGGAGAGAAATTTTGCTCTCTCATGGTCTCTCAGACAATATGTAGATTTAATAAAAGTATGACAAAAAATAAACGATACAATTTACGATGGTAAATGGAGTTCCCATGTTAGAAAGCAGCAAAAGTAACAAAGTTACGAGGTTTGATAAAGAAATAACCGTTATTTAGGCACGAAATGTGAAGCAGCAAAAGTTATTTTCCAAAATTGTTAATTTTTTAGAAAAAACCATCGTCGCTGGGACAGCTGTTGAGCATCGTCAGCGACTATCCAGTTTTCCTCAAAAATGTCACAACTGGTGACGAAATATGAGTGTATGGCTATGACATTGACACCAAAGCCCAATCATCGGAATGGAAGCATCCAGATTAGCCAAGACTTAAAAAAAACTACACCAAGTTCGGTCAAATGTGAAGGTTTTGCTCCCTATTTTCTTTGACTGCAATGGCGTGGCGCAGCATGAATTCTTGACAGAAGGTCGTATGGTCAATAAGAAATGCTACCTTGCGGTATTTGCGTGAAGCATATCGTCAGCAACGCACAGAATTGTGAAATAACAATCATGATAACACACCAGCTCACGCATGGATGCTTGTGCGTGAGTTTTTTGCCACAAGCAAAACCCTTATCAAGACTCAACCACCGTATTCACCGATCTTGGCCCCCGCTGACTTTTCCCTGTTCCCAAAACTGAAAACACTGATAAAAAGAAAGTGCTCTGCTACGAATCAGGAGATAAAAGAAAAATTGAAACAGAAGCTGTTGGCGATACCAAAAATTGCGTTTCAGAAGTGTTTCGAGGATTAGAAAAAACGCTGTCATAAGTGCATTATAGCTGAGGAGGTTAACTTTTAGGGGCACAAGATAGTTATTGATGAATAAATAAATATATTTTGAAAAAAAATTTAAAATAAAGGTTATTTTGTAGCTGTAGTTATAAGCTATAATTGTAGTTAACCAAAAATAATGATGATGGGTTGCCAGACTGCCTACATTGCTGGTGTGGCCGCGGTGACTCCGGCTGTGGCTCGTCTTGCCGGCCAAGAATCACAGCCTATTCGGACAAAACAAAACTAATTAGTGTGTGAGGCCCGAAAGTGAAGCTGAAAAAAAAAGAAAATTTAAAAACTAAACACTAACTACTGCTACCTTCCCTATGACTACACAACCACAATTTTTTATCGGACCTCGTATCTTTGGTATTCCATATTTTAGTTAATATCTATAATGAAAATTTGAAGTAAAGAGTTAAACAAAATATTAAATTTTTCATATATTATTTATGTTGCTACACTAATTGTATGAATTTTCTTATGTCCCACTGTTTAAATGTGCTTGTTTCTAAAGTTTACTTAGTGCTATTAGAGAACGAATTTCATTTATATTAATAATGTCAAATTAAATTTTTAACAAAATGTGCACTGTTCACAGAATTTTTATTAAGAGTTTAATGGACATAAAACTAAATTATATGTAGATACAAGAATATTTACACAAAATATTTTTACTAGAGTTGCATCAAATTTAAGAGAGCAAAATATTGCTTATGTGTATTTAAAGGCAAAGAAATGAATAAATTGTCTTTGACCCAAAAAAATATCTGTGAATTGATGTTCTTACTAATATCAATAAATTTTGGTTTAAAAACCATTTGTAATATTCTGTTTTATCTTTGTATTACTAAAATATAAGACGTGTCTTGACATTCCATTTGCAAGATTAATCTGAATTATTAAGTTGTATGTAAATGATTTCTTTACAAAACAGAAGAAAGTAAACAAAACTGAACTAGTAAAAGTTTTACTTAAAAAAAAACAAACGATGTTCTAATATAAAAAGTTGTTTTTCTTAGCAACTAAAATATAAAAAAAAACGTTATAAAACAAACAATTTTAAAGCAAACAGAAACGTAGAGTGGAAAACTAATTAGCCGGGAAGCATGCCAAAGCTGTTTCGCCACCATCTACTGAACATTAGTAGCTAGCGAAATAAAGTTGAAAACTTAATGTGAGAGGAAAATACCACAGCTGTTTCGTGACCGCCCTAACGATCATCAGTGCCCAAGTGGCTTAAAACCCAGGCAGTAATTGAAGTGCATACTCTTATAAAATTATGCAATGAATCTTCTATATCACTGGATTTCAATGTTTTATGACATAATAATCTCTCAAATATTAAGATATAAACGTTTTCTGCACAATTTTGTTAATTTGGCATTGGTTTGCAAACATTCAGCTATTAAGCCATCTTAAGACAAATCAAATAATTAGGAAATAGATTAGTAAATAAGCAAAATATGCATTTAACATCAAGAGGGGAATAAACATAGAGAAAGCTCAAAGACAAATTAGAAAGTGATGAGTATAAGAACAAATGTGTGCCTCATGGTGAACACTAATATTCGTCTTTTACAAAATTGTTTTAAACTATAAAAAAAGTAAACTATTTTATACATTTGAGGCAGACACGCACAGTTGGTTGGAAGTAAGAGAATATTAGCGGAACTCACCCTTCATTGCAAATTACCTTTGCAGACCTTGCAGATATTGCAACCGTAGCATATGTGCCATAGTCTGCAACACTACAAATACAAAATATTATTATGCATCATTTTTATTAAATTTTATAAAATAAGCAAACAATCGGGCGGCTGCTTCACATGCGAATTTTATCGACGGCGTTGCTTTTCAAATATTGGCTACGGCTTAGCTTATCTCATGCGGCAAACTCACTTTTTTAAATTTTTTAAACAAATAAATAAAACTGGAAAGAAGATGAATGCGGAAAAAATTAAAAATAAAATTAAGGCAATTAAACAAAAATTCAACAATAAAAGACGGTCAACGAAAAGATGAATAATAAAATTTTTGCAATTTGTTTTCTAAACTTCCTTCTCAATTTGCAAAACAAAAATATTTATATTTTCCGTTACTCTAAAATCAGCTGATATAATTATTTTGCTAAACACTTGAAAAAGACACTCACGCTTTGTAGCAAAAAATCATGCTATATCTGCTAAAATTGCAGATGTGCAACCAATGGTGATTTCCGCTATTGTTTACATTAAGCTCATGCAGCGATCCATCTGATTATATAAAAACCTCTGTGTGTGTTGCTTTTAATAAATAACATAAAACTATGTAGTAGTTTTAAGCAGACTACCGATCATGAGACCACTCCACTTGCAGTCTAGAAAGGTCCTATTTTGCTGTGATCAAACATATAAATATAGAGCCAGGCCCACGATGTCAATTGACATCAATCGAAAACACTGAAAGCAATAACCAAGTAATAATATTTGTGATGCTGAGTATTGTCCTGATATGTTTACCTTATATATTTCAAATACGTAGGCAGATTGCTGCACTAGAAAAAAAGACATGGAATTAGGTTGTTTTCAAAGCTTTTCTAGCGAAAAACGGAGCAACTAAATGTATGACCAGCTCCCAATAATTATTTGCTTCTTAAGTTTTTTTCTTTCTCAAATGAAGTCAAGTATCTGGCCTTTTTAGTAGATTAGTGGTTTGATATGTTGTAGGGGAACTTTGGTTCCTCATGTCAAAAGTAATCGAATAATCTACTGCACAATATTGGCAAAATTTTTTTAAATATATATTGACCTGCCTTAATATTTAGAATGTTCTTTCCTTTTTTTTTTTTTTTTGCTAGAAAAGCACCCCGTTTCACTCACTTGTTAATAAAAGTAGAAACTGTAGCAAATTTCTGTGACTTGCATATGTTGCATAATAATTTAAGCATATTTCCAAAGTCCTTGTTAAATCACATAAAACAATTAACTTCATTTGCCATAAAACTGTAAGTCCTGTAATCATTTTCATAACAGAACACTCATCTATGGCTGTTGCAATAATTTGATTTTTGTAATAATTATTGAAATAAATTCGTTTAATTAATGAAATTAAACTTATTACTGTTACATTTTTACCAGGAATTCGTGTGGTGTTCGATAAGCAACACACTTCAGTAACAAATATACATATGTGCGCGTAAATGATTGAAATAATTTATAATAAAATGTGGATGGCATTAACATGTAAGGACGATTTTTTTTTAATCTCATTTGTACATAATTTTTTATGTAATATATTATATAAAAAACTGAAAGACAGAAAACAAATTGTGTAAACATGCACCTGAAAAAAAATTGTGAATATATTTTTTTTTATATATAATGGTTTTAATAAATAATTAATATATACAAATGTGTTGCAAGTGGCAGTGCTGACGAGAAAGTGTTTCGGCTTCGATACAACTAGCTGTCCACCCTGCTAAATGTCTTTGATGTTTTATTTGTCTAATTTAATTAATATCTATCACAAAGATAATATAGAAAGAACTTGAGCCTGATAAACATAATACAGAAATAATTATTTTTCAACTTTACTTTTCTTGCTTTCTGTAAAAGATGTTGAACGCTACAATTTTATCTCAGAAAAAAATCTTTTTCAATTCTAAAAAAATTAAAATCGAACTCAAGCCTGATAAAATTCTAAATTTTATAGTACGACTACAAATTTAAATTAAAGAAATTAAATATTAATGAGTTGAAATAACAATGTACGAAAAAAAATTCATAATTATTTTGAGGAAAACTTTAAAAAATAAAGTGCAGAGCATTGTTTGTATATTCTTAAAGGCACAAAGTACAGGTTGTCCGCTGGGGAATTAAACTACCTTGTTGGCTTATAATTTTGGTTTATAATTTTTGCTTATTAGTTTTGGTAGAGTAAAATAAAGTGGATCTTATATTGATAAGTGTTTTGTCTAATACCGGCAGTTGCGTATGGAATACATTATTAGATAAATTTTCGCCTCTGTTAATCGTTTAAATGCTAGCCCTTTTAATCACATTTTTTATTACATTCTCACACATTTCATGTGGTATTTCATTAATTTCCTCACGAATATTTTGGTTGAGTTGCACCTGTGTGTCTGGTTTGCTTGCATAAATCAGCATCCCCACTTCTAGAAAGAAGTTGTTCTGGAGAGCGGTCTCGTAGTAATTTCATTGTAATCCTGCTTGTAGGCGATGTGGCACCACGTTGTTGCCTCGAGCCCAGTTTTCAGTCAACTCACGACATCGCTGCCCATTTACAAAAGAATTTGAATTAAAAGTATCAAAAAGAATTTGCCACAGAAGGCTTACAAAACTGTTGTGTAAAAAAAAATTAATATTATTTAATTTCTTCCCATACAAAAGAAAGCCCGCCAAGACAAATTTTAAATAGCCAAATGTTTAATGTTTTTCTTGTCAAAAAAAAAATCAACCATACACGTATTAAAAATTACACCTTTTTTATGTTAAATGACATATAAAAGTAATGCGTGTTACTTTTTCTCTTTTAATACATTTAAATTGTATAAAGTCTATTTATCAAATATGTATGTGTGCACATGAGCGTATGAAAGCTTTGCGCTTTTTGTATGCTTCAGTTAAATTGTTAACAACATTTATAAAATTCTGTTCTTATCAGCGTTATAAAAAGTGAAAATACCTGACACTTAAAAGCGTATTTATCTCTCCAAACAAAAGTAAGGGCAAACATTTTTGGGGGTTGGAATTTTATAGGACTGCAAATTAAGTCAACGAATATTTTCATATCGAATATTTTAATAAGCTGCTTGAAGTTTCATGTTTTCATAACTTGCAAAAGAATTTTGAGTAAATTTAATAGTGAAAAAAATCACATGCTATTAAAATGTCCCACTGTTGCTGCTATATGTAACCTGATATCTTGTAAAATACTCCCCGCTGAAAATCCCAGCTTTTTACAACAAAATCCGAAACAGTCCAGAGATGTATGACAACACGAGCAGCAGTTAATTTACATGAAAGACTTCATACCCACACATTGACACGCATAAGCGCTGACTTACCAGCAGTCAAGTCATTTGTTTGTTTGAATATTAAGCGCGTATTTTGACATGGTGTATGAAAATGTTAAAATTAAAAAAAAAAAGAAAAATTTGATAATAAAAATAGCAAGATAAAAAAAATCCAAAAGCAAGCATAACAAGTTTTAATTTTTTCAACACGTACATGTGTCATAAAATAAAATGTTTGCTTTTAACGATGCGTGTGGCAAACGCATCAAATCTCATAATTTTTCGCAGAGCCTAGAAAGCAGGGGCGTAGATAAATTGTCTTATGGTTTATCTTCTATCCATTTTTTTAGCAATTACTTTGAAAAACAAAACTTCAGCTACGTTTCTGCTGGTAAATATTACATATAAATATCCTTTATTAGTGTATAGTTACATTAAGAGCAAATGAAAAGATATGCTGTTATTATGAGCTTAAAAAAAATATTCTTGTGATATTAATTTTTCCGTGCACTATGAAAGAAACATTGCAGTACTTTTATGATTTTATTCTTTGTATTTCAATTTGTAAAATACGTTTATTAGAGCAAGTCCATTTGTAATTAATAAAATCTCTAAATAGCAGGAAATAAAGGTCCCACTACGATAACACCCAGCGAGAAGGGTGGAATCATCTTGAACTGGCCAACTCCCAGGTCATTGCGACTACAAATATAAATCGCATATCAAAAAACTTAGGTTTGACGTGTCCGATTTTTTTATCGTTTCGGTGTGTTTAAACAAATATTGAAATGACAATATTTTTGGGGTTGGATAGTTTATTTGACTCCTCTATGGGAAGGCTGTGGAGAGTTGGTGTAAAGCAAGGACAACTCAATTTTCGAGGCACACCAATACTGACCGCTGTGACTGCTAAGGGGCTAACGAGGAGTCAAATGTATGCTCTACAAATATAAAATTTTTCCTACGAAATTTTTTTCAAGTACGCCGAAATTGTACCTAAATAGGCGGGAGATTTCCATGCAGAAAACACAAAAAAAGATAAGCGAAAAAAAACACCTTAATAAAAATGTGCCTCTAGAATAAGCTAACGATGTGCTGCAACACTCTCTTGGTTTCGAATTTAACACACGCAAATACACGCTGCTTAATATAGCGATGCTTAGAACTCTTAACCAAATGATACTGTATTCCTTTCTACAGTAAAGGGCAACATTTCTGAATAATGTATGTAAGTTTATATATTTCCAGTTGTTTATAAGTATAAATATACCTAAAATAATGCAGAACAAGAAAGTTGTGTTCCCATTTCTTTAGACAAACACTGACAAACAAAAGTTTAAACGTGACTTTTTTCAATGTGTGATTAATATTTTCAACTCTCTTAATAAAGAGAATATTAAGCGATACACTCAGAATACGTAACATCATGTATGAGAAGTATTACTCATACGCCACATTACCTTGTAGTACAATGCATTGAGATATAAATCAGTGGCGTCTAGTTATGACATCTTAAAAAGGGATAAAAAATATAATATATAAAAAATAAAAAGTATTTTTAAAGAAAATTTTAAATAATAAACTAAATTAACGAAAAGGAGAAAGACAAAAATAAAATTTGATCAGTAAAACACAATACTTTTATTGGTAGATAAAATTAATTATTTATTTGCTATAAGATTTGCTATAAGTAAATTGTACTACTTTAGGTTTATTAAATAGGTATGTCGGTGGCATTCAACAGCTGAAAAATAAAGAAAACTATTAACATTGCCTATTTTTTACAGCTAAAGTAATACAACAGTAACTGAATTTTGGCATATTAGATGATTTTTAAAAATTCAACTTTAGGTGTCTTGATTAAGCACCACAGATATATTTTCGTTTGGCACAATATACCATATTAAAATCAAGAGATAAAGAAAAAATTAAAAAGCTTGCAATCGCCTAGCAAGCTTAATATATTTTTATCATTTCATGTTTAACATGTTTGAAAATACTAACGTAAAACGTACTTACAAGTTACTTTTAAATCACTTGAAATACTAAAATAAAAAAATATAGAACTTTATCATTAAATTGGCCTTAGATATAAACAAGCGATGTTGGGCTATTCACTTTTCCAAAAAAAAAAAAAAAATAAAATTTAAACGTAGAGTTGGCCTAAGAGCAGCTGACAATACTTGCAGAATACAATTTGTCAAAACATTGAGGTTCAATATTTAATTGGTTGGCATGGTTTTTGTGGTCAATGGTGCATTTAATAACATGCGTAGAAAACAAGAGTATGAACATTATACCAAATTGTGTGCATAGTTTTTATAATTTTGAACAAAAGACATTAATTTAATATTTAATTCGTTTGATCCCTTTTTTTCTTATATTTTATATATTTATTTGAGTTTAAGTTCTTTTAGACAAAAATACTCAAATAATCAAATTCTAAAAGACCTTAAGCTCAAATAAATATAAAATATAAAAGACATAAATAATATACAGACCAAAAAAAGAAAACTGACTGGTCATTGACCCCAACTGGAACTTTAAATAGTTGCTTACTACGTAAGCTAAATGGTTAATGTACAAAACGATTTCTGTTATGAAGTATCTATTTTTCCAAGTGTAAATTTGTAGGCTTATAAAGTTTCTTTTTAGCCAGTGTTACTTATGAAAAGCTTCAAAATGGCACAAAACTAATAATTTAACAATAAGCAGTTGAAATAATATAAGATCCTAAATATTATAAAAAACTTTTTGAAAAATTAAATCCTGAAAACTTTTAAAATACAAATTACAATAAAAAAAAAATTATTTAAAAACTTTAGCAATAGCGACCGGATATTTTGTTTGCTGTGATTAAGAACAATTGAGTTGCTTTCTGATTACTGTCTGGAATTAAATTTCATATTTAAAGTGTAAAATTATTAAACAATATAAATAAGACAGAGCCGAATGAAACAAAAGAAGTTGTAAATAAGTTATAAAAATTTAGCACATCATCAGACACACGCTTGACCTGTATGCTCGCTACTGGAGTGCACAACTTAACATTTCGCAGACATAATCCAACACTTAGTTATTTGCTGTTAATAAGATGTTACTGGACTAAAAACGTTTTGGAAAGTATTGTTGCTATTGCCCGAGTTATTAATGGCACTGTTTTTTTCTGTTCTGCGCTGCTGTCTGTTCACTTTCTACTCTATTAAGTTTTTCAAAGAGAGCTGAATTGTCCAGAAGTAAACTAAGACAAAGAAAATTTTATTTATTGCTATTAAATTCATATAAATTAAGCAGTAACGGATTGTTTTTCTTCTTACAAATTGCGCAAATGAGTGTGGAAGTTCTAGTGCACGAGCTGGCATTTAGTATTAAAATTTAACTCAGTTGGCACCAGCTCATTCAAGTCAGTAACATTAAAGACGAAAGAATACCGAAACTTAAAAATATATTGAAAATGGTTTGGCATGTTGATATCAAGATGTTGCAAGTTAGATTATCAGTAGACTTGAATAGTTTTTTTTTTTAGAAATGTTTAAGGATTTGATTATACATTTTGTTGCATTTAGAAGGGCAATGAAAATTAAAAGGGGCATGTTCAACCACTTGCAAAAAAATATAGGTTCAATTATCAATACAGCATTGAAATTATCTTCCACGCAACGATATTATTGTTGCTATTATAAAACATAGTCAAAGCAAGCATCTAAAATGCGTGCAACCACAGAGTTCAATTGCTTCTAGTCAACCCTGTATTTCAATATTAATGTGTTCCAATTCGGATACATAATTTTCATGTGTGCTTAGTTACCACAAGCAGATGTTTTGCTTGATAATATTTATGCTACAAGTTTCCATTACTATTCATACTTCAAAACTATAAAAAAGCCAAAGCAACGACTTCAAGCACATTTACTAAGCGATAGCTAAACTTTAACAATTGACTTTTTGTGCTCCTCCTTATGTGGGCTTCTGGCTATGCTAATTTTGTTGGCTCGAATTTCGTATAATAGCAGTTGTCGTGGTGACGTTATTGAATGCGTGTAATTGGCCTCTAACGCATTATATGTGGTATGCATCGATACGACGTAGTATGAACTCTGTGAAACTCTTTGAATTCTAGACTCTATACGGTACTTACTTGTTCGACCTTATATTCATTTTCCTGCTGGCCTTTAATAATAATAAACTCATAGTCAGGGGATATTTGTGTGATATCAAAACGCTAAATAATCATAACCAATTGCTTAAAATATAAAAAAAAACCTTTATGTGGCAAACACTAGATAAATTAGTTTGGTGGTTAATGGGTTAAAATTGTATTATATTTACGACCTTACTATATTCTCTGCAGCTAACTTTAATAAATTTCCGTTTCATCTTTCTGTGACACAAGCTTTGCACTTGAAGCATGAAAAAATTAATTTGATGAAACTAAATTGCCGTGACCTGACTTGTTTATTGATATTGTTGTATCAAAACCAACAAAAAAAACTAACTTTTTGGCAAGTTTGAAGCTTTTGAAAGTTTTTAGCAATTTCTAAAACTTAAGAACTCTGCAAATACTTGCAGAGATGAAAAGTGAAGTAAAAAAAAAAATTATTAAGTAACCCACATCTTTTGTTTGTTTTGCCCAAGCGCATGTACTGTGTAAATGAAACAGCAACGTCATGATTTTAGCGCAACACACCACAAATGTAAAAGCAGAGAAATAAAGTATTTGTCACATTTTCTTTAATACTACACCTTTTAACAGAAAACTTGTCTAATATTACTATTTTAAATCATAGCAAATATTTTCCCACTCGCTGCTACATAAAAGTTTTACCATTAGTTTGTAAGTAGTTTTGCTTCATTTTTCTTCAACTTTTGCTACGCTTGTGTGCAGTGTTAAGTGAGACATTAAACCCAAAGCAGTGGAAGTAAATGAAGCGAATAAGCTAAAAAGCTGTTAGTGTACAGGTCATAAAGAACAGTTTCTAGATCTTAGAGTCTTACAAAAAACGTATTTAAGGCAGCGCGAAAAATTTATAAATTAAATTTTATTTCATAGAAAAAGACTTCTATGAAACAAGTCTTGTCTCCGGTACACAAAAATCAACTTCTGATGAAAAAACTTTTGTTAATTTTTGTTTGAATTCACTTAAATCGTGGACACGCAGCACAAGCAGTTTCAACTAATTTTTTGTATTCATGCTTTTTAAATTCTTTTATTTTAATATTTCACTTGCAGAAATTTGCACACACACACACACACGTGCAAATTTAAATGAATTCAAAAGAAAATTATAAATATATTTATTTCGCTAATAAGGGATTTACCAAAAATAAGACCCGTATTCATAAAAACTATTGAAGGTTTATTACACGTTTATTTGACAAATATTCCGTAGAAATACGTCAAATAAGAGGTTAATAAACTTACAATAATTATTATGAATATGGCCTTAAGACTTTATCTTATGCATTCCAAAAATATTGTTGTTCAATTTTTTAGTTTCCTGGCCAGAGGTGAAAGACGAAAGTTTAGCGATGCCAAGCTGATTGTACTAGGAAACTCGTTTGAATGCACGTGTGTGTGTGTGTGAGTGTGTGTGTGTGTGCGAATTTCTGCATGTGAAATATTAAAATAAAAGAATTTAAAAAGCATGAGCTGGATCCGCGCCTGCCTGACACCCACATGAAACGCAGTTAAGCCTGTAGTCGAGCAACTGTTAATAGGGTTTTTGCAATTCCAAACCGTTAATGATTTAGTCTGTTGAGCCAGGCTCGCTCTAATAGCTATTTGATTATCTGTGAATATATTCACAGGTCCTGGCTTTCCCATTTCATTAAGTTCCCTAATACCCTTCGTAATTGCCCGAACTTCCGCCTGCAAAATTGTACAATAGTCTGGCAGACGAAATAACAGTTTCGTAATATTTTCTATTAAAATACCGAGCCCTATTTCTGTTTCTTTCCCATGTTTGTTTTTATTTTTTTATTTCAAGCCACTTTTTTCAAAAGTCAACTTGCCTCCAGCATTCTTGGTAAAATATATTGTCATTCCTTGAAGAATACTTACAGCAACTTAAATAATGTTTTCACTTTTGTATTCCAAATATTACTTGTTATTAGAATAGTATTTTAGTTTACGAAAAAAAAATTTGGCAAAAAATTATATGAAATAAGTAGTTTTAACAAAAGAATAGTTTTACATAAATTTCTAATAATCTACCAGGAAAAACGTATTATTATAAATTTACTTGTTAGCTTAACTACGCATGTAGTTAAGCAAGTTTGTTATTGCCAGCTGAAATAACAATCAGCTTTAGGAGTTGTAATACAATGGAAATATATTAAGTCACCTGTGATAAATTAATTTAAGGACTGGGATGACAAACCGTCTTGCAAAAGCTCATGTTCGCCAACAAATTGATAAATGTTTACCCACAGACAATAGATTTTCTATTGAATTTATTCATTTAGTGACTACAATTTGTCTGAAAATCTTAATTAAAATTCAATTGTATTTGCTAAGCAACAATGATGCTGTTGTCTTCCGGTACAATATGAAACTGATGAAATGCTTAAAGAGCTGATATGATAATTGATAAACAAGGAAACAAATTTAAATTCACAATTCACCCAAATGTAAAATAAAGCTTGTAATAAAAGGCAATAGGATAAAGTATTAAATTGTCTTAGAATACAGATTGCGTGATGCTTTGATATTTAAATTTTGAGATGACTTGAAAAAAAAATAAGAAAAAACAAAACCTTCTTATTTAAAATGCAGGCCTTCCAGACGGGCTAAAAAGAGCTTAAGAAAAATATTAAAACAATGTGGAAAATTGAACAAACAAAGCCAACCAAATAGAGAAAAAAAAAATTAAATTTTTGAATATTAAATTAAAAAAAAAAAATAATGCGCCTTAAAGTTTGTAGAATATTTCATCCTTTGCCACCATCTAAGGAGTGGTATTTACCGTTTTTTTAGGAAGTAGGAATTACTGTTTGCAAACAGAGAAAATAATTTTTTTTCACCGAAAGTATACAAAAGCCCTCGAAAAGCCATAAATATCAAAGCTGCCGATATTTCACCCAGTTCCATGCGAATTGAGCTTTGTAAAGAAGCTGCTGAGATGTGTAATAGAAAGATGTCCAGCCCATGTGGATCTCTCGCAGTTTGATACCTTTGTGGTAACCGAAAACAGAAAGTGAAAGGCTGGAGAGGGGGAAAGAGAGAGAAAAAGGGGAAAAACTTATAGAAACTAGAAACTTAGGTGGAAAAAAAGGGGGAAGGATCGCGTGGTGGATCCATCCCTCCGATATTAACTAAATAAATAAACGAGCAGTAATAAGTCGTTGTATCTTTCTATACAGTAATATTTTGCGCTCAGGCTCCTTAGCAAGTGACAGTTTCCGTTGAGGTATAAACAGTCTTCTCCTTGTATTTGTCTCTACAATTTGTTTTTAAAGAAACAGCTTTCAGTTATCAATGTTACAATAATCTTAATGTTAGTTCTGGCAACTTATAAGAGTTCTCTCGTTCTTTTAGGTCCTAACTAGAGCTATAAATTACTTGAGTTCAATAGCTTGGGTTCTTAAAACCGTCTTTGCCGTGTACTCTCCAGAGTGTAGAGCACAAAATGATAAAAAAAACTATTGATCTCAAAAAGCACATGTTTGATTATGGTTGGGGTAATAATGTTATTTTCTGTAGCACTATACTATGGTTTATATCATATAATATGGTTAAGGCAGCCATAGCATGACCACATCAACCACTTAGTTTGGTTGCAACCCCATAACTCGATGTGTAGGCAACCATATTATATTTATCTACAACAATAATAAAATCAACCATATATTTGCACCATAATATGTTGCTCTTGGAAAGCATATATTTTGCCGTGTTTGTTTCAACCGATGCCTTACAGTGATTGGACGTATGTCCACGAATCCATTTAGTCATTAAGTTTGAATATAAAGCCATTTTAATCCAAGTTTGCCAACCTTTCTGAACAAGACTTGGTGTACCAATCTAACGTATATATTATTGCTAGTATCTGCTTTTATAATACCTTCTAAATTTGCTTTATTTTTATTTATTTAATTTAAACAAAAGTTTTTTTTTTATTTAGAGAAACTTTTTATTATAATTATTACAAATAAACAAAATAATAGTATAAATAGCAAATAATTATACACTGTCCCATAATCGAGCTCTCTAGTATAAAAATATATAGGTATAAAAATATATACCTATATATTTTTTATATACATTTTTTAAAACTAATTATATTTTTTATACAAATTATATACGAGGTATATCTGTTTTAATGGCGAATGTTTCATAATGAAAAATTATTCAAAACACATTACAACGACAATAATTATAATGAAAGAAAAAGGCAGGAATTAAACAAAAGTGAAATAGTGAAAAAAATTTCTTAACGAATAAAAGCCATTGATTGTCCATATCTACACTTGATAAAATTATTTTTAGAAACACGTTAGAATCTGTCTCTAAAAATAAAAAATCCCTAAATGAAAAATTATTTTGTTGGAACTGAAAATATTATGATGATGTTTGTCTCCAGAAAATTTGTTTGTAGTTGTTAAGTAAAAACCATAAAATATAATTTTATTATCACCACTTCTTTGCTCTATTCTAAAGTTTTAAAATTGAAAACAATTTGTTTAAATTGAATTATTTTCTAAAATTTTACACCCAACATTGGATGTTATTATGAGTTTCATATAAACAAGAAATTGTTATGTCTCTTCCTTGTCTGTTTATATTTCATGTTTGTAAACACATCTTTTATGCAATTAAAACTTTTCTGTCGGTTTATATTTTAATTTATTCTACTTCGCCGAGTTTAACTTCATTAATCCTTTAACTTGTTTGCCAAAAATTTCACTTCCATGTGTGCTGCATAGCTTTGCAAGCATACAAAGGAACAACTTTAAACCGAAAAGTTTAGCATCAATTTTCGTTTTGTTTGTTAAAGAAAGAGAATCGTTCATTTGTTTAAACATTAAAAACATACGCATCATTCTTAAAATATCGTCAGTCATGACATTCTAATTTATTTCTAGGATATTGAATTTAAGTCTTATTTATGCACTTAAGATAATAATAGAGAACAGCAAGCTTAAAGAGGGTGGATAAGTGAAGAAGAATATGATAAACTAAAGGTGGTACTAAAATTTAGACTACATTACTTGAAGAGTTTCAGAGGTTCTCTTTGCTGATTATGTGTTCTGCAATCACACACACGTTCATATACTAGACATATAAAGGCACTCCAAATAACTTTTTTTTTAAACGGCGCAAAACATCGCTTGTAGCTTCTGCTGTGTAGCACGTAGCGCCATCCCGTTGAAACCAAATGTTGTTAACATCCTCCTCTTTAATTTTTGTATACAAAAATTCATTCAACATGGTCCGATAAAGATCGCCATTAACTGCAACGGCCACTTCTTGCTCATTTACGAAAAACAATATCCCATTTATGCCTCTGGACCAAAATCCGCACCAAACAGTGACTCGTCTTGGGTGCTGCGGCTTTTCGATGTATGCTTGCGGGTTTTCTGTACCCCAAACATTACAATTTTGCTTGTTTACATACCTGCCAAGATTCAAAATGAGCCTCATCTGAAAAGATGATTATTTGGCAAAATCAGACAGGGAAGCGTATACACAGCGATATTCGTTCAGCGGAAGGATAAAACTAATTATCTGTCAAACCGCACATGAGCTAAGTGTTACCAAGCACGAAATAAGCACTAGTTGAAAAAATAAATGTGAGATGGTAGACCCTGTATTTATGCTTAATTTGAAAACTTACTTCTCTAACAATTAGTATTAACAAAATAATGACAAATGCCATATCTTAAAAATGTCCCAATGTTTAGGAGCTACGAATTTCATTAAACCTTCTTTTTTTTAAGAAAATCCTTACTACTATATGCTAATGAGCATATAAGAGACAATTGAAGCTTAGAAGTTCAACCCTTATGGTGACCAAAATTCAAATTAATATACTTCTAACAAATTCTGTAAATCTGCAGATATGTCACCAAGTAAATGCATACAAATAGACTGCCTTATAAGTTTTTCAGGTAATTATTAAATTTTGGTAAATCTCTGATATTGTTAATCTAAATTTATCACTAACGTTGTACAGGATTTATGCAACAATACATAAAATGTTGCAATCATCACCCCAAAGAGTCTAACAGCACAAACAGCTACACCGTGCAATGTCCGATAAATTTGATTAACAATATTTTATGCTTATTCCTCAATTTCCTCTCTCTTTTTCTGCTTGCCTTTTTTCCACGTTCGCCACCAGTTCAACGAAAAATTTTCTTTGTACATTAATCTCCCCTACATATATCTTTTTAATTTCTTCTCTGTCTTTATGATATCAATTTTCATTCCCTGTTCCCATATTCCTTTATTCGTATTGCATTTTTTCACGCAAGCACTCTTAATTTTAATACGTAAACAATTAATTTGAAAAATCTCCTTAATTTATATACACACACTCTTATACACCAACAACAACAACAACACTTGCATAAATATATCCAGCGCATTAAAACACATTAATTCCTTTAATAAGGTTAAATATCCTGCTCTTTAGATGCATAATTACATATTAAAAAATAATACACAGAAACATCATAAAACCGGGAGATAAAATGTAAGAATATTTGCAATTATTTGTGTGCATGTAGTCATGTATGTATAAATTGAAAGAAATAAACTTTATGGTCATTATGTTGGTTTCGTTTTCCGAGCAATTTAACTTGGTGGGAAAAAGGCCCATAATAAACCATATAAATGCAGACGTAAATTAATATCAAAAGGTTTATAACTTTTTCTGGGTATAGTAAATTGTTTAAGTAATTTGCATATTTACACAAACACATACATATGTATATAAAAACATATTTCTTGCATATGAACCTAAAAGAGTTTGCTGACACATATAACAGAACTTTCCATAAATATACTCATACCTTGTTCATACATGCATTTCTAATTGAGATAATATTTAGTTTATTGACTTTATAAAACATTCACTTAATTGACTTGACTAAAGTCTACTTACATTTTTTAGTAACTCAATTTGTATCCTGCTTATTCCTCTTACCATACACTTGAGTGTCAACAACAAAACCCTCAAAGCCTTTAACCCCATCAACAACAATTATTATAAGAAAGTTTCAGTTCAAACATGAAAGTAAACACGTAAACATTAATATATTAATGCTCAACTAAGTACATACATGTATGCATGAGCGTTTGAACACCATTGACCATTAAGCAAGTAAGGAATATGCAACATCTTTGTAGCCATCGTTTTTATTAAATCCTATACAAATTGCAAATGCTAAGCGCTTATAATAAGCAAAGGGAAACGTTTGAAAAGTTATTGAAGTTTTATATTTTTTGCTTGTTGTGGATATATATATAATAAAATGTAATTATTGAATTAAAATTTAAAGTATACTAAATAAAATAAGCGAAACTCAATACATACTAATAGAAATAGTCGAACAGCAATCAGCAAATTCTGCAAGGTGTTGGCCACAGGGCTGGGCAGTATTTGAAATAAATGTATTTGAAATACGTATTTATAATACAAATACATATTTTGTATTTGTATTTTATATTTTAAATACTAAGCACTTGATTATTTTGTATATCAAATACTCGTGCTCACAAAATACATTTTGAATTTATGTTAAAAAATATGCGCTAAAAATTATTCCATTCATACATCAACTAAAATCGAAAATTTTGCTACTGTTTTATTTCCAAAAAAATAGCAATGCCACAATTTAATAACCAAAGTACCTGTGTAAAGAAAACGCAACTGAATGCACATACATTGAGAAAATCGCCAAGCTGTCAGAAAGTTAAATGATGAAAAAATAAAATACAAATAAAAACAGCCTTCGACATTTTAATCTAAAACAAGAGAAAAACATATCAATCAAATGTTGACTTGGATAGACAATATATAGTTTTATAGCATTTGGTGAAACGGTTTTTAATTATCACTTATTTCTTAATTCCGTAATATGTCTTTCAATAAAATATCGTTTTCTAATATGAAATTATTGGGATTTTGTCGTTAGCTGGTTTTCTTTATTCGCCATCAAGAGATTGTTTACCTGATATCACTTTTGAAAAACTGGTGTTTGTGAAAGAAAATAAAAATTTTTTTGATCAAAAGTATTTTGTATTTTAAATACATATTTTTGTTACACTGTATTTTGTATTTTGTATTTCAAATACTTGCTTTTGGAATGCAGTATTTTGTATTTTGTATTTTAAATACATGGAAGAAAAGTATTTGTATTTTGTATTTTAAATACACAACTTTCATGTATTTTGTATTTTAAATACGTCAGAGCGTGTATTTTGGATAACTCTGGTTGTCCAAGAAGGTATACTCTTATAATTAATTTGCTTATAATTTTTGATTAAATGAAAGAAAATGGATCTTGTGTTAACAAATCAATTATTTAATGTCAGCCATTACCTATCAAATACAACATACAATAAATATTCGCCCGTGTTAACCTCACAAATGCGAGCCTTCTGAACACATTTTTCATTACATTCCTACACATTTTACGCGATTTTGCATTACTTTCATTACAAATATTTCGTACGATTTTCGTACGGTTTGTATAAACCCTGATTGTCCGATAACGCCACAAAAAGTAGCCCTGTGCAGTCAAATCTGGTGACAGAAAATAAATTGTTGTGCAAGGTAGTCGCGTAGTAAATCCATTGTTATTCTGGCTGTATGCGATTTGGCATTGTCATTGTCAAATTTGCTAAGTCTCTACATTAGGACTGCAAATATGAATTCTAAATACTAATGTTTACCATAATGGCGGCAAAACAATTTTGCCGAACATCCTGCAAAATAAAAAAAAACAGAATATAAAAATACAACCAGTGTCGGCAGACAGCTGGAATTGTCTGAAATGTCGTCTTCTGGCAACTGAACAACACAATAAGTAAAGTAAATTTATCCTTGCCCAAAGAAAATGAAAAATATCAAGATTTCTAAATAGAATTCTTTAACTGATTTTATTTGTATGTTGAGCAATACAAATTTCAAAACAACCGAAAACTTTGAATGGAGTTCGCAAGCTCAATTTTTCCTAACCATGAAAAAATAATGTTAAGCGAAAACTAGAAAAGAAAGTAGATTAATGAGCTCATGACTTATATATAGACTATATTAGTTAGACGTGTTAGCTTCACTACCTTTCGTCAATGTGGTAAAAGCTCTATTGATTCTGCAACTGGTATTGTAGACTAATTGTTTAGATGGCATTTGACATAGAGAAAATAACGAAACAGTTCTGTATAAAATGTGTTACGGCTTGAGCTCAAATCCAATCGAAAACTACTTCTCAAGGACAAAAAATGAACATATGTCGCAATATTGAATCCTTTAAACTGCAGCTTAAACCCGAATTGTGTCAGTTATAGTATTCACATATTTTTCTAAAACAAACGACCATGGATTTTACTCAAAAAGAAAATATATTGACACACATATTGACATGTGAGTGATCTGTATTGACTAAAAAGATCATCAGCGGTTTTGTTGTTCAGCTCCTTTTCAGTACCATAGATGAAACTTTATTTTAATTTCTTGGCAACTTCTCTTGCAACAATTTTCTTTAGAATACTTTTCAGCCTGCTCTCGCTTGTTTGTAAATTTATGGTTAATGCAAGCGGATGAAGCAACTTCTTAGAATCAATCCACAAACTAATTATGTTGAGCATGTTGAGTAAATAATTACTTGCAGTATATCAGTATAGTTTGTGTACTTGTGATAAGTGTTACAAATGATGCGGTTGATGCTGTTGTAACACATGAGCAAGATAAACATCCTGACAGGCGGCAGATGTTTGCCATTATAAATAAAGAAGGGCGAAAAAAAGCAAATAAAAATAAACCAGCAACACAAGAGAAAAATATAAATAACTTTTATAAGTTATGAACAATCAACGAAAATAAATGACTGTTGTAAGAAGAAATTTTAAATATATAATTAATCACTTTGGAGGACTCAATGAAAGAGGCAGGCGAAAAAAATAGGAGCAAATAAAATGGGGAAAAAGTATCAACGTTTAATATTAATGCTTTATAAAAATTAAAATTTTAAGCTATTTGCAATAAATTAATAATGAAATTGAGCGTAAATAAAACGACATCTTATGAAATTTTCTTACATTATTATTGAAGTGTTAGGTCAGATTTTCACCAGAGACTTAAGAACAGTATTTGGCTTAAGGCAAAATGCAATATGTTTTTAATAATGATAAATTTTAGGCCTAAAATTTTTTCCCCTCAACTTGTGAGAAAAAAAATTAATTAATGTTTTACCTACGGTATCCTGACGCGGTGCAAAGGCTTCTTAAGTATTAAATTTGGTTTGAATGTGTGTTTCCTAACTAAATCTATAGAAATATGACAAAAATATATATTGAAATATCCATTGAATTTTCATCATAATTGTAGCTAAACAACAACAGCTCAAGTATGAGGGTTGCCTTTTATGTTTCGGTGTTTGGCAACCCTTTTATGTTGCAATCTGGCAGCTAAAAGCTCTATCGTTTAGTTAGACATTTTTGAGGTTATGCATACTCAGAACGTTTTGACACAAGAGAGCTATTTGTGTTGATTACAGTAAATTAAAAGATTCATATCGGCCCAAAATTGGAACGAAATCGTGAGCATTTTCATGCAATTAGTTTTTACAATTACAAACTAGTAATTACATTGAATGCATTCCTTTAAGTCTACAAAGAGTGGCGTGCTTGTTTTGCTACATTTGAGGCAAGGAGAAAAGCGAATCAAATATATTTTTTGTAGTAGTAGTTATAAATCATATAACCCGATTACAATGATAAATAATAATAAATATTAGAATTTTTTATATATTTCACGTCCACACAGGGCTTTTACTTTAAAACATTCTTTGAAAAATTAAAGCATTTTTTTTTATTCTCTCTTTGCATGTCCTAACCCAGCAGCTAAATAATCTGTCTTGCATATTTCCGTTAAAACGTATACATTTTTTCTTTAATAACCTTTTTAACTTTGAATGTTTTTGCACCCAACAACGCTGCTCACAAAATTAAACAAAGAAATATCAAAACTGTCTGTGTTTACTTTATTAAAAATAATAGCAAACATTATCAACAGAAGTTTAGATGCCGGATATTGTCTGATACCAAATGGAACAAAACTAATAAAAACAAAGAAAAAAATAAATAAATCTATATTTATGCATAATACTTCAAGGAATAACTTAAATAACTGTATGGGGATTTGCATGATACATGAAAGTTGTAAAAATAATTTTAAAAAAATATTGCACTTCTGACCAGATACTGGAAGTTTTTTTAAACCATATGTTTTTTATTGAATATTGAAATGGTACATTATGGATGAAAAATAGCCCGGGCACATAACTGGGCCAAACCGAGAGGGTTGAAGGCCAACACGGACAAAACTGAAATCAGTCTACTAACAAAAGCCTCACTTCCTTGAAAGAAAGTACAATAAACATTTCCGACATTGGAATCATTATGAATCAGAAATTGAAATGAAAATGCTACATAGAGGAAAGAGCTCTCGAGGCTCATCTCTGTTGGCTCATATTTTCTACAACTAAAAAATAAATGCTTAAACTATTTCGCAGCACCTTCTTCAGATCTTCGATTAGCGTGGAACGACCAGATTCATGTACATTTGTAAGCAAACACTTGAGACCGTTTTTTTTTCCAATAATGATAATGGTATTTCTTACCACCTCAATGTTAATTTATATTTGTTTGATAAGCCTTCAATTTGTTGCTATAAGTACTTTTTTACTTTTTCAAATTTGTTTTTCATTTCGTTAAGTAGAAGCAATATCCGTTTTTATTTGCAACTTTTGCCTCTGAAGTGTTTAATAAATTTGTGTTCGTGTTCTGAATTTTTATACTCTTTTAAATTTAATAGCTGTATATACATATTCTGGAAGCAGAAAATTTAAGATGGGGTAAAACAGTTTCACGTAAAAGACTAGTGGAACGAAAAATATGAATATATTCTGTTTTTTTGGCGGGCCAATTTAGTATATTTAATTTTAGATTTAATATTTAGTACTACCATTTGATTATTAATTATTTTATCGTCAAAAGCAAAAAATAATCTAACCAATAATGATTACGATTACTTTTCATTATTTAGCAGCTATGAGTGAAACGAATGAAAAATTATTTTCAACGAATGTTTTTTTTTATATATAGAGATGGCTTTTTATATCCCACAAGCAAGCAGTTATAATTGCACTTGATATATTTTACGTAAGGTTTTAAACTTATAACCAAACTATGTGATAATGAGTTATTCTTATACAACAATTGTTAATAAATTTATTAGTAATGTCCCATCTAACATGCTTTGCACATGATATCTTAATTAAAATTTACGCTAAGCGTCTGAAAGAAAGGCCAATAAAGACAGATTGTATACACTGATGTTAATCTTATCCCTTATTTACATTTCTAATGAGTATTGCTGCCATCTTTCATTCATAAAAAAATACTATATATGTAATTTTTACATATTTCTTTAAAGTGAATGCAACACACGACATTCGCTGAATAACTAACATCAAGAATAAAGGTAAAATGAACTCATTCATATCTGCAACTCAACTAATAAACAAACATGCTTTTGTAAGCAAATTTTGTTTGAAATTCTACAAACTTTGCAGAGAAGTACTCTGCCGCAAGACATTAAAGTAATTTTTTTTCTATATTTTTTGAAAAGAGGACCCCCTATTGCTTATAAAAAGTGAGCATAAAGATGTATTTTATATACATATGTATGCTTTTTTCGTTTTTGTGCAGCAAAGTGATGAAGATGCACAGTGAAAAATTAAGTTGATTTGTAAGAGTCCGGGTAAAAAGCGGTCTTAGTTTATTTATGTCAGCAAATTGACAATAAGTAATTTTATATACTTAATTGAGCTGTTAATTATCTTAAATCAATACTTAATATAATTCATTTAGTATGTCTGTCCAAAATCGTTTTAGACACTTATAATTTCAAGGCCAATAGCTTAAATCCACTGTATATATTTTTTTCTTGTTTTTCTTGAAAGTTGTCTGAATCAGCTCACGAATTAATTTCTTTTAATACAAATTAACCTTAGCAATAAGTTGGCAATGTTTGAATTTGTGCTCCAAAATGAAAGAGAAAAGTAGATGTACTACCCCACGTGGTTTAATCCACTACTAAGCTATGGCCAACAGATAGTCACTGATATAAATCACTCTACATTTTTGTGTTCAGGTCATATGTTCATGACAACTTCGAATAGGGTTTTCGAAACTAATATGAATATATGTAGTTAGCTAAATGGCGCTATTCTAATATTATTTTTCTCTCTGAAAGTTGGAATTTAAAATGATATTGAATTTCTGCTTAGAGTGCGCAAACTCCACTAGTTATAGCATTATTAATCTTTCTTTTTTTAGTCGAAATCAGCTGTACGACTCACTGAAAGCTTTCTGTCTTTTTTTGTTTTTTTTTTTTTTTCGAAAAAGACTGACTAAGCACAAACCCTGATTTTCTATACATAAATTAATAGAAACTAATGAGTATTTTATCTGTGTACTTGACATGCCGGTAAATGCTCCTGCTGCACGGGGCGGGCCCAAAGCAAACACGATGCAATTCGTTGGTGAGACTAATGCCACTGATAGTAATCATACAATAACAAATACTGTATAAGTCAAGAAAAAATAAATAAACTGCTACAAAAAAGAGGTACTCGTATACAATTTATGTCTGTATATCTGCACATTTGTTTAGCATAAATACTGTGTTTGGCTTTGGTTCCTTTGGTCTCTTCGTTTTCCATTTATTTTCCTTCTTGTTAAACATTTTTAAACATGAGTGTTATATGATTTTAATTGGTTTTCTTTTGGTGAAGCACAATTTATCAAATACACAAGTGTGTATGTGCTATTTACAGATCAAATATTATGATATGATATTTTTTCTTTTTCTACATATTTGGTTTATCTGTGTTAAGTGTAAACATGCAATACATACATATGTACACTCATTCATGAACGCAGACACCATGGGCGGGCATAAATACTTATGAAAAGAAATAAAACACATGAGGTAACGATTTGAGAAGTTTACAAATACTAAAATTTGGGTAAGAGAAATGAATTCGATTGTCCTCAAACACTTATTTTGATTATTAGTGTGCAAAAAATTTTTTCGAAATTTGAAGAATACTCTAAAACAACAGAATAGCAGAAAAATGTCTTAGTTTAGGTCCGAAAAATTACCTCCATATTTTCTGTCGTAAAAATTCAGATTTGGAAATCTTAGGTTAAGCACATAACTTTTAAGTAATATTATTTCAACAATGAACTTAATTATTTATTCGCCATAAGAGCCAATTGAAATTTATTTCTTTAGGTCTAAAAAAATAGTCCTTAATGCTTTCTGTCTTTTTCCAGCCTTTTTGATAATTTCAAGAATACAAGTTGTTGGTAACCAAAGGTCACCTGTTGTAAGGAAGTGCTATAAAAAGTAATGGTGTTGCAAGACGTAAAATGCTTTCTGTATAAAAAGTTTGTTTGAGCATTTCTGATTCTCATTTTGTTCATGAGAATTTGGGAATAAATAGTTGGGCTTCAAACATACTTTTAAAATTCTTCAAGTCTACTGATGAGTTGTTTAGCAGCAACGAAATGTCGGCGGCATATAGACGACATTAAGGTACATTTTTTTAGACCTAAAGTAATAGTAATATTATTTCGACATCAGATAAAGCAATTATTTTTCAATACTCCTGGCTTTGAAAATTTTCATATCTTAACAAAACTAAAATTTACTTGGGATTGTTGGATTCTCTTCAACTAAATGAAGAAACTTGAATGTACTAAGAAACACAAACAAAAGTAAAAACATGAGTTGATACTCTCTAATGTGAAAAAATTATCTCTCTTTTTTTTTAATGCGTTCGTGTGTGGCAAAGGACTCCCTAATTCTATTAAAACCATCATTATCTTCTGTATTCGTTTTTATTACTCACAGGTAATTGTATGTGCAAGAGCACATACAATTATAAATCTAAGCATTTAAATTTATTGAACACAAAATGGAAATTTTCTGTACATACATGTTCAAGTATTTCACTCATTTTGACTTTAAAATTTATGGCATTTACAACAGCACCATAAATACTCACATTATGTAGAGTTGTGTGAAAGCGTTTGTACATATACATACATATGTATTACACACCCATTGTTCCAGTCATCGTTAACGGAATTTTGTCTGGTGCTTATCGCTTCTGTTTCAGTAACACATAATATATAGCTATTTAATAATTTTATTCATGATCCTTATTATTCTACGTGACAGATAACAATGAGTTATAGTAATGTAAATGTGTACAGCATTCAGTTTGTTGCAAAAGCTGTATAAGCAGTTGTGTTTAGCAACAAATTCACCGAGCCAATTCTTGCTTTGATAATGGTATGATTTAATAATAATGCAAAAGATTTGCAAAAAAGCACCATTTTGCAAAAGCACCGCTCAGCGAATCAATTATGTAATGAAATTTATTGTTCATATTTTATTATTATGTATATAATTTAGTTAAATGTTTTTGACATGTCTGGCAAAAATTTGAATAAGTTATTTTTTTTAGAATTAATAAATTCAATATCACATCTCAGGTATTTATTTATAACAATTTTCTTTGTGGGCAAATCGCAACCAGAGACGGCCACTGATGTCAACCTTGCAAGCACATACAAGCCCTTACACGGATCTTTAAAATTAGGTGTAGATCCTACAGATGTTTTCTGTCTTTTTCAGCCTCAGCAACTAATCAGTAGACTTGAAAAATCCTTAAAAAAATATTTACACACATATTCATAAAAACTATTGAATGTTTATTGCACGTTTATTTGACAAATATTCCGTAGAAATATGTACTTCAAATAAAAGCTTAATAAACTTACAATAATTTTTATGAATATGGCCTTTAAAATGTAAGTACCTATTCCATAATTTCCATGATCATTCTTTTAAGAATTTTTCGAGTTATAATTATCTTATTTGTCAGCAGTTGTCTATGTTTTTATTTGCATAAATTTTTCAAAGTTTTAGCACTTGAAAAGAGTTTTTGTTTGTCAGCATTTTTGCTCACAGTTGCTTAGCATCAACGAAATGTTGGCGGCATATAGATGGCGGGAAAAAGACAGGAAATATTTGTAAGGTCAGGGACCTGAATTAATACATTTCATTTTTTACTAAAGTTCATTTTTGATTATGTTTATTTTTTTTACGAAGATATATGATCCATATTGGCGCTTGCGAAAAAAGTGGCGGCGGGCTGAAAATACATCATGTCATGATTCAACATTTTATGCTCGAGACCAAAACAATGTACCCTCCAGTTCATAAAAATTATTTCAGGCTTATAAGACTCTTATTTGACATATTTGCATAGAAATTCTGTCAAATAAGAGTTTAATAAACCTAAAATATTTATTATGAATAAGACCCTTAGTCTCAGCAATTCACTGTATGAAATATATACTTACAGCTGAATATTTTTTATTACATCAGTCGTTCTTAACATCATGTTAGGGGGCACTAAAAGGACAAGTATACTTATTTCAAAAGGCTATATCAACTTGATATATCCAGCAATGAAAATCTGTCATAAATTGCAAACTCATATTAGATATTTTGAACAGGCCTACATAAAAGTGGAGTCATCGCTAGGCTTAACTTTGCGCCACCAGTTGTAAGCTAGAATATTACAGCTTTTATTTCTAAGCTCTTCAACAAGCTGGAGTTCTTTTTCTAAACAAATATTTGTTTTAAATTTTTTTTTTTTTAAATAAATAGAGTTCATTTGTTGCAAACCAATTTGGTCGTGATTTACCCTATTTATATATTAGTGCTCTTCCTTACTAAATTTAGTACCAGATTCATGTTATCACTGCATAATAATGAAAAAAAAAAAAAAAAACTGAAGACAACAACATAATTTTAAATTTTTTTATTGTTTTGCAATTATTTTATCACGCGATCGATGTCCAGGGACATCTTGAGCCTGGCAGTTGGTTTACTTAAGTTCATGTTTAGTCTTCAAGAAAAAAAAATAAACTTATAGCTTATTATGCCATAGATATTTAAGTAACATATTATTAATTAAATGTTCAAATTGTATCAATAAAAGAGCATCTAGATCTCAATGATGCAAATAACAGAACATGTGAAAAAAGCTTTCATATAAACAGAAAGCACAAATAACAGTCTTCTGAGATGATAAAATATCGTCCAAGACTGCAAAAATATCATTGCTTTGATTAATGTTAATTAAGTATACAAACAGAACGTAGAATTGCGTGAGCTTGGGTTGCCGAGTGGTTAAAGCGGCTGTGCCAAAATTGTGAAATTTGACACGTCCAAAGTTCATAGGGTGCTGATGAAGGATGTTTGCTACCCAGAAACAGCCGGTTGTCCACCTAGCAAATAAATTTTACTTTTCTTTACTTAATTGATATTGATTAAAAAGTAGTGAAAACCCAAGGGTTGAACTTAAGCCTGAAAAAGTAATTTAATATAAATGTATTACAGAAGTTCGATAAAATTATAAATTTACAGTAAAATGTTAAACAAAAAAATAATAAAATCCGATTACAGGAGTTTCGGTTGTCTTATTTGTCAGCAGTTGTCTTTGTTTTTTATTTGCATACATTTTTTTAGAGTTTTAGCACTTGAAAAGCATATTTTTGTTTGTCAGCATTTCAAAGTCTCAAAAAGCAAAAAAAAAAAAAAAAAACAAATAACAAAAAATAAGAAGAAAAATAAAGTTTTAACCCACTCAACTCCCGCAAGTTCTAACACAAATATCTATTTGAAAACTTCTCGCTGGCGAAACTGAAAATTTGCATAAATTTTACATTCATTTTTCTAACGCCCCGTGCTTTGTTGTTACTAAGCACTGATTTATGTTGTGCGAATAACATACAGTAATGATACATAACAGTCTGATAAAAAATAACAAATTAAAAAATACTAAACTAAAATGTTGGCCACATAGAAATTACATTTCAATAGATGATAAAAAAAGAAAACTAAAAAACAACGTAAAAATTTAGTGACCTTACAACTCTAATCAAATAAAGCAATCGCCGAAAACAAACACGATTTAGGGGAATAGAAACGTAAGGATATGTCTTATCGAAATCGGGGTTGAAAGCAACAACAACAAAAAAAACACTTTGGTTGAAAAAAACCCAATCAACTGGGTTTTTCGTACGAATTAGCAGTAGTGGTTTACTTAAACAGATCACTGATTATTATTAGATTTCACAATACCAAAATAATTGTTTTGTCGGTTTTGAATACAACTCCTATAAGATCGGATTCAGTGACATGGTTACAGTCACTGAAAGTGAATTTTGAAATAAGGTACCCGTTAATTTGCATAAAAAAAAGTTTAGTTTCACTTCTGCCATATGCAAGCTTATGATGAATTTAAAAAAACCAGAAGTTGCTTGAGCGAACTTAAAAATTTAAATGACTAACTCCCGATTTTTGACTTGGGATTTAAATACAAAATTAGTAAGTTTTCCTTAAAATTTAAGTTGGATTTATTTAAGCTTTCTGTTTTACAGTCTAAAATTATTTTTGGTAATTAATTGTACTAAAAGTACGGCAGCACAATGTAAGTGTCAAAAAATTATCGATAACTCTATAAAAAAACAGCTGTTTAAATAAATTTGGAAGCAAGTGAAATTGTGAAAAGTTTAGAAAATAATAAATTGTTTTGTAAAAATTATTAAAATGAGTAGCAAAAGTGATAAAAGGATTCCCTAATTTCACTGCCAAAGAAGTTGATTACCTTCTTGAAATAATAAAAAATCAAATTATGAAACAAACAAAAAAACATGAGCAATTTTCTTAATTTGCAGAACAAAACCAAACTGTCAAAATCACATGGCAGTACGAAGAACTTAAATCGATTTGAAATGGGCACGGCAGGCCGTTTAAACTTGATTTAAATAGCAACTGTTTGACTCAATTTTGTATTTAAATCAAATTTAAATTGAAATGGCATTTAAAATCCAAGTCAAAAATTGGGGGTAAGAGTATATAAGCATAATTAAGTCCAATGTTAAGTTATTCCTACCAAAAAAAAAATTTTTTGGAACGAAGTTCCTTAACGCGGCTTCCTGGTAGTGGAAATTAATAGAAATCGTCACGAAAGCGTGTGAGCTGTTTATATGTATTGGTGTACTGTCGACAAGCAATTGTGTATGATGGGCGGTGGCTCCGTTGACAGCAGCGGATACAACTACTAATAAATAATAATTAGTTGGAAAACGTTCCAAAAATTTAAAGAAACATAAAATTTAAAAATTTCAAAAACAACACAAAATAAAACATACATATTTCACCTTGTATTACATTCAAAGATGAAAACCAAAAACGTAAGGAACTTCGTTCCTAACGGGGGTCCCCCGACCGCATTTCTTTTTTTTTTGTATTTTCCTCCTCGCCGCATACGTAATTTTCGGCCCCATATGTTTTACTTCACAACCCATCAGTCATCAATAAAATTTTGACATATCAAAATAATTTGTATGAATAAACATCAGGCCTTTCGACACAAAATATATACACTATCTTGAATCTTATACATTATTATAATATATATAATGTAAATATGTAAAATATATTTTAATTATACATATTTACATTATCTTAACTTCTGTATTCAGGATGCCCCCCAAAATTTAACGTCCAAACGAAAACTAGTGATTTATAACAAATTTCTAATTTCTTTGTTGCCTAAACTTATTGTTAACTTTTCTATATTGTTATTATTCCTTAGAAATTATAAACAACAACTTTTTGACTTTTCCTAAAGGGCTGAAAATGGAACAAAAAAAAAAAATTTAAAAGACTTTTACAAAATTCTTGTTTAGCGTTGGCTATTATTTCCATTGAAAACAGAGTTTTGCTCTTTCTTGCTTTCAATTATGGCCTCTGAACTTCTGTTTGGCAGCCATCCCAGGACGTAAAATCTGATGCGGGATGAGTCGTAGGTAGAGCAGTAGCTGCAATGGCAAACTTTTAACAAAATTGTTGTACAAAAAAAAAAATTTTAGAACACGTATTAAAAAAAAATTTTTGTAAAAAAAAATTACAAACGGTTACAGTAGAAACTATGTAACATTTTTACGGCATAATTTGTATGAAACTTTTGTTTATGTTTGCTGTCATAAAAATTTCGTTAAGTATTTAACCTGAATTAAATATGCAAATCATATGAATTAAATATTTAAAAAAAATTAATTTGCAAGACATTAGTAACATGCTGATATAAAAGTTGGGAAAAAAAATTATTCAGAGGCTCTCCATGTACCAGTTCTGTTTGTTTGTTGGGGTGCATTCTGTAGTGATTTCTGGGCACACTTCGAAAAGTGATTTTATAAGGGTGAGCGTAGTGAATAAGGTGATTTGTTGCATTTTTGAATAGTTATAAAATCACATTTTGAAGTGACCTAAGAAAACTTACAGGTTTTCTTTTTTTGTTCGCCATGGACTACAACAAAACAGAATGGGCGCATTAGGACCCCTAAATAATTTTAATGTTATTATAAGACGAAAAGAATTTTCCTATTTTGTTTAAAATTTATAAACGAAAAATTTTGTTGAGCTGAACTCAACCTTTGTGATATGCTTTTCAATTGGAAATTTTTTTTTTTGCTTGATAACTATACGGCGACTTCGGTTTAAATGCTAGAAAATATCATCTTGCTTAGAATGAAAAAAATTTTTATTCTCACAAACAAATTTCTTTATTTTATTTTTATTGCCAAGAGTACATCCATTTGTAGTCGATTGCTCATGGAATCACAAGATGCATTGCAAAGAGAATTCGTTGTTCAGATGTGCGGCTCGTCTGTGGAATAATTAGACTACATTTTCTGTTGGGCGGGTTCAAATCGAATTTACTCAAATACTACTGAATACTAATCTAATACTACTCCCTCTTTTCTCCTCTGATTAAAGACCCCAATAATTTAAAAAGATTTTTGCAGCGGTTTGTGATTAATATTTTAAATATAGACAAGAAAAGTAAATGTAAAAAATATTACTTTAGGTCCAAAAAAAATAGACCTTAATGCTTTCTGTCTTTTTTCAGCCGTCCATATGCCGCCGACATTTCGTTGCTGCTAAATAACTCATCAGTGGACTTGAAAAATTTAAAAAATATACTTGAAGCCCAACTACTTATTCCAAAATTGTCAGGAACAAAATGAGAATCAGAAATGCTCAAACAAACTTTTTATACAGAAAGCATTTTACGTTTTGCCACACCTTTACTTTTTATAGCACTTCCTTACAACAGGTGACCTCTGGTTACCAACAACTTGTATCCTTTAAAAAGTATCAAAAAGTAAAAGTTTTTGAATATTCAACAATGAACTTAATTATTTATTCGCTATAAGAGCCAATTGAAATTTATTACTTTAGGTCTAAAAGTTCATTGTTAAATGTAAAACTTTTTTGGCTGGGGAAACACCACGGCTATTCATTAAGCGATCTTGGCTGAAAGCCAACGTTTTACCATGAAAATATTTCTCAATTTTAAAGAATTACCCCCTAATTCATAAAAATTATAACAGGCTTATAAGACGTCTGTTTGACATATTTGTATGGAAAATCTGCCAAATAAGAGCTTTATAAACCTGTTATAATTTTTATGAATTAGACGGTTAAAATCGAAGCTAAATAAATAAAGCACTTATAATAATTTAAAGTGTTCAAAATATATTTATTGTAGTTTTTATTTATATAGTGCAAAATATTTTGGGGATTTAAATTTTAATTAAATATTTTAGCACACATTATTTTGAATAAATAACTTTTACTGGCCAAATTAAATTACTTCATCAGCATTTCTATAACAATTTCTCAAAAACAAAACAATTAAAATATTATAATTAAACTAACAAGCTTATGCTCATGCACACAAATATTCTATTTTTTTTTTTATATAATTTTATTTGCAACAAATTAGTAACTGTGGTTTTTCTATGCTGAGCTGCTGCCACAACTTCGCTAGGGCAAAATTTTCAACAGTAATAAGCTTTTAATTAGTGAGCAAATATTTGTATGGTTATTATGTTGGTCACGCATAAGTATGTTTTTATTCATATACAACCATATACAAAATATTATTAATACAATTCATAAATTTGAATGGGAAGTCAACCAGCAAAAAATTTGCCAAATATGCAGAACAGTAAAAATAAATACATATACTTGTATATGTCGCAAAGATGTGTATTTTCAATCCATAATTATGACACCAAAAATATTGACCTGCACCTATTTATTTTAATTCTAGGTCATTGTAAACTAAATTGCACTTGCTCCAGGTCAGGTAATATTCTATATCCTTTAAAAAAGGGTTTAAATTTAAAGGTGATCCCCTATCAGGCTTTTGCAGTATAAATTTTCGTTCTCTTAAGAGTCTCTTAGTCAAAATTGCGAACACTTTTTAATTCTACAGTACTGCAGTTAGAGCATCACTACTTCAGTTTAGTTCAATGCACTAATCTACTCTACTCTACTTCGTGCAGTGCACTACTTCAGTTACTGCACAACAATACTGCAGTAAGCGCACTAAACAACTTCCGTTAGAGCACTTCACTACTTAATAAATTGCATCACCCTTCTTCTTCAGTTTAGTGTACACTTCTTCCGTTTAGTGTACACTTCTTCCGTTTAGTGCAGTTGGAGTACTGTACTACTACAGTTAGCACACGATCTACTTCAGTTAGTGCACTTTATTTCTTCAGTCTAGTGTAAACTACTGCGGATAGTTCACTGAACTACTTCAGTGGTCGCACAACACTAAACTGCATTACTGCAGTTAGTGCTCTACAGTAATGCAGTAAGCGTACTATGCTTTTTCAGCTTAGTGTACACTAACAATTTTGCTTTGCAATATTTTGCAGTTCTTTTTCTAGATTGCAGCTGCTGTATTCTGGCGGTCATCTTATAAAATGAATTCGCCTTTCATTTCAAGCCATGCATGTTCTTTTTTTTCTGTTTTTAGCCAAAAAAACGCAAAAATATACACCAACTGCTGTTGTGCAAACAGAAATAAAAATAAATTAAACTTAAAATACTTGCAAAACTTTTATTTGTTTGTTGGCAAAAAAAAAAATTATTTTAAAATGTTTAGTAGATGACGATAAAAAAAAATTTTTTTTGTGTCGAACAGGGTGGTTATCATGCTGCTTATGATTTTTGAATGTTTGAAAGAGAAAGGAAATGAATGGGTTTCTTTTATTTTTTATTATCAAATAATTTAAACAAAATTTAATTTTTTTACACCGGTATTCATAAAAAATAAAACATTGTTGAAACACATTTTAGAACAAATTTTTCATATAAAATTTTTTCTAAAATGTACTTCAGCAACGTTTTATTTTTTATGAATACCGGTGTTAATGTTTTAAGTTTTTTCTTATTTTTGCCTCGCTATTGTGTTCTTACCTTTTACCTCTTTAGTCTTTAAAACATTAAATCACCATCACCAGAGCTGCTCTTATATGGAGAAATAGTGATGGCTGGTTGGTCTTTGAATAATTTACAACAAAGTCGTTAATTTTAGTGAATTTGGCTATCCTTTGCAGCTTCCTTTCACTCCAGAACTCTGGTCAAGTGGCAGTGGTTGATGAAGCTGTGGCCAGGGGCGTAGAAGAAAAATGTGAAATATTGCTTATAAACAAGCAAAGAAATTTAATTTTTCTCTTAATAAATAGCACAAGTTATTTTCATTTATGCTACCATAAATATACTCCTCAACACTATAAACACATAATTGCCCAATTCACAAGCTGATCGTATTGTTGTTAAGTCGTATTTGGAGAGGAATATTCAAACACAATTTTTTAAATTCAAATAAATTTTCAAACAATTTATGTTTCTCTTTAAGGATGGTGTTTGAAATTTTCTCTCACGATACAACTCAACTACAATACGACCAGCTTGTGAATTGGGCAAATGTTTAACAAGCGCTGGATCCAGCGCAAAGATTCAAAACGATGAGCCAGTGCCAAGATCTAGATTCTGCAGCAAAGTTTAATAATTTTTTTCGACTATGCAAGAGTAGTGACGGAGTCGTGCTGCAATTTAATTTACAGCATACACTTCCAGACCTCAAATGTATAGAGCTCTTTGATTTGGAATATGTTGATTCAAACAAATCAATTTATTGTATGTTTATAGTAGGGTCTTACCTACAATAAATATACTGATAAATATTTCGCTGTTGCTCATTTACGAATAGCGCTTTCTCTTATAAGAGCTTAGTATAACGTTCATGTACTAAACCATCAATAGTAAAATCGATTTGCTTGCTGATGAACGTTGTGCCTGAACTGAAACATTTAATATTCACCTTATAATTTTTTGCTCTCCATGTCACTTTCGCCACGGAAAATCTTTTTCAATTCAGCACAAGTAAGGCCAAACTAAAACGCAATAACTTATTATAAATTATTAGTTTTAAAAATTGACCATAAAAAATTATTTTTTTTTTTTTAATTAACAAAAATTATTTTCTTATTTCAAAGACAGATGACAAAAATTATCTGAAAAATAATTTTTACAGCAAAATTTCTATAATCTCCTTTCAAAACCCTGCGTTTCTGTTTACATTTTGGTTTTTTGCGAAAAAGCAAATAAAATCCTCGAACGTTCAAATCATTGCGGTGACGAAATGCAAACAGGAATAGAAGAAGAAAATAAAAAGCGAAAGGGATAGAAGTGACAAAACCACATTTTTGCAACAGCTACTGAGCCAGCAAAAAAAAAATTCTGCAGAATGTCAAGTACAGGTTGCAGAAGATAACATTGATTAATCTTCTGTCCACTCTTTGAAATCGCATCACATCTAAACTCTAGTTAACATTATTGTTCACGACACTTGAAATAACAATCCTTGCAGTTTCAAATGCTAAAAATACAGCAGGGGAAACACATCATCATCAGCAGCAGCCTCATCAGTACTACTCTAACAGAAACAAAAAACAAGACTTGAACATCATTGTGCTTTGAAAAAGATGTAAAGCACAGAAAAACCCCAATCTCTTTATAAGCAAATCTTCTGAGGTGTAAATAATGGCCTGCATTGTTAGAACACCAAGTCATTTTTAAAACTTGAAATATTTAAACTTTTTTTAGTTCTTCCTTTTAATTTAACAACAAATATTTAAGTTTCTTGCAGCCCAACATTTAACCAGCGATAATCATGTTTCTAGCAGTTTTTCATTTACTAACAAATTTAAGTTGAATTTTTTTCCCCCACTTGAAAGAGTTTTAAGTCATTACAGTTGTTATTGTCACTGGTTTAGTTTAACAACTTTAATTCAGCTTAAAAGGGAAAACTTGGCTAAAGGCTTCCGGTGTTGTTGGTCTTGCTCTAAAAGTGTATATTGTTTGCTAAGTAAACAAACCAAGTAACCAACCAACCAAACAGCTCCTTCTCCGGCACTTTATTTCTAAAGAAAATTATAAATTATGTTCGCTTATTGTTACATTGACGCGCAGCTACAGACTCCCGCAGATGACGTTTTCAGTTCGTGGAAAATTTAATGGTCTCTAGAGCGTAGTTAAAGTTGGTGATTTTATTTTATCTCTTCTCTTTTCTTTTTTTTGTAATAGAAATTTTAATGCTAAAGGAGTTTACATTGTGGAATACAGAATTTCAAATGTTGTTTTTATAATTGGTTTGGGAAAATATTGAAACAAAATCGTCACTGTTTATGTTGTTTTTAATTTAAAGCTTAGCATTTAAGAAACAAAGCTCTGCCTCAAAGTTTAGCAAATATATTATTTATAGTTTTTCCTAACAGAGCAGAGTAAGAAAGAATTAGATATTAAGTGTGAAATCAGTAAATTTTCATTTAAATTTAATTTGTGGTTAAATGTAGTATCAGTTGTGGGTCTTCAGTGTAACCGCATGTTTTCACTAACAAAATTTGCGAAATGCCTTCCATACAAAAACTGCTTTTTTATGAAAACAAAAGAATCATTTTTAATAAAATCCATTGGTTTGGTAGATTTCAAGCACATGATTGCTTTTTTTTTATTGTTCAAATTTAATCACTAAATTTAAGCTTCTCGTGTTTTCTTCGAATGCAAAAACATTTACATTTTGCTGAATTTAGAGGAAAATTATGTTAAATGCTTGCTGTAATTTGGTTTTCTACGCAGTTCTATGGTATGCAATATTTGTCAAATTACAACTTTCAGACAAACATTTTGACAAATCTGCAAATGCAGGTCGGTTTGTAGTCTTCTTCTCTAAATATTTCAGTTTTCAAATTTTGTGCGCCCTTGATATTTTAGAAAATACAGTAGAAACAAGTCATACACCGCGGGGGGTTTTCTACGCAGTTCTATGGTATGCAATATTTGTCAAATTACAAATTTCAGAACAACATTTTAACAAATCAGCAAATGCAGGTCGGTTTGTAGTTATCTTCTCTAAAGATTTCCGTTTTCAAATTCTGGCCAGAAGAAGTCCACAAAATTGTCTACACTTTGTAAGCAACATCTGTTTAGTTTGCTGCAAAACTATACACATACATTTGCGTGTGTTTTCGATTTTTCTGTCTTTTAGTGTTTTTTTTTTTAAGAATGCAGCAACATCAACAACCAGCATAAATACTTAAAACAAAAAACTCTTTACAACCACTGCTGCAACAGTTTGCTATATACAAACTTGAAGCACGCATAGTGTGCGTCAGAATGGTGGTACACAGAAACAAATATGATGTTCATTTTGAAGTCCCCATGTTTCTTATTCAAAGCCAATATTTTGAAAAATACTAGACTTAATCTTTTTGGGTTACTCATTTAATTAGATAATATATGTTTTCGGTGCATACAACGGCTGCAAAGATTTAGTTTGCTTGTAGGAAATCTGATCAGTTTAATAAAAACAGTTTTCTTTGCTGCTCAGGAGCAACGTCAAACTAATAATCTTTTTAAAGCGATATTCTAATATTTACTTTTAATCAGATCATATTTTTATGTATATATTTTTTCTCAGAAATTAATTAAATTATTATTTATTTGCTTAAAAAGCCAATTGAAATGTATTAAAATAGACCTTATAAATGTTTTCTGTTTTTTTCAGCCGTCTACATGCCGCCGACATTCCGTTGATGCTAAACAACTCATCAGTAGACTCGAAAAAGACAGAAAACATTTGTATGATCTATTTTTGGCCCTGAATTAATACATATCAATTGACTCTTAAAGCAAATAAATAATTAAGTTAATATTTAAACATTCAAAAAACTTGTACTTTTTGATACTTTAAAAAATACAAATCGTAGTAATCGATGGTTACTCGCTGTATAGAAGGTTGCAAAGAAAAGTAAAACACTTGCAAATCGAAAAAAAAATTTTTACTTTATTATTATAATTTTTTGGAACGAAGCTCCTTAACGCGGCTTGCTGGTAGTGCAAAGTAGTAGAAATCATCACGAAAGCGTGTGAGCTGTTTATATGTATTGGTGTATCTGTCGACAAACAATTGTTTACAATAAATATTAATTAGTTGTGAAAACGGACACTATCAGTTGATAGATGTCGCTAAAGCAAAGTATGTCACAACAAAAAACAGCAATATTGAAAAATTTTCTTCGTTTTGTAGCAGGTTGGCAAAAAAAAAAAATACTGCATGTGTCAAAAGTAAAAAATAAAACGTTCCAAAAATTTTAAGAAGCATATAAAATTTAAAAATTTCAAAAACAACACAAAATAAAACATACAGATTTCACCTTGTATTGCATTCGAAGATGAAGAAAAAACGCAAGGAACTTCGTTCCTAACGGGGGTCCCCCGACCGCATTTCTTTTTTTTTTTTTTTTTTAATATCTGATTCTCTCTTTGAACATGGGAATTATGGAATAAATAGTTAAGTTTTAAACACTCTTTTAAGTATTCTTCGAGTCTACTGATCAGTTGATTAGCATCAATGAAATGTCGGCATCATATACATACATATAAACGACTGAAGCAGACAGAAAACATCTATTTTATTTTTTTTATAGCCGCAAACATAAACTAGGAAAATATTAGCGGTTTTCACACCGAGCTTGTTAGTTTGTTAATCGTTAATAGTTACTTTTTACACATATTTTGTTTTTGTACATTTATGGCACTACCGGATTAACATTTAACAAATTAACGACACGGCATCCCTCATAAAATAGTTGTTAGTTGGTAACTCATAATCAGCTGTTGCAGTTTCTAAATATTAAAAGTCATGTGTGATACATTTCTAAGAAAAATATTTATGTTTTGGCAATTTTCGCGTATATTGAAAGTAAATATGTTGGTAAGCATAAATTGTGTCGGACCAATAAATCAGCTAGCTTACTACGAAAGTTACCGGACTGACAAAGTTTGAAAAATGCGGTCGTTCACAGTTGGTAACTTCAACAAATATAACAAACTACCGAGTAACAAATTAACAAGTTCGGTGTGAATACCGCTATTGTAACTGAAATTATTGAAAATTGCTAATTTATCGGGTTATAGTTCTTTTTCTTTTTTTGCTTCAGAATCAGCAAGTGTTACCTTGTGGTACAATGGTAGTGATAAGCATTTTTAAGAAAGAAAACAAGTACTAACATTGTAGGCTTGTTTGCTGGGGCTCACATGATGCTGGTTTCTCATCCGCTACGAAACTTATCAGTGGCCAAATATCTTCCAAACCAAATTACAGCTAAATAAATAGTGTTTGCTTTCTTTTTATATTTTTTAATAATTTTTTATCAGTGTATTTTCTTAAGTATATCTTTAAGACACACGAACTACCACATTGCATGTAACTTGCAAATAAGTATATTAAAGTATTGCAACTATTTACACGTTTGTCTGCAACAACTTAAAATTTAGAGTGGAAAGAATTTTAAAGACTTAAAAGTGCTGTAGAGTAAACCGACCTACATTAAACACCATTAAAACGAAGTGCTATCGGTAAAATAAGAAATGTCTAGGAAATCTGCACACATTTAGTGTAATAAATGAATACGCTATATAATAAAAATTAAGGGAAATATCGTAAGACTTTTTTTCAGAAATGGAAATGATTCTATTTTCCTTTAAAATTTTAATACAATTTGATACAATTCACAATATTCCAGACAAGCAAAACATATCAAAAAATACAAGAACCTCAAAATAATGAATTTGATATATTATAGAGAAACATTTTTTGAAGACATGTCAGACTAATACTGCTTTAAGGCTGCATAAAACGTGTGCGATATTTTATATATTTGAAAAAATATTTAATACAGCTTCAGATCGTTTTTATATAAAAATTTTATTAACAATATTATTCAATATTTCGATAACAATTTGTTATCATCTTCAGGATAATATTTGTAATTCTGAAGATGATAACAAATTGTTATCGAAATATTGAATAATATTGTTAATAAAATTTCTATATATAAAAACGATCTGAAGCTGTATTAAATAGTTTTTCAAATAGTTAAAAAGATCAAATAAATATTAGATATTTTATATATTTATTTCTATATATTTAATTGACTTCATTTTGTTAAGGCCAAAAAATTAACTTAAAAAATTTTATGTTAGAAATTATTTAAAATTAGTCATGTTCTGTCAGGCACTAGATCCGCTTTACTTAATTCAAATTGAGAAAGATTTTTTGTTGTGAAAATTTATATAAAAAAAATTTATTTTTTTAAATATCAACTCTATTTCTTTTAAAACATTTTGTCGTCCAAATGTAATGTTATGCCAGGGCCCATGTGTAAAACACTGCACTGATGTTGGTGGTAGATAATATTTTTGAGTATGTAACAATGTCAGCAAATTGCTAAAAATAAAATGGTTGCAAACACAACTCCCCTGACATGTATCTAACAGCACTCAATTTGCCATAAAATAATCAAAAAACTTAACAAAACACTTAGATTCTATATTAAAAATATTTCTTTGTACCAAGAACAAACATACGATTCAGTTAATAACAACTTTATTTTAAACCTTTTCTGTGTCATGGAAAGTATTTGTCTAACAAGTTGAGGGAACAGAATTTGCACGTTTATGACAAAATAAAAGGCAGTTTACTTTTGATTTAATAATTTAGTTTAGTACCCAACCGATAAGAATCACTAACGGTTTCGTTAGATTTCATTTATTGCCTTCAGCTATTCTTTACAACAAGCAAAAATAGCAGCCTTTCAGAGCATTTTTTGGCCTTATTTTAGTTTTTAGAAGTTTAGTATAATTTATTGTTAAAGAAAACCTTTCCTACTTTAATGCTTTTTTCAATACGTTAAAATTCTGTTACGTTTTTTTTTCTCTATGTTGCGGTCGCAGGAGCAAAACTTTATTCACATGCTTTTTAACTTTGACACGCACTAAATTTGTCCCCACGCGGTTCATTTACTGTTTTAGAATTTCTTGCACAGCAAAAAAACGTCACTATAAATTATTGTCGAGAACTATGACGTCGCCTGTCAATGAGTTAAATGGCAAATAAATCGAAATTTTGTGCTGTTGTGTAAGTTTGTTGATAAGAGCTCTTGTTTATGGTTTTAATTGTGTGATAGTGAGAATATTATGAGGCATAGTTTCATGCCTGTTTATACAAAGTTAGATTTTTGCTTTGAAAATTTAATGGCATGTTCTTGCAGGAATACTTGATTGTGTTTCTATTTGAGTCGTTATTGTTGTTGCTTGATATCTAAAGTGTGGTTAAACTTTAAGGGCCTTAATCATAATAAATAATTTTGTCTTATAAAACTCTTATTTGGCAAGTATTCCATACAAATTTGTCAAATAGCAGCATTATAAACCTGTTATAATTTTTATGAATAAGAGTGAAAGATTCGAAGCTTGTTTTTAATATTAATTAATTTTAACGTATAGTTTATTTGATCTTTTTTTTTTTAATAATAAATTAAATTTTTAGGCTTAAGATCTTTTTACAAAAATGTTTGCATCAAAACAAAGATATTTATTTAGTTCAATATTTCGCCGACAATTTGTTGGCTTCTTCAGGAATATTAAAAAAAAAATATTCCTGAAGAAGCCAACAAATTGTGGGCGAAATAAATAAATATCTTTGTTTTGTTGCAAACATTTTTATAAAAAGATCTTAAGCCTTAAAATTTAATTTATTATTAATTAATTTTGCTAAGTTTTCTTTTTATTAATTAAGTAAACTATATTTTTGGGATTTGCTCTAAAGCTGCTTTTGTCTGTCCTGAATATGGGCTAGTAATTAATTAAGTAATTAAGTAAACTATATTTTTGGGATTTACTCTAAAGCTGCTTTTGTCTGTCCTGAATATATGCTAGAATGTTCTCAGCAATGAGCTTAAAGTAAAACTGTCTAACTGCAAATTTTTAAAAGTACAAAACTTTTAAATTTTAATAAATTTGTTTGCAAGCAATTTTCTAAAATTAAGAGAATGTTTGCTGGGTGTGCATGTAGTATAAGTTATAAAACTGTGAACAAATTTACATGCATGATATTTGTTGATCAAAATTTTAGCAACGTCAGCATTATTTGAATTCGTATTACTACTTGATTTCCTGTTGCTAAATGGCTTTGCGGTAGGAAAAAAGGAATGGGATTGTTTTTTTCATGGCCAGCCGTTTAAAGAAATTACAATGATAAGAGGATGTTTCACACAGCAAATAAGTGAGAATATTGACCATCCTTAAATACATATTTTTTTTCTTCAAATCTTTTTTGGGCGTTATTTTCGATTTTATTTCAACAAAATTAGGAAATATTTTATTTCACCAATATTTAGAAGATTTTTCTTAAGACAAAAGTGTAATACTCAACATTCTAAAAAAACAAACTAAAAAAAAGCTGGGAAGATTTGCTATTTTGATACTATACCATGACGGTTTCACGTACACCACTAGGGCAAGACTAATTTTATGCTGTTGTTTTTAATAGTAGTGTATAGCCTTGCTACTATCTGAGATCTTTAGTACTGACAGTCTATATTTAATTTTTCTGATTAACTTATAATTAAAACCACAGTCTTTTTCCGATGATAAGAATATACTTTGTTTACTCTCGCTGGCATACAATTGATATTCAATATAATTAATAGATAAAAACTGATTGAACAGCAGTTTTATCAGCTGCAGTGGCAGCCCTCAGCCATCATATAATTTTATTGCGAAATATAAATCTTTTTCAGTTTTGAGAAAATAAAATCGATCTTAAAGTCCGATAAACTAAAACCAGTTTTAAATTCCGGTATTTTTCTACACTGGTTTTGTAACAAAAGGTTAAAAAAATATATATTTCTTTTCATTGAATTACTTTATTTTATCAATACTTGGCCGTTAACGCTGCAGTAAAATCTTTTATATGAATGTTCAGCCTTATAGGAATATAAAAAAAACATGTTTTGCTGTCCTCAAAGTGTGTCTGAACGATTTTGCGTAAATTGGTTGTGTTTGACATCTTTCTTTATCACTTAAATCAATAAGGTACCTCCATAAAAATTTCGCTGACTTCGCATACGGAAAAACAATACACGAGCACATAAACACGTGTGATTGTGTGTACATGGGTGTTTTAGTGTGTATGTGTGTGGGAGTGTTTAAATGTTTGGCATGCCAGGCAATGCATACTAAAGGCCATAATTTATGGGCATATGATGCTCAATGTTCCACAGCTTTGATTCATTTATTTAAACAATATTTTTATTTATTGTAAAAAATTCAAAAAGTCAGAATATATACAAAAATCGTTTGGCCATGCAAATGTGTTGGTATGTGGACGAGTGAATGTTGGAATTGTAGCTGTATCCACCTTCGAAACCATTAGCACTGCTTAACAGCTACACAAATATATGCAAACGTTGGCATCAGGGTAGGTCGATTTAGCAATCAATTTTGCGCTTTCCATTTTTATTTACGTAATACATAAGAAAAATATTAATTTTGAGGCATCTGCTTTTGAATTTTTTTTTTGTTTTAGCTTAGAAGCCTATTAAGATCGTGTGATCAGTATGTTTGAAAAGAACATTAGAGAGAAAAACTTATTGCGTTTAATCATATGTTTAGCCCCCAGTATATTGACACCCGAAAAATTAAATTTGGCCCCTATCGTACTAACTTGCGCCTGGGTGTCCGTTAAGGGATCACATGTGTGATTGGCCCCAATTAGTGTGTTCTCTAAATTTTATTTATTTATATATATTTTTTTGTATACACGCACATACCCACACCTCCTTAGAAGCGATCCCATATGAAAGCAGAAAGAAAATTGTTAATCAAACGCCTTGAAAATGAGTTTGTATTTGCTATGTATAAGTGAAATCTTTTTTTCCTATTGCCAAAATCTATCAAAAAAATAATCAATAGCCCAATATCGACCCTGTCTAATGTACATGTACATAAATAAAAATATACACGTTTATAATTATTTGAATCGAGTTCCACCACCAGCAGACCATTTCTTGTTACTGCCATGTTATTCTCTCTTTCAGCGCCATATCTACTCTAAGAAAGGCTTCACCATGCGCACATGTTTTTTTTTCGATTGCCATTGCTGGTATTTTGCTAACATTAACTTTTCGGCATCAACCTTTGTACCCATTTTTTTAATTTTTATTTGTTTTTTTTTTCGATTACTTGTAGCTCAGCTTTTGTTTCGTTTTTTAACGTATGGGCTCAGAAAAAGTATTTTTGCCAGTTCTTGTAGGAAATATGAAAACAAATTTTTTTTCTAAAATTGGTAAATTTTATATAGAATCTTAAAATATTTCTTCTGGAAGGAGTTCGTTCAGAGAAAAATAAATACCGAAATTTAAACAAATGGCTTAGTTTTTGATAAAAAACAAACCTTAATTCTGAAGAAGATCTTTCGACAACATAAGAAGAGAAGACAATAAACAACCTTAACGATTAAGAGTAACATATATTTTGCTTTCCTTAAATTTTCTACTCCCTCAGTATTCAACTGCAGTTGCGAGTCTTGTCAATGCAAAATATATAAATCCATTAAATGGTCAACTGCATATCAAACATGACGATGGGCGCAATGAATTCTGTGAAAGCAAAAATTAAAATGTACAGGTGTAACAAAAAACACAAAGGAGACTAAAATGGTGGAAGTGAGGATTTTCATGAAATTTTAACCTGAAATGTCAAAGTAAAAGCTTACATGTTAATTACACTTTTTATAGTTCATGTACACACAGGCTCTTTATCGCATGAATATATGAAATAAAAAAGCCAAGAAAAGTATGGTAAAAAATTTTATTTCTAAAATTGTGGATATGAAAACTCTATCATTCAGAAAAGTAATGAATTGAGTAAATAAATATTGTGGACAAACTTCAAGTAACCAAAAAGATTTATCAACTCAAAAAATAAACATTTAAAGAAACATTAAAAGAAAACGTGGTACAGAAAATATAGAACAGTGCAAAAATAAAGAAATTGTTAAAATGTTAAGAGTCCTACTGCATTTAGGTATTAAAATTATTTATACTATTAACGATTTTGACATTGAAGAGTCTTATAAAAGACTCGAAATGAAAACCGGTTGATTCGTAGATTCAAAACTCAGAATACTATTCAGCAATTCTACCTTATAATAGATATAATGCTTTTTCTTGGTATTTTTTACCAGCAACAATTGTGCAGGCAGGTTATTGGACAAGAAAATTGGTGTTTTGTTTTGATATTTCTATAAGTGGCATGAATTTGAACTTGTTTGTTTAATATTTGGTACTTACTTATTAAGGTGGGATCATACGATTGCCCAAATGCACCAATTTTTGTTACAATCGTGTGTTAGCACAATTTATTGGCTCATGCGACAACCAATGTTGTTCCTATTTGTCTCAATCAAATACAACCCTGATGCGACAACCGTGTGAACACTTGACATACAACTAATCACCAATAAAAAATCTAAAAATGCACCAATATTTATTGTGTTCTCATGCGGCAAGCAAAGAAGACAATGCCCGCCAATAATATACATACATACATATGTATACATTTATTTAGTTTCCAAATTGCTTAAACGCGTCTTCCAAACATGATTTCTGCTTTTCAATCAGTAAAGTTCAATTGTTGTTAATATTAATTTTTTGCTTTTTCAGCCCGCACATCATTATAATAATAGCCGAAGCAATTTTCTTTCTGTCTAATGAAAAAACCATATTTTTAACATTTAATTAATTTTTTTTTTTTTGGGAAAACAAAGTTTGTCATCAGCTACAACAGCTGTTTCTCAGAGTTGCCGTATAACATAACAATTGTGTGACTATAATGCGGCAATTATTGGTACTAAATTGTGTTGCGGCAATTTGCGACAATAAAATATCAGTAAAATGTGACAATCATATGATTGCAGAGAATTTGATTGGAACAAATTTTTTATTATGCTCAAATTCAGCCCAATAAAAATTGTGGTGTATTGCGGCAATCGTGTGATCCCACCTTTAGTCAGTAATACAGCTATTTATTTTAACAGGCTGAAAAAAAAGTGGTGAGGTTGATCGCAAAACAATTGTTTTTTTTTTTTTTGCTTAGCACAATCCTGAAGGACATCATTTTAGCAATCTCTTATTTAATCGTATAAGCAATATTGTTAACCCAAAAATGTATGCTTTACTTTTTGCACATAATAATAGCCATTAATGCTTTTGTTGTATTAATCATGCACGTCAAAACCCATCAATGTGCCCAATAGTGTGTGCGATGCATTTTGTTTTAAAGAGGCGTATGAGTGATATTTCAAGTGGTTTAAATATATGTACCTGCAATACGTTTTGTTAAGCCCAATATGATATGCAACATATTTCGTGTTAGTAAGGCGTATGAGTGATATTGAAAGTGTATAAAGTTTTTCCAAGGTAATCATCCACTGTTCTGTATTATTAATTTCCAAAATCATAGAAACTAAAAGAAAAATTAATTATCAAAAGTGTGCAGATGTTTTTGAATTTTTAAAATATTTTTCTCGCAGATTTTCTAATCTCTGCTTTTTGCATCCTCTCAATTTTTTTTAGTGTTGAAAATCTTGTTTTACATTGAAAATGTTTTTCGCCTTTGCAACAGTTTTCTTTTTTATAATATACTGCAATTATATTTTTGCAGTACGCATGTTTTGTTATTTCCATTTTTGATTTTTAGAAACTGTTAGTAATTATCCGTTGTTTAAGTTTCAAACATTCTATTCAACAATAACAATAATAATTTCATGCAATTGTTAATAATTTTATTTTACCTCTTCAAAATTGAGAAACATTTTTTGTAGTAAAATTGGATTAATTGAACGATTTTTCAAAAGACGATAAAAGTTTTTTGCAGTTTTAGATCTTTTGTACTAGTTGTGTTCGTTGAAAAATATCTTTTCAAGAAAAGTAGAAATAACAAACTAAGAATGCAGAGGAATAATTATTTTTTTTTAAATATCAATATGCATTTCATAGCATATACCCACTGGGTATCGTCTTCGACAAAACTTCACTATTGTAGTAAATCTAGAAACAAAAAATTAACCATCAACACTAATCTCTGTATAAGCTTTGGATAATTTATTAATAAACTTAACCTTACCATCCTCTAAACAAATAAAAAAATTTATTTAGCCCAAAACACAATTTTGCTTATTATCAAAGAGTAAAATAATAATTGCTGAAAAGAGAATTAATCTACATTTGACATGAGCTGTCATAATGTGTCAGTCCAGTAATTCTACTAAAATATCCATCAGATTAAGCACTAACACAACCCTCAACCTCGATTGACAAACAAAATCAGTAATGAACAGCAACAGAAAAAGAGCTGGGGTAAAAGAGGCAGCAGATAATCAAGTATTTAAAAACCAAGCAAAAATGTTGATTACAAAAAAATGTAGAACAGACAGAATGAAAATGCATACGCAAAAAGGGTAGAGCAAATGAAGTAAAACAAGAAAATAAAAAAATAACACAACATGACAAAATGTTTAATGAACCGACAAAAATGTTTCCAAATATCTTTTAATTTTTTTTACTGTTTTTATTGTTGTTGTTGTTATTGTTATTATTGTAAAGCAAGCATAGATGGATTATTTTGAACGACGCTACAAATGGCAACAAATAGAATTTAATTTCTGCTGCCCTTGCTAAAATTCTGAAATATTTTACTTGCACAGAAATTAAGGGTGAAAATGAAAAAAAAGGAGTTTTATACATAAATACGATTCAAAAAATAACAAATGAAATGTTTTCATAGAAAAACTTAGAGTAAATTATAAAGGCTATTTATTGAGTGTAGGAGTAGAGGTGATATTGATATTAAAAATTTAATGGACAATGTTGGTAATTTTTTTTTTATCAGAAAAGCTTGAAAAATATTGACGTTAAATTCTTAACGCCAGAGTTAATTTCAAAAATCCAGCTCTTTGCAAATAAAGCAAAAAAGGCAATAAAGAAACAACTTCTTAATCTGACTCCCATATAATCTTGTCAAGTACGTACTTACCCCTTGGGAATAATGCTGAATCTGTACCAGGCAGTACTGTATAACAATGTTGTGTTATATTTGTTTAAAAAAAATTTCCTAAAAATGTAAAGAGCAATCTAACGCTTTAAATGTTTATCTTAATCAGTTTTGATGTCAACCGCACAATTTTTAATTTAAGCAAATAACCTCTTTAGTCGTTTTCTTATGCAATCTTGCAAGGATACTTCCATTAAATTTAACATCAATACTCATCAGCTTTAAGAGCTAACGATAGATTTCATTGCAGTAAAGTAAAGCGTAAAGTGCATATGTGTATGTGTAAATTAAAATATAAAATACATACGATTACGCAACAAAAATAGCAAACAGCCAAAAGAAAAACTGAAACAAACCCCAAGAGTAAACGCCCAGCAATAAAAATTCACAACCCCTTTGCAGCATCATCAAAAATTCAAAATTTTATATTTATGAGCAAATATGTGGATAAGAGGGTTTGTGCGCATATTAGTAAACATGTCGTCACTCTAAATGAAAACGAACATGCTTAGCTTTACTTACAGTTCTCTTGCGGAAAAACAAAAAATTGGTACAAAATCAATAAATCTCAAATTTGTTCGACGCTATTTTTATATAATTCTCAAGCCTGTGGGTCCCATAATTCTAGTCGCTAATTTAATAATATTAAAACCATAATAAACCTTAAGCCAAGTTTTACACCTTTCCAAAGCTGTACCCATTTGCATCCAAGCCAACGATAAACATGTATATGTGCATGTTTAAATGTACATGCAAAAACTACAGTAATCACTAATACCAGAATAGAAAGCGCATATAAAGATGTCTGTTTTTGATTATGCGAAGCAACTCCAATCAGTCAATTGACTTAAAGCATTTTTTTATTTACTTTTCATATGAACCAGATTTATGAATTAATATATAAAAATATAATTTTTATAGTTTTGGAGTAAACATATGAAATGTATTCTTGATGCTAATTTTTCGATCTCTGTTCTTTAATATTTTGACCTTAAAAAAATTCCTGAAGACGATACCCATTGAGGTATCGAATTATTGAATGAAATAAAAGTTAAAAGAAAACAAGTGACCTCAAATATCGAAATACTGAATGAATAGCAAGTTAAAAAAAAATACAACCTCGAACTTTAAGTGAAAATAGTAAACATATGAAACTTATTTTAGTTCCTAACTTCTTTGCTCCTGCCTTCGTAGTTTAATCATTTGCAGTAATAACATGACAAGGCAACACAATCTTACATAACTACATTTTACTTACATTCATGCATATAAAGTCACATACATAGGTATACGTACACGAATTCATAGACTTTTTAGAAAATTGTGTTTGCAATTATTAAAAACAAGCAAGTCGGAAAAAAATTATTTTACTCCTGGGGTTTGCTTAACTGTTTCTGGGTCATTACCACAAATGTTTACACCTACAAATAGAAACATGCACAAACATGTTTATAATGATTTTTTTTCTTTACTAACCCAGTACACTTTTCAACTTGGATAACGTTTGGCAGAGGAATAAAGTAAAATGTTTTTGTGCAAACAAATGTCTACACAAAAACAAACAAATTATATTAGCACATTACTCCTTTTTTCAAACAAACTATAATGATATGCTCCTGCACAAAGTTTCACAATGCCAAATTTTTGGTTAACATATATAAATATGTGTATTAGTTTATCGGAAAGTTTGATTTAGAACGGCTTAGAAAGAAAGGGCTGCGGAAAAACTAAATTTAGCTGTCTACACCACATTAAATCATTCAGTAATGGTTGCTTTTAAATAAGCCGGAAATAAGCCAATGGAAGTACAAAAAATAAGCGTAAAGAGAAGTGATCGGAGAAGATGAGTAGAGATTAGAAGAGAGGTAAAGATTGGTCTGAAGAGGAGAGGAGAAGAGGAAAAAAGGGGTAAGTAGAGAAGAGAAGAAAAAAAATAGAATAGAAGAGCAGAAAAAAAAAGAAAGAGCAAATAAGAGTTGAGAAGAGCAGAGAAGAGCAGAGAAGAGCAGAGACGAGAAGAAATACTTAGTTGTTCGGTTGAATGTTCTCCGTGCTTATAAAAATCTTGTTATTATTTTATTTTTATAATTAAAATTATCCGCACCTATTTGATTTAAATTGCTTTCATTGAATACCACGTTAATCAGCTTGAAAATCATTAAACCAAATTACCGCAGCGGAGTTCTTTGCATCCGTCGTATAATTTCATTAAAAAATTATTCCTCACATACACATTGTTTTAATCTGCTGCATAAATATTAAAAACATGCTGTGATTTGTTGTGAAACATGCTCTCTCATAATAATATAAAAAATGTGAAAAATTATTGCAAAATACGGAATTAAAAGCAAATAGCAAACTTATGGCGAAGCTTGGACAAGAGTAGTGCGTGCCAACAATTTTATTCAATTTTGACTGATGGCAAATTTATGTTTTTGCCAAACAATGCCAGCACAATAACCGCTTTGCATGAAAGTTTAAAAGCGACTTAATGAAGTATTTTTAATGAATAGTTTCATGTATAAAATCATTGTGAAAATCGATATTATATAATTAAGTAAATACGGATACTAACGATTATAACTTTCATAATAAAATAAATAACAAGCATAAACTGTAACAGACATAAAAGTAAAAAATACAAACGACAGCATCGTTATGAAAGTGATTTATTGAATCGTAATAATAAATATTTAAAAAAATTGTCATGTTGGAAATTAAATGAAGAGAAAAATATAAAAAAAAAAATGTCAAATAGATTGTTTAAATCAGTGAATACATTTGCAGAACGAGTTGTAAATGTATTCAGCTGAGTGTACTATTAGCACCATTTCTGGGCAAACAGTAAATGAGTTTTCTCTTCCCCATGCCGCAAATGGCTTGATTTCAGTTGCCTCACTGTAAACGAAGCAAAATTTTTTTACAATATTAATTAAGTGAAACCCAATTTTTAATATTTTGCTGCTTATAGTATTTTTGACTTAACAAACCTTTTTAATCGTAGTTTTTCAAGTTCCCTTTTTTTTAGAAAAAAGCTGATACTAAAAGTAATGAAAGAGTTCTCTAAACTTTACTCCGTATTGCGCTATTTATTATGTCAGAAACAATAAGTATGTAAAAGTGTATAAAGGGTAAGTCTGAATATTTAAATTTTTCATTATTTTCCCTAAAAATAATAGACTCAGTATAGCAAAGTAAGCAAATTTTTCTTCATTCTTTCGAAACCTTTGTCAGCTTCTATTACTAATTATTGTCATAGAAACTTACCTTGAGTTTTTTTTTTCTTCAACTGCATACAAAACATTTTTGAGAAGAAAAATTCTAATAGCTCTTGCATAGTTGAAGCATTTTTAAATTTTTCCTATACTTCTTACTCGATATGAAAAACCCTTGTAGTTTAAGACCTTTTCACAAACTAAAAATAGTTTCCTTTTGTTATGTTACCAAACTTGTTTGCAACTACATGCATTCAAACTATATATCAGCTTATTGCCAATTATATGATAAAATTGTGTTTTTTATATTTTTATATTATTTCTGTAGTTATGTATTGTTATATTTTCATTTTTTGTACATAACAAAATTTATAGAAAAAAAAGTTCGACTTTTGCTCTTTTTCCTGTTTTGTAGTTGTAATAATGTATTGCCAGCAACAGTCGCTACTACAATACAGTCAGCATGAAAGGAATAGAAATTACAAAAAAAAAGGGAAATAAAAAAAGTTATTTGTAAACAAGCAAAAATATTAATAAAGTTTTACCCAAAATTTTTTTATTGCTTATTTATTGATAAAGTCGGAGAGAGAAGCGAGAGAAAAAAGTATGCAAAATTAAATAATAAAATTTATTGGGTTTTTATTTATTTTAAGATTGTTTGGCTTCTGGAGCAAACAAAGTTTTACGAAACATAGTAATTAGAAAAAAGGTTTTGTAAGGTGTTATCAAAGCAAATAGTTATTGGGCCCTGACAGTAGTATTAAAAAAAAGTAACATATTTTCCTAATGATGCGACAAGGGTTATAGCTTCGAACATGACCCCGACATTATTAGTATAACTTTATAATTACTTATTTTTGTTTAAAGTCATATCTTCAATTTAGAATAAAGCAGTGCTTCTAGGCCACTACGTTCACAAAGTTTCTATTTTTGACTGTCATTTTAGCTGAAACCTACTTATACTTTCACGTGTTGCAATATTCGGAAATAATACAAAACGCAACAATACATGAAACATATAACAATAGCCATTTATATTATAAAAAAATAACCATATATGTGCTTATAGTTCTCTATCTTTTCATGCTACAAAAGGTGTACGATGTTAGATTATAAATACTACAGAAAGAAAGAAAGAAAGAAAGCAAGTGATCACTTGGTGGCGAACAGAGTCGAGCTGCTTACAACGATCCACACTACTAACGTTCATGTTTGACTACTTTTATTTCCTTTCGATTCAATACTTGTTAGCAGGCTTCGGGCTGACTGTATCTCTAGGCTTCCCGAGCTCTTTTTTCCCTAAGAAGATTTAGCTTACTATTCCCCCAGCGATCTTCTGACCAACTATTCTCCCAGCGATCCTCAAACGAAGTGTTTTTTTCAGCAGTTTCCTGACTGACTGTGCCATCAAACACTTCTGCTGATTATTCGCCCTGTAGACTTTTGTCGATTGTGTTTTAGGCAGCCATGGCTGGCACTTTCTGTCGACTGTTTTGCCAGCCACTTTTTGAATGACTGTTTGCCCAGCAGTCTTCGGCTTGCTGTCCCCCTAGCGGTGACCCCTAAGTGATAACGTGAACAATCTCATCATACATGAATACACAACTGTACGCATTTCATTTTGATTCGCTTGCCGGCTACTGCATGTAAAATAGAAGAACAGATTTCGTTTAAAAAAATTGGCTGTGCTTCAAAGAAAATTACCAAAAGACAATTTAATTGCACTATTAAACAAGTGTCCTGTGAGCAATCGCCGTCTTATCAAATGCCACTATTCCTTAAGGAGTATAGCCATATGCAAGCGCATAAGAAAAATCGAAGAAAAAATTTAACTACAGTCATCACAAGCTGCAGATCTTTCACTGCAATTATTTATGTGTTGGTGCAATGAAGAAAAATAACTATTAAATGAAACTAAAACACTTTCAAATTTTGAACAAGGATGAAAGTTAATTTGAACATTCAAAGCAAACTTTGTGATTTTTAACTGTGAGTTTGATTTTACTTTCTGAAAATTGAGAAGAAAAAAATTTCGTGGCAAAATTGAAGGAATTTAAATTGGCCGGACGTATATACCATGTCCAATACTACGCTCACCAATATCCAAATTGCTTCGAACACAGGCCATAAACACCTCTATACTGTTTATTAAGCAACCAACGATTATTAGACTTTATTCATTAATCAAATTACATACTTAACCAAATTGTTATTATATTGCTGAAACGATTATTCATAAGCATTAACGGACAAGGAATTTATTTATTTGAACATTAATTAATATTTCTACTGCACAAATATCGGAATTCAGGGGTATTAAGAACAAAATTCTTTTACTGTATCTGCTGCAAGTCCTATTGCAATTAATGCTAATTGCCACTTTGGCAGCTACCACTACGATTATGCTGTTATGTATTGTATTAATTCTTAACTAAAATCTTTTGAATCAGAATATTTTACTTTTAATATGAAATGTTCGAAGTGCAATTAAGAAATCCATATTTTCAATTACTATAAAATGTTTTGTGTTGCTGTTTTATTTAACTGTGCAGAAACTAACTTATAAATGTAGCAAAAAAGTATGTGTAGAATTTAAATTGGCTTATTAGTTGTTGGAAAATACTAAACGAAAGAATAATCCCACTAAAGTAATACCTGATAGCTCTGCAAAAGAAAAAAAATCGATAATATATTACAGTTGAAACAAGTAATAGAAATAATTGATTTGCAACAAGACTGTGTTGAATGGAGCCGTAGAAAGAAAGGGGTTCCCCCTGAATCAAAAGCCTCAAATATTTCTGCAAAAAAAGTTGACATTTCAGCAACAAATAAATTAAACTCTCTGGTTTAAAGAAAATTTATGGAAAATTTGCAAAAATATCAAAGCTGGTATTTTTCTCCACTCAGCAGTCACCCTGCCTCTAAGATAATATCTTGCTGTAAAAGCATGTGTTTATACTTCAGTTAATAACATTAAATAGAGCAGGATGAGTACAAACATCAGTGGAACTAACAGAAAGTGTGGAACAAAATAACTGCCTGTGCTATGACTATTTCTCATCGATAATAATTATGGCTGTTAAACATGAAGTTGAAGTTATTAAAACTAGCAAAGAATTAATTGCTTTAATAAACAATTTCAAGGTTTTCAAATTACGGGATTATTTCTGCATTAAATAAAAAATTTGCTACTAGCGTCTGGCAATAGGCTTCAAAGGCATTGTATGAAGAAAAAAAATCAATTGATGGGTTTTTTCGAACAGTTGAAAAATTGCAAATCTAAACAAACTGACAATGCTTTTCTATATGCAGGAAAAACAAGAGCTTAGGTGTGTAAAATGTTGGCACAGTACAAGAAATTATAAAAATGCAAAATAGAAAAATGGGCTAGACCAAACCTCCTTGTAGTGTTGTCACTATTTTTAACACCTTATCGGAATGTCCAACTCTTCATGGCCAGAAATTTCTAAAATAGCTGTTTTCTGGTCTCCAAAAATTTTCACATTTTTAAGGATCTTTATCTGCTTGACCTTGGTCTTTTAAGAATAATATGTGACAGCGCATAGAGAAAGGGACCTAAGGGTAGAAAATCAATTTTCACTTTTTTTTTTGATGTGGACAACATCTGAGCATCGAAGGAGACCGATTCCATGCCCCAAAAGTGTTCCCTCCCAGAGATATGCGCGGTTTATGACAGTGAAGTACACCAATGAAACACGTATTTAAGTCTTTAAAATGGCTCTCCTGCACAAAACCGGTTTTTACCCATTTTTTAGCCATCTGCGAAATTTTCAGCCAACTTTGTGCGTTGTATGAAGACGCAGTGAAATTGCAAAAAATAATTTACAACATTTGTATTTGTGTAAATGCGCGTATGAGAGTTTGCACGCCAACGTTTTGTTTTATAGAAAAAATACGTGTTTGGAAAATTTAAAATCTAAAACGAACAGAAAATATGAAGACATCACAAAAAACTAACATTTTTTTAGCCACGTTTTTTTTTATCTCAACTAGAAAAAGAACACGTTTGCTCGTGTTTAACTATAAATAGTCAGCTCCCAAAAGAAAATAGCCGCAAAGTTGTTCACACTCAGGCATTAAATGACTTTAAGTGTTAGGAATATTTTTTCATAATCATTGCGTACTTGACATAATCGCAAAAGCCAAACACACAAAAAACAATAAAAAAAAAGCTGAAGAAAAAATACCAGGCTCTATAAAGCTGAGATCATAATATAGAATCTTTTTAAGCAATAAAATGCCAACATGATTTTTTAAATGAAATTGGGCTGCTATGCCTTAATAATTTTGTTTTCTTTTCTTCTTTTTTTTCTTTTTGCAAAAAAAAAAAAAAACAAAAGCTTTCATCTATTTAAGCACTTCATATTTTTCCATCATGTGCGTTTGTGGCTTAACAACATGAATGTCTTTTTGGTATGTTGACTTTCACAAACTGTTTGTCATTTGCTAGAAACGAGAAAAAATGGCCTGAAACCAAATACTGCTTCCACTAGTTTTACTACTGCCACGACTACTCCCAACAACAACAACAACTACTACTCTTTACTGCTTAGTCTTGTTAGGGCCTGGTTTGCAAATTGGATTTTTGTTTGCTCTATATCAGCCAATTCACATTCGAAAATATGTTTGCACAAACTCACTTACACTCGCTCACATTAAAAATTTTGCGTACTTTATGCAAAGTTCTATTTCCGTTCCATGTCTGCATGTTGAGGCGCAAACTGCTGCTGCTTATAATCTAGTACTAAGATGCTCAAACAATGCAAAATTTGTCACAAACTGTACGCACAGGCACATAATTCATAATTTTAATTGTTGGCCACAATAAATTTTAATGCAAGAAAAGTCCACCGCAAACAAATTGAGCGAGGTTTTTCTTTTTTTGTAGTGTGAATTATAGCATGTGAAAGAAGAATAAAAATTAAATTTCAAAAGTCTTGTATTCGAAAGAAACATATAATTTCTCTAGTTTAATTTGTAGAACTCTTTTTTTTTGCTTCATATTTTTGTTTTCATGGCCTTAGAAGATTTTGTAAAAATTCACTTAAACTTGGAAGTTTTGCTAGAAGAGTGAAAGTAAGCAGACAAATTGCTTATTAATGCCCGAAAAAGTGCAGAAAATTGTGTGCTTTCATACAAAAGATTTCACGTGAAAAAATCTTTCAAATAAAACCAAAGGAATTACTGGAAGAAAAAAAAACTTAAAAATAATGAAAATTTCAGTGAACAAGAGAATTTAACATGAGATATAGTTTTACTACAGCTGGCAGCCTTTATCTTTGCCACTATTATTCCGCGTTCTTAGGCAGTGTATCACTCCACTTGTTCGTTTGTATTCCACAGCTGTCTAGCTCACAAATGTAAAAACAGTTTTGATATTGGCCCCCATTTGCAAAACTAAGAGCAACTTCCAATAAGATGATTGCTTTTGGCCCAACTGGTATAAGAATAATAAATATTAATTCAACAAACACCGGGCACAGCAGAATATTTTAAAAAGTTTTGAAATAATAAAAAAAAAACCTGTGCAATTTTCATAAAATATATTTTGCAAGAAAAAAAAGTTTTTCTCACTTATATAAAAATTTTGGTTTTTCGAATTCTTATTTCCTTGCGATACAGTTGCAATATGTCCTTATACAAAAATCTATCTCTAACTCAACTTCACCGCTATCCCCACAGATGATTTTCTTAATCTCGTTATAATTAAGTGTCTTAAGTGAGTTTGTTTAATTGAGTTATCGCCAAGCATATCAAACATCAATAAATAATTAAGGAAGTGTTTATTTTCTTTCAATAAAACAATTGGATTTTAACGCAAGGTTTTCACTCTTCTCACGCTTTAATTTATGGCTATTCCGTATTCATTTCAACAGCAAAATAAATAAATAAATAAACACACGTTTGCTGGCCTGTTTAATTTATTGCTATTTATGTGTGTAACAAAGTAAAAAGAATTAAGTCAGTACACTTAATTTTGCATATTTTTTAAATACATCAATGCCACTTCATTGCAATCTAACCCACTAATCTGACATATTAATTTAAAATGAAGTGCTAACAAGTAACAGTGAAACGTGGAATAATAAAAACTATTCACAGTTCAAAAGAAACAAACAATAAAAGAAATTAACGAAATAGCTAGAAAAATTGTTCAGCTTGTTGCTTAATCGCTGTTTGAAATTACGAAATTATTTTACAAAAGCTTGGAAAACTCTTTAAATTTTTCAGCTCGGGATTTAAGCTGATTTTCATCTTTCTTGCTGACAGATTTCAAGTAAATCAGCTGTCCCAGTCAGCAGAGAAGTTCCCTAAGGCACTATACGTGGCCCTCTTTGTTTATGCCATTATATTATATGCGACATACCAGACATCCTAATTAATAGCAACGTTCAACTGCCAACTGCCTGCTTTGGGGTTTTATTAACATGTAACAACAAAACGGGTCCATATCGTATACAGTCAGGGTTACAATGGAACAACTGCGTGATCTCTTTCCACAACAATTTATTTCAAAAAATGGTGATTTTGATAGTCTTCCACATTCGCCGGACTAGACTTCTTTTTATAGCAACACCTGAAAAGCCAGGTTTATGTGAACAAATCAGAAGCAATGAAGCAACTCATACAAAATATGCTTGATGAATTTAATGAAGTATCGTATGAAATGTGTGAGAATGAAACGTAAAATATTCTAAAAAGGGCTCGAGAATACCAAAGGCGGCCATTTCTCTAATATCGCATTCTATATATAATTAAAGATATGAGATAAAAAATTGTTCAGTATATGATCCATTCTCTTTCATTTAATTAAAAATACTTTTATTTAATTAAAAATTCTAAATGTCCCGGCAGACACCCTGGATTTTTTTTTAATAATAGAAAATTTTAATGAAAAGTATTACTTTAGGTCCAAAAATAGACCTTAATGTTTGCTAGACCTAAAATAATACATTTAAATTGACTCTTATAGCAAATAAATAATTGAGTTAATTTTTGAATGTTATTAAAAGGACAAAGAAAAAAGTAACAAAAAAAAATAAAAATTCTCGCGAACAGATCTCGATTACTGGATCAGTAAAACATAATAGTGATCATAAAACACCGCTTTTTACGTGCATATTTTTTGATTTTGAGAGAATATAAACGTCCCACTTAAAAGACATCTTATCTTGTTGTGCTAGATAACAATATCTAAGAAATCAAAGTCTAAATTCGATTTTTAAAAATAATCCATGTAAAAATTCGAAATGTCTATTCAACTGAAGGAAAGAAAAAACTGTGAGGAAATTAACAACTGTGACATCGCGAGTTATAGGTCAAGCAATTAGATGAGTAAGCCTTTATACCACGACAGCTCCTTGAAAACTGGGTTGCAGCGAAGCAGTGATTTTTGCTGGTTAGTTTTGCAAAAAATGCTTATTCGCTTCATTAATGCGATACTCTCTGTTTATCTTAATGAACAAAATTTTCAATTCTTGATATTTTAGAAAATTTTTGCTAACCCAGCATTTAGACGGGAAAGTGCTTTCATTAAATTTTTGTATGAAGTCTGTGAGTTTCATGAAAGTTTTTTGCTCAGTTGCAAAGGAAGGTGAAAGTTCATTTTAAAAATGTCGTCAAAGCGAAGAGTTGCTAGTATTATAGTTTTGCTTCTTACTGGAATAGAGTCGCCAAGACTACTACAAACATAAATTTACAGGGCAACATACGAAAATAATTTTTATTGCTAAACTTTCATTAACTAATTTAATAATTATTACTATACTCTTTACTCATATTTGTTGTAAAAATGTTTTAAATATTTTCTAAAGTACAAGAATTCACAATTATTATTCTACCACAATCCTGAAAATTTGTATATGCCGTGGAATAGGCAACCGTTTTTACTACCTTGCCACTTTACTTTCGGTAAATGTCAAAAATTACTTTGGGGAAAATTTTGCTGAGTGAAAAGTTGGAAAATTGTGAGTGTGTTAGTATTGTTTTTTATTTTATTTATTGAAAACTTAAAAATAATTAATTATAATTAAGTTAAGGTGGGGTTGAGCACTAGCAGCAGTGGCCATCGTCTCATTTTGTATAAAGTGACTGTTTCATTCTACTTTGTAATTTTTAGGATTTTTGTATCGGTTTATATAAATATGTACATACATTTATTTTGCCTTTAGATATTGTCGTATATATTTAGCTGTTTTAAAATATTAATAAAGTTAGTAAAAAAAAAAGTGTGAGTGTATTGCATTCACTTTCTTGTCAAAATGACGGTTAAACGATTCAAGAAAAAACAATTTGAGTTTGTAAATATTACTTTTTGTGGTTTTTATAATTTTTCCACTGTTTTCGGAAATGTAAAAAAAACCTGCAAACTATTTACATTGTTTTTCTCTCAAGGTTTATTACTTCATTTTCAAGGCATATCGTTTAAAAAAATATCAGATTTGCTTTTTATTTTTAGTACAACCATACTTTGTATTTGAATTTTATGCACTCGTTCGTTGTTTAAGCCTGTACATAAATTATTTATTTCCATTTCAAATAACAGCTGAGATTTATTTTACAGGTTTTACTTTCAACACATCTGAATTTATCAGTGATCTTTAGCATACAATATTAATAGAAAATAACACAAATAGAAACCTTAAAAGGGATGTACTCATTTCAAAACTCAAAAACGGCTTTAAATGCGTCTGTTGCTTAACAGCCAATGTTTTTTGAAAACATGGCTATGCGCTGCTGCTTAAAAACTGTATGCAATTAGTTGTAGAAAGACAAGCATTTTACTTAAAATTAACTATTCATCCGTTCCTCTGTCCGGCCATCAGCATCCCCGTTCTCAGATACGGTAAGAGTTATAGAGAGCTGATTCTTACAAGGCACCTTTGCCACAAGTACCAAAAATTTGAGAACACAGGAGATGGTCAGGATTCGGTGTAACTTTCGAAGTGTAAGAGGGGTAAAGTACTGACATTTTCACTGAATATGTAACTGCCAAGGCGCATTTGACTAAATTTATTTCTATTACTCAGTAGAAAGAACTTATTATTAAATTCTTTTAATATATAATTTTAATAATATAAATAATTTCCTTTCCTTTATGAAAAAATTCGTATAAAAAAACACATTTTTTTTTCATTTCATTAAAATTATAATGTATTGGAAATATCTATGTTGGTATTCTAACAATATTATAAATGTACATCCTGTAATAAATATTTCAATTATTTTGGCTTCGGGCCAAAAACGGCAAAAATGTTTAAGTTTTTTATGACAAAACGTAATGTATGAATTAAGACACACACACACACAGTACAGAGACATGATGTGGGATTGTTTGCTGGTAACTGCATGATATTATTATAAGGTTTACATATTTTTGTAATGTTACAAATGTGTTGTATACACAAGGAAACTGGAAAAGGATACAGGCAATAGTTATTGAAATAATTTATTGTTAAATGTTTAAATACTGCCATTATAATTTGGGCACATTACTTTAACAAACATGCTTGTAATAACTAAACACTTCTAGTAAAGGCTTTTAATAGCTTTTAAATATTATAGCATTTAAATTTAACTTTTTAGTGATAGCAAATAGCAATATGAAATGCCTGTATTCAAGAAGTAACTAATATCGGTTGTTATATTATATTATTTTTTTTATTTTATGTATTTATCACAGAAGAAGATACAATTCTTTTTGTCTAAAAGTTAAAATATTAGACCTGGCACTGCAGCCTAAAAAATCAGTTTTTAAATTTCATAAAGCAGTACAACAATTTCGGAGTGAGTCATCTAAGAGCAACAGTAGATAGTTATATCGACTTCAAGTTTTTGTTCGGTCGGAATTTGAATTAGTTCAAAACTAGCTCATGGTTAGTTAGATGTTAGTCACCCCTGTTTCAAAAGCTAACTCATTTTCGTTTTTTATATGTCATGTACTTTCAACTAGTCAGTACTCACTAACCCTGCATCAATATCACCTAGCCATGAGCTAGTTGATTATGAGTGAGTTTTGAACTAACAGCAAGTGGCTCGTTTGTGGTGAGGCTTATAAAAATCTAGCTCATGATGCAGTTGAATTAACACAAACTTTTTCGTTTTTGGCACAATTCTGCTCACGCTTATTTTATGTGAAGTAAAAAAAAATGGCAACAAAGCAGTGACCACAACTCAACTCATTGAAGAAAAATCCACTTGTATAAAATGTATAGAAAAACGTTTTACTTAAAAAAAAACCTATTACAATACTATTTTCTTTTTCAAAAACTGACTCGTCTTTGCATCAGCTTGCAGTTAGTGTATAAGCTGGTTACCGGAATTAACCAAGAGTTACTCAACAAGTTAGTTAATTAAACAAATTTCTATAGGGTTATCAAACTACCTAAAGTACACTGCTACTGGGCTTAGTGCAGCCAAGTTATAAGCTCTTAAAATTCATAGTCATAGTTAAACTAAAATATAGTTAAACTGTATATTTTTTTCTAACCTCCAAAACCGTTACCATTTATTTAATTTTTTATCAAAAAAAAATTGATTTATGTATATTGTGTAGTTGATAAAGCATATCTTTTAACATTATTTGACAATTTTCAAGCCATGAATTTTCAATTATCACCACTACTAAATTTCATTCCATGAGGTCAAACGTGTGTCAATTATAATCAAATATTCATTAGAGGTTAAAAACAATTGCTTTATAACGCATTTTGATTGAAAAACAAACCGATAAATAAAATCACCAGTAGGAGAAAAAAAATAAGAAACAAGGAAATAATGTTCATGTCAAGCATAAATTGCTAGAATGCACGCACCCATTTTAATTAGTTTAACGCAAAATCAGTCAACCAATAATAGACAACAGCCGTCTTACAACCCCCTTGATCATCAAGTTAAATGAAATTACTTTATTACATGCAAGCTTAAAATATACATACATACATATTCCAGGGGTATTTTTAGTAAACGCTACATACATACCTATTAAGTATTCGTAATTCGCTTTTTTGTAACAGAAAACTAGTATTAAGCAGAACTCTGAAGATTAATTATTGTGAGATTTTTAATAAATATACACATGTGTATACTTTACACGTTGCTAGTAGAATTAAAAAAAAAATTATTTATTTAATTTCCCTTAGATAATGTCACTAAGCATTAAAGAGGAGATATAGTTTTCCTTTCAATATTTGGTTTTATTTGGACAGTTTATTGCGAGTTTATAGGGCACCGCAAAGCTCACTAGTGACATGGCAATTTAGGGACGAAATGCTATTTCTGAGGAAGGAAATGGATTTAGAAAAAACGTTTTTTATTGCCAAGTATATATATAATATATAATATCGAGCGCTGTTCACTATTGAATCTCGATAAAACCCAGGTTTTAATTGCCAAAAATGGACAGTTTTGAAAAAAAGTTAAGCAAAAATGTTTTCCTAAACTTGGTATAATCGATTGTTTGCCATGGTCATTATAAGCCAAAACTTGCAATTTTCGATGTTGGTACATAAAATACCTGGGCAAACAAATCTCTCCAATCAACTTAACCCTTGGTACATATGTACACGCCGAAGATATAACGATTATGTTATGTTAACATACAATCGAGTGTAATAAGATATGCTTATAGCAAAAAAAGTTTTTCTAAGGTATTAAAAAATCAGTTGCTGCTTCGCAAACCACGGATGCTGTGATCGTACTGATACTGCAAGATCGTCATATGACCTACCGTGAAATTAGGGAAACCTTAGGCATTAGCGGGACTCGCTTAAATCCAATATTGCATGAACGTTTGTTTGTCAAAAACATGTGTTCGCATTGCATCAATCGCCCAAAAAAAAGACTCCTACCGATTCGTCGAAAGAAATGTTCAAGAAATACGACTGTGGCGTTTCGAGACACGTCTATAGCACCATGACGGGTAATAAATTATGAATTTAACCAAAAGTAAACAGCAGTCAGCTGCACGACTATATCAAGATGAGCAAAATCCCACAAAAGTTGTTCGCTTACGAAACGCACTTTCCAGCGAATAAATAGTCTCCTGTTTTTTCGGAAAAACTAAAAACTAGAACAACGCACCACTAGAACAACGCAGAACAGTCAATTCTGAGTGTACATAACAATTTGTTTGCCAGTTGTCTTGCAAAAAATCAAGAAACCCAAACGCTGGATCACTTTTCACCACGACAATGCGAGCTCCACACATCGGCCCCAAAAAATTGAATCGTTGAGCAGCTGAAACATCGATTTGATGAGACATCTGTCGTATGACCAAGTCCGCACTTGGCGCCCAGTGATTACTTTTTTTTTTATTCCCATATGTAAAAACCAAAGCTGAGAATCATGCGAAAAAGCATTTGCTGCACTGGGGATGCATATTTCGGAGATACCTCAATACGAGTGGCAAAAGTGCTTAGACAATTGGCTGTCAAATCCATACAAAAGTGTATATATCTTCAAAGCGAATATTTTGAAAAATAATTAAGTAATTTTTTTTTTTTTTTTTATTGAATACAATTTGTTTCTGTTCTATAATCCTCAATATATAAAAGACTACTCTCGTATCATTGTTCTTATTTATTTTATTTTATTTATTTACATTTATTTGCATTTTTTACAGAAAATGAGTTCAAGAGAATATCTTATTCAACACCAAAAACTTTATAGTATTTATATATATATATATATATATATATATATATATATATATATATATATATATATATATATATATATATATATATACACATATTTCGATAATATGGGAAGGAAAAAAATTAACAAAACCTCTTTGAACTTGTTTTTGTCCTTAAACTAAAACCTACCCCCAATTTTTGACTTGGATTTTAAATGCCATTTCAATTTAAATTTGATTTAAATACAAAATTGAGTCAAACTCAATGATATTTAAATCAAACTTAAACGGCCTGCCGTCCCCATTTAAAATCGATTTAAGTTTTTCCTACTGCCATATGATTTTGACAGTTTGGTTTTGTTCTGCACATTAAGAAAATTGCTCATGTTTTTTTTGTTTCATAATTTGCTTTTTTATTATTTCCGGAAGGTAATCAACTTCTGTGGAAGTGAAATTTAGGGAATCCTTTTATCACTTTTGCTACTCAAATTAATCATTTTTACAAAACAATTTTTTATTTTCTAAACTTTTCACAATTTCAGTTGCTTCCAAATTTGTTGAAACAGCTGTTTTTATTGAGTTATCGATAATTTTTTGACACTTACATTGTGCTGCCGTACTTTAATTACAATTAATTACCAAAAATAATTTTAGACTGTAAAACAGAAAGCTTAAATAAATCCAGCTTAAATTTTAAGGAAAATTTACTAATTTTGTATTTAAATACCAAGTGAAAAATTGGGGGTTAACCTACTTAGATTTAATTAAATTAAAGTGCCAGCATGTACAACTGCACCTAAAATTTTGTACTAGTCTTTCTAGTTTGCGTCCAACTAATACAATATCAGCCAGTGTATGAAGGCGTGTAGTTGAGAACTGCCAGGGTAAATTAAATATCCTTTTAAGCAGTTTGTTTTGCGAAATTTTAAGTTTTTTGATGTGACATTCGGCCCATACAGGAGCGGCATTAAATATTACAGCATGGAAAATGGACTTTAATATTAGTTTTTTGGTTTGCAATATTAAGCTAGGAGATCATTGTTCTAATTGATTTTTAATATTCTTACAAACTCATTATGAGCTTTTGTAAAATATTGAAAATACCAACTTGCACAAATGGAAATATTTTAATAACCACTTTTAAGCAAAATAATTGTTAATAATTACCATTCACTTACAATTGTTTACTTTAGTGCACCTGTAAAAACATATGAGTTTATTGCAGCTTCGTAATAATATATGAATATATGTATTTCTTTGCCATGGCATACAATTCAGTTTGTTCCTCACAATATGCTTGTAGTTTTTGCTCTCATACGTTTCATTACATTTATCCTTATTACTAAAATCATATTTTATTTTTATGAAAATTTATTTGCTCTTTATGTTCTCTGTGTACTCTTAAAAATTTCATTATATATTTTATTCATTTTTGCTGCTTGTACTTGAAATATTCATATTCATAAGTGCATACATATATGAATATATGAATTTTATACCCAAATATGCATACAACAAGAACAGCAACAACAGCAATAATAACAAATACATCAAAAGGATGTTTCTTGCCTGCACGTTGGCTTTTATAATGTTGCAAAAGTTGGCACCCATAAATATGTGTTATGAGCTCACAAAATGTTGTAAAGATCTGTGTGACTATGAAAAATATGAAGATGCTAAATTTTTGCAGCAAAGATAGCGTATGTGTGTGTGTGTGTGTATTTTGGGGCAAACTGTCGCTCTAAGCCATAAGCTGAAAAAAAATTCAAAATCTATATCCGGCTTCATTTTAAGATATTGTATACAATGCTTATGAAATTTGAGGTGGCCAGATGAGTTTTTTTTTTTTTTTTTGTAATGAAAATTCCAGTATCCCCTAATGCATATTAATACCAATTATGAGTTTAATTTACTGGTTAGCTAAAAGAAATTAAAGCTTAATTCGAGTTCTTAATATCTCCCTAATCTTGGAACACATACACACTTTTTATGAGATAACAAAACCACAGTTTTCTGAGATGACAAATAATCATCCATTATTAATACTACAAAAAAGATAATTGCTTTGACATGGACGTTACTTCACTATATAAATAGAAAGTAAAATTGCGTAAGCTTTGGTTGCCGAGCGGTTAAAGCGGCTGTGTCAAAAGTTTTAAAGTTGACACCTTCAAAGTTCATAGAGTGCTGATGTGGGATATTGCGAAACGAACACTTTTGGGGCTCCTCAGCCCCAAATACAACAATTTCGCTTATGACTGAAACGTTGCCCACCAAAATGAAAATGAACTTCATCCGAAACGATTTGTTTTGATAATCCCTTACAGGCCCATCTAGTTCATGCGCTGCAGATAATATGCTGAATTCTGCAACAGCAAAATATGACATATATATTGAGAGATTCAACAAAGGCTCCAACATGTTACAACGAAAATATTTCGAAGCCAATTTGTATATCTTGTTTCTGTTTATACATATGTAAAATTAGATTATATAATTGATATGGCAAATATTTAAGCTTACAAGCAATTATTGGGGATGAAAAAACATTTATTTTCAAATATTTGATTTACCGTCTATTCGCTCAGGACTTTAAAATACAATTTTGTACAGTTTAATAAGCATTAAATTTTTTTCTTGTGTTTTTCCTTTCGTTGTAATTATTTATATGCACTTTATAGCTCCACGTGATGCCTGCGCCTTCCCAAAAGAAAGTGCGCATAAATAAGATGGTCACATTTTTTTAACACATATTTGTTTAAAGTGAAATTATATTGCAAGCTTTATAATAAAAAAAAATCCGACTCTGAAATCTTTTAAATAAAATTCCGCCACTTTGTCTTTTGGGCTAAAGATTACAAATCAATGTGCCATATGAAACTTCAAATTTTGGAAATTATAATCACACCGCTGACCTTCCTTTTTCAACCAAACAACAACTACAAGTTAATTTGGCCGTAAGTAATTAATTTCCCTATTTTGTTAAAAAAAAAAAAAATAACACCATCAACATCATCATCAACATCACAACAATGGTTATGGAAATTAAATAAGGACAAACAAGAAACAGCTCAAAAACACATAAAATACGCTCGCATACATGCACATTCTTTCCCATAAGCAGCTTTCGCAAAGACACTAGAAAAGACAACAAAAAAATAATAACGAATGACAAAAGCATACTATGAATATGTAACGGATGTAATGCATGAAATGAGATGCTTGACCGCATCCAAAAGCCACCAACAAAGGCTGCAGTGTTCAACTACAGGTCGTGTAGTACAACTTTGATTAATCTTGCATCCGAACTCATTCTGGGATCATCATCAGTATCATTGGTGCAAAAATAGAGTACAAGGCTAAAAACACCGAGTGCCAGAAAGAAAGGAAAAAGCTCAAGCAAACACTGAAATAACTCTTCGTTATAAATGGAACAAACGAGAGAAAAAAAAACGAAAAAGATAGCGATGACAAAAACATGTAAAATGTGCCAGTAAGCATAACAATGTTGAGGGAGTGAATGCCCAGCGAACCATAGTGTAAGCGGAAGTCATATTTGAATATCGTATTTTAAAACATATTATACAACTAATGCACGTTGCAGTACAAACAGTTGATCACAATTGACTTGTGGCTTTTTCCTTTTATTTTGAACTATTTTACAGGCATACCTTAAAAAAAATGAAATGCAGAAGGCGTTACTGGGACAGACAAGTTGGTGCTTGCAATCGGTTATGGGTATTATCCCTACTACATAACAGCGTCCGTCTGACGTATTTAAAAGTGGTACTCATTATTCAATTTAACATCGCATGTTGTTGCAAATATGCAATTACATTCACATTAAATTAGACGTTAAGGTAAAAAGTCTATCATGTGGCAAACCCAATAAAGGAATTTGATAAAAAGCATTGCACAAGTGCATGTGTTTGAAGTGTTTGAGGAACTGAAGGACGCTCTTGCACTTAGGAATACGCATTACAGTGAATACCATATTCTATAGCACTAGATTTTTTTCGTGTTATTTTGCTGTTAGACACACAATCAAGTTCACTTATCTCTAATTTAAATGTGTGCATGTTTACTTGCAGTGCATACAAACAGAAATAATAATGATAATAAAACCTTGTTCAGGCAAATTTATTACATGATTAATTTCAGGAAATAAGGAAAATGAATAGACGTAAACAAATGTTTTTTAATTGCAAATTATATATACATATGTATATGAAAGTACATACAAAATACAGACCAAATTGTATGGCTTATTATTATTGTGCATAAGGAAATGCTACTAAACAAAAACATTTAAATTGCAAGCACTGTATTTGTGGACAGCCTACCAATAAGATAATTACTATAATTGACATTATTAAAAATTAGTAAACATAATAATATATATTAATAAAAACTAAACTTATTGCTTTAGCTAGACAATAACCAGATGTTTCGAAACCGCTACGTTTCTCATCAGCAACCATTTGGACATGAGCTCATTACTTTCTCATATTGTTTTTTGTTGTTTTATTATTGTTTTTAAGGCGTTTCATTTTTAGGGATTAAAATTTTTTAGTTGAAGTTTTCTTTCGAAATAGATGACAAAACTAGTGCCAATTTCTCTGCTGGATAAAAGTATGCATTTATTTTGCACCTTTTTCCTAAAATGCGAGGTTTAATAGTGAAAGTAGTATCAAAACAAATGACTGTCAAAAATAAGAATAAGTAAAAAAAAAATAATGGTGTCCATGCTCATCTCCAGACTGTTTTTGTGCAAATTAATAAGGCAGATGTTGTAGTCCTTGCAGAAAAGCGAAAATCATAAGCTGCTTTAATTTTTTTTTTTTTTTATGTTTTCTCTTTTTTACGATGTCGGTTTTTCCCCTTTTTACGTTTAACGCAGTTGTTCCTGCACTCTCTGTTGGCCTCGCTCGAACATATATTTTGATACTTAAACACGTCAACTCTTTTCGATCGACTATTGATCTTTTTTTTATAATGGCGGAAGCAATATGGCCATCAATATTCAACTCATACCAACCTGCACGAATGTCGACAAAATTTTATGTGTGAAGAAATGAAATACAAAAATTTTCAAGCCTAAGAATAGAATATATGCTATAACTACTTGCTCTAAATAAACATTAAAACAACTTTCAAAGAATATTGCTAAGAGTTTGTGCATCAAAACCTGATCTGTTCGAACAGAAAATAATATTCTTTTTTCTCCTCTTATTTTCATTTCTTGTCTTCGGCAGAATTTTGCCAACTGCTTCTTCATCTAGCCTTAGGAATTTTCAAACAGTTATTTATGCTGCTTGTTTGTTTTTCTCATCCTTGTACAGGGTTTCTGCCGGGACGGTTTAGGGTAGTTTGTTTATAATTTTTTATTTAACAAAAAAGAATGGATCTCGTAATAATAAAGGGCAATTATGTATGGACTACAATACCAGATAAATATCCGGCTCTGTTAGCCCTGGAAATCTGAGCCCTAGTAAGCACATTTTTTATTACATTCTCACACATTTGATGAGGTATTTCATTTGCTGAATGTTTAGTTAGACGTTCAGGACGCATATAAAGGTGGTAAGTAAGTCTACAGGAGTCTGCGCTTTCTGAGCTCAATCCTATTAATCTCGTCATATACAATTGCACTGATACTATTTCTCAGCAGCCCCGTAAAACTCGTAACTTCAGCAACAAAAGGTTCTTAGAATTTTTTTTTTGGTATACCTTATCATTATTTAATAATTTCCATCTAATAAAAATTTTTTTTTTTCTTAAATTTATTTTAATCCTCAAAAAATCAAAATCTCTTCACTCATTCCTATCACAATATTTCTTCTTTGCTGTTGGCCTCTGAAGATAAATTTTTGTATTTCCTTTTCGCTTGCGTTATGCTGTGGCTGTTGTTGTATGCTTTAAGCACAAAGCATGCTTTAACATGAGTTTTCAAAAAAAAAAAAAAAATCAGAATTACACTTACTTATGCAAAAAAAAAAAGAGAAAAATCTCAAACAACCATACATATAAATATGCATCCTTGTCTTTGTTACTTGGTAAAACAATAGCGTAAAGTCATCAGAGTGCTGCGTAGGAATGTTATAAATTTTGTCAGTATGGCATCTACATGTTCCGGCTTGCACAAAAAGGAAGTGTTTTATAGTTGACTTTTTTTTTTGACAATATGAGCAGCAAAAATAGAAGAAACTTATTTGAACAAAACGGTACAGGCACACACACATCTACGTCTACCCACACACCAGGATATAAACAAAAATGTCACAAGCACACCAAACTACATACATTCTAGAATATTAGATTAAGAATTAAGTCATTTTCCCGGATGCTTATTGCAAACTGTATGCTCTTCAAAAATATAAAAGACTTTAATTAAAATGCAGTCAAGTTTTTTGAAGAAAAAAAATCTTCAACTGAAAGGGGAAAAAAGTTGATTATGTTTGATAAAAATTAAGGAAAAATTGGTAAGAGCAATGGAAGCTTTTAATCACTGGTTACTGTTAATCATGGAAGAATTATTTTAGAAGTCGAAACAGCCTTCACAGAAATTAAACGATCACTTTTAAACACCCCATAGCAATCAATGCCCATAAACATCAATATAATTTTGTCTTGGATTGACAGTTTTCTTTAGTAAAACAATTAGTAACGATAGCAATGCTTTTAATATTTCAAGCACCCATTTTAGCGTTTCAGAAAATAGGAATACTTTCAAACTTTCAAAGTAAATAACATTTATATAATTGGAACTTCGCATGCGATTAGTGCTACATGTCAAGTCTACTTGTGGAACATAAATCGACCCTCCTTAGTGTTGATGATCTTCGAAGGAGCCATGATATGCTCTACTGCTAAAAAACATGTTTCATATATGTGTTCCTCACCTTTTTGCAAAAAGTTAATCACCACAGTTCCAACACAAAAAAATATTTCTTAATTTTGAAAACAAAAATAAAATCGAACTTAAGCCGTCAAAAGACGTAATTAAAAATAATGAATAAATTCGATACTCCACAAAAATCGCATAATTAACATGTGTTATTTTAAAATAACATTTTAAAATTTTTAACAGAAATGACTATAGCCCTTAGCTATTAGAGCAAAAAGTATCGCACATATCATCTTAGCTCTGAGGCAACATGAACATCATATAATTTACAAGTGAATTCAAAAAATTTTACCGCTTTTTTTTATATGAATTTTTCTTTATGTAAAAATCCTTTTGTTGAAACTAAAGAAAAAGAACACAATAACCCGTAAAATTTATTAGATTTTTATATTAATAAAATAAAAAGATTTTGCCATTTATGCTTCATACAATATACCACGTTCTTTTTTCCCCCTGCATTTCTGTGTTTTACGAGCTTTTCGTGTGTTAATATGAGCTAAAATTGTTGATAAAAAAATTAATATCATATATATTTTTTTTTGTGTTTTATACACATTTCTTTATATATTGAAGTACAAAATACCGCTTTGTATTTATTTACGAACTTGATTGTGTTAATCGTTTTTATAACAAATTTAAATAAATAACATTAAAATGATTCTTTTCTGTTTAAAAATACATGTTTTCATAAAAATTATTTCATTAGCAGAAGCTTAAACAAAATAATTTAAAACAATTTAGTAATAAACATTTTAGCCTAAAGGCTTAGCATATTTTCCATATGGCTGAAGATGAGGTATTAAAAAAAATGATAAATATATAGCATGCAATAAAAAAATTGTCGGCAAAAAAATCGCTTACACAACTATGAAATTAATACACTTGAAAGAGTTAGAGTGAGAAACTCTGTAAATATTATTTTTATCCTTATCGTCGAACTTTAAGATTTACAATTGTTAATTATTTTATAAGGCTTGAGTTTGACTTTTACTCTCTCCAAATGTTTTTCGGTTTTGGAAAAATCGAACTCAAACCTGATAAAAAATTTTAACAATTTTTAATCAGAGACTTTATTAGTATCTGGATCGAATTTGTGGAATTTTAAAGCGATATAAAGACTTTGTTCACCCCAAACCGGAAATAGCTGTGGCCAAATCGTCGCATATGTGATCAAATGAATTTTGTTGCCTGGGCCTTAAGGTTGTTGTTCATTTTGTTCTTGTTTTATATTATTTTTATTCGATAGTTCATTCGACATCGAATGCAATGATTTGGCCCCTGGTTTTGGACCGCAAGTTGTGTACAATTTTTATACAAAAAATGTAAATCGTTACACGTTGTGCCAATGTTCGAAAAAAAAGCGTGCTATTGTTGAAATACATTGTTACAGGCTAACAATATTAATTGTTAAAGAAAAAAAATGCACATTGTTAATAATTCTAATTGCAGTGTTTAGGTTATTGTGGCCACTAACCACGAATATAAAATTCAATCGTAATCTTGTCATGTTTGTCCATACTATTTATCATATTCAACCTTATTGTGGTGGCATTATACAATACTATGGTAACTTTCTACCATAATATTATGCCATCCAAACATACTACTGTCAGTTCTTTCCAAACATATTATAGTTGAATCCAACTTTCGTATTTTCAGTATTGACTAAATTTAGCAAAAATATTGTTTCTCAATATTATGATCAAATTTGACAGCAATATGGTTACCCGAAAATTTTTTTCTCTAACAACATGCTTGCGAATGGCAAAAGTATGTTTGGAAGTGACAATATTATTGCTGACAATGATAATAGTTTGGCCATTTAATACCACAATAATATGTTCACGGGCCACAAACAAATTTCCATCCACCAAATCACACTGCATTTACACAATCATTTGCAAATTCAAATGAAATTCTTATTTTCCTTGAAGTGAAACCAAAATAAAATTTTATCTCCGAAATCTTTGAAAACCATAAAAACACCAATTTGCCACGTTTGCAATACTGCTTAAAGAAAGAATCACGTATCTTTGTTTTCAATCTACAAGCACAAAATCGTATAAAACTGCAAAAACAAAAAAAAAGACTGTTTGTTCTCAGAAACGTGTTGTTTTTCTTTTGCTGCTATTTAGTTTAAAACTTTAGACCGTTTTGTTTTTTTACAGTTGCTTTTGAAAAATATTTCATGCCTCAAGGCAGTGCTTTATTATGTGTTTGTTGTTGTAATTTCCCTACCCTGGGTATGTTGCTAATTTTAATACAATCTAGTTGTTTTTCTCTTTTGAGTCGAACATCAAACAATACCTTTCTGTTGCAAATAAGGAAAACGGTTACTTTCTTCTTATTATTTATTCAACAGCACGTTTCTGCTATAGGAACCTATTACCTACAGCCTAACGAAAGACCTAAAAGTAAATTTATGTGTTGCTATAAATATCAACGTTTTGTTTTTATTTTAGTTTCACATATACATATATACACTCAATATTATAAAAAGAAAAAATGTGTGGGTTTGCAGTGACAGAAGTGAAAAATTAATTGACCGATTTGAAAAATTCTTTAAATATTCTAAAGCTATATAATAATTTGTGTAGCACATGCCTACAGAAATACTAAAGAAACCCACGACATGTCAGTTCAAAAAAAGCTGGTTTATTTTATGATTTACTTTTTTAATATTTGCCTAAAAAAAATCATTACAACATAATACGTACGGTGGTGCATTTCAGTAAAGTAAAAGCGATGGTAACAATTATTAAATTTTGTCCAAACTCGATTTTTGTTGTTATTCCTGGTGGCCATCTATATAAGCTCAAAAACGATATCTGAGAAATGGTTTTTTGACTGTCTTCTGAATCTTCTCTATGCAGCTGAGACTCATTTGATGCCCAGCAACTCGTCAGTTTTCCTTTTCCGTGGTTAAATTGTATTGGTCAACATTAAAAAAAAAACCAAAAAAGAAAACTTCAAGACTCAATATCTAGGGAATTTGCCTTAGCTGTTTCCTGTCCGCCACAATATTCAGCAGCACTCAAATGGCTGCGAACTCAGCTTTTAACTTGAATGCAAACTGCTTATAAGCAGCATAATGTCACCTGCTCATTGGTCTAGTCCGCAAAGTACCTTAAATAATTATTAAGAAACAAGAAATTTTTCCCAGTAATAAAAATCTGTACACAAACAGTCACTAAAAGGTGGTAGACATTCTTAGATACAGCATTAAAGAATTTAATACTATTTTATTTTTTCAAGCTTTAGGTATCCTTTAATTTATTGGCTTTACATGCCGATATTTTGCTCTACTTCAGATAGCTTCTTCGGAGAAGGCCCTGTAGAAGGTTTCCGAAGGAGAGCGAAATATGGGCAAATAAAACGATTAAATTAATGCAGACATGAAGCTCGAAAAAATTAAATAATATTAAACAAAAATGAACTTAATTATTTATGCGCTATAAGAGCCAATTGAAATTTATTATTTTAGGTCTAACACTAGACCTCAATGTTTTCTGTCTTTTTCAGCCGTCTATATGCCACTGAAATTTCGTTGATGCTAATCAACTTATCAGTAGACTCGGAAAGAATGTTTGAAACCCAACTACTTATTCCACAATTCACATGAACAAAATGAGAATCAGAAATGTTCAAACAAACTTTTTATAAAGAAAACAGATTTTTCGACTCTACTGATAAGTTGATTAGCATCAACGAAATTTCGGCGGCTCTAATTTTCGACGGCTCTAAAAGACAGGAAACATAAAGGTCTAATTTTAGACCTAAAATAATAAATAATATTAAACTTAGTAGAGGTAGAATAAACTTAATAACTAATTTAAAAAATTTACATTTTTGCCATTAAAAAAGCAAACCTCACACCGCTACCAAAACTTGAAATAGTCAATTAGAATTACTTAAAACTAAAACTATTTTTAAAAAATAAAACCAGGCTTGCGCATTACATATACATATATATTATACATATGTAAAGTGTGTCAAATTAAATACCTTCAAATGATACACATATGTATATATTTTGCAATTTTAATGCAAATAAAATTCTCAGCACAAATATTTGCTTAAACAATTTTCTGCAATTTGATATAAAAATATAAAATTTTGCACAAAATAGTTATATTTGTTTATGAATAAACTTGATGTCTGCTATAAGTGTGCGTATTTGTGCAATGTTGATGGTGCACTGTGAAGTTTAGAAAAATATTCATTTGGCGGCTGCCCAACAAACAATATAAATAAAATAGTTACTGATCATATGGATAGCGGCCTCGAAACAGCTAATTGTGCTGCAGCTCAATAAAATATATTTATTTTTTTTTTTAATTATTAATATTTTAATCATTTGGGGTCTCATTCATAATAAATATTTCAGGTTTATTAAACTCTATACAAATTTGTCAAATAAGAGCTTCATAAGCCTGAAATATTTTTTATGAATAAGGGTATTGAACTTTAAACCATCAGGAATAAGTTTTGCTTAAAAAGATGCGATGAACTTTTTGAAAATTAAAAAAAAAATTTTAGCTGCTAGGTGCAAAAATTGTGTAGCTATCTGAAATAGAGATCTTACAAAGACTCTGAGTTGTGTCCTCTTAAAATGAAGGCCCAAAATTATGCATTAAGTTTTAGCAAATTTATGGTCAGAGTACATTAACAGCCTAATCTCTCATTTAGACTTTTGTTTGCCAAATGTTGCTGAAAAATTCGTATCACAACTTTGTTGTTCATCATTATTTCAACCAATTACGTGTGCAAAAATCACTAAACCTATACATTAAGGTACAACAACAACAATAAAAAAAAGCAAAATGAAAGAACAAGCGCATATTTGCTCGTTTTGTTTACTCGGTGAACAAAAACAAAAATTTATATTTTCTCTTGCAAACGTTTTGTGAGTCTAAAAAAATATACTTCTGTGAAATTTTGTGCTAAATTAAATTTCTTTAGCTGAAAGAGGTTTGTTAGATTTGTTGCATAATAAACGAATTTTTTAAATGCCGTTTTTAAAGCCTGAAATTTGTTTTACTTCTAAATTTGTTTATGGGGTATTTGAGAAAAAGCGAAACGTATGTGCTCGTGTATCATTTTCACTATTTATATAAAAACAGCCAACACACTTCTATAACCATCGTTTGATATAAAATAAAAATACTTTTTAATTTGGCAGAAATCTTTGTTTTTTTTGCGCTTTTTTGTTTTTTGTTTTGTCTACTCTAGCCAAATTAAGTAAATATTTATATCAAAAACTGTTATTCAGCCGTTGATTTGAGCAAAAAAAAAAAAAAAAAAAATCGCTATCGCAATTGCAATTTTCAATCAGTTTATATGAAAATATTTTTGTTTTGTCCATCTATTAACCCTGAAATGGTAAACACAATTTTTTTAGCTCAATGACAATAACTTTTTGTATTAGCATTTTTTTTTATTATTTTTTTTATTTTTTTTTTTTTTTTGTTTTTTTTTAACAAACACAAAACTGCCAAGCTTTTGGCTTGTCTGCAGAAACACCCAAAGCCTTCGGCAGGAATCGAACCTGCGAACTCAGGGACTCTTAGTAGGACTCTCTACCAATTCATCCATCGAGGCGCTCAAAACGAAACTGTTCAAAAGAAAAAAAATGGTTTTTGCTTTAAAGCTGGTATACTATCCATGTTGTTTGTCAGGTTCACTAAAAGCCAAGAAAATAAATATTTACATATATTTACATATATTTATATTTGCTATAGCAAGGCTATAGCAAAAACCGATGTCTCAAGAACTTGGGCTTCTACGCCAGCAGAAACACTTCTTGGTGCCTGAAAGTTGATGCTATAATTTAATAAGCTCACTTAAAAACAGAAAATAGAAAAACGTAGTACCGGTCTTTATATGGCTTAGACATAGCGTAAGCTGAATAATCAAAAAGTCATGATTCCATGCCATGTAAAACAAAAATGTATCCTTAAGTAGACACTCAAATAAAACGAGTATCCTTAAAGATAAAAAAAAATGTTAACATCAGACCACATAGAGCTGAGATATAGCAAATCCCGATTTGACAAGACGTTAGGCCTATACGCGAACTTAATAAAAATTTGGTGCCAAAATGGAGAAGTAAAAATTACATTTGGTTTTTTAGAGGAACATTGGAACATATATAATTGAAATATAGCAAAAATATAACTCTGAAGAACTTGGACTTGTAGGCGCACTGAAAAAGTTTTTTTTTTATTTTTTATTGCCAGAAAATTGTTGCAATAATAAAACAACTAATTCAGGTCCAAAAATTTACCTTATCAAAATGTTTGCTGTCTTTTTCAGCTGTCTATATGCTGACGATATTTCGTTGGTGCTAATCATTTCATCAGTAGACTTAAAAAACGCTTAAAAGTTTGTTTGAAACTCAAGTCTACTGATGAGTTGATTGGCACCAACGAAATATCGTCAGCATATAGACAGCTGAAAAAGACAGAAAACATTTTGATAAGGTAAATTTTTGGACCTGAAATAGTTGTTTTTTTATTTCAACAATTTTCTGGCAATAAAAATTGAAAAAAATATTTTTTAGTGCGCCTACAAGCCCAAGTTCTTCAGAGTTAGATTTTCGCTATATTTCAATTATATATGTATGTTCCAATGTTCCTGAAAATAATTAAGTTCATATAATAAAACAACCTTACAAAAGGCAAAACGCAAAAGATAGATGGATTAAAGATATTTTTGTATATGTACATGCATTGAACGTGAGAATCGAGTGTAATGATTGTGAAGAGTATTTAAGATTCAGCCCAGCTGTATGTAACACTCGCACTCATTTTCATTTGTCTTTGTTTGTCTCTTAAAAACATTGTGTTGAATTGCTTTTACTCTTGTAAGTTTATTTTATTATTTTTTTTATTCTTATTAATTTATTTCCATTTCCTATACAGCAAGATTTCACTTATATTTAAAGTACAGAAATGTGTTAAAGGGGCACAACTGGTCCCAGGCACCACTGCAGAGAAATATTTTTATTATATAAATTAAAACAAAAGTTAAAAAAATAAATAAATAAATAAAAAAATACAATATAATAAAAAAATAAAATTAATTAAGTGAAGTTATTAAACAAAAACCTTTTGAAACTTTTTGCGTTGCTGTTGAGTTGTTGCTGAGTAGCTGGTAGAAGGTTCCAAAGACGGGCTGCATTTATGAAAAACTGCCACTCTGAAACCAGACAACTATCACGCGGAATAATAATATTTCTGCCTCTAAGTGATCTGGTAAATTTAATTTTGTTGTATAGGTACAACGGAGCTTGCAGCTAAATGATCTTATGAAGAACTATGAGTACACGAATCTTGAGTAGACTATCGAGGGATACAACATATGGCTTTCGTAGGCCATACATATACCTCAAAATATTATTGTATAAAACCTTAAATTTAGCTTACGCTTACTAGCAGAGCTGCAACTCGAAAAGATTTCGCAGCCATATAACACATAAGGCACCAAATTGTTGAAGCTTTCAGCATAAAACTATATCTTGGCAGCATTAAGCCTATAGAGATCTACTAAATTCAGAAATTTTTACTTATTCTACTTATCTGCTATAGAGTGGGCGTATAAGTTCCTGCTTGTTGTTTGACTTAAGGGATTTGCATTTCCTTTAAATAATCCTTTAAATAAAAACTTGTGAACTTTTAGTAACGTTGTTTTTTTCCCACGTCCTGTTTTCTACAATTCCATTCCGTATGCACTGTTGAACTCTTTGTGACATAAAAACTGCCACCGAGATGGCTTATTTGTAAATTTTTTGTGACATTTTACATGAAAAGAAAGAAACGTAGAAAACTTGAACACAGCAATTGTTTGCAGGGAGCAGTTTTACAAGCTATATTATTCTAAATTATTGTTAAGGGGAATAGTAGCAATTCAAACAAAAACTTTAAATGCATGCTGTCATATCCACGCACATATACATACATGCATATTCATATATTTATATCTGTATGTATGCAAATCTAAACAATTGTATTTGAGCATACATTGTTCTGTATGTATATGTAGAGGAAGTGTATTTAGAACTGGCTGTAGTTCAAGCTTAACGCTTTAAATCATGCTTTTGTATTTGTATTTTTAGCCTTTTGTAGGCAAAAAGAAATATTATGATATATGAAGGAAATGGCCAAAGAAAAATGTTTGTGATATCTTGTTTGCAAATAAAGTTTACTCGGAAAGCCTGCTGTTTCTTTATCATGATTGAAGTGAAAAGCTGACTGACCTACATACAATGTGGCTGTGGATTAATGTAAAGAAACTGACAGTTTTGAGTTGTCAGCTGGCTTAACACTTTACGTATGTATTTTGTATGAAACTTAAGAAAACTGCTTGCCTTTTTTTTGATATTTTATTAAAAAATTTCTTAAAAAAATTGCATGTGATAAAAGATATCTTGTTCTTGTGGACACTCATTTGCAGCTTATGCCATTTTCGTTACTACAACAAAAAAAAGGATTTGCTTTTATTATTCATTATTATTTTTTCGAACTTTCTGTGAAATATTTATGTAAATGTGTAAAATTTGTTTAAAAGGCGTTTAAATTCGTTTGTATAAAATGCTGCTATTTTGGTTAATATTGAGCTGAAGATAAAATCTACTTGACATGGTGCACATGCACATGTCCACGCAGCTCGTCAGCCTCCTAATGAACTAACCAAGGTTCAATTAATTTTAGTTTTTCTTGCCTCATCTCTTGTCTCTTATGCATGATATTTCTCATCTCGCGCATCATTTGCTCTATTTAGCAACGCCCAAGTCAAGATTTAATTATTGTTTTTTGTTTTGCTAAAAACTGCAGATTAGAACATTGTTTTTGAATATTTTTTCCTTATACCATATTCATACATGCGCCTTTATTGAGATAATTGCAATAAAGTCCATTATTGAGCTCAATATTTGATACAAAAAGTCAATAAAGTTATTGCTTAATAAACTCAAAAATTGCTTTGAATATTGAGAAAAAGATGAAACACAACACTGTAATAGATGTGTTTAATAAGCAATAGTATACAATGCGAGATGAATGATGAGATAAATGTCAACAAAAGCAAACAAAACAAAATAATAATAAATAAAAATAAATACAATAAAAATAAAAACATTGCAGCATTTCCAAATTTTTATTTCTGTTTCTTTTTATTATTGCCGCTTTGGGTTCATAATATGAACGCACTACTTGTACAAGTTTCATATTTTTATTGTACAACACTAAAATCTTTTTAATAAAAGGCAGTTTTTCTTCTTCAATTTTTCTTATTTGAAAATATTTTTCACTTTTTCTTTCCACACTACCAAAACAAAAACAACAACTTTTTTACAGCTGTCAAATACTAATTGAGTTAGCGCAATATTCGTATGTATGAACGCAAAATATATTATGTCAATAAACTGAATATTATCTCAATTACAAATGCATGTATGAACAAGGTATGAGTTGCTCATAGTTTTTAGAATATTTTTCTTTGGGTTTTTTCTCACTGAAATATTTAAAAAGGTACTTTAGGAAAAGAGTTCTCAATAATACAAGTTTGGTTTTTTAAAACAAAACTTGTATTCCTTGGTTTCCACACTAATGATGACGTTTTATTTTCAACTGTACTTTTCTAAGTAATTTATGCAATAAAAATTTTATTCGAATTTCGTTATATTTTTTTGTATAAATTACACCAGTACACAGCGATCAACCTCTTTATTATGATATTCTCTGTTCATAATACCATTCAAAGATTATGTACACATATCGTCTTCGAAATCAACGTTCATTCGTTGCTCCGTATTTCTTCTTTTGCCATACAGAATACGATTTATAGTGTTTTCTTCGCCATATAAAACATCATTTCCTTTCAATTCTTCCAAAACAAGACAGTGTTAAAACAGGTTCATATTGGCCCTTGTTTTCTTTCTTAGCGTGTATATTTCATTTAATTTCTTCCTCTAACTTTATGTAATTAATCCCTTATTTTCTTCAAAACTTGTTGGTAATATAGAAAAGGGATAATGTTTTTTTTTTTCTTTGGTTTTGTTTGTTAAACCACTATAATACAATTAAGATTTTATCAAGAAAAAGTAATATAATTTTGCAAAACTTCTTACAAATCCAATTGTGTAGCAAATTAGTTTTTAAATAAATTGCAAAAGGGTGGCAGTCGCTTTTGATTCTAATGACTGTGTTGTATATAAGAATTGTAATTGAAGCATTGTGGGGAAGTTGGGGTAAGAAAAGCCCTAAGTTTTTATTATGATTAATGCTTTTAGTTTTACAAAGTTAGACATGAGTTATACATTCTGCGTGATGTTTGGGGGGTTGGTTGCACTTAATATAAATATTTGATTGGAATGATATAATCACCGAACCTCTTCAAAATATTGTCTTTAAGATATTTTCTTATTGATATGTAAATCTAATTAGCTAAATGCTTGAAAAATGATGCTAACTATTTTGGTTAAAAAGCTTAATGTTGACACAACCATTCCACAGTAAGACTAAGAAAGATCTCATCAGGGGCCTGTAGACTCATACTGTTGACAGCTACTGCCGAGCTGTTCGTATACATTTACAAAATGGGCCGAAAGAAATTATCCTATTGGAAGTTTTCGCTTTTTTTTGGCAAATGGTTGCGGATGTCAAATCTGTTTTTGACAAGCCATTGTTTTTGTACAAGCCATAGAGCGATACATTCCCCAGTCATTCGGTACTGAGTGCGTGCCGTGTGGCCACTAACCTTAAAGAGTATGGGGCCACACAAAGCGCTGCCAAGAATAGCCGACCCTAGAGCACCCGTTCTGCTGAGAATATCACCGCTATTGCGGAGGAAGCCAAGCTGTTGCCAGAAATATCGCTGAGACGCCGTGCCGAGCACTTAGCCATCAGCTGGTCGACCCTGAGGCAAATTGTCTTCAAAAACCTGCTCACTTTTCCTTATGAAATCCAGTCCGCGCATCAGCTGCTGAGTGTCGACCACCAAAAACATGTAATCCACGCTCAAGGCATTTTCAATCTCGAGGACAAAGTGGAAAATTTTTCGACCAAAATCATAATGAGCGATGAGGCTCATTTCTACCTCAGTCGGTACGTGCACAAGGAAAATTATCACTTCTGCAGCACCGAAAATCCACGAGTGATTGCATGGTGTAGTGTTCAATCAGAAGGAGTTATCAGGTAATTTTTTCCAAGGATGCCGTGGGTCAAACGACAACAGTGAACGGCGTGTGTTATAGGGCCGTGTTAATCGATTTATTTGTGCTGCATTTGAACAAATCCAGTCTAGAGGACATGTTGTTCCAACAGGATGGAGCAACGGCACACATTGCGCAAGTACAAACCGATATTCTGAAGGTGGCATTCCCGGGTCGCCTCATCTCTCGTTTCGGTGGTTTATCTGGTCCAGGAGATCTGCCGGTTTAAGCGTTCCAGACTTTTTTGCATGTTTTTTTATGGTCCCGTCTGTACATAAACAGGCCCAAGACCCTAGAAGCCCTCACGGACCACAATATAAACAAAAGCGAGAATTTGTCGCCCGAGGTTCCAGTCAAAGTGATGAAAAATGCCATGAAACGAGTCCGTATAGCAATCAATTAATTACTTAATAATTTTTCTCAACTTGACCAATAACATTTTAGAGGTTCAAAAAAACATAATCACAAAACAGAATCGAAGTTTTGCATTTAGAAAAAACTGAGAGCCAAAGAACACCGAATGACTGACTTCCTTTGGCCCACCTTGTATGACTGATGTTTTTCTAAAACTGTTTCAATCATCATCATATTGCAACAGTGTTCGTAAAATAAACGAATAATATTTTGTTTTTCGATTTCGGCACATGTCTTGCAAAATTTTATTTTTTTAACATTCAAATAGTTAACATTTTTCAATCATATTTATTACAATCCTTTGGACTTTTGAGGCTTCAACAAATTTCAAACATACAAAAGTTTTCAAGAAAATTTACTGCAATTATGATTACTTGGCTTCAATTAAATTCCCAAATATCTGTAAGATACATCATAATAATATCAAGCACATTAATGCTTTGCTTCTTGTTAAGCTACTGGTGAAAAGCATTTAAGAAACTAATCTAAAGACACTTCCTTTAAGTGAGGCTGGATAACTATAAAATCTTTGAAACTTAACAACCGTAAAAGCAATAAAAAAACTAATAAGATGTATTTTTTGTTTTCCAATTCGAAATCTCTTATTTCGTTAATTCGTTTCCTTAACCATTTTCATTTTCTCAGTGGTTAATTCCGTTGCTTAGTGTTTCTGGTAGTCGCTTAAGTTTTTGGCAAAATAAAATGAATTTTATGCTATTTTACTAATTAATGACACGTACACTCATTGGTATTAGAAAAACGTTACTCACGCTAAACGCACAAATGCCAACAAACTTATTTATGCTTAAATTTAAAACAATATAAAAGAAAAATAATAAAAACAATGATTGCACTAAACCCAGCACAAGCACAATTGTAAAATATGAAGGTAATTACAGAATAAAGTACAAGAAAATTTTATTGTTTGATTAAAATGATAATTAAAACCAGCCAAGGAAGAAAGAAATAGAGGGAGAGACAGAGAAAGAGAGAGAGAAGAAGAGGGAACAATTAAAGGGGATTAAGCCATTTTCGTTGTCAAATGTGGGGGTGTAAGTAAATGAATTTGGTTTGAAAATAGTTTCTTTAACAACAGCTGAAAAGTTTGAAATTTATTTCCAGTTCTAATTTGTTGTTTCTCATGTTCAACGTCTAACAATAGAATATTGCTTTATTTAAGGTCTCATAGAAATGAAATTAATCTTTTTAATGGGTTTATAAGATCACGAAATTTTCCAGAGTAAATAATTTGGTGTGCAGATAATATTTCAATTTGCTTTGAGTACAATTCAAAGCGAATAAATGAACGTATTTTGCTAAAGTAAACGAATTTGAGGCCCAGCGATTCCAATGCAAGAGTTTCAAATTAATTTTGCCATAGACAGTAAAAGCGTAGGCTGATTTCATTGGACTTGAATTCGATTTTTACTTCCTCAAAGTTGAAAAAGATTTTTTTCTAATAAAATTGGATTGGTGAACGCTTTAAGGACGATAAGAAAAGTAAAGTTGACGACGTACTGGCTGGGGTATATACTATGGCTGTTTCACCACCACCTCCTCACTCATCAGCAGTCCATTTGGGTGCTGATGAGCGACGTAGCAGTCTTGGAACAGCCTTGATATTTGGAATGTACTCCAGCCACTAATCTTTTTATTGTCTTGATCACTCCAGTTTTATAAAAAAAAAAATCATTTTTAAATTTCAGGAAGTAAAAAGCGAACTCAAACCCAATCAAATTATTAAATTATTAAAAAATTAAATCGTATGGGTTGACTATAAATTTTAAATTATCACTTTCAACTTCTTTGAGATTCTTTCCACAAGCAAGGAGTTTATTCAAGTTACCACAATATACAAGTAATGAAAGTACTTGGAAGCATAAATATATGAAAACATTTAAAACTGGTTGTCCTTTGAGAGCACTTAGAGTGAAAAGAACTAATTTAAGAGAAGTTGATATCTAATGCTGAAATTCGCAAAATAATAAATAAACGGCACAATTTGGTGATAACTGCGAGTCATCTCGTTCACCTGACTACTGACTTCTGATAAACAGACTATCTTTAAATACATTCAGAGGTTCTGACAACCAAAATTATACAAAGCAGTTAAGTCAAGTCACCTGTATTTTTAAATCCTTGAATTAAAACAATCATACAATATTTTTATTATTTTCTTAACACAGCTTTATTATTGTTTTAATTTGTTTATTTCCTTGGTTTTTTTTTTTTCTTTTTGTGTTTTTATAACGTTTTATTTTAATGTTGTTAATTTTTCTTTTTTTTTCTTTTGTTTTTATTAGCAATATGACTCGTTCTAAAATTTACGATTTTTTCTTTTATTTTTGAGATAAAAACTACTTTAGATTGAGAAGTTCTTTCTCCCTTCAGAGGAATATAATTTTTATTATTTGTTTTTATTACAGTTTTTTGTATTATAAGATATAAAACAATTTAGTTTTTAGTTGGTTGTGTTAAAATTTTTGTTTGTTTCTTTTTTTTTTCAAAGTTATAAACTACTGACTTTCAATTTCAATTAATCTACAATCATGTAGTTTTTTTTTACATCTGCTGCAGTTGTTCTTAAAATTATTTTATATACAATTAACAAATATCTTTTCAAACAAATCAGACAGCTTAAAGTCTATCTCATAAATTCTTATGTTTTTATTTAAGTTTTTTTTTCCAATAATTATTTGTAAAAAGTTTTTGTTATTGATTAAGATCTCAATTTAAAAGTTAGTGGCATTTTGTTTAATCTTAGATCTAAAAAGTTTATTCAAAATTTTAACTACTTATAGTCTCATTTTGTTGTAAAGTTTATCAGTTATTAATTTACATCTAAAAGTTTTAAATAATTTTGTTTTTTATTTTATTTAAATTATTTACATAAGTTTTCAGTATTTTTGAATAGGATATGGTTAGTAATTTTGCAAAAATGTTTCCATTAAAAATTTCATTGAATAACTAATTTTATATATACACTATAAATACAAAAGCTTGTATGTTAAAAAATTTAATAACAGCATATTAAAAATTTTGTATGGAAATTTCCATACAAAATTTTTAATATGCTGTTATTAAATTTTTTAGCATACAAGCAAAAGAGTTTGATTGTATAACATACACAAACGTAAGAAAAGAAATGTATATATATTTAATTTTAAAAAATATTTAGAAAAATGGCAGTAAAGATTAAGTTAAAATTTAACATTTAAAAAAAAATTTTATGGTTTTGCACGGTTACAATAACGATTGTCGATATGTATTAAAGATATTTATTGAACAAATTTAAAGAGCAGCAATATTTTTTGAGGAAATGGTTTAAAAATGCAGTCTACTCTACAGTTGTAGGTAAACGAAACAAAACCTCAGGGCTGATTTTTCAGCTTAAACTGTCACCACATATGAACAAATATTTGGTGAAATACATGTGACCACTATTTTCCCTTTTAACGAATTTTGATCGTAAGTAACTATGAAAGAAAAATTAAAGTGCATAAACACTGTTGGGGATACAAAGATAAATAAGCGTAGAAAAAACTCAAGAAACACAAATGCACTTTTTAAGGTTATGTTTGCCCAACTGGCATAATCAATATTTCTAGCGAATATTAATTGGATTTAACAAAAACGTTGCCAGGGCTAAAAGAAATTTGCTTTAAATTTCATATTTCAGCAATATTCATCGCCAATCTAACATAACCTCAAAAAATGCTCTACAGATATTCAACACGTTCACATTTTTCGACTATTTTTTCTAGGGCTAAAGTCTGCTATTGTAACTATGTATAGGCTATACATTCCCTATGGCTTAAGTGCATATATTTACCCTAAACAAGGATCAACAGAAAAGTAATGGTCACGTTTTTTTTTTTTTTTTTTTTTTCAAAAAACTATTTTTTATATGTGCTGATAGCTTAATGTAAAAACTGCAATTAGGAAAACCTGATACTTGTTAGTCAAAAGGTAAACAAAGATATACAATAAAAAAAAAAGGCATACAATAAAAAAAATTATAGAAATGGGGCCAAACACATGCCATATACTAACACCCTCAAGTGTTCGAATTTTATACCAGCTGTAGTAGAGATTTGTTTACCCATTATGTTGCCTATATAGTTTGCTATATAGGCACCACTTCACCACTGGGTATGATCATGAAAATTTTTATATAAACACGTACAGTAAAAGTCAAGGCACACACCACGCGCTAGCATTTTTTTTATTCATACCTGCTATAAGCGTTGTACGCTTCACATACTTTAGGTCATACAACATGCATACAGGTCTTTTTATTCAATGCACATTTACAGTATTGCTTCCTAATTCACTTATTATTTCTTTTTTTTTTTTTTAATGTTTTTCTTAAATTTTTATTAAACGGAATGTTAAACGGAATATTAAACAAGTCTAACAAATGAAAGACTGAAGGGTGCGCTTTGACAACTTCTCGTTTTATACGCTTCATATACGACTTACACCTCCCAGGCTTGAAGATGAGCAATACGCTTTACTATATAAAGTTCTTTTAAAAATCATTATTACTTTTATTTTTAGTTTTTTTATGTGTTCTGTTTTTAAAATTTCACATTCAATTCAATTGTTTTCAATTGCTTTTATTGATATTCTTAATAATCAAATGTCAAACGCATAAAATGCATGAAAAAGTTGAAAGTAGCTCATTACGTTGAGCGTGGTATGTGCTAAAACGTTTTTGTGTAACTTCTTGTATGGGAGTATACCGCTTTAACATTTTTTTTTTTTTCAATTATCTGTATGCGTTAACGCATCAAAAGCGTTCTGTGTATTTTGGCTTTTAACGGTTGCTGAACTTTTTGTGCTGCACTCGTTGAAATATTTTTTGTGTCACTTGTTTTATGAGAACATAATGTTTAAATTTAAGTATCTAACGCGTTGCACACAGCATGCATGGCTGTGTATTTTGGCCTTGACTCACACTTTCGTGCCACCAACAGTAGAATGTTTGATATCTAAAGAAACTGCTTTCCTTTAAACAAGTATTTTCCTTGTTCAATATTGAAAACAAAACTTAATACAACAATGGCCATTTTTTCTGTTTTGTCACTTTTATTTTTTGCCATTGCTTTTGTTTTGGCTCGGCCCACCATATTATACTTAAGCGCCAAAAACTGAAACTACAACTGCTCTAGTGACATCTTTACTGCAGCTGCTGGTAAAAACAAATATCAAATAACAGTGTGAAACAACTCAGACACAACTTTCGGGCACACGCTGTGTCATTAAACAATCCTTAATGGCCATGATGTTAATGTTGTCGTCCAGGTCAGTGGATGAATTACACGATGTTGTTGTAGTCGATGGTGCTGCCGAGGGCAGCGAATATGAGCCCAAAAGTAGGCCAACACCAGTAGTAGAGCCCGGCGTACTGCCGCTTGCACTCAGAGCAGAAGTTGTTTGTGATGTTAACATCATGGTTGAGGGCGTAGTATGACCTGTATAATGGCCGTGATTGCTGCGACCACCCAAAGTATTGTGATGATGAAGAGTGGTATGATGAAGGTTAATACGTCCCAGGCCACTGACAACACTGCTGGCACTAGCAGTTGCTGCTTGCGTGGAGCTAGAGGGAGAGCAGCTGACTGAGTTATGTTGTAAACTGGACATGGCCATGCCACTGCTGCTACTGCTGCTGCTGCTGTTGTTAATAAGACTATTTAATATGAAGCCTCCACCCGTCCCAAGACCGGGGGGCAGGGTACCCACGCCGCTGGAGTGCAGCTGTTGCTGCAAGTGAGTGCTGGCTGCTATAATGGCTGCAGAAGCTAAAGATGTGGGAGAACCAATAAGGTTACACACATCACGCACTGCACCACCACCACCACCACCAGCCGCTCCCGACACTCCTGTTCTAGCTATTGTTGTTGCATGCAACAATGTTGTGCCGGATGTAGCCACTACAGCTGTAGTTGTTGCTATGGGCGATAGCAACGAGGTTGAGGCCATAAGATGGCTGCGTGCGTTGATTTGATTAAATTGCATGGCCATGTTTACGGCAGTCTCATTACCTCCACCCGCTGTTGTATTCTGTTGCATCATGTTGGTTTCGTAACTCTTGGTATGCGGCTGTTTAATGAAGATTTCACAAGAGGACAAATGCAACATGACATCAGCAAATTGTTGTTTTTAAAAGTAATTGTACATTTTGTGATGTTTTATGTGAAAATTATTTTGTTGACGATGATGATGATGATGACGAAGACAACAACCAAGTTGGGGACGAAGTATTGTGTCCAAAAAATGTTTCCCGTTGCAAAGTGTTCGTTCAATTCAATAATGAATTAACGTCAACATTCATTTTGCACAAGGCAAAGGAAGGAAACATGCAAGTAAAAACAAAAGAAAAGAAAAAAATGTTAAAGTTTTTATTGATAAAATGTTTAATACTAAAGAAATGTGTTAATTATTTCTTTCTTACTTTTCGTTTTTCTCATGATGATTTTATTTATAACGACTATTAAAGCGAAATTAAAAATAATTTTTAAAGAATATTAAATATTAATGTTAAGGGCACTAAGCGCAAAATTTATATTGTGAAACCTGTAATTTTTATTTTTTTTTTATCAGAGCGGACGTATTTTTTGCGATGTCTGCTCGTAAAAGGTGAATGTTTGATTTTTTTTTATTGTCTTATTTAAAAAAAATATTCCATGGTTATTAAACGTTTATTTGGCAACTTATGGACATATAAATATTTGCCAAATAAGATCTTAATAGGCGTGATATACGTATTTTTAAAAATGAGTCCGCCAAAGTAAACGTTTATAATAGTTTTCACGGTTATTATGTCGTCTTTTTGCAATATTGAAGGTATATACACTGGACACTAACAAGACAAATTAGCAACAGTTAATCCTGACTTATTCAGCATTTTTTTAGCTAATCAAACGTTCACTTACACTCCCCACTTTCGCTTTTTGACCCCATAATCCCTCTTTTCTATTTTCCTAGTTCCAGTACAATACAGTGCATATACAGAGGTAATCCTCTGAGTACTGGTCCCAGTCTAAAAGCAAACAAAAATAAGTGTTAATTAAAAAAAAACTAGTTAAATTGAAGGATCAAAGTTTAGTGCACGTTACCGATCTCTTGTTTGTACACGCATATAAATCTTAAAACATCTTGATCCTATAATTTTCTTTTAAGCAACATTTGTCAGACCTTATCTGATGCTGGCCAGCAAAAAACTTAATCGAAAAAATGAAAAGGCCTCGCCAGTCCCTGATGTTCGCTGAAGGGTTAAGACATAATGCTGAGAATATGAAAAATTAATAAATAGCACTCAAAAATTTATTTGTTTATTAATTCATAGCAAATAAAAGTCAATTGTAATGTATTCTAAAAATGTGTTCTAAAAATAGAAAAATAGTTCTAAAAATAGATTGATTTCGTTGATGATACTCAACTCGCTAATAGACTGGCAAAAACTTTAAAAATATGTCAAGAACTTGACTGAATATACTGCTAAAGCCATGAACACTATGAGAATCGCAAACATTTAAAACAAACCTTTACTTTTACTGTTCTTCTACTCTTTCCTAAAAGCTGCTTTTAAAATACTAACTTACAAACGATTTTCGGCAAACGTGACTTTCCCAGTTGCGACAAATTTGCTTTAAAGCAGTTTTTGTATGTTTTATTTAGTATTTACATATATTTTGTTTCTAGGTTTTTTTCCAAAGTAATCCAATGAAACTGAATGAAGTGCAAGAAAGGGCATAAAAATTCATAAACTTACATTCAATATTTTTCAATTACACTTACATTTGTGCTCGGCGACCATTTCGATGTTGATGTTAAGTGATGGTTGACACTGCCATTTGTAGTTGCATTTGAAATGCCATTACCAATACCACCACCACCACCACCGCCACAGCCGCTGCCGCTAACGCCGCCAATACTGGCATTAGCCGAGCTGGTCGAACTGCCACTTCCAACGCTGCCAACTGTTCGCACATATGAAATTTAAATGCAGAATATTTGAATATTTTTAGTTTTGGTAGGACAAAAAAAAAACAACAACTATCAAACACTTGAATGACGTGAATGGGAATGAATTTGGGTTGAAATGAAAATGTAAGATGAGGTTCGAGAGTGATTGGTTTGTGATGGAAATTTATTAAATTTTTGTTTGGAATTGCTTTCAAATGCAACAAATACTGTAACAGGCAAAACACAATTGCATTTTGAACAATTTCGAAAGATTTGATTTTTGGTTTTAATGTGAAATGCCAAAATCAAAAGTAAAAAAAAAAAACACACACAGGCCATATAAACATCTATACATTTTGGATAAACAGCAAATGTGCAAAATGTGTGTATAAAATGATTTTTTTTTTTTTTTCATTGTATATGGTTGTATAAATTTTATATTGTGTTTTTCCCGTATTTTCATTTTCAATTTTCATACATATTTTTTGGATTAGTTAGTGCTCGTGCAAAGTAACCAACCATTCCAGCAGAGCAACAAACCAATCGACCATACAACCAGCAGGAAAAAAAACAAAGAAGAAGTCGACAGAAAAAAACATCAGCAATGGTTGAAAAGTTGTCAGAATTGGTTGGAATTGGTTGAAATTGCTTAAATTGGTTTACAGACAAAATTGAATTGTATTTTGGTTGTTGTTGTTGTTGTAGTCGTTTTTTGTTTTTAATACCAACAAACATTGATATACATAAAACCAAAAACAAACAAATGCAAGGCAGCATAGAAGTGTTTTTATTGGAATAGTGTTTATTGATTTTTATTTTCATGAAATTTGTTTGATTAAAATTTTCATTTGTTGTGGCCATATGGCATGATGAGGCTTAAAGGCGATGGAGTAAAATAGCAGGCAAAAACAATTAGTAAATTAAAAGTTATTTGTTTTGACACATACCATATTGGGATGGTATAACATCTGGGTCACGTTCATCTTCGACAAGATCCTCGGAGGACTTTGATTTTATGTCGGTATGCTGCCAACGGGGTTTTTCAATGCCACCCTGCAAAAGTAGTGCACCAAGAATTACAGAAAATAAATGCACAACAAATATTCTAACAAAATCGAAGTTAAAGGAAAAAAAAATTCATATATTAATAAACAAAAGTAATCAATACATTTTCTAACAAATTTAAGATTTTTTTTATTATTTATTATAAATACAAACTTTTGTGTGTTTGAATGTTTTGAAAATAAACTTGCTTATTTTCCAAAATATCTTCTAGTACGAATTGACAATGTTGATTGAAATATTACCAATACCAATACCAATTTGAGCACGAGCAACACAAATTTCTGAAAAAACACATTTTTATGTATATCAAAAGTCCATCATGATATACACAAAACAAGTTTTTAAAATATTATCACCGGTATTCATAAAAAATAAAACATTGTTGAAATACATTTTAGAAGAAATTTTTCATATCAAATTTGTTTTAAAATGTATTTGAGCAACATTTTATTTTTTATGAATACCGGTGTTAGAGTTTGGGGTGAAACTGGTTTAATTTATCAATTTTTTTAATGAATATTTCAATCAACATCGTTGATTCTTACCAGGGGATATTTTGAAATCTAATTTCGTAGCAAAAAATTTGTTCAAAATATTTATACACGAGTTTTTATATAACGATTCTTCATTTCATGATTATTCTATTGTTAATAATTTTACCAGGCTTGAGTTTGATTCTATAAATCCAAGAGATTTGTATATAATTCAATTTGTTTGCGAAAGACGTTTTTGTTGTGATATAATGAGAGTGATCAACAGTTTTTAAAGAACGTGGTGGCTGTGAAACAGCCATAGTATGTACCCCAGCTAGTAAATCTTCAACTTTGCATATCCTGCTTTCTTTCAAAATACCGGTCACTTCAATTTTATGAAAAAAGAAATATTTCTCAATTTTGAGGAATTAGATGTCAAATTCAAATGTGATTAAATTATTAGCATTAACTCATATGTACATTACAAAATTCGATTATTTAGGAAAAAGTAATCATGATTATTCCTAAAACCATCCAACTCACTAGCAATAGAAATAAATACAATCATACATGTTTTTACGTGTTAGCGATGCTTTTTGTAAATAAACACATACAAAATATATTGTTATAAGTTTGAGATCGTAAAACATATACAGATATACCTTAAGTATATGTTTGTATATAGACCAGCACTCATAAATAAAATATAATTTAATTTAATACCCACATATACATACCTTATACACATCACCGGTTTGTGCAACTACAGATGTGGCTGTTGCTTTTGTGCCATGCTGACGATTGCGACGTAAATTGTGTAAAAATGTCATCATGAATATTTTCAAAGCTACAGCCAAACTAATAATAACAATTGTAAGGACACTCCCCACAATAACGGGTGACAACGTCAAGGATACATCATCATCTATGGTTTGTTATTGTTGTTGTTGTTATGGATTTCGATACAACCAACGCATATGGTTTGAGGAAGGCCACAGCAGGGCAGAGCAAACAAAAAGTACCATGAAATGAAATTGAATTTTATGTGAATGTTGCTGATCAAAAACAAGAAATAAAGTAATATACATTTGCTTATGATATGTTATTGTTTGTCCTTTTAGTCGTTGCTGCTTTTATTATGCAGTTACTGTCACTGTATCAACCGTCATAATGGCAGGTTTGTGTCTGTCAGAATTGGTGAAGTGTGAGTGTGCTCAAACATCAATGCTAGTCATGTTGGTGTTGCTTTTAATGTACTGCCAAATGGTGTGAGTTTGGATAATACATATTTTTTTTATATATTTTCAGGGATTCGATAATAATATAACCGTATTTTTGTGCTAAGAGCAACATTTATTTTGTAAATTAGTAATTTTGCTTTGCGTCAAAAACACATTTCGTATAAAATCAAAACCAGAATTTCAGAAGAGTGGAAATTTATGTGTTGCAAAAGAAAATGCAGAAGAGTATTGGTTTTACAATTTTCGTTTTTTATTTGTAATTATTGTGACACAAAATATTAAAACTTGTATATCGTATAAATAAGGTATTGTATTGTGTATAAATAAGGCAAAATAAACGCACAGTTTTTCTATATAAAAAAAAGTAATAAAAAAGAAACTTCTATAAGTGTTGCTTTCCTGTCGTTCTTTTTATTGATAACTTACAAACACAAAGAAATCTGAATTTAGTATAGCTTAAAAATGTATTTTAAGGTTCAAAAGATTTTTTTTCTTATTCAGTAAGAAGTAAAATGTTGCAGTTTTACGACGTTTTCTTCATGCAATACTAAAATATCCATAACGTTTTCTTCACGATATCAAAATATCCATGCCTTTAATAAAACCATTTCAAAAAATGTTTCTTGTAGTAGATACAAAAAATTTCTTTGGGAAATCAGAGAGGCGAGCCAGAACTCGGTTGTATTGTAAAGAATTATCCACATACATATTCGTTTCTTTATTTTTATGCTGTGAGTAAGTCCTTATAATTATTATTATTTTTATTAATTATTATTATTATTAATTATTATTAATAATAATAAAATAATAAGTCCTTATAAAACGCTGGCACACTTACCAATAACCCCACATACAAAAGCAATTAGTCACTTTTTTTTAATGAAAACAATTTTTTTTGCAACTTAATACAAAACATATTGCTAAATGTGTGTACTTGTTTGTTCATTTGTAACTTGTTTACATTTGTTTTTGTGCAATCATTGTTTGCTAATAGTTATATTTGTTGTTTTTGCTGTATATGTTTTTATTTTGCCATCGTTTGGTTGACAATTCAATAAAAACCCATCATAAATCATAAGAAGGTTGTGAGTGTTTAATATCGCTGATGGTTTGAAGCTTTATATCGCATGGAAAAAGACCCTAACTACCATTTTTTTTTCAATGTTAGATCTTTGGCATATTTTAACAAAAAAAATGTTTCCGCTAATCAAACTATAGAAAGAGATTATCGACATTTAAAGAATGCGAATTAGGGCCTTGCTACATACACTGATGTATTTTTTTCTATTTGTAACTGTCTGTTTTTTTTTTGTAGTGCAACATGTAATCCCTTCTAAATTGCGTGGCACCACCATTCACCGCATCTACACCTTTGCCAACCGTTGCCCTAATATTACAGCAAAAACTGTCAGAAAAAAAGTGTTCAATTAAGTTTTTGTTTCATGTGCAGTTTTGTTCTTTTTCGGTGTGGTTTTTTCTTGTTATATTTTGTAACAGCAACCAGCTTAAAGGAATGTTGACATATAAAGCCAATAGTGTTGGGTAGAGTAAATATATATCTGTGCTCACAACTGATAAGAACTTAAATCGACTAAGAGCGAAATTAGACTATACATGCTACAACATTTTATTAACAAAAGTTCATATTTCTGTTAAATCTTCAACTCTCTAACTAAGTTTTAAAAAAATATATAAACCAAACAATATTGAACTAAACCTTAGAACAAGTTCTATACAAATTGCAATATATTCCAAAATATTCCAAGATATCCCAAGAGGTATACTTTTATTAAATCGTGGGTAAATTTGCTAGTCCTGTCAGGATAACAGATTTAAGGTTAAAGAATGAAATTAAGACAAAACAGTTTATCCAATGGCTGTTGTAGAAAGCCTTTCGTGCCCCAATGCGTCAGACTAATTTTCGACAACTTTTTACAGTGTATGCCATATCAGAAAAAGCAGAAAATTTGCTTAAATGTAAGAAAATTTGCTTAAATATAAGGAGTTTTGTAAATTTTGTGATGCGACCATATGAATGAGTTAAGAGATTTAAAATTTAGGATTTAAAAAAAAACACAAACAGTTCAAGACCATGAAGTCGTAAAGCACAACGCTACAAAATAAAGATGTAAAATTATTTCATCAAAATGACTGCTGTCGAAAGCTTTTATTATCCCATTCAATGAGGACGACTTTCGACAACTTCTAACAGTGTATGGCATGGCTAATACAAAACGGAAAATTTGCTAGGGTATAAGGAGTTTTTTTAAACTTTTTAATCTTGCATCTCTTGTTAATGATGTGCTAAAGTATTCGTATAGGTAACTTTGTTTATTATATAGAGAGTATAATGGCTTAAAATTTTTTTGGAGTCAGGTACCATATTTGTTTCCATGGAATATTCGTGGCCTGTAAAATTATGTTTTAATGTAGCTTAAAATGAACTTTGTAATTATTATTTTAAATTTATTTTATTTCAGTTTTTATCTTTCCAACTATTGATTTTATTTTAGTATTGTGAGTGATTTTATTGGGTTTTCTAGATAAATTTTTACTTCCTCAAAACTGTCAAAATTTAAATGATCAGCATCTTTAAAGAAGGCAAGTAAAGTGAAGTTGAAGGCTTACTGGCTGGGGTATACAGCAACTCTGCGAACCTCGGCCATAGCTAGTTGTATACTGTTTTTTAATTCAGCGGCACATGGCCATCCTACCACCTGAGCTCTTAATTACTGACTGTCTACATTTAATCCTATTGTTCAACTTTCCATTTCTCACTGCGTTTTTCGGTTGACTGGAATATATTTCATATTCTTTGACTTTTCCCAAATTTTAGCTTATAACTTGTAATATGACAAATATTCCATACCAGAGAACTGCATAGAAAATCCATCTAGATGCACAACTTGTTTCTGCTGTATTTTCTAAAATATTTTTTGTGTACTAAATTTGAAAACGGAAATATTTAGAGTAGAAGACTTCAAAACGACCTGCACTTGCAGATTTGCCCAAATTTTAGCGTATAACTTGTAATTTTACAAATTTTCCATACCAGAGAACTGCATAGAAAACCCATCTGGATGCACAACTTGTTTCTGCTATATATGTTCTAAAATATTTCTTGTGTACTAAATTTGAAAACGGAAATATTTAGAGAAGAAGACTACAAAACGACCTGCACTTGCAGATTTGTCCAAATTTTTGTGTATAACTTGTAATTTCACAAATATTCCATACCAGAGAACTGCACAGAAAACCCATCTAGATGCACAACTTATATCTGCTGTATTTTCTAAAATATTTTTTGCGTACTCAATTTGAAAACGGAAATATTTAGAGAAAAAGAATACAAAACGACCTGCACTTGCAGATTTGTCCAAATTTTAGCGTATTTTATGTTTTGCTATTGATAACAACAGTTTAAAAATTTTCGCCAGGGCCAGCAATTTTCAAGCATTAATTTTGACTTTAACTTTGAGCTTAGAATTCATATTGCTGCTAACAAAAAATGCATAAGTGTATGCATAACGCTACATGATACATTCACAGTGTCGTGTTCTTTTACTTTATTTTCATGTCATTTTCAATACAATATTTCCTCTGAATTTTCAAAAAATTGTTCACACACTTTACTTAGAAACCTAAACTAGAATTAAAAATTATTTGTTTGTAATTAGTGCACTATTGTGATATATTACAACAGCGTGACATTTGCTTTAATACGAAATTAATTGCGGGCAACTAATTTGATTTTTTTTTAATGTTTACATAAAACAAGTTTGGTTGCAATTAATGATTTTGTAGTATGCGAGGCTTATGACAGCTATGTGATTGATATGCTGTTATAGGATGAAGTCAAGAAAAAACATAACATCAGAAATTGTGTTCTAAGTATGTTTTATTACAACCAGTTGTGTGCGTATGAGTAATATGCCTTGTAACAAAACACCTCACAATATGACTCATACGTTTAAAGTAATGCATAATGGCATTTCCGCTAGTGGTGATAAGTCCGATCACAAAATTAGAATAAATAAAATCTTTGCAAGAGTTTGAATGTCACCACGGAGTGGTTGCAATAAATATTTCTTTTTGAGCGATATGTTGACGAGACCTTAGACATGTGAAGTAAAACGTGAAAATGAGAGTAAAAAACCCAAAATTGTTTAATAAAAACTATTGAAAAGTATGGAGTAGTTTTCAGTTTAAATTTAATCAATTAATTTTTAATACATTTCTAGATGGGCGATTATTGCCACTTACGTTAATAGTAAACTAATACAAAATTTTAATGAATTACAAGGGGACTTTTGCCGGAGACCACCACCACACCACTTCAGTCATAAATTATCAACATTGTGCGAAATTCACTCAAAACGATTTTTATACAAATGGAAGTTTCCACTCATTCTCCATATCATCAATGCCAATATCGACAATAGAAGCAAAGAAAAGGTGGTACTGTCATGACTCCTCTTAAATGTATGGTTCGCCTGATACTGACTCAATCAAGTGGGTTGCATCTACAAAGTACTAAACAGATTTTTATACAAAACTGGAGTTTATCATCGCTGGTGAGTATATTCAATTAACTTTCTTCTATTTGAATACTTAAATCGATGACAGTGTAGAAAGTTTGAAAGAGTGCTCGTACTCAACATACTTAGTCTACTGATCATCGTAGTTGCACTATGGATGTATCAAAGAAAATAGCTTTTCATTTGTGCTTTCCATTTTTCTCTATCTTAAACCGAGTTTCCGTTTAAAATTTGCTTACTAAACTTTTGCTGTAGTAATTTTTTTTTATATAAAAAAATTATAAGAACTAAACTAAACTGAGGACTATGAACAAATACCTGAAAATGTATTGCGTAAGGTTGGTAAAAACTAACTATATATTGAGCTTAAACATGTTTGTCATATTTTCAAGTTTTGTTCAATGGGATCTGTACAAAGTAAAGTTCACAAAAACTAAATTTATATTGAATTTGAATATATTTCACTCAGTTCCCATTACTTTTCAATGGTGCTGTTAATTTTAACACTTTATTCTTATAGCTGTTAGGCTTAAGTCATATAAAGGCTTTTTTCTCTTAGCTTAAAATAATTTTTTTTTTTTTTTAATGTTAAAGACTTTGTATTATTACTCTGTTTTTTTTTTTTTTTTTTTTTTGTTCAAAAATAATTTTCCTTGCATCACAACACTTACTTCTAAGCCCTGAGCATTAATCTTGTTGCCAAACGCTTTGAGCCCAATTGATCTTTGATTGTATGTTTGTAAAGAAATATAAACAAAACGCCAAAAATGGAAAGGAGATGTTTTCTACGAAATCAATCATGTTGCACCTTATGGCTTGTTTCTTAACAAAAAAAAAACGGTTTGACTCAATGCCAGATTAAATATGCAAAAGCTGTAAAACGGTGGTGGGGTGATAAGTTCAAGGCAATAGAAAATATCAAAAGAAGAAAAAATTTCATGTTAAAATTATTAGCAAAGTCAGAAATAAGAAACAATCAATCATTTAAAAGTATTAAAAATTATAGTACAACAAAATTAAATGATAAATTAAAGACATTGAGTCTTTAAATAAATACACTTAATTTTTTATATATATTTATTTTCTTGAGATAAAGGTATTTTATTAAAATTATTTAATTATTTTTGTCGGATAGCTTCTTCTGGACAATAAGCTATCCCAAGGAGAGCCAAGTATCGACAAAAATAATTAAATAATTTTAATAAAAGACGTTTATCTCAAGAAAGTAAATATATAAAATATAAAAAAGGTAAGAAAGTAAATATAAAAATATACAAAAATAATTAAATAATTTTAATAACAGACCTTTATCTAAAAAAAAAAAAATATATAAAATATAAAAAAACGGTCGGAAAAAACCAAATAATAAATACACTTAAAGTAACACAAAAACCTTGAATTTTTGTTTTGGTTTCAAATAAAATTAAAGCATATAATTTTAGTGTGGTCTTAATAATTTATGAAAAAAACTAATTTTTGCAGCTTCAAATCTTTTTCTATAAAATTTATTAAAAATTCAATTAAATATTTAGCTTTAGCATAATATTTAAAACACTTAAAAAATTATTCGACAGATGCTTAAAAACTGCTACAAATATTGAATAAAATTGTTAATAAATTTTATATAAAAAGATCTGAACTTGCACAAATTAGTTATATCATAAAATGCTTCGATTTTATGATGCAAATGTACAAAAGTCGAAGTATGTTCTAGAAACGGGCAGTGAAATTATTAATTTGGCATACATTTACTTATTAAAAAGTAGTATATAGTTAGTGCTTTAAATTTCATGAGAATTTTGTAATGGAATTAAAATCTCTTGGCTTACTAAAAAAAAATTTATTGAAAAATTTTATAAATTTTTGAATTCTGAAATAAGAAAACAAACCCAACCTGGCATAAAGCGTAATTATTCTTAAGATTGATAACAACCAGCTACATAATTAATTAGTTTATGCCGATAACCTAAAAAAAACTTCAACAAAAATTATTTGCCTGAAAAATTTGGTGTTCTAAAATGCAAAAATAATTACATTTATGTATGTGCTTCTTAATCATATTCAACCCCCAGATGATTGCTTATGTAATCCTCTATAATATTAGAGAAAATACGAGTAAAATTTTATGTTAAGCAAGGTGGACATTCGGCTGTTTCACAGCCACTACACTTCTCATCAGCAAACGTTTTATCTCTAAACGTGATAATTTTTTTAAACTCAGTACTACAGCTTAAAATACTTGGCTAACAAAAGTCACTTCATTCGACTCTTATACTTGATTAATAATAATACAGTCAATGATCCAGTCTCTTTTGGGCGGCTATTTGTCATTTTCAAAAGTGGTACTTCTTTCAACTTGAAAAGAAACTGATTGTAATTAGAACCTGATGTTATTCCAAAATAAAGAAGCTAATATTAACTAGAACAGCATTAAAAATATTGTCTCAAACCACAAGAAGCCAAAGTATTCAGAGTAGTGGCGAGACAAATGTGACAAAAATTAGCATTTGTAAGCAGCCAAAAACTTAGACTTAAAAGTAGTAATATATAGAAATATGCCTACGCTGTGTACTGCTCTGGATTTTTATTTTTATATAAAAGTGTGTTTTTAGATAGAAAAAATGTTGCAAACTGTTACGTTTACCACAACTGAACAGCTCTTTCTCATAAATCATTTTAATATTTAACAACAACATTTTAATATTTAAATCCCTATTTTACCTCAAATCAAAGAATTGATTATAACAGAATTAATTAGTCAAACTAATAATAATTATTTAAAAAAAAAAAAAGTTAAATTTTTCAAACCAGTACTTCCACATTTTACCCTCGTAGCAAATTCCCATAAGACAACCTCTCAGGAATGCTCACAAAACTGCAAAAGTTAACACATGCCAATGGCAAAGTAGTAGTTTGTTATTGCTGTCAAAGCCAAGAAATAAACAATCAGCACATTGCCAGAAGAAGTAACCATTAGTGTAGCTTATAGAATACTTAATATTGTTTACTTTAAGGTAAATTTTAACTGCAGCCACTCCAACAACAATTTAAGGCAAACTCATTATTCAAAAACAACTGTCGAACTATGTACGTCATCAAGTTATCAATCACTGACTTCAAACTTGGGAAAAAATCACACATACTTATCTTAAATGCAACAATACAAATTCTAAAATGTTACTGCTTTTTTTTTTGTACATACATATATGCGACAGAAAATGTTGTTTGGTTTTGAGCAGACAGACATTTAATTTTTCTGGTAGTCGACGGCTCTATACCCGTCAGGGATGACATTTAAAAAATTTTTCAACTCCTTTTTTTTGTCGTTATTTACTGTATTTAATACATACCACTTTTCAAAGCAGTCAGACCAATAGCGAAATCCGTTAATGAATACGAAGCACTTCTGCCCTTTTGATTGTAAGCATAGATGCGCAATCTCAACGAGTTATTCTCCTGTGTCATTAAAGAGGTCAATGTGTCCAAATTTTCCAAGGAAAACTGCGGCTCTTCAGGGTTGGTAACATTAAATCTGTAAAAAACAAATTGTGAAAAGCACACATAAGTAAACATAATAATGAGGTCGAACGAAATTCGTTCGTACACAAGCAATCCCGCTGATGGGTGTTATAAAATATACACCAGAATAAAACTACCCTGAAGGAAACCTAGAGTCAAGTGGATCCAAGTCGCTACATTTTTCGCCTACATTGGTGACTTTCTTATCAAATTGTCAACAGAGTGTATCCAGTTTTTGTTTTATGAACAAAATCGTAAAATAAAAATCGTTTTTATTTGGCAAGAAAACATTGATTTGACAACATTGTTAATAAGTAGACAAATTTCAATTCTTGATTTTTCAATTGAGTTTCTCTACTGACATTTCTTTCAGAGTAGAGATAACGTCTATAGAGAATCAATAGTACTATGGTTGTCATATAGTCGCATTAGAACCACCCAGTCACTAGTTCCTTCGTCAGTAGTGGATTTGCAATGACAAGCACATGTTGAATGTCAACAAAAAAAATCATTGTATGAGGTATAAAATGTCACTAGTAGTGGTGACCATGTCAATAGTAAATCACTAGAGTTTTTCTACTGACGTTTCCTTCAGGGTAGCTACATATACATATTTTGTTTCTCATATTTCTGTTGAATATAAAAACAAGATTTCCTCTATTGTTGTTGTTGTGAATATTGAATGAAAATTTGTGTGGGTCTTTAAAAATTAATTTTTATTATTTATGTATTAAGTTTATCAGGCTCAAGTTCCTTCTATGTATAATGTTTTTGTGATGACATTAATTAAATATGACAAAGAAGATATCAGAGACACTTAGCAAAGAGGACAACTAGTTGTTTCAAAGCCCCCACACCGTTTCATCAGCACCCGTCCTTGAACTCAGGGGCTCATGTTTCTAAGGCGACAATCATGCCACTCAGTCAACTAAGCTATTGTATGTTTTGTAATAAAAGTTACAAAATTCCGCTGCATACTCTTGAAATATACCTTCGAAGAAAAGTGCAAGCGCATATATGATAAAAGAAGAAGAGTTCAGTTTTAATTACTTTTTGGAATTATAACCTTGAAAGCCCGAACTTATAATACAATGAACCTTAATAGAACAGTGATGGCAATATTTCGTTAAGGTTTTTTTTTTTTTTTTTAATTTCTCTTAATCATGCCACCGTTGAGCTGAAATTAATTTATTATAACAACACCTGTCAAACAAAATAAAAATAAAAAATTGTGACAGATAAAACATCTCCCTCTTATAACTCAATTTGGTGCTAAGAAACTTGACGCAAATATGTTGATAAATTGAAAATTTTAGCTTGACTAAAAGTTTATAGCAAAGAATTTATTGTAGAGAGGCAATGATTTATGCATTTCAAATATAATATACAGGAGCAAACATATGTTTGCTAAAGTGTATGTTTGGGTGTCTCTAGGTATTTATTGTTTACGCTAATGAAGACTTTGGTCATAGATATTTTGTTTTTTATGTCTTCGAGAGTTTTTTATAATGATGTCAAGTGATATTCAAGTGACAAAGAAAAATTATTTGTTTTGTTAGACAAGAAAAAAAATTTTTTATAAAACAAAACAAAACTTTGAAGGCTTGGAATAAGTTTTTCATTATTAGAAACACTTTCTTTCACTTAGACTGCCAACAAATGCTTGACAGTATTTGTGTTGAAAGTATGAGACACAATACAGCAACAGCATTCAGAGAAGTGGCGAGACAAATGTGACAAAAATAAGCATTTGTAAGCAGCCAAAAACTTAGACTCAAAAGTAGTAATATATAGAAATATGCCTACGCTGTGTACTGCTCTGGATTTTTATTTTTATATAAAAGTTGATTTCAGCTGAGATTTCCTTTGCGCAAAGAAGTGTGTTTTTAGCTAGAAAAAATGTTGCAAGCTGTTACGTTTACCACAACAGAACAGCTCTTTCTCATAAATCATTCAACATTTGAAATGTATGTAAGAAAAATAAAACAAAAAGTAAGGAAAAATGTTTCCACTAACTATAAAATTAAAATGAATGCAAAAATATTTTTTATTTGTATGACGACCAGAGTAAAAACTATTTTTAAATTTTACTGATTTAAAGTGTTTATCACCAGCACTTGCTCTTAACATTTAATGGTAATTACTTTGTAGCTAAGTCTGGCGATAAGAACCGATGGCAAAGGACAACAAGAAATCACAACGTTTAGAAGGATATTTAAGTCCTTACATAATTTACAGCAAACAATATAATGCATTTGGTAGAGGCATACTTCTTCACTAAGGCTGGGCTTAATTGGTCGCTCAAAGAAAATTATACCTGCTGACAGCTTACCAGACAAAAACACCTTCAGACTATGCAAAAAGAAATGCATAACACATGGACGCAGATAATACTAAGAAGTGTACAATAGATCAATAACTAGCAGCAGTGCAAAGAGTGCTTTGGCGCTTACACCATTAGTATTACCGTATAAAAGATAGACTTAATTTGTGTTTTTGGTATATATTGGCCAATTCCTTGTTCTACGTGTTTTGATCCATTTCTGGTTTAGTTTATAAGGCCTAATATCTTTCATGATTAAAACAAAGTTTTAATTATTGTTGTACCCGACGTTTCGTCGATTTTTTGTCGACATTTTCAAGGGTTTTTACCTATTCATTGAAACATTTAATTAGTGATTTTTAAATTTTGAAATAAAATTGGGTTGCTTACATTTTATGGCAGCAGAAACAGAAATTAATTAAAGCATTGAAAAATACAACATTGAAAAATTAAAACGTTACAAAATATGAAATACAATAAACATTTAATGCAGGACTTGTACACTTTTAACTAATATCACAGTTTAATTGATAGCAACAATGTAGCTAGCATTTATGTTGTCGGTATCCTCTTTTAAGTTCACAGTGTTGTTTCTCTTGTTTTGTATGTGTGGACTTTCCTTGGTATAACTTTTCTTTTCTATACTTTCTTTGTCTAAAATTTTGATTTTATGAAATTAATTTTACTAATCATATTTTTCTGCTAACACACACCTCAATAGCAGCGGAATGAGTTTCATTTTGTTTTGTTATCAAAAATGTTCGTACCCGTACAATTTGCACCAGACGTGCCGAAGCAAAACTGCGACAAATCTTTGCAATTTGAAAAAAAGCAAAGAAAAAACATGTTTAACTATAATTGCGGCAACATTATTGTTGAAGTTAACATAGCATGCAGTGTGTATGTTGTTTTATATATATGACATTGAAAAATATTTTATTCACTCTCATTTCTGAATTCATTAAATATACACGTTTTCTCTTTATGTCAAAATAAATTCAAATATTTTCCAACAAACGTCTTTAACTAAAACTATAAGACTTCATCAGGTTATGGGCCCAGATGCCTATTTTTGTTTGGAAGAATTAATATTTTGAATACTTGGGAAGTTGGAAAACAAAATGAGTGCGTCGTTGCTGCAAATTGAAAAACTGGACGAGGGTAACTATGACTCCTGGTCAATACAAATGAAAAGTGTCCTTATTCATAATGGCTTATGGAAAATTGCTGGTGGAGAACTAAGCAGGCCTGAGGTAGCGGCAGAAGAGGAGAAATGGGAGTCGGATGACGAAAAGGCCCTAGCGTTAATATTCTTGGGAGTTAAAGCAACACAGTTGTCATACATAAAGAATTGTAAGTCGTCTAATGAAGCTTGGACGAAAATACAGCAGGTGTACATTCCAAAGGGACCAATTCAAAAGGTTTCACTTTACAAAAAGCTAGTAAATCTTACTATGCCTGATGATGGTGACGTTGTACAGCATTTGGATGAATTTACTAGAATATCTGAAAAGTTGAATGAAATTGGAATAGAACTGAAGGAGGAGTTACTGGTGATTATGCTGTTATCCAGTTTGCCGTCAGGGTTCGATAACTTCGTCATAGCAATGGAGACGAGAGATGAATTGCCGAAATTTTCAATGTTAAAGCAAAAATTGCTGGAAGAAGGCAAAAGAAGGGAAGAAAAAATTAACAGTGAAAACATAGCACCAAAGTCGCAGCAAAATGCATTCGCAGTAAAATCAAATTATACAGAAAAAAACAAGAAGCCAAAGCAGAAGAATCTCAAGGTAAGATGTTTTTCTTGTGGTATGATTGGTCATTATGCTAGCAAGTGCGAAAGGAAGCAAAATCACAATGACTCGCAAGCAATGACAATGCTGGCTGCAGTAGACTCAAGCGAGTTAGAGTTTAAAAGCTGGTATGTCGACAGTGGCGCTACGTCACACATGTGTAATAGCAGAAAGATGTTTTCTAATTTTCAAGAACATCATGAAGTTATTGCTTTAGCTGGGAATAAGTACATTAATGCCAGCGGAAAAGGTGATGTTATAATATACAACAATAATTTTAAAATTTTTCTCAGAGATGTGTTGTTTTCCTCTGAGTTGAAAGCAAATTTTATATCCGTTAATAAAGCAGTGGACTGCGGGTTGTCAGTTATATTTACTGCAAAGGAAGCAACTATTAAAAGATCTGATGGAACGGTTGTGCTTATCGCAGAGCGTAGAAACAGTATGTTTGTTATGGTAAATAAGCCCACAACTCAGAATTTGTGTGTTGCAAACAAGTTAAGTGCAGTTTGGCACAACAGGTATGGTCATCTTAATTTTAAAAGCCTGTGTTATTTAAATAAAAAGCATATGGTAAAGGGACTAAATGCTGGTAAAGTTGATGATTCTTTTAAATGTAAAACTTGCTTGTTATGTAAAGTACATGTTTTACCATTTCCTAAAGAGAGCACTACTGATACGAAACAGTTGTTGGAAGTCATACATTCTGATGTTTGCGGTCCATTTAGGGTTCAGTCTGTTGGCGGAGCGAAATATTTCGTAACATTTATTGACGACATGTCCAGAAGAATTTTTGTCTATTTTATCAAACAAAAATCCGAAGTGTTTGATAAGTTTAAGATATTTAAGGCACATGTGGAGAAGCAGACAGGATGCAAAATTAAAACGCTGAGAACAGATAATGGACGTGAATATGTGAATACACAGTTTGATTCATTTTTATCATCAGAAGGTATAAGTAGACAGTTAACTGTGCCATATACTCCACAGCAAAATGGGATGGCAGAAAGAGCCAACCGTACCCTTATTGAAATGGCTAGATCAATGATGGTACATGCTAGCGTAAATGAGTACTTGTGGGCAGAAGCTGTGAATACAGCAGCATATATTAAAAATAGATGTCCCACAAAACAGTTGAAAGATAAAACACCATATGAAGTTTGGTTTGGTAGAAAACCAAATGTACAACATTTAAAAACTTTTGGTGCATATGCAGTAGGTTTGGAAAAATCTGGAAACAAATCAAAGTTTCAAGCAAAGGGCACACCTTACATAATGGTTGGTTATTCAATGGTGTCAAAGGCTTATCGTTTGTTTAATACTGTTACACGTAGCATCATAGAGCAACGAGATGTTGTTTTTGATGAAGAATTCTCTAATACGAAAACAGATGACAACAATAAAAAAGGCTGTTTTAAGGCGGAGGATTATTTAACATTATACATAGATAGTCCTGATAAAACCAGATATGCAGTTGAGAATGATTGTCAACCTTCTGCAGTACCAGACGATTCCGATGAAATTTTTGATACTGCAGATGAAGATAGTAGTTCCGAAAGTTCCAACAGTCAACAGGTAACGACTATTGGACCTGGAAGGCCAAAAATTATTCGTTCTGGCAAGCCGGGTAGACCCAAAAAACAGTATAACGTAATTCAGTCCCGGGTATTTACAGCAATGAATGATAACGTTCCACAAACAGTAGAAGAAGCTTTTTCAAGTGACAAGAAACCTTTTTGGAGAAAAGCTATGCAGGAGGAGATTTTTGCTTTAGAAAACAACAAAACTTGGTCTTTGGTGAATTTGCCTGAAGGAAAGAAAGCTATACCATGTAAATGGGTTTTTGCCTTAAAGCGAAAAGTAGATGGGGAAATCGAACGGTATAAAGCACGTCTAGTTGCTAAAGGCTGCAACCAGCGGTTTGGGATTGATTTTACAGAAACTTTTTCTCCAGTCGTAAGATATTCTACCCTCCGATTGCTTTTGGCATTGGCTGTCAAGAACAAAATGCATTTACATTAAATGGACGTAGATACTGCATATTTAAATAGTGAATTGCATGATGTTATTTATATGAAACAACCACCGTATTTTGTTGAAGAAAGTTCACCACAGAAAGTTTTACGCCTTCATAAAGCGATTTATGGATTAAAACAAAGCGGTAAAGAATGGAACTGCAAGCTCGATAACGTTTTACGGAAACTAGATTTTGTTCCATGCGATAGTGAACCGTGCTTGTACAAGACTACAAAGAGAGGTGTTGCTATATTGATTGCAGTGTATGTTGACGATTTAATTGTTGCCTGCAGTAACTTAACAGTTCTTGAAGATGTCAAGAAACAAATTGCTGAACATTTCAAAGTTAAAGACAAGGGCATACTAAAGCATATCTTGGGAATGGAAATTAAACGTAATGGCGATACAGGTACTATAGAGTTAAGCCAAACTCAGTACATTTTGAACCTTTTAAAACATTATGGTATGGATAAATGCAAGCCAGTGGTAGTTCCTTTAGAAGCTGGTGTGCAAGTTAATTGTGGTGATGATTGTGAAAAGATTGATCAGAAAGATTATCAGTCCCTAGTTGGAACACTTTTGTATTTGGCCATAAATACCAGGCCAGATATTTTGCATTCTGTGTCTAAAATGGCGCAGCGTAACTCGGATCCGCATATAGAACATATGACAAATCTTAAACACATTTTGCGATATTTGAATGGTACAAAGAATTTGAAACTAGTTTATGACTCTAATGGTAATGATCTTGAAGGATTTGTGGATGCTGATTGGGGTGGTGACGCATTAAACAGGAAGTCTTATACGGGTTTTGTATTTTTCTACGATGGCTGTCCTATCTCTTGGGAATCAAGAAAGCAACATTCTGTGGCTCTCAGTAGTACTGAAGCTGAGTATATGGCAGCTTCTGATGCTGCCAAAGAAGCCATCTATTTAAATCGCCTTTTGATGGAAATTGGTTCGTTTGGAAAAAATCCTATTAAATTAAATATAGACAATCAAGGTGCACAAAAGTTAGCTGAGAATCCTGTTCTTCATAAACGAAGCAAGCACATCGACATCAAATTTCATCACGTAAGGGATTTGGTGAATCTCGGAAAAATACAAATGATCTATTGCCCTACAGCAGAAATGGTAGCAGATATTTTAACAAAGAATCTACCAAAGGTTAAACATAATAATTTTCTAAATTCTTTAAAATTAAATTAATCAAAAGCATTTTTGTAAAAAATAACATCCACATTGAGGAGGAGTGTTGAAGTTAACATAGCATGCAGTGTGTATGTTGTTTTATATATATGACATTGAAAAATATTTTATTCACTCTCATTTCTGAATTCATTAAATATACACGTTTTCTCTTTATGTCAAAATAAATTCAAATATTTTCCAACAAACGTCTTTAACTAAAACTATAAGACTTCATCAATTATTATATTCTGCATAAACGTATTATGGTTGCAACCATATAATATGGCTACGACAACCGTGTAGTATGTTTAAGTTTACCATATAATATTGTTGGAGCCACATAACTAGATTGTTGACAAACATTTGATGGTATTCTACAACCATGATATATATCAAAACGAAACCTTTCTAGGAACCAAGGGGTCCGGTTTTATTATCGGCAGCCCGCATAACATAACATAACATACAACCATGGTATACTCAACCATAAATTTCAACAATAATATAATCCTCTTCTAGTTCATATTTTGTTTGCGTGTAACATATCCTTGACTAGGGAAACTAAGTTCATGAAAAATATAAAACATTGACACTTTTTTATTAGAAAAATTCATATACTTGGAACTTTCATCGAACCATAAAATATCCGGCATAATTAGTAAGGCTAGTAATTGCTTAAAATCGGTAAAAAAAAAAAAAGTTATTTGGCTACATTTGTTATATGGAAGATTTTTCTTTTTTCTACTTGACTACAAATCGATAGCATAATCATATCTAACACATTACCACACATGGCTAGCCGCACAAAATCAGGCGTGTGTGAAGGGAGATTGATAAGAAACCAACAAATAAGAAATAAGAATAAAAAACACTGAAAAACTATACGCAAGTGTACAATTTCTAGATATTTCCCAGTCATATTTCTTATTCAACAACGCTCTGAATTGCATATGCAAACAGTTGTTCGACATGAACTTGATGCCAGGACAGACCTTCAAACAAATATTGAGCATACGTGTGTTTAAAATTCATTAAATTGCTTACCTTGTGATGCCGGTGCGTGCTGAGAAAATTTCCAAAACAAATATTTGTGGAAGACCACCATCGTAGCCGGGTATGCATTGGATGTCAACACTTACTTCGGTGCGATTGAAAATTGTACAATTACTAACAGCATTGGGTAGTGCTGACAGTAGAAATGTCACAGTGCGGCATGAATGGGTGGTTGAGAGAATGAATTATGTTGCGTATGTCCAGTATGTGTAAGCAAATATTCCCAGTTGTAGTTGAAGTTAGATTGCAAGCCGTTGTTATAGTTTCACATGCGTGTGCAGATGTTTGTTTTCATATTGCAAATAAAAGTTGTAGCAGCAACAATAAATGAAGGTAAACGGTAGAGTAGATATAAATTCCAAAACGTATAAATAGCATGATGTTTTTTTTTTTTATTATTACATGGAAAAGGTTCAATATCATCACCAGTGCCACAGAGATATCATCGTTGAGTTTCGTTATATGTACATACATATATTAGAATTTTAGTTTTAGTATAAAAAAATAAATAAGAAGAAAACATATTCAAAATAAATATAAAGTATTTTATATAAACTGTCAATATGTGGTCTATTTGCAAATAAACATTTGCTGAGAAACTTTCAAAATTTAAATTTAAGCCATGTATCAGAAAGTCTGCGTATTGTGGTCATCTTGTAATATAAAATAATAAACCAAAGTATATATTTTTCTTAAGATTTGTATGTTTTTCAACTAGAAAAACAAATATTGAGAGGCATTTTTACAGAAAACGGGCAAATATGTATTTGTTGTCAAAGTGCTAAGGCCCATATATTTTGTATGGAGCACAGCAAAACGACGATTGCGACAATGTTTTGCAATTGAAAAATCCAACTTCGAGCCAGGGCAATTAACGGAAGTGTTACAGGCATATATGAACAAAACCGTGACTTGTGCTTTTGTTCTCAAAAGCTGTCATGCCCTGCAGTTTTTATGAAGTGTACTGAAACAAGGCTGCAACAATTTTGCAAAAATTCTCTTTTCAGCAGAGCATATTTCTACAATTAAAATCCAAAAATGCTTCACTTAATAAATGTAAAATGGCAGCAGCTGAATTGCTGACATTTAAATTCCCAACCTTAAACTTTGTTTTTTATGTGCAATTTCAAGTTTTATTAAATGACAAGAGTAAATGCAATTCGGTAACATAAACATTTTTAGTTCAGAACCACAAACATGTCCTTTCTTGGCCTGCCCTCAATTTTAATTAATTTGATTTAATTAAATGTATATAATCAGCACAGCTATTGCTTATGACATTCTAATTTTATAACAATAATACTTTTTGCCACCCCTTACCTGCCAGCACAACTTGAAAAAGGCAAGGCTGACTTTGGGTGCCCACTTCATTTGCAGCCCAACAGGAAAGTGTTCCATAGTCCTGTAAAATAAAACAGACAAATAGAAGACAAGCTTTCATTTAAAAAAATCTTATTATTATATGCTTTTCGCTTTTCGCTCACTTGATCTGTTACGGGTGTATATTTCAAGGTACTACGACTGCCATTCACACTGAAACGTTCACTGCCCACATCCAGCGTCTCCCCAGAATTATTAAATTTCCAACGAAAAGTTCTGAAAAAATTTAGAAAAAAAAATAATTAAAAGTGGTCTAAACAAAATCGCAAAAATATCAAAAGTGTGATACGATAATGGAATTGTTTCCACATATTTCATTATTTGCGTGATCTTGTAATATATTTTTAACGATTTCATTTGGATTAATATTTTTCTTAAGTCTAAAAATACGCTATAATTTCCAATGAGTCAATCGAAATAAATTCTTAATTATTTTACCAGCCTTTAGGTCGATATTATATCCTCAGAATTGAGAAAGAGTTTTTTTTGTAATAAAATGCTAGTGATCGACGGCTTTTAAGGAGAAAAGGGTAATAAAGTTGAGAATTTAATAGTACTTAAGCAGTATTTGATAGACAATCATATTATTTTATTTAGAACACCCTTATTCACCCTTTATGCTTCAGAACTATTTGTCATACTTATTACAACAAAAAACGTCATGGAGTTAAGCTTACGAAGAGCACAACAAAAATAATGTCTACTCTTACCCCCTAATTCATAAAAATTATAACAGGCTTATAAGACTGCTATTTGACATATTTGTATGGAAAATCTGTCAAATAAGAGCTTTATAAACCTGTTATAATTTTTATGAATTGGACGGTTAGTGTATATTAGAAACGATTTCTCATACTAAATTTTTTTAAGCGCACTTCAAGCAGACGTTATTTTAAATAAAAGTAAAAGAAATTTTTTTAACCAATATTTTATTACATTTGTCAGCAATGACAATCAGTAGCTGGATTTATATCGTATATTTATATCGTATATTAATAAAAATGCGATATACACACAAAATTTAAAAATCATTTCTCTTTAAACTGCAGCTTGACCCTTCTAGTAAGTGGTTAACACTAGTTCTGATGGCGCATACGGCTTAAGTCTTCTGGGTGTCAGGGTTGCATTCGCCGGCAACTGTCTGTGAGTTCCGTGTTGACATGTTGTGTTAAACGAGTTGTATGTTAAAAGCTGCTGATATGAATGAATTCTTTCACTGTTTTGACATTTAGATCTCGAAGTAGGTTCTCACTTGTAATATGCCGTTCAGTGTTGACAATAGTTTGTAATATTTTGGACTGGATTCGGGGGATAATTGTTATGTTCGTTGTGCTTGTAGTGCTCTACAATGACCACGGCGGTACTATGATCGTTTTGTATATGAACAGTTTGTTTTGGCTTGGCAGCTTGGAATCTCCATCTAGCCGACAGAAAAGTTGTCTGTATTCAATTCCTTTTTCTTTTGGATGAAATGATCTTTCCACAACAGTTTAAAGTTAATTGTCATTTCAAGGTCTTTTGCTTTGTTGTCAACAGAATTTGTTAGCTATTTATTTTAATCGTGTGAATATTTGGTATTTTTCTATTAGTGTAGATTACTTGTGCTGTTTTATCACTGCTTACCCAACTCCGGAACCACTCCCACATAATATTGAGTAGCTGTTGTAAATTTTGCATAGCCCAATTAATATTTTCATGAGATGTCAGTAAAACAGTGTCATCAGCAAATGTAGCTGTCATAATGTTATTTATTGTAGGAGTGGGAATATCAGATGTGTCCAAGAGGTAAAGCATAATGCTAAGGTAGTGTCTTCGCATAAAGAATCTTTCTGAACACTTAACTTTGTATTTGATATAGAAAAATCGGTTTTAGAAATAGCTTTGTAGTATCAGGTAAAAATCTATTGGTGATTGATATTTTTTTTTTCTTGTGGAGCAGACCTTTGCCCCACATTCTATCAAACGAATACTTTTGGCAGGTAATTTAGACCATTTTCAGATTGGTTTTCTTAACAATCTCCTTCTGCGGCTGTCTTAAGAACCATTGTGAGTTATTAGTTGTAAAAGTTTTTAGTACTTAAACTCAGTCTCTTTAGGTTTCTCTTTCTGTTTGCACATCAACTGTTGTTGCTTATAACTCTAAACTGTTATGACTGACTGGAAAGTTTACAAATAACTTGACTTGCTTGAAATATGGCAAAATTCTGTCTCTCACATATGTACGTACAATTCGCACTTGCTCTTCAAAAGCGTAACAACTCAAAATTTTCAGATTTTTACTTTTTGCCAAAAACCAAACAACAGAGGTCATATCTACCCACTGTAAGAATCTCTCTTTGATTTGTCTTCTTTTCTGTGAAAATAAAACCGTGATGACTCTCTTTATGTTTCGCTGTTGTTAGAATCAACAGAAACAGTTTTAGCCTCTACTAAAAATTCATGAAAATTGAGTTATTATGCTTTTGAGGAACAAGTGCGAATTGTTCCTAAGTACTTAAATAACAAAATATAAGTCACATGTGTATTTGTGGCTTAAAAAACTTACTTTAAACAAAATATTTCAAAACAAATGACACACATGTTTCATAACATAACTGACTACTCTAAAAATATCATCTTATAAAGACACATATTTATTCTGTAATGTGTTCTTTAACAAAACTCTTAGAATACTTGCAAGCCCTTCGATATAGTATTGTATTTGTTTACAAATTTTGCATATTTTCTTTCCCCAAACACGTAATCACTCATATTTGACTTTGTATTTTACACTTGCTGTTGGTAATATTTGTCTCTCTCTCTACTCATGTCCTTCCCTCACACTCATAAAATACTCAATTTATTTGTTTTATGCCTCTACTCTAGAGTGTGTATAGCATGCATGGCTGTGTGCTTGCAGACATCTGTTTATCATGATTTGTTTTATGTACAGACGTCACCTGCTTGCGATAATTTACAATAGACAAATTAACTTGTGAAATTTCAAAGTGAATTCTTAGTAGAGATAATTTTACAAATACATTTCATTATGATATTTGTATAGGCTTTAATTGTGCACACTCACCATATGATGCTAACTGATTTGTTAGTTTGTATACTGTGCAATTAATTTAAGCTTCTGCAGAAAACAGTATCAAATTCCTATGGAATGCCTTACACAGCTCAGAGGTATTTGCAAATGAATAAATCTAATTTTGAAGAGAAGAAACAGGCTGCCAAAGCCATATGCTTGAAACTGCCAGGACCAAAGTTTTAGAAAAACTAGTTAAGAAAAGACATGAAAAATTGATCCTGAAGGCGTTTTGAAGAGGTACCCCTCCTCTACCTCTTCCACGGTAGTACAGAGAGATTGATGTGCGAGCCAGTCTCCTACCTCACTCTATTTATATTTAATATATAATTTTTATTTGATGCTTTTAATTATTGAATAAACAAATTTATACAGCTTCAGATCGTTTTTAATATAAAAATTTATTAACAGTATTATTATTGTTAGCGAAATATTGAATAATATTTTTAATAAAATTTTATATAAAAAACGATTTGATGCTGTATAAATTAGTGTATTCCATTTATATTCTTTCTTAAGGCAATATTTTTTTTTTTTTGTAATTATTATTGTTTTTAGCTTAATGGTTTCAATTCAATTCAATTTATTGTTCTTTTTAAAGCATATGTGTTAACAATTTCAACTCAAATTTATATTTCAATAGTTCAAGTCCCTTTTTTTCTACTTTTTCTACTTAATAAATTTTAATAAATATCAAAATTATACATATACAATATTTGCAAAAAAAAAATTTATATTGGAGGCAAAAATTTATAGAAAAAAAACTATGTGAATATATTTTTCGAACGTTTTAATAAAACCGACTTAACTAAAAGCCTACGAACTACCTACGCTGATGTCAAATCATTAATATGAGTATGTATTGACCAAGAGCATTTGAAATAAAATTTTTCTGACAGTTTATTAAGTCCGCTAACTACAAGATCTGAATTCGAAATTGTATGAAGTCTGCGGGTTGAATAGAGCCAAGGAAGATTATATACAAGTTTCAGTAACTTGTTCTGTGCAACCTGAAGTTTCTTGATATGACATGAAGCAGTTGTAGCCCACATTGGAGCTGCATAGAATATAACGGCCTGGAAGATCAATTTAAATATAAGCATTTTGTTTTCAGTACTTAGAGAAGAATTTCTGTTAATAAAAGGATAGAGTATGCGAGTGAGAATGTTGAGTTTGTTTATTATATATTGAATATGGTCTTTAAATTTAATTTTTGGGTCGATTATTATTCCTAAATATTTCACTCTTTGCTCCCATTTAAGTTGCTTATTTAGGAAAGTGATATTTCGTTGAGGAGTATAACAGGGTTTTCTTTTTCTAGTAAAATATATAGCCTGGGTTTTGTCTGCATTTAAAGTAATTTTCCATTTGTTGTAATATTTAGCTAGTTTTTCTAAATCTTTTTCTAAGTTGGCGATTATGCTTTCAGAAAGTATATCGATGGTTATTGGAAACATTATGTAAATTTTGCATGACTTTTAAGCACGGTGGCTGGTTAGTTTTAGTCCATAAGAATATCAAATTTTTCAAGCCAGGATGCTATTAGAATCCAAGATACTATTAGTCATGAGACCGGCGGCCCCCGTAACAGAACATGCTATTAGAAATTCTTTCTAATTTCTAATTTAAAATATCCCTCACTCACTTCACAGGCAATAAATTTAAATAGTTCCATATAAAGGTGTTTAAATGACACATGTTTCAATTTAATTTAAGTGTCTGCTTGTATGTTCATTTAACATAAAACGAAACAACAGTTTTAAGTGCTAAATTACCTGGGTGGTGGATCCGCTTGTATTTCACACACAACTTCGACAGTTTCATCCTTTGAGGCTCCAATTAAGATGACGCGGTCTAAATGTTTGCAAATTGGTGTGTCTGCCAAATAGAGAAGAAAATAAAACATTATTCGGGCAAGCACATAATGAGCTTTGTGTTTAGTAATAACCGTTCAGTTTTAAACTAAATAAGCAAATTTAAATAGAAAGTCAAACAAGTTTAAATACGTACATAATATGCACATTTCTGCTAATAACTCTAATTGATTGTGCACATACGTATGCATATATAAACATCCTAATATGTTGAATTTAAATACGTCAGGCATTTAGGTTCTTCAAAGACATAATTTATGTATTGTAGTTACATATGTATATGTGTACAATAGAGTGGGTCAATTTTTAAGCATAAAAATTTTTCCATATTGTGCCATCGATTTTTCTGCCGTTTTTTATCCAGAGATACAAGGTTTCCAAAAGAAGTAGAAAAAAATCAATATCAAGTTTGAATATAAATTTTTTTGTAACTTTGCATGAAGACAAATCCGAAGGAGGTATGGTGTCGGTATCAGTGCATAAAAAAATTATAATGCAGAGAAAAAATTACAGGGGTTTGGTCATACATTTCCCTCCGGGCAGTTGATAATAAGTAGCGCAGATTTCCTTCATTCTTATACGTTTTCATTTCTAATACAAAACACAACATTTTCTAATTGGTTTTGCAACAAAAACTCAAGCGAGCATTGTTTTATTAATTTTTTTAACATATTTATATTTACTATCATATTTTCTGTTGAAAATATTAACACCGATATTCATAAAGAATAAAACATTCTTGAAACACATTTTACGACAAATTTTTCATATAAGATTTTTTCTAAAATGTATTTGAGCAACGTTTTATTTTTTATGAATACCGGTGTAAATATTAAAATTTGTATATTAAGAAAAAAGTGTGAAATAGAGGGCATAATTTTTGTTCAGAAATGAAAACGGCCTTAAAAGTTATTTTTTTATATGTACATATGTCATAATGAAATGTTTTTCCTGCCATCTTAAAAGCTATGGAAAAATATCTTAATACTTAATATCGATTGCTGAATCGACCCACCCCAATGTAAATATTTAGCCATTAGTACCCTCAAGTTTGCACTCATGTATTTGTCAAAATGTATGTTAATGAAAATGATTTTGTTAATTGCGATTTTTAGCCTGAAAATACTTACTAATGATGTTTCCATAGAGAACAAAATTAATTGAATTCCTTAATGAAAATTGATCAATAATGAACATTTTGTTAATAATAAAATTCAGTCACTTGACAATTTATTAACAGCTGGACACATACATACATATATTAGAATTTCTATGGACATTAAGCATAAACTTGAAACAGTTTGAGTGATGAAATTTAAAGACAATTACCATTTAAACATAAATATAATGCTTGACAAATTTATTTATTTAAATGAATAATGTCAAGCCTCATCAAATATCTGAGTAACTTTACAAGTACAGTACTTCGATGTAAGGGAATATTTACACATTCATTAAGGCTTGCCAAGAGAATAATTTTTCTTATAGAAAAGTAGAAGAAAAAGTTATATTTAACAACACAAATAACCAATTTTCAAAATTGGTCGACTAAAACGGCTATTGATATGAAAAAAATAAGCGAAAAAACATTTTCTAGAAAAAATTTAAGTAGAAAAAATTTTAATATGTATATATTAAATTACTTTTTCAGGCTCAACTTCAATCCTTTGTTAGTCACTCACTTCTTAATTAATATCAATTAAAATTTTCAGTATAAATGATACAAAATTTTATTTTGTAAATTTATTAATGCTGAAATAATACTCAATATATTGTAAATAATCTCACTTTAGTATCAATTTCTTATTGAACTGGTTTTGAGAACTCAAGGTGTGACCGCCACACATATGTAAACCGATCGCTACAAGCGTTTATATTTTTTCAAGTCAGAAATCAGTTTAACAAAATGAGTTGGGAGAGACTTTTGGGATCTTAAAGATAGTTTTCATGGAAAAATTATTGCCTTCGATAAAACTCTGGTTGTGTAATAAGCATAAAGACAATCAGCAAATACTTGAAAACCCTCATGGATCGATGCCTGCCAGTGCATATGACAATCTACAAAAAAAAATATATTGACTGTAGAAATATTCGATGCAAACTATTTTATAATAAGAAAATACTTAAAAAATTCTTTGCTAACGAAAATGTTTAATAACAAAGTCGTTTGAATATATTTCAAGTTCAAGTTACGAAACTTTTCTTTTTTGTTTGTTTTTTTTTTTCACACTTGTGTAATGAAAGAAGTCAGAATTTATCAAATTTAATTGACTAATTCATAGAAGATGTTTATAAGAACATGTCGCCAAAATCATCACAAATTAATTTAAAATTCTTTGTATACTTTTAAAACATTAAATACAGTAAGTTGAGTCTTAAAACTAACACATACACACACATATTTGTTTAATTTATTACCCCTAATAATGTGTCAAACATGTGATATTTTATAACTTTTAAGTTTTTAACACACACTCACAGATGATATATAGCCCATACCCGAAATAAGTTGTTGACAAGACAAATTATAAAAGCAACATATCATTTCCTTTTGACATATTGTTTAACAACTTTAAAATAAAACTTTAGAAAATTTAGATATCAAATAAATTTATTTTTAACTAAAAGACAATACTCGTGTCAACAGATGAAAAAAAAATTAAGGAAAGGAAATAAATTTAAAATTAAATTTGTAGGCAAAATATAGAAAATAACAGCCTTAAAGTCGGAAAAAAAAGGATGTGTGTGTGTTTGAGCATATACATACATATGTATGTATATGCAAACATAGTGGGGCCAATCGTTTTGTAAGGACAAAAATATGTTATAAGATTAGAGCAATAATAAAGAGAGTCCCAACAATTTCGTTTTGCTAATATTCCCCGGTGAGGGTACCTAAGATTTGGCTGGGCCAAATATAGCACTCATAAATATAGCATGGCAGATTTATGTCTACCATGCTATATAACCTCTCCCCCACAAATTATAATATTATTTTGAAAAAGTAAAAACTTAGCTGAGCCTTGGCCAAGAATATTTTTTACCATATGAAGTTTTAACCAATTTTGATAGTTTTTGGCTAATGAATACTCACATTATAGCTTCTATTATCGAGCAAGTAAATATTTTCCTTTCTTTAGCTGCTGCATACATATTCTACGTACAAATGCATAAATTCAAGTTCCAAAAATAAACAAACAAATGTTTTAATAATTTGCAAAAAGTTTCAAGAAATCTGCTTGCAACTTACAAACTCAGCATGACTTCAAGTGGCACACAGGCAAAAAAAAACAATATTTTTACAAACTTACAAAAATTCTCTGAATTTCTCAGTGACGTTGATTTTCTGGCATTCTTTATGCTTACTGTGAAATGCAATTAGAGTTTGAAGCAACACTTGATTAATGCCAGAATATTGTGAATTGTGCAACAGCAACAATATGTGCTCCAGCAAACTCATTCATAATGAAGAATCAGAGTATTAGTGTAAGTACAAACTGAATCCAAAGATCTGATAGATACAATAAAAATTTGTATACTAAAATAAATTTGTGCCCTCGTAGAGAAATCAACTCTGGTTACATAGAAAACATCAAACAGCATGTTTAAGCCACAGCTATAACTGTCTTTTTTGCAAATAAAATAAGCAGTCTAAATTATCACTGATACAATAGCAACAGCAACACGAAAATCAATTCGAAATCAACAGAATATTGCAATCAACAAAAAAGAAAAAAACACACAGTAATAAAATAGAAAAATGCTGCTGCTTCTTTAAACACAGTTTACAATTAGTCATGACTTGGGTTCGTTCAATTTGGGTGCTGATGAGCATTGTAGTGGAGGTGAAACAGCCATGATACATACATATGTACCGCAACCAGTCTTCGAGTCGACTGCAGTGTAATGGTACCAATGGCCATAAAATGCAAAAGTGTGCTATCAGACGCTTACAGATTTTGTTACCGAGCCCGGTGTTGGTTATGCCATGAAGGAGAAAATTCCTTAGCCTGGCCGAAGGCCGGTTGTCAAGCATAAGTTCTGTACAGCTATGAAAAAATTTTTCAAATGGAATTAAAAAACTAGAATTTTGGATGTTTCCAAACCGCTTATGAATTCTCGATTTAACGTTTTGCAGCAAAACTCTTCTCTGGCAGCAATATTTTACTAACATTTTCTTATTTCCGCAAGTTCAACATAAAATTATTAAGAAACTCCAGCCTCCAAGCCTCCAGCCGACTCCAACTACACTTTTGAGAGGTCTTCTACATACCTTTAAAACCCATTTCCTTCAAAGCCTGGCTTACCCAAGGCTTTACTTTTTTCTCTTCTATTAATTCAGGTTCAAATGTACACCCTTTTCAAATGTTTTCTGTCCTTTTTAGCTGTCCATATGCCGTCGACATTTCATTGTTGCCAGTCAACTCATGAGTAGACTCGAAAAATTCTTAAAAGAATGTTTGAAACTTAACTACTTATTCCATATGTAGCATGAACATTCTTATACATATAGACAGCTGCAAAGGACAGAAAACATTTGAAAAGGGTTTATATTTGAACCTGAATTAATACATTTCAATTGGCTCTTTAAGCAAATATATAATTAAGTTTTTTTGTCTTCTTTCAAAATGTGATTGATGACTCTGATTTTATCAGAAAAAAAAATCGTTTTGCATTTTGGATTAGTAAAATCGATTTTCAAACCGATAAAGTTGTTTTTATTTTTTAATAACAAAAACGAAACTGCGAAAACTATTGCTTATCTGCTAAAACACGCAGAGCCTTCGGCAGAAATCGAATTTGAGGCCTCGCGGACTCTGAGCAGGGCACAATACCAATTCAACAATCGAGCTGCTCAAACTCTGTATTAACTCTTGATTAATGCTTTGCAATTTTCATTGTATACATGGGAATAGTAGAATAAGCAGTAAAGCTTCCACCAATATATTGGAGTTTTTTTTTTTTTGGTTTTTGAGTATCATCTCAATATAAGCCTTTTTTTTTTTTTTTTGAGTTGAGCTAATGAGTTTTTGAGTGGGATATGGGCACTGTACCAATTCAACAATCGAGCTGCTCAAACTCTGTATTAAAAGTTTGTGTGCATCTTTGCGATTTTCATTGTATACATGGGAATAGTAGAATAAGCAGTAAAGCTTCCACCAATATATTGGAGTTTTTCTTTTTTTGTTGTTTTTGAGTATCATCTCAATAGAACCCTTTGTTGTTGAGTTTTTGAGTTGAGTATCCTCAATACAAAAAGACTGAAAACAATTACTAAGGCCTATTTAGACCCAAACTAATTTTATCCAATTTTAAAAATACCAATATTATCGATTCCATTACAAATCTGAACAACATTTTATTGGTTAAAATACCTTAAAATTTAAGGCTAAACTTATTTATTTTCTATATAGTTACATAAGTCTTCAAGCACTCTTTGTGTTTTATAAGTTTTTTGCTGAAAAATGCATAACCTAAACATCTTATGAGTTGGCATTATGCTGTTTTTTTTTTTTATTCATATATTTTTCTACAGTCATTCAAACTTTAAAGTAATTGCAAAAAAATGTAATATGTCTCGCTACTTAACAGGGCTTCATGCATTCAGTTTTGCGTTCATAATTGTACTTATACATTCATTTATTTATGTATTCATTTAAATTGATGTAAAGCAAAATACATGTACTCATAATATGATAAAATGGCTGGTTGTTTGTACATTCAACAACTACAAGTATTTTGTTGTAAATATAATTTTCTTGCTTCTACAAACTAAAGGCGAAAAAAAAAATCATTCAAAAGAAATTTATACCAGCTTTTGAATAAATCTTTTGAAAAAGACTCTATACCTGCAATAGAACATAATAAAATTTGCAATTAGACTTGGCTGAAGAGATACATTTTATTAAAAGGCCACAGGGGGGCTAAATGATAGAGAGTTATTTGTTCAAAGCACATATTTGCCTTAAGACATTTTTTTCTAAAAGCGTTTCAAGCGTTTTCTTAAAAGTTAGAACAAACTTCTTATAAAGTTTTTTTTTTTCACAACTTTATATAACACCTGTTTTCGAAAACCTCTTTGGCAATATTCTATTTTAAGATTTACAACTTACATTTAACACGTAGCGGCTGTTGGTTGCTGACAGTTTCTCCTTCATCATTTATGGCGCTGCATGCATAATTTCCTGCATAGTGTTTCGTTATTTTTTGCAACACCAAACTCTGATTAGAACGTATTACACGCGCTGATGTGTTGTGCTCCAGGTGAATACCCTAACGGAGTAAATTAAAAGTAATATTATTGCATTTCTTTTTCTTTTGATTATTATTAACTTCACTTTAGTTTTGCTTTAGTAAATTTGTAAATTTTTAGATTTTATATTTTTAGTTTATTTTTTGTATACAACAAAATTTCTTTTGCATATTAAGTAGCTGGTGTACATGTCTAAAAAGGCAAGCAAAATATTTATGTTTAAATTTTTCTTCTTTTTTGCATTTCCTTTTTACAACGTGCATGTAAACAAAATTATAAAAGCAAAGAATAGAAGTTAATAAAAAATATTTTAATAACAAAATTGAGCAGCTTTTTTTTTTTGTGTGTTACTTAAAAAAAAAATTGTTAGTGCTCATTTTTTTTTTTTTGTTGTCCTGACAATTTCAGAGAAATTATTAAATTGTTAAAGGAAGAAAATGTATTAATTCAGGTCCAAAAATGAATCCTTTTTACAAAATATTTGCTGTCTTTTATAGCTGTCTATATGCCGACAACATTTCGTTGGTGGTAATTAACACATCAGTGTTAAAAAAAAAAAATCTTAAAAAATTCTTAAAAATAATTTTGTTCAATTCTACTGATGAGTTGATGAGCCGTCGGCATATTGACAGCTTAAAAAGACAGCAAATATTTTGTAAAAAGGGTTTATTTTTGGATCTGAATTAATAAATTTCAATTGGCTCTTAAAGCAAATAAATAATTAAGTTCATATTGGAAGCAAAAATTTATTTTGAATTCAAACTAAAACAAAATTATTTTTGTTCAAACACATTGGCTCGATTGATAATGTGGAATACAACTTTGAGCTGCTATTTGTGAACAGAGGATTTTATTTTTCTGGCAACATTCTGCGCCCTTTTGAAATATTGCAATATCTATAATCACATATAAATAAAATATTTAGGTCGAAAACCTTAGCTGGTAGTAACTTTACCGCTATTTGTATTCATAATTTATTATGGCTACAATAATTTAAACAAATAAATAAATAAAAATATTAATGCCCACCAAAGGTGTATTTTATAATTATTGTACAGAAATTGGTCAGAGAAGAACTTACTAAACATTAGATAAATTGTAAAAATAACTATTTGAATTCAGCAAACGGTCGTCCAACCATAATGCACAATGTTCACTGTAAGTAGCAGCTTAATTACTTAATTACTAGATTTTGAGAAACGTCGTATTTTTGGCAAATCACGGTACAAGTTTTCAAAATCGCCAACTTCAATCAGGACGAATATTTTTATAAGTTGTTTTTTGAGACAGATGTTTAATTATATATGTTTATACATTTCTACTTCTTTCTATTCATATACTAAGCCAAAACAAAGAATAGCAAGACAATAGTGGTCTCATTATTTGGGGCATAAAATTTCCCATTTATGATATAAATTAAAACTGCTTGAATTTATATTTACAATTTTGGAAAATTCTATGCTCTTAATATAAGAATAAACTTTGTTGCATAACACTATACAACACATGATTCCGGGACTCAGTTCTGATAATTGTTTATGAAAGTAGTCCCAAAAAGAAGAACTTCTGCATCATTCGTTTGGTCTTGATATCTCAAATAATAATTTAAAAATTAATTTGAAATTAGTAAGTATCGTGTAGGGGAGTTTGTCACGTTTTAGGCTCTTTTGTTTGTCATAACTCGAGAGCCACTAGTCCGAATAAGCTGAAATAAATTTCAAAAAATTAAGAACTACAATTCCTTTAATTTGTTTAAACAACGTTTCTCTACAAATTTCGCCGTCCCAAACCTATTACTTTCTTTGGCACAGATTTTTAAAAAGCTTAGGCCACCATGAGTGAAACACTTCGAAACATGGGTATCCAAGAACATTGTTCAATGTACTGGCATTAGCAGTAGTGGCATGCAAGACCCGAATCAATCACTTGAAGAATGTTGTACTGTGTAAGTTTGCATTTCAACCACAAGAACCATTGTTCACTAATTAGGAAATGATGCTGCAGGAAATGATTCTGCACAAGAAATTTCACTTCAAATTATTTGCTACGGAAATGTATTAATCATCTTAAATACTAATATTAAATAAGATTTGTTTAAGCCAGAGCAAATTTAAAAACTAAATTTATACAATTTCCAACTGAACTGCCTTAAATTCTTTGACATTCCTTTCACAGAGCCCATTGATTTGTAGCAAAACTTTTAAACAGAAATATGCTCTGCCAACGACAATAAAAGGACTCTTAGATTTGTTTTAATTGAATTTTAAATACCCTGCAATATGAGGAAAGCGCAAGACGGTTTTCTATTACACAGAGACGTTTGTCTCTATAAAACACTTACATTATGCAGCCATAAAAGTTTACGCCATTGAGGATTTGATTGTACGTGACACTCAAAGTAGACATCGTCGCCTTCTTTAATGTCGTCGGGTGCCAACGTTGAGCCCAAACGTAAAGTAACTAAAGGTGGATCTGAAAAAACACAAATAAAACAGCCGGCATTAGTGCAAAAAAAAAAAATTAAAAAGAAAAAAGAAAAAAAATTATAATTATTATGCAGCTCTTTAACAGCTACAAAATAATTTTTATTACCTTAAAAGATTTCTGTTATTGTCGTGAAAGTTAAAATTCAATCATTTTCTTGCCAGAAATAGTATCACCTGTATTACGAGTTTCTTAATTTTACATAATTTATTTGATTTGTGTTTAACTAAAAACATTATTTTAAGATAATTTAGATGCTTGCTAAAATTATCCTTCAGACGTTTACAACCAATGAATTCTTTTTCAACCGAAATATAAAGAGCTGTTATCCATTTTTACATTTACGTAATTGGAATTTAATGAGCAACACACACTGACAGCGAACAAACGAATAAAGAAACAAATTATTTAATTGACTTTTTTTTTTTGGTTGACTGCTTCAAAACGGGCTGTTATTTAAGAGGATTTTCTTAAGCAGCGCTTTCTCAAACTTCGCAGAGCCAGGGAAGAGTAACAGAGTAAAAAAAGTTAAGTGAAATCAAAATGCAGGAACGTGCCGCACATGGGGCTGGATTTTATTTGATAAGCAAATTCTGCATTCAGCACATTGATTTGCAAAAGATCCTTAGAATAAGTTTTTTTGCATTAAATGAATTTAAATAAACTCAAATTGCATTATACCAAGCTTGTACAAATCAATGGAAGCTAAAACAAAATGGCGCTCTCTTATTAAAACGTAGTAATATTACGTAATAAAACGTAATAATATTATTAGTAATATTTCGGGAAAAAACAGGATTGGAAAATCCATTGAATGTTGGTATATCCTGAAAAAAATTCTTACGCCGTTTTTCAATATTGTTTCGAAAAAAAATGCGCATGAGCCTGGTTTTTATATAATCTTTTTTAATTATTTAAAGCAGTCACCTTTTAGGAAAAAAGAGTGTATGATTGGTGCATAGTTTTTCCCAGAAACAAAAAAATCGGCATTAGTAATATTATCTTAACATTTTTGTGTAAAAAAAAAAAGTTAAGCAAAACAACTTTTAAATAATTTTCCATAGCACAGACTAAGTTTCAAAATGGTCTTTCTTAAAATATTTAAGTTTTTTGAGTTTTTCAAATAAAATTTTATTTGTTTATCTTTATTAGTATTTGAAATTTATATTGTTAAATTAATTATTCAAGCTCTTGATCTTTGGTTTTTTATACAAAATAATATTAAACAATTATTTAGATATTTTCAATATTTTTTTATTTTCCTGAAGATGCCAACAAATTGTTGGCGAAATATTGAAAATAAATAAATAATTGTTTAATATTATTTTTTTATAAAAAACCAAAGATCAAGAGCCTGAATAATTAATTTAAAATTTTATTTTTTCAGAAGACTTTTGATTTAGTTAGGTTAGAAAATCTAAAATACCTTAAGAGGTAGCCAAAAGTTTTTTCTAAGCCAAGTCAGGTTTTGTAAACAGTAGATTCCCACTTAGAACTTTCAAAGTTTTGCCATTTCTGCTGCCAAAGGTTTCGTCTCAGTAGTGCACTTCGAAAAAAGAGTACGAACAACGAAATTGTAAATTGGTAACAGAAGCACGTGCAGAAAATTAGTTCAGCTAGACCAAACCGCGTAATAACTTTCTGCTGGCGTATGTTCTTCAAAAATAAAAAAAACAAAATGTTTGCCATTTTTTCAATGTTTTCTTTCCTTTGTGTGGTTGCCTTAAACGAGAATTTTCTGCTTTTCGTCTTTGCAAATTTCACTTTTTGCTCTAAAGCTTCATACTTTACTTCTATTCATTACAGTTTGTAATCTATATTTTCAATTTTTTTTCTTTCTTTCTTTCTTAACACATGCTGTCAGGACGTTTCATTTGTCTAGTTGTATAGTTTAAACGTATTAGTGTTTTTATGCTTGGCCTAGTGTGTATGTGTGCATGTGTGTGTGAGTGCGTTTCTTAAGAGCCAGAAGATAAAGTAGCATAAAGCCAAAACCAATTTATTTTTCCGCCAGAGTCAGTTAGCACTGTTGTTTGTCATTGCCATGAGTTATTGGTAATAATAGCGTTGCCTTTTCTGGTCTTTTGTTTGTGTGTGTTTGTTTTTGTTGTTGATGTTCTGGTGTTTTGCACTTGTAATTTTTGTTCATGGCTTATTGATGTTTTCTTTTTTCCTTTACATTTTTGGTAGTACTACTTCCTATGGCTTCTAATAAAACTCTTAAGGTCTATCACATTCGTTACAAAAGAATTGTTTTTGTTTTTCAATTTTACAATTGAAACAAACATATTGAACAAATGCGTATTTGTGTTAAACTTGCAACACCTTGGGAATATTTCTTGTAACTTGTTTTATTGTTTATTATGCTTTTAAGAAAATTGGAGTAATGATTGTGTTTTTCTGGTTTGTGATTGTCGGTTTCTCTTTTAGACTTCCAATTAGTGAGTGGCAGTGGCTTATGAAATATTCGATTTTATTTGTTGTACAAAACAGTTTCTGAAACAAGGGCTCTGCTGCTGCTTAAAGACCAAAAATATTTAAACTACAAAATCAGGATACAGCATTTCGAATTCGAAAAATCGCTCACTATTTCACATCTAATTCAAATGGCAAATTTTTGGCCAATTGATGATGACCAGCTGATAAAAGCTTCACATATTCTTCAGGCAGTATTAAATTGCATACTAAAATCGCAGAGGCATTTTTAATGTTATTGATAGAAAACGTTTCGTTATGCACTGGCTTTAATATGCCAAAATTTTTCACAAATTGTTTTATATATAAAACTCCTCTATCACAATTTTTGCTCTCGCTGCACTTCGAAACTACTGGATTAATTTTAATGAAATTTACTTATGCCAAACATAATATACATAAATTATTTTCCAGTATTTCGAAATCAGTTGTGTTCTTTTCACATACATATTCAACATAGAGAACATTCTAGTGATTTCTACTTAAGGTTTATCATCATTATGAGGATCAGCAACCGCAAGGTGAATTCTTTGGCTCTGCTTGGCTGTAAAGCTGCCTGCCTCAGCTGCCATCCTGTTTGTGTGGTTTGTGCTATACGATCTGGTGGCTTAATAAACTCTGTGTCATGTTCATATAAATACATTTTAGTTTATTATATGTCTTTGCTCATTTGCTCTCCCGGCAAATTCAATACAATCTACAACTCCATCAAAAATAACATACTCCCAAATTTATGCAAAATATTGTAATATTAAAAATACAATTCAATTTAAGTTTGCCTTTAGCACAGTTCAAGTGCTTCTTATTTACATTGGTTTTGTATTTATTTTATTTTTATCTGTCCAAAATAAATCTAAGACACTTAGCGTTGACCTTGTCTGGCCTAAAAGGTGATGCCTATATTTGTTTTTTTTTTTTTTCATTTATTTTTCTTTAAAAGAAAAACTCACCTGCATAACAAATGTTAGCCCAGATAAAGATACATAAACCTAAAACCTTAAAGCCATTAAAAACCCCGAGAATAATACATCTTAGTCACTATTTGTAAAGAAATCTCCTTAAAAAATTTCAAATGGTACAGCAGAGGCACAAAGCAAACAAAAAATTTTAGAAGCACAAATAAAAAATAAAAAAAACAAAACGAGATAAAAGATGATACAGAATATAAATAAGTAAAAGGTGTGAAAGAAAAAACAGCAGAAAAGCTGCCATTAAAACCGTAATGCCATGAAAAAAACGGTGCAACGCATATTAAAAATTTCTTTTTATGGCCCTATAAGCAAGCAAAAAGCACAAAATATTCAAGTAAAAATCCCTGAATTTATTGGAATAAAAAATCATTCATACAAATAAATTTAAAACTGAATACACAATTCAACTCGATAAGTTGCAATTCGAAAAAGAAAAACTTATTTTGTATTGAAAAGAAACTGCAAACTTTAGCAACCTGCATATACCACTACACGGCTGTTTGTATTGAAGCTCAAGTGGCAGTCAAGCACACACTACACAACAAAGTGCGAGAAAAGGATGTTCAGTCGCTGGCATTGCACTGCTGTGTTGTGTTCATTTATATCTGAGTGCTTCAGAAAAGGCAGTGTTGAGTGCTTCATTTGGAAAAGTGTGTGCAAAAGAATTTAATTTTTTTTTTATTTTTTTTTTAATATCTGTATTGAAGGTGGTATTCATACCATTCTGTATGGCAGGAGATTAAAATTGGTTTTAAATTTGGTAAATTTTAAAATAATTTCTTTCATTTTTTTTTTGTACGATAAAAGCCAAAGTTTTTAAAAAGCATCGTGCAGGTGTGGATGAAGTGAAAAAATACAACAAAAATGGGTAATTCGTTGAGCGCTTATACAAATGCGTACCATTTTAACTTCGCTATCAGTGTTCTTATGCTCTTCATTTTATAAATATATTAATCTTGTAAATAGAATGTAATATACATAGAAATTAATTTTATGCCATTTACATACAAGTGTGTGCATATATAATATAATATGTACTTTTGAAATATTGCAAAAATTTAATAGAGAATCAGGCGTGATTTCAACACATAATACGCAACATACGTGCTAGCAGTAAAAATAATTTTTCAAGGCCTGATTTCTTGCAAACAGAACGTGTATAGAGTGCCAAGGTAGTAGGAGGGATGTTGCCAAAGTCAAGAGATGGTGGAGGCAAAAACAATTTACATTGCTCCTACAGTAATTGTACTTTGAATAATTGCCATGATTGCTAAAACAAAGTCTAGTGCACAATTTCATATTTGTACAAACTTCCATACAAATATTTGCACAATAATTACAAACATTCCTATACCTTCCTTAAACAAAAAGCTAGAACTAATTTTAAAATAATAGTCTTAAATGTTTGCGCATTTTATAATTACTAAGTTACTTGGTTCCAATTTGCTAAAAATGTTCGTCATTGAAAGAAATTCTCATACAGCCGCCCTTCTTATAATCTCTGCCATACATGCTGAAAGCATTTGTCAATATTTTTATGGTAGACTTGATTTACGATTTTCTGTTGTTGTTCACTCACATACGCTGCTATAGGAAGTCGTCATAAAAACAAAGCGTCGTAAAAATATTATTAAAAAATTTCCTTTGGAATACAATTAAAAACGCAGCTGGAAACTACACACGTTGAAGTGAAAAAAAAAAATTAATTTTTTCCACAGAAATGAAAAGAGTTTTTTATGGTTATTTTTTTCAAGGTAATTTAATTTTTTCATAATAAAATTTTAAGTTAGCAGATTGAATTACATGCGTGGCTTATTTCTCCACAGTAGGTGGGTATATAAAACTGGCAGCTATATACAGATTGAGAATTAAATTTGTTTCAAGCATACATTAAATACAATCTAATGAATGCAACAGTCAGTTTGATGTTGGCATGGAGAGCAATCAGAGAGATAGAGAGAGGGAAAAATAAATTTTAAAAAATATGGCAAAATAATATTATATATTAGCAAATATTTTGTGGTAAAACTGCTGCACTTTCAATTTATTTTTTTTTTTTTTTTTGAATGCAAAGCAGGGGCCAAGTCATGGTATTGGTGATCGAATAAGTTTTGCTGCGTATGCTGTGTATTGGCTTATTTATTTTACTTTGCAATACTTTTACTGACTAGTTACTGGTTATACGGGGAGCATATCATAATCTATAGTATAGATGCCCAAGGTAGTAGTATTGGTGAGAGTGACGAAATAACACTGGAAGAAATCAATTTGCTATTCATTTTATTTATGTCTTTGTGAACATCTTCAAAATGTTTTTTTTTTTTTTAATTATATTTCTTAGTCTATTTAAATGTCTTATGACAAATAAGACATTGCATGCCATCAAAAGCATAAAATACTTTTGGGCTGACATCATTAATATATCGCAATAATTTGAATTTATGTGTTCACTGATGACGATTGAAATGTAAAATAGACACAGAATTTCTGCAAGTGTAGTTTGTCTCTCCTACTCAACAGGGTGGTTTCCTTTTGGTGGATTGACGATCAAACAAAACAGCGTAATAATATGTGTGAGTTTAATTTGCTGATATCACCCACTACTGGGCATCTGTGATCTATACTGACAGCAAGGCTGCCACAAACTTGCTTGAGGGTGTGTATACAATATCTGCTTTTGTTAATGAATGACGGATATATCTAAACGAGATAGATATATTCATATATGTAACTAAAACGAATTTGGCAACAAATAGAGATAATTTTGAATAGGGTCACACAATGATAGATTAATATGGCTAAAATGAGAGTTTTGTATTTTATGTTTTTAGTTTAGCAACTCTAGAGGTTCTCGAATGACCTGTGAGTTTTCAGCACATTCTAATTTAAAACTTAGCTAAAACCAAGTTTTTGAAAAAAAAAAAATTGCACAGTAGCTGGGCGTGTCCATGATTTGAATGCAAAAAAAATTTTCAGCACAACTATAACTCATAATTCTGGTAACATCGGTCAATCTTCAATGTATTGTAATAAAAATTTATGCCGAAAAGTTTTTAAAAACAATAGATATACACTGGGCGTGTGCATTTACCGCTTTTTTATAAAACTTAGTTTTTTTTTCTTAGTTTACTGAAAGAACTTTCTAATTACGCCAGGTCTTTATACAGAAACAAACCACTGTGTGTGTGTGTGTGTGTGTGTGTGTGTGTGTGTCTCTAATTTTATTCCACTTAAGTTGACTCCACAACAATTGTGGAAAATTTTGACAATATTCTCACAAGTTCTTTCAAATTATGGGCATATGCTGCATGCATTCCTTTATTGGAAATCTACCTAGAATTTTCCTTATAGCATTCTTACAATACAGAGAAAAGATTTTGGCAGAAGTTACGGAAAATTTTGCCCATACAAATAAGCCGCACTGTAATGCACAATATAAATGAATTTTTAAAATATTATGTAAGAGAGCTTAAAGGCCATTAAACTGTGCTTATGAAATTTAAATTTATTGCGCTCGGTGTTTTATTATTCTTTTATTTTTATATTTGTTTTTTTTTTTTATTCTGTAACTGGCAAAACGCACAAAAAAAAATCGCACAAAATCCATTGTGCGATTTTTTATTCAAATAAACTTGTAAGTCTATTGTTTTAGTTGTCATTGTTTTTATCTTTTTTTATTGAAAAAAAAAAAACACTTTTTTTTTGTGGTTATTGTTTGTATTGTTGTTGTTACTTACATACTACATTCAATTTCCACATGGTTTCTAAATATAAACCATTGACATTTGGGTTTTCTGCTCGACATGTTATCGATTTACCATCATCATCTGTTGTTGGCACAAAACTCAATTCTGAACGTGTTGTATTGCTGGAAATGTCCTCCTGCAATGAGCAAAAAAACACATACATATATACATATATAAAAACACATTGAGAAAAGAAAAACTACAAAGTTACAATGGAATTGTGTGTTTGTGTGTACGCATTTATGGTCTTTAAGCATAAAAACAATGCAAAGCAAATGTGTGCTGGGATGTCTGGCAAATTTTTTTACAGGTTTTAAACAATAGTTTATTGCATTTTACATAATTTCTAGTTATTGTTTTTGTTATATTTATTTATTATTAAATATTGTTTTTAAACAATAACTGACCTGATTTTTTCAATTACGAAATAAATCAAATTTTATCTGGTAATTGACAACTGTGCAAAATTGCAGATTGAGGAAGATAATATGTTTTCATTTCTTAGAACATATTTAAAAGAAAAATAGTTTTCTATTGCCCAATAGTAGTAAACAAATTTATTTAAAATTTTTAATATTCACAAAATTGTAAATTATTTTCACAGCAACTGTTCTTGGCAAAAAAGTTGTTATAGAAGAAAAAGTATTTAAATATTATTTGTGAATATTTCATATATAAAATATTTTAAAGGAGCAAAACTTACCACATGGTTTTCTAGAACCATTACAAAAATATTTTTCACAAAAGGTAATCAATTAAATTTAAATATATAATAACCAAGATTCGCTCAAACTGAAATACCACAGTGTTTTTCGGCCCACACAATATATTTCAATAATGCACAGGAAAATGTTTAGCTACTATTAAAATGTTCAACATTGAATATAATTATTTATTTTCAATTAAAGCTAACGGAAATAATGTACCACCTAGTTCTAAAATTTAAACTAAGTAAAAGTTTTTTGGCTTGTTTTTTGTCAAAAAAAAAAAAATATATTAATATAAAAAATAGTTTAATAGAAAATATAGTAAAGTGTCAGTTACCATCAACGATGCTCCTTAACTCAGGGGTGTTCGCCGGCCAGGTATACACAGAAAAAATTATCATTCAAATATATTCAGACAACCATTTGCCTCAAAATATTTTTCTTTGGTGCCTCGTTGTATAGAATATTGCAAAGAAAAGTAGAAGTATTGCAAAACGAAAAAAGAAGTGTTGGCTGTGTTAAAGGTTTGTTTGAACATTTCTGATTCTCATTCTGTTCATGGGAATTATGAAATAAGTAGTTAAGTTTCAAACAAACTTTTAAGAATTTTTCAAGTCTACTGATGAGTTGATTAGCACCAACGAAATGTCGTCGGCATATAGACAGCTGAAGTATACAGCAAATATTTTTTGAAAAGGTTCATTTTTGGACCTGAATTAATATTTTTGTTTCCAACAAAAATTTTTATTGTGTCTATAAATTTAGTATTTGATGTTACAACATTGAATTAATTTTTCCATAAACAGCTGGCAAATTTTGTAACTGAATTTGCGAACTTCGTGGTAGGACCTAAATTAAACAAAAAATCATTTCGCTCATTGAATGAAAAAAATATTTTTTTCTGTATACTTTTTTATTTGTTTATATTTTTTAATTAAATGAAAAAGAATGCATGTTACTTAAATAAATGTTTTATTTACTGCCTGTTCCTCAATATCGAAGTAGTGCTATTGCTCGCATTCTAAGCGCAAGAAAATTGATTTGGGTTCCCCTCTATGATGATCTTCTATTCGAACGATGACGCGACAATGCGAAAAGACGTAATTGTTTTCATACAACATCCGATTCTTCTATTTCAATCATATCGTCTTAATTGTGAACACAAAGATCAAAATTTTTGAGAGTGTTCAAAGAAAAAATTTTATATTTCTTTGTTAAAAAACTGTGAAAAAAAAACTAAAAAATCCACTTTGTTTTAATTTTTATATTTTTAAGTAAATATATTCCAAAATTGTCTTATGTATGTAGTTTTCCTACACAGTTTTGCATAAGTTTAAAAATCTACAATGGAACAGTTGCTGGAACTTGTTCGCTGGAATAAAGAAAATGATCAGTTTGCGAGAGTAATACAAATGCGTTCAGGGCCTGAAAGAGTTCAATGGAAGAGGAGTGGTAACAGCTTTGTAACAATCTCTAATTCGTCACTTACCTCTTCCTTGGTACATATATGCTAAATATAGGGCGATAGCTAAGCTCATAATTTATTTATTAAATTCGTATAAAAATAATCTTTTATCTTTGCTTGTTATACAACTGCAGTAGGTTTTGAGAAAAAAAGGGCTCTGCACTGTCATAATGTAAAAATAAATTTTTTTGTAGATATCTTATAATTTTGTCCACCCTTTTTTCTTTGTTTTTAGAAAACCTGGCATCGGAAATTAAATAGCATTTCCTTTAATAGTTTCTGGGGGCTTTTGCGGGTGCGTAAGTGTGAGCGCATTTGTTTGTTTTAAACATTTAGAGCAAATTTTTGCAAATAAATGACTATTGTGTAAAAACTACTACAAATGCATTACCATTTCATTTAAAAAACACATATAGTGGTGTTCATATTGTTATTTTCATTTGACTATTTTGCAATGGTTTTTGTTTTGTTTTCTGGGAATAAATAATGCTGACTCTGGTACGATTACTTTAACCACCACAGTGGTATTGACTATAATGGAAACATTTAAATCACATTATCATTGTTTGGTTTTAGTTCAACTGTAAACAAAATCTACTATTCTAAATGAATATTCAAATGTGCCCTCAACAATTCGAAACAAACGGAAAAAATAAAAAACAAAAAAATGCATTAGAAATATGCAAATGTATAAAAGAAAAATAAAAGAATGAATGTTGGCAGTTTCTTCTAATAAGGAATTGTCTGTGCAAAGAAAACTTAAAAGAATATCAATTTGGAATCAATTGAAAATCCAAAGGATTATAGACAATTCACTGGAGGCACAATAAACTGTTTTTTCTGTTTTACTCAAGCAATATGCAAATTCTAAAATATATAGTACTAAAAACTGGCATCTAAGAAAACTGGAGTTTTAACTGCCACTTGGAAAAAACACTGATTTGACAAAGTGTTTTGACCGTCACCATTTAAGAGGAAATTCGAGGTAAAATTTAAGCAATCAAAATTCACTGCACTCAATGCAGGCTCATCTGCGAGCTTCGTGTAACTTACCTTTAAACTAGTAAATCATTGAATCAGTGAATATGTCAACCATATTTAAATGAAGAATATTAACACCGGTATTCATAAAAAAATAAAACTCAAATACATTTTACAAAAAATTTTATATGAAAAATTTGTTATAAAATGTGTTCCAACAATGTTTTATTTTTTATGAATACCTGTGTTAGAGTATAAGCTTCTGCCATAAAACAATACAAAGCATATTGGACTGTGTACTAAACATACAAATACGTAAGAATATTTGCAGAGTTGTCAACCTTTTATACTGTGCAATAGAAATTTTAAATAATTGTTGAACGTTGCATAATGGTTTAATAAGCAAAATGTCCTAAAATGTAATACATATACAAAAAATAACAAAGATTTTAACGCTTAAAAGTGACAAGAACAGTTTAAAAGTAATTTATAAATTGAAATATTTGATACACATATCTTGAACTCGATCACTTCTATGGATATGGGGTCAATAACAGTGTAATGCATGTCAAATGGAAGCCTGATTGCTGCTTTAGTTTTGCATATAAAATTTAATTTCAGTTAGCTAAATTATGCTCCTAAACTTTGCAAAAGAATCTAAGCTTAAAGGAAAATGTATGAAAAAATTTTGAAAAGAACGAAATTTTCAATTGTCATAGATATACAATCCAAATGAATGAAATACCGTAAAAGTTCAATAAAATTATTGATGCTGTAAAAATATCAATTATTTGATATTTTTCGCCTTGTTGTAAAATTCCTTGTTCAAAACAATTTCTCCATCCCTGGTGTTTCTGCCAGTTTGTATATCGATGTATTAAAAATTTTAAAATCAAAGGCTTAAACAAGTATTTAGTATTTCTATCATACAAAATGGTTTCACAACAGAGCATCAAAAATGTATTTGTCAGCAAAAGAAAAAAGAAAACAAATCTCCCTGTGAAAAAAAAAATCCAATTAGTATTTTTGCTATTTGAAAAAATTTCAACAATTTCAATTTGTAAAACTGCCATTCAGTATCGCATAATAACAAATAGCTATCGCTTATTTTCAAAAAGGTTAGAAAAGGGAACAACAACAAAAAACAACAAGTACTACACTAAAACTGTTTACAAAATTAAATGAAAAAAATATGACCTTCCCAACCACACAGTAACTGGCAGGCATCTATTCTAATCAGTTTGAATTCACACAATTGCAAACGATTGTAAACAAAAGTATACATTTTGAAATGCACTCAAAAGTCTATACAGTATTGCAGAGGCATGAGATCCTCTTTGTACACGCTGAACTACAATACATACATAAATTAGTAGACAGCAGTGTCTGCAATAAATAGCTAAATAGCAAAGGAAATAAATACACAAAATAAAAGTTCAAAAGAATGAGTTCAAAACGAGAGATACCCGTTCTATTAACGTGCATTTACTTTTGTAAATTGCATGCGGTCATCCATAAATACCTCGCACTCAAATGCAGGATACACAGTAGGGTCGTTCACTTTGTAAAAAAAAAATTTATATGGAACAACAAAGCTTTGTGCATTTTTGTATGGTATGCGTGCCCCTAACGAAGAATGGTATCTGGTGGGTGTGATCGAAAAAAAATTCTAGAGAGCAGTGAAATAAGTAGCCATCCCCTATATAATATTTCTCTGCATATTTATTTTCAAACTCAAGGGCTGCCTCCTTAAGAGAAGTTCGTTACAAAAATATGAAAAATTAAGACTTGGGCTGCTCGAAAATTACTGTCGTGGTCATGTCAAAAAATATTAAAAATCGGCAGCGTAACATCGAGTGCTCAGTATATAATTAATGTTCTATTGATAACGACAAACACAAAGAAATTGTGCAAATTAGTGAAAAGTTTACTGTTGCACATGGTGTTATTAGTTTTGTAAGAGTGTTCAAAAGCCGAGAACCATTTTTTTCTTTTCTTGCTTCTAAGAAACAATAAAAATTGACAGAATAATGTTGTATGTAGTTTGTATCACGCTGGCCTGGGCGTAGAAGATGAAAACCAAAAAAAAATTTATATATTGCAAAAAAAAAGCATAATACAAAAATACTTTCTTTTTGGAGACACTAAGGGGTGACAAAATCGCAGCTCTTGAAACAAAAATCACTAAAGGACAATTCAGACTATTATACTGTGTATTAATACCTGCCAAAAATTCAACTGATACGTGCAAGTGTGATGGTGTGAATGCAATGTGTTATGAAAACGAGAAATAATACGATAAAAAATTGACATCCCATAAGACTTCACCGTTTTTTGAAAATTTTCTAAACGATAATACATTTTATTCGATCAGGGTTGTTTTTTTAACACAAGCAGCTGTTGAAAAATTTACTAGCCAGTTCACAGCCGATGGCGTGCCGTCACTGATGGTATTTGATTTCGTTATACAACGGTTGCAAATTTGGAATTTGGTTACCGTATACAAATGTATTTTGCTCTAGCTGTATTTAGAAGATAAAATATTTTTGTGTTATTCAATTTGCTTCTATTTTACATCAATATTATTTTAGCTGCTGAATATTTTTTAGCGCCGGCACGTCCACCGCCAACATGAAATTGCTCTTCTGCCGCCGTGTAAAGTTTTATGTTGGCACGTTTATTCTGTGATTAAACGTACATATGTATGATTAACGTATGTACATACATACATATGCAACAGCTGTTTTCTTTTCCACTCAAATTTTTAATTTTATTTGAAGTGTGATGGTGTGAATGTAAAATGTAATTTACGTTAGAATTTTTGACAGTAGCAAGAAATCTAATTATACTTTCATCTCACAAGACTCGGTAAAAGTATTTATACTTGGATAAGAGTCTGAACTGCCCTTAAGCAACTGCCTGAGTTGTACATGCATCTGGGAGCCACTTATAAAACAAGTGGAAGTGCTACATTCGGTCATGACGAATCTTATTTAGCCTGTACTAAAGTAAAACTAAGATTTATTTTGTGAAATAATGGAGATAATGAATTTTCCTTTAAGAAAACGTTTGTAATGTGTCAGTCGATTTCGTGTGGTCTTTGAGTGACCAGGCTTTTATCAATCATGAATAAAAAAAATGAGACTGAATAGTTGTTTAAATGAAACGGTGAAATACCACTTATTTTTCTCCTTTTTTCATATTTCTTTTTACGGTCACACTGTCACAAGGCCTGCTAGGTAAACTTTACACAAATTATTAGCTTATTATTTTTTTTTTCCTCATTCAGTTTATTGAGTGAGGTTGCTGTAATATCAGCAGGTATAGATACGGATTTTTCATTATCCTTCATTCAGAAATGTGTGTCTAACATTCACAAAAATGAATGAAAAAGAACAATTCAATTAAATGAAAGAGTTTGGTGAATTCTAGGGCCAACTGTCCTATAACTCAATCAATCGGTCATGCATCAATTCATTTGTGATAAGAACTGTAAAAAAATCGCTTTTCATTCTATGTTGCCTAGCAAATGCCTTTTGTGAATAAATTAACAAGGGATAACGAAAACCAGGGGCCAAATTACGTTGAATAGCGTAGCTCAAATGAGCTACTGAGTGAAAGCCGAGGCATTTAAAGTTGAGATTTATTAATTGTATGATGGTTTTAAAAACCTCTTTTGCTCATGAAACTAATCTACATATACTCTTTTGGTTAAGGGTATATAACTAAGTTCCTGGTGCCGCTATGGGTGCGAAAGTTGTGATATTCTAATACTTATATATAAGTTTTTACATATAAGTTTTACTGTGCATCTTTCATTGAACCGCAAACAAAATTCTCCAACAAAGTGCTTAAAATGTCGGCACATTTAAACCACAAAGCAAACCAAACTGATAAACATATAGTTTAACACCATATACCGGCTTAAAAGTTTTACTACTCTTTTCTTGGCATTTAAAAACTGTAATATCACAATTGCAACAGACATAATATATCATTCGAATGCTCTTGTATACATAGTTTGTTTTTTTTTTTTTTTAACAAACGCCATGATTGCATCAACATTGCAACAACTCCTGTCCCCTCCAAAACAAATTTTACCTTTGTAACAAACGAATGCAATTGTTTTTCAGATGAAAAACAATACAAAAGTTATTTAAACAAACTTACCTTGGTTCGTCGTAATTGCCTTTTTACTTTGTACCAGGTAATAATGGCATTCGGTCTGGAACCGGTTGATTCACATGTAACTTCATATCGTCTATCTGCCACCATTGAAATGGGTGGGTCAATTATTTTCACTTCAAGCGGTTTTACTGTAAATACATTTAGAGTTTTTTTTTTTTTTTAACATACTTGTTATTAAGTTTTTCCTGTGTATAAATAAATTGTTTAATAGAGTACTTTTGTTTTTTGTTTCTGTGCTTTATTTTATTGTTCGCTTTCTATTACTTCATTTGCAAAGGTTTTGGTGTTTATGTACCTTGAAGTAGTTGAACGCAAAAAAAAAAGGAAAACAGAAAAAATTCTAAAAAATTGCCACAGTTAGTAAACGGTTTTATAGTTTCAGTCTAGTTTAACTTTATTTCAATTTCTGTTCAATTTGCATGTGTTAAAAGTAGGAGTTTTGTATTAAAATCTGCATGTTACCGGAAACAACATGAAACAACCCTTCTGAAAATAAAACAAATTAATTTCTATGTCTGTTAAATGCCTTCAGTTGTAATAGACAAATAGCTGAAGCAAAAACTTAATTGTGGCAATAAATGCTAAAATTTTTTTCAAGTAGTTTTTTTTTGTTTTGTAAAAAAGAAAAATTAAGGTGTAATTAAATTTAAAAATATTTTTCTGAGTTTTAAAATGAAGTTTTGTTACTTTTGCTAATTGCTGTAAAAAAATATTTAAGTCATGTGGTCTTGATACGTAATCAGTTAAAAGTATGCACAATAAAATAAATATTTTTTAATGCCCTGAGGTGAAGTAACAGAACAGGCTTTGAGGTGTTCTGTTTACTTTATAGGCGTGATACACTTTAGCAGCTTCAGGTTGCACATTATTCTATATAAAAAAATTTTTTCTCAATCAGCTTTTAAACGTACTAATTAACTTTTTCTGTAATTGCCTAAGTGTTTAATAGCGTTTTTTTTAATTTAAAAAATTTACATTTTGTTATTTCTCTGAGCAATTTATGATTAAAATGTTTTTATTGATTTTTTTTTACCAAGTCTTTTTTTTTTCAAAAAAAAAAAGTTTAAAGTAGTTGAGGTTAAGGCGTCACAAGCATTAAAAAATGTTTGTGTAACTTGCTTTAAGAGAACATATTACTTTGACTTTTTGACAAAAGTTGGGGCATTAAAACACTTTCTATGTATTTTGCTATGTTTGTTGTATTTTCCAGCTGTCTATATACAACAAACATTTTTTGAAAAGGTTCATTTTTGGACCTGAATTAATACATTTCAATTGGCTCTTGCAGCAAATAAATAATTAAGTTCATATTCAAACGTAATATATATACATATGTATATATAAATTTTTTTTTTTTTTTTTTGGTCAGAGTTAGTAGTAATTTCTTGTGTTTTTTTGGATTTCGATTTCTGTCTGTTAATATTCCTTAAGTTATAAAGATACTCACAGTGCATATCCAAGATGAAACTTTTTTCTTTTGGTTTATCTAATTGTGTATTGAGGGCCTGGCATGTGAACACCGAATTTAAATCAGTGCGTTGAACTGATGGCCACAGCAAACGATTTTCGATAACATCACCGGAGTTGTGCTCATATTGGTTGTCAACCAGTAGACCATTCACGAGCCATCGCACTTGTGGCTGGGGGCGTCCTGTAGTAATATTTTTCATTGTCGTTATTGTGGTCATGTGTTTGTATAAGAAAAACGAGCAAAAGCAATTTTTAATAATCATTTTGGTTGTTTTTTTTCGAGTTCGAAAAAAGTGCCAGCATAAGAAAGAATTTGCAGAAGAATTGGCCGCAGCAGCAAAAGATATCAAAAAAAATATTGTTAAAAGGTAGAATAACAGAGAAAGTGTTAAAATAAGAAAGAACGCAATATTATGGTACAAATGAAAATTAAGAAGTATAGAATTCGGTAAAAAAAAATTTAATTTTTCCAGCAAGTCTTTTATTAAGCTGGACTTTTTATGATCCATGCGCTATTTTGTTTTAGAAAGTCTACGAAGTCATTAGTGTAGAAGCAGGCATATTTTTTCACACACGTGCATGCTCAATGTGTGGCTTTAATACTTTAGGAAAATTAAAAGGGAAATTGAATTTTTAAAAAGCCAAATAGACATCTAACCAAGAATGTGTGCCGACAAACAGTAACATACTAGTCTGCAAAATAGCGCACATACATGATCAAATGCTATGTTTACATCTACAAAAATTTCTTCGTTGGTTTTCTACCAATTCTGCTACACAAGAAAAAGCAGCAAATTATTTGGGTTGACAATCGAATTGTGGCAACTTACCACCCACTACACGACAGGTAATAACAATATCATCACCCTCCTGTTTCGGCCCCAATTTTGTACCATTCAGTAGACGACCCCATCGATCCAAAATAATGGGCTGCTCTGGAAGAACTGAAAATAAAAATTAAATGAAGTTCTTAAAGCATGTAGAACTATTTAGCTGCTTAGCTTCACAGCTTAAATATTAGTTTTTTATATACTAATCTGTAAGTAATAAATGGACTGAATTTTACAGTTCTCTTCACACATTTGTTAAATCCAATTCCATAAGATAATTTTCAATATCTAAGCAAGTATTTTATAAGTTATTCTACCTTTTAAATTCCCGATCAGCCGCAAATTGACTTCTAAGAATTATTTAGCGCAATAGTAATGATGTTTAGGGAATTGCCTTCTCAAAACAAACATTTTTCTAGAGAAAAGATGTCTTAAGCTGGTGGCTTTTACCAGGTATCCGTAAAAGAAAAAATACACAGCATAGACATGTAAATGCGAGCAAAAAGGGCAGAAATAATATAGAATACTTCTACTTATAGAGCACCTGAACACATTTCCTTGTACAGAAGTGTACAAGCCCAAAAACATGGTACAGTTTTTGAAAGCTTTATGTTACATTCCAGCTGTAGCTAGCTGATCGTAATCAGCATTAAACTGATTATGATCTGATCGTAACCAGCTTAATGCTGATTACGATCAGATCGCTTATCCTAGTCCTAGGCAGGTCCCTGGACCTGCTGAAACCCTCCTTCTAGAGGCACTTTGGCAGTACAGTGATCGGATCCACGACATCACTCCACGGAGTCTTGCCGTCGTATCAAAGGTTGAAGTGTCTCCTTGTCTAAAACCATAAGTTCACATGGAGGGGAACATTGGTAATCAAACGGATCATATGGCCTTCAGATCTATATTCAGGAGTCCAAATGGGCCCATAGTGCTACTGATAGGCAACAGACGTTGCTTTTCAATAATTTGAATTGGAACGGTCATTAGATTTGGTTCAAGGACTGATGTTCTGAGAGATTTCGGACTACAGACCATAGTTGTGACTTCCCTATGCCGTGAAGGAAAGTGCATTGCAGCAAAGAGTAGATAGTTCAAACTTCCCAGCAAGGGACTTTGTTATGGGCTTGAATAGCAACAACTTTATTGCCACCCAATCAGATGCCCCGGCTGCTCAGAATTATAGCACGTAGTTCGATACACCGTCAGATTAGTCCTTCTTTCCACCATGTACTGACGTAGTCACTCCACATCAGTAGCCTTAGCTGACATAAGTTTATTTTAAGTAAGCCTTGAGCTCTAATGTTACCCGCTTAATAATTAACTGCTTGTCTTGATTTTCTTTGTAATAAATTTTTTCTTAAACAAAATTACCTATTTCCCACATTAGTTATTTCCTTAACAAATTCTATTTATTTTGCATTTATATTTGTTTATTTGATTTTTATTACTAATTGCTTTCTGTTTTCTTTTTCTCTGCTTTGTTTTCTTGAGCTGACTTCTTGAATAAATTCAAAACAGTGACAATAGTGGAGCACAAAAAACAAACAACATCAAATCAGCTTTAGTCAGTAGAAGCAACTGATTTTATGATAATTTTTATATGCCATAAACTAAAGCCCAGAAGAAATTTAATGGAATGTATGAGTATCATGGCTTTTGCTAAAAACGAAAATCTACACACTGGCTAAAGCGCATTTAAGTTGTGTAGAATAATACACACAATAGCAATCTTTTGCCCTGGGGCCACTGGCTATCAACAAATACACATCTATTTAATATACAACTGTATAAATGTATATTTAGACATACGCATACATGTATCCGTTTGTTTAAACAGACAATCAAATAAAGCAAAACGATCAAAACAAACTGCAAATATTCAAAGTATAGTAAATAAATTCGCATAATGAACAAATGTCCTTGTAGTTGATTGTCATCTCCATAATCTTTTTTATTGTTAGTGGTGTTTTCTCATTTTTTATTGTTGTCATTGTTGTTGCTGTTTTTCTGCTGTTGTTGTTTTGCTGTGATTTTTATCATTTTTACGGTTTCCTTTATTTTTTTGTCAACACTGATGAACTTAATTGTGTTGGCTTTAATTTACGACTTGATTTGTTTATATTCTTTTATGCTGTGGACTAAATGGAATGTTTATTATTCAAGAACAAAACAGAAAAACACTTTAATTTTACATTTTTATGATGAGCAGAAAACAGGGATGGGTTTTCTCTTCCATATAGCAAAAGTTTAACGTTTTTAAGAATCCCTATGGAATAGAATTTATTCTTTCTGCTTGTCAATTTATACCAAAACTAGCCATGGAATTTTTAACTGAAGCTAAAAGAAGCAGTGGAAAATTATAGTCTTGGCATGGAGCTACAGCATGTCCTTTAAAATTTCCTGGCAGAAAAATATGCCGTTTACAAAGAGGACTTCGATATACACTGCTTACACCCTTACGCAAAATTAAACATAAAATATTCCAATAAATAAACCTCAGAAAAGTGGTCTGGTGATAATATAATATACCTTAACAATGAAAAATGTTCCCAAAGTCTTTAAAAAATTGCCACAACTCTTTTATAATATTGAATAATTTACTATGTATAGAACTAAGGTGCTGAAATTCTCTCTGAACCGAAAAAAAAAACTTCGTTAATCAAACCTTTGTCTAGGGAAACGAAATTTGTCCATCTACTTCAAAGCAAATTATTAAGACATTAAAGCTCAACAGCCCAATAACCATTATTTGCTGTGCTCGTTTGTTTCAATCAAATACAAATTTTCCCTATTGCTGTTTTAATCTTTTAAATAGCTCTTCTGAACTTGTTAGCCATTCACCCCGACTATAAATGTTAAATTGGCAATTGAAAGAAAACTTTTAGAATTCTCCTAAGCACTTTTTTTACATTCTAATCACATTGTCCTTAAGCCCTGATTCCCTTTCTTGCTGTTTTCTTTGCTGCTCGCTGTCAACAATCGGATGAGTTTGGAAGCAATTTAAATCTATTTTGAATCTGTTGCCATTTTTTCTTGTTCCTTTGTCTGCTCTTTTTTCTAAAAGGACACAAAACTGGCTGATAGATTTGAATTATCAGAATTTGTTGTGGTAAATTAAAGAAAAATTTAAATACGAATAACAAAATTTAAACTTTTTTTATTTCATTAGGAAGCGATAAGCTGGAATTGCTTATTCTATGGCTGGTTCTTAGTTATTATTATACAATGTAAAATTTCTTGTAGCAAGAAAAAAAATTATAGGGTCATATTCTTTAAAAAGGGATTACTAAGAGTACAAGGTCTCTGTATAAACAAAAATTATTTTAGGAAAAAATTATTTTGAACAATAATAATTTTTATCTTGCTTGAGTTCCGTTTTTACATCTTCGAAACTGAGAAAAAAATTTGTCACAAATTAGAGTAATCATAATTTAAAAGGAAAGCAAAAAAGTAAAAAACTGAAGTTTTACTGGCAGTGGTAAATATAATGGTAAATATCCACGACCACTATGTGGGACATCAGCACCCAAATTTGTTCTGAACCCAGACCATGAAGAGCTCAGCTGGTTGAATGGCTACGCACTGCTACTTTAAACCAGTATACACTTAGTCATGGCATGGGTGTGAAGCGAATTAAGCTGCTAATGAGGTAGTCGTGAAACAGGCATGCTATGTACCTCAGCCAGTAAGTCCTCAACTTTACTTTTCTTGTCTTCTTTAAAACTTTTGATCACACCAATTTTATTACAAAAATATTTTTGTCAATTTAGAGAAAGGGAAAATCGAACTGGGGCTTGATAAGAATTATTATTAATTGATTTTTTTACGTAGAAAGTTTTACATATATGAAGCAAAATAATAAATGTAAAGTAAAGAATAAGATTAATGTTTCACTCAACAGTTTTAAGGCTAGCGAAAGTCTTTTTTAAGATATACTTACTTATGACTGATAAATTGAAACGGAAGCTTTGTGTTTGACTGGTGCGAAAATCAATTCGACACCGATAGATGCCCTGGTCATGTCGTTTTATATCCTGCAAATAAAAAAAACACAATAGTGTTATTTACTGTTGTATTTTCAGCGGTATATTAAGTACTTTAAAGGAGGAGAGTTAACATAATGCCATCTTGTGACCAGTGTGCACTTTTTTTCCTAAAAGTAGATATTGATTTTATTAAAATTCTTTAAATACAACTAAAAACCATTTGTCACAAAAACGGCAATTTGAGCCAATATTTAAAATTACTGTATCGTAGAATGAGACAATTTTATTAATAATATTGCACCATTGATCCTTTTTGCATTAGAAAATGAAGTTCCATTATGACACACCATAGAAAATTTCGAGGCGTCCACTTTTTGTATTAAGCTAGCTATAGACGATTGTAAGATCTTACAATATTGTTAAAAAATCTATAGAATATTTTTAACCAATCGTGAGAACTTACAATTTCTTCCTGACAATATTGTAAGCAAAAGCATTGGCAGGCCACCTAACAGACAATTAATTGTTAGTTAACTGTCAATCGTCTGAAGGTCTTGGCATCATTATTGGTAGTACATTGTCAGGCATTGGCATATTGTAAGATGCAATCGCGTCATTGTCAGAGTAATGACAAAGAATATTAAAGAAAAATGTGTGTGTACGAAAGGGAGAGAAAAAACAAGAGAATGTAAAAATGTAAGTACGAGAGGTAAAAAGTTGCAGAAAACAGAATAAAAAAAATTAAAAACATGGTTATTGAGCGAGAAAAATAAGGAATGAATAATGGCATGTGTGTGTGTGTGTGTATTTCGATAATGACAATTGGCTGGCAATTTTTGATACGTAGAAAATCTTACATCCGTGTAAGCTGACAATTTTCGTTGGTAGCTAAATGTATTGTCAGGCAATTGTCTGGCAATGAAATTGTAAGATTTTCTTGCAATTGTCTGATAACTGATAATTTTCTTAATGCTGACAATTTTGTATTTCTAGTAGATTGCCAGCACGTTGTTAGGTCTTACAATATTTTAAGATCTGACAACCGTCTATACGAAGTTTTAGAGTTAGTAGAAAAGCATGGTTTGTTCGTATGGGTTGGTAATGCATTTACTAAAATTTTTTCAACTAAATTTTAACAATTCGTAACACTAACTCGTATCAGAGTGTCCGTATTTTTGTTCTCATCAAAATCGTTTTTAGAAAACAACGACCCAATGCCACCTATCTTGAACAGGCTTCATACAAAAATACAAAAAGAAGTTAAAAACTGGACGCCACGAAAAAAAAAAATTTTTTTTTTTCTTGATGTCCCAGTTACTTTTCTGATACCAAAAGCCATCAAATGGTACAATATCGTTAAATGTTTGTCAATAAAGACAATTTGAACCGGCCAAAAAAATTTGATTTTAGTGTTTTTAGTTTAATGAATTCTTGCGTATGCGTGACCAGTGTTGAATATAAATAAATGTCAACATCACTCATACGCAACCTGGCCTCACAATGCATATTCCATTAATTTTTAAACGTAATATAATTCGTATGATTTGGTGCTTAGGATTTATTTCTTATTCGATTTTATCTGTCAAAAGAGACTTGAAAGAGTATTGCATTACATTTTCAATGAATGTGAATCGTTTTTCACAATGGTGTGTAAGGACGTTTTCGAAAGATACTTGAGAGAAATACTACAAGACTCCAGCTGGCACTTGGTCTGTGCTACTAAAACTTGTCTATAATCTTCCATGGTATTATTCATATGGTAGGTTTCATACGATTTCTTATAGAGATCTTGCGGCTTAATAAATTGACAGCAAATCTCTAAGTGCTCTTGTTTAGAGCACACACATATCATTGATTTAAGATCACAGTAGGTAGATTGTAGAATTTTAGTTAGTGTTATTAAAAACCTTAAAAACCAAAATATTTAAATGGCTATTTCTAAACTTTTGCCTTCAACAAGATAATAATTTAAATAATGTCAAGGAAAAATTTTTAAAATTTTAACAAATTTTTAAGTAGTAATAGTACAAAAGCACTTCAACTATTGCAATATACCTTTAAGATAAAATTGAAGACACAAATATTATTTAATACATAATCAACGGAAAATCGTTATAAATGTTCTGGACACTAGTTTTTTGAGATTTTTTTTTTTATTTAATTTACTTTGGTTTATTAAATTGACCTAAAGGTCACTTAACATTCAGTAAGTATATATTTTCTATTTATTGTTAAATTATTCGAATTTTGATACGTTTTTGTTTATTTCTTTTAGGAAAATGTGTTTTCTTATATTTTATAAATTTTGAAATATTAGAAAATACATTTTTCTGAAGAAGAAACACAAAAGCGTAGCAAAATATCGACTAATTTAATAACAAATAAAAAATATATATTTATTAAATGTAAAAAAGTTAAATGAAAATCATTATATATCTCTATCATTTATAAATTTAGATTTTATTAATACTTGGCTTCTGAATAATGGGATGTTTTATTGGTTTTGCTTTTAATGCTGAATGTATACATGAATCTCTATTAAATCTTTTATTTATTTGGCAAAATATAGCATTTATATTTAATACAGTTATTTGTGTAATGTAATTTTGATGCCACCAAGTGACTATTTGATAACATTTTATTTATAGAACTTGCGGTATTGTCTATTTTATTATGTTTCATGTTTAATATTTTTTTCTTTTTGCTGTGGCTGAATCAAATTAGTGTTTGCTTATGCGAGTAAAATAACATTTAATCACGGATTATGTGGTGACTTAATAGCTATAGTAAAATTTAAAATTAAGGTCCTTAAGTTTAATTAGGAAATGTTATACTCGTTATTTAGTATATCTCAATACAATTAAAATTAGATTTGTTCAAGGCATGACATACTTAAACATATTAAAGGCTTTCGATTAATTTTTTTTTTAAATCAACGAAGCACAATTGTGCCAGCAATTAGACACAAAATAATTGTTGATAATGGTTTTATCAAATTTTAATTGCTGCAAAGAGTAAGACTAAATGGGAAATTAGTTTCTGAAGAAAATACTTTTTAATTTAATTTAAAAAAAGCTATTTTGATTAGGGCAAAGTTGTTCGCAAAAAAAATTATCAAATAAAAAACAACAAACTGCAGCTTAACAATAATTTAAAAATACAGTTCCCAGAGCCAGTATAAAATGTGGTTCAGTGCAAGAATATTTTTCTATTTGAACATAGATTTTGTAAATCAACCACAGAAAGAAACCTATTAAATTAAATTTGTTGAAGCTTTCCATGAAAATAGAAAGAAATGAACATAGAGCATGTGGGTGGGAGAGCAAGAGATTAAAAACCACTTGTGTCAATGAACCGCCTACTCACAACTACGGTTCCACTAAGTTGGAAGCGACACCTTACTAGAGAAAACCCAATTACGGGACATATGCTGGAAGCAATTAGGAAGCTTTGTGAATAACACGAAGTTTCTACGCACCTATGAGTCAAACTGCTTATTATTACGTTTAAGCAGCAAACAACAAGCTTGACTTGCTGTGGCTTAACTGCATGTCAAATGATAAAGACAAACCAAACTTACTATGGCTTTTCCATGGCGTGTTCCCTTTTCTAGAGCGATCATCAGCAGCTACAATGCTGCAAAATTAAACATAATTAAATTTCATACAATTCTTAAGCATAAGCATACAGCCATCACACTAACTGAGCCTGTTATTACTCTTTGTTCTTAGTTAACCTATTGGCAAACTTTCAACTTTATCACTACGTTTTTATTTTCACTATCCAATTTTATAATATGTATCACTACAATACTACTAATAAAAATCTTTTGGCATATGTGTAATCTAAAAGATCGACTTTAAAACTAAATTAAATCTTAAACAGTAAATTTTAGCAAACTAATAATTTTCGTAAATGATTTCCTAAAAGAAATTATTTAGTAAGGCATTAAATTTTTTTCGAAAAAAATTCTTCATAAAAACGAGTAAAAAAGTTCCCGCCTTTATTAATCAATATTTCTAAATAAAGATACTGCTTTACCATCCACATAATTGATACAAACAAGTCGAGGCATTTTTCCACTCCTGCCATATATTTCTTGCAGTCTAAGCGGCAATATACTGCTTATGCAAGCCTTAGCAGACACTTGCCTGTACAAAATGCTAATCTCCATGTAGATACATATGTGCATTTATTTACTTACCTTTATTTCCAAAGTTGCTGGCTGTGAGTCAAAGTAAAATTTGGCACGTGAACCAAACACTTCTGGCGCTGACCAATGCCTGGCCTGTTCGCTGTTCATTTTATCTCGCACATCAAAACTGCAAGAGGCAAAGAAAATAAAAATGAATATTAAGGGAAAGAGAAAGTGGAAATAAAAGAATTGCAACTGTTAAAAAAAAAAATAAAAAAAATTTTGTTTGCTTAATGGTAAAATGAAGCAAAAATTCCTCAAAAAAATCACTACCCAGAGAATCTTGATTTTGCCGAAAACTCTTGCATATTTAAATAAAGAGCAAAAAAAATAAATTTCTTTTTGGCTTAAATAAAAAAAAATATATGTGGCCACAGAAAAAAAGAAATAACAAAATACACACATAAAGCAAAGAAAGAATAACAGTGAATGAAAAATAGTTATTTTATAATGATCTCAAAAAAAAAAATTAAATAAAAGTTACTGAAAATTGCACAGACAAACGTTACACAAATTGAGTAATTTAGTAATCGCAGTTTGTACTCATATCACATGTACATACATTTTTCTTTGTGTTCAATAATGAAAATCAAAATAAAAAATAAAATGTTTGAGTTTTTTTTTAATGTAAAGCAATAGCGAACATAAAACCAGCAAAATCTGTAAACAAATGTCTCGGTTTGACATTTCAACTGTATTTGAGACGTTCCAATATTGACACAAAATGTTTGTATGTATGTATTGGTGTTGTTTAAAACCAATAAAAGTCATTATCAAATGGCTTAAAAATATTTATTGGTAAGCGATTAAATTGAAATTTGTCTTGGAGAAACTGACTGACCATAAATTTTGCTTGAATAAAAGCAACTCGAAATGGGTTTTTTTTCGTTGTCTGGGTATAATAAAAATAAATCACTAAAATAAAAAACAATAAATTATAAGAATTTAGAGCATTAATTTTGTGTGAACTTTTATTGCTTGTAACACGAGATCGCATGTAGTCCTTAACAAATGCACACAAATTTAACTGACACAAAGAATCATTTGACTGGGAGTGAAACCGCTGGTAGTTAATTTTGTGATTTTTTTTAATTTTGTAAATTTTTTAAGGTCTCACAGCAAAAGCTAAAAAACTCGTATTAAAAAAAATGTTGATTGAACCATGTCCATCTGCATCCTGGTAATGAAGCTTTTATAAGCTTTGATTCAAATATTCGTTATTAATCATAAAAATGTTTTCTTAGCAAATCCGTTGCAGAGAAAACATTGAAAAAATTGCCATTGATATCAGAAAAATCTCTTTAGCTCAGAACAGCTGAAATTTATCTAATAAAACCAGTTGCATTTGAAGATAATGGAACTGTTATAACTGCCAGAAAAAATACTTCCAAGGCGAAAAAAAAACCAATAAATCGAAATAAGAAAGAAAGACCAAGAACTAAGCTATCGATTTTTATTGAAAAAAAGGACTTAATGAATTTTTATTAAATACATTTTGATAAACAAACTATAAAACTGAAAAAAGCTGGGGTCTTATATGTATATTTAACAAATTTTTATATATCCAAAATTTGAAGTTTTCCTAAGAAACAACACTGAGAGAACAACTCAATAAGTATCTACTGAGATCAATCCCAGGCTGTGTCAGAAGTAGTGCAAGTACGGATTTCTCTTGATCAAATGCCTTACGTTTGTTCAATTATTTATTATTCAAGCACCAAGTGCTTAATTTTACCCATATTCAGGACGGTTGCTTCATCCTGTTGGAGCCACATGTCCTCTAGACTTAATTTGTTCAACTAAGGCAGAATATCTTGGATAACATGGCCGTACAGTGCACACCACCCTTAGCTTTTTTAAAAATGCTCACCCCTACAATTTTATCTCAACAACATTTTTCTAAATTCTTAGGAAATAAAATGCAAACTTAAGCCTATAAAATAGTAATAAAAACATCTTATTTTAATAAATAATCCATAGAAAAATATTTGCATAAACTTGCATGTTTAATTTAAAAATTTAATATTTTAAATCAAATATTATTTTATTAAACTCATTTTAATTTAATTTCCAAAAACTCTTCCTCAAAATCTTCAAAAGCAAAAAGTGTTTAATTGGTCAATGAAAGAACGTAAATCTCATAAAAAATTTCTAGCGAATTCTGTTTGCGTGGCAATAAAATTCAGCAAAAAAAAAATGTTTGAGGTGCCCAACAAGAAAATACTGTAAATAAATTATAATATTCAAAATACTTTAACTCAACAAGTTAATAAATCTGCAACAGAATTTAAGTTATAAAAAAAAAGCCCTCAAACATAAGCAAAGGCTAAAAAATTAACTGAAATTCAGACAGACTGAATGAGAGTGAGAAAACAGAAAATTATGCAATGTTGAGTACAAACGGACAACAACAAAGTAGCCAACTGTACTTAAATGCATGTTGCAAACTGCAAAAAAAAAGGAAAAATTCATAGAAGTAGAAAATCCAAGAGCAAAAAGAAAATGCACTAAATTGGGTTAACAACTAAGGATTTACATGCAATTAAGCTGTTACCGTGTAGACGTATAAATGCGGCTGCATTCACTCCCACCCACACACACACACACACACACACACACACACCAAAATACACAAGGATACAAGTTAAATTTAGATAAAGACGTTTGCTTGCACATTTATAGCAACGTTTGTATGTCAAAAGTTGTAGTCATGTATATAAAGTACTTTTCAAAATACTTCATTTGTATATACCTACAGCATATAAAAATGCTTTTGTTGGCATAAATAGTATATGTGTATGCGTATGTATTCTTCTGGGCGTATATGCATTAGCCCGGGTCGATTTGTATGACAGAAAGTTGTGCAATGTCAGGCCATCGAGTTTTTAATAGGTTATGGCATGCGGAGAAAAAAGTTCACTATGACATATCAAAAAAATTATTTTCGAGGGGTCCGATTTTAAATTTTTTGTTTTTTTTTTTGTATGCAACATTTTGATTTACCACAAAATGTTGCCAAAAATTTTGCAAAAGTTTTTTTGGTCCTCACCATGTGTATTATCGGTGTATTTCAGTAAAATAGTGGGCAGACAAATTTATCATACGCACCCTGAGACGCGTTGAAGAGCCCTGTGTTACTAAAATACAGGACAAAGGGATTATTCAAATTTTCCAACCCACGATCGTGTTTTTTACCAGTTTAGCGTGCTCGCATAAAAAAATATAAAAAAATATACCACCGGGCTCCTCGAACATGACTTTTTAAATATTGCAGTGAAATCTTTTTTATCAAGCCAAAAGCTTTCCAAAATTCGAAGGCATCATATGGATTGCTAGATAGGGTGATCGATCGAATAAGTGCTTATTTATGTACGTACAGGCTTCAAGGCACAAATATAATACATTTGCTATCAAACTAGCTACAAAACGTTAAATCAAGGAGCAACAGCCTTGGGAGTTTTTCTATCATGGTTTTGTCTGTATATGCAGGTATACGTTTTACAAAAGTATGGATATGGATAAATATATTGTGACCAAAGGAAGAAGAGCAAAAGCACAGAATTACAAGACTGCTATACAGGAAGCACTAGCTGATTGAGTCTGTAATAAGACTGACCTTTTTTGTATAAAAACACATAAGAGTTAGAAGGCTGCTCTAAGTATAAGCAAATTATGTATATAAACATAAGCTTGCTCTTCTCTGGCTGATAATTAGAATTTGTTCAAACTGAAAAAAAAAAGTTCTCAACCTGTACTTTTAATCTGGCTGTGATTTACATAACTGCTTATAAATCATTTTATAATGCACATTTCTCATGCACAAGACCTTTATCAAATCGCAACAGCTGAGGCAGGTTGCTGATCTTGATCACAATTAAAAACAAACACTACTTGAAAGTATGATGCCATAATTCAACGTTAATTGGTCAACACTGTTGCATTGCTTGAGCTCGCACACACACATGCTTATGCGTGCTCTGCGTACGTGTGTGAGTGCGCTACAAAGCAAAAACAGCTTTGCCCTCATGCCTGCACACTCACTTGCAATTATAATAAATATTATGTTTTAGATGCCTTAAGCTTTCGTGACCATAAATATTATCCTGTGGCCTGGTACTGCAAAACCGGTAGAGTCGTGTTTAACTCTTGCGTTAAATACATTCGTCTTGTTTGTACAAACCAGGGTGGCAAAATGTCATTCATTATCACGCTGATACAACCGCAACCGTCTGAAGTAGATTTTTTTTATTATTATGCTGTTCAATGTGATACGAAAAAAAAACTGATGGCAATTTGTTTCATAACATAATGATATCATTTTGCTAAGGCAAAGCTTCTTAATAAAATGCTACAAATTGCCATAATGAAAGAGTTGATTTACATGAACAAAATAGAGCATGACTTATTTATATTAAGTCAATAAGTTGTGAAATCAAATACGAGTACTGTAGTGACATAATTTCATCGTATAAATAAATATCATTTTAACTTTTTGTGCCACAAGGATTAAAAGCACTGGGGCATACACATTCATGTTATGGAGTATGTGTCTGTGTGTGTGTGTGTGTGTGTGTGTGTGTGTGTAATATGGTAAACTTATGCATAAAATTGTATAAACTTTCTGAGAGAAAATTTAATTATGAGTTTTATATTCCATTTATTTTTGCGCATTAAGGAAGTTTGTAAACGGCACTGTACTCTGTTCCTGGGTTGAACTGTTCATGTAAAATATTGAAATAAAACCTTCTTCAAAGATTAAAAAATTGCTGGGTTAATAAAGTAAATAATATAAAAATAAACATGTATTAGCTTAACACTAGACCTGTTTATCTTACAAACTACAAATAAGGTGCTAAAAACGATTATGTTTTAAAAATTTAAGGACTCCAGTGAATCTCAGATGACTGAGAATTGGTTATAAGAATGCTGTGTGAGAATTAATTGCGGTTGTAAAACTAATACATTTAATCTACATGAGCGTGGCTCACATGAATATGTCTAACGCCTTAGTCAGCCACACATTTCATAATTCATTAAAGATAAAAACAGCCAATTAAAACTTTGTATAGTGTATAGATCTTATGATGATCTTTCAAAAAGTAGCTCTCGTAAACGAAAAGGCCCGACCGGTAAAATTTGTCGGCATTTGGTACAACTCATAGCTGCTATAGATTTTTCCATCTAAATAAAAATATAGCACAATTAGCATCGTCTGCTTTGTTACTTTAGCTCTAAAAAATAGACCTTAATGCTTTTTGTCTTTTTTCAGCCGTCTATAAGCCACCGACAAATCTAAAAATAATGTTTTCAAGTCTACTGATGAGTTGTTTAGCAGCAGCGAAATTTCGGCAGCATATAGACGGCGGAAAAAAAGACAGAAAGCATTAAGGTATATTTTTTAGAATTAAAGTAATAAATATCAATGGGTTCTTATAGCGAATAAATAATTAAGTTCATTATCGTCTGCTTTGTTTGTATCACTTTTGACTAAAAAAAAGGTTGTGGTATTTTTTTAGATTTCCTATTTTACTGGCCGCTGGTTCAATCTCTATTCTGCATAAAGCTAATAAAGTAACCTCATTAGCTTTTTTATATACAATTCTAATAATCAAACTTCAAGACTTTTCGTATGAGTCCACAAAGGCTGATATGATAACAAGCGTTCCGAAATTGCACAAAATAAATTTCTTCCGGTATATTTCTCTAATAGCTTTAAAACAGAAACCTGGTGACTTAAAACAAACAAAAGACACGCAACCATTTAATGGCCTAAAGAAATTTGAAAAAAGAAAAAAAAAAATAAATTATTATCAACAAACAAAACTAAACTCACCTGTATAAAGGTATGCCGGCATTATCGCGAAACCATAAGACCATATAAACATCGTCCAATGGTGCTGATATGGGGCACGGCAGTGACACTGATTTTCCCTCTACAGCCTCAATGTCTTTTGTTTTCACTATTTGTACCACACAGCAGCAATAAAAAGGGTGGGTGGAACAATGATAACAATAATGTCAGCAAGCGACAAGCGTTATTGGTTGGCCAAACATAATGGCAGATGATGGCAGGTAACACAGTTGGCAGACCGTCAGTATCAGCATCAACATTTTCATATCATATTTTTTATAGAGAAATATCAGCAGGAGTGGCAAGTAACGGCAACAGGATATAGCAGGTTGTTATTAAGGTAATGCCAAAGCAAAAAAAAAAACACACACACGTTATTTACAATATTATCATTTAGTTTGTTATTAAGGCCAGAATTTTTAATGCAGACAAAACAGCCAACACATTTACGCGTATCATTATCGCCCACATCAGCAGTATAGTTGGCGATGACGAGGAATATAGCGGCACACAAACAACAGCATATTGCCGAGCACAAAATAATGGTTGTAGTTGTTGTTTAAATTAATGAAAGAATTTTCGGTTTAATTTATAAATAAATTAAATTAAGGCCATTGAAAATAGTTTAAAAGGAAATTATGCATTTAATGTTATTGGCATTGATTATGGTTGTTGCATTTTATATTGGTTTGTTTGTTTGTTTGTTTATTATTGGTAAACGGTGTGACCACACGAGCCGGATTTTTTAAAGATATTATTATATTGTTATTTTTGTTATTTAATTTGTGTCACAGGCCGCAGAACATATACAGAAGAAGAGTTTATTTTTATTTACACAAATTGTTTATTTACGAGCGAAAATTCCACAAAAATTCAGGTTGTGCACATAATAATACAACGAAATTGGCAAATTTTTGTTTCAGTACATTATACAGGTTGTTTGTTTGTTTGTTGTTGCCATTTTAATGGTTATTTGCGGTTAAAATGGGTAATCGTTAATGTTGTATTTTGTTCAATTATAATTATTGAAGATATAGATTTTCCAATTTTGCATTTGGGTTTTTGTTTTTATTATTTGTTTTCGGGTTATTTTTCCACCAATGTTTACATTATATTAATTGTCCACATTTATTAATAAACATGCACAAACATGCATCATGCATAATTTCATAACCACACACACACACACACACGCACGCCCGATTGGGTTTTGTTGTTTTGTAGTTGCGGTTTTAGTTTGTTGTTGCCATACCAGCATATATAGTATTTTATCATCGCCGTTGGCCACCAGTGTTTGCGGAGACATTAAATATTAAAAAGATTTCCAATGCGGTGAAAAATATTTGTTTGCAGCAAAAAAAAAAAAAATCAAAAGAAAAGGAAAGAAGAGAAGAGAAAAAACACAACATTCATATTAGATAGTACACAAATATTATTTTAAGAAAATGTTTTATGTAAATGCAGTTATGTTTAAGCTGCTGCTAAGTTTTTTGAGCATAAATCCTTTGATGCTCTATCATATGTACTTAATGATAAGTTCTTTCAGGTAAATTTGAGTGAATGATAAATTGAGGTGAAGCCAAACTCAAGTGGCAGTAAAATCTTCCTTAGAATAGAAAATTTTAACAAAAAAAATTTATGTCAACAACCCTGTCAACCCTCATCGGTTTTTGTTTTCTTTCCCCAGCACGATAGGTATTGCCTGGTGAATATTTCTTAGCTAATCCCGTCTCGCTGCTAAAGTTAATTCTTCTTCTAGCATTGGACTACAATTGTAACCAATAGACCAACTGCTATTATGGACAAATTTAAAAACTGCTGCGTCTTTTCTTTCTATTATCCCAAATTTTTCTTCCATAACTACTTTGTATTACGTTTATCGTGCTTAAGTTCATTCTATACTACAGCTGGGACTGATAATGAATAAAGCACATAAACAAAATAAGGACTGCTGCAGACGAGAAGCGTAACGAGCTTAAAACAGCTAGTCGTCCCGCAGCTAAATTTATTTTTACCCTTTCCGTGATAGACTGAGGAGTTTTTTGAACTTTTATTTACTGCCTCGAATCTTTTTAAACAAGTTTTAACACTTTTTGAATGCTGTCAAATTTTGTAAATTTTTATTAAAGCAAATTAAATAATTTAAAAATACTTGCTATACTATTCGTTTTTTTTTTTCATAATTTGAGTCCAATAATCAGGGGACAACCCTTATTTATACTGTGTACTGGAACTAACAAAATAGTTTTTGGATGGGGAGGAAAGAGATAACTAAATTGACAAAAATCGCGATTTTCATACACTTATCAAATAAATAGAACAGCACACACACAAACACACATATTAATAAATGTTATTTCTGTATGAAAATCGCGATTTTTGTCAATTTAGTTATCTCAGTAAATCGTTGAGAAAATCAAAAGTTGTGCACCGATTTCAATGAAATAAAGCTCATTTGATTCAAAATATATTAAGCTAAATGCTTTAAGACCAATATTGTGACTTTAGTTGCATTATTTTTTTATGAATTTTTAAATAAGAATTTTTTTTTATGTAAAATTGTTATTTTTTTTTATCTCTGAAACTACTCGTTCAAATTAAAAATAATGTAGGCACGGATTAAAGATAATTTTGTAGACGAATTTTAATATTTTTTTTTTTTTAACTGAATATGGTGAATCGTTTTCAAGTTGTTTAAATATTTGTACTGGAAGCGCCTTAATTGTAGACATAACGGAATATCTCCAAAAGTCGAGCTGATACAAAAAACCAAGTGCAGATTTGAATTCAGCGTCCCAAATTACCTTTAAAACAACAATCAGTTCATAATAAATAACAAATACCTTTTTCCCTTGTGTAATATATCAACTTAGTTATTTATTTGCTTTAAGGGTCAATTGAAATGTATTAATTCAGGTCCAAAAGTAGACCTTACAAATGTTTTCTGCCGTTTTCAGCTGTCTATATGCCGCCGACATTTCGCTAATGCTAATCACCTCCTCAGTAGACTCTAGAAACTACTAGATCTAACTACTTATATAAATAGTTAAATACTTCTATAAGTAGTTAGGTTTTAACCATTCTGTTAAGAATTTCTTGAGTCTACTGATGAGTTGATTAGCATCAACAAAATGTTCGCGACATATGGACAGCCGAAAAAGACAGAAAACATTGGTAAGGTCTATTTTAGGACCTGAGTTAAAAGATAGTAAATAGTAGAAACAACGGGACCTAGCGGTGCCCCTGAATGCATTTTACGATGCCTGGCTGCTGAGTAGCTGTAGCGGCTGCTCATGGGGTTGCGGTTCAAATCTTGTCATAAGTATAATGGAAAAATAATGGAACAAATATAAAATATGCAACTAAACAAAATTAAACACGAGTTGCTTTCCGCCCGTCCCACTCTACTTGGAATTTCATCAGGATTTACTTATATTGATGTACTATATCAACAAGAAATAAACCTTTTTCAATAACAAAAATTCAAATGCAATTAAAATACTAGTTTCATGAGTCCAAGTCTTTAACTTTTTTTCGGTATGTATAAGTTTATATGCAAGCACGTGTATGTTCTTTTATGAATATTTGTATGTATTTCATTTACAGCATTGATGATGAGACTGCGATACATAAAGTTGCTGATGATGAAGATTGTGATAACCTTAAACGTATGTGTAAATGAATGCTTCGCTAGAGTGGATGCATAGTTTGCTTGTATATTTGGTTGGTTGACTGAAAAATGTTTCAGGATACCAGAACTCAAAACAAAATAAATATGGCAAGTTGATTATGATAAAATTTAACAAGTGCATTGCAGAGAAAATATATAGGAATATATATTGTAGTATCTGCATAGGAATATGAGCACAAAGTTACTTATGGCCATTTAAAAGCATAATTGTCTGTATGCGCTCATGGATTTTTTATTAAAGTTTACTTTTCTGTTGCTGCACAAGTACAACAGCCAACGCGAATATTTTTCAACAGACTGGCGCATCAAATTACTTTAAAAAATTAAATTTTTCGCAATATGTTAAAAGAGAAAAAGCTTTTGATTATTAAAGAATTATTAAAAATACATTGCTTGGTCCTTATAGAGACTAACTGACTTTTAGAAATCAGCTTATAGAGGGGCTACTTCAGAGAAATTTCAGAGAAATCAACAGTAAGCAGAATAAAAAATTTTGATTACAACTCATATTCAACTTAGTTATTTGATAAAAATCACACATTTTAAAACAGTATATCAAATTTAAGAATTAACATCACCATAAAATGAAAAAATAAAACCTTAAACAGACGCTCATAAAAATTCATGTTCGCACATTTAAAGCGATAACAAGAAATAAGTAAACAGTATTTAAAACAAAATGCCCAGGAATCTGTGTGTTTGTTATCTCCAACTAAATGTTGTTTAAACATTCTGTTTATTACAACTATTGCCCTGTGTGAATTCTGATAATGCCATTGGGTTATTTGCAGTCTACATGAGACCATTTACTTTTATTAATAACGAAAACCTTGAACAAATATTACAACTTAAAAGGTTTTACATTAACAGTGCTAGAGTTTTTGGGAGACACAATAGAATTTCAAATGGGAAAACAAGCAAAAAATTGCTGACTTGCCACTCACAAATTTCACAGTACATATACGTATGTATGTATGTGCATAAATGAAGGGTAAAGGTCATAGTAAAATTGCCTTACAGTAACAAAATGGAAAACTATTTTGTCATTGGACACACAAAGTTGTGTAACAAAATAAAGTGTTACAAAGAAAAACAAAAATAAAATACTTTATTTTATTCAAACCAGCGTTACCGTTGTGACCGAAAAAGTAACAACTTGATGTTTCGACTCCCAAGCTGCTTTTGCCAGCACCCGCTTTGGCAATCTTAGTAAGCCTTAGCTTAAATCGCATATTAACAAAAAAGACAACGTCATCCGATATGAACAAAACGCTCTATATATATAAGATACTAGAAACTTGATAGAAAAAATTATATGGTACAAAATAAAATGTTTCCTATTAACTACATTATCAGGCTTTCAGTGCGATTTTATTTCTCCAACTTAGAGAAAGGTTTTTGTTTTAGTGAGGAAATTCTAAAAATAAACATTTTTAGGGAAGACAAGAAAAGTTGAAAACTTACAGGCTGGGGAACATATATTACGTCCACTACCACGATCATCAGCACTCTAAAACTGCTTTGCACCCAGCTCATTACTAAATTGCTTAATACTTTTTAAGCAGCAGCACTTAGTCATTCTACTAGCCAGGCAATTAGTATTGCACTTTACTTGCCTGATCTGCTTGCTGATCACTACAATCTTGCCTATGTACTATGATGCAGATCAATTAATTTTTTTAAAGCATAAATTCCTGCTTAAATATTTTTAACTTATTCCCCAAATGAATTTATGCCACTGCCACTACCATTCATCCCCCTCCAAAAACAGTTGAGACCTTATTTATTCTATTATTCGTAACAATATCTGTCACAACGTTATTCCTTTTTATGAGTTCTGTAATCATTTTGAGCACAAAAAGGGAAGAAAATGTTTAACAAATTCAAAAAAGAAACACCCACATACATTAACATTTATGATACTTCTCTTATTTAGATAAATGTTTATGTTATTTCAGTTATAAATTTTGAGTTGTGGCATGAATGATGTGGAAAAACTTTATAATAATAATATCATATCATTTTGTTTGTGTTGTTCTTAGCGTTTTGTGGCTGCTGTTTCAGCCGGCCGGCCGGCATGAATAAAACTTTATGAAACATTTGATTTTGGGAAAAGTTTCTTAATTTTGAAAATAAGGGAATATAAAAAAAGGAATTCTAAAGATTATTCTGCATTTCAAACTTTGAACTTTAAAATTATATTCAAAGCTTTGTATACATAAACTACTTAATTAATGACGATAAACACAATTAAACAATAATTGCCAAAATTCATTTAAAAAAAACATTTTGAATTGTCTTCAAATAAAATCTTTACTACGATAAAGTGTTTTTTGATTAAAGTTTTAAGAAGTGCCAAATATTTAAATACGAATATTTCAAAATTATTGTTTTTCTAATTAATTTTTTTAATAAAGTATAAAAACAGTTGCCAAAAGCAATTAGTTTTCTTTCTTGTGTATAAATTTCTTTTAATTTATATAAATAACACTCAATCAAATTTTTCCTTACAGCTATTACAACCGTATTTCTACACCGATTTCTAAAATCTTTATGCGGCTTTAAAGCTTTTGCTGTAGAGATGTGCACAAATTGGTCAAGTGGCTTTGGAATACTACCAACATCACCAAGTAAAACCAATATCACTAAATAAAATACTCCAACTCTGCTTTCTCTCAGCTGCAAGTGAAAACAAGCACAAATACATGAGAACATGTGTTTTGTTTTTGGAAGAAGGAGAATGTTTTTAAGAGGAAAGTGGTGAGTGATAAATTAATTGGTTATTAATTATTTTCTCTAGCAATTTATTTATCGTAAAAAAGAGATTAATCAAGTTATGCAAAATAAAACAGTCTACCCCGGTACTTCTTTGAACTTCTGCTATCACAAAGTGAAACAAAAATTTAACAAAAAATGTAATATGCTCTCATTTAATTTGAAAAAAAAAAAAACTTTAAGCCCACTTCTCCGAAATATGACTTCGTTACAACAAAAGAGCAATATATGGTGCTGAGTACTTCTCGGTTACTGTGCAAATATACATTGCTAATTTCTTCTTTCATTTACTGATAATTAATAAAATACAAATGGCTATTAGAGTCACATCTTTGCTTTTAACTTTCAACTCTTACTGCAAATATTCCCCATAAGTTGAAACGCCAGGGAATTTAAGATATATTTGTTAAGTTGATAAAGATATAAGATACCTTATATTGAAAAACTCTCTTAATCAGCAAAATCTTACATACACTAAACACTTCTCCATTAAATCAGTTAGCACCAAAACACTATTAAGTTTACAAAATATTTCACCTCATACCCAATAATACAACAGCAATTTAATTTATGCCAAAATGAAGCTGCCAACAATTTTGCTTTTGTTCAAAATACTAAACGCAAACAATACAAAAAATGTGAGCCCAAAAATATAAGCAGACAAAATTTAAACCGGGCAATATAAATAAAATCAAAAACAACAAACAAACACATTTCACAACTCTTGAGTGTATGTAGGAATTTATGTGTGAGTTTATTTAAATAAATTAATCCCTGGGGTTATATAACTTTTGCCAAGTCTACGTCGTAAATTAACTCGTTTGTGTGGATGTGTGTCAATAGCAAGCACGCACAAATTTGAAATCCGGAAACCCCCTCATTAGATATCCTGCCTTCACACTCTCGTTTATATTTATGAGCGCACATACATATGTATATGAAAACATCCTCCTGCCCGCACACCAACTATTTAGTATTCATATTACGAAAAGGTTTAATATGTTTGTTTACATTTTGGAAAATATTTGCATATTTTTAATCAAATTTAGAATTATTTTAAACACATAAACATTTATTTATTTCTTGGTTTTTGGCAAATTGCCTTTAGATGACAAAAAATATTTTTAGTTTTAACATAAATTGTTGAAAATGTTATTCATTTGCATGTATTTATTTATATATGCATTTTAATTTGAGATGGAGAATTTTCACAATTTTTATAAGCAGAGAGAAGCGATGTAAAATGTTTAATTGAGGCAAAAATTAGTGAAGTTTGTTGAAATTTATTTTAAACAACCTATTCAAAACAATGAAGTTTTCAATGAATTTTGTATATGTGCACATTAGGGGTAGAACCAATATTTTTGGCTTGGTACCATGACGCCAACCCTGGCCTAGTAACTACGAAAATCATAATCTTTTGTAATTTTTCTCTGAATAGTTCACCCACTTATTGATCTTTCTAAACAGATATTATGGTTTTAATTATATTACTTTTGTATACTTGGCATTGAGTTAAGCCATTATAACTTCTAATTACTATTTACTTGTTAGGCATTTTACTCTAATAATTCAGTCCAAAATCAATGATTTGGAATTTACGTGGTAATACTAAACTGTTTTTGAGTATAACTACCTGGTTTTTACAGATTATGGAATTTTTTCAACTGAGTGGAAAATGTTCTTCATAAACATTTCGGAACACTCCAGGCATGGACTTGAACTAGCAATAATATTTTTTTTAGATAGCTTAAAATAATTTCAAGGCGTTCTTAATGCAGTATTGAATACTCATAATTTTATATGACGGTTTTCATTAATTTTTTTTTTTTTTTTTTTTTTGGATAAAAAAGTTAAAGATATGCTTTGTAAAAAAAAAAGACCTGGCCATCTGCTAATAATAACAAAATTTTAAATATTTGCTATATTTCAGCTAAAAAGAACATATTATTAATTTACCTTAACCAATAAAAAAAAAAAAATTTAAATTTTTCAAAATTTTCCCACAGTTTGTGCGTGAACTTTTTTGACCTTACATTAACATTCCCTTATAGTATGTTTTGCTCTATTGGACCGCATGATGCTTATTTTGATTTTTTGAAAAACTGTTACATAGTTATATCCTTAATAAATATTACTGATTTATTATATCTATTATATCTATTTATTTTCAAGCAACAAAATGACTTTCTTTTAAATAAATTTTTAAATGCTATAATAAAATGTTTAATAGGTTCTTGCAAAAAAAATATTTTTCATTCCATTCGTCTAAGCGTCCTCTTAGCAAAAGCGGGAGAGCTAGAAAATTGAGATTTTCAAACATCATGTGATTATCCTGCCGCTATGAAAATAAAAATAAAATCTATAATACGTTCCCATACAATGTACTTACAATTAGCTGAAACTGTTGAGCCGCAAGCAATAGAGACTTGAAACTAACACAGGACGAGTAAATGACTGGCTTCTACAGTAACAACTACTAAAAAATAGCAGAGAGCTTAAATTGAAATGCTCTCTACACAAGGAGTCACCCTCTAGTTTGAAAATCAGCTGTAACTTTCGAACCGTAAATAATAGAAATTTAAAATTTGCACAGTATCTGGCCTGTACCACAAGAACTGCCAAAAATAACAGGATGCTAAAACTTTAAGGGTCACTGTTTAGTTTAAAAGTGAGATAAAACTTTCGAATCCTTAGAGAACTGAATTATTCATTGAAAACTGCCAGGCCGCAGCAACAGCAGTTGCTAAAAAAAAAAAGATGACAACTTTTACCTCAAAAATGTGCTGTTTTGCGAACCCTTTGAGAAAGAGTTCTAAAGTTATCACTGGGTTTTTAGTAGTCTAGTCGTTAAAACAACAAATACAAAAAACAACGATAATTTGAAAATTCAATTAAATTATATATAATTTTCTTTTATTTGTTCTGTTTCATTTTGCCTTGTTTCACCTTGCTTTGGTTTACTTTGTTTTTTTTTGTTTTGTTTTGTTTTGTTTTGTTTTGCTTTGTTTTGTTTTGTTTTGTTTTGTTTTGTTTTGTTTTGTTTTGTTTTGTTTTGTTTTGTTTTGTTTTGTTTTGCTTTGTTTTGTTTTGCTTTGTTTTGTTTCGTTTCGTTTTGCTTTATTACAAGTGTGTTTTCTGTTGTTTTATTATATTTTCTTCTGAGTTATTTTATTGTAGCTGCAAGTTGTTTTGTATAGTTTTATTATATTTTATTTTGAATTATTTTTAGGTACACAAATAAAACATAAAAAAAAGCTTTAGCTATGGAACAACTAGACATTTCAAGAAATCTAACTATTCCTTTCCTAAATGTTTTTGTCATACCCTTTGACTTTTTCATCCACTAATAATATAATAATATATTATTTTATTTCTTTTTGTTTAATTTAGTTATATATTGGGTTATTTTATTTCATTTTGTTCTATTCAAAATAGGAATTAATTCATTTAAAAAAACTCCTCTTATTTTTGCCACATAATTTCTAAAACTGGCAAATATTTTCTATTGAAGTGTTGTAACAAAAGCCTGATTCACCGCTTCACTAGATACCCCTTAATATATATGCATAACCATTTCATAGCATAAATCACTCTAAATGTATTTATGCATAAAGTTTAACCATTTATATGCTTAACTATTTAAACCGTACCCTTATCTTAAATTGCAATTTTGCACTTGTATATAAATAAGCACTTTTCTGATAACAATTTTCCAAAAATTTCAAACTAATTTCGCATTAAACTTGTTATTTACGCTGCTAACAGATTGTCAGATATACAGAAATAAATACACTCGTGTATTAGTGTGGCAGATCGCTTTAACTTTTACCCACACAATGTGCAACACACAAAAGGGCTGAAATAAATTTTGTTTACTAAGCTTAATTTTAAACAAACGAATGTCACTTCCAACAGACACACAAATAAAATTTAAGTAACAAAAACTAAAACGAAACAATAATATCACTGCTGGCAACTGCCACATATACCAGATGTCATGATTATCACTGTTACAGAAACTACAACACTAGGCAACAAATTAGCAAATTTTTATATTATTTTCCATTTACAGCAAGCATATTTTTTTATGCTTTAATTTTCTGTATTTACAAAATTCATCACTTTTTTTTGGATTTATGGATACGTTTTTTTTTTGCTTTTTTTCTAAAAAAGTTGGCTTTAAAGTACCGTGCACATCTCCCTAACAGAATACCTCCAAAATATGAAATTTTCACTAGGTTCTAGCTGCTCTAATATCGTTATTCAATATAATACTTATTTTCTGAGTTATTGGAAAAGAAATGAAAAAAAATGTTCCTTCAAATATTTGTACAGCTGAATTTCCAGAAATTCACGGAAATAAAAAACAGCAAACATGGCCCAATGTTAGCACTTATTCCTAAGGCAGCATATAACAGGAATATAATGAATGTTCGTTTAGGAATAACGATAGATAGAAAATTATTGCATACCAGTTCACACAAAATTATCTGAATACCTCAAGAAAAATAATATATATTTGTGCATATTTCTTAACCATTTCCATGTTTTCTATATTCAGAAAACTAAAAGTGTTGCAAGGCGAAAAAATGTTTTCTGTATTAAAGGTTTCTGATTCTCATTTGTTATGGGAATCTAAAAATTAGATTTTTCGACTATACGGGTCAGTTTATTGACAAAAAAATATCGCTGGCTTAAAAACGGCTGAGAAAGACATTATAAGGTATATTTTTAGACCTGGTAAGCAAAATAAATTTAAATAAATGACCTTAAAAGTAGTATTGCCTTAATAGCAACAACCTACTGCTGGAACTTTTTATTTTACTAGTTTTTTTTTATTTCGCAGTTTGATGCGATTTTTTGTTTCAGTTTTTAAGATCAGTGACGTTTTACAGAAAAATTCTGAATTTTTTTTTATAATTTTAGACTAAAGGCTTTATTCTTGTTTCTTAGCTACCTGAAATATTTCATTTCTAAGCATATTTAATTTTCGACTAGCATAACACACAAAGCTATTCCTGTTCATTGAAAATAATACGAAAATCCTTTTCATTAAACTTAGGCAAGAAGTACAACAACAACAACAGCATTATTAATGCGGGTTGATTTTTGATGCAGTGGCAAATAAAATGCTGCATACCGGCATTGATATGCAGACAAATAAAATATAAAAACTATAACTATAACTCTCAGACACAACTTCAAACTAAATATGAAATTCATAGTTATGAAACTAGAACATACTCCCGGAGTTGTGTGCAACAATTTTGGTATGAAAATAAAACAAAAGAGACAAATAATAAAAAAGCTTAATAAAATAGAACAACAATCTTATTGTCTATAATGTCAGATAGGTGGCTTAACCCAGCGAGTTTGATAACAGTTGCTGGCTTGAAATTGTTTTTATTAAAATATGATTAATGTGAATTTTTCACTTATAAAATTTCGAGAAGAACTGTGTGAAAATGGCTAAAAGAAACAGGTGTGAAATTTCACACTTTCGGAAACTAAAACTTATTTCAGTATTTGTTTACCTAGAGAAAACTAATAACCACTAAACTATAGCACTACATTTTTCAAACTTAAGCTATAAAGCCCAGGCATTCCTTTAACGCTTAGCACAATATCCCAAAACAGGTATACAATTTTTAATCCAGGGATTCCGCTTAAGATACACACGATCTTAATCCGGCCCCTAACCGACAATAAAATTGCATGACAATAAAATTGCATGAATAAAATAAGATGTTATGCGAGCATGCTTTATCAAGAGCAAAATACAGTGTATCTTATCATTTCTTCAAGCAGGTGAGCGTTTGAGCGTATGAGTAATATTGCGAACAAGTATACTACATTCCTTAACCCGCAACAGAAATAAAGAACATCTTAATTAGCTACAACATACCAGCAAGCCCTTATAATACACATTTCTTTAAAACAAATTCAAAATGAGGCTCGTAAATAATAGTGTTAAAAATTGTTCAGTGTTTTCTTTCTTGTTCCACGCCTAGCATATAAAACTAGTATCATTAATTTTTTATAACTTTTTTAATTATCTGCGCGCAACAATATATCAATATCAAATTGATTTATGGACGAAATATTTTGAAAGTTGTTATATCAAAATTTCAGTTCCCTTAGAAGGTCTACTCTGGCAATAACATTAAGCTAATTGTTTTTTTTTTTTTTTCAAATACCGACTATAGCAAGTATATTCAACGTATTGGAAGTCTCTATGACTTTCTTCACAGCGTAAAATCTTAACTTGTTTTTGGGATTTGTATGAAGTAAAACAAAAAATATTAAAAATATTTGAGGCCTTAGCTGCTGCCAATTTGTGCATTCAAAACGAATTGGACAAATACTAAGCTATTTTGCCACTCGCCTATAGCTAATTAAGATGTTCCAATAGCTGGTCAGCCATTCTGCTAAAAATATTGATGAAAGCAGTATTTAGATTATACCGAAAATGCCACACATCTGGGCACTAGAGTTTTAATAAAATATTTTGAGCTATTTTTTTTTTTTTTTTTTTTTGCAAGGTGCAGCCAACGCATCGCCTGCTAGCTGTGCACAGCCGAAATCATAAACCGAGCTTCAAAATCCCAAATAAATATAAGCTACAAATGTAAGCTGCATAAAAATCTGAAAAGCCTTGGCAAAAGATGGTAAAAAGTGGCGATTGCTATTGAAGTTTCTGATAGACAAATTTTAATCTATATTGCTTTGGCATTACTTCTAACTGCCTTTTAATAATCCGATTTTGGTTCAAAAACTTTTAATTTATAGAAATTTCCTTTTTTTATGCACGAAAAACTGAATGAAAAGCAAAAAAAATTAATTAAGAAAATTGAAAGGGTAAAAAAACTTTCTTTTCTTCGGTTTCCGCCCTCGTACACAAATACTTATTCCCATTTTTGCTTAGCATATGCTTAGTTATGTTTGTAAATTTACTTGTGTATATATACAGAAAAAGATTTTCTTTTTTCCCTAAAAAATAAACCAAAAGATATTCCTGTGGGTATTGTAATGCTCCAAAGCAACAACAACAACAACAAAAAAGTCAAAGTAAAAGGAATAAAAAATTGTTGACGCCATTATAGCATGTTGACATTATTATTATGCAATGCATGTTAAAATACAAAAAAAGAAGAAAAAAACTCTTCGTATTACATCCAGCAAAACTTTTAGACTAACATTACTTTTTGTGGAAATTACAAAGTATGATAAAATGCTACAAAAATGTGTAGTAAAAGTATCGTGTACCAAATTTAATACTAAATTTACTGATGAACTAAACTTTTTATAGCCAGAGGTATGAAAACGTTGAATTTTATTGACTTACTTAAAATATATTCATGCACTGACGAGGGAACGCAGCATATAGTTTGGGTCCTTAGAAATGAAGAACGAAAAATAGCTGGAACTAATTTTACTTTTCAGGCAATATGACAAATAAAATATCTTGCAAAAATGCCAATAATTTCAAAAATCCCAAAAGAATGCCATAGTTTTACAAAATCTATTTCAATTGACACAGTGCCTAAGAATAATACGTTCAAAATGTAATAATAACATTGATACCATTCCCAAGGGAATTTATGCTGAAATTGTATACAAATATGTGAAAAACACGAGTCGATAAATTATGTAAATATAGAAAGTATGCATTTATTCTACGTTGTTGTAAGTACATTCTGTTTCGATTTATTATTCAGGATGATGCCACAATTTACATTAGATCAATAATGTGGTTGTTTCTAAAAGAAATACTCAATAAAAGCTGAAAGTGTATCACTGAAATATTTGTTATTACTGATACATGCATGGAATACATGTAACCACCAACGCTGTATTATTTTTCTTATACATGAGCAGATATTATAGACATGGATGACACACTACAATGGCAACACTGGCTAAGCCATATTGATATCAGACCAACACCAGGTGCCGTGTTGTTATACGAACTTAGAGCTGAGCCAGTTGTCTCGAGAAATTTCCAGCAAGACCTTTGTTGTTGACCTTGGGCTTGGCCAAGTTTATGCAAATACACAGCTAAAAATGCAAACTTATGCACACGGATACATCAGCAAATACCAACGAAAAGAATAGTTTACAAGAGAATCCATCTTTACTACTTCTGATTAAGAATGAGTTATATTTATTGGTATATTGTAAGCTTTTGCTTGATCAAAGAACAAAGAAAAATTTTGCAATGAAAAGTTATTTGTTCTCTCGAAAACTTTGCTAAAGCAAAAACAAATAAGCTTTGTTTTTTATTCCTGGACCAAATAAAACAATCTGTGAAATATATAGTATTTTTTTTTTTTTTGTTTTTTCTTTTTGTTTTGTATTTATTTATAAATGTGTACATTTTAATTGTTTATATGCATGTATTAAGCTAATGATAAGCAACAAAGTTGTAATCAGGTTTTTTTTTTTTTTTTGACAAAATTTTAGTAAACAAAAGTTTTAGTGTAAACGAACCCGTAGACTGGAGACTGGAGGCCATCTGCTTACGTGATTATTCTAACTAAATGTTTTCTTCCTTGCACTGAACTATTAGTGGCCTTATGCTAAATGAATTTACTGCAATATTAAACAATCTTAGTAAAATTCTAAACACTGAGCTAAACATGTGTTGTTTATCACTCTGATATTAAATTTTTATTTGTGCAAATTCAGCTTGTTCTCAGCAACCACACGGCTGCAGCATATGAACGGGCAGGCAGGCAGGCAGTTGAGTGCTGGTGCCCAGACTTTTGTACGTGCTTTGTATGATAAATTTGTTTATGTTAAAGCGGGATACAGATGTAGTTTATGCACATATTAAGAGCAGCATAAAACAAAATAAAAAACAAACACTTTTAAATCTACTATATTTCAAATCATTCTCTTTTTTTCTAGTGTAGCCAAAATAAAATCTAAAATCAATATGAGCACAATTTAATAGTAAGTGAAAGCAAAACGTTACAATTTAAAGCACAAATTTTTTGTGTTTTTTATCCTTTATTTTGCAATCAAAAATATTGCCAACATGAACAAAAACAACATCATCAATTTTAAATTCCCCGCTGGGTATTGTATGATTTTGTCGGGCTCAGTGTGGCTTAAAAAGTGGTGGGGTAGAATTTCACAAAAAAAAAATATATATATATACATATATGTATATATTTAATATGATTATCAAAGTGTGAGTAGTTGTCAGGCTTAAGTGTATTTGTTATAGGTAGTTCGAAAGCATATGATGATGACATGATTAAAATATAAATCCCTTTTCATACAACACATATAAGCAAATTTTTAAGTGTATTAACGTAATTAATTTTCATTGAAAGTGCAGTGTTTAGAATTTTTCATTTTATTTCCTATGTCATTCATGCGTGGATTTTTAGCAATGATTTTAATTAATTTACTTGGCGGTAAAAAGAAAAGAGCTGTAAAGCTTTTAGAAAATTACCAGGAATGATGGTAAATAATTTTTTTCTCTTATTTCTTTGCAATAAGATAATAGTTTTACCTGAAAAGGGCTTTCAGGTGGTAACAAATCATCACTCATTTTTAGGCTAATTTTGACATTGGATTAGAACTCAGAAGCTAGTCTATAAATGTGCAGTATATTGTAGTGAATTTGGGAAAAAATGTTGCAAGGGAAGGGTAAGAGTGGGTAGTGCTTATAGTTTGAAACATTCCAGTATTCTACGTGGCAAGGGATATGTGTCTCTATGCATGGTTTACTACACATATTTAATTTCTCTCACTCTCTCTCTCTCTCTCTCTCTCTCTCTCTCTGCCTCTCTTTCTCCCTTTGAAACAGCTATAAATATCTTGGACGCTACACCGAGGAAACAGTGACTATTAAATAAATAACAATGTCATTATAAGTTCTTTTTTCAAGAAGAAAAACATATCATTTTAATTAAGAAATACTTAAGGAAAAAGTCAGGAAGAAAAATTATAATTCTTGTTATGTATTCTCATTTATTTTTTAAAAAAAGCTTCTTCTAGATGGATTCGACAGCACAACATTGTGATTATCAGTCGGTCACTCAACTAATTTAACCATCAAGACACTCAAAGAAATTTAAGAAAATAAACCACTTGGGAGCTGCACTTTTTGCTTTTCTTATTTTTAAAGTTAATCTTTAGTAAAAATTTAGCTCCAGTTACTTTTTTTTGCCAAGTATTGTTATCAATACTTAAAGATCACATTAGAGTAACAGGATGAAGCTGTTGCGACAAACACAAATTACATTAAAACTTTTACTGCAATCAAACGTGAGTGTGATTTTAGCTGACTCTCATTCAGCAAAAACAGCAACAACAAACACTGCACTGAGACTTGCAATCCTCCGGAAGTCAGCTGAATAAGAAAACGACTTCCTGCATGTGCTGTTGTTGTTGTTATTGTTGTGCGACAGAGTATTTGTTTAATATTGAAGAAAATAAAGCAAAAAAAAAAAAATACAGAAAATTGTAACAATAAAGTGCATTGGAAAATAGCGAAAAATACCAAAGAATCGTTTGTAAAAAAGAAAACCACAGCCAACAAATGTCACTTAAAGTAGTTTATATGTGCAGGAACTGGTAACTTTATTTACAATGTTCTAGAAATGGGAAGATGAGCAATGTGTGCTGTTAGCCCAGAAGCCGTTTCTTGAATTTGAATCGTGTATGATATTTTTCTTTTTAATTCTTTTTCCTGGCTCACACTGCAAATAAGCAAAGAATATGCTACAAGTTCTAATACCGATTTTCGATTTTTCTATTTTTTTCTTCTTTTTTTGCCTTCTGTTCGTTGTAATTCAAATATGTGAAAAGAAAATCTATCAATAATGCACACTGACTTTGGCTTATCGCTGCCACAATCAGTTTCAGCCACAATGGCATCAGTAAATGAAAAGCATTCTTAAGCAGGAGTATACAAAGAAACTGATTTAAAACTAAAATTAAAATCTCTTTTATAAAAGACAGGATAAAATTCTTTTGAAATGCTGCAACACCAAAATGTCAATACTGTACTGTAAAACGAGGCCAAGAGAAGTAGTTACCAAATCAAGGTTTTCAATTGCAAACTAAACAAAGTAATGCAATAAAATATTTTAAAAGAATATTTTAATGTATTTCAGATTTCAGATTGTTTTCTTTTAAAAACTAAAAATAAATTTTAATTACTTTTCTTTGGGTCTGCGTAGTTGAGTTACAGCTTTTCAGTTCGATTTTTTCAGCATGAGAGAAGCGGATTTATAAGAAGAAAAAATCTGCCCCAGTAGAACTGACACATTAATGTCAGTTCTATTAACATTTCTTTGCCATGTTTGCAAATGCTTTAATCAATAATGTGACTTAGGGCCTTCACTCATTTTTTTTTCTTGAGCTTAAGTAAATATTTTTTGAACAATGTAAAGTGGATTTCAAAATAAAAGCAGATATTGTTTTTTTAACGAGTTGTGATATTTTTATCAGAGTCAAAAAGAAATTTCTTGAAACTCAATATGAAATAAAATATAAGTGAAATGATCTTCACGGGTTTGATGGCAGGTATTTACTATAGTCATGAAATTTCCTTCACTGTCTTCAGAGACTTGAGACCCTTTATACTTTTAGTAACACTTTAGATGTTAGATTTCAGCTCAGGATATGTTTCCATATCTTTTTTTTTTTGATATTGTTAGACATTAATATGTGTTTGGACCCAAAATTTTCCAAAACTCCTAAGAAACCAGTTGGTCAGCTGTAAATCAAATGGTGGCTAGTTGGCTTCAAAATTTTAAATGTTTCCCCTTTCAAAGCCCTTATTATATTGCGACCTTTGTTTATATTGTAGTAATAAAAAAACTTTCTCTCTGAAGCAAAGAACTTAGTGAAAAATATTTATCCGTTTTGAATATAGTGGGTTTGCTTGTTTTGTTTCATTCCTTCATTCTGTATTCATCTGTTAATTTAGCACAATAAGCGCAATATATTGGAACAAAAAACTAAACAAAACTCAAGAATGTTTTAAAAGTTATTTAAAAAATGTCTGCTCAACACGCATACTCTATTTAGAAATCTAAAAAAAAGAAACACACACACACACGCACAAAGAAAAAACAATCGCTCAAACTCTCTGAAACAAATTTAAATAAACTTTTTGTTGTTCAACATTTTTAAGTTAACATATGCACTTACATATACATATACGCCCAGATACGTACACATATGAAAACATATATATGCAAATAGTTTTTGTAAATTTCTATTTATATGTGTATGTACTTTTTGGATTTTCGTGTTGCTCTTACTTTATGTAGCAGGTACATTTTTGCTGGCGCTTGTCCAAATGAAATTCTGCTACAAGACTCAATTATAAATCCTTGTAGATATTGTGAGAAAAAAAAACATCTAGAAATTTTTATGTTAGATGCAAATAAAGGATTGCATTTAAAGCCTTAAAGGTATTTTGTTTTACAAGAACAATATTTTTAATTTGTTTTGCCGTCTCTTAAAACATGATTTGAAAATCATTTTAATTAGAAAAAGTTTCTGTTGCACAGAGAAAAATTTAATGTATTTTCAAATTATTAGTTACATATTTAATGAGCTTTTAATTTAGTTTCACTTCGCTAAAGATAACAAAGATTTTTTGTTCCTCAATACTTTCAAGTGTTGGCGTAGTAGATATATTTGGAGCTGCTATTCCCCAGCCTTAGCTTTTATTATACTATTTAGAGTCAGGGTCTTTATTACATTTTGCTGATAGCTAAAGGTAAGATTTTATCGGCTGGATAAATCGTTTATTGTTACTACAACTTCCCTTAAACCAAAAAGTGATTAGTATGTAATCGGAAAGATCATCTTACCAGTAACTTTAATGATGGGTTTAGCATCCACGTTATATATGTATGGTTGTGTATTTGAAATATATCAAACTGAAGTGGTTAATTGATTGGAAAAATTTCCCTGAAAAAATTATTTTTAATGCGTTTACTTTCTCTCCGGACTTGAAGCTTTTCAAAGTATTGCCACAAATTATTAAAAGACGAATTGTAATAATGAAAAAGCTGTGATTATAATTATTTTAATAGAAAAACTTATCATTTACATACATTTTCATCAAAAAAGTATCACTGTGAAATACTGCCAAAAAATGTATTAAAAAATATCACCATGATTGTTCTTAATTTTTCCTTTTTTATTTAAGAACTTATCACTTATTTAAACTTCAAAAAAAAATTACTATTCAACTTTCTATTAAAAAAAAATATTGAGAGCCTCGATGGATGAATTGGTAGAGAGTCTTACTAAGAGTTCCGTAGGTCGCAAGTTCGAATCCTGCCGAAGGCCTTAGGTGTTTCTGCAGACACGCCAAAAGCTTAGCAGTTTTGTGTTTGTTTCAAAAAAATAAATAAATTCGTTATTCATATGTATTCGAAATTCAACTCAAGCAGATTTTGCTGTAACCTACATTTTGGTTGCTTCTTTACTTATCAAACCTCATAGCTGAAAGGTTGTTCTGCCAACTCAACAATAATTTATTGATATGATAACAACCCATAACTTCAATCTACTTTCTGAACTTTTAACCCTGTCATAAAGGTTTAATGTACCACAAAAAACTGAAAGTCAGAAAAGTGGAACAAATATGTGTTTCACATTTCCTATGCAAAAAAAAAGCCTTTAAAAACTCACAACAAAAATATTCATTTTTTCAATATTAAGCAGAAACAAACAATTGCAAAAAAAAACTTTAATACGCCTTAATTTGGCAGAAGTCACGAGTTTCAAGGCACTGAGAGGCCAACACACGCTTCAATAGTACAAGTACGTGTGACAAACAGAAATCAACAAATAAGTTGCAATTGTATACAAAATATATACATACATCAACAACGGCACACACATACAGGTTTTTTATTTTTTACCAATAAAATAAGAAAAATGTATAAAACTGACACGAAGCATTAAAAAAAATTGCTGTTTTTTAAGGAAGTAAATATACCAGCAGATATTGCTGCAAAACAGTTCAGTAAACAAAAGTACAGTGGGTAACAAAAGACTATCAGAAATCCCAAATATTGTTACTAAAATAATACTAGAAAATAAAATAAAACCAATAAGAAATTACTTTTTATGCTAAGAAAAAAATATTATAAAAATAGCAACACATCTATAGGTATGTTTATACCTGCATAGCGCTCTTTTATTGCAAAAAAAACTCAAACCTGGCAAACTGCACTGTAGGTATTCAAAGCAAACGGAGTGGACAATATCTTTTTTATAACAACTGCGGCTTAACTTGAGATATAAGGCCCAAATTTTTTTTTTTTTTTTTTTTTTTTTTGTACGCTTAATAGAGAATCTTTTCTATAAAACCCTCTTAAAACTTATTTCGCTAAATGGCGCTAAAGATATTCATATAAAACGAGTGTATAAGGAATTTTTGTTATAATATCGGTTGTTACGAAATAAAGCTGAAAAAAAATTTTTTTTTCTTAGCAAACTTAAAACTTTTGGTTTTTTGAGATATGACTTTGTTGCAATAAAGCAGCGATATGTACACGTTTTAACTTATCACTTTGTTTGCAATAATATTTTAAAGAACTGGCCTTGTCACTGTGGCTTGAAAAAAGTTTAATTTATGTAAAAGTTTTCAACTTTTCAAGTTATAAATTGGTGTATTTATGTTTATAGTTTGTGTAGGTAACATTTTAGCACATATGCTGTATTAACAAAAAAAAAAAACCAAACATTCCATTTTTCACACTTCTCTGTTCTCTGCCCACATGTGCAAACACAAAATTTATGTCAAACACAACACTTGAAGTTTGCTTAAGTTGTATTTTGTTTTTCTCAACTTTTTCACTGCAGTAAATTCGAACTCATAAATATTCATAAATTTAAAATTTTTTTTTTTTTAGGAATCTAAAAATATTGGAAATTTGGTACAAAAGGCAAATCACAGTGAAGCTTCTTAAAGTGCTGTGGAAAATTGTGAAATTTTATAAGATAAGCTAGAGTTAAATCATTAGACTTTTCTTCAAGGGAGTTGTTAATGTAAAACTAAAATTTTCTGCCATAAAAAGAAATACATTGTAAATACAAGAAAGTGTATTTGGTTGTGATAACTTCACATTTTTCCCAAATGATAACAGTTTGTAATGGCTAAACCTTCCCAAAACTTGTCTTGACTGGCTATATTATTTAAAGGAATGCTAATGTGCTAGCTTATAATAAACTATTGCCCACAGCTGAGTGATATGACGTTTTTTAATTCAATTTTTGCTCATTTTTTTTTTTATTTCAATTTTTTTTTTTTTTTTTCAATTTTTCAAATAGATATTCAAGTAACGAATGTCAAAATCATATTAAACCATTGTTAACTTCACATTTTCTTAGTAGATTTTTTTTTCTCATATAGTGCCATTTGTACACCTTAGTATTATGGTTGGCATTTTCGACAACTCGGAAATAAGTTCCTAGTATTACACAGCCTACCGGTGAAATAAAAAATTCTTCTTTATATATAGCAAAATATTTTTTGTATGACAAATATCAATTAGTATACATTTTCGAGCAGTGCTAATTGTGGGGAATAAGCACCATAGTGCATGAAAACTATTTCATTTAATTTTTGCTATTTTTGTTATCAACTTTCATATGACGCATAACATTAAATGGTTACCTTATGTACAAACTCTACTAATGGTTCACTTCGCGTAAAAGTAGGGTTTCGTCAAAGAAAGATGATTTAGACTGCTTGTCATTTAATAAAAGTGGCCTCATACTATTTTTATATCGCTTTCATTTCTACAGCAAAAGACAACATTCTTGATTTTGTAATGCAACTAAAATTCTAAAGGGCATTGCTTATTTAATTTTTTTTATTTATTTGTGATTATTTCTGTATTAAGTTTATCAGGCTCAAGTTCTTTCTATATGATCCTTGTGATTGAAACACAACTTACTTACCTTTGCGGTGAGGAACTCTCAGCCTAAAATATGCAATGCTAAATATAGAAAAATAACATAGAAATGATGTGTTTGATATAATTAAAATTTAGACAGAAAATATACAAGAACTTGGGTGGCTGAGTGGCAAGGTTGTTGCCTTAGAAACATAAGCCCCTGAGTTCAAAGACGGCTTCGAAACAACCAGTTGTCCACCCTGCTAAAATGTCTTTGATGTCTTCTTTGTCTTATTTAATTAATATTAATCACAAGCATAATATAGAAAGAACTTGAGCCTGATCAACTTAATACAGAAATAATTATATAAGAAAAAGTTCGAATAATAGAAATGAATTAACTTTCATTATTTACATCTATGCTGACATTTTCTTTTGACCTTACTTTCACTAAAGTCCTAAAATTGGCACTTTAGCAAAAACGTGCAAATCAAATGTGTAATTTTGTATAGAAATTTTATAATTTCATATAAAAAAAAGTTATAACCCAAAGCTCTAAATATTTACTTCTCCTGTAGAAACTAAACTAAAAACTTATTACAGATTTTCATAAATAACACCACTTAAAATTAATAAAACCTTCCCTTAACAAATATGCTTTTGCAAAAGTAATTTTTCTATTTTACAACTTTTTAGTTTGGCAATTTGACTAAACTTTCTATCATGTAGTTTCTTATAATAAACCCAAATATATTTGAATAGATTTCTCAAGTTTATAGATTAACCTTTTGTGCTGCCAGTTTCAGTATTAAACAAACTGCCAACAAACATATTTAACATTCAGGTTAGACTTTGTAGTAAATTACAAATGACCTTATTTTTCTTTTCTTAAAAAAAACTATTTGGCAGGGGTGAACGACGTTTTATATTAGATGTTACACTACTGCTTGGTACTGAGAGAAGAAAAAAAAATATTAGACAAGAGAATTGTAATGGCAGAGATGCGAGCATTATATAGAGGAAAAATGGTTTTTATAACTAAAAAAGAATAAATAAAACAGGTTCAGAAGCCAATTAGGGAATTGTGAACTGGGGAGTAAATGTAATAATTTTAAAAGCAAATGACTAAAATAATAAATTAACATTAAGGCTGAGGAAACCAGGGCAAGTACTTAGTGAATGAAAAATTGCAGCAAAGAAAAGTTATCGATAATAAAACCAACAATAAAGTTTATATTTTTTCGTATGAATAATTTTTATGACATTAAGTCATTCAAATTTCTTTGGGTAGTAGAAAAATTGTAGATTTAAATATTTTGTTACACATTCTGGTTGAAAAGTAAAGAAGAAAAAGAAAAGTTATATAAATTATGGAAGTGTACATAATAATAGCTAAATCATCATAATCAGCTGAAAAAACTTTAATTATGAAGTAAATACGGTGTCTAGTGTTGGGACACCCTTTAGATTTTTACATAACTTTGTTTTTAGTATTTGAAAATGTAGTATTCATACCTGTTCATCTTCTGTAAAAAGTTCTAGTCTCTAGATTTCACAAAATATAAAAGATTGTGGAAAAACATTTTAGTCGAAATTTTTCATATCAAATTCGCTCTAAAATGTATTTGAGCAACATTTTATTTTTTATGAATACCGGTGTTAGCCAAATTTATAAGCACAAGGTTCTTAGCCAAATTTATTTTTCACTTTTGTTATTTTTAGAAACTTTCGTTGTACAGACTAAGCAATCTAATATACAGTTAGAATTTTAAGTTTGTATTTCTTACGGTTCAAAACTTGCAGGTAATTTTCCAGCTAAAGGCATTGCCCCTTGCATTGGGGCACCCTTTTCAAATCTCTATTTATTACCGTTCAAAGGTTACAGCTTAATTTTATGAGTTTTCTCTTTTCTTTGCTAGTTTATGTTATCACAAAGTTTGTGCAAATTTCAAGTTTCTCTCTTTTATGATTCGAAAGTTGCAGCGAATTTTCTTAAACTGTTTCCGGCGTGGACACATCTTTCATCTCTCCCATTTTCTTGTAATTGATATTTACCGATATAGCTGCCGGCTGACTACATATCCTGTGGAAGTTGTAGCACTCTAACTCTTAGCATAGTAAAGAATATACGCCTTTTTTTGCTTATTTTTATCGTGCCTTTGCTTAGTGTAGCAATCGTAAGACGAGAGGTAAAATTATAGCCATGCTAAATTTTTTATTACTTAAACAAGCCGAAAAGAGGCCACTTCTGTGAACTCTCTGAAGCCCCAGCAGTCATTCTTTTCTTGGATCCGCATTTGAATAACGAAATGAAAAAACAGAAGGAATTTTAAGGCAGGCAAGATATTTTAAGAAATCGAGATTTTTTTTTTTTTCATTTTCCATTGAATACACAAAAATCTTAATATATTATTCAAAAAAAAGCACTCTTTTCTACCAAGATTAGGTTCTGTTGCTAGTGAGATTAATTCACTTCTCCCTAAATGATTGAATACGTTTTTTTCTGCTCTCAGTTACTGCTCTAATTTTTCTTCTGGTTTCCTGACTGCCTACGTATCTTCATGTGGATTACATACAGCAGAAGCAACAACAACACTCTCAAATAATTCCAAACCATGAACATCCCACAGGGTTTCGGTTTTACACTTAAACTAAAAAAAGAGCAACAACAACAGCAGAATATACAACGATATCAAATTCATCTACTACAGAGCCAGAGAGTGAAAAATGAGAGAGAAGTAATAAAAAAGGCAAATACAAGAGCACAACAAAACAATTTTAATAACGATGCTAATGGCAGCAGGCAAAGAAAGCAACAAGAATTACACTGCAAAAAAAACCAACAGCAACAATACTTAGCAACAGCATTAGCAGCAGCAAAAACAACAGCAACAATGGCAACAACAGCGGCAAACAAGATGGCAGGAAATGAGTTGATAAGCTAAAAAGTGTTCAAGTGAATAGTAATGTAGAGAGACTGATATGTAGATGGAGTAGATGGATGGATGGTTGGATGGATGCATGTGAATATATGTATTTTCATATATTGATAAATACATATATAGCGGTTGTGCAAGTGAAGTTGTTGCCGTCACTAATGGCAGGTTATAGAAATCCACTGAGACCTCGCAGGAAAAGTGTGTGTGTGTGTGTGTGTGTGTGTGGTTTTCATCATTTAAGTGTGATACTATGTAAGTGTTGTAACATCTGTGTATATGGAAGAGGAAGGTGTGTCTTTCTATGTAACCAGGAAACGGAAGTGGTTGTCCCACATCTTATATCCTGCCACAGAGCTTATGCAAGCATTTATGCATTTTGTAATTTCAGTTTAGTTTTGACTTTAAAAGGTTATTTAAATTACATACTTTATAGCTTTAGTCCATTTAAGAGCATATTATCTAAGAATTAATACTCATATTATGCCAAGTATAGTTTACGTGCAGTTAAGCATCTTAAACTAATAGCAAAAAGGATTTAGTTCTAGTACTAATGTGTCTTTATCTAAAGCCTGTTGTGCGCACATGTATTTTGTGTTTTGTTTTCTATAAATGGAAAGTTAGCTTTCAAAACATAAAAAAGGATAAATTTAATATCAAATAAAATAAAAATATTAATTTTAAAGGTAATTAATTTGTATTATTCGAACTTTTTCTTATATAATTATTTCTGTATTAAGTTTATTAGGCTCAATATTAATTTTATTTTGTCCCTATATAGAAAAAAAAATCTTATCTTGTTTGAAGCAATTTTAGGAATTTCTTGCTTATTCACAAATTCAGTTTTCCGTATAAATAATCAGAAAAAGTAAAGTATGTACTAATTATAAAATTTTGTTCTATGTTGCAGATTTATTTAAATATTTTTTTATCAAACTTTAATTATCTTCCAAAAAAACTGCCGAATAAAAACTAAAGATTTACGCTTATATTCCAAAAAAAAAAATTAATATCTATTTCATATCCAAATTAAAAAATTTTTGTATGGCAATTTTCAAATAAAACGCATATAATAAATACATAAATTTTTTCGAATAGAAGCACTAAACACTATTTCAAGGTACTTTGGGTCTAGTTGCATAGCAATTGGCATCAGCGGAATATCAGTAACATGTAGACTGTTAAAAAGCATCATGAAATAAAGTCTAGATGTTATTAATCCTATATCCAACACTCAAAACCTGAATGCTTTTCTTTAGACAAGGAGTTTCATCCTTTTCTTCCTGATTTGTGTTTCTTAAAGTTTTCTGTTCATTTTAATACAAATAAATTCCATACAATCAAGAAAAATTTTTTAGCTTCTATTCCAATTTTAAATTTTTTCACCATGTTAAATGTATGTATGTATAAGAAAGTCATAATTCAATGTTGAAGTGTTTCTAGACGCCATTATTTTGGTACTTGAAAATAAATTGAAACCAACAAATTTAAATCCAAAAGCATAGAAACAAAAACTTTTTCTTATAACCAATAAAGTTAAGAATTAATTAAGCTTGAAATTTACCCATAAATTCCAAAATAGATGGTATATTAATTTTAAAGAATATTTAATAACAAAATTTGTTTTTAACATTTCATCCTTAACAAAAACAAAAAAAAGGATACGTTATGGTGCGTCACATGAATGCACGCTTGTATATTATTTTTATGTAGTCTTTATAAAGAATAACATTTTAACTACAAAGAAATTTGTTACAAAATAAACCTTGCGAGTAAATGTCTTCCATTGGTTTTCATTACAATTTAGTTAGAAATTTCATCTTAATTGAAATAAGCGAAAATGAAGCACTCTATTATATAATAAAAAAAACAACCCAACAGAAGGATATTGATTTCTAGAGCTTAGGATTAAAAACTGAACAATGTTAAATATATTTTTGTAAAATTGCTAATTTTTATAAATTTATGGAAAACACCAGAAACAAAATTTCAAAATAATCATACAAGTGATTTTGAAAAAACATGCATGCCCTATTCGATACAAATTAACAAGTTCTCATACCAGTATGATATGATTCGCGAATAACTTGAAACTGTGATCGTCCTAAAATGTGTACGTTTTTGTAGCAGTGATAGACTTTCGTTTGCCCAGTAACCAATTTGTTAAAAACAGAAACGCAAACAGTCTTCTTAAAGATCACCATAGTGAAACACAAAATTTTCAAACTATTTTCTATTTCTATCCGTTGTAATTCTTCTTATTTTCTTTTCAAATTTTATTAAAATATTTTTGGTTTCAAATAAAATTTGCTTGTGGTTGCCACACATTCATTTTCACATGTATATTATTCATTTCCATTTGCTGTCTTAGTTCGAAAATAATGTCTAAAGGAAGCAAAGCAATTTTGCAATACACATGTGTAAAATGTACGAGTACTTGTAGAAGTTGTTGTTCAATTGCAGTTGTAGCTGTTGTTGTTTGTTTTTCATTTCGGTCGTTTTTGTACAAGTTAATGGAAAACAATAAATGAAATTAACATCTGAACATTTAACAAACGGAATTGTGTTGTACATGAGTTAGTTTTTGGTTTCTTCCACTTTTTTTTTTGTTTTGTTTTTTGTAATAGAACAAAATATATATTATGTATGGTTGCGCATATGAGTGTGTATTTGTATTGTGTGATTGTGATATTTTATGCATGCTGCTCTTATACATGTATGGAAAATATATTCAATAGCTTTTCATATCAAGTGGTTAAATATGAACTAGCTCTTGTTTTACTAAAAGTGTTATGGCATAATATTTTCAGATTTTTTTGCCTCTTTTGTTTAAGTATAAAGAGTATTTGCAAGTTTTTCTTCAGTAATGAAAGGACAAAGATGCAATTTAATATATATTTTAGTATTTTTTTGTGGTAGTTTTTTTGTTGGTAATTTTTTTTTTTTTTTTTTTTGGTTTATAAAATTTAATATAAATGAATAGCAGTAGAAAATTATTTTCTACTTTAGGTTCTAAATTGAACCAATTATTTTCTAAGGATCTGGTATCTTTAGACGTTGTGGTTGAGGCATTGCCAAAAAGAAATTAAAATCATTTGAAAATAATTCATGAAAAAAATATACATAGATGTAGATGAATTAGTTATACATCTACAACATGATTTAAAAATTCATTAAAATTAACTATTATCTTGTAATTGATTCAATATGAGTTGATAAGATCTTTAAAGAGCATATATATTAACATAATACTTTTAAAAATAAATACGCATAAAAACGCCTAAAGAAGTCTATCTACAAGTCACCAATTTTATCTACTATACCATAGACTTATTCATATAGGGAGAAAAATAGGTCTTCCAAAAGGAATATATTATTGCTGGAACATATGGTTGAACATATTATGACTGGAGGCAGCCATAATATTTTGTTCGGATTATATGGCTGCAACCATATTATAATACTATCTTAACCATATTATATGGTTTTCGTAAATATATTTACGGTATTCAAACGGTCTCATATTGTGTCATAATGTCAGAAAATACTAAGATTTTATGATGGTTTAAAAAAATTGTTGTTGTGCTGCAAACAAAAATAATCTTAAATTAATATGACTTCATCGACTGTGTTTAGTGATTCGTCATAAGTTAAACGCATACATCTGAGTCGAACGGCTAAAACGCATTCGTCGAAACGGTGATATTCTTTACCTGATGCAAAGGTTGCTCACAGCAATCATATATTTTCGTGCTACTATTTTAAGACTTCTGACTTTAGGACGACCCTTTGAATACCGTAATTATATGGTTGAAATTATAATATGGCTATGCAGAACATAACATTGCTGCCGCAATGATAACACTGTGTAAACATTACGAACACAGTGCCCACATTTTTGGTGTGTGGCTTGCTTACATAAATTAAAAAAACAAACAAAAAATGATTGTGTGGTCCCACTAGAATCATCTAGTCACTAGTCTACTAATCACTAGTAGATTTTCAATGAAAGTCCCACGTCAAGTGGCAATAGAAATAGGATAGTATAGAGTTCAATACTAGAGCAGCACGCCTGATAAAGTCTTCAGTTGAACACTGGTGCAAAGGTAGTCACATGGTGGCCATCTGGCTACCAGTTCTTGGGTCAGTACATGATTTTCAATGGCAACAGTACAGCAAATCTCAAGAGAAGGAAGCATTGTATGGGGTATAACAGTAGTAGTAGTAGTGAGTCGCTAGGTTTCTTCTGCAGGTACTTGCTTTTAACTGAAAAACAGTAAGGAACTTGTCGGAGGACTATACCCTTGGAACTATCAAGTTACTACTTCGTTAATTACTAGCGGACTTTTAATGACAATACCCTGTTAAACATCAGTCGAGCAAAGTATTATGGAGTTTAGCATGTTAACCATACTATCAACAATATCTGAAAAAAATGTATCACATGGCACAACTACAAGCATCTATTCACTAGTTCTCAGATCACTAGTCAATTTTATGTAGCAAGGCCATGTTAAATCGCAATAGAAAAAATCCTTCCATGGGGTATTTATAATATGCCAGGGGCACTGGTGATCATGTCAGCAGCAAAACACTAAAATTTTTCCACTAATATTTTCTTCAGAGCACAAACCAAAGAGTTGTAAATTCTTTCTTGAGAGCTTTAATTAAAAACATTTAAATACTAGTTTGCAAGCCTTTAGTAAGTTTTCCCACGTTAAATGTTAATAGAAAAAAAAAGAGTTTAATAAAGCATAATATATCAACAACAATGGCGAGGATGTCACTACAAATTGAAAAGATAACTAGAAGAACTTTGTTTTGTTGTATTTCTAATCTAAACTGGAAGTGCTTACCGCCAAAAAAAAGCCATTTCTTAGACAACAAAATTGCCATAAAATTAAATAATAAAAAATTATAAAACAAAATGGCCTAGACAAAGAAATGTTTGGATGTGTGTATCTGTGTAATGTGGTTCAAGTCTTGCAATTTTCTTTGCAAAACGAAATAATGAAATATTATTATTTCATTTTTTGTCTACGAGAAACAACTTATAAACAGACATATCGTCACATGAATCCATAAAAGCACCGAGTCATATTGATTTAACTTTATAGCAGATGCAAAATACTATTTAACTAAATGTTTCAATTACTTTTAATGGTGAGATTTTCACTTCATTTTTGCTATTGCTTATATTTCTCTGCTTAAAATTTTAGCTTGACAAAAACCTGGCCAAAGCTTTGCAAAGGAGTGGAAAGGCTAAAGCAAAGCTTCTAAAGATTGTTGTTCTAAATTGTACGATGACCAAGTTTGGCGTTTTATGACTATCTGTCAACAACACGGCATTGAATTTTTTGTAACTTAAAGACTTTTATTTATCATATGACCATATATTTTTCCGTTTGGGTTCGTTGTCTTCCTGGTTGTGCAGTAGGAAATTTTGTTAGTCAAAGGTAAATTATGCACAATATTTTATAACTTACAAAAGATTTTCAGACAAAGATGAAAGATCATCATGGAGCAAAAATTTTCTAAACAAATTTTGGCAAGGATGTTCTCCTTAAATATTTTTCTAAAGGTTTTGAAGATTATTGACCTTTTTTTATTATCAAAATTTGTTTTGTAGGAAAGTCTTTTGATGACATCGTTTAGAATATTTAATGTTTATAAATAACCCTGGTGTAAAGGCAATTTTATGAATTTTTTTTTTATATACAAATATACAATGGGAAACTATTTTATGATGAAGATTATTGCACATATAAAAATGCAAACGAGGTGAATATTTGTTGTCATATACCTTTTGTATTTATATTTTTAATTATTTAAAAAACAAATCACATAATATTGTTCTATAAAGCCTGTGTGTAATAATACTGTAATACTTTTTGCATGAAGTATAATTCCAGCAATTTACTCAAAGTACGGTGACATATGAAAAAATGTGACCACTACTTTGGTGCTTGTTGAAGTTAGTTTCGTTCTGGCTTATAGATGGAGGCAACTAAGAATGTACATTCATTGACATAAATGCCACAGCAAACACAAACGAAAAAAATATTACTACAAAACAAACTTAAAATTTGATATGACATAATTTTCAGGTTATGTTTGCTCAACAAACAAAAGAAAATATAATATAACTTAAAAGGCAAGGAGAAAAGGCCAATCAAAAGGAAACTTATGCCTGCAGGTATTAGATATAATAAAATATCAATCGATTGTAAGAATGTGCAAGTAATAAAGAATTCTTTAACCCAAGTCATAATCTTTTTTTTTCATTTAACTTGCAATTATTAAAAAACTTTATTACACTGGACCTGCAATTTTTTGCATTGGTAGCTCTGTATCATGAATACAAAATTATTTTACTATTCTACAATATAAATAACGGTATTTCTTGAAAAACATATTATTGATCTATATTTTGTTTCGATTGGGTCTCTGTTACGAACTTTAACACAAGCAGTGCCAACAATCATGATAGTCCTCTCTCAGTCTCAGGACAGAGAAATGCACACAACCAATCATTATTCACACTTTCGTTACGAAAATTTTATAACTTCTGGCTTCAATTATGATAATCTGCCAGACTGAAATACTGATGACCCTTCTGCCTTCGAACTAATACTTCATACTTTTATTATGAATTTTTATTATGACTTGTATAGGACTAGTAACACCGATATATTACAACGGCACCTTCTGCAGCCCAAGTTGACCCATCTCACGACTGGCAACCCGTATAAACGTGATATTGCGTACTGATTGACACAACAAAATGTGATAATACTTACTGATTGATTTTTCTTCGTGAGAGTATTTTTAAAATTTAATCTGCTTGCGTCACATACACACACTTGTATAAAATTTATGTTATCATTACACGGTTTGACAGAAGATTGAACCTCTTTAGACGTGTTTAATTTGTTGCATTTAAGATAAAAAGAAATAGTTAAAATGGAACTAACCGAATATGTTTTTTTTTAACAAAACTTCAGCAGCGCATAAGTTCGTCAAAAACCCAGCTCTTTCTTTCAATTAAAAGCCAGTGTGAATTTCAGCAATTTTTCCTTAAAATTCGAAGTGGTTCGCTAAATCGAAGTTGTGGTATTTCCAACACTTATTTTTCTTTAGGTTTTTGCTAGATAAATGTTATATAAAAGACGTTTTTGTTATAATTGCAGCACACAGAAATACTGTAGCAAAAATTACAATAGAAAAATTCGAAATATTTTAAACAGTTAATGCCTCAATGGGCCGCCCACAGCACTTCATTCATAAGATTATTTCTTGAAATGGACAAAAAAATATCACACCATTTTTCTTTTCAAATGTTTTATAAATAATTGAAAAATTTTGCAAACCAAATACCTTCAGTAAATTTTTGTTAAAAACGCAATATTTTTGTGTTAGTTTTGTCACAAAAAAAAAATTATAATATAAACAACAAACAATATTGAATTATTTTTGCGTAATTTTCACCCTGTGTAGTCAAACAAAAACCATAAGCCATAAGCATTATTTTTGTGGTTGATTTAAGTTTTTACACTCAAATGGCTGTACAAAGGAAGCACCGCATTAAGGTATGCGAAAAAATAAAACCAAAAAGACAAATACTAAAAGGTTTTGCCAATAGTGTTGAATAGTGACATAAAAAAAACGTTTGAGCAAATAAAACAAATACGCCTAAAATTCTTCTAAATTCATGAAAATTTCTAAGCCAAGAATTGAAAGGGGAAAATTTCAAACAATAGTGAATCTAGAAAGCTTCAACAAAACTATTGCACACAACTCTAGCAGGTTGAGTAAAATTTGCAAAACAAAATTAATTTGTATACTTTTCCTGTTTTCGGACACTATTTGATAGCATCGCTTAACAAGCTACATTTATTTTTTATGTTTTCTCATTATCCCTCTATTTTTCAACAATTCCTTATAATTTTATTGGGCTTGAGTTTGATTTTTATTTCTTCAAAAAAAAAATTTTTTTTTAAATTCTTTTTATTTGCAATCTATTGATTTGCAATCCATTGATCTATTGATGCAATTGAAATAACAAAATTGAGAAAAAATTGTTTGTGACCAAATTCGTGTGATCAACATATTTTAAAGAAGACAAGAAAAATAAAGTTGAAGACTTACTGGCTGGGAGACATACCATAGACGTTTCACGACCACCATGTCGATTGCTTCTAGCGCAGGCCATGATTTATTGTATGCTGTTTTTAGGCCATCCTACCACCTGAGCTCTTCATTACTGACTATCTCTATTAATTCGCTCTGATCAATTTTCAATTTCATCACTGTGGTTTTTATTTGTTTATGGTTATTAAAACATATTGAAGCTTACATCAGAACACCCATAATATTTTTCAGAAACGAAAACTTCTAAACTAAGGTTCACACTGGCTATGAATTTCACGCTCAGTATTCTATAATATGAAAATCTTGATGAACATATTTACGACCTGCACTAATGTAACTTAAATAAACATGAACCCACTTTTAAAGTAAGCTTAATTAATCCATTTTCTTATGTTACTTTCATTTAAAGTTTCGTAATCTAATTTAAAATGCTCTAGAACACATTTACTATACTCCCAATATCCAGCAGTTTTGTGAAAACACCCTGCCTTAGTTACAAATGTATACACAATATAAAATTTTTGCCTTAAAATCGCATCAATTAAGCAAATCCATAGTTTTTTTGGTTTGCTGCATAATTTTTTTAGCATGTGTGTGCTAATTTGCTAAAAGAAAAGTTTTGAGAAAATAAACATTCCATTAGTTGAGAATAAATAATGAACAGAACAAAGTTGCTCTAATGACTTACACTCAACAGAATTGACAGCCAGCAAATAGCATGAACTTTTCATATGCTTTCTTAGCAAAAAGTCTTATAAAAAAACGCTTTAAATGAAGGCTTAATGCAACAACAAAAAAAAGCATCCTAAAAACAAACAAAACTTTTAAAAGTATCTATTTGTAAAGGACTCATGTTAAGTTGATAAACTAACAAAAGAATACCCACTTTATATTTAAGTGTATTTAGCCTACAACTTTTACAACGAAAAGGGGACTAGCAGATGAAGATGCAGCTGTGCGTGCAAATAAGTCAGCATTGTGTAGCAAGAAGAGTTGTCCTTAGCTTGAGTCAGGAATTTGGTTAGAAAAAATTTAGCCGATAGAAAAAAGTTTTAGTTACTAAATTGTTTATAAATAAATTACAAACAAATTTAATTACGATTGACAGTGCTGACATTTATATTATATTCTGCAGGTTAAAGCTTCAATATCTTTGAATCTCTTTTTTTGTCGGTGGCCTACACTTTTTTAAATATATTTTATTTGTAATATATGTATATAAGCCATATATGAATCGTTATGAATTTTACTCACCTTTGACCTTTAATTATCGGCAGTAAAAAAATTGTCTAGTTTTTTTTTTTTTGTGTTTGCTAAAATATGATTTTCTAATTAACATAAAAACTCTTCTCTAGTAAGTAGCGAAGTTTAGTTTGGGTCCAGTATGTAAGAGGAATGATATTTACACAGTGCACTTGGCGTATGATAGTTATTAACTAGTATTAATAACTAATATGTATACACGATAATATTAGAGATTGCTTAATTTAAAATTCCTGGCAGAGCCGCTTAATGTTTTAAGCCGATAGCCACTGTTGCTAGTGCTTTAGCCTTAAGATTTATTGTAATTTTAATTATAATAAATATAAAATAAATAAATAAATAAATAAATAAAACACCAGTGATGATGCAATTGCACTAAATTGACAGAAAATAAAAATTTTCTGGCTATTTTGGTTTTTACAATATGTATATGTATTTTCCGGTTTACTTAAAAAGGAAACATATGAACATAATGCAGGATTTGAGAATGTCCTAAACGAATTATCATCTATTATGGTAGAAGATTCTACAAAAATAATGGTCTCGGTAGGAAATAGTTAGCAATTATTTGATAGATAATTTCAAATATTTGAGGTTTTGTTAATTACTTACGCATTCAAGAAACTTCACTACCCAAATATGAACTTAATTATTTATTTGCTTTAAGAGCCAATTGAAATGTATTATTTTTGAAAAGGTTCATTTTTGGACCTGAGCTAATAAGCTTCACTACCTTTAATCAAGAGAGATTTTTGTTTAAAACTATAGGGGTTAGTTTTTTAAGATAAGACAAGAAATAGGCATTTAAAGATTTATTAGCTGAGAAACAAACTTGTGCTATAAAATTATTAGTATAAAAATTTCTGGTTTTTCTAGGACTCTAAATAACTAGAGTATTTTTTTGTTTAAATAATTTTTTATGTCTTGCCAATATAATTTTACTTTTTGCTGTTTCACAAGCACAAAAAAAAAACTTTCAATTAAGAACAATATATGTATCTATATTGACTCAGCTATTTTCCTGTAGACAAATTACTTTTGTTTTCTTAAAGCCAACAGCAACAAAACAAAGCACTTGATTTAGCATTTGTTTAAATTTTGTTACACTTATCCAACAAGACACTTGTACGTTATACGAGTATTTAAGGTCACTACTAGAAACTGGGTCGCCGTTGCAAATGGCTTCACCATTTGAGAAAAAGTTAAACTAAACTAATTGAAAGTTAATTGTTGGCAATTTCTTATTTAAAATTGTTGACAACAAAAATTTAAGAGACATACTTTCTTAAATGAGGTTTATGTTAAATTTATTTAGAGCTCTTAAAGTATTAAACACTTAATGACTTGAGTTGTGAAAATACGACCTCTTAAGTTTTTTTTCGCTGTATAAAATAAAAAAACAACAAAATTGTCGTGCAATTTTATTGCACAAATAATACAATGAAAATTGGCTTAAATGCTTTAATATTGCTTAGCTCGGCTTACATATTTTTTTGCTTTTATTAATGTGTTTAATCTATTAACACGATTTGTGGGCAGTTTACTATGTAAGCAAACTATAAGAAATGCTGATGCCAAAAAGTAACCCCGGTAAAAAAAAATAATAATAATTTAGAATTAAAAATCCAAAACTTTATTAAAAAGGAAACTAAGATATGCATTAAATGTTGCAATGCACTGCGTAGTTAAATGTAATTGAAGTTAGTTCAAAGTTCAATATAATTGAATATAATGCATTGTTTACACTTCAGTGCAATATTAATCATACGCTCCGTATGATTTCTCACAAAAGTATGCAATTAGTTTATAGCAAAAGAATTGCCTTGATAATTACATGTCGTATGATCGATATTTAATACAATACAATAACTACATGCATTCTTACACCAGCATTGATATATTTTAAATTTTAAGAAAAAACTAAATTTGCTTTCATTTATTATAAAAATGTATAAAAAAATATGCATTAAAATTTTCTAATTGTCGCTCTTCAAGCAATAACACGGTATTACAAACATACCTCAGCAATGTTTTATTTTTTGTCTACAAATTTTTCATTTTGCTGAGCGTTATTTCATTATAGCAAGTAAATAGCAACACTGACCAAAAAACCTCATAGATATACTGCTACAAAACAAAAATGAATTCAACTATTTACAGTTCACTTAAATGTCAGTTGTTTGCAAAGCAATAAAAGTCAGTCCAGATGGCAAATTTTTTTTTGCTACTTTGTCTTTCTCCTTTTGCTAGTCTAATATGCAAATTATAGCAATTTTAAATAAGACCAGACCTCTTTAACCATATAAAGGCTAATGTTTGTAACCAAAACTTGTGCGCTTAGTTACCCAGTAATATTTTTTATTTGGTGCTATTTTTCTTGTTGCTGTCGTTGTTATAAATGACTTTAAACTGTTGCGGAAAAAACGATTAAATACACTGGACAAATAACAAGAAACACAAGCATCATCTGTCTCTTTCTAACTCTCTTTATTCTCCCTATTTTAGACACTGCTGACCAGTAAGTGCTGCAATTTTAATTTCATGTTTATTGCCCTGTACTCTAAGTAAAAGCAAAATATTTCCAGAGTCACAAATGGGTTAGATTCTGTTTTAATTTCTTTCTTAGCTGTCTGTACGGCAAAAAAAAACTTGTTGAAACTCACAAGACATTGGCAAAAATTTAAATATGCTTAAATTGCAAAGTGGAGAATGGCAAGTATTTAAGAGCCAAATTGTTATTATTGTTTTCGTTGCTCTTGTTGTTGTTTACAGTAAACCCAGAAACGAAGCACTGACACTAAGAGAAACAATGGTCATTGTCTTCTATCCTTTGGGATCGTTATTATTTTTTGGTGCTTATTCCTTCTTTTTGTGAAAACATTGTATATCTTATTTTTGTTTTTTTTTTTTTATTTGCCGACAATAAATGTCTGACAAAAGTAGATATTTATTGCTGTGCTTATTTATATGCTTTTTGATTGCAAAATATTGTTGGTGTCAACATTAATTGTTTCGCAAACCCTCTGGTGTTGCAGAAAATAAGCAAAAATCGCTATTAAGGAGAAAAAAACACTAAGCGTTTAAATATGACAGGCTTGTTTCTTTGCCTACATGAAAGAAATTGAAAAAAAAAAAATATTTCCATATATTTAAATATTTTATTTCATCGGACTTTTTTTTTTAATTTGCTTTGTTTTATACTATTTAATTTTTTTTTAATAATTTTTTTTAGGTTTATATTCGATTTTATTTCCTCAAAACTGATAAAGAGTTTTTTGTACTAAAGTTGTATGCTTGTATGCTAAAAAACTTAATAACAGCATATTAAAAATTTTGCATGGAAATTTCTGCTGTTATTAAGTTTTTTAGCATACTAGCAGTAGTGATTAACATTTTAAAAGTCGACAAAATGTAAACTTGAAGAATTGCTGGTTGGGATATATAACGTGGCTCTTTCAGGTCCACCTTGGTACTTATCTACATCCGAAATGCTTTAAACTCAGTTTATGACTAGTAGCTTAGCGTTTTTTAAACAACAACGAAAAGCCATACGTCTATCCAACTGTCTCTATTTAGTCCTGCAGCTCGGCTCTCAATTTTATCATTATCTTTTATCTGTTAACTGGAATATATTTTAACTTCTCTCGCCCACTTACTATGGAAAACAGTATGCAATTAATCATATAATCTGATAATATATAATCTGAAATTATATGATTTATGTATTATATGTATTTTAGATGGGAAAAATTTTAAAATTCACAAATTATTACAGCCACCAATTGGTCTTAGATTATTTATTTATAAGCTCACTTAAATCTATGCTTAAATCTATGCTTGTGGTGCCCAGGACCAGTTGTGCCCCTTTAACACATTTCTGTACTTTAAAGATAAGTGAAATCTATTTGTACAGGAAATAAAAATAAATTAATCGAAATAAAAAATAAAATAAATCTAAGCTAACAAGATTAAGCTATGGCTACTAGGCTGGTTTTGAATTAAAAAATCCTTTTTTGAAAATCTTGGTCATTTAATTTTTAATTTGCTTTATCACTCAGGTGTTATGGTTTGTTATAGCAAAAAATTTTAAATTTCGTGATTAGAATACTAAGAAATCACGTCAATGATTTTAAAACCCATCGGCTTTGAAACCATCATGATTGCTGAACAGGCTCTATAAAACAAGTTTTGCGAATAAAAACATGTCGAAGCTTGCGAATTGTTAATCTTGATGAATCGACTCCCGTTTTAAATAAAAAAATTTCCATTGGATTGGATGGTTTAATGATTCCGTTTAAGAATCAAAGATCTGAATTTTATTTCAAAACAATAGTTTGAAAAAATAAAATTTTAAAAGCGGCAACACATTTACTCGAAATATTGTCATCATACAAAAAACTGTAGGGCACGTATGCTCATCTCTACTTGAAATAAAATTATATTCAGTTATTCATAAATAATTAATTTGAATTTTTATTGAGAAACCACGTCTGCCTGCATTGCTTACAATGTAGTGCAACATTAATCATACGCTCCGTATGATTTCTCACAAAAGTATGCAATTAGTTTATAGCAAAAGAATTACCTTGATAACTGCATTTCGTATGATCGATACAATACAATACTTAAATGCATACACACGAATGGATGTGTGTATGCATTGATTTTTTTTTCAGTTTTAAGAAAAACTAAATTTGCTTTCATTTATTATAAAAATGTACAAAAAAAAATATGCATTAAAATTTTAAAAATTTTTAAATTATAAAAGAATTAAATTGATAATTGCATATCGTATGATCGATATTTAAAGCAATATAATATATACGTATGTATACACATGTATAATATGTTTTCATATTTTAAGAAGCTAAATTTGCTTTAGTCTATAATGAAATTTTATACAAAAACATGTATTAAACTTTTGTACTTGACGATCTTCCAGTAAAAACATGGTATTGCGTCCATATGATAGCGAACAAAGCCAATTATTCTAGTGTGAAAGCACCTAGGAGCATGAATAATTTCAACAGAAACAACCCTTACAAGACAAATCTATCCACTCACACGAATTTTCGAAGAAATCATAAGAATTTATATATAAGGCCAGCCAGTCTGGAAGACATTACAATTATAATTAAAGACTTTAGATGTAAAAACTCCATTACGTTTGTCCTTTTCGCATACAAAATAGTATCTTTTAACAAATCCTAGCTTAAAGTTACATGTTTAAAAGGTTCTAGAACATACCAATGGCCAAGGATATAACTGGATTAGTAGCACTTTTAATGAAACCATTCCGAAAAGAAATTAACCGCAATATAGAGAACGACGAAAACAATTTTTACGCCTTCTTGAATTTTTTAGTTGCATCAGTTGTCGAACAAGTGTGCGATAAACTTTTTGTTTTCAGGATTAATTTCTTTACAAAAACAACGCCGAATATGCTTACTCACTAAATTTATATTAATTGGCTTAAAATGTTAAAAGCATATAATCTCAAAATAGAATGCTACAAACAGAAACAAATAAGTTAGATATTCCATTAAAGTGACATTTATTATCCAATAACAATGGATATTAATTTAAAAGGTGTAGAATAACCTACATAAAAATATTAGGTAAAAAGGAATACAATAGTTTACCTTGCGATCCGCTTCAACGCATGTTAAAATAGCCCAAAAAAAAAAGTGTGTGTTTTTTTCTTCACAAAGGTCCTAGTGCGACTGACACAAATATAGAGCCAAACACACAAGCAACAAAGGTTTTCAAAAAGTCTTTGTTTGCATTGTTACCTAAGCTATTGCTACACATTATTATTGTTATTACTCATGTATAAAAAACATAAATTTTTCCTCAAGTTAGAACACAATGTATTTAAGGCAAATCATTTTTGTTTTTTACAATGATATTTTCCTAGTCAGAGAAACAGTGTTTTGTAGCATGCGTATTCACTAAAATATTTATTAATTTTAGTATGTTAAACAAATGTTTTTGGAAAACAATGTGACCACTTTTCCATGCTATCCTTTAATTTTGGTAGTTACAAGCAAAAAAATAAGCAAAACTCACCTACATAAAAAAAAAAATGAAAAACCAAATTTGAACTCACTCACAGTAATTGAAGTAACGGATTTGTGTAATCTACAAAAATGAAATGCTTTAAAAAAAGTCTCTTTTTTTAAAACATTTACTATTTTACCTCTAAGACCATAAACATTTTTAGAATTTACACAGACTTTCTTTTCTATTAGGCTTTGGATGGCTTTGTTCAAAAAAATTATTTTAAGACTGAAGAATATAAATTAAATTTAATTTAACTCAAAAACTTTGAAGTAAACTTAAATGTACGTTTATTTAGACACATTTTCAAACAAATCTAAACAGGCCTCTAAACTGTCTTCAAAATAATGAAAGCCTCTTGCATGTTTTTTTCAAAAAAAAAATGAGACATTTAATACAAAAGATTTTAGGTTTCAGGCAAGAAAATGCAAAGCAAACACAAATCTAAAGATAAGCAACAAATAGGAATTGCACTTTTAAGGAAAGGCAAAACTAAAATGAATAAAACGTTCCAGCCTCGAGGGGACGTGATTCAAAACTTGTGAGAAAACACAAGGAAAAACGACACGAGTAATGTGTGAAAATTGCTAAAATTCGCTAACTTGGATGGGTAGACAGACAGCTGAAGAAAAATGCTTGCAGTTTGAAACTAAAATCTGGAGATGGTTAAAAATAATACGATTACAATGCCAAAGTACTCCAGTTAAGAGTGTTGTATTTAATACGGCAACTAAACTTCCAGGCTACGAAAATAGAAACTGCGAACAGTTATTAAATAATTATCAGCATAGTTATTTCAAAAAGTTTTCTTTTTGTTTTTGGAAGACTTTGAATTTTCATAAACTAGGAGTTGCTTTAAATCTAAAGTTAATACTAATTTGTATTTACATTTATTTAAATTCTACTTTTCTGCTGTCCCCTCACGAAAGTCTTTCAACAACACAAATAATGTCTTAACGTGAAAAAGGTTTGTTTACTGAAATAATTTAAATCTACTTGAAAAAAATGTACATTTGTTCAGGCAAAATTTGAAAAATGTAATAACTTTTATTTAAACACATGTGCCTAATTAAGCACTATTTTGCTCTTCTTTTCAATTCGACATTACCAGCTTGTGTTCATGTAGATGTTTGCTAGCTTAAAAGTGTAAGTTTTGCTGCCTTTACCCTTTAGGATTTCTTTCCATCTCTTTAGTATTTTCATGTTGTCTATCTTAGTGCCATGAACGAAGAAGACAGTCGGCAAAGAACGTGCATTTGCCTTTCTACTTCTTTATTAATGAAAAACAAACAAAAGATGAAAACTCTAAACAAAAGATGACACACAAAAAGAAAGTTTTCCTTCTTTAATGTTTTTCGTTATAGATTTTTTTTAGGAAAATTTTAGCTTACATTTTCAGACAAATGTTGCTGTTGTCGTTGGTTTTGTTTTTATGTCTTGAAGATTGGAGCTCTAGCAGCTTTTGTTCTATTATGTGCCCTTCAAGAACAATGAAAAATTTTTCTTTGCCTTTAGTTTTTGACAACAAAAATCGTATGGCCAAAAACTGAGTATGACTTAAAAAATATGGCAGCCATTTAAAAGTGTTGAACATTTAAGAAGAGTGAAAAAAATTATTTAACTATTTAATATGGTTATATATATATATAAGCAAAAATGAAAATTGTTAGAAATCATATTTTTTCCATGGACAGCATTTTTTTGTTGTTTGTCAATTAAGCTGTACGCGATTTTCAAAATATACTAGTTTATCGTTCACATTGAGCAATCTTTTAGGATTGGATCGAATCCTGGAGGCGTTCGTGTATACACAGAAGGATGGAGAGCCCAAGAAAAAGAGATAATCGAAAGTGTCATGTACATCAAGAATCTTGATATCAGCACGAGTTTTGAGCTAACAGGTAGATGTAGCGTTCTTAAGCCGAGACATCAGCTGTACAGAGCTCGCCAGGCGGCATATGTTTCACAGAATATATGGTAGAGAATTATTTATTATAAAGTCAAGCCACTACGTCTGGCCTTCTCCACGAATGTTTGGGTTCATAATAAGGCATTCAAAATTAGACTACTTGGACATAAGTCCCATCACAACAGCAAAGTCCCAGCATAAAAACATATATCCTTTCACTGAGCCATCCCTTAGCAATAACATAGTGTATATTGTTATAAAATATTTCACAGTGCAGCAGGTTCAACAAGGATGGTATTCAGAAGTCACTTGCTTCTGTTTCAAGTAGTTCATGGACTCGTGTAAGCTCAGAAGGAGTAGTTTTTTTTTTCGTAAACTAAAATGGATATTGGTAAAATGTGAAAATATTGGGAAAAAACACGTTTTGCTGACAAGTAGATTCCCAGAAACTGGTTCTTACAGCAGTAGTGTACGCATGTGTACATCAAAAATCGTAGTTATTGTTGCTGTTATGTTTACAACGATTACTTTATACAGCAAGCATTGTGGTGAAGTATCGTTGCCACACAAAAAAGTTAAGATTTTGAACTAAATACGAGAGTAAATAAATAGTAATAAGTTTAGTTAAATCAAAAACGGCAGTAGCATATACTTGCTAACTTTTAGGATTTTCTTTAAGATTTTAGAATGAAAAGAAGAAAAATAAGAAAGTTGAGTTTAAAAAATATTTTTATATATAAAACTATTGCCATGCAATTTATATAAGTCTAATTTGTAATAGAATCAACTACACTTTTGTTTTTTTGCGTAAACCACCGACCACTTAATGACTCTGCAGGGACAACGCTGACAAGTGAGTTCCTTTCTCTTCCGAATATAGATGATTTCCTCCTGCATTTCTTTGTAAGCATTAGGAAAGTCTCCCTCCCTTCAGAGATTAAAGCAAAAACTAAAGTGCAAAATCAAATACATTCTCAGACAGAAAAACGCAATGCAGCAACAATAGCAAAATTTTGAAGCAAAAACCAATTTTTTTAATAAAATTTTCCATTAGACTTTGCTGGTGTAATAAAGACACTAAATTTTTTCCAACTTCTTATCTCAAATTCGGTCTTTTGTTTTTGTATAGCAACGAAATAGGAAACCAAAATTTGTTTCAATTTAAGATCTGGTGTGAATTCTAAATTATCTTTTTCTTCTCATTAGTGTTTTTCATTTTAGCTTTTCTATTGAAAGAAAAAAGTAATTGGCTGTTTTCTATGAAAATGAACGATAACAATAAATTGTTAAAAATAAAAAAAAAACCGAAACTTAAAGTTTTCTTAAACTAAAAAAAAAACTTTCTAACAATACTTTGAGCCATTTTTTACAATGGGGGTCATTTTTGGAAGCAGTTTTTTTTTTACCAGCGTAATCAAAAAGAGACCAAACATTTTGAAACATTTAATTAGAAGCACAACAAAGTTGCACAAGGAGAGGAGTGCAAAAAAAGAGCTTTCGAAATAAATAGAATTACGTCAACAAAAATGCAATTAAAAACTAGTTAAACAAAGAAAAAAGAACAAAATAGGCAAAAACTACGTGAAAATAAAATTTTAACAAAAATCAGCTAAAAAAAAAATTAAGAAAAATTAGCAGCAAAGTTAGACATTAAATTTTGCTAAAAAAAAAATTCTTAAGACTGAAATGCAAAAGTGTTGTATTCAATCTCCATATCGTTGATCTATAACACGCCTTCAAATTTACATCGAGCGCAAAACTATTCTTTCCAACTTTCACTACTACATATTTTCTTAAAAAATAGCAATAGAGTCCATATTTATTAAACTATACATATATAGTTCACTGATAATAAATTAGCTGACATCCACATTGAAAACTACACATACTGTTCGTTTGTGAAATGTAGTTCTTTAAAAACAGCTTCTTTGAAACTATTCTTGAATATATTAAAACAGAGACGTTAAATTTACTTCGCGGTAAGCATTTACCGCAGGAATAAATAATTGCAATTTTCATATCGATTGACATTTCTTTCCGTTCAATTTTTCGCTCCGTGAGGAATCAATAATACTACCCATAAAGATGAGTGCAGACGTAAGTGGTGAGTATAGGTATGCTATTGGTAAATACACCTGTTATTATATGTATGTATGCAGGAAATATATTTATGTTAAAGATGAAGGCCTTATACCTTGTTCATACATGCATTTCTAATTGAGATAATATTCAGTTTATTGACATAATATTTTTTGCGTTCATACATACAAATATTGCGCTAACTCAATTAGTATTTGACAGCTGTAAAAAAGTTGCTGTTTTTGTTTTGGTAGTGAGATAGAAAAAGTGAAAAATATTTTCAAATAAGAAAAATGGAAGAAAAACTGCCTTTTATTAAAAAGATTTTAGTGTTGTACAATAAAACCATGAAACGTGTACAAGTAGTGTGTTCATGTTATGACTCCAAAGCGGCAATAATAAAAAGAAAGAGAAATAAAAATTTGGAAATGCTGCAATGTTTAAAAATTTTTATGTTTTTATTTTTTTATTTTTATTATTTTGTTTTGTTTGCTTTTGTTGATATTTATCTCGTCATTCATCGCGCATTGTATACTTTTGCTTATTAAACACATCTTTTATAGTGTTGTGTTTCATCTTTTTCTCAATATTCAAAGCAGTTTTGAGTTTATTAAGCAATAACTTTATTGACTTTTTGTATGGAATATTGAGCTCAATAATGGACTTTATTGCGATTATCTCAATAAAGGCTCATGTATGAACATGGTTTTACCTTCATTTGCAAAAAATGGCAAGCGTATTTCAGATAAAAAAAAAAAAGAAATGCGTTTAGGGGACCCCCGTTAGGAACGAAGTTCCTAACGTTTTTTCTTCATCTTTCAATGTAATACAAGGTGAAATCTGTATGTTTTATTTTGTGTTGTTTTTGAAATTTTTAAATTTTATATACTTCTTAAAATTTTTGGAAGATTTTACTTTTTTTATTGCAGTATTTTTTTATCAATCTGCTACAAAACGAAGAAAAATTTTCTGTTGTGATATACTTTACTTTAGCGACATCTATCAACTGATAGTGTCCGTTTTCACAACTAATTAATATTTATTAGTAGGTGTCTCCTCTGACACCTACACAATTGTTTGTCGACAGATACACCAATACATATAAACAGCTCACACGCTTTCGTGACGATTTCTACTAACTTGCACTACCAGCAAGCCACGTGAAGGAACTTCGTTCCAAAAACCAAGCCAATTCATGTCGCTTGCAGTTGTTTACGTATTTAGCATAAATATAATTTCAAAAACAGTTTCGATTGGTGGGGTAAGTATACAAAATATGTTTGTTCAAAGAAGTTGAGACAAGAGCTTTAAACTATTTCTTTTGAGTCTATAATAAAGCTTGAGCACACCAAATCGGACCCAATGCCCCAACCCAATTCAAACGTGGATGTAACCAATAGTTACAATAAAACGCTTTTAAATATTAAACTAAATAGTTCGAGCTATCGGTACCCAAATTATTAGCCATATTTTTTAAAAAAACGACTTACTGCCTGTTTTTCTAAGTGCACACTAAATTTTCATTTGCATTCTGGCATCTAAGACAACAGCCAAAAATGTTGACTGCTTTCAGTACAGGTATGTGAAAGAAAACTCCGTTCGCATTTAAAAGAACAGGCAGTTTAGGCGCAATGTTGTGCAAAAATTACAAAGATTTTGCTGTTCATTACTTTCCTTTTTTATGGCAAAATAAATCGTGATGAATATTTCATTTTTTTTTTTTTTTTTTTCATAAAAATGACAGCAACTTTTGAACGAGAGTGACCTTATAATTAACATAAAAACTGCTACGTACTCGTAGCAGTAAGCAGCTGCTTATCAATCTACATTCAATTTTTTTATAACTTAAACACATAGTAAAATTTATTTAGTTTTAAAATTTTCACCCAGAAAATGTTTACTTTAAAAACTTAACAGCTTCTCTAAAGCATTCAAACTTCTGATTGCATTTTATTTTTCTTTCCAAATTAGGACAAACTAAATTATGGCTTGCGTCTTAAACAGACACGTTTAACACCTTTTTTTTGAACAATTTCTTTGCTTGTTTTTCTTATGCATTTAACAAAAGCGTAAACTTTTTGAATTATTTGAAAAAGACGTGTAGCAGTAGCGGCAGCAGCATAAGAAACTTAAAACTTTAGACAAAAACTTACCGTGTGCATCTTTAGAGGATAATGAACCAGCAGCTGTAATAGAGCCACCCCCAATGACGTTGCCCACAATACTGCTGGTGCCCACAATGCCACCAACACCACTACCACCCGTCGTACCCAGACCATGCAGTGATATCGAGGAGGCATGGAGACGAGCCGAAACGTTTTGTGTGGGCGAGAGTAGAAATAAAAGTAACATTAAAATTTGTATCAAGGTAGTTGTGCTGGTTGTACGGGCTGATAATAATGATAATGTTCTTGTTTTTAATTTTGCTGTTAATGCTGTTATTGTTGTTGTCAAACATGTACAATAACAAAACTGCCAAGTTGTTGGCATTACGATATGACATCTATAGCACTTCATTTTATTGTTTTTGTACAATAAAATCTTGTTCAACTAAATAATGCTCACTATATATTTTTTGCTCAGCAGCTTTTACACTCACTGCGTACTCAGGTTTTATTGTTGTAAGAAACAGTTACTCTGAATGTTTGTTTTATGTTGTTTTTTCTTAATGCCCGTTTTCTCTTTTTCTTTTAATAACTGCAAGACACCCTTTTCATCAACTTAATGTTCAGGTTTGCTTTGTATTTTTTTTTTTTTTTTGATCCTTCACGCTTTATAAAATGGTTTTTATTTTATTTTTATTATTTTATTTGGTTTTTTCCTCTCTCTCGCTCTTCTTTTTCCTGTTTTAATTTCATCAGTTTGTTGACTGGAAGCCTTCTGTTTCCTTATTTTATTTTTTTTTTTTTAGTACTTTGGTATAAGCAGAAGTTTTCAATTATTCCCTGGAAATGAAAATGATATGGTTGTAGCTGGCAGCTGTAAAGAAATTGAAAAAAATATTAAAAAATTATTATTCGAGAAAAGACGTTGTCATAACGATAATAATTCTTGAATGCATTTGCCCAAATGAATATGTTTTAAGCAATGCCAAATATAATGTATACAAATAAACGCTTAAGGCCAAAAAAAAATAAAAACTGAAGCTAAAAATGCACATTTTAGTGCCATAAAATAAACATCCATTATTAAATTGCAGCCACAGAAATCATTTAATAGCGATTTTTTTCTGAGACAAATTGTGCCTCTCTTTTGCTCTGTATTCTTAAATGAGAGATTATATATGATTATTGTTATAAAACAAAGCATGATCATTTACATGTTTTGGACAAAGCCATATCTATAATATAACTCTTGTTAGGAAAAAGAAAACGTCATTAGATGACGAACCAAATTTAGCAGCCATTAAAGAACATTATTAGATTTTGCTAGACCTGGGTCACATGACTTTAAAGAAACCGATAATTGCTATCGAAGGCGAATGAACCAACGCGAGGTTTTTTTTTATATTGACTTGATGCAATCACCAGGATAACAGTTAGAATAGATATGAATGTTCCAGTGAGTTATTTCACAACTTGCGACGCATTTCCTCGTCAGAAAAATTATAAAAAAAGAAAAACTTGCATTAGAAAAATAAATGAGTACTTTAAAAAAAAAAAAAACTTCATGAAAAAAATAATATTTATAGCAACAAAATTATTCTTTCAGCTTATCAAAAATTAATATTTTCTCTGATGTATACCATTTCGAAAAATTTAATCAAAAACCAAAACTTTCTTCTAATCAAATAACTGAACCAATGTTTCAAAGGATATTGCCTCCCTCTCTTGAAATACCATGACTTTTGGAACTTTTAGACATCTAAACTAGTTTAGCAGATATAGCCAATTCTTTTAAACTAGCTGACACCTAACTTCTATCATGGGTTATAGCCTTGTGAAAATAGTTTGTCAAAAATCGGAACTCCTTCAGAGTGAGTTAATTGTGGTTACAGTTGAAAGTAATCATAATTCCCTGTACAAAACTGCAACAAGCACTTAGATGTCTGAAGCAGTTTAGCAGATATAGCCAATTCTTTCAAGCTGGCTGACACCTAACTTCTACCATGGGCTAAATAAAGCCTTGTGAAAATATTTTGTCAAAAATCGGAACTCCTTCAGAGTGAGTTGATTGTGATGCCGCTAAAAGGAATTGTATTTCCCTGTAGAAAACTGCAACAAGCATTAAGATGTCTAAAGTAGTATAGTATAGCCAGTTCTTTCAAGCTGGCTCACACCTAACTTCTACCATAGGATGTCGCGGATATCCATTACCGATATCAACAGCAATGTTTTTTGGAGAGTCAACTGAGCGGGCATTCAGTGGTGCTTTCATATTTCCTTTAGACGCAACTTATAGAAATTTGGCCACAATTCTTTTGAATTTTGGCGCATTCGGTTAAATATGCTGACCAAAAAAAAAAAAAGCTCAAAATGCACAAAGTGTATTTTTATTTCATCTTCGCTGTTGAATCTGACTACTACTATTTCAGTGAAATGCCAAGCAACTGGACTCACAATGAATATGGTGCGTTGTGGTGAAAGCACGCTTTATATTTTTTTTTTTTTTTTGAATTTGTATCATTAGAACTTTTGTTTTACTTGGGTTGGTTCATTTTAGAATAACAAATAATAAAAAAATCACCTTTCTTGTATTTTGCTACTCCAGGACATGCTCATGGGTTGGCCATTATTCACTTTTGTTTCAAATTATGAAGAAAGAATGTTAAAGTTAAACGGAAACAGGTCATGTTACCGTTATTTTTTTCTCTAACATAACATTTCTATTCAGTTGACTTGTATTGGTTTCTTTGTTTCACAGCCTGCATTTGAAAAGAACCACAAACGCAGGATGCGTAGATTATATTTACAACGTTGGAATAACCTTAATACCTGCTCACACAGCGACAGAAATAGGCAAATAACTCGCAACCCGCACACCTCAGTTATTATAATCCAATTGATTAAATATGCTTGTAAGTAATAATGTTGTATTAAATAAATATGATTGTCTAAATAAATTTATTCATTAATGGAGGACAAATATTGAACTGTTCTACTTTCTACCGTTTTTTTTTTTTTCTTTTTTAAGAAACAAATAATAATTGAGTAGTGATGGTCTACTTCGTTGAGCAAATAAATACACAAATGCTTGTTTACTTAACATGAAAAATAGAAAAAGGGGGAAATTTTCAAGTATAATGTAATGAAAAAAAACTACACTTTTTATATTGCAGGGAACAGCAAAACTTATAACAAGCTTTCAACATATAACAAAAAACAAATAAATTCAAATGAAAATGGGCTTTTAATTTCATCTTATTAACACCAAATATTTGCCAAACAATTTCCTGAAGCGAAGACAGAATTTTGTTGACAACAACAAAATAAATATTTATATATAAAATTAATTGCGTCGTACACTAATAAGAGAAAAATTTTGTTGAATTGTGGGAGAACAAAAGCTATTTCCTTTGCCGGAAAACTTAAAATTTGTTTTAAGCCCCAGTGAAATATAATTTTGAAAAACACAAATATTCCAGGGGAACAAACAAAAAAAAATGCTTAGCTGTAATACTTGGCACTTACAGGCTTAGCTAAATTAGCGCGTCAATCATATCGTTGCCATATAAACAATTCTGTTGCATGCAAAATGTTTGCTTTAAATGGCCATGATAATTTAGCGCGTATATAATTTTGTATATTTTTAAATGTTCCTAAGAAAAAAGTTTTTTTTTCAGTTGTTTCCCAATAGCTCTAGAAATAGTAACCAGGACCATTGCTGGGTTCAAGGCCATTTGGATGCTGAGGCTCGTTGTTAGTGATGTGAAACAACAATGAGATGTTCCCCAGCCAATAAGTCTTCAGCATTACTTTACGTTTCTTCTTTATAAAAAAATTTTGATCAATATAATTTTATCACTGAAAATCTTTCTCAATTCTATGGAAGTAAATTCAAACTAAAGACCGCTAAAGTAATTTACAATTATAGGTTATACAGTATTTTCATTTTAAATGAATGTTCAAAATGTTTAGGTTTCTTAAGAAAAATGTTTTCTACATACTTTATTTGCGTCTGTAAAAAATTTCACCAGGTACATAATTTGTCCGGCGATACTTGGCAGTTGGAGATGGCAGTATTCCTCTTTGTACAAAAAATCAAAATTTCATCACAAAGATATATATTTCATGCATGACATTTCTTACAGATAGTGTGACTTTGATATAGATATATTCACATCACGAGTACTTCAGCTGTTGTACATATATTCCTAGTGGGCGGCACGTTTTTCGCCTGCATAAAATTGCTCATACGCCACCAATGAAGATTTCACATTTTATTTGAACTGTGATGGTTTGAATATAAAATATAATTAACGTTAGAACTTTTGACAGTCGCAAGAAATGTATTTTCTCTCTTGTCTCGTAAAGTGTAATGAAGGTATTAAAAATTAATAAATAAATAATTAATTAAGTACTGCATGTGCTATTAAAGTCAGAAATCATTTGTTCCTTAAAACAATTGAAACCAACATTCAGCCAGCTTATATTGTTGAAACTATTCAGCGGTCGCTGGCGTATGAAATAGAAATAAATCTATTTAAAGATTTGCTGTGCATGACGTATTTCATTCGATGCTAAAAGTGGGTTTGCTGTCATACACATATATATTTAACTTTGGACAGCAAATACTTGGTGGCAAGACGAGCTCAATACCAGGTGAACTTAGCAGAACAGGTGATTACTTGTCGCTTCTTGGATTTTAGCAAGGTTTGTTGTCAAATTAGTTCTCTTAGTCTACCAAATGTTGGTGCCATTTCAGGTTTGCTTCTCCTGAGCAGCTAAATATAGTCATGTGTCAGCTCAATACAGCTCTTGAGCAAGTGAGCACAACTCTGTGGCAGCTGAACGTAGCAAAGTGACTTCAAGTTTTGATAAACACCTTGATTCCTAGCATTATTTTAAAAAATATAAGAAAACATCCATAAACTCTTGCACATCATTTACACATGCCAGTTGTGTGTACATATGACCAACCAATATCTTGACAGAGACATTAAAAGCTGATGCTACTTGCTTAATTGTTTACACAGGCAAGTGTGAGCTCATTTTAAAATTGGTCCTCAAAGAAAATGGTCTGAAAGCAAGTTACTTTACTTTACAAAATAAAAGAATTAAAGGAACATAATAATAATAAAACAATTATGCGGAAAAAAAAACTACAAGATCAGTGTTCCATTTTTAATATTTAAGAATCACAATTTTTTTTAATTTTTTGTTAATATTTTATTCTGTTTTGGCCCATCCACATGACTTTTTAACAGCTGGGTGGCCAAAACATTGTTGTACCAACTGTTATGGGGAAACAAATAATATGAATAGCTATTTTTATTAAATAAATAGTAAATTTATGTCACAAATCGATTAAAGACATATTTTACTTTAACTTTTTTTATATCTCATCTTATTTCAAATAACAAAGTACTAAAAATCATTCCTTGTGAGATATATTTTAAAATTTAAATAAAATCGAATATGAACTTAATTATAAGTTTCCTTTAAGAGCCAATTGAAATGTGTTAATTCAGGTCCAAAACTAGACCTTACAAATGTTTTCTATCTTTTTCAGCTGGCATTCGCTTGCACCTGAATTAATACATTTAAATAAAATCATTATGAGGTAACACTGTCATTTTTCGGACATGCAAGTAAAAAAATTACTGTCTATCAAAATCTTTTGCAAGTGAACTCACAACTAGCAGAAGTATTGTGGTGTTAGTAAAAAAAATTTCAATTTATTGAGTAACTTGCACTTGCGTACGTAAATAGTTGCTTAATTAGTAGTAGTGGCAATAAAAATTAAAAATATATCTTTTTTCCTTTCTAATTTGAAATAAAAATAGTGTGGTCAGATTAAAACAACTTCAAATTACAGAGACCTTGCAAAAAGTGCTAACACTAGCTGTCGTTCTAAATTTTCAACCAAAAGAAATTTTATCGAAATTATTTTATATTCATTTAAAAAAAAAACTCTCTGAAGTTCATGCCATAAAAATTCTTAAAGCATTCATGTTTCATAGAGAAAAAATTTCCTTTGTGGTCTTGAGAGACAAAGCAAATATTGCCGGTCACTCACTTTTGTTCAATGATTATAAATGTGTTGGTTATTTGTTATCCATTCTCAATTTATTTATTTACTCTCTTCTTTTTTCATTTTTCCGCTCATTTACTCGGAATTTTTTCTCGCTATTATTAATGCCTTTTACGTTTATTACTCCCTCTTCTATAATTTTTAGCACTTATCTATTTATTTTTTTCGTTTTTATGCTTCAGTAGTAACAGTCTTCTTCCTAAATCAATTTATTTAATGGTATTAACAGAATGAATGAAAAAAATAGACGAACAGCAACAATAGCTAAAATAAGTCTTTATTATTTGTACTCACAAAGAGAAACTCGCACACGCACTCAGCTTTATATTAGCACAAACACATGTGCACACACTCAAGTACTTACAGTTACAAACATTGGTATACGTCTGTCTGTGTCTGTATTAAAAACATCATTTGTCTCAACATCCCCACTTGTCTGAGAGGTACTTAAATACAATCACACACATTTATCTAATACGGCATAAGACATACTTGTATTATTTTTGATGCGAATTTTTTGATTTCACATTTTCTTTTGTACTCCATTCTATTTGATGTTTGTAGTTTTATTTTCTGCAAATACCTGACAGCCAGCCAGTCAGCCAGGCACTTGTTTTTCAGCAGTGATAATAATGGTTATTGAAGCGATCAAGGGAAACTTTATTTAATTTACAGTAGAACATATAGCGTGTGTGAGCAATATGTATTAAGTGGTAGATATTTGTACAGAGTTCACTGGTTACTGCAGGAAAACAAGAGTTTAGCACAAGTAATGTATTGATTGAGAGAACGACTGAATTCGTTCGTTTGCTCTAGAAATCAACTAAGAATTAAACAACATACTTTTAAGGAGTTTAAGCTTTAAATTAAACAAAAGGAGAAACATAGATATAAAGGTAAATGAAAATTAAAGCTATGAGCTGTTGAGGTAAATTGTAGTGAATTTAAAACAGTTAGTTTGCCCCCAGCTTAAAGGTGTTCAATATACATTTTACTGTAAATTTTAATATTCTGGTATTCAATAATAATATTTTGGTATTCAATAATATTTTGCTATTCAATATATATTTTTCCGGCTTTCTTTAATCGAAAAGTCATTGGTGTGTTTCTGCAAACTGCCCAATTATGGGGAAAACTCCACCCTTGTTATGAATAAAATTCCTCCCATCTGGTTAAGCGAACATAATTCGCTCAAGAAACTAAAGTTTTGTAAGTCACAGAAAATTTTTTTTGTTTGGTGTTCGCATAAATAAACTAAATAGTACTATATTTTCACACTGCTCAGACAATCGCACACTCATTACATTTTTATATGTGTTCAAAAAATTAAAATTATAAATAAATGTTTTCCTTTGCTCTGACAAGCCAAATAAATTTTGCTTATAAACAAATAAAACTATTTTTAGAAAAAAGTCCTTAACAATTTTTCGTATTTCATTTGATCAAAATAAAACAACTCACACAAGCTTTCAGTGAGAAAAAAAGTTTTATTTTTACCCATCTCACGTGGAAAACGCAAACAACAACCGCACGCCCTTTTGCTATAAAAGAATTACACATAAGCTCTCAACACTACAAAGATTTTATTTCGATTGATAAAAGAACGATCTGTAAGATTTGACAGCGTCATCCATCAATAACTACACAAAGAAATTGATACAAAACAATATTAAAAAAGAACTTTTAGTAAATGCAATATAAAAACCCCAAATTGAAAGCAATCAATATAAAGCATACAAAACTACACCCACACACACAAAAAGTGAAAAAGAATAATGAATTTCTGCTGGAGATTATTAAACAATAAAGCACAAACAAAAATAATGTTTCGGTATTAGGTATTGGAAAAAAGTAACCCAAAGTCATTTATATTTATAAATTCTTTAGAAAAAATGAAGCAAAAAATAAAAAAGAAAAATATGGCTGTAGCCGCAAAAAAACTACCATACAAAAACTAAATACTTTGGCGGCGGTATAAGCAAAGGTTAATTTTCATAATGGTCAGATATCTTAAAAGAAAATGGAAAAGTAGATGTTTGTTGGAAATATTTGATTATTGTTTTGGTTCAATTGTGTAGTTTATAGATTAGCTCTACACCACTAACTTGATTTTCATAAAATCGTAATGATTTAGTGACATGTAAGCAAATATTTGTAGATATTTTACCCAAAAGCGTGACCACTATTGGTTTACTTTTGTATAGGTCAGGTACAGCAATTTAAGCAACTAAAAAGAAATATATATTCAAACAAACATCGCCAGAAGGAAAAGAAAACATGTAAAGCCAATTAAAATAAACTTTAAGATTATGATTGCTCAATAGCGAAATAAAGAATAAAAACCAAATAAAAACGCCACAAAAGAACAAAAAAAGTTACAAATACTTCACAAAAGTATACCTTAAGGTTATGTTTGCTCAATGAGGAAATTAAAATCAACTAAAATGCATAAGCATTCACAAAAGTACAATAACAAGAGCCAACAAAAAAAGGAAAAAACGTAAGAACGATTAAACTCACAAAAGCATATTTTAAGGTTATGTTTACTCACTGAGCCACCACACAATATAATGCCAAAATAATATGATATTACTAAAACGTTGCAATAGGAACTACAAATTTGATGTAAATTTCATATATGCTCGTTAAGCAAACATAACCTTAAAATATGCTCTTGTAAAATTTTAAATTCATATGCTTTTTCACTTCTTCTTTTTTATCGTTTTTGTATTCTATTGCCTCTATAAGAATGCTAATAAACATAGTTAAAGCTAACTAATACTAATTTTCTCTTTGAAATGTTTTAAGGTTGGAAACTATTCCAGGAGGAAGAAAAGATTTTTCTATTTGGTTTCCTTATCATTTTCATGTAGTTAGACTTATTAATTTTAACAATAAGGAAAACTCCTAAAATCAAGGAGAAAACTTTTTTTTAATTCAGTTTCCTTGTGAAGGTGAAACAGCCATGATATATTCCCCAGTCTATAGGTATTGAACTTTACTTTTCTTGGCTTGTGTAAAAATGTTCATCATTGTTATATTACCATAAAAACAAAAATCCTTCTCTATCCAAGCCCCATAAAACAATTGGCAAATTAATTTCGTGTCATTGATTCCTCATTTCCTGCTAGAACGTTTTAATCATATTAAATGATGAGTTTTTCTTTATTAATCTTTCTTAATTCAGAGAAAATAGCATTCAAATAAGAGACCGATAACGTAGTAATTAATTAATTAATTTTAATTATGCAACTCTTTTATAATTCCTTTTTCTGTGGCTTCGAAACAGCTGGTTGTCCCCTAGCTAAAGATTTTTGGCGTTTTCTTTATGTTGTTTAATTAGTATGGGTTATAATAATAATAATAATATAGGACGAAGTTTGGCCCAATGAAAGTAATACAAAATAAATATAACAAAATAGTTCACACTAGAAACATGCAGTGACTACTTTCAATCTCATAAGCAAACCATATTTAATTTTTTTATGCAAAAGCTACACTCTATCAAGTTCAAAATGGATTTCATCAAAATTCCAGTTGCACTAATTTTATTAGCATTTCTCTTATTCAAAGTAATACACTAGACACTGTACAACATAATAGCGGCAATATGTGCATCATAAACAACGAAATGCTCATTAAGATAAATTAAATGATGATGAGATAATAAAACTCTTTCATAATAGCAACATAAAGGCACATGATGTTGCAATCAGAAAATCTGCAAAGGATAGCTTTTTAAATAAATAAAAGCAAGTGCTTCAGAAAAAAAAATAATGTGCAATTTGAAAAAAGAAAAGAAAATAGCGAAATATTTGCAAAGCAACATGCAGGCTATAAAGTGAGTAACATATTTTAGGGCCAATTTCCCAATTATTAATGTGAGCTATTATTTTCTTGTTATCAAAGTTGAGTTTCAATAACATTTACAGCATTCTAAGCCGGATAAGCAGTAAAAGAAATCATATAAAAATTGCATTAAAAAACAGGCTTTTGTAGAGACATTCATGAGGTGTTTAAGAATCTTAAGCACATAAAAGAATTATGATGACTAAAAAAGGTGAATAATATTTTCATGCTTTATATTACGAACAGAAAACAAGTGCTACTGAATTTAGTACTTTTACTTGTTTTAATACATCTTCTTACAGATTTTGCTGCGCTAGCAAAGAATTTTTCATTTTGAATAAATAACACGTTTTTTATTCCCAGCAGTCAGTCATACTGCTCGGGTAGCAATTTATTTGCTACTGCTCTTGGCCCATAACAAAATCCCTTGCTAATAAGTTGGATCTATCTAATTCCTGCTACAGTGCAATTACCAGGACGGCCTGTGGGAGTTAAGGCTGCGGCTGGTAGTCCAAAATTCCAAGGAACCTCAGGCCTTTCACCAGTCCTGATGATGCCACCATACCAGTTCCTTACCAAGCAGCTTTTACTGCTTAGCAGCACTACCACGAACCCTTTTAGGGTTCCGAAGGCCATATGATCACTTTGCTTGCCAACGATACCTTACATGCAGCACACAGGCAGCACTTTTCAGTCAAGGAAGGCTTCTCAACTTATAAAAACAACTAATATAGGATCTCTGCCAAGAGGTCCTTAACAATTTCGCGTTTTCTGAGGAACAGAATTTTGGTTACCTAGACAAATGAGGTATCCTGCATACCACCTGCCCCTGTGTCACATCATCAAGCTGGAAGGATCAGCAAGAGGCATTATATACTGCCGGCAGGACATTCTCAGCAAGATTATTTACTACAAACAGCCAGTAATAAAGAGCTCATGTTCTAGAAAGACTAAGCGCTGCCGCTAAAACACAACAAGTAATATGACCTACATGCTGGCGATTGTTGGGGTGGTTATTGCAAAGTCATGGTGTGCTCTCCAGCCAACAAGTGTTTAACTTTTTTCCTGTCTTCTTTAAAAAACTTTAATTACTACAATTTAACCACAAAAAATCTTCTTCAATCCTAGGATTGAATAAAAAAAACCAATAAAGCAATTAGCAATTGGAAGTTATAAACACCTGACTAATAACTCAAATTAATGTTACACTTTGGTTTGCTGGCTGTGTGTATATACTTCATACACATGTTCACATCAGTTTTCCGGCCTCAAGTTCAATTACAAAGTATTTGGTGTGGTTATCGAACTTTTCTTAAATTGTATTTTAAAAAGTTGTCCGTTTCGTTTTAGTTTTTCCTAGTTTACTCAAATTTTATTTAAAATACTTTAAACGACAATGGACAAGTTTTCTCTTTATCAGTTTAAAGTTTGTAGGTTAAAAGACCGAAGCAGAAAATAAAAATAAAAAACGAAACTGGAACTTTTAAAACTTACATTCAACTCACATGTGCGGCAAAAGTTCGGCAAAGTTTTATTTTCCTTTTTGTGGTTGTTGTTGTTGTGTATTGATTTTAAAATTGTTTAAGTTTCATTTTTGTAATATTAAAAACTTTCTGCATGAGTGTGTGTGTGTGTGTGTGTGTATGTATGCAAAAGGATATTTCATGTATAGAACATTTTCGAGGTCAGATAAGCTGAAAAGATTGATATAAGTACGGAAGGAAGGAAATGTGAAAAAACTTGTTGCGAAAAGTTAAGCATACAGAAGCTTTTTAGACATGGAATATATTTTGCAATATTTAAACAAATATTGCCAAAGTCTCGTTTCTGTGAAAACTATGTCAGAATTTCAGTAAAGTATTAAGGCCAAACAAAACATAGTTTTCTTGATCCATTATACAACAAAAGAACTCAAGCTTCTCGAGGCCGCCAGAACTCACTGGCTCTAAGTCTGATGGTAAAAATCATTCCAGTAAGAAATTTTACTACAAGTTTTGTATTTCTTCTTTAATTTATATTAAATTATAAGCAATAATTTGTAAAAAAAAAAGCCACTTGACATCAACTGGGTTAACCCGTTTATTTACGCATTTGCTTTGTACTTTTTTTCTAAAATGGCACTTTTAAGATTTCAGTGAAGAGAAAATGCCACCATAACCATAAATAAGTAAAAAAAAATAATAAAACAATGCCCATCGAAATTTTGGTTGCCATAAAAAATTAAAAATGTCGCCCTTTACTGTAGAAATGAAAACGACTTAAGTTTCTATGTAAGTTGAACAACCTTTTATAATAGTTAAGTGCAAACAACTAAATTAGATACTTGATGCTAACCACCAGGAGCCTGAATTAGTCCCAAAAGTTATCCAAATATCCTTGATAAACTTTTCATAGTTTTCATATTTTTTTTTACAACGTTCACAAAAAGTTTTAAATTAAACTACATTGACTTACAAGCCCATCATGAATATTCTAAATGAAAATAAATTTTTTTTTAGATGTTTCATGATTTTCTTGGAAACAAGAAACCACAAATTAGTGGCATCTCTTCGTTTTGTTTCACGGTCATCAAATACAGCTCACTGGGGTCCTGAGCGATTCTCTTTTTGCTTGTAGACATTTGATTGTTTACTGTTTTTACGTTTCTATGTGCAAGAGTTGTTTTCAATATCTGTGTTCTATAGCACATTTCCAAAAATATTTATAGGTGTGCATCTTTGTTTTTTATCAATAAAATTGATTTCTATAACAATTTTCTTGTGATTGCACTTTCACAAGTGTTTTTTTTTTTCAGTATATTCCATTAAGAAAGTTGAGGAAAATATTCGAAAAGAATTATTTTTTCTCAATTTACAATACTCACTTATTCACTCACTCTACTCTTTTCTCAAGAAACATTTTGTTCATAATGGGAGAAAAGGCAAAAGAGAAAAAACTCTCGCATAATTATCATGCTTGATGGGGCTGTTGTTTTTTTATGCACTTAAGAGATTTTACATAGATTTCTGTCTAATAACAAGGTTTTTTAAGTTTACCATTAATTAGGCGTTTGAGAAATGACTTGACTTGTAAGTTTTTTATCCGGTTATCAGGCTATATTTGTTGTCCTTAAATAAAAAAAAATTATCCAATACCGAACCTGAAACTTCTTACTAAACTACATCTTTTTATGCACAGTAAACACCTTGTTTGATGTAATTAAATTAAAAACCACAGGCTGCATAATTATCCAGAGAGTCAAGAACCATTCTCCTACAACAAGTATTTGTGGGAAAAACGTGACCACTGTTTTATTTTCGGACTGCATAGACCTGTTATATATTAATATATACGATTGTGTATGAACTTATGAGTAACTGTATAGAAAGTAATATAACAAGTATTTGTAGAAAAAAATGTAATCACTATTTCATTGCTGAACTGCATATACATGTTATATATTAATATATACGACTGTATGCGAACTGTACATCGATTCAAGACTCTTCCTTATACAACAAGTATTTGCGAAAAAAAATGTGACCACAATTTTATTGTCGAATTTCACAGGCATATTATATATATAAATATATATGACTGTATATGTTTATAGAACTTAATTGTTAGTTTGATTAAAAATTAGTTTGATTTTACAATCAAACAGCAAACCTAAATAAAGATTTGATTTGAAAAGATTTATTTAGTTATTGCTCATACAGAACTTTGCAGCATGTTCTTTTAAAGTATATTTTTGCTTCCTTTTTATTATAATTTCTAATCAACAGCATTATTCTTTGCATTTACACATGGACCTTTCGAAATAAAATCCTACTCGTATATAGTGGTCACGCTTTTTTCGTCAAATTTTAATTTAATGTAAACGTAGCTTAACACCCAACGAAAAAAAGGCACTTTTCTTCTTTTTGGCTTGAATAAATTTTTATTGTTTTCTTTCAATATCAACATTTTGTGTTGTAAGTAAAAAAAAATACCAAACTGCAATACAGACAGTTATTAAGGGTTTCGCAAACACCAATCAAACTTGACACACAAAATACAAAAAGAAAAGAAAACAAACAAGCAGAAAAAATTGACTGAAATATTCAAATGAATAAAAATCACATTTAAAAAACCACAAATTAAACAAAAAGGGTGAATCTTTCTATATATTTTTTATTATAGAAAATAAAACTGAAATAATAAATTCAACGCGAGCAGCAAGTTGCACAAAAAACATACAGAGACAGATTGAAGGACCCACCAACAAACCAGCCAAGCGACCGACAAGCAACAGCAATATGAAAAAAAAAAACACTTACACACACTTACACCCACATACAAAGAAACACCCCTTCTCTTAGAGATAACAGAATTCAACAGTTTATTTGAATGGGCTGGTGGTAACAAATTACAACAAAGACTACAACAATTTATGCAAAGCAAAAAAACAGGAGTAAATTACGTTACTTAACAGAGATTGTGAGTAGAAAAAAAGCCATAGAAAAATGTTTTTTTTTTTATGTATTTGTATAGGAAAAAAGAAAAATTGTGTGAATGAATGAAGCATGTCAAAGCAGGGGAGGTTTTACATTGATTGAATATTGAATGATTGAAATGGAAAGGAAAGGAAAGAAATTCTGAATGGCAGCAGTCAATATGAAATAGAATACAGTCAAGACAGCCACAGAAGCACTAAATGAGATGATGATTTCTTTAATTCCCTGCATGTTGTTTGCTCACTAATGGTGTCACACAAATAAATCCCTGAACTCGTATATGTCTGTAAGTGTGTGTGTGAGTGTGAGTGTGGTAAAGAGTACTTGATGTGGTAAAAGTGGCTTGATGTAAAAGAAACGAAGAAAAGCTAGAAAAGGCAAAACAGAAAAACAGCTAAATCAAGCACAGCAGAATAGCGAAAATAGAAGAAAAAAAAGTCGGTTAAGGTTGATTGCAGCAGCTATTGTTGCTGCTGCTCTGCTGCCGCATCCACTGTAGCAAGAAAAGTGTTGCTTGAAACAGGAAAATAGAAAATGATAATATTCTTTGCCAGATTTGTAAGAGACTGGTGCATTTAATTCATTTCCTTTTTTTGCTTTTAACTATAAGTCACTAAATTCTTTTCAATGTTATTTTTAAATGCAAATCAGCACTTAATTTAAGTGCGTTAGAGATTTTAAATATAAAAATAAAAATATGAACAAAGTGATTATTTATAATAACTGTCACGTAACTGGCATTAAAGAGAACAAAAAAATAAAAGAAACTAAAGTAATAACTACTAAAACGCCTTTAGCTTAAAATTGTAATTATTTTTAAAAAGAAATATGATATTCAAATTTTTCATTTTAGAGGATTGTTTTTGTTATTTGCAGTTTTTTTTCAGAATAAAACTTGTACAGCAACAATCTGGTAAAAAAAACAAATAAAATTTCCAACATTAGTTTAAAAAAAAAAAAATTTATCGTTTTTTTTGTTTAAATCTTAGAAAATCCATTTAAATGATAAACATTTTGTTTGATTAAGAATTTATTTTCTTTTTATTCGTCAACGGACCGGCTGCGAAGTAACTCTTGCATTGTAGAAAATTACTTTTTATTTATAAATAAACCCAAAATTATACAAATTCTTTGTTAAATCAAAAAAAAACTAAATTTTGTGTTGTGCTATCTTAAGCTCCGCTTCTTGATTTTAGATAGAAATTCAAAAAGTGATGAATTCATTTAACCATAACAGTTTTGGCTCATATGGGCTTCTTTTAGGAAAAAAATTCCGCATGAGGAGCAGATTGCTTGTAATTTTGAGTCTTCTTTAAACCGAATATGTCTGTATTTATTTTCACTATAATTTTTTGATATTTTTCTCTTCAAGTTTACTTCTCGCAATTCAAGCACAAAAACGTCATTAGCTGCAATGTCGATTCTAATGACTATTAATCTAGAAAAAACTACAAACTCTCTTTAATGCAAAACTTTCCACAATTCTCTGTTCTTGCAACTGAACAAGTAAACAGCTTAAATTATCACAGGTCATGCATTATGATGATGTGATTTTTGTTATGATATGTTTTTTATTTAACAGTCTTTTTTAACCTCTAAGCAAAAACTTAATGATGACAATTACAACATTTGATACTGTTTTAATTATGATATAATAACCGGAAGCACAATATGATAATTAGAGAAATTCATGAAATATCTTTGATTTATTTCAAAAAGATTATACACAAAGTAAAGGGTACTTAGTTTAATTGTGTACATGACAGAAAGATTGAAATTAATTAAGACAATAATGGCTGCTATAAATTTTAAGTGAAATAAAAAACAAATGAATTATTGTTACAGAATTTGAGATCATTAATTTAAATTTAAAAACATATATTAAGAGAATTTATAAAATGCTTAAAAGGACACTCTTCTCTGTGGCAGTTGCTGAAGTCTGATTTAAGTAGACAGATTCATAATTTCTAGAGCTAGGCTGGCACCCTCAAAATAGAAGTGTTAAAAAATAGTATTTGGAGACTTTCGGGAAAAAAAACTTGGTCACGGTATTAAATTTCTAAATCCTGAGTCCGTAAATTCGAACCCAAACCCTACAAAATAATTAACAATTATACTGTATTTTCTAAAATATTAAAACGGAAGTATTTAGAGAAGAAGACTACAAACCGCCCTGCATTTGCAGATTTGTCAAAATGTTTGTCTGAAAGTTGTAATTTGACAGATATTGCATACCATAGAACTGCGTAGAAAACCCCCGCTGTGTATGACATGTTTCTAAGTTCCACTACAAAGTCAAATAATTGTTTAAACTGTTTTAGTATCATTTTTAGTACAATTTTATTTTTTAGCTACTGACAGAAAAATTATATTTTAAGAAATTTCAAATTTTTTATGTCTAGGAACCCACAATAAATCAAAACTCATAAATATTTATTTATAAGGCTGCATATAATAGAGTTTTCTTTGCGAATAAGGTGACTTGAGCCATTTCTGGAACTCTTTACTCGATAAAGCAAATTACTTTATAAATCGATTGCGTGCTTTTTGAAAATCGAAATTGCAGTCTTAAGAGAAAATTAAAAGACATATTGATGATGCTCATTGCAAAAATACTCATACGCGCAAGAGCCTTAAATCAATTCAAGAGAAATGCTCACTACATTTTTGAGTACCAATATCATTGTGGCGTATGATGAATACGAAACATTTAACAATAAAATTCTGTTTCGGTCAAGAAATGTCATCTGATATTGAGGTTTATTAAAATTTGAATAATAATTACAAACACTTCTTCGGAGTGATCCATTTTGGCACAAAATGTAGCTTAATTCTTACACGTAAATTGAAGAAAATTCCAGGTATAAATCTGCACAGAGCGGATGTAACATATTTTTATTTTACATTTGGTAGCCCCTATAGAAATATTTTAATTAAAACGTATGTTTCTGACGCACCCCAAGATAATTTAAAGTTGCTCAAAAACATTTCGAGTAACAAGTCTTTTTGGAAATAAGGGTGGTAGTAAAAACAAATTTTATTTAATTTCCTGTACAAATTATTACGAAATTTTCCTTTTAGTAAGTTTTGACAACAAATAAAAAATTAGATGTATTTTTTCTGTTTATATTTAAAACTGAAAATTTTTAAAACAGAAAAAGAAAGTTTTACTTTGGGTTTGAGAACAGACCTTGATAATTGTTTTGTCTCTTGGTCAGTCATCTATACCGCCGACATTTTGTTGATGCTACACAATCCGTTAGTAGAATAAGCAATTTAAAGGAATGTTTGATACCTTACTATAAATTCGATTGTTAAAATAAACACAACGAGAGTCACAAATGTTCAAACAAACTTTAAGCACAAAACCATTGTACCATATTGCAATAATTTTACTTTTCTTCACAAGTTAATACCTTTCAATTGGATTTTAAAGCAAACAAATATTTACATTCATTTGTAAAATTTTTACTGACAAAATTTAATAAAATGCCAACATGAAAGGTTTCTCCACAAAACCTGAAGTTGTAAGAACATCTGTGGATTTTCCTATATTTTAGTTTAAAATATTCTTTTTTTATATAGTTTTTCTGTAAATATTAAATTTGCATAAAATTTCATAATTTTTTTTTTATTTTTTCATTAAAACTGAAAGCATATAAACATGAATTATATTCTTAAATATACAGACCAACAAAGTTTATTGGTTTGTTGGCAGAACAACATAATGACCTACATTGTTGATTACTGAAACAAAAAAAAAATAACAAGAAAAAAAGTAAACAAAATGCAAAAGCAAAAATATGTAAATTTAATAACAATTTCCACCGAGTATGGAAAAATGTCACAAAAAGTAAGTGGACAATATTAAAACTGCAGTTTGAACACAATGCGTACAAACCTCAAATATGGTTGGGTAAAATGATGAAAATAATAATAATGTAATATTCATATGACTTTGTTGTTCTTTTCAGAGAATTCATTTTAATTTTATTGGAATAATTTTTCATTCACATGGATGAATTCATAGTGCATGAAAGCAGCAAAATCATTACAAAATTATAATTTCACTTTTTTTAATTAATTAATTTTGAGAAAGCCAATAGAATGATGCTAAGACTTCCAACAATATGCTTACTTCTAAAAAATGTACGGTAAGTTGAAATTGATACTGTCAAGTTATTTTTAATAATTTAAATTATTAATTACTTCTGTTCAGTTTTACTTCCTTAAAATTGAAAAAAGATTTTTCTGTGTTAAAATTATACTTGAATATTGTTCAAAAGGGTATATAGTTCTTTTATGTACACATGTGTAAATTATATTTCTGAGATATTCATCATACGCCACGAAGCTATTTTTTTATAGAAAAATATGATTAGATTCCCATTAAGGATGTACATCGGGGCTCAAGTGTACGTAATAAAAGATTTGTTTTGAAAGATTAGGTATCTAGATGTGCAAATTATATTACTATAATATTCATCATACGCCACAAAGACTTTGTCTCTCGAAAAAGTATGCAACGGATTTTTCTTCAATGGATTCAAAGCTCATGTGTGTATGAGTATTTTTCTGTCCATTTGCAAATGCCGCTTCTAAGAAAGCAGTTTCAAAAATGTTTAAAAACTAATTTTTAACGTAAATGGGCGGCAATAGTAACCATTTGCCAATTTTGACAAAAAATGTGGCATGGACATAAATCATCTATGGTTATAGTTGGCGTTGTGTGCATTTAACTAAAAAATTCCTAAACAGAATGTTTGCCACATATATGTATATGTATATTAAGGAGGCATGTCCATTATTCAATTTTTGCAGAAAGTTATTATATTTCTCATTAAAAGTATTTTGTATTTAGCTAAATTTGAAATATTTTTCTAAAAACCTGCAATTTTTGTACCATGTTTATATGGAATAAAAGTACTGTGCCACGTTAAGTGAAAACTAATGCAACTTTTCATTGATTTTCAAGCCCTCCACTTACTCAGCGTACGTCATTAAATAGTGGCATGTATGCGTCATGCATATTTAAAAAAAAAATTTATTTTTAATTTTTTTAATACTCACTTTGTTCTTGTTTTTAACACCAACGCTTAATCCTTAATTTTATTAATAGTTTTATGTTGTTAAATTCGTTTTATATTTCAGTGAAATAAATATGGAACACTTTTTAATAAACAGGATTAAATGGATATTATATTTATTGAATAAATTGCTTTATTTTCATTGAATTTCTGATATTTTTGAAGGATATGCACAAATTTTATATGATAGAAAATTTATTTATATTTTGAGTTGCAAACAGTTTATTTTTCTTGTTTAAAAACATTCAGGAAATTTTTCAATTTTATGTTGTTATAATGACATTCTATGCCATGTTACATTAATGTGACAGACATCTCATGGTTTTGCTTAATTTTGCTTTTGCTCGGTTAAAATTCCTTTGTTTTTATGCATTGTGCTTTAATAAATTTGCTCTGAAACACAAACAAAACGACCATAAACAGTTGTGATGCTGGTGGTCTTGTTGTTTTTGTGTTTTATCTGTCGTTTTTAAATGTGCTCGAAAGTCGTTATTGTAGTTTGTGGACATGAGTTAAATACCCTTAAGTAATCCTTGATGTTAACAATAATGGCTGAGAGACTTAAAACGCCAGCAGTACACAGCACAAATACACCGTCCCTGTGCTAGAAAACTCAAGCAGTTATACAGTTTTCCAAATGGTAGAAAAAAATAAATTAAAACATTTTGTTAAAAGATTTTAAAGCGCTCACTTTGACAACAAGGTTTTTTCATAAACAACTGTATGTCCGGCACATCAAATATGTATACGAAGTGCAGCAAACACTTACAACAAACAGGCACGAAACTTTGGTTATACACACACACACATCAGAAATAAAAAGCAACAAAACTGCCTTGTCACTTCAGAACAACGACAATAAAATAAAACACTCACGATTATTGTTTTATGTCAACGAGTACAAACGAGTGTTTAGGGAAAAAAATCTGTTTTTGTGTAATTTAAATTTTGCTGTTTATTTTAGTCAATTCTTTAAATTTATTACCTTATTATAACACCCGGTCTTACACTTTTCAAGCAACTTGCATTAAAATTTATTTTTCTGAATTTCTGAAGCATCATTAACAAAATTTTTCTCAATATATTTTATGGGATTTAATCAGTATGGCAACACTGCTGCGCGCGTCAACAAATACACCGTCATTATTTTATATACATAACACTCCGGCGGATGAGCTTAAACTAAATTTGTAGGTAAAACTTTTACTAACGCAAGGACATCGTGTGTATTTAAACACACACACACTCACCTAGATTCAACTCACTCTCTTACTCATATTCTATAAAATGTACAACTCAGCCAGAAACTTAACATAAATTTATTTTTAAAAGAGAAACACAGAAGCTTTTGCAAGCTCGCACACATAAAAAGCTTTTTTCTAAACTCCAATTTAAAAGTCTCCACTGGAAAGTAATATTATGCACCTTAACCTTAAGTGAACATTAACAATTTTTTTAAGATTAATTCTCATTGCTGAATTTATTTTATTGTATGGATGCTCAAACCATGTTCATGCATTTGAGAGAATTCTTTGATAGAGCGGTAAAATTTTCTGTTATAACTGTCTTCAACATTGAAAGATGTTATCCAAATTTTCTAAAGCCCGCTAAGGTAACTAACGTTTATCATATAGTTCGGCAATCTGGCTAAATTAATATTTAAGAATCATGTCCTTTAGAGAATAGAAACAACATTCCAATCAAAAGAGAAAGAGCTTAGGTAGTAGGATGGCTAAAAGATGTTGCTTAAAAACAGTATACAATTAGTCATGGCCTGGGTTCGAAGCAAATTTAAGTGCTGATGAGCACCGTAGTGGCCGTAAAACAGCCATATTATGCCAAAAAATATTCAGCTTTACTTTTCTTGTCTGTATCACAAAAAAAATCTTTCTCAATTTTGATGAAGTACAAATCAAACTAGAAAGAAATTATTAATAATTGTAAGTCATAAAGTTCACAATAATGTTAAATTAATGCATCAATGAAAACAATTTTTAATAACAAAGACGCACAAATGGTATCAAAATATTTCAAATACCGTCCAAAGTCCAAAGTAAATTAAATGAAAAATGACCTGAAGCCCAACAAACTAAAGAAAAAATTTTCTATGAAAAATTCATACTGAAATGTATTTCAACAACATTTTATTTTCTATCACCAGGGCTAATTTTTATATTGCTAAGTTTAATAATAATCTTAATATTAATTTGTTTTACGAATTTTTGTTTTCAACACTATAAAATAACAATTCATCAACAATTTTTATACAATTTGTATTGACATATTGAGAATAAAAAAATAAGCTTGAATAATTTATCACAAAAGAAAAATTACTTTCCACTCAAGACATCAATATATTAATTTAAACCTTAAATATGCCTCAAAAAACTTTTAAATTTGCAGATAAAATTGAAGCTAAACCAGCAAAATTTTCATTAATTCATTATAAAATTACACGAAACCAACCTTTGCAGTCTGTGCTTAACATTGAATAGAGAAAACTGTTATTTTGAGAAGAGAATTTCACATGAGCATTCTTACACTCACACTTTCTCATTTAACATGTTTGTTAAATGAGAAAGTGAGAGATATTCGTGTTATGAACTGATTGTAGTATAACAGATAAGAAATACAATAACAAAGCATTAAAGTGTGTATGTGAATGTGTAAGCGTATATTATTAAAGTGCATTACATGCACATTAGTACAAATGGTTTGCTGAAACAAAAAGAAGCCAAGAAATAAATGACAAATTGAAATGGAAGTGAAAGGTTTAAACATCATTGCAATAAAATATTGCATATTTACCATAAACTGAGCTGGAAGACAGGTTGGTTGATGACGAGTATGGTGGACGAAAACAAAAAAAAAACATAACAAGTTGCTCCGCTGCCTAAAAGATATCAATTATAGCATTTAAAATCTTCATTCACTTCACGTATGAAATTTTTCTAAAAAAATTCAGTTTTAGCTTAGCGTTTCATAAGATTGTGCTAAAAAACTCACAAACCCTTCGAGAATCAACCACCTCAAACTTTGTCAAACTCGGTGCATAGACACGCCCACTTCACATTAAGTTTTAGCTAAAAATCCTTGAATTTTTCTAGATGCCTTTGTTGTAAACTTTGTCACATTTGATGCAAGTACACATCCGCTATTGATACAAACCCACCTCATGTACTCAATTTTTTTTCAAAATCTTACTTTTAAGACGAGTTTTTTTAATGAAACTCGCAATTTGTAAAAATTCATAAATGGTTTTTAAATTATTCACTCAAGTTAAGTTTTATTAAACTTTCGTGAGACATTAATGGAGGTTCATTATTGATTCACTATTAAAACACATTAACTTGACTAATTTTTAGTACATATTTTATTTAGCTATTAAGATCCTGATATTAAAAATTCTATGACTTATCATTTTCTTTCATCCAAAATTTTACCAAACTAAAAAGAGCCACAAGAGTCTTGCACACAAATGCATGGGATATTTTTTAATTTAGAAAAAAATCATTCTAAGGGTCACCATACTTGTTTTCACAGGAAGAAAGATACTAAAGAAAAAAATGTTTTAAAGTAAAATAAACAAAAACTCATCTGTTTTGTTTGACTTGAGTTAATAACATTAAAACAAAACGGGAATAAATTGTTAAAAAAAACATTCCAAATATCAGTTTACACAAAAGATTTCTTTTTATGACGATATAATACCAAATGGCCATAATTGCAAAACATCATCGGTGATGTAAAAATAAACGGTTTTGCTAAAATTTGAGCTACTTATGTTGTCTGCCGAAGAGTGGGCAATAACATATCGAGCTAGTCGACTAATATGAGGGCAAATTATACTGAATCAATACCAGTCAATAGTTGTCTGATTAGTTTCTCTTATAGCTTTTGATTAAAATGTTAAACCGCGTTTTTAGGGTTCCGTACGCAAAGAGTGAAAATGGAACCCTTTCAGCGAGACTTCAGTGTCCAACCGGCTTTCGTCCATCACTCCAATTTTCCAAGCATTAAGAGCTAGAGAGCTGAACTTTTCATAGGACATGTGGTTACCCAGCCGATAACTAACTGAATACTAAATTTCAAACTAATATCGCAATTTTATAACGCTTTCATTTAACCCAGGGTCTTAGAAGATAAGAATCTGCACTTTATAGAGGACATTTGCACAAACAAAAAAATCCCTTAAAAACATTTCCAAGAATTTTCCCTTCATTGCCAACCTGTCCAACTGGGTTATCAGCATGGCTGGTTGACTGCGTGTGTTATTTTCTACAACGACAAAAATAATAATAAATAAAAAGAATCTATTTAAACAATTGACTGGAATATTTATATTTTACTACTGTAACAATTGCTGCAAACAAAAAGGACAACAACAGAGCAGCGACAAACGTGCACCCACCATTTTATTTAAAAAAAAGTTTCATAAAATTGAGAACAAAAAATGTAACTTTTGAAACAATGCAAAATAAAGAGACATTTTTTTCCAAATAGAATCAAATAAATATTAAAGTAAACAAAAAAAAATTTAGCAACGAATTGAGTGTATGGTAGCAAAACAATGACCAAACAAAAAATGCAATTGAATTGAAATAAATATACGAATACATTTTTTTTATATAAAAATAGACTTGGACTATGTCATTTTGTTTAGCTTTTTAAACTTCTACAGGGCAATATGGCAATAAAATTTTTAAAACAAACAAAAATGAAGAAGTCGCCAAAAAGTTTTATTTTTATAACCAACAGAGAAGAAGTAACCAAATCTCCAAGGCCAGGCAGGCAGAAAGGATTTGGTGACAAAGCTTAGATATAGGACAAGCACGAATACATACTAGAAGGAGAATAGTTTAAGGATTGACTAAAAGTGATAAAACAGTTCAGTAGAGTGTTAACACAGGCCATCGAAAGGTAATATAGATATGAACTCTAAATAATGCTCAACTAATTCTTTTTGGTATTCATAAAAAATAAAACATTGTTGAAACACATTTTACAAAAAAAATTTTCATATAAAAATTGTTCTAAAATGTATTTGAGCAACGTTTTATTTTTTATGAATACCGGTGAAAATATTTAATTTAGATTTACGCAGTTGTCATTTTTTCGGTTCTCTTCTTGGTGAAAAATTTTCTACTTTATTTTTCAAGTCAAATATGCTTTTATTATGCAAATAAAATTAAAAGTATATAATAACACTAATTAACAAAAATAATTTTGTCTATGTTCACCTATCATATTTTTTGAAGCATTATGGTCTCTTAACAAAAAACAGCATTTTATATATCATTCTATTACAGTTAAATTTTTGTTTTTTTTTTAAGAAAAAAAAAATTACTTAGTAATACACATTTGAACATTCTGCTGCAGACCTCTAGTGACGGCTTTGAAGTGATGAATTAGATTTTATTACACTAGGTAATGAATGAAAATAATGTAGGACTATGCAAACTTTAAACTGCTTAAATATGAGTTTTTAGTTTGACCATTATTTTTGGCACTAAAAAAAATAAAGAATAAGTTTCGTTATAACCCATTTACATTAACACGAAATTTCCTATATTCAATTTGAAATTTACACAAAATTTAGTTGCTTTACGCTCTATTCTTTTGACATTAGAAAGATTTCATTTTCATAGCAAAAGATATTTTATAAAATTCTGCGTTCCCGTTTTAGCATTGTTACAGCGGGAATTCAAATCTTTGCTTGGGTTAAAGAATGAAAATTTTATTTAAAAAAAAATGTCGAATGCTTTATTAGCACTTTCTGTTAAGAATTTTTTTTTTAATTTGTTTAGTGCAACAAATTGAAATACGTCATTTTAAATTTTTGGGTTGAAAACATTTTAACATGAATTAGAACTCATTCGCCTCCCCCAGGCGTATGAGTAATGAATACAGAATAACGAATGAATTTTGCTCTTTGTCTTGCTTATATCAAATGTGTGAGAACACTTATTTATACCAACTTATAATGTTAAAGAATTCAGTCACTTCAGTAATCAGTATTCAGAACACTTTATGTTTCGCATCAGTTTTTCGAGAGCACTGCATATCACCTGAAACTTAAAAAGAAAAACAAAACCGTTATATCGGATTTTTGGATCGACTTTTCCTTTATTTATGTTGTCAACACAAATTTTTTCTTTAGGTGTACATTCATTTGATTACTGTAGTGGCAATAAGCATTTTCTTATTCTTAAATTGTACAAGTATTATTTACAAGAAAACTCATCCATTTTCGTTTGTTTAGTTTCATGAGTAGATTTACTATTTCTTATTTTTTTTTTATTTTTAGTATTCTTGTTTATTCTTCCTTTTTTTATTTGCGTTGTCGTTTGGCTTAGTTTTTTTTTTAGCTATTGTTTGTGTCGTTGTTTTGCTATTAAATTGAAATCTTTTTAGTTTGATGTTGATCGATGCAAATTGATAGCACGTTTCAAACGAAACAAAAAAGAAACGTGCAGAAAACAATGAAACAAAAAGAAAACCAACAAATCAGTGCAAGAATGTAAGACAAACTATTGAAAGGAAAAAACTATTTATAACAACATCAATTTAATTTGATAAAACAACATTTGAATTTATAAATATGAAAATGAATTCCTTTACAGGAAAATGAAATAAGCACCTAAGTGCAATAAGATAAAACTCTTTGAGAAATTCACTCAAAAAGAGAGGGAGTGAGAGAGAGATAGGCAGAGATGCTGGGGACAAGAGTATTTTATACAAAGAGATATCATAAAAATATCTTTAATATAAGCAAAAATTTATTAAATATTTTAAAATTTTAAATATTTAAAAATATTAAATTTATTAAATATTAAGGATTATTATTACAACTTGCCATTAATAGAAAGCAGGATATTATTGGCAGATAAACAATTTTTCGCTGTTATAAAATGAAGGGTAAATTATCAGAAGTGGTAAATTATCAGAGCAGTAAATTTTCAGAACAATAACCCAAGTCAACACTAGTTTTGCTGCCAAGCAACTGTATATATATTTTTTAATCTGAAACTTCTGATTACAAAAATTTGGATTTGTTACATGTAGTTATCTAGTATTTTGGTTTTGTGCACATACATATGAAAAGAGTGATTTTTATCATTATTATTTTCATACAAATTTTCTTTTTTGTGACTTTTGTGAATGATGAGCAGAGAAGAGGTTGCCTATCGTTGCCTTCCCCAACAGTAGTCAGACATCATGTAGCTTTCCCATTAGCCTTGGTAACTCTCATCTACAGTTTTCAGATCCTGCTGAAACCATTCGTTCTGCCCATCGCTACAAGATCCGAGATTGTCTGGGAATTGGTTGAGATGCCTATGAAGGTTGTGCACTTCAATAGACAGGATGCGTCCCAAGTTGCTGAGGCTATCTAGCATATCAACATTTTCGCAGTAGTTGCTTGACTTGTAATTTTCCACAAAGTTTTTAATAAACTAATCAAGAAGTACAAACAGACCGTTGAGAAACTGGAATTTTTAATTCATATTTTTATTTGTGGCACATCAAAAGCTCCTGCTTTTATCATCTTTTAACTTAGTCCTGGAAATTTTTTCATTATATAAAAAAACACGGCCATTTAAAACTAAAGGAACTGCATCAATATTTTTCAAATATTTTTTCATCATGCCAAATGCTATCGAAAAATCATTGGCACTAGCCAAATGGACCCACTTTAATCTTCAATGTCCTTTTCGGGACACCGTTGTTTACACATTTTATATCAGCAAAACAAAAGCATACACTCTATTTTATTTGCCAAACGATAAAATTGGCACCACTTAATAAATAGATATTTATTAGTTTATAATATTTATTGTGAGAACTAAACATTTATTGCAATTTGACGAGTAGCGCCAGCAACATGTACATTCATCATTGTTTTCCTTTCAGCAGTTTATTTTATTTAACACAGAAAACACTTTATACCAATAAATCTTAACAGCTAAAAATGAAATAAAATAAAAAAAACTTCAATAAGAAAATTTTAAAAGTTTCAACAATACGGGTGAAATTCTTTAAGTTGCACATCAAACGAAACAGCTGATACGAATGTTGATGCTGCTGCTGCCGCTGCTACTGATACTGTTACTGATGTTGTTGCACCGTTTGCACTACATCAACATGATGAACGACCTCGTAAAAGAATTCAACAAAATGTATGATTGCAAGTTGTTGCTTTTGTTGTGAAAATATACCATCCATTTTCTTATTGTTGCTGCTATTATTGTATCTTGCTGTTTATGTGACAGCAAAAATTCCATTCTTTTCCATAAACTAATAAAAGAAACAAACAAAATTGTAGAAAATTGCAAGAAATCTTTGAGACAGAAGAAAAATATTCACCATGGTGGATGGATTGCAAGGAATTTGCAATAGAAAAAAATCATTTCTTAACATATCTAGATAAAGTATTACAAAGTCAATGGATACCAAACAAAAAGAAAATAGAAAACACGCTGACGTATAACTAAACTAAAGTAACGATTTTTGTTTTGTTTTTCTATCAATATTAAAAAACTTTTAAGCAAATGAAAAAGCAAAAATTTCTCAGAAATATCAAAGAACAAGAATGACTAAGAATTTCACTAAAAGCCAAGAAAAAATTCTCCATATTGCAAGAAATGTCCTCACCGTCACTTTGAGCTAGAAGCAAAGAAGGCGACCACATATTTGTGGGGGACAGAAAAGCAGTAAAGCTGACTGCGTTATCATGTTGTTTCGTGTGTTTTGTTTTCTTACTTGACTGCCTTATCATGTTTGCAAGTCAACAGGGTTGTCAGCAAGTTGAATTTTATTTATAAACTAATAAATTTATTTGACCCCTTTTCTTAATTTAACGTTATTTTATTATTCGAGTTAAAGGTGTTTCCATTTATTTATTGCTTATTGCTCAGATAATTGGTAATTGCAAACAACTGGAAGGACCATTTTAGCTTGAACAATAATATAATACTCATTTTATGAGTGCTTATCAGTCGCAGCCTTATTTTTTTGCCACATCCTTGATTTTAAAATACAAAACTAAAAAAGAATGGTAACGAATTTGTTAAACTCTTTTTTTGTTTTCTAATAACTTTTCGCTGTTTTATTCTTAAAACAATTCATCATATTAAATAATCGTTGTATGATTAAAATCACTATAAGTTTCACATTTTGTTTTTTTTTTTTCTTACTCTTACAATAATTCGCTTTTTATCAAACATGCTCATTTTAAAATAATTATACGCTTAACTTTATGTTAATAACAAAAGATAATTATAATAAATAAATTATAATAATAAACTAAATGTATATTTACACACAAACAGCTATTAAATTTAACAATTCCTACAAATTTTAGCCTGAAGTTTTTATTAACCACAGAGTTGGTTAAACAGAACTATATCAATTAAAAATTTTAATTGCTATTATTATTATTATTTCAAATTTGCTGTTTTATGTTCATTGTTTCGTTTAAAATTTTAACATCTTTAGCTGGTATGTCGATTACATGAAGGGAAGGAGGGATTGGTTTCTATTTTCAAGCCTCGTAAGAAAGGCCTTATGGAAATGTTGAGCAAAAAAAGAAAGCCGCCAAATTTAGGGTTGCTAGAAATTTCGAGTTGCTAAAGAAGAACTACAAATTTCGACTGCATTATCGTGTTGTCGCCTGTATTGCTTGATATCACCCCACTGCCATATCATTTTAACAATTTATTTTTAGCTCAGTTACTGTACACAATTGAGCCAAGAATTTTGATCTCATTTACATTTAAATTTAAAATTGACATATTTATAGTGCGCTAAGAATTATGGACGTGTACTTGTGTACTGCCCTCTGATTGCACAGAAACAACTTGTTGTTTTCTTTCACGCTCAACGTATTTGATTGCCGAGGTGCAAAAACGTGCGATTTTAAAATTGACGGCAGCAGCAAAAACGTTCGTTTTCAAATTAAGCCCAACTCTCAATAATTCGTTTAATCACGAGCGCCGTAATTCGGCCCCTGCTCCAAATGCCAAAAATAAGTCTGTTGATCTGTGATACTATGATTTTTATTTATTTTTATATTTTTCTTCCTTCCATATTGTGTTTTGTTTTGTATGTATTTATAGGTCTATTCAGAAAATCCCAATAATTTAAATCACATGTGTTCCAGGAACAAATTAAATCAGAAACTGAGCTGTTGGGGATTTACTCAGTACTAAATTAGTGCCTGTCAGAGTCACGTCACTTGTCCGGGACGCAGGCAAACGCTGTTATATACTCTGTGCGTCACTTAAATGACAGTTTTTCACTGGGGTTCATTTTACAAGTCACAGAAAGTCAGGATTGCTTTGAAAAGCAACAAAATTATCACCTGGTTTTTTGACAGTGACCATCATTGTGGTAGTTTGTGACTGTAAGCATCAGTTCATAACATGTTTGAAACTTTACACTAAGCTGGATTTGTAATTACAATTCTATCGTATGGAGTTAATCACATTTTTGGTTCATGAAATCGCAAGATTTGTAGACACGTGATTTCCAGAACAGGCGTGTATGTATATAAGTATTTAGATTTTCTCAATTTTTCAGTATTATTTCTCCAATTTTTTTTTTTTTAATTTTCTCTTTCTGAAACTAAAGTTTCTCAATTTCATTTGAAAACTTCTCAATGTTAAATTAGAACTTCTCAATTTCATTTGAAATTGTTTGATATTAATAATAAATATTTATTAAATTTTCCTGGGGCCAAATCGTCGCATACGTGATCGAACGAATTTTGTTGACTGGGCCTTGTGGTTGTTGTTCATTTTGTTTTTGTTTTATATCATCTTTACTCGATTGTTCATTCGACATCGAATACAACAATTCGGCTCCTGATTTCTAATGAAAATTTTTATTGTTGACTAAATATTTTCTGCATTTTAATTCGAAATCATGTAGAGCAGCAAAATAAAATATTACAGCTCTTTTTCTTCATAAAACCACCAAACTGTAAATAATATCCCTCCTCCCTCCAACAAAACCAATAGACTTTCCATCAACAAAATTTTGTACTTCTGTTAAGCAGTGTTATTTATGCTGAGAGTAAAACTTTAAGAGAGTACTGTTTTCTGTCACACTAAACTTTGATAGTTTAAAAGAATTTGTCTTTAAATATATTTTGTTACATAAATTAGAATCATGTTTTTTTCTCAATAAAACAAACTTACATACATACATCTATATATATGTATATGTCTCAACTTATAAACATTGCTTATAAATAATAATTTATTTACTAATTTTTGATATATGTATAATTTTAATTCTCTTGTTAATTTTATTTTAGAGATTATCACAATGAAATCATCACTTGATTTTTTTGATTTACCATATTATAATAAAAAACTATAGATTTATAGTGAATCTTATAAAATAAATAATTTTTATACATTTTTTTTCTAGCTATTAAATGGCTGTTGTTGTACTTAAAATTTAAACTTAAACTAAAACACAATTTAAACTAATTTATTTGTCACATTCCAAGTGTATGGTCAAGTGGGTTTTCATTTAGAAATTTTTGTTCATTTTTTGTTTTCTTTTTGACAGGTAAATTTTTTTACAATATAATAAAAATTTAATTTATCACAAATAAGTTACGTCCGCAAAATAATTTAATTTAAAAGTATTTGTTAATTTTTGTGGTAAAATACGGAAACAAAAACCAATCAAATGTTTTATGAAAACATCAGAACGGTTTTAAATAATTTTAAATTAATATTCTGAATTTTGTAATTTTTGAAGACCATCACCAGTGATCCATGTCTCTTATGCGATTTATAGGAGGATTTCTGGAAAAGAGAAAAGAAAATTTGTTACATACATACATATAATAATTAAAATACAAAGAAAATAAATCATAAAAAGAAGAAAATTTCAAAACTTAAGTCAGAGTACTACAAAATATTACCGCATAAACTATTATTACTTAAAATAAAAATTATCAGCAAAAACTTACGGCAACATTCTCGACAAAGCATGTTTATGTAGCGGCGATATTTGCACCGCCGCCGAGCCCATAGACGAGCCTGAATCTTGTGACAAAGTCCTCTGCATATGCATGGGATGTTGTTGTATCTGCTGCGACCTACGAAACGGATAGCGCCAAGGACTCTTAGGCACATCCCCTTGAAAGGCTTTATTTTCCACACCGGTGGCGTTCATGTGAGGATGGGCATGAACATGCCCAGCCATGTGCATGGGCATATTACTACTCGTACTGCCACGTTGATGTTGCATATGCAGGTTGCTATCGCGTTGCTTCGAGGACAAACGTCTGAGGATGCGCGACCCTAAGCCGGGAGCATCTTCTAAGCTGCGGCTAGTACGTTTACGATAACGCACATCGCTGGACTCTTCGAGTATGACATGACGATCATAGGGTGTGCCATAATACACCTCCAGGACAGTAGAAAATGTGTGCGGCCATACCAAATCAATGATGGATATTAAGACACCCGCTATAAAGCACAATATGCCTAAGGAAAGAAAATTTGTTGCAAACATTAATAACAGGCAGATCATGGATTATGAGCAAAATTGTTCATTTGCTTAAGTAAATTTAAAACAAAAACAAATTTCAAAATCCTGGGCCAAAATTAATCACCTATTGGAAGTTGCTGTTATTTTTCAAATGGCGGCCAATTTCAAATATGTTTATGCGTTTTTAAACTAGACGCCTGTAAAATACAACTAAACGAGCCATGAAGTGGACGATTTTTCGACTAGAATCGTAATGAGCGATGAGGCTCATTTCCACCTCAGCGGGTACGTATATAAGCAAAACTATCACTTCTGGGGCATCGAAGATCCACGAGTGGTGCACGAGGAGCTATTACATCTACTCAAAGTGACTGCAGGGTGCGCTATTCAAACTGGCGGGGTCATCGGTCCATTTGATTTTTATTCGAGTACACCACTGGTCAAACGACAATAGTGTACAGTGCGCGCTATAGGGCCATGTTAATTGAATTTTTTCTGCCGCAATTGAACAAATTAGGTCTGGAGGACAAGTGATTTCTACAGGTTGGAGCAACTGCAGAAACTGCGCGAGCCACAATCGATATTCTGAAAGCCAAGCAACATCGGACTACTTCTTTTGTCCCACCAGTTAGTTTATTATTTGGTTTATTTGACCTCTTTGTTCACGTTGAGCAAAATTTTGCAATCGCTTACAAAAATGAGCGTGTCAATTGGTAAAAAGATACGCGGAAAAACTGGACATGTCGTACTGCTTAACAGCGTAAAGCAATCAATTTTGAGTGGCATGCAACGATTTGTTTGACACTTGTCTTTCAAGAAATCGGGAAAACCAGCCGCTGGATATGGATCACTCTTCACCACAACAATGCCAGCTCTCACACATCACCTCAAACAACTACTTTTTGAGCACCCAAAACATTCATTTGATGACACGGCCATCCGCCGTGTAGTCCTGACCAGGCACCAAACCACTTCTTTTGATTCCCATACGTGACAAACAATACGTGAGAGGTTAACGTTTGCCGACACCTGAAGAAGAGGACGCTGCATTTGGAATATATGTTTTGGAGACATCTCAATCAGAGTGGCAAAAGTGTATAGATCTTCATGGGAAATATTTTCAAAAACAATGCAATGATTTTCAATGATTTATTTTTGTTTTTGCTTTCTAATCCCGAAATATAAAAGACAATCCTCGCATACGCTGCCGAAATTTTGTAAAAGCTACTCAAGTCGTCAGTGAACTTGAATATTTGAAACTTTCCAATATATCCTATTGATTTTTTTTCTGTATTAAAGGTTTGTTTGAATATTTGTGATTCTCATTGGGAGCCTGGTAATAAAAATTTATAAGGCAAAGTTTCAAATATTCTTGGAAATTTTTTCGAGTCTACTGACGAGTTGAGTAGCACCAGCGAAACATCGGCGGCATGTAGAAGTCTAAAAGTGACAGAAAACAATTAAAAAGGTCTACTTAGGCCGAAAAAAATACAATTCAATTACAAAGTAAAGTCAATGTTAAGAAAAATCTTATTTGTGTTTTAAATACATTTAAGCGAATGCACGAACAGCTTCAACATCTTGGACAGTTATAAAGACTTCAGCACAAAAATATTATATTTTACATGTTCATCTTGAAGTCAAAATCTTATGGAGAATTGCAAAAAAGAAAAAAGACAAAATTCACCTGCCACCAGTAATAGCCAGTAACACCAGCCCAAATGAAATTCCAAACGACCACCCTCCATGTAAATGATTAAAGGCCGCTTTGGCAATTGACAATAGTAGCCCACATTTGTGCCAATCAGCAGTGCACCAGTTAATGCTTTCATATATGCACCATACCGTGGCACAGCGATAAGTAACAAATTCATCAGCAGCCAAGAGGCCAGCGAAGCCCACAGCATTATGCTGGCAAAATAGCCGGCCGCACGATACTGACCACCCCACGAAAATCCTTCACGACCCAGGCTAAAGTACTCGGCCACAGTTAAGATGGGAAATGGCAGACCACGCTTCAGTGCATCACGATAATTGCTACTCATATCAGTGGCACCCTCCCAAGTAAAACGTTCATTGTAATCGATGTCGGGTGGTGTCCAGTTGCCAACGGCTATTGCTGCAAAAGGAAAAACAACAATTAAAGTGAAAAATGCAGAGAAAATAATATTAAAAGAAATATTGTTACGAATTGTAGTAATTTTACTCGAAAATCATTTCAGCCTGTAAGAACGGGCTCAAGTTGCAAGTAAACAAAAATAACAAGAACTCAACAACAACAACAAATAATACACTTCAGACAGCTGTAAATGCTGTAGAGCATAAATGCTGACTCTTGTTTTCGTTAAATTCATTTAACCATTCGCATTCTATTTTTTTTAAGGAATAAAGCAAATATTAATTTTAAGTGAATTGGTATAAAAACTTTTGTCAAAAAGAAAAGAGTTTTAACAAAAATAACAATTACCTTACGATTGGCAAACATTAGTGCTCCAACAACGTGACCACTGCCATCTTGTTTAGCTTTGTTTTGGCATAGTACATGGCTACCAACAACTAAAACTGGATATCAGTGCCTCAAGAAACACCAATAAAGAGCCCAAACGGGAAAGGCAATGTTAAAATACAAAATTTCACAAGAGCATATTTTAAGGTTATGTTCGCTCAAAGAGCCAATAAAAAATATTACAGCGAAAAACGATTTGCAAGCTCAAATACAAATACGCTCTAAATTTTGTATTCGCTTGACGGGTAAGCATATTTTTAGCTCTCATAGCAAATAAATAATTAAGTTGATTTTTGAATGTACAAACAGAACTTTAAAACCTAGAAATATGTTTTCACTAGAAATATGTTTTATTTTCTTTTTTATTTGTATGCATGTAAACAAGAAAAAAGGCTCCCGTTTTTTGAGCTAAATTGGGGCATGTCTGAGCATGCCTATGCTTCTTCCAGCTGGGATACAATTAAGCCTAAAAGCGCTTCATAGAGAAAAATTGTGTAATAAGAAGATAAGCTCAAAAAATAGACTCAATGGTAAGAAGACATACTTTGATCACTTTTGAAATCACAAAGAAAATATTATGAAACTCCATCTCTATTTTAAATCATGGGAATAAAACTCATGCCACAGATTTTTTTGAGTCTGCATAATTCGTAAGAAAAAACAAATTATAATTAGTACATTAAAACCCATCGCTGATCTAATGGCGAGTGATGGTTTTTCGAAAATTTTCAAAACTCAAAGTCATGTGACTCAACTGGTAAATTTTCTTCAGTATTTTCTATTAATTTCGGTAAAACTGAGCCTGTCTGTCATATATAAATTCTTACCATCTAAGACGCGTTTTAGAAACCAGCCAACCTTACGCAATCGGAAATTGGTGGCGATAGTTTACCATTTCCTCAAAACACTTTAAAAACACCTTTTCATAAATGCAAATTAAAAATTGTTAAGCATTACGATATCAACAAAATCTTTTGGCATTTCCAGTTTGTTTTTGTTTTTTTTTTTTTTTCTTCTTTTAGCAACATGTTTGCCAATGAGCAAAATGTTGCCTTCACCATTCATTTCAGCTTTTTATGTAATAAAGCAAAAATATTTGTGTACATGCGGAAGCATTTGGAAAAGCCAAAAGTAACCACAACCATGTACAAATACATTTTTCTTGCCTTCCACCAACATTCAATTTACTTTTCTAATAAATGCAAATCAAATATTATGCGCCAAGTTGAAAGAGTAGAAAAAAGCTGGCTAAAAGCGAAAATCAATCTCTGAACATTAGTCAAGTGCGACTACAACAACATATCAACGTCAACGGCACTACAACACTACCTGAAAAAACAAGCCAAGTTAACAAACTATATTTTTTTTTTTTGTTACTGTTAACATGAACACATATTTCACTTTAAGAAAGCAGCATTTTTATAGCAAGTGGTTGAAGTTTTAATGGCACTGGAGGAAGTATGTATGTATTTGTGCTGCGCTAAACAGAAGGCCGGCATAGTAACGCCTTTTACTGCCACTGTCACAGTCAATTGCATTTGCTTTGTACTACATTTGGTTGGTTGGTGTGTGTGTGTGTGTGTGTATTTTGTGCCTGCCTGCCTGCCTGCCTGCTTGCTTCACTAACTCAACACGTTTAAGTGCAAGACTGACTGAATGACTGACTACCTGCCTGCCTGGCTTGACGACGATATTTAATGTCTAATTTTGTTTATGTAAAATAGATGACAGCAGGTTTGTCCGTCTGCCGGTTGGCTTGATATAGATTGAATGACTTTAGCGTTAGTTTAGTGGGAATCGGAGACTGTGTCTTTTTATATCAATCGAGTATGCCGCACTAGGTTTATAGTGATAAGAAATGATTATTTGCTGTTGATTAATTGAGCGTGCCTCTGTTGCATTTGTGATTTAATACTTTTCGTTGGAAAAAAAGGGCAAATAACCATGTAATATCAAAGCAGTTACGAATATTTGAAAGAACAACATACTTATTGAAAGTCAAAAAAAATTTTCTTTTATTTTACTCGACAACCAGACCAGACAACAGCAACAGGGGACTATTTTAATAATTTAAATGAGCTTTTTTTTCTATGAACAAAGTATATAAAGGTGAATGGCGGCCAAAATGAGACAGAATATAAACTCTGTCTGTCTCGTTTCTTGGTATGCTCTAAAATTGGTTGTAAAACAAAGAAATGTTTGTCACAGTCATGATACAACTAACAAGGTAGCGTTTTCGCTACAATAAGAACAACTTCAATAAAAATAACATGCATTTTGTTTTTGTACAACTTATGCAAACTGTCAAAAAGACGCCACTGCTACATTTACAGAAGAGAGATGCACTGAGCTTACGCGGATTAGCTATCTCGCTTTGGCTGCCTTTCATCTCTGTAATCTCTTGACAACCTAAAGTTGTCAGATGATTAACGGTTTAGCTGACGAGGCTACCTTGTTAATTGTATCACAGTCAGAGTCTTCTTTATGCAGTAAATCAGAGCATATAAGGCATAGTATATTAAACTCTTTTGAGCAGACGCTCTATCACGTGTTTTGGGGGACTCTCAAAAGTCACTTTTTTCAACTCTGTGTACTCTATGATGGTAACTTCCGATTTCATGAAGGTATCATTATACATAAATCACTGTTTTTTTCCGAAATAATGTGACCACTGATTTCTATGGTTTAAACATTAATTTAACTTTGTAGTCGATCTTCATGATTAGCAATTATTAATTACTTTATCTGGCTTTAGTATCAGCTACTATTGAAAAATTGCCTGAAATACTTTTTCCCTTCTTCCTAAATTTGCAATCGTGCACTATTCACTATGAAAGAGTTATTTATCTATCGCAAGTGATAGATTTTTTCGCTTTTGCCGCTGATTGAGCTATTCTATTTTTGTTCAGATATAAATAGATAAATAATAGCATGAAGGTATTTTTGCAATTGGAATATGAAAATTTGCCAAATTAATTTTTAGAGCAATTTTTCACAAGCATATATTATGATATCAATTTTCATTTCCTGGGGAATGAAAACTTTATGCAAACAAATATTTAACTCATTATTCATGAAAGCAGTGAATATAATACCACCAATTGCAAATTTCAAATGAACTAGTAGTTTTGAATATCTGCCTTATTTTCAAATTTTGCCATTACAAAGTCACTATCACTGATTTGGGTTTTTTTTGTGCCTTTATGTTTTACTGCTTACGATTGCAAATTTTGACTCAGTTGGATGCTGTTACACAGCTTGGCAGCGTGTATGAATCATAATTGGTGTTTCATTTCAGAGCAGCTTAAATAACGATTGTTTGTTATACATTAAATTAATGGGTGTTTTGTTAGGCCTCTCAAACAAACAAAAAAAAACAACAACCAAAACAAAAAAACGAAAACTCTTCAATGTGTAACTACGCTGTGGAGTGTGGGCTCACAGCGACGTCTGAAGTTATTACAAAATTCAATAGTGCACCTACGAAGTGTTCATGTCGTTTTGTGGGGGTAAACAAACAACTTTACAACAAATGTGTATGTTGATACAACAACACAAGCATGACTGACAAGTTATTGAATTTAAATCATTTATAATTATTGCTTTGATTTTTGAAGTGTAATCAATGGCAGTAAAGTGCGTTTGCGCTGAGTTGCATTTGTACATATTTGATTTCTTTTTCCTTGTAAAGCTCTATTTGTTTTAATTAAAAGTTTATCTATTTGCCTGACTGCTTGCTTGCAAGTGTTTTTATGTTTTCAATTTTGATATTTTTTTTTTTTTTTTTTTTTTTTGGTGTAAGGTTGCAACATTGGCAATGAATGTTGTTGTTTTTTTTTTTTTATTACGTGGCATTGCGTTTTGTGGCAATTATATAATTTGTGTGTAGAGCGAGTGAGCGTTTATGTTTGCGTGTGTGTGTGCGTAATTGAAGTTGAATTGTGTTTTCCGGTACACATTGCATAATAACAAAATCATGTTTTTAAGTGTCATTAACATTCTTTTGATTTTATGATATTGGAAATGTTATTGAGCTTGGATTGTACACGCACTTGGTTACAGCTTAAAATAAGATCATTGTAATACAATACAATGCACTAGTAATAGATGGCCCGGTCAACATCAGACAGTAAAATGCTCCATAACTGAAAAAATAAATCAATCTATTTGTATTTAAATTATTCCTTCAGTATATCAACTACGTTGTACTTATTTTAAATACAGACTTTTCAAGCGCTAAATACTTAATTCTAGTCATATTCAATTCTAGTTGGGGATTGATTTTAGCCAGATTGATTCCTGATTTCGGATTGAATATATGTAGCTAAAATCTGTACTTAAAAACAAGCACGTGGTACTTGAGTGGCAGCAGTACACTGCTGCCACCATACTTTTCACACCGTTGGGGATTAATTTAAGTGCGGAAGGATTAAATTTTTGTTTTAAGCGTGATTCGATGTTTCTGATATCCACTTAATCCCAAATTCATACCTGAATAATAGTTAATTTCTCTCTTTGCCGTTTTGAATCTGGAAGCCAACTACTACCAGTCCAGCCACTCTACCAATTCAGCTATGAAAGCAATTAAAAACGCCCTCAAAATTCAAATTGATCCACCCAAATCTACACATTTTATTAAGCCTCGAATTGTAAGGTTTGATTTTTACAGCTTGATCCCAAAAAAAAAACAGTACGTGTTGTTCCACGACTTCGCCAAAAAAAAGATACCAGTTTGTTTATTTCCAACCCGGAAATAATTTCCTCTTTCATATAAAATATCAGTAGCATGATTTGTGACACAATTTTATTTCAACAACAGCAGTAGTGTTTTAAAAATGCATAAGTCACTGCCAATTTATAAATAGTTTTCCGTATTGAAAAATAAAATCACTTTATAAATTATGCCTGAAAAAAAAAACAAAAAAACTTTTACAGACATTCTCTAAAAACGTTTGCTGCAGCTCACGCAAAAGCGGTCGATGTTGAAGAAAACGGTATTTTTTGTGTTGGCTGGTTGTAGGCTCTGACTCTATTTTACTTTACAAAAATTATTATCTTTTTTTTCCATGATTGTTGTATCTATTTCTACGCACTCGTTCACACTGTGACAACGAACGGCCTTCAGCAAAAGGCAAGGTTACAAATATTGTACTCATATTTTATTTATTGCTGGTGTTGTTGTTGTTGTTGTTGTTTTCATCGCTATTATCCATATTTATGCTGTATAATCAAGACAGGCAGACAGCGGCAAATAACGAAAAACAGAGTAACGTGCAGGCAATGCATATGAACATTTTTTGTTTTCTTTTTGTTGTGCTGGTCAACCGGCATTTTTAAATTTATGCTGACTCTTGCAACTTTATATCGCTACAAGTGCAGGCATTCATTCCCTCATCAACGCAACTGGCTGCAGCCGCTGGTTTATTACTATTATTGGCTTTTTCGGTCACCTGTAAAACGCATTTTAAGGCACTTGCAGTTAAAGAGTTGAGTTTTATTGAACGACAGCCAAAACAAAAAAAATATGTTTAATGTGTTTATGTAAGTCTTTGTTTTTCGTAAATTTTCCATCTAAAAACAAAAGCAAGAGTCATTAAACGGCATGTTTCATATGAACACACGGTTAAACAGTATGCTACAAAAGTCTGTGGAAACTTACAAATGAACAGATTATTATTTTTTTGCTGAGCTTTGCTTTGAGTAAACACCTGCATATGCATTCTCATGGATACAACAACAAAGAGAGAACAGCTGAAAAAATTTCACCAGAGATTCTTTTCCCAGTAACAATTTTATATTGAGAAAATGGCAAACAACAGCTTTTGAAAGACCACAATTTAAGGTTATGTTTGCTCAAATAGAATATACAACTTGGAAACAACTAGTTAGCTAGCCCACAGAAATTTAAAATCTGCAATAGTTTACTCTGATTTTCTTTCTACTTTGTAAATTAATATCACAACAGCAATTTAAACCAAACTCAAGCCTGTTTAACATGCCATCGAATAATATTTATTGACAGTATTAAGAGTTATAATTTTCCAACAGACATTTTGAACCCACTGTACTTGTGGGCTCTACGCTTAGTAACTACAATATGTATAAATTTATTTAAAAAAAAAAAAAAGTTGAAAGTGTATTAGTAACAGAGTTTTTAAGCAGTTGAAGTGGTTTCTAGTCAATATTCATACGTGAGTAAATTGTTTATGCACTAAAAATGTTATAACTATTAAAGGTTTGTGCAGGCCAACTTATCAATAAATATTTAAATGCCCAGTAGAACAGTTAAACAGAAATGTTTAGTAATATAAAATTATGTCAAAATATTGAGAAATATAAATTTATATTAAAATATAAAGATTAAAAAATTTTACTGTGAACTCTTCTGTTCAAAAAGATTTACCATAAAAACTGAATTTGAACGAACCAATGTGAATAAACATGTACGTGCATGCCAGTGCTTGCTCTTGCATGAGCATGCATATATATAGTAAACAAATTCCACAACTTTCCTTAAATGAAAAAAAAAATTTCACAGTTTATCTTCTTCCTACTCATTAGTTTTGAAGTTAAACATTTACACCGGTATTCATAAAAAATAAAACGTGGCTCAAATACTTTTTAGAAAAAATTTTATATGAAAAATTTGTTGTAAAATGTGTTTCAGCAATGTTTTATTTTTTATGAATACCGGTGTTAAAGTTTTTTGTCTCAATAATGGAAATAAAAACAAGTCACTTTCGGGGCGATGGTTTTCTCCAAGGTCCACAATGTCATGTGACAAATATGCTTTGGTTTGTTAGATTAATTCCTGTTTGAGCTGTTGCTTTACGAACTACCGGGTACCATGAAAACAAAATGTTTTCAATTGCATTAATGCGTGGTTTGTGCGTAACTTTATACATGTGCAAGTCAAATTGCGGACGTAGTTTTTTTTTTTGTTTTGTTGCTTTTTTTGGCACTAACATATTTATTTCCAGTTAAACGCATTTTTAGACTACATTTCGCTTTATGGAAGTGCTTATTGCGTTGATTGAGTTTTTTGCTCGTTTCGCATTGATAAAGTGGCAAGTTCAACCGGTAATATTTTGTTGTTTATATTTTGTGCTTGGCTTTGTTTTTTTGCTACTTTATTTAATACAGTTTATTTTTCTGAATGATTTTTAATTTTTTACGTTTATTTTTTAACAGGCACGCAGTTTAATATATTTTTCTTTTTTTTTGCTTTTTTTGGTTTATATTAAAGGTTTGAAGCTGTTTTCTGTCTTTAAGCTGTTTTCTGATTCGCCAGTAGACTCGAAAACAAAATAAAGATGGTCACGTTTGTCTTTTAGTTTTCGCGAAATTTTCGCTCATATATGATGCCACCTTTATTCTCCTTTAACTCAAAAATCCACTCATGTCAAGTATGTTTTTCCACGTGCCTTTTTCTGCCAATCATCAATTACGCAAATTACATGAAAGAAAAACCTCTTTATGATATTAATTTTTTCAGTTCCTTCTTCTTGCCTTTAACTTTGAGTACAACAAGAACAGCCCAATCAGGCACTTGAGCATCATTATGCTCAACAAGAGATTCGAGTATTTGTAGATATAGGAAAAAATGATATACTTACATATAAATTGAAGTGATGATTGAGCTAAAATCATATTAAGCTAAAATTTTGTAGCAAACAGTTTATTGTATCAAACAAAACAAAAGTTTTGCAGCATGCCAAGACCTGCTTATCATTGTCATCATTTATTAAGATGATACTTAATAACAGGAAAAAAAAGTACATCTTAAGCTTTTAAAGTAATAGGAAAGGCTTGTCTTGCTAAGATGAGTAAAGTGTATTGAACTAAATGAATATTTTATTAATTTCTACTACAATTCTACATGCTTAAGCATGCTTTGTTTTATTTAAGAAGTCCATCTGAGGAAATGGAGCAACATAAATATTGAAAAAAAAAATGGATTATAAATCTTATGATTTCTTTCTGCCACATGGTATGATGTTGTTTTAGCTAAACAATAAATTTAAATACACAATTGCCGTAATCAATTGAATGCATTTACAAAGTTATCGCCAACAAGGCATAAAATATTCTTGATATAATTTGGGAAAATGACAATACACGATTTCTCGAATAGGACAAAACTTTATTGGTGTTAAAGTTAAATTTAAAGTATAATGGTGAAATAATTTTCTAGAAAAAAGGCACTCACTTGAAATTATGAAATTAAGTCAAAATAAAAATAAATTATTTGAAGAAAAAAATTTTTTTTATAAATATTGTAATCGCCATGTTGCAAAGTAATTTCATTGTTCTATTGTTAATTTGAATACTTTTCAACAAAAGCTCGAGTGCTTATTTATGATTACATTTTGGTGCCAATTTGTTGGCTTGGGTTTATATACACCCACCAATATATACATAAATCAACAAGAAAGTAGTGGTCACGCTTTTTACCGTTTACGTCTACTCCACTGGATAAAGAATATAATAGATAAAGTTTTCTATTATATTCTAAACACATCTATGAAAACTATATGAACATACTGTACAAGATACGTTCACCTTAAGCAAGTATTTGCCGGCAAAAGCGCCACCACTATTTTCATCTGTTTGAATTAGCACGTTCGCATTTCAAGACAATATACTAAACATATAAAAATATGTTGGGCTCGGTAACTCGCCGTCTCTTTTTCGTAGACTTGGTTTATAGAATGTGCAGTACATTTTCACCAAGTATTTATATTGGCATTTACTAAATTTTCGTTCAGCTCCTTGTTATAGAGATTTTTAAAGCAATGATTTTGTGATTTTAGTAATTTATGCAATTCTATTGCACTAACCCGTTAGCAGAGTTCTCGTAATGTTTTCCAATGCATTACAACCTATTATTTAATATTTTGTAAGCAGTTCCACAGGATAGTGACTTTTAAGCTTGTAGTTGTGCCCCAGCTAAAGTCAAATTTTGCTTAAGTGTAGCTTTTCTCTGAATCAGAAGTATCAATGGCCATCATTTTAACTCCCATTCCCATCTAAAATAAATTGTAATTTCACACATTCAAAGAAATTCTAGTTTCAAAAATTGTCAAGCGTGTAAGCTTGTCTTTTAAAATGCCTAAAATTAATGATTTGTATTCGAATTAAATTAATTAGGGACCAAACTGTTAGTTGTAAAAGTCTCATAAGAATAATATGCTCCAAGTCATATTTTTTCGCCTTGAAAGCTCCAAAAACTATTAATACAAAAGCCATAAAAATCTGCAACCTCACTTTGTAATAAATAAAGAAGTCCTTAAAGTGCTATGAGTTGTTTTATCTCTATGTGCCCCCTTCCGCTCTGAAAGCAAAAACTTTGCACGCAAATATTCTCAACAGTACTAAAAAATAAATGGTCATTAACTGGAAAGGTTCTTTTTATTTGCAATTCTTGTTTGTGCCTTAAGAACATGCCACTCAATGTCTCATTTTGCTCCTTCGTCGTCTGGTTTGAAAAGTCTCAATAACAATTTGATTTCTTGCAACTGCTAAAAGTACCCTAATTTAACTTAAAAAAAAAACAACAGTATTCGATAAAACTAACTTGATTAGTGGCATGTAACGTTTGAACTACAGCGATTAACCTTTTTCTTTCGTCCCGTCTTATTGTGTAACGACAATGGCAGTACCACCAGCAGCAGCGGCTGCACTAGAAGAAATAATAACAACTACTACAATAACGCAACACAGACATTATTTTGACGTTCCGTTGGCTTCAAACGATGTCATGACATGGAAGCAGTTTACCAGAGTACACAGTTAGACACACATACTTCAGTTTACAGGAGTTAATCTTTAACGTTTGGAAAGGAAAAGTATGAAATCATTGATTTCGGAATTGGGAGATTAAAAAAAGTTGGAAAGAAAACCTGTGTTTTACTCTTGTAGGGACATACTAGGACTAGCGGAGATGATGAGAAATTAAATTCAAAAAAGAGTTTTGTATAAGACCCCCCTTTAAAAAAATCTGGAGCACAATAAATGTATGGACTGTTGCTGAAGCAGCATGCTGCTAATTAGGACGGTGAGGCTACAACTTGCGGATCATTCTTCAAAGACAGGGAAACAGGCGTTTGTTATGCAAAAAAAAAACAGGGGGAAAGTTTGATTAAAAAGATCTGAGGCGTAGACCTTGATTTTAAAGAACCACTTTTTAAAGCACATTGGCCTCGTGTAGAAAGGCTCTGACTCAAATTTTCTATTACGTTTAGCGGGGTCAGGTTTGTTTTATATTATTATTATTTTTTTTTGCTTGATATTAAATTAAACAAAATAAAAACAAGAAAGCAGTAAAACAAGAAAGCAGTAAAACCGCCAGAAAGCAGAAGCCGCCACACTTCCCATCAGCAGCCGTCCTTGAAGTCAGGGGCTCATGTTTTTAAAGCGACACGCACTCCATTCATATAATTATTTTTTTACACAATTGTAAAATCCCATAAAATTCCACCAGGGAAGATACCACGACAACACTAGGATTATTTTAACACTAGTTCATTTTTTGGTGAGCTTGTTATATTGTATATTAGAGTGGTTCCGGCTCCAAGCAAAAAAAAAATTTCGTCTAGGACTGAAGATTACAAGAAAAGTTTTATTTTTACCACAACTTTTGATGACGTCCTTTTTTCACCATGTGTAGTCCAATCATTAAATACTAATTTAATAATTTAGTACCTAAACGGTTCAATTATTAAGCCGATTGGGACTTTTTAAGAAGCACATTTCCTTCTGTACCGATTTTGGCTCTAACGTCAATTTGAGTTTCGAACTTTCCCATCCCTGATTTTAAGCCATATTTTAATATCGTGAAATATTTGCTTTAAGAAATATTTATTTGTATTCCTGGCCAAAATATGATTCCATTTTTAATATTTTTGTCATGTCTTTTGACGTCGCCCATTTAGTTTTTTGCGCACTTTGTGGCTATTTGTAACCCAATCTCTAAATCCTAAATTTTGTTGTTGTTTATGGTCCTTTAAGAAGCACCATTTTGTCCCCGATCATTTTGTACTCGAATGCCAAATTTAAATTGTGACTTTCCCATCCCTGGTTTCTATCCACCAATTTCTATAGATATTACTTTATATAGATATTCCTTAATTGTGTCTCAAATAATTGCTAATTCATATACATATATAGTAAAGCTGGTGAATTCTACTACTTGTCCATTACTCAATGCTTCTTATTTGAGTACTCATGACTACTCCAAACCTTTTATGGATTTTTGAATGTTTAAACAACTGGTAAATCTCTGATATGTGTCCACCTACAACCAAACGCATGTATCTGGAATATGTATACATGTATTTAGGTCAAAAATTGTTTTTTGTTTAATAAAATATAAACTATTTTCTATCTTTATCATCTCTAGTGCGATAGCTGCGATTTTTAAATAGATCAGAGTTGATTTTTACATAGAATTGTATTCTATTACGAATTTTTCGTTAAATGTGGTTAAAAAGCACAACTCTGAAACTACTATTGAGTAACTACTTTTGCGAATTGATCATGCAAAAAAAAAATGGCAAGTACTCAGTATTCGATACCCCAATACTCAATACTTCACCAGCACCAATATATAGTTTATAAAAAAAATTTAGAATTCTAAAATATTTTAGTGATATTTCGCCTACATGTTCTTAGCATATTTATTTGTTTATAAAGTTTGAATCTGAAGCTATTGTTTTTGTTTTAATAGACAACCTCCTAAGTTTCCATGTTTACACTCTTTTAGGCATCTGCCTCGCTATCCAGACCATATACTTTAATCGCACGTTTACTTTAACATTTGAAAAAATAAAGAGTCTTTATTAAGTCTATGATATGATTATGGTGTAGATTTTTGTTTTGGCCCAACGATACAACAGCAGCAGCAGCAGCGCCATAATCTAAAGGCAGATAAAGTCGTTGCTTCAAAACAGTATTACAAAATACAGAGAACTATAAAGTCTAACTGAATAAAGCAGCTGTTAGCGTTTGAAAATGATTAAATTGAAAGGATTTATACTTTTCATTTTCGTAAGGTATAAATAAAATTTAAAATTAAACTTAAAGGAATTATACCCACAGTTTGCCTTTAAATCGCTGGCTGCTCAAATTGTGTGGCTCTGTTTGCAAATGGCTGAAATTTTTTGCCATGAAAATTTAACTGAGCAGTTATTGTAAAAAAGTAAAGAAAAAAGAATAAAAATTCAAGTACATGTGCAGAAGGTAGATAAGGCACTTATTGCGCTACAGAAATATTACCGCAATATTCATCTTTCCTTCATCTTTATTAAATGCTTCTAAGCTGTCATATCACAAGTAAATCCCAACACTTTCATAAAAGTTAATGGACAGAATTCACTTTAGACTTTCTGTTTTTGTAACAGAGTGCTATTGAAATCTTAAAGACTTTTTTTTCGTTTCAGTTTTTGTACTAGAGAACAAAAGTAATACACTTTAAATGAAGGCAAATGAGTGCCAGTGAATTGAGAGATTCGATGTTTAAGAGCTACAGTTAAAGCTGGTTATAATGAATGATATATGACGATTTCTTTTCTAGAAAAAAAAGTGCATTTATTTTGCACTTTTTTTCTAAATGCAAGTTTTTACAGTTAAGCGAGGTTAAGTTGAAAAGAAAAGGGTGTCAAAACTATGAATGAGTAAAATAATTAATAAAGTCCAGACTCATCTATAATTTTTTTTATTAACACCCATATTCTTTTTTATTAACACCCATTAAGAAAAAACTTACTATGCTCAAAACATAAATATACATATAAATTATTTGACGAAACAATAGACAAGGTTTAATACTTACAACTTCTTCTGCAGGCCCTTTAGAGACACCTTCAAAAGATAATTGTCACAATCAATGCTTTTTAAGACAACAAGCAGCTAAATTTCAACAATAGATAAAAAAAAATCAAGTTTTCTATGCAGCTTCACGGATTGCTGAACTAAACTTTAAGAATATTTATTTAGATATTTATGCAGCAAGCAACAAAACGAAAAATAAAAAATGAAACTAAGAAACCTTAACAATAGTCGGTATCGCTAAGTAATCTTTTATCTTGACTTGAATACGCAAACATGCATGCACACACACACAGAAATATATATGTATACATTTAAGCATATGCATACGTATGTGTTGCAATCCGTTCTACAGCTCCAACTATTGTATCGAAATTGCTGAAAGATATTGTTCAATCATATAGAAGCTGTACAAGTCAATATTTCAAATGATTTTGAATTTTTTTTTTTTTTTTGTGTGTTTTGTTTTACCAAATAGTTATATTTTTGTAACACTAAATCTGTTTGACGTTGAGATACAAAAGCAAAATGACAGCTGGCAAGACTCTTGAAAGTACTCGCATAATGAATAAATAATACAAGACAAAACTTATAAAGACATTTGCCAAAAAAAAAAAAAAATACGAAAAACGAAAAACCAGAGACCGCTTGCTGTCTATGAAATGCCAAAACAATATATATATACATACATATATACATATATTTTTTTTTGTGTTCGTACTTCGTATTTTACAACTTCCCAAGAAGTGATTGGAAGATTTTGTAAAAATGATATGCACCAGCTGAAGTGAAAAGCAACAGAGATAAAAATCTGAAGCAGAAATTGAAAAAACTTTGCCTGATATGAGTTTTAATAGCAACAAAAATGATTAATAGAAAAATTTGTAATGGATGGCTTGTTTAAGGGGGGGCAGCGCTTTTAATAATGAATAATCAGCAAGAAAAAATAGAAACTTTTAATAATTTAAAATGTTGAATAAAGTCAAAAATAATTAAATTAATACGGAAGCTTAAATTTTGTACAAACAATTTGTTAGTTATCAACAAATGTAATAATGAATAAGCTTAAAGTTTGCATGAGTAGGCAAAAATATATGAAACGGTTATTATATACATAAAAGCTAACCCAGCAAACATTTGATCAAGTTATATGGAGAAATTGTGTGGAAATGCTAATAGACCAAAAAGGTGTAACAACTATAAAGATATGAAATATAAAATATAAGCATTAAATACTAAAAGCCCAGCACATGCCATGCCGAAAAAAATACATAAAAAAATACATACAAAAAAAGAAAAAATACATAATGTTTAGATTTGCAGCTGTAAACGAATTTATAATAATGAGCAAATTGTTAATAGTGCTGTAGCTAAAACTATTTTTTACAATGTGGGCCAATATAAATCACTCAATTGGAAGTTGCTCTTATTTCTGCAAATGACGGCCAATTTCAAAACTGTTTTTTCACTTGTGAACTAGACAGCTGTAGAATACAAGTGAACAAGGCATGGAGCGATACACTCCCCAAGAACGCGGAACAATCGTATCTATGATGAAGTGGACGATTTTTCGACCAAAATCATAATGAGCGATGAGGCTCATTTCCACCTCAGCGGGGTTGGTGAACAAGCAAAACTAACGAAGTCATCGGGCGATCTTTATTTTTCGACGACACCGCTGATCAGACGACATCAGTGAACGGGTCATGTTAACAGAGTTTTTTTTTTTTTTTGCCACAAGTGGACGAATTAGGTCTGGAGGACATGTGGTTCCAACAGAGCGTTTTTCAATACAACCATCTTTTAGAAGAGACAAAAATGTTACATTCGTTGCAAATAAATTTTACAATGTCTTCAGCAATAATTTAATATTTATTATGCAATATTTACAAAAAATAAAATACTTTAAATATATTTAGTTTTGTGTATGCATTAGGGTGGTTCGGTTAAGCTGTCCACTACGGAAAAAATTATTTTCGAGGCGTCCATTTTTCAATTAGGGGGGCATTCAACCCTAACGAAATGTGGGAAGTGGGAAGAAAAAATTGTTGAGGGTTGATCCTACTGAATGCTGAGACCCAATTTGGGCGCTCCGAAAATTAAATTTTCGGAGCGCCATCACACTAACTTGCCCCAGGGTGACCTCAGGGTGACCTCTTCTGCAATCCAACCCCCAATAATTTTATATATTTTTCTAGAACACACCGACCCTGAACCCCACCTCTTCGGGGGAGGAAGGATCCCACACAAAACTACAACAAAAAATTCAAATTTCAAAAATCTGAAAAATTATTTTTTTGGATATGGAGTTTTTTTTCTCTATTGAATAATCAATGCCTTAATATGGAAAAATATTTGTCCATACAATTCGACCCGGCCTAATGTACATACATTTAGCAAGTGTTGTGATGCTTTAAGAGCAACAACTGAGGATTATTTAAATCGGATTTCATTTAAACTGATATGTGGATCATGTCATTTGCCTGTTTTTGCTTTAATTTCATTGGTTAGTTTTTGTTGTTGTTGTGGTTAGTTTTAATTCTTTGTTTTAAACAATGTCATATTTGGCATTTAATTTTTGTTTACTTTCATTACTACAAAAATATTTCAGTTGCAGCCCATCAAGCTGCAAAGGATTATCTCCTAACAAGTAGTAAACATGATGTCTGTCAATTTCGAATAATAATGATTTAATTCGAAAGACATATTTCGTTTTATTTGCTTTACAAATTATAAAACAGCAATAAGAATTCTTTATAATACTACTGGCGTTTTCTTTTCTAAGAGAAATGTTGCATTGTAGATTTTATGAGCTGGGGAACAAAAATTTGTTTCATTTTCAACACGCTACTCATCTGCACCTAAATTGCCATGAATTAATTCGGAAGACATATTCCGTTTTATTTGCCTTAGAAATCATAAAACAGCAATGAGTATGTTTTATAACACTACTGGTGATTTCTTTTCCAACAGAAATGTTACATTGTAGATTTACAAGCTGGGGAACAATTAGCGGTTTCATATTCAATACGATACTCTTCTGTCCCTAGATTGCCTAGAAACTCAGTTTATGGCAAGCATTCAATATTTCTCAACTAACTGACCCCATTGGTATAAAAGCGGTCCAAGTTTTGCAATGGCGCCTTTTTGAATACTAAGATCGTCAAAATTATCTAAATACATTTTTCAACTTTATAACTCTTTAATAATTCTAGTAACACAAAATATGTGACACTTATAAATTAAGGAAGCGTATTTTAATAGTACCAGTACTTTGCTGTTCTAAAATTGCCTTAAAAAGCCATAAGAATACTCTGTTTTTTTTAAGTTAATTTTCACTCTTGAATTTAATGTGTTAAACCAATCAAAAAGGAAATCGCTACAATGCAAAAGTAAAATATTAAAAACTTACCCGTCAATGTAACATTGACATGCATTAAGCCAATATGGGTTCCTATGCGAGCTGGCAATTTCTCACGCGAGAATGCTTTGTATGGTGCTATAATTGTTGTATGTGCAACATGCCATGCCGAGCCGAGTCTTGTGACTGCATGAAATTGAAAACAAAGAAAAATAAAAGTTAACAAAAAAAATAAATAAATGAATATTATAGGAGTAAAATTTTAGATTAAATTTTGCATAAAATTCTATATATAATCTAAATAAATATACAGTGAATAATATTAAATGAAAAACAATTTTGAAACCTTACACTTAAAACTAAAATAGCGGCGAAAAAGATTTTTTTTAGACTGGGACCAGTGCTCATGGTATGGCCCCTGCATATATGAATTCGGCTTGAAAGCTCTGCCCACTACTCTCAAAGCAGAAAGGATGGCTTATAAATAAAAAAAAGTTGTTTGCCAAGCAAAAATTTTTCGAGAGGCAAGAAATAATCACCTGAGCTGTCAACTTCACCTAGCTTGAATTTGCCTTGATAGCATCCCCAAGTATAGTTATAACTGAAATTTATTTGTGTACATAACAATTGTATAGGTGAAAATTAAATTTTCTACAGTCCTAGTTACATTTATAGAATAAAAAGAAAAATTTTGCTGGGGTACAACTAGTTCTTTCTAAGCCTTCACGTTTTTTCTAGCACCCAGTTTGAATATAAACTTATTATTACTTGTTGTCTATGTTTAACTTTCTACCTTCTTTGTTTATTTTATGATATTGTGCCCCAGCCCAAGTCATATTTTTGCTTTGTTCGTATATAAAACCTTAGCATGTATGAAAGTTTAATTATCTGCGATTTTATTTACTTTAATTAAGAAAAAATCAATTAAGCTGGGGTACAACTAGCTATTTTAAGGCCCAAACCAAATGAAAACAACATTAGATATTTATATCAGAAACTTATTTTACTTGCTATCTTCTATTTTCATTACAATATTAAGTCGTGATATTTTGTAAAACCATATAATATGGGATTCAACTCATATGTATGTATATAGACATTAGTAATTATATAAATATCATAAACTTATATTACATTACTTCAAATGATGTTTACTTACTTAATATGACTAGTCCCACAAAAAGACTTAATGTGACAGTTGAGAATGTTGTGAATTTCTGCAAAAAAAAAAAAAATAGAATGAAAAACATTAAATTTTTTAACAAAAATTTAGCAACAAAACTTGTCATCAATTAGAAAAGCAACGCATAAACATTAGAACAAACTTTCATGTGACCTCAAATAAAATTCAGTCTCTTTTAGAAATTGACTAGCAGAATAGAGAATTTACATATATTGGAAAACAAAATGAATATGTGCATAATCATAAATATTCTCACAGAATTTCTTTTCCAGAGGAAAATTTTTTCTCCAGCGAAAATTCATGCAGCTAAAAATTTATTGGCAGCAAGATCCCTGAATTACTCATGATTGGGCTGTATGTAAAAAATGGTATTTTAAATTTATTTTGGACCAATTTACTCTAAATTATTGTCTCTGATCAACAGCTGTGATCTTGCACTTTTTGCGAAAACTCCGGTAAAATGAAAGACAACAATATCGTCGTGCTAAATACCAAAATTTTTACAATGTATAGAAAAAAATAATTAGACTATCAAAAATATTTAAATGAAATATTTGCTTGGCCTATTTAAGAAAGAACTTTCCAATAAACTTAAATTTATTTCAATCTGATAATATTTGTAAGAATTGTGAGACTCACAAGCGGTTTCGTGCCAGACGTCATCAATATAGAAACTCCCTGTAGCTCACTCACCTTGTGTTTTAACAGGGTGCTTTACATATGTATATAAAAATATTCTAAAAGCCTGACTCATAATCTCATTTTTGATTAAATTAATTTATAATCCCATGACAAGTTTAGGAGCTATAGAGTTACTATGCTTTCTTCCCTTCAGTCTCCTTGGGTAATGGTGGAAAAAGCAATGCATGTACAATGCGTTGCTAATAAAATTTTTGTGTCCATCCCAATTAGTTTTCTTTTGATAGTGTTATTGATTGCAATAATATTCTTTATTTTTAGTACACGAAAAATAATTTGCTTATAAAACCTAATTAAAACATGTTCTAGCCGAGTATGGAAAACATAAAACAAAAACCTGCTGCCCCTCTTTGTAGTACCAGCTCCCGTCTTTTGTTAATAATTCAGATTATTAATAACATTATTGGATTTTTTTTTATGAGACACAATATGTTTTTTTTTTCAATTTATATATGCCTCAATAAAAATTGCATAACTTTAAAATTTTCCAGCTCAAACAGTGTGACCACAAATGCATTTTTATATGCATTAAATTAATTACTCATTCCCATTCTGTTGTTGTACAAAAACTCTACAAAAACAAAGCATTGAACAAGCTAAACTGTCCAAATAGAAAATTACCGTTTGAACGAAGTGGATTAAAATTAATGATTTTACATGTGCAACTAAATTTATAAGCGTGTAGTTGCAATTGCCCCAACCCAAATGGCCAAAATTGCAAAAACTCAATTAGAGTTTAAGCTCTAGTTTAACAAAACTTTTTTGTAATTCAATTACAGCTTAAGCTGGACTGTAGTAAATCAGTGAGCCATTTATTATTGATTGTTTTTAGAAATAGAAATTTGGCAACGTTGCCAAAATTTCAATCAGCTTGATGTCTTGCACTGTTTAATGACTCAAGTTTAAACGTTTAAATGTGGTTTAAAGATTTACTACTATAAATGTAAATTAAACCGAACTCGTTGAATTTGCAGAAATGTTTTGGACATAAGAGTAATGTTCCTATTGGCCATAAATAGTCAGTTCAAGGATTATTGAAACGGGAGTATTCGATAGTTCATGCGATACTTAGTGTAAGGATTCGAAAACGGTGTATGCTTAACTGATATAAACAGCTTGATTTTATTAAATTTTAATTCGTTTAGCCAAAGAGTGTGCATAAGAGTCTCTTTCTAAAAATGAAAGAACTCTAACCGACCTGAGTTTAGCTGTACATAGCAATAAGCCACCCAGCTGACGTGGCCATCTGGGTAAATGCCGACTTGCATACATGCCGCAAATCAACACAACAAACGTATGTACATATATGAATAAATGACTCTCTAAACATGCAAAAATGATTAGAAAATTTGCATTAATTGAATAAAGGCATTTAGAGTTGTTATTTTGGATTTTCGATTAAAATTCATTTTAAATACAATGCAACAAAATTAAAAGCCGTGTACAAAAATAAAACATGTTTATGTCTATACACACACACAGGAGTTCACATACATATATACGTTTGCCTGTTTGCTTATTTAGATTATAAATAGTACATGTGCTTGAAAAATGTTTATGAATTACCCAAACAACTGACAATTTAATAGTTTATATTTTAGCAATTGCCATATGCGGTGCAGAGCTTAGTTGGCCATTTGAATTGACTCCAACTACAGACAAATGGAGCGTTTAAATGAAAAATATGTCTGCACAACAGCAACAGCAACAAAACTAGAGCTCAAAGAGTACAGAGACGGAAGAATTAAGTTCTCATACATGTCACAATTAAAGGCAATATCAATTTTAATGTCACGTACAGTTAATAAAAACATACTTTATTACTTGAAATGGGCCAGCACTAAAACACAACATGAGAAAAATTTTATGTTTTTACAAGTATGTGTTCAGGTATTTACTTAAATGTTAATTTATATCGTCCGATCGAAGTATTTATTTTCGTTTACTGAATTGTGCTTAGTTGTAGCTAGAAAAAATTTTGCCCACTGTGTACACATAGAAAAAATATAAGGTTGAAAAAATACTGCTGTTGAAATATATGATTGTAGACAATGGCTGCTAGATTTTGGAAGTCGACACCGTCCTAGCTTTTTTCTTTGGTATTATTGAAAAGAAAACACTTGGGCAATAAGCCCAGAACAAATTAAGAGCTAAAGTACATTAACGACATTGAAACTCATTTAAGTCTGAGAGTCATTGAAAATATGAACCAACGGCTAGAGGTGCATAACACCGAAGCCGTGTCCAATTTATGACCAATATTTTGTTTCACACTTAAATGCCTCAAATTTGTTTTTTCCAAAAGAAAACCAAAAAAAAATATATTAAGAAAAGTCTCAAAAAATTATCAGCCCAATCACGAATATTCTCAAGGAATTTTATTCCTAAGGAAAATACGTTTCTCGAGAAAAAATTCCTCCAATCATAAATTACCTGAGAAACAAAAAAATAAAAGTTGGGAATATCGAAATTTTTTATAGGAAAAAACAAAAAACATACGTTTTTAAAATACCTATTTTTTCCTCCGCCGACTATTTTCCCCCTTCGATGTGGCTAAAACAGGGAAGGTTAAAAAAAATTTTTCTAAGGAATTTATCAACATAATAAGAGGAAGGGGAAAGGAGAAAAAACTCTCACGGAATTATCATTCATGATTGGGCTGTATTTGTTTTGTTCACAATTAAAATGGAGCATTTTGGTAGGACCAACCTTCAAAAGCGAAAGAAATTGCAACGAATCAAAATATCGAGTGTTTTTTTAAGCTAGATAGAACTTTAAATTGTAAAAAGTAACACAAAAAATTAAATTTTGATGAAACTTTTTGTTTTATTTGTTTCAGTATACTCTGACAAATCATCACGAATAGACGCACGCTTGAACAACGCTACGAAATTATCCAAATTTACTTTGAAAATCAGTCGTCGATTCGCGCAACTTATTATCGCAAAATTGTGTTCAGCGATGAGGCGCATTTTTGGGTTAACGGGTTTGTTAATAAGCAATATTGCCGCATATGGAGTGAGACTAATCCACAACAGACCCTACAGACTCCATTACATCCAGAAAAATGCACCGTATGGTGCGGTTTTCACGCTGGTGGTATCATCGGACCTTATTTCTTCAAAAATGAGGCCGGAGCTCGCGTTACGGTCAATGGAGATCGTTACCGCACCATGATCAATGATTTTTTGTTTGAAAATATGGATGACATTGATCCGGAGGAGATGTGGTTTCAACAGGATGGCGCTACGTGCCATACGGCGAACGCAGCCATCGACTTATTGAAATCAAAATTTGGCGATAAGTTGATTTCGAGAAATGGACCTGTCAATTGGCCTCCAAGGTCGTGCGATTTGACACCTCTCGAGTATTTCCTGTGGAGCTACGTGAAGTCACTGGTTTATGCTGATAAACCAGCAACAATTGACGCCTTGGAGGCCAGCATTGTTCGTGTTATTCGTGACATACGGCCAGCAGTGCTCGAAAAAGTGGCCCAAAATTGGACGTATGGAGAATACACTTCGTCAAGAACAGCCGCGGTGCCCATATGCCCGAAATCATTTTCAAATGTTAATGTCACGTATTGATCTTTCGAATAAAAAAAATTTTTGATTACAATTAAATTTTTTGTGTTATTTTTTACAATTTCAAGTTCTATCGGGCTTAAAAAAACACCCTTTAAAAACAGTTTTCTAGATTTTAAGAAAATGTAAGTAATAAATTTTGTTGCGACTCACCTGTTTTCTTACACCTGGAAATATAACTAAGAATGCAACATAGAATGTTGCAAATAATACCGATACGGCTACAATTGATACATCACCCGTTACGGGGGTACGATTTGAAAATGAATACAGTGTGGGTCCACCATCGTCTCGAAATGCATCAAACCAACCCTTCATGCTTTGCAAACGTTATAATGCTGCAATGAAAAACAAAATATTTCAAATAAAAGTTTTTAAATAATACTGCATAAAACAAAGGTAAATTTTTAATTTTTATGCCATTAACTGAATAAAGTTTTTTGCAACCGTTATTTATTTTTCAATCAGTTTTTCATTAATGTTTTTGAACTTTATTTGTTGCATGTTTTTTTCTGTTCTGTTTTTAATTATAAAGTTAAAAAATAAATTCTGCTTTGAAAATCATTAAAATGTTATTCAAATAATAATGGAAAAAAGTTAAATAAAGTTTATCTTGATACACCTGTACAACGAATAACATAATTCACAGAGGTCTGTGCATTTAATTCAATTAATTGATAAATATCATCTGTGGTAAAAATTTTATTAGTTCTTTTTTTATTATTATTATTTAACTGGAATTGAAATTGGTTTTAGATTTATTAAAGGAATATTATTATGTTTTAATTGTAAAAATTGTTGGTGAATGAATCAAGGTGTCTGTATTTGAAAATCGTACTTTGGACCACAAAAACAATACCTTTTCACTTTTTGTTGAATTTGAAAAATCGTAACACTTTAACACACGATTAAGGTGGTGGTCCTTTTATTACAGAAAACATAAAAAATAGGATGCTATGCTTGATTTTTTATAATAATTTGAGGCTCTTTAATAAAAACTAAACAGACAAACCAATTTACCTAGAGAATGGAAACCCTTGCCTTTTCTCAAAAAAATAAACTAGAAGTGGTGGCACTTTTTCCATCAAATATTTGCCTTATAGCATTTTTTATAGCACTACTTTTCAATGTGAAATAAGTTTTTTTCGCAAGAAATCAGAAAGTTACTTTTACTTTTTCAAGTGGTTACGAATGATATCATTATTTTTATTAAACACAAAAGATTTTCTTAAAAAAAATATTCTAACAAAAGATTTTTAACTAAAAAACCAAATACCTGCCCGTCAAGTTAAAGTAGTTTTTTTTATAAATTAAATCTCATTGAATTCATTTTGCTTTAAAAATATACATAAACAATTTTGGCTTTCTAACTATTGTAAGACCGGCAAAAACGTATTTATTTATTTAGTTATGCGATAGCAAAACAACAAAAAAACATTATGAAAACCCACACCATCACTTGTATGAAGTAAAATTTCCCATTGAATGTAAAAAAATAAATATAAAAAACAATCCATTAAAATCCGTGTTGAAAAAATATATAAAAATAAATCTTTTGCCACAAACCCACAACTTATTTGTGGAATATTTTCATAGAAATCACAAAAAAAAAAAAATACTAATAAAAATAGACATGTAAAAATCAAATAATATTTCAAACAAAAATACAAAAGAACAATAAGAATTATTAACAACAATTATAATCGTTTTTTTCTATTTGCGGAAAAAATTAAACACAATTCTGCAACTCAAGCCTCTTAACACTTTGCGAGAGGAGATTCCAAAGAAAATGTTTGGTGATAACGAGAAGACAAACAAAAGAGAATTGAAAAATGCATTGAAGAAATCAACATACTCTAATTTTTACATACATACATATGTATGTTTGTGTTATTGTTCTGATTCGATAAAATCAAAGACCTCTAGCTGCTTCGAAGCCGTCGTACTTCTTGTGAGCAGCTGTTGACTTATACTTATTCCGCAGGGCCATTGGTAAGACAATTCATCAACTCAACGCTCTTAACACTGTGTGAGAGGATATGCCAAGGCAAATGCTTAGAGATAAAGAGAAGGCAGACAAAAGAGAATTGCAAAATATATTGGAATAGTCAACATATTCCAATTTTTAAATACTTGTCTGCTGTATTATGTTTTATATTATTGTTGTTGTGATTTGATAAAATCAAATACCTTTAGCTGGGGGACAACAAGCTGCTTCAGTCAGCAGCCAAAAGCTTGGAATTAAGCCCTAAAAACTTGTTTTGGCTCTTGTGAACGGTCGTAAAGCCCATATTAAAATACGGGGTGCTTGTATGGTGTAGAGGAAGAAAATCACCTCTTGTAAGATTTTCAAGAAATACTGAGCACATCCGCAAGGCTTGTTACTGGTACTCCCGGCTCAACACCATTTAAGGTTTCCTTCACGGTGTTGCACTGACTACGAGCCAATCTCATGGTCAAAGAAACTGCTATGAATTCTGCTGTACGTCTACAAGCAGAAGAAGTGTGGAATGATGACCGACAATGGACATTAGTGTAAACTTGCCGAATGCAACCTCAGATCGTGTCGAAATAAATCAATCAGAGGATGTGATCGCAATCTTTGAGGATGGCTACGCGTTGGAACTAGGAGTGGGTGGAGGTATTTACATTCCCTGTTTTCCACGGAGAATCAGCTTTACACTACATACTGGATGTAGCGTTAGTCAAGCTGACGATAAAAAGTGCACAAAACTGGGTGAAGTACTATAAAATATACGGTGAGCACCTGTGCTGATGGCAAGGTCGCGACAAACGCACTTAGCTGGTGCCTACCTGACACCTAGATTCGTTCGTGAATACCGGATATCTATGAATCATTTTGCCTTCGAGCAAGAATCGAACCTGCGACCTCGGCACTGTTACTAGCATTTATTACTCTACGAATCCATCCATCTAGGTCCTCAAAATATTTTACGAGGTTTTTACTGTTGAAAATTTTCATAAATCATTAAAAATTAAATTTTTCCTCCTACCGAAATGTTTCAAAATGTTCCCTTTATTTTACTTTTTCAAATCTATTGCTGAGAACTTTACTAAAATTTCTTTAAATTTTATTCACGCTACTTTTTTTTATTTTAAGTCTTTGCTTTTGTATTCTATGGACAAGTAAATCGATTTTGTTCACAACCTCTACAGCTCTTAGAGGGTTAACATAAAAAAATAAGAAAATAAAACTAAAAAATAAAAAAAAACAAATAGAAAAAGTTAGAAAAAAATACTTTTTTATAGTTCAATGATGACGTCTATGGGAGGTTGGTATTTTTGTAGTTAATCAACTTGAACAGCAACAACTTTAACAATTAAAAACAGAAATAAGAAAAAAGAAATAATGATGATGCTGCTGCTGATGTGGTGGTACATACTTGGAGTTTATGTTTAGAAACAAAAAAAAATCGGAGACAAGCACATGAAACAAAATCCGGTTTAAGTAGCATTCGTTTGTTCGTTTTCTGTTCAATTGTTTAGTTAACTATTTGAAACAATAAAATTATTTCATACTTAAGAATAACAATTTTTCCCCTAAAGACAACAATAAATTTATTGAAGTTACTTTTTAAAATAATATTTTGTTTTTTTTTTAAGCTATATTCACCCATTATTTCGTAGCCAAATGTTTGCTCGGACTTAATTTTAGTTTTGAAAAAGCTTGTTCTGAAACTTGCAACCACTTCGAGAGTAGTTTCTTAAAAAACAGAGCTATCATAGCAAAGAACAGTGTAAAGGAGGCGCAGTAATTTTATAATTACACAGCACGGGAATATTTAATTACAATTTGATGCGCTCTTAATGTTACATATACATACATATGTACATATTTTTAATTGAGCTTATTTATTATAGATATATGGGCAAGTACAGAATATAAGTAATTCCTTTTTTTGTGATAAAAAATTATCATAATTTTGTAACTTAAAACGAAATTATATTTCAAAATTGTTGCTGATTTGTACGCAAACATAAAATTCAAATCTCATTTACGAACATATCTATTCTTTTTTGTGATGCTAAGAGTTTGAAATTTTGTGTGCAAAGTAACAATAGGTTTTTGAAAAAAAACAAAATCAAACTACGTTGAAAATAATAATGTTGCGAACTCAACATAAAGATCGTTCTCTGTTTTTTTTTTTTTTCTTTTTGGTTTCCCAGAAAACCATCAAATAATTAATAATAAACTATTTTTGTAGACAAACAAATTTATTTTAATTTATTTAAATGATAATTGTTAGCTGTCTTTTAAATATTTTAAAGTGATTGTTTACGGCAAATATCATTAAAGCCTTATTGACTGACAGAAATTTAATAACCGAAATATTATATCACACACGCACACAAACAAATGCCCGGCCTTGCCCACACAGTTACACTCACTGTTGCGTAAAAAATTACACATAAAACAAACTTTGTAAAACATTAAAATATTATTTTCACAAACTATTAAATAAAACAGCACACATGTTATTAAAAATTTAACACATTTTATAGAAATAATAATAAAAACAACAAATATACTTTAATAAATTTTAATAAATATTGACATAATAATAATTACATTTAATTTTATTTGCACTTTTTATCCATTTTTTACAACTTTAGTACAGATTTGCCATTTTTTATATTTTAGTAGACATTTAACGACATTTCATTTAATATACGAACATGTTTTTTTGCGTATTTATGAGGTTTTCAGATTTTATTCTATTACATAAATACATATGTACATTTATAAATTTCAAATAACACTATGCTACATGGAAAATGTAATATATGTATGTGTGCAGCAGAAATGTATAATACCTACAAAGAACTTATTTATTTGCTTTAAGAGCCAATTGAAAAGTATTATTTTAGGTCTAAAAATAGACCTTAATGTTTTCTGTCTTTTCCAGCCGTCTAAATATATGCCGTCGACATTTCGTTAAAGCTAGTCACTAGACTTGAAAAAGACAGAAAACATTAAGATCTATTTGTAGACCTAAAATAATGAAAAACACCAACAAAAAAAATCTGTTAAAAAATCACTTTTCTGAGGCTACCAGGGATGGGAAACTCGATTTTGTAACGTTCAAAAAACGTATTTTTCACTTAAAAAATGTCTATGCCTGTATAAAAAAAAACTACTTTCAGGCATTTTCTGTAACCCACGCTTTTTTGTTTGCGATTTGCCATGTGGTTTTTGATCAGCTGTTTGACGTCTACACACTCTGTACATCATTCCCTCTTTCATCATTTCCTCAGTTCCCTGAGTACTGGTTCAAGGTAAAAAAAATCGGAAACTCACTTTAGTATACCGTTGCTATTTAAGCTCGCCAAAAGTCTGGCTTTTGCGACTTCGCTGGTCTATCCTGCGAGTTCAAGTCACAATCGCAAATATTAGGCGAGTGTTCCTTCCAGGAACAAATAATCAGAAAATCAAAAAATAAATGGGCAATTAACACCAACACACAGCAATCTATTTTACGACATAGCCTATTAATTCAGGTCCAAAAATAGACCTTTCAATGTTTTTTTTTGTTTGGACCTGAATTAATACATTTCAATTGGCTCTTAAAGCAAATAAATAATTAATTTCATATTTGAATTACAAGATAGCAGCTATAAATTTAGCTTTCTATGGGTTTGGCATATCGTCAATTCGTTGCTTTATACGCCTCGCCAAGTGCAACAAAAATAATGGAATGTTTAAAGTTCAATTTAAATGCGCAGTCGCAAATCTATAACTTTTAGTTCGCCTTTTTCTGGTGCAGCCTTTAATTTTCTACATAAAATGCAAAAACCGACCGATGAGAAAAAAAAATATTTTTTGTGTTATTAAGTTGAGTAATGTGAATGAAAACATGTTAAAGGTTTTTTTTTATATATGTACGTCTCTAATGTCTAGCCATACGCGCTGCCCCGCGTTCAAAGAAAATAGACACGAGGTGAATTTTTATGTTACGTACAATAGAAAGGTTCCGTCCCCATAACAAAAAAAAATTGAACCTGTGAACGTTTGGGATTAAAGATTCCCAAACCCGCCTTTCTTTGATATGCCCTTTTAGTTTTTTGCGCTCTGTGCTGACATTCATGGTTTGTTCATTTGATTTGTGGTGATTTTTGGCTTTGACGTCAAATTAAAGTTTTAACTTTCCCATCCCTGGTTTCTAACCTTAAAAACTGCAACTATTTGCAAAATTTCTTTACATCTGCCTTAATTTTATGAAACTTTTGGCCCAAAAATATTTATTTTTCTTTATAAACCAAAAACATTTAAAGCTTTTCAGCGTTTTATTTACTTATAAACTTTCCCATCCCTGGTTTCTAACCTTAAAAACATCAACTATTTGCAAAAATTTCTTTACAACCCCCTTAATTTCATGAAACTTTTGGCCTAAATAATATTTATTTTTGTTTGTAAACAAAAAGCATATGTATAAAGCTTTCCAAAAAAATCTAAATTATCATTCGTCAAAAACAAGCTTTTTATTTACTTATAATCTTCTAAAAAATCCCATTATGCTTCACAGTGTAATTGTTGTAAACGAAGTAAAAAAAGTACAGTGTATTAAAAACTTAAAAAATATTAACAATATGGCTTACAATTTAAGCTTTAGCGACACTAAGTAACAATTTGCCAGCTCAAGTAATAAAAATTGTTTAGAAGTAATAAGTAACCAGACAGAACTGTAAATTTCTCATAAAACTTAAAAAGAAATAAAAAACATGATATAAAATGGAACATAAAAAAGAAGTCAGCTTACCAATGTGTTAATATTTTTATATGTTTTACGGTTTAGCATTTTAAAATGATAACTTTTTTTTGTAATAAAACATTTAATAACAACTTACCAAACTTGTCACCACATAAAATGTTCAATATTGCGGGGGGGAAAAGGCCAAATCAAATTTTGTTAAAATAGATGACTTGCTGTAAAAGTTTATAAAAAGTATAAAAATGTATCCAGTATTTGACAATTTTGTGCGATGGTATTTTTCTCGTTTTTTTTCCGCCGGCTTTGTATTTGTTGTTGTTGTTTGGACCCAAGAATTTGCTGTCAATTTGTCAAATAATAATTATAATGATGTTGTTGCTTTTTAAATTTGTTGTGAATTTTTTATATTTTTTTTGTTGTATTTTTTATTGTTGTAAATTAGTTATTAAATAAGCACATGCTTTATTCTATATTTGGCCGGGTGTGCTAAAAATATACAACGAAAAAAAAATGTGTTTAAGTTAATTTAATTTTTTTTTTCTGGTAATTTATAAAAGTTATTTAAATTGTGTTAAAATTTGATTAAACTCATTGAGTTGTATTTAAATCATTTATTTGGCATTAAAATTTTGAAAGCATGAAATTGATTCAGAGCCAAAATTATTATTTGGGTGAACGCATTTAATTTAAATATTTATTAAATTTATATTATGTAGATTACAGTAAGCAAAAAACAACGTGGCTACTAATTGCCATTTTATATTTAGAAAGCAATAAGAGAAAAAACAAATGATTTGAGCCAACCATGAGCGTTCTAATTATTTCTGCCTAAAGGTTTTTGCTAATGCTGAATAATTTTGCTTAGAGCATTTTTTTATTGCTGGGGAGCTTCAATAAATTTGTCTTTATTTGTTTTTTAATATATTTGATTTATTCATGCAAGTTGTTTATGATTTATTTAATTAATATTTTGTAATTGAAGGCTATTCCATTACAAAAAGAAATTATTTGTAATGCAGAATTTTTATATTGGATTACAACAAAGTTAAATACCTAAGAAAAATACATAAGAAAGTTTAATGAACGCAATGTTTATTAACACCACAGTGTTTATCAGACTGGCAACACTATTAACAGAGAACGGTTATTACAAAAAATATGTAAAAGCGTAACTATTACTCTGAGTTAACAAAATGAGAATTCAAAATTCCTGAATACATGCATACTTCTAGAGAGAAATATTTCCTTACTCAGCATGGAATGCCTCTTTAAAAATCACATTTTTCCCTTTTAAAACGATTCTATTTATTTAGGTTTTTATAATTTTGAGTAATTCATTAATTTTACTTATTTTTTGTTTCTCTCCAACAGCCGCTTAATTATGATTTATGGTTTGAAAATAATTTTTAAAAATTCATTAAAAAGAAATTTAATACATAAATAACTAAATTGTTATAATGTTTTTATAAAGTAATCAAAAGCAAAGCAAAAAAAATCTGAAAAACTGGGTAAGGCAAAAACATTTGGTGGCAGTAAATATGAATAATTAATAAAATTTAATAAATTAATAAAATTAAAAATGGTTAGTGAGGGGAAGCGCAGCAGCTTCGAAACAGCCAGTTCTCCTCCAGCTGAAGTTCTTTAGTATTGTTTTCTTGGTCTTTAAGTAACATCAATCACATTAATAATTTTCAAAATGAACTTGAGACCGATTAACAACAATAATATGCCTGAGAGTCAAGAGCTGCTAATGAAACGTATTAATTTAAAACAAAAAACAGTAATAATAAGAAAAATATGTTTCCACCAGTACAACTGTTGTTAATACTTGTGCAGGTTTCCATTATGTTTATGCTTAAAAATTCCTTGACACCTTTTTGGCAATTTATTCTTAACAAGGCATAAAAATGCACACAAAATATATAACCTTTAAACTTCAGTTGTTATTTGATGCAGAAAAATTTTTTAAATTTTTAACAACAAAAAAAATTTATTTTTTAATATCATAAGACAGTTTTAATTCAGTTTGCAATATTTTTTTTTTGAACACCAAAAATGGCTGCAAAAAATTCTAAAAAAATAAGTAATGTGGAGGTGGTAAACAAACATAGTTTTTGCTAATTACAATTTAGTTTACATATTTTCATATACACATGTATAGATTATTTATTTCATTAAATGCTCTTTTGAGTTTTGATATTGGGGTAAATCAGTCCCGATTTCAAATTGAATATAGCTAAAATATGTACTCAAAAACATTGGTGCTATCATACTTTGCACACTGTTTGGAATTAATTTAAGTACGGAAGAATTGTGATTCGATGTTTCTAACGACGATTTAATCCCAAATTCGTACCTGGTATATTGCGCTCTACTTCCTCAATTTAATAATAATTTACAAATTATTTTGTGTCTTTGCCGATTTGAACGTGGAACCCAACTACTACCAGTCCAGCCACTCTACCAATTCAGCTCTGGAAGCAATTAAAAACATGTAACAAAATGCTATAGGTACATACATCTTCAGGAATTTTTTCGGTTTAATGTTTTTAAAAAAAAAAATTTTTACCAAAAATTTTTTTTGGAAAAATAAAATTTTTGTTAAAAATTTTTTGGAGAATTTTTTTTTGAGAAACCATCAATCCGAAAAAATTCCTTGAGAAGATACCCATTGAGGTATCGAAATATTGAATTATACAAGCGTTAAAAACAAAACAAGTGACCTCAAGCTCTAATTATTAATTTAAAATATTTCTGATTCTTTCTCAAAAATCACAAGTAATCCAGATTATTTTTAGATCTTTGCTTTCATAATTATTACTAATCAGAAATTGCCTGAAGAAAGATAATGTAATCACTACGACTCTTTTTGGAAAAGAATGTAATTGATTACTAATCGTAATCAAAATTTAACAGCTCTGGTTTTAAGTACACTTGTGTGTCATGCGTACTTAAATTTTCAAGTACGCTTCGTACTAAAATCAAGTAGAAAAAAAAACTCAAATTTAGAACGAGCTTTTTCTTTCTGTGTAATAGTCTACCAATATTGTTTGCTAGTCTCCAGTAGGAGTTAAAAATTTATCGGAAACAAAATCAGTACAGTGGTCGTACTTATTCCCTCTTAAGGTTCCTGTGCCTGAACTGTATTTTTCACTGATTACACGAAAGTGTATGAGAATTTTTACATACATATAGTGTAGTACAACTACCGGTTTTGGTTTTATTTTCTATATCACGACATTTGATTAGCATTCTATTACGTTTTGCATGCAGATGCATGTGTATGTACATGACAATGTTGTGCAAACATTAATTCAAACAACATCTGATTATACGTTTTCCGTTTTACATAAATGCTAAAGTAAAACTTTTTTCAGAAGCCGGTTAAGCCTTCTTTTCCACCATGCTGTCGCTATTATTGTCTTTGTTATTATTAAAGTCATACTTCGGTATGTTTGTAAGTACGTATTTACCTTACAAACGTACAAAAGTTATTATTACAACACCATGTTGTGTGTGTTGAATATAAGCGGAACACACCTTAGCGCCAAGAAAAAAAAACGCAACATGCAAAAAACACAACAGCAACAACAATCTAGAGATAAACAAAAATACAAGCACGTTACGCTCTCTTACCTCAACCTCCTTCAAATTTACATGAAAATGGTAAATAAAATAACAAAAGCAGTAACACAAAAAGCAAAAAGGAATTTCAAAAATAAATGTAAGTAACGGTGTATGTAACATTTGTGTTATAGAAATGTGTGTTATGTAAGTGCACACCACATATGTATGTACATGCATATGCATTTAAATAGAGATATTAATTGCTGTTATGGTCATAGCAAAACAACAGCAATTTAAACCCAAAAAAAAAACAAGAAGAAGCAAAAGCTTTTAACACGTTTTGTCTTCTTTTCGCATTCATTGACAAAATCAGTTTTTTATTTATTCGCTCTATTTTAAGAAAACCATAATTCCTCCTCCTTCTCTTGGCCCCATCTTTCCTTTAAATTTATATTTCCGTCTTTACGTGCTTTGCGAATTCTTTGTTTCTTTTTTTTTTTTGCAAACTCTAGCGTAATCATAAATTAATTTCACTTTCTTTTGGTCTTGAAAAATTAAATACACTCCATACAAGAAAATAAGGAAAACAACAACAGCAAAATAAAAAAGCAAGAACAAGAAGCCAGCTTTATGATGATCTTCATCACTTGTAGTGGCAGCAGAAGAAGAAGAAGAAGAAGAAGAAGAAGAAACGCGCTTGGAGACAATAACAACTTTGGTAAATGCAGCTCAAAACAAAAACCAAGTTTAAACATGTTTTCTTCACCATGTTTAACACTATTTGCTGGCGAAGAGGCATGCACGCCAGGGATGTATAGTTTAGTGCCCAAAAGTTCATCTGCGAGTTTGTTTTAATTTACTTTTAAACTAGTAAATCCTTAGATCAGTGAATACTCAAGAAAGATTTAATAAAAATAAATTCAGCTGTTTGATATTTTTGCAACAATCAATAGAAAATGGTTCCCCGACTGACAGCAGCCAACAAACATTAATAAAAAGCAATAAAATCACAGAAAGGTTTCATTGAGCCAGGATTTTAGTTCCAACGAATTTTACAAGCGTTAGGTTTTGCCCACCAAAAAAGCCAACCAGCAAATAGTGGTCTTTTTTTTGGGCGAAATTCGGCAAATATTTCTTCAGATGTGACCGTAACTTTAAAATATATAAATAGCTCATCAAATATGTTTTATTTGATATCAAATTACGATATCACGCCTTTCAATATTTCTTATTGTTTTCCTGACATCTTACAAAGTTTCATCTTAAGTTTACTTTTCAGCTTCCACTTATGTCAATAAACAAAAATCAAAAAATTTTAATATAACTTTTCTATGGATTTCTATAGATCGTTGTTCTCATACAGAGAGATCCTAATTCGAACGTTTTTCAGTCTCGGTTTTTTTGCATATTTTTATCGATTGATCTTATATTGAAATATACAAAAAAAATCTAGGATTGAAAATTATGTTAGTTAGGGGCTTTTTGACATGAGACAAACGATATATTGGCTGTGTTGCACGTTATGTTCTATAATCATGCAAGAGAAACCAAATAAATACACATTAAAACATATTTATAACACTGAGTTTGCCATCTCTGGTGTATGCACTTCAGCCTTTTTTGAAAATGCAATTGGCATACATTTTTAATATGGCAATTGCTTAAGTTAAGCTAAGCAGGAAAATATTTATGTATATATGTATTAGCATTTTAGAAGAAAAAAAACTACGTGTAGTTTAAGAATTCAAAACACTGCTGAAAGTGTTGAGTAGTATTGAGTACCCAAATCAAAAATATGGAGTATGACTCAGTAATGACCAATAGTGGATTTCACCATCACTAGTCCATAACACCGAAGCTGTGGCGAACATTTGAAAAATGTTTTATTTCACACATAATTGTCATAGATCCATCCGTCAGAACAAAATTATAAGATAATTTACAAGTAACATCTTGCATTTTAGTTGGACCACCCTTTATAACAAGAGTACGGTATTTTATTGAAACAAGTATGTCCATATGTACATGAGCATATACATATGTATGTATGCATGTACAATATGTTTTTGCGAATATACTACAAAAAACACTCTCACTGAATAATTTTTGCATCAGTACGAGTACCGGTCCGCAATACTTTAAAGATTTTTCTGCTTGTATGCCCGGATGTGTTGTAACTGTTTTAATGCTATTGACTTTCACATATGGTCGCAAAAATAAACAATTTGGAATTTTTGTATGCACTAGTGGCTATGAGGCGTACGTGAGCGGCATTATACACATATGTATATGTTCGTGACTGTGAAATATCTTTATTGCTAGGTGAAGTAGAAATTGCTGAAAGTGGTTCACTCGCACTGGGGGCACTGTTTTTGAGTACACTAAATTATTATAAATATTTTTCAGTATTTTAATCAGGATTGCAGCCGAACCGTTAAAAAGGAATTAAGTGCAATAGTAAAAATATAAGCATAAAAGCATTTTTTATACTGCAGCATTATTCTCCTGCAAAAATAAAAACTCTCTTCAAAGAGTCATGAAGGTAAGTATACGCTTTATTTTTATGCTTAATGATAAATTAGGCATTTTCAATACTGGAAGAAAAAAGTGATTATCAATATTGATTTTACTTTGAGTCAAACAATTTTTTTCAGAGATATTTCCAAAGCATAAAAATGCATCAATTGCTGCACAATACTATTTTTTGATCTTCTCTGCAGTATATATATTTTTTTTTTTCTTAAAATAAAAGAATTTATTTCTTTTATCAAGAAAACTCGCTTGCAATTTCGAGGCAGAACTATTTCCAAAAATGGTATGTCATTCTCCTTTTATTTACATTCAGAATGCCTCGTTTTCTCCGACAAAGAGTTTCCCACTTTCAGAGCTCATTTAGAATGAGGGAAGAGAGAGAAATTTCCCGGAGAGACTTTATTCAGAATAGGAGAGTTGTGAGTAGAGAAGAAATTCCCAGAAAATTATTATTTAGCATCGGTGTGCAGCATTGGAAATTTCTGTTATATCCATAACGTAACCATCATGAAATTTAGATCTTGAAAATGGCTCTAATGAACAAATCCGGTTTTTACCCTTAGGTCCCCTTCTATTTTACGCGTCACATATTTCGACCAAATACTTGACATGTCTTCTATCCAATGCTCCACATTTTCGATGACTCTGAGACATAATCGAAGTTCAATGTCGGGAATGTGCCGAATTATATCATCCTATTTCTACTCGGAAAAAAATTACTCACATTTAAGTCACCCCAATCACACTTGTTCATCACTTGTGGCTTTTTTTAATTTTATTTTCGTTTGCATTTCTTTGGACAGTTTGGAAAAAATGTCTCGATCACTTGTGATGGTTTTTTTCAGTTTATTTTTCTTTTTTTCTCACTTTTTAATTTGCACTTCTTGTTGCTGGTGCGGTTTAACATCTTTTTGTGCCTCACGTAATTGTTGTTATTATTACGTTGTACTACGTAAGACTTACTAACGATGTAATATTGGTGGAGTTGTTTGTCGTATTTTCTTGCTTGCTTTTGTCGGAATTTGTTTTTTTTGTATAATTTTTGCATTTTTTCTCATTTTATAATTTTTGCTGTCTACTGGTTTTTGAACATACATTAATAATGCAAGTATGAGTTTAAGTGCAGTTTTTTTAATGGCATTTTCGTTACTTCCACTGCTGTTGTTGCTTATTGCAGTTTGTCCTCTTGCTGTTTGTTGGCTGTGTTTTGTTGCATTGAATTTGTTGAATTGTTTTGTTTTTATGCCAAGTCCAACGATCAATGTACAGATTGTGTTACAAACGACATTTGTGGTGTGTTTGATGGTGATTATTAGGGGGCGGATTTAAATGCAAATGATTTTTTTTTTGCAATTTTATTTTACTCTGCATTTGAATAATTTTATTTTTTATTACAATGAGTGATTAAATGGGTTTATGAAACAAAGGAAATTCATGTTAAGTAAAAGGAAAATGTTGATATTAATAGAAAATATTTATGTATATTATTTTGAATCATAGATTATTGCTTTCTGATCTGAAAGGCATAGTCTATGGGTATTTCCAGGAATGTGTCAACCATTAGTTGAAAGAAATTCGTAAAAGCAAACTGCAGCAAATTGCTTAAACCCATTTATATATAGCCAGATAATACTAAAAGAACTATGAACATGAACAACTCATTTTATTATAAATTCCTTTTTAAAATCAATTTCCAATTCAAAGTTCTCAAAACGCACCACAACTGAGAACAAAAATTAAAATGTTTCATAACCCAATAGAAGTTAAATCTCAAATAGAATTTATGTATTTAAATAAAATAATATAGAAAAATATGAATAATAAAATGTTTGTGGAAAAAACCCAGATTGCTTAAACGACACATTTATGTATGTATATGCGATCTTTGAAGAACTAACACAGTAAACTATACAGAAAAGAGACGATTGCCCTGCTGTTACCGCTTTACCACAAGTCATCAGTTCAATGAAGAGCGAAGGACAAATGTTTACAAACAAAAAGAAAAGAAGCTAAGTGTGTATGTAGTATATAATATTGATATTTTCAGAATTTATACATATAATTTGCATATAGTATACTAAATATTAAAACGTGGGCCTTTCAGCATGAGTATTCGTCCTCCAAACAAATACGCATTTACATATGTGCATAACTTACACTGTGATACAAAAGTTGTGAAAAAAATTATTCAGAGGTTTTCATGTACCAATTCTGTTTTGTTGGAGTGCATAGATAACAAAAATAGCTTTAGTTTTTTTTTTTAGGTCACTTTAAAATGGGATTTTATAATGGTAAATGTGACGACTAACGGTATTTGTTGCATTATTGAATTGAGAGAGTCATATGTTCTGTTTTAGCTTCAGTAGCATGATAATCTGCACCACATCATAATTTCTAGACATTTTTGCCCAAATGAAGTTATAATAATAAATATACAAAGAAAGAAAGATAAAACACAAAATAAAAACTTAAAACAAAAACTGTCCCATGCCTTAAAGGTTAAATTACAAACAATAACATCAAAAGCAACAACTATGAGACAAAAATAATGAACAACGCTCAATCATAAAAGAAGCCCAAAGTACAAAATAAAAAGCCAACAACAACAAAGTAAAAAAATTAGTACAGAAAATCAAGTAAAATAACAGTTAAAATAAAACCACAAAAATCACAATAAGAGATGTGATAAAAATACAGAAGCGCTTCAAAAAAAAAAAAAAAAAAAAAAAAAAAAAAAGCAGCCTACAAACAGAAGGGCTCCAAGAGAAACAAAAACAAAATTCACATGTAAATTTTTACAAGAAAAAAATCCAAGAGAAGTTCTCACCTGGAGAGACTGCATTATTTCTCATTTACATATTAATTTTTTATCACGCTGGTGAGAACAGCAACAAAAGGTAGTTAAAGCGATGCTTTCGTCATTTGATTCACTCCACATTTTGGCACACGCACACACAAACACCTGCACTCACCCGGTGTCATACAATTCAATGGAAATTTATAAATTTTGTTTCTATTCCCGATATAAAAAAAAACATTGATTTTTTTGTATGGTTCTACACTGAATATTTGAAAATCTTTGCTTGAATTTTAAGCGACTTTTTTATTTTTTTTTTGTTCAGCAATTGAATTGTAATTGTCTTTTCATCGTTTGTGTACACGTATGTGAGTCTGTAGCGTTGTTCTATTGAATGCTGCATCCGGCATTAATACAAGTTTGGTCATGAGTAATTCCAAATATGAAAGGAGAATTGAGTTCAGAGTTTGAATAAAACCTTTTGCAATAAATAATATATTTCCCGTGTTTGTGACGGAAGTTTGTTTGTTTTGTTATTTGTTGTTCGTTTCAATTTAATGCACATTTGCGAGTCTATCACAACAATCACTTTCGATCATAAGTTATTTTAATTCCCGAAAAACTTTCTAAGAAGATTAAAAGCGATTTACTTTGTGGAAAAAAAATCACCCGATTTCATGATCGATTTTGAGGATTGTGTGTGTAGTAGATGCCGCAAATATATTTTTGTTAGCTAAAGATGGGTCTGCTCTCAACGCTATCGGTAAATATGTTTGTGTCGTGGAATTATATTTTATAACAAATGTTTTTTTTAACAAAAATCATATCTAACAAAAAAAAGTAAACGTAATCATAATCACTGTCATGAATAAAATAATTTTAATAAATTTTTTACTACGTTTTTTTCATCAAGAAAGTTTGCACTGAATTTATCGATTACTATTGCGTAATCGAATACCATCAGTATCATGTTTAATAATGTTTTCAATATCTACATTAAAACATAAATGTTTTTAAATCTTTTTTGCGGACTTTAAGTTCTTTTTAATAAAGCACTGATATTTTGGTAAATATTAAAGGATGAAGCTAAAATAAATTTTAGTGCGATCTATTATTGCACAAAAGCAATCTTGATGAGCACGAGGAATTCCATTAGTTCTTTTAAATTTTAAATTTTACTACCTATTTTTCGAAAAAACTTGTTTTAAATGCAAGAATTTTTTTGCTATGATTGATCAGAACAAAAACCTTAGCGCGCAGAAAGCGTTGTATGTAACTCCAAGTAAGAAAAGCATACAACGCGTAGACTCGTTAAAAGCGTGTGATGTAACCCCAGTTTTAATTGCCATTACTATGCCGTTTTAATTTATTTCACTGCTTTATTCCTAAACTTGCTTCCTGGAGTTTTATTGAAACGTATTGAGTTAAGTCTAAGAATAGACCTTATTAATTGTATTCTGTATTTTTCAGCCGGCTCAACTCATCAGTAGACTTGAAAGAAACTGAAAAGATTGTTTGGAACCTGACTACATATGCTATTATGCCCATGAACACAATCAGACTCACAAATGTTCAAACAATCGTTTAATACAGAAAACAATTTTTTTGTCATAATGTTTGCCATAATGTTAAGCATTCATATTCATATTATGGGAATAAAGCAGTTGAAAAAATTAAAACGACAATTATAACGACAACTAGAATAGGTCCCAATATCAAGCGTACTATTTTTTATCAAATAATAACAATGACGATTTGTTTTTGCTTTCTAATGCATATGCAACAATGAAAGTGTCTGTACGTTTTATACAATCAGGCAATTAATTCGAAATGTGGCCCTAGTCTGCTTTAAAATTGCTGAGTATCTTCATGGTTGCTTTAAAGCAGATTTTTCCTACAAAAAAAACTTGACGTCTTGGAAAGTTGCCAAAATGACTGCTACACGTTATCTCGAGCCCACTGTACTGAGCCAATAAAGTATTTTATGTGAAGTATCATAAAAATATGGTTACATTTTTATTAGTTTTTTTTTATAGTTTTCTAGTACAAAAGTGCAGCTTTAATTAAGCACATTGTACAATTTAAATACTTTAGTTATTTATATTTGAATAATATTTGCCGTAAAATTTTTGAGGTTAGGTTTTTTATATAAAATTAAAATTATGTAAAATATACATACGTACATATACAAGAAATTAGCGGCAAAATTATTCCTTGGCTAGCTTATAACAAAAACGATTTTAAAGTGATATTAGTCTTAAAACTGAAAGCAAGACTCACTGTAAGAGAAATATTTTATAAATTAAAAAAACACACACACACACAAAATTAGAATTTCATTTCTCAAGATTCGTCTGTTTTTGGGGTCACTCAAGCACAAACGTGATCAGCGGATTAATAAAGAGCACAATACGACACAACACTGGCTTCTTATATGAGGTATTTATTTTTATTTTTTTTAACAAGCATATTTCTTAACAATGAGTAATTTATAATTTTTTTATTTCCATTACAGCAAAAACACTCACATTTCTTAAGTAATAATAATGAAAATTTTATGATGCTAAAATATTTTTATTTGAATTAATCACACGAATTTCGGTTTCACCTTTTTTTATTAACACTTTAAAATTTTTTTTCGCACATACATACATACAGGTATTTTTTCTTTTTTTTTCTCAATTCCTTCTCTTCTCTTGATTTCTTTTTTTTTTTCTCAGATGATTTTGACTTTTGCCAGTTTCTTTGTTTAATATTTATTTTAACAATTATTTTATTCTCATGGCGTTGAAGCAACAAAAAAATAATAAAACTTAAATTAAGAAATTTCAATTTTGATACCGTTATTACCGTTTAAGAGGAAGACTTAAAGTGGAATCAGCGTTGAAATGTATCAAAATAATCCAAAGAAGACCGATAAAGAACTTATTTTATTTCTAACGAAAAATATGCTGGTCTTAAAATTCAATTTCGCGTTAAGGGCATACGATCTACAGAATCGTGTGAATGAAATCGTGTGGGGAACAAGCGTTTAACTAACCCCAGTTTATTTAACCGAAACACGTCCGTCGTTTACAATTGTCATGAGTTAACTAAATTTTACTTACGATCTCTTGGCACTTTACCCGTCGTTTCATACGATTTTGTCATAATCTATACAGATTTTTTTTTTTTTTTGCTTTAATAATGTTCAATAATAACAACGACAACACAAAAAGTTTTATTAACACAACCTGGCTAAAACGGAAAAGACCAACAAAAAGTGAGCGTGCGCAAATGTTTGAATATAGTTTTGTTTGTTTTTTATGGTTGAAATAAATTTTAAGCCATTGTATTAACAATTTTTCGCTCATTTGCTCTCTTTTTGTTTAGCAAAAAGCTTTTAACTTTTTTCGCAAAAGCTTTTACGATATTTAGTGACTGGCCGCCAAATTTGTGCTCTCTTTTGCCAACGATCGACAGCTGAATTTTTTTTTAGCATTTTTTATCACTCCAGCGCACGGCAGTTCGATGCATTATAAGGGAGATTATTTAGCTTTTTGGTTTTCTCACTTAAAGATTTGATGTTTCTGATGGAACGTAAAGAAATGGAAAATTTCCCAAAAAAGGGAAATTTAAAATTTTAGGCGTTTTCATATTCTTTTTTAAATATTTGGTTTTATTTCAACCATTTTAATTTAATATTAGTATTTTTCTTGAGCTAAAGGTATTTTTATTATATTTATATATTTCTATATTTAAACAAATATTTTTGCCGCCGATATTTCGGATTGCTTCTTCAAGATAATAATATTGAAAAATTTTTGATTAGGTTTTTAATTGGTTTTTGAAGCATTTGCAATTGGAAATGTAGCATTTTTCAGTATGGCGAATGGCAACACAAACCGAAATCTCAAGTACTAATGAGAAATCTAAACAAATTGCCAAGTGCATGCAATCGCTTTCGTTCTCTTCTCTCTTTTCATCTCTTTTGCTCTATACACGCAGAAATTGCCGCTAGTAACATGCTCTGTGAAAATTGGGGACTTAGAGTTTGAGTTTTTCCAAGTTTTGATTTGGAATTAGTTTACGTATCTATTCAACAAAAATTTCCCTTTTTGGGAAATTTTTGAATATTTTAATTTTTGAGTTTTTAATTTTCATACCTAATTTAGTTTTACGTGTTTTAAATACATTTTTACAAAAAAATTTTAACCAGCTAAAATTTCCCAAAATAAAAATTTAAATAAACCTTAAACAAAGATCAGGTTAAAATTTCTAAAAATTTCCCAACAAGTAACGCAAAAATTCCAAGTAAAACTTAAAACAGAGATCAAGTTTTTAAGTATTTTTTAAATGAAAAAATGCAGAATGATTCAAAAGGAAACAAAGCACATGGCATCACCTCAAGGGAAATTTCCCCATTTTGGAAATTTTTCAAACTAAATATTTTTATTATTTCTATTTGATATATTTTCAGCTTCAAGCATTTTTGTAATTTATTAAAAAAAAATTTCACATTAGACTAAATTTAAATTTAAACTTGGACTGTATTAAAAATTTTCAATAAACAAAAATTTCCCAGCGAAGGAAATTTTTTTTAGTAAGGCTCTTTGATAATCAGTGGCAGCATAAATTTTTTGCCTCATAATAGAGCAGCAAATGTCAATGCGTTTTATAAAATATGATCTGGAAAAAAGCCATATTTATATATTTCCAATAATTTTGTTTCAATCGAATTTGAAGCTTATTCAATCTGTAAAGAATGTTGGAAAATATACTGTAAACACAGGGAATAATCTTTAACTATTTTTGCAAGAAATTATGACTGGGTTCTGTAATTCATACGTTGTTTGGATCATGAACGACAATGTTTTTCAAAATCTTATGAGCAACTCAATTTTTTCATGAAATACTCTCTCACAAACAAAACCAGCCTTTGAAAAATCATCACTTGTTTACATTGATCGCTGGTTGGTTGGTCAGTCAGTCGGTCGTCTGGTTTTGTTAATATTTTTCGTGCGTGCAAATGGTCTCGTTTTTTGTATTTTAATTTTTTTTCAAATCCGCATTAGTGTGTGTGATTAGTTTTCTTGATTTTTTATTGAGGAGTTTTTTCTTAGTGGTAATAAAACTAAAAAAGACTTTGTTTTTTTTCTTTTGCTAAAAATGTGTTTTATTTTGTTGTCTTCTTATGTATTTGTTTTTTTTTTTTTTTTGGTTTGCATTTTTAATGATTTAATTGAGTATTTTTAAATGGATTATTTTTTTATAAATACAAAATTTTTTCAATAAAATTTTTATTGAACCTCTTTAAAATCGAGTTGTTAATAATAAACAAAAAAACTAATTTTTTCCGCAAACAATTTGCTTTATGAATCACAACAGAGCTCATCGCTGCCACCCAGCGACGAACAGAATAGTGAGTAGAATTAAAAATTCAATAAGAAAATACGATAAAGGCCTCATTGAAAAGTAGTTCTAATATTTAAACATTTTTAAGACAAACTTCCATATAAAGGTCATATAATGAATTTGAAATTCTTAGTATTGATTTTAGTATTTTGAGCTTTCCCATATTACAGGTTGCACTAGTAGGGCTTTAGCCCAAATTATTGCTATAACTCTTAGATATAAATAAATATAGACAGAAAGAAGAAAGTGAGTGCAGAAGAGAAGCATAACAGCTGTGAAACATCTAGTTGTACCCCAGCTGAAGTCATAGTTTTGCTTTATTTATACCTGTAAAATATAGAAATAAAATAAAAATAAGTTCAGTGAGTTCTAATCAGAAGTCTGGCGGCTGCGGAAGAACTAATTGTACCCCAGCTCAAGTCATGATTTTGCTTTATTTATTGTTATAGGCAGAAAGTAGAAATAAGTTGGTGATCGAACTTTTCAAAAAATTTGTTTTTGAAGAAAATTAATGTTGATGAGAAGCCTGGCCGTTGTGAAACAACTAGTTGTACCCCAGCTGAAGCCATGATTTGGCTTTATTTACTGATGTAAAATACAAGCAGAAAGAAAAAATAAGTTTGTGGTCGAAATCACTGCTGATTAAATGGCTGGCAGCTGCAGAAGAGCTAGTTATACCCCAGCTCAAGTTATAATTTCATTTTATTTGCTAGTGTAAAATATATGCAGAAGGTAGTAATAAGCTCATGATCGAAATCAGTGCTGATGGGAGTCCTGGTAGCTGTAAAACAGCTAGTTGTAACCCAGCTCAACAAATAATAACACTTTATAAACTGCTGAAAAACATAAAAAGAAACTAGAAATGTGATTTGTGACCGATATGATTGCTGAGAAGAAGCCAGATAGGTGCAAAACAGCTGGTTGTGCCCCAGCTCAACTCATAACATCTTTTTTACCAATGTAAAATATTGACAGGAACTAAAAGTAAGTTTGTGACCGAGGTACAGTTGAAGTGGAGCCTAGTGGTTGAAAAACAGCTAGTTGTGCCCCAGCTTGGCTTATAACAATGTTTTGTTTGCTGATATAAACAATTGACAGAAATCAAAAGTAAGTTCGTGAGTGAGATGGCTGCTGAAGTGAAGCCTGGTGGCTGCAAAAGGTCTAGTTGTGTCCCAGTTCAATTTATAGCTTTGCTTTATTTATTCATATAAAATATGCACAAAAAATAAATCAAAATTTATGATCGAAATTACAGTGAACGTAAAACTCTGCTACTGCTTAAGGGCTAGTTGTACCCCAGCTCAAATTGTGATTTTGCTTTATTTATTGAAGTGGCACTTGAAATTTATTACATTTTTAAAAGTAGTATAGACTACGATTGAAAATATACAATTATAATGTTTTTTCTTCATTGGCTCTTCTCTCTTAGCACGTATGTACGACAGAACTAGAAACAAGAAAAATGAAAACAAAACTTACGTGACTCTTTGTCATTTAATGTTTAATTACATTGCAGTCTGTTTGAATTTTGCTGCGCCACCAAATGAATCATTTTTACTAACAGTAACACATTATTAGGAGCGCCTAGTTATCAATCAGTATTATTTATCTAAATAATTTAAGAACATTAAATTTTACATGATTGGCCATAATTTGTTTTTCCAGTTCATTCTCACTAGAGAAAAAAAGTAATTTTAGTTTATAACTTAATAACAGCAAGAAAAACAACATGTCAAGTTCTTTTTCGCAAATGAAAACAGCCATGATGTGAAGTAACAAATACACCACATAATAGCAGCTACTTTAAAAAAAAAAATTCTCTTAATTCTTTTGCGTTAAATTGTAAAATAATTGCATTTTATGCAGTCATAAATATTTGCTTACTTTTATGACTTGTTTGCTATTGACACTTGTTGCAGCGTTCGGCATTCCATACAAATAACACCTCTTAGCGAAACTGACAGCCAGTACGATGAGCAACCGTTGCTGCACAGTGCTGCGTACCATAGAAAAAAATATTTTTTTGAAATGCAAATACTAGCCATTTCATTTGCCAGAATTTTAAATAAACGGTTTAACTTTTTGTAGCCGCCAGAGGGCGGTGAAGTCAACGTAGTGGAAAGGTTAATCCAACCAAAACGCAAAAGTTATCTATGACAATTATGTGCGAAGTAACATGTCGGCCAAATGCCCGTCAAGGTATCCATAACCAAGGTATCCCTTTCTGATATTTTCAATGACTGAGAAAAAATGGAGGCCCAATACTGCACAGTGGTGCCAATCAAAATAAAAAGTGATAAGAATTCAAGAGCTCCTTAACTATTAAATTTTCTTTGAACATTTCATCATATATGTATTAGCTATCGATGTTGTGCCATCGATTTTTCAATAGATTTTGGCGTGATGGAAAAAAGTTTAAAAAATAATTTTCGAGGCTTAAATTATTTTTTTTTTTTTTTTTGTATTTTTCCTTGGGAGCCCCCATAACGAGGCATAGACCGGGATCGATGTGTAATAAATGGTAAGGGAAAACAACAGAAAAAAAAATCATTCGGCATTATAATCTGCAGATTAAAAAAAAACACACACACATATCCTATGAAAATTCGCGATGAACTTTTTGTCGATATTTGTGTGCACCGCCACTACCGCCATCGTCTTCATCATCCTCATGATTGTTACAACAATTCCTATCCAATTTTATATATTATTATCACTGAGTATTAAAAATTATATATATTTCAGTGTGACCAGTAAAATAGATAAAACAGTGGTGGTGAAAAAAACATCGATCACAAAACTTCTCTTACTTTTGCTTACGAATATTTTTGTACTGTTTTATAGGTATGATCATTTACATTATATCTTTATAACCACAAAAACGTACATTTCTTAAAATTTTATAGATAAAAATTTTTTAGAATTTTTTTTCTTTTTTCAAAAAAAAATTTTTTTTTTTTTTTTTTTTTTTTTGTATTAAGTTTATCGGGCTTAAGTTCTTTTGATATTATTGTTGTGATTGAATGTTAATTAAATAAGACAAAGAAAACATCAAATTAGCAATTAGCAGGATGGACAACTAGCTGTTTCGAAGCCGCCACATTTCTCGTCAGCAACCGGACTTAATCTCAGGGGCTCATGTCTCTAAAGCGACACTCTAAAATATGAGATTTTTGAAGGGACTGCTACAGAATTGTTAGCATAACTTTGATATGAAGTACTCGATTTTACTGCACAATATGCACAAAAAATTTAAATTTTATTAGTTTTAGACTGTTCTAATATTAGTTTTTAGTATAACTACTATTTCTGGAGTCATTGAGAAACTAGAGCCCAAAAAAAATCTGTTTTTGTTCTTGAAAATTGAATCTGAGCAGCGTGTAATAGACATATCCATATGTAAGAAAATAACCACATGTGTATGTAATTGTACAATATGTACAATATATAACAAGGCTAAATGTTTTCAATTAGTTCTAGGAATTTGTTTAGTACTTTCATAGCCTTTCTTGGTCATTCTGTTTTCTTGCAAGTAAGCCAATTAATGCGCTACCAATATGAGAAGCGTAGCGGCTGCGTAACAGCTAGTTATTGCCCAGCTAAAGGCATAATAGTACTTTTTACTATTTTTTATTAGTTTTATTTGCTATTAATAACAAATATAGCAATCATTTAAGCTACCCGCATGTCTACAAATACAATACTAAACAATCATTAGTTAAAATTTTCTGCGACACTGTTTCATCGCATTCAAGAACTAAAGCTTGCTTATAAATTTGAAAATCAAGTTGACTTCTAATTGAATTAAACAAAGGCATGGATTTAAAATTGTTAAGCATATAATTACTATTTAATTAACCAATACCATGGCAACTACACAGCTTAGATGATGTGCATGGGTATGCGGCAACCATGTACTTTGTTTTTTTATCTTCAATTACAAATGGCAACATGTTCAACTAAACTACAACAACAACAACAACAACAGCAGCAGCAGTTTAGCAGTGACTTTACAAGTACATACAACCATAAAGGTAAAATAGCACTATCTTTAGCTAAATTGCCACTTAAACCGCCACTGCAACTGTCGATGTTGTTTTTCTTCAAGTTGCTGCTATTCAAATTAAATGCGTATGTATGTAAGATTTGTGTTTATGAATGCAAATTACATTTCAATTTATTTGCTCTAATGCAGCATCATTATGAATTTTGCCAAATGTGTTTTAATTAAATTTAGTGTTAAGTTACCGATTTGAAGCTAAAGCAGCAGTAACAAATATTACGAAGGCAATAACGAACGAAGGCTGTAAACAAAGCTAAACTAAATCTTGAAAGGTTTTTTTTCCACATAACTGTTAAAATGTATAGTTTTAAATCTATCCATCGAAAATGATTTTATTGATATGTTGCAATGAAAGTGTTTTTTTTTTGTCTCATGCCAAAAGCAATCGAAAAATCGATGGCACAAAATCCACATATTTTTGTTCATACAAATTGAGTCCTTTCAGGGGACAGCAAAAATACTTTCCTTTGAATGTTTATTTGTTGTTTTTAGTATTTGTTGTTGTACCGGACGGGTAAACACATGTCCTGTGAAATTGCCTCTCGGACTCTAACTCAGTTGGACGGACAGACAGTCTCAATAATAGAGTTCTGATTTCACTCTATGAGTACGGAAACCAAAAAAAAAAAAACCTCAAACTTTTGCTTTATTTAAAGCAAATTTTTTGTGAAAAGGTGTAGTACAGATAATAATATCCTATTTCGTTTCTAATATTTTTCAAAGAATCCTGTTGGCTGTTTTTGATTTGTAGGCATCGTCATGTTCGGAAAATATTACAAACATAAGCATTTGCAAATGTGCGAATGATTTAGGCTTTTACATTTATCATTATGACTAATTTATGTACGCACACACATATCTACATACCCAGTGGTAAAAGAAAGATAGAAGCGGTTTGGTTGGAGTTGGGTATAAAAAGGATTTTTCTGAGACCAGCGGAAAAAATGAGCATCAACTAGATGCTTATTTGTATAAACGTATGTCTAGCTGTATTTCTTTCAACTGTTAATTTTTTTACCGCACAGACACTGGGGTATTAAGCGACACAGTCTTTTTCTTTTAACAATATTTTGTTATCTTTAGTTTTCTCTATATTTTTGTAAGACATTTTCTTTTATACCGGTTCCTTACTTTTTACCACTGGGTAGTCATTTCTTAGTTGAACACAAATAAACTTGTAGATATTCATTTATCTATGGATGTGTTCTTAGGCATAAAATGCATATTTTGGCATTAACAAATCAATTTGAATACGTGTACCAAGTTTATAGCTGCTGTAAAGCCAACATTAACACTGACATTTGCGAACTGAAATTAAAGTTGATTAAAGAAGTTTTTGATTTGTTTACACACATTTGACTCTCTTTGTTTTTTTTAGTACAGAATTCATGTTTGTGTATAATTATTTATTTTATAAATAAGATGCATTATTAGAATCGTTTAATATTTGTTGAAGTTCTGTTGTTCCAACTAAAAAAATATGATATTTGAGTGTTAATTCCATGCAAACAACAATTCGCAAAAAATTTTCAAATAAAAAATGTAAAGCAAATAATAATAAAAAAAAGTATATAAAACACAGTTAATGGACTTGGCACATGACATTTGTTGCATGGCTGAACACAAATTGGAACTCGAAATAAAAGCTTAGTCTTAATATGTAATTAACAGTCGAAAATTTTACTAGTCTGGGATAGTATTTTTCATTTAGAAGATCATATTTTAAGCAATTTTTACTGGCTCGACAGCTCGAGCCCTGATTATGGTACACACTTCAGATTCAATGCAGTAGAATACAACACTCTCACTTGTTTCTTATGGCCAAGATTTATATTTATTTTCTATTATAATTTTTTAATGAATATTTTGCCATTTTGCATATAAAAATATGATCAAAGCTGTATAGCAAAATAAATTTAACACTTTCCAAACAAAAGGCTTTACAAAATTTATGCAATTTATGAAAAAATACACAATGCACGGCATTTCAGAAGGTTTTTAATTTATATTAAGAGGTTCACAACAATTGATGACTTAATTTGAATTCTAAGTCCCCTCCCGTGCGGACACGTTCGCAACAAAACAAAAGACTTAAGACACAAACTCGCTTTTTATAGCACAACACAATTCGCTTAAAATTCTATGGGAAAATTAAGGCACCCAAAGAAATATGTGTACGTAAAGGCAAAATAACAAATGAATAATAAAAATTTATGAACTTTTTGAACTATTTTGTACAGGCTTACAATTTATTATTTTATCAGTTCAAACATCAAGGATAAAAACAAATTGCTGTGTGTACGCGCAAATTGTTTAACAAATTCTTTTAACCTAAAACTTCAACAGAAGCCAATAGTTATAATAAATAAACTTTTATTTTGCAGTAATCATTAAAAGCAACCGAATGCACTGCCAGTCAATTCAATATATTTTTGCGTTAAATTACTGGTTTTTTTTTTTTTTGTTTTTTCCTCTCCTTTCGATACATAAATGTCTAAACAATGAAATGTAAAATCTATAAAATTTTATATTTGTAGTATTTTAACAAAAAGATCATATGACGTCTTTGATTTGGCGGCTCAAGAGCTCAGAACCAAATCAAGCACAAGCAAAACATAATGATAGACAAAACAAAGCAAAGACATTGATTTGACTTGCCTCACACCTGAATACCAATCAAATTTAATTCAGCATATAAATTTTCAGTACAGCTTTATTCTTTTTTGCTATTATTTTGGGCTTTCGTATAAAATGTTGTTGTTTGTTTTTCATGCAAGTAGTTGAACATAAATAGTTTGTCGTAATAAAAATTGTAATGAAATTTCATATAATTTTTTCTTCTCATTTTGGTTTGCCAATGTTAAAATAAATCATGGCGTTTTATTTTTTATTAAAATTCTTTAATCAATTTTATAAATTCAGCTGCTTCACTTCACACCTGCTTTAAATATAATAAGATTATATTTATGTCTTGTAATCCCAGCATTAAATTGTTTGTGACTTCAAACAGTTAACAGGGCTTTGCATATTTTAGTTAATAAATTATTTATCAAAAATTAGCCTCGATAAATAATATAAATTTATTAATTTTACCAACAGCATTTACTTTATAGAGCAATTGTTTAGTTGAACTATTAAGGAAGTATTTGTGTACTAAAAATTGTTCTGTATAAGAAGGTTATCTTAAATTTAGTATTCTTGGCAAGTTGAAATACTGGAGTTGAAATACGCTTTATAGTACTAAATAAGAAACATAAAATCGAGTAGTCCCCTGGGTACCGGTGAGAGTTGAAAAAATATAGAAGATCAAATGTTAGGAATTTCGGCTCAGTGACCGAAAGCATGGTGCCCCCCTAAACCTCCGGTTTTTGCCATCTTATCTTTTCTACTGGGTAAATTTTTGCATTAAAATCAAAAACATAATAATTTAATGAACATGTTTTCTTTGAAGAATTCTTGTTTTGTGTGTTTTGTAAAAATTTACGCTCTGCTGAAGACCGCTGTTTGTTTGTTGTTTTCCCATTAGATTTTGATTGGAAAACCTTCAAAAAATTTCGTGCGTTGTTTATATGAATATGTAAGTGGCTGCGGTGAATAATAGAATTAATAGTTTCAGCAAATATGATAATGATGAAAATGACGTTGATAAATTATTTATTAATTTTTACACAAACCTACGAGTACAAGTAAGTAAACATGCCAACAAAAATAAATCATTTTGAGTCTCAAAACAAAAGATGAGTATTGTTTGGTTGAAACAAAAATATTTTTCAGCTAATTTGTTTCTGGTATTATTTCACTTTTACAGTTCATTAAATACTCTAGAAGTATTTAAATATTTTATCTAAATAGTTTCAATTTAAATGTCTGCGGGCCATTATAAATATTTCATTAAAGCAAGCTGATGACGTATATGATTTATTCTTAAGCAGCATAACAAATATGTTTAATTTAAACAAAAACCCCCAAAACTCGTTAAGCATATTTTATGGCTTCCCATTAGTGTGCTGGAAAAAAATATTTTAAATGAAAAGTTAAACATATTTTTTGCAAAGACTTAAATGTCTTGCGTATTGTTAAATTTTGTCCATACGTGTTAATAGTTCGATTTATGAAGTCACCTTAAAAGTTCATTAAACTTAAATGCCATTCATTGTGTATTTTGTTTGGAGAATAAAAGAGATTAATTTTAGTATTTTTGAACTGATTAGTTTATGTGTTAAAACCAGCATCTAAAACGTCAATTGTAGGTTTTAGTGTAATTTGACTTGACAGGGTTTTTTTTAGTTCTTTTCATTATCAGGTCAGTAGTACGCATGTCTTTCTAATTATAAATTCTGTTGAGTTTCTTAATAGAGAATTTAAGAAATTATGTGATGTAGCACACAAAAAATAAGCGAATATTTTATTTACTTATGATATTTTGTTATGCCCTTCAATTTCCACCAGCTGACGTGACTAATTCCTCCAATAGTTTTTAAGCCACTTGTATTGAAATATGGAAACTGATGCTTAATTACGGAATAAATTTAATTGATTGGTAATAGTGTAGACACTGTCAGACACACTAATATTCTATATATTAAATTGCAAGTGTTTAAGCTATTTTTGCTTCCGCTTTTTTTCTGCCATTGCACTTTTTTTGTTAAAGCACTTTCAGTGAAGTGTTGTAGTGCAGGTGCTTAACTACTACTTCAAAGACTGATTATATTATTATTTTTTTTTTTTTTTTTGTTAATTAAGGTATTTAAAAACCCATTGCCAGAGGCATCTAAAGCTTGTTAAATCAACCTAAGCAACTAGTGAGCGAAAAAAAAATTGAGCTAAATAACTTTAAAAATCTCAACATATATAGTGTAATGACCAAGTTGTCCACACTATTCCTAGTGTCGTATTTTATACATTTATTTTTGTAAAATACTTTCAATAAATAAAATAAATAAACTTTAAAAATAAAATTAAGCTAAAACCTGCAAATGCAGATCGTTTTGCAGTCTTCTTCTCTAAATATTTCCGTTTTCAAATTTTGTACGCAAAAAAAATATTTTAGATAATACAGTAGAAACAAGTTGTGCAGCTCAGAGGGTTTTTCTATGCAGTTCTACGGTATGACGTATTTATCAAATTACCCCCTTTTACACGACGATTTTGGCAAAAGAGCAAATGCAGATCGTTTTGCAGCCTTCTTCACTATTACAAGGCAAGGCACACCTACACCTTAGTGGTTTCTCTAACAAGCAGAATTGCCGAAAGCTCATGCAGCTCGCTGCTCATGTACGACATCTCTTTATATGTCTACTCAATTTTAGATTTTTTTTTTCACAAATTTTAATTAAAATATATTTTTTTGCCAATAATTCGTTAGAATGTTAAACACTTTATTTACTGCTGCTTAAATTGTTTAACAAAAAGCAAATACAAAAACAAAACCTGCCATTTTATTTATTAGCAGAAAATGCGCCTTTGGGCGTTTATGCATTAATATTTTAATTAGCAACTACTATTTGCCATATTTGCATAATATTTTAATCAGAGGATTAACACCAAATGCTACAAACAATAAATGAACAAAGCTAACAAACTTTATTGTAATTGTTATTGTTTAAACGGTATACAATAAACTAAATTCATTATATTTGTTTATTTTCTCATATTTGAGGATTAAATTTGAGACTAAAATTGTATATAAAATACATTTCAAATGTTTATTATGCTTTTAAAAATACTAATTTAATAATTGCTATGAGAGCCAAGTTAAATGTATTAAATTAGGACTACACCGACCTTCTTAGCTGTTGTGTGGCTTTTTCTGCCGTCTGTATGCCGCCGACATTGTCATAATGCCACTCGTGAAAGAAAGACTCGAAATGAAACTTTACCATGACAGTGACAAAAACAATTAAAAGGGCTAAGGCCTGGAATAATACTTTTAAAACTGATTAACAATCTCTAAGACAAATTTAGGGGCACATTTAATTTCGGCAATTAATTTAAATGATGTAACGGGTGGTTAAATTTCAAGGGCCGATGTTGAATGTAAACCACACCTAAACGTCAAGTTTTTTTTTTCCACATTTCATTTGACATTTCTCATTTTCAGACTAATTCAATTTAAACCATGATGGAAACATACACAATGGGCCACCACATTAAAGTTATTCATTATGAAAGCACATTATTATGAAAGCACATATCGTGTATTTCGTGATTTTTGCGGTCAATTTAACGGACCAAATATGCGCACAATGGGGAAAAACGTGCAAAAATTTGAGCCCACCGGGTCTGCAAAAGATGTGAAAACACTAGTTCATGCTCGTGCAGCTCTTACTGCAGCCCCACGCACCACCTGCTGGCTCTTTCTTGCGAAATATACAAAAACCTTAATTCTAAAAGAGACATTCTACTGAAATTTTCTAAAACAAAGAAATGAATTAAATAATATCTTTTATGTATAAGCGCAGTTTTATTGCATTGAAGTTTTTAATTTCCAATTAGTGCGCTTAATACTTGTGGCCTTCAAAATGCTTAACAACAACTACTACTGCTCATAAAGCCGTCTTCAATCATAATTATATCCGCCTTTTAAAAATAAAAAGATACCAATTAAAGAAAATAATCATGCCAAGCAGGCAGCCAGTGTGTTTTGTAGTCATAATTTGTGTATCGTTTTAAGTAGTGATTTGGAAAAAAAAATAGAAAACATTTAATTAAAACACCTTAAATTACAAGTAAGTGAAAAAAAAAAATCAGGGTTACATTTATAAATGACTTACAAAGTACTTGTAAAGTGAGAATTTTTAAAACATTGTTAAATAAAAAAAAAGATGTTAATTGAGTAGTAAAAAAAAATTACGTATTAAATCAAAAGTAAAGCAGGCAAGAAAATTATTAGCAAGTAAGTGTCTACATATGGCCAAAAACTCACTGGGAGCTGAAACTCTGTTTAAGAGAACAAAAACAAATAGTAATCATCGAAAATAACTTTATTGTTTTTTAAAATATTCCCCAAAAAGATCTATACACTTTTGCATGCGTTTGAGCCAATTGTCGAAACACTTTTGCCACTCTGATTGAGGTTTCGCCAAAACATGCATTCTAAATGCAGCAACCGCTTCCATAAGTGTCGAAAAAGGTTGACCGCTCAGTTTTTTTTTTATGTACAAGAATAAAAAGAAGTCATTCGGTATCAAGTCAGGACTACACGGCTCAAGTTTTGGTTGCTCAAAATTGTAGTCCTTTGAGCCGTTGCGTGAGAGCTCACAGCATCGTGGTGAAGAGTGATTCATCTTCGGCGGTGGGGTTTCTTGATTTCTTGGAAGACAACTGGCAAAGAAATCGTTGTGTCCCATACAGAATTGACTGTGATTGACAAATTGTGTGGGATACAATGCGAACAAGCTCTTTTGACAGTCAAATGTTTATGCTATATTGCATACATGCTGGTCCCAATAAAGCCTAAGCTTATCTCAATCTCAGCATGGGTCACATGACGATCTTGCAATATCAGTTATTGCTCACCATCAATGGTTTTCGGAACAACAACTGATTCAGGATGACCTTTGCGAAATTCGCATTGGAGTAAACTATTCCGTACCATCGATAAGCACTGAAGCTTCCACGATTGAACTCACTGTAACTCACCGATAAAAACTCCACTTTCATGACCAGAAGTTTATCATCCATTCATCCACGCACTGTCGCACAAAAGTATTCACGCTTTAGTTTAATTTTGGGGCCGAGATGAATCTTTTAAGTTACTTGTATGTTAAACAGTTCTGAGTACGCATAACCTCAAAAATGCTCAACTTGTAGTCAGCACTGCCAGCATTTTTAGTGCATGTTACTATCTTAAACATTTTTAAGCAGCCGTATGCAAAATCGTATATGTTCGCAGACTGTTGCCTTCAAACATTTACAAAATTTGATTGACTTCAGGGACCTCTAGTGGGGCTCAGGAGAGTTAAAAAAAGGATTCCTTAAGTTTGTTTCGAGCTTTTTGAATTTTGAGACAAACATTTTTCGATTTTGGTCTCTGGGATGTATGTGTTTATTTTTTTGGACAAAACGGTTCAAAACGAAAATAAATTGACGCTTAAAAATAATGCATTCATCAAATAATGCGTTATCTAACCACATATGACAAATTGTCTTATAATACAAAGCAATTGTTTCTTAGAAAATATTTCCCAGTGGTAAAATTCAATTCAATTCAATACTTCAATACTTCACAGTTTGACAACAGAAGAATGACATTTCAGAGCTTAACTTATCTGATATTTTTTTTTAAATAAATACAATTCAATTCATATTAATAGCTATTTATAAAAATTATTTTGAACACAATTGTTCAATTCACAACCTCAATTTATTTATTACCCAACAATGAAAACTTCTGTATATGGCTGAAAAAAAACAAAACGGCTTGTTTAAACAAATTATGCGATAAGATCCATGTTCGTTTGAAAATTTAACCTACTACTTGCTCACAAAGAAATAAAAATATTAAAAATTCTATTTGAAAAACACAACGAATACGTGATAATCTTTTGCAAGTGTGTTAACTGTCGTGTATTATGATGAGTGTTTGAGAGAAAATTTTGCTGTTCATGAATGTTTATTTAATATATTGTTTTGGCATACATAATTATTTATTGTCTATATTTAGTTAACAATTTGTACATGTAATGACCACTTTTTATACATACATATTTCAAATGAATTTTTTTCAACTTCAAATACTTAACAGGTTGCTTTTGTTGTATAGTTGTATTAATTTTTTTTTTTTTTCATTTTAACTACAACGTAAAGCGAAGAATAAAATGGAAAAAATAATGATGTAATGAAATTGTTTAAAATACAGGTGTTTTTTTTAACGAAAACGTATTTATTGGAGAAGGTATGCCATGGTGAATTAATGAAGTATAGTAAAAAAAAATTTTAATTAAACAATTTAATAGTTAATAATAATTTTTGACAGGCTTGAGTTAAATTTTTATTTCCTCACAGCTGAGAAAAAAATTTTTCGTAAAGAAGATAAAAAATTTAAAGTTTAAGACTTAATGGCCGGGATACATACCATGGCTCTTTCACGACCACCATGTCGGCCATCGGCAGCCATATTGCTTCAAAACCAGGCCATAACTAATTGTTTGTTGCTTGAAAGTAAGCAGCGTCGAAAATGATTTGTATGATGTATCCTAGTGGAGCTTTTTATTTCTTCAAGTCGAAAGCTATCGATGGTAGAGTATCGATTGCTGAATGTGTACACCCTAATGTGTACATATATGTATTTTCTTGTATGATCGCATTTTGAAAATTTTTACATTGCAACATTTTTAAACAGCAATGTGCACTAAACATGCTGACAACGTTGACTGCAATATATAAAATATTATTGAAGACTGCCATCAATTCATAAGGAACTATTCATAAGGAACTAATCTAAAAATCCGCGTTCTTGCAAAGTGTTTCGCTCCAGAGCTTATTCATTTGTATTTCACAGTTGTCTAGCTTACAAATGTAAAAATAAATTTGACTTTGGCGGCCATGTGCAAAACTGAGAGCCACTTCCAATAGGGTGATTTTTTTTACCCCCCTTGTACATAGCCTTTTGGTGAAATATATAAAAACTGTAAATGGTTCTTAGTTTTGCAGATTTTATTGCAAACTTGCTTAATACTTACAAATTTTTTGTTTGAGAAAATTTTTATTTAAACATAACCTCAAAATATGCTCGCTGGAGACCTAATGTTTTTATGTTTTGTTCCGGTTTTTTTCATTCCACTATTTTATCCATAAGAATGTACATTCAGTTTTAGTTGTTTATATAAAAGTATATGGCCATAATAAAAATCTATTGCCGCTTGGTCTGGGGACTTCAAAAGGGAGTTCTAAAAATTTGTTGTTTTTACGACGCATATCTTAATATAGCCTTGGGGTAAAGGACTTCAGAAGATTATTGAAAAAATATTATAACAGCTGTTAAATAAATATTATTTAATGAAAAAATATATATGTATTAAAAAAAATCAAGATTTGTTGTGTAGGCATACTTCATCACTGAAGCAACTAGAAATCATTACGTATTATGGATGTTTTTTAAAGACTTTAAAAAGAGTTTCCAACAATCTGTAAGATTATTGCTTATTTTTTCAAGCCAAACACGTACAAACATGTTAATAAACATAAATCTATTCAGACTTCGTCTCAATGAGTTTAATCATCATCTCTGGCAGGGTTCAACATAATGAGGTCTCTAATACGTTGACCATGAACTTTTGTGACGTTACCTTTTTTTCATTTGCTTTTGCAAGCAGAGTATAAATTTTCAATTTTTCTAAGAGACAGCTCAAATGTACGTGTGTCAATTTTGCTTGCAACCGATGAGTATTTATTGCATGCCGTTTATTTTGAAAAGCTGTTGTAGTGCTGTTTGTCTATTCATTTAACTTTAATTGTTAGTTTTCTTAAGTTAAGGTGCTAATTTTCAATTTAATTTACATTAAATTTGTATAAAAAAAAATCCTCTATCAAAACCTCTATTCAAACATTGCCTGATTGCTGTAGTGTTTGGTATGGTTTTTCACTTTTAACATTTGACTTTTTGTGTCTCTCTCGTCAGTCACGAGTATTTATTTTTATGAATTTTTTTTTTAATCCATTGTATTTGCATTTTTATTGGGTTTTTCTCTTCAGCTTTGGCTGTATGTTTTGATTTTGTTTCTCTATGTTGGATATTTGTTGATTTGAAAATAGTTGTTATTAAGTTTTAATATCAACTTATGGTTGGCTTAACACACCGATATTGAAGTGTGAATTAAAAGCTTGGTAATGTATAATTACTTGGCAATAATTATAATTACATAATTTTGATTGAGCTTATTGAAATCTGGGAGAAAAAAAAACATTTTGTGTGATTTATAACATCAGGGCGATAACAAATTTTTGGTGTTGTGGGATGTGTAGCAATAAATGGAAAGTGTTTGCAAAACAAAGCGTATTGTTTATTGTAAATAAGAAATAAAAAGTTTTCAGAGCATTTTTTTTTACATTAATTAATTTTTAGTAAACGAACTTTTTTTATAATTATTTTATATCACGTTTATTAAAATTAATTTGGTGCTAACTATATTATTTTTGTGATTGATTTTAATTAAATGAGACAAAGAAAGCATCAAGGATCTTAAGCTAGGTGAACAAGTAGCTGTTTCAAATCCGCCATCACTTCTAGTCAGCACATTTGAAGAAGTAAGGAAATAAAACACTGGAATTCATAATATAAGAAATTAAAATTATTAATAAGTTGTAACACAACTTGGTTACCTTTATGTGATGGGAAACTTATAAATAAAAAAAGAAAAGTACTATTTTAGGTCCAAAAATATACCTTATGAATGTTTTCTGTCTTCTTTAGCAGTCTACATATATGCCGCCGACATTTCGTTGATGCTAATCAACTCATCAGTAGAATCGAAAAATTCCTAAAAGAATGTCTAAAACTCAACTACTTATTCCAAATCATAGACGGCTGAAAAAGACAGAAAACGTTAACAAGATCTATTTTTAGATCCAAAATAATACATTTCCATTGATGCTTCAGGCCAATAAATAATTAAATACATTTTTGATGGGTGCTGACGAGAAATGAGATGGCTTCGAAACCGCTAGTTGTCCACCTAGCTTAATATCCTTGATGCTTTCTTTATCTTATTTAATTAATATCAATCACAAAAATAATACAGACCGGAGTTAAGCGTGATAAATGTAATACAAAATAGTAATATGAGAAAAGTTTGAATAATAAAATTAATTAATTTAATCGAACTTTTCTTAAATAATTATTTTATATCACGTTTAACGGGCTTAAATTCATTATTGTGATTGATATTTAATAAACAACAAGCTACTTTTTACAATTGTTTTAGTAAGCCACGCAAATATTTGAAATATTTATTAACTGCGTACAACTTCTACACTTTAATTAACAATATAAAACTAATCAATCGTATAAAATAAATAAATTTTGCCGAAATTTCAACAGAAGTAAAATCCAATTAACCCACATTTATACGCTTATTGTAGGTATTGTAAACATTATTGTTAAATTTTGGTTTTCCTTTGTTTAAAGTAACTTTTGGTTTCATTATATTCTTGACAACCATAAAATATGAAACAACAACAAGAAACAAAACAATGTTTTTGTTATAATTTGCAATTTCTGGCAACTTCAAGTGGTTGGTGCGTTTCGGCAAAAGCCCTGCAACTTAATTCTGTACAAACACGTCTTATGATGCCATTCAAACATGTATTCAAAGGCATAAATATTTACAAAAGGGGTGAGCTGAAAAGTTTCCATAAAAGGGTATACACACCAGTTTTATTATTAGCTAGTATTAATCTCGCCCACAACGACGCCCCAACATCCCCCCCCCCTTCACTGCTTTCAAGAATTTAACATTTATCATGATATGATTTTAACAAGTATGGACACCGGGTTAAAAACCAGCTCCTAGAAGAAACAATTAAATCTCAACACACAAAATGGCTGCTTCAAAGCAAAGAGATGCCACTCTTTTGCGTTTGTGATCGCAATAAATTTGTGATTAGAGGAATTTTTTCTCCAGATAAGTATTTTCCTTGAAGAAGAAAATTCATTGATGGGCAGCATATGTACTTTCACATCAAACAATTATTTAGCGAAACAAAGTGACCACTACTTTCTTGTATGTTGATGAAATTTTTTATCTAAAGCTCAATATTCAACTGAAAATTATTATAAAAATAACAGAATGGTGGCCATTAACTTTCAATGCTGACCCTCCTTTTTGATACCCATTTTTAGAACGTTACACAAACATATTGCATTTTACATTTGCTAACAAAGTTTAACATTTAAAAGTCAGTTAAGAGGAATGTTTTCATTCCGAACCATGAACTGCCAACGGCCAAAAAAGGCAAAATAAAATGTAATCATACCTTATTGCAACCTGTGTTTTAAAACACACACACACACACACACATTGCCTTACACATTTTTATGTTCAAACTCATGAACATTATTATCAGGCAATCTGCAACAATACCAAATAGTCAGCAGCTAACACCAACAACAGCGCAACAACAGCAACAGCACCAACAAATAACAATAAAGCAACATTTGCCGCCACTTAAAAATCCGACAGACTAATGCCGCCACCGCTTGTTAAAGTTACATTTCCTGATTGCTATTGTTGCTGCGTATTGTTGTTGTTGTTGTTGTTGTTGTGGCAATACGGATTTGTTATTTGTTTGTTGTTGTCGTTGTTATTGTTTATCGGTTTAACTTTTGCTTTTAGTTGCATTCATTTCATTTCATTTCAATGAATATGAATTGTTTTTACTTGGTCCTTAAACGCATATGAGACGTTTGAAAGGTGAATAATGTTTGTTCGTTTGTTGTGTCTTGTAAAGTAAATTGTTGGCAATAATAAAACCAGACCATAATCAAAGAAAAGTTTATGTTTTGTGTTAAAGCGTACGAGTAACAACTGTTAGTTTAAACAAATTCTCTATAATATTTTTGTCACACTTTTTACATGCAGGAAAAATTTGCAATGTAAAATTAACATAGCAAAATGTTGATTAAAGGCCATGTTGAATTGAATAATGATATAATTTGAATTGTATACTTATATCGAATTCGTTCTTTTGTGTGTTTTTGATACGATCATTGGTTCGTGGCAAAGAGCGACAAAAGAACAAGTTCGACACAAGTCTATTGGATTGCTTGTTGTTTGAGTTGCTCTAATGGTAGTGAGTTGTGAAGTTGCGGTTGCGGTTCGAGTCCCGTTGGAGGCAATCGAACGACTGTGTTGGGTCAAAATAAAATAAACGAACAACAGAACGTAAATATGAAAAGGAAAACACATGAATTCAAGTAAGGCAGACAATTAATTATTAAATAAAATAACAAAAAATACTGATTAATATGTATCTTGACATGTGAAATCAACAGGAAACAAAGTTGTTGTTTAAATTAGAATTAAGTTTCCATGAAACAAAGCCATCAGCAAAATATCATCTATGCTATGTAGAAATTAGAGATATGTACGGTTGTGGTAAAAATATCGTATCACGCGTGAGCGTGATTTAAAATTAAAATTTAATGCGTGATAGTGCGTGAATACCATTTTAAGGCAGTTCACGAAATTTCATGAAATTTCACGAAAAAGTTGACACTCTACCGTTTTTTGGCTTGCGAAAAAACTCATACATTTTTCCTTGAATTATTCTTCAATGCATTTTATTTCTACTACACATGTAATATACATTAATTAGCCTGTATCGTGATTATGTGATTATGTACATATGTATATGCAATTTTAGCAGTTGCTTATAAGCATTTTTTGTGTGAAATAAAATTCAATTAGAAAGTAGAGGTCACGTTTGCATGGGGCTTAAAATGTGGCCGTGCCTTAAATTATAATACGGTCATAACCCCCCCCCCCCCCCCCCTCCCACTTTTTCAACCAACAATAAATATATTTAACATTTATTGCAACTAAAGTCAAACTCATATAAGCTGCAATAATTGCTGACGAAAATTTGTTGACATTTATTGCAGCTTGTGTGAGTTTGACGTTTGTTGCATGCAATTTTATACGTATTTATTGCAGGTCTAGACGGGGAGATATTTTTTTGAGCTATTAGTGTGAGAATATTCATTTTATCACCACCCCTTTGAAACCCCTTGGTGAATATAATTGGGTGATAGACAGGCTTGTGGGACTTCGCCTCTTGGTACGAGTTTTTTTTTTTTTTTTTTTTTTTTTTGAACATCTTTATAAATTGATATAAAACCTTTTAAACTTTTAGCAACACTCTATAAATTAATTTCTGCGCAGAAAACATTTCAATGTCACACAACAATTTTGTATTCAACCCTGCAAATATATTTTTAAACGGAAGTTTTGTTTTCAAGCCAACAATTAGAACTATTTGTTTAAGGAAATAAAACAACAAACATAAAATGAAAAAATAAAAAAAATATAATTGAAAACACGTACAAAAAAATGACATATTTTAATTGCTACTGTACGAAATGTTCAATGTCAGTGTTGACCACAAATTAACGCGACACTCGTACGCACCGTTGAAGTTGTGAATTGTGAATGTTTTCTATACATGCACACAAACATATTCATTGAATGTAAAAATCACAGTAAGTTTCTAGTAGCAGTAGCTGTGCGCAACTATATTTACGCAAAAAAATACTGAATTAAATAAATGGTAGCACTTATTGCCGGCCAAACAACCGCGTATTTAAGCGAAATACATTCAAGTGGTTTTAATAGCACGTGCTTGATAAGTCCAAATAAACTTTAAATTGAATGATAAAAATCATTGACCCCATGACTCCGGCTGGGGATATTTGTGCCAGATTATTCATGTAAGTTGAGTGACAAACGACAACAGTACAACTCAATAAATCAAGTGGAACTTCCGCTTTTTTTTGTGTGCTTTCAATAGTATAGTTTTTGTGCTAAAATCTGCATGTGACTGGATGAAGAAAAAACTCAGGTTTTTGTTTAAAAGTCCTTGATAATCTACTTGTAAATACAATGTAGATGTATATATTGCATTTTAAGTAAACAAAATGCGTTTATAACACTGTACTTTGACAACAAGAGCAAATGACGCACAGTGCTTTGAGCCTTGAGCATGGCAAAGAAAAGCATGAGTATGTTACAGAGATTCGAAATTTGGTGAACATAAATTTTTGTAGAACTAGTCCAATGGACACCCCTACAGCTTACAACACCCCTAATGGGTGTTCTGGGCTTTTCTACTGAAGCAAGCGAAAGGCGAAAAAAATATCAAATATAACAAACACACAAATACACATACACATGTATGTATAAATTATAATAAAAAAAAGTCATAGACCATTCTCATGCACGAATGTAATACTTATCTATTTTAATATCTACTATTTTATTAGTTAATAAATTCTATTTCCTAAGATCGACAACATAATTCTAGATTCATTTGAATGCATATTATTTCGTGGTTGTTTGAAATGAACTTGTTACTGAGACAGGTGGTCAGACAGTTTTCATTGCTGCATAATATTCGATGTGTTCTCTCAATATCACGACAGCAGCACACAACCATCAGTTATTAAATGGAAAGTCTTAAATATTTATATATTAACATGTACACATGTATGTTTGAATGTAACTTTTAAATTTAAACAATTTTTTTTTTTTTTTCATAAATATTTATAAGGTTACTGAAAGGTTTATTGAATCTAATTTAATGGTGACGTTCACTGATCAAGTAATGCAAAAGCTACAGCTTCCGCACTACGATACCAGAGTTGTGCACAGAGATGCCCTCAATGGGGGATTTAGACGTTAAATCGAAGAGAAAATATGCATTAATTTTAAATTTATAGTCGCACTATATGTTTTACAATTGTTAATAGTTTTATTATTTTAAATCCAAAAATACACCTTAATGTTTTCTGTCTTTTTCAGCCGTCTATATGCCGCCGACATTTCGTTGATGCTAATCAACTCATCAGTAGACTTGAAAAATCTTAAAAGAATGTTTGAAACTCAACAATTTATTTCAAAAATCACATGAACAAAATGAGTATCTGAAATGACAATGAGACGACGAAATGTCGGCGGCATATAGACGGCTGAAAAAGACAGAAAACATTAAGGTATATTTTTGGACCTAAAATTATACATTTCAATTGGCACTTAAAGCAAATAAATTAGTTAATTTTTGTTAAGCCTGCTAAAAGGCTTGTGTTGGATTTTAATTCCTCAAAATTGAGAAATTTTTTTTTGTGATAAACTTTTAGTGATCAGTATTTATAAAGAAGACGAGAAAAGTAAAGTTGAAGACTTACTGGCTAAAGTACATTACCATTATTAACAAAGAGAAAATATTATGAAAAGCCAGCTGTATTTTAAGAATGAGAGTAAGAATTTTATGACAGATTTTTTTTCTTTTGAGTTTACATGATTTGTAATGAGAGCAAAATAAATACATGATGGTTGATGGCCTTTGGAAAATCGAACAAATTTTCATCCATATTATCTTTCGATTTTGTTTCGTTAAATTAAATACTGAGCTTACACGATCTCAGCCATATGCTGCTCCAAAAAAAAATTTCTATACAGCCCCCATAAATATATGCTACTAAATAAGATCAAAAGTAAAAAATATCAAATAGCCCACTGAGAAAAGAATTATTGGTGCATAAAAGAGTAAATATGTATGTATTATTATTTCTAAGCAAGTCTATATGAGCAAATGTTTAATTGTGCGGAAATTTTATAACTTAAACAATCACAACAAATTAAATATTAAATCATAAGGCTCTGACAATTTAATTTGTGTCACAAATGTTACACTTCACAAATTGACACTTTAAAGGCTTTTAAACTTGACCTTCTATTATTAAATTCTCATAGAGAAATCTTAAAAAAAAAAATTAATTAAGCATTCAATTGAAAGTATTTTCTGTTCAAGTGCACAACTTGGCAAGTGATTCATGTGGCAACGCCATTAATGCGTGTTTGACATTTTTGTTTTTGTTCAAATCATGCGTTATTTAATGCAACAACAACAACGACTGCTCTGTTGTGAACTGGTTGTTTTTATACTTTTCAAATATTTCATTGTCAAGGTGAATGGTTTAAATGAAACTTTTTGTTTTATTACACATCAAAATATTAATTTAGTTGGAAGTATTTATGCACTGTGTTTGTTTTGAAAATGTAACAAGTTTTGTAATCAATAGAAGAAAAAATAAGCAGAACGATATCATGAAAAGCTGCTTAATGCGAACAAGCACAAGACAAAGAATTTTCAATGAATAAACATAGGATATTAATTGGAATCAAGGTCGAAGCATTGAATTCCTGAGACCTTGTACCATGAACATATGCTTAAATAACTTAAATTTTTGCTAAATACACAGGTATATATGTACATGCATTTCTTTTACCTATATGTATGTAATAGATTGTAGTGAAAATATCGTGTAAGACGTGATCTTGATTAAATTTTAGAAATATCAGGCGTGAGTGTGTGAAAGTGATTTAAAATTTAAATTTCGAAGTTTCACGAAATATCACGTTAATTTTTTTTTCAGAACAAATTGTTGCTTTCTGGTTAAATTCTTTTAGGTATTTCAAAATAACACCATTGTAATATGTAAATAATAAGGCACGAAATGTCGCAGAGGGTGAAGAGTCCATCGGCGTCAACTCGGCCGCGCCGTCGACTTTATTTTTGTGTTACAAGCCGCTGCCAATCTTATTTTGTTTTTGGAAAAACACCCACAAGAATCAAAATCAAAACGCGATGTATTCTATTGTTATTATTAAATTAAAGTTTGTGCTTGCATTTGTTGCAAAAGAAATCTTAATTTTAATTCACATGCATATTTTTGTTATTTTATTAACAATTTTCGGCTATTTCTAGTCTACTCCGCGAAAAATTGTTAGTTGATTTCACCTATTGCTGGCACCATCTATTGTTTTTTACCTTATTTAATTTCAACTGAGCACTTTTGCACACTTCTATTTGCTCAACGATTTTTTAGAGCAAATATTGTTGTGTGAAAAAAGCAAAGCATTCTTGCTCACATTTGCTTCGTTTGCACTGCCCATCGTGATAACCCTTATTGTTATTTAATTTGAATCATTTGCATGCTAATATTTCCCGAATCAAATTTTCACTTTCAAAATATAAAGGAATTTTATGAAATTTGCTATACATGCACAATTTTCCACTAATACATTCATGTTTTCTTTACTTTATTCATATACAAAATATACATACATTATATGTTTTTACACATTTTATTATAAACTCTTCTTTTTACTACATATTTTCGTCATGAAATAGGTAATTTAACCTGAATGTTAGCATTAGAGATTATAATTTCAAAAAGAATAAAGCCATGAAACTTTGAAAATAAAACTTGTTTAGAATTCTTTTACACTTATTGATACCTCAGATAACAAACATTACATATTACTATCAATTTTGTGATTGATCAATGACCTCTTTTGTTGACCGCAGTCAATATGATTTGTTAAAATGTGTGTATGTGTATGTGTGTGTTTTTTCTTTTTTTTTTTCTTAAAACTCAAATTACAGCTGACCCGTGTAGCTGCAAACAGTGTTTGAAACATCAGTCAGTATAGAATTGTTTTAAATACCAAAACGTAAACTGAAGGTCAGCTTTGAGTTGATTAAATGTTAGCTAAAAAGTGAATAGCATAGAACTTAAATGTTTTGAGTTAAATAATATAACAAATTGCTTTGTGATCCAAAACGTTAAAACTAATTAAAATTATGTTTAAAAAACTAGAGGTTACCCATGACAAAACATTCAAAATAGCCCTTTTTAAAAAACAAATTTAAGAAAAAATTTAATGGCGATGGCAATAGTACACGTGATCGTGAACAATGTTTTATTACAATTATATGTATGTGTTTGATATTAAGCCAAATGGTTATTTTTGGGTTTTTACTTTGCCGAAATTAGGAAAGATTTTTTTTATAGAAAAGTGTATTGATCAACATTTTTGTTGAACACAAGAAAAGTAAATGTGAACAAAACATGTCTGTTTCACTTTCAATGCAAATTTTTTCAGTGTCTACATTGAACTCATCTCTTAAATCCAGCGTTGCCATTGTAATATTTAGCACTATTCTCTCGATTAAATCATTCAAATTTTTACAAAATATTCTCTGTGCTCTTTCAGCATGATTTGTTTGCAGAAACTAGTAATAGGAATAATGATTGAGATCCCAACATTTTTTTTTTAAATCATGAAATGAAAGTCCTATATATTTTTGTTGAGGTGTACCTCAAGCTTGAAACTTGTCTTGCGACATACATGAAGCCAGAGTAGGATTGTTGTGCGCTCCGTGAATCCAATCATAATAGTTTTGACTCATAGATCGCATTATTTAAAGTTTTTCAAGTGCAGCAATTTAGATAAAACATCTTTTGATTCATCTATTTACTGTATGATTCACCAAACCATTTTCAATTTATTTGCTCTATACATGTTCTCAGCGTATGGTCAAATATTTGCCGACAAACAATGTGACTACTACTTTCTTGTTGACCTTTGATTTGGCCAAATACATGCACATGCGGTTAAATCAGCAGACACCAAAAAAAAAAAAAAAAAAAAAAAAAACCTTAAATGTAAAGAACTGTAAATGCACATATGTTTGTACATTCACATTTTTGCATTTTTTAGCTGCCTGCCCAATTGCACGATTATGCCATGTCAGAGCAAAGAGATAAAAATTATTTTGTTTGCACTCTTTACTCTTTATACATACGTATTTAGTTTGCATTTGATCGCTTATAAAATAAAGCAAGGATTTTGTACGAAGAGCTGTTATTGCTAGAAACATTTTTAAAAGGCACCGTTTGTTTTCATACAAGAACAAATTTTACAAAATCCCTTGTTTTTTTTATTAAATTTTTTTCCAATTGAATTTCGAAAATTTTAAGAAAACCCAATTTTTTCCAACATATTAAGTTCGAACGAAACAAAGGCATGTTTTTTAGTTTTTCAAATAAAACTTTTCACATTTGTTATCACATGAACAAATCGTATTTTTTAAAGATTTTTTTGAACTATACAGTATTTTATAAAAAAAAAATTAAACTTAACAAAATTTACTCAAGCATAAAATCAACGAAGAACAAAAAGAAACATTTAGAGCTCAATGTAAGTTAAAAGTCCTTGATTATAATATCACTTTACTTAAGAATATACTCACATACTATATAAATAAATGGCCAAATACACTTCTCGCACCTAAATAAATAAATATCAGAGGCATTCAGTATTCGATGCACTGGCGGTTGCAGGGCACACTCTTTGAACTTTGCAAAACGTGTTAGTTTTTGGTGAAGAAAAAAAATTTAATTTAAGTTCTCGAATGTAAACTTTATTTTACATTGAGCAAACATAACCTTGAAATATGCTCTTGTGAAATTTAATATTCTTACATTTTCTGCTGTACCTATTTCAATGTACATAAGTGAATTTTAAATTGTTTATGTGCATGTATTTTTAGTGTGGACAACTACTTTCTGAGCGGTCACGTTTTTTTAATTATTTTTTTTTATCTGACCTGATTATGCCTTTAGTTAACTGCCTTAAGTTAACTGCGTTTTTGACAGGGTTGTTATATAAATTGAGCCTCTCAATAAGGGGGATTGTATTGAATAAATATTAAGGCCCAAATACTCCTAGCTTAGCAAAAACTTTCTGTGATTTAATTGCAGTTTAAGCTAGACTGTAGTAAATCAGCCATTTATTACGGATTGTTTTTAGAAATAGAAATTTAAGATATACGCTGGATGAAACTGAGAAAATCTGTATATGACTCCGAATTCCGTTAGACTTAAGAGTCAAAACTATTGTGGTTAAGCCCACGGAGTGCACAACATTCTTGCTCTGGCTTAAGTGTATGTCGGAAGATCATACCCCTGTCATCAACCTAATCTAAAAATTCATAATGAAAATAGTAAACTTCAAATATTCTGCAAACTTGTTACTTACTCATAAAGCTACATATAATAGAAATAAAATGAGCCCTCATGTGTGAAAATCGTAATAAATACAATTTAAAAACCGAGAGAGAAAATAAAAAGTTAAATTTAATAGATAAGGTTGATATATCTTGAAAATTTCATTTTGTTAAAATAATGTTTTTACATACTAGTATAATATGGTCTTACTAATAATAAACATTTTAAGTTTATTAAATGGTTAATTGACAAATGTTCCATAATAGTTGGTGAAAAAACAGCGCAATAAACCTGAAATAATTTTTATGAACAAGGGTGTAGCTATACTGTCTTTTTTTCAATGAAAAAATCTGAAACTAAAACTAATTTCTACATGTCTAAATATTTTGTTGACAGACTGTAGGCGCAAATGTTCGTATTTATGCATGTAGTTACATAGTTGGTCTGGCTCAGCGTACATGCAATTAATGCGCTTGAGCGATTATGAATGTTAGCAGGCCTTGTTTCATGAACTCGGATACACTATGTACACACATATACACATTTATGTATGTAATATTTTTCAATCATAGACATATAAAAAATTAATTTATAATTAAAAATTTGTTTCATGTTAAAAAGATATTGTAAATTTATTCTTTGTAAAGATATTCTTATAGGTATGTAAGTGGTGTTCTTTCGAATATTTTATAGAAAATTGCAAAATAAATGTATATTTTACACATACTTATGTATAAACTTACCAACTGTTTGATGAAATAAACTTTCAAAAAGTTTTGCTTCAATAAACTTAATAAATTAAAAATTACAAAGTATGCACTTATCCATACGTGGTGTAGGTATGTATGTATACAATGACACGGCAACATTGTGCACTACTCTGTGTACAACTCGGATTGTGCAAAATATCTTTTGGCAAGAAAAGCCAGATTGTTCACTAAGTCCATAACTACGTGATTTTCTATATTTTTATAACAATAGCTCGAAAGCGATTTCTTGGAAGTACAAGTCATAAAATAAAATAGTTTTTGGCTCTGCATTGGTTCATATTAAAAACAAAAGACGTTTGTTTTCGTGCTACTGTGAATAGTTGGGGAGTTTCTCATATAACGGTACTGATTGCTTCTGTCTGGCAGGCTTTGTGGCAAATGTAGTTATTGTGAATGCTACTATTAATCATTCACTCCTCACTGAAAAATAAACAAAAAACTACATTTTTTGATATTTCAATTTGTAAGCACACAATTAAACTCTTTTTTTTTTTGAAAATAAAGTAAAAAAATGGAAATAGCGAACACGTATTACAGCAAGGAAGAATATGTTGAAACCGTAAGTATTTGTCGGTATCTATGATGATATCATAATTATCTATTATATATTTCAGGCTTCTGGTAACAAGGTGAGTCGCCAGACAGTCTTATGTGGCTCACAAAATATTGTGCTAAATGGCAAAGTTATAGTGCAAAGTGGTTCTATAATTAGAGGAGATTTAGCGAACGTCAGAACAGGTCGCTATTGTGTTATAAGCAAAAATGCAGTTATTCGACCACCATACAAACAATTTAGTAAAGGTATCGCCTTTTTTCCCATGCACATTGGGGATCACGTATACATTGGAGAAAGTGCAGTTGTATCGGCAGCTGTTATTGGCTCATTTGTATATATAGGAAAAAATGCTATAATTGCAAGTTTTCATAGAGATCAGATGCTAACAAATTTGATAACTAATATAAATCTTTTTTTACAGGGCAGACGTTGTGTTTTAAAAGACTGTTGTATTATTGAAGATGATGCTGTTTTACCGCCCGAGACAACTGTAGCTAGTTATATGCGCTACACTGCGAAAGGCACCATAGAAGGGGGCCAGGGAAATCCCAGTTTTGTACCCGCCGCGATGCAAGACCAAATGGTCGATTTCACAAAATCATTCTATGAACATTTTATACGTTTACCGCAAGCTTGTTAAATTTATTGTTCCTTATTTAAAATAAAATTCAATCAATTAGTCTATTAAACCAGTTTCTACATCATATGCACTATGACCCATTTCAAATATAGGGCCCGATAAACCGGTTCGCAAAGCTATATCATATGCAGTTTCCTCAGAGTTGTTTAATGCATTAGCATTAATGTTGCGATCCATAAGTAAAACAGTAGCTGTGTTTCTACAGTTTGAAACGGTAGCAGTAATATGTAAAGGTGTTTGCAGTCCATCTGACTGCGCATTGACATCTGCACCATTTTGTAATAGCAAACGCGCACACTGTGCATTACTCCACTTGCAAGCCGAATGCAATGGCGTCCACCCCAGGTTTGTTTTGGCATTTGGATCGGCTTTGTACTGAATTAAAAGTTTTGCAATTTCTTCATTGTTATTATAACATGCGCGATGCAGCGGTGTGTATCCATCATCATCTATAGCTGTCACAGCCTCCGGATCTAAGCTCAGAATTTCTTTTACCTCGCTCATTTTATTTTCATTGACTGCCCACAAAATCATCCGTTCAATACTGGCTATTGAAATATTTATAAGGATGTCAAAAATTAAATGAGACTACAGTTCACATTATGTTTTACCATGAGGATTGCGATCTTCTTCAATAAGTTCGTCAGCATCGTCATCCCATCCGCTTACATGCATACCTCGGGGTACTTTGGCATAACGTAATTTGTCCAATTGGGACCTTTCATCATCCGAATCGTAGTCAGCCATCACAGCAATTACTTACATATACACTCCTATACCTTTATCAAATTAATTTATGCTGCAACTTTAGCACAATGTTACAAATTGCAAAATAATTTTTTTCTAGAAATTTGTTTACAGGGAATTGATTATTCACAGTAGAAAGAGTGCTGCCGTATTATTGGAAGATAAATTCCTCAACAACTGAAAACTATCTACAAAAATACCTAGGTATTCCAATTATCCTGTAAAAGTAGTATGTATATTCATATACAATAAGAAACTGTCAAAAAAGATATATGTATGTACTGACTATTTGCTTAGTCGAATTTCTTAAAAATAAGTCTGAAGATATATAAGAACATGAATAAACTGGTAAAAATTGTGGGTACAATAAGTGTAGGAAAATTAATTTCTGTTCCAGATTGAGGATGAAAGTCTCTAATCTAAAACTTCCCAAGATTGAGGCACACATAGAGGAACCTCAATATCAGAAAAACCAGTTTCCATACGTAATACAACAGACTAACTGAATTTTAACGTAGCCGTTTTTAATAGAGCGGCAGCACAGCAAATATAAATAAACATTTACTGTGAATAGCTGTGAGCTCAAGTCAAATTAATTTCACAGCTGATATATTATTTTCTTGTGCTGAATTGGAGCACTCCTCCAACAAGAATTGTACAATAAAACTAAATTATCTGTGCCCTGTAAAAATGAGTACCAGTAATAGCACAGCAGAGCGAAAACTACAAGACATTTTTCTCGAAGGATGGGAACAATATGAATTTCTTGAAGAAACTTCAATTGATACAAATTCAATCGAATATCATGTGAGCTATAAACAAGTTACCTTCAATTTAAAATATTTGTCTAATAATTGCACACCTATATTTTTTTTTCAAAACAGCGCAAGGTGAAATCGGCCATGGAACAATTCGAAATGGTCACGACAATTGTTACCCAAATTGGTATGTTTAGCTCTAATGAACAAATTGATGAAGTTCCGACAGAGTCATTGCAATATCTTTTGCTGCCCTATTTCCTTGGAAAGTTGGCTTTGCTACGAAGAGAGCAAGATCGGGCTGATGCTCTGCGTATTTCTGATATTTATCTTAGGTAAATAGAATTGTTAGCGTTGATTTTATATATATATTATTGATATATTAATATGTTTGTTTTAAGAAATTTTTATTTTCTAATAATTTTATACAGAAAAACTTCGATCAATTATTATAATATTCCTGTTAAGTTATATGATGACGCTTTTAACTATTATATTTTCAGAGATTTTCTACAACGTTGTCATGTGTATGAACTTTGCGAAGCGCCTTTACCAAGGAAAACGGATGAAACATCTGACAGCGGTAATGGATGTATAAATGCAACGCAGCAGCTTGTTGCTTCAGCTGTAACACGTAACAACAAAATCGCCCAATATAAAAGAAAAAAGGAACTTGAAGCCCAAATAAAGCAAATGAAAGCTCTCGTCAAAAGCAATACTGTTGATGATGAGATTAAAAGAGATTTTTTCTTAAAGTATATAAATAAAAGTATTATTGACGCTAATGAGGAATTGCAAAACGTTGAGTTAGAAAAAGGTGTTGTCGAGATGAGAAAACAACGTATGGCTGAATTTGGCACAACTAAAATCGATGAATTTACATTACCTTATTCTAATGATGTACCCTCTGTTAGCGGAGCAGGTCACTCACATAGTCATGGACACTCACATAGTCATAAGGCAAAACATATGCCACCAAAACCCAAGCCAATGCAACCGTTTATAATTACAAAAGATTCTACACAAAAAGCTGTATTTGGACTAGGTTACCCCAGTCTACCGGTTATGACAGTAGATGAATTCTACCAACAGCGAGTTGAGGAAGGCATTTTTCCAGATGCTCAAAAAATGGCGCATATAAACGAACAGAAGGCTATTGCTGCCGCCCAAGATCCAGAAGTTCAAGAGGAAGAAGAAAAGGCCGCTACTGAACAACAAATTGAAAACGACGATCCCGAATACATTGAACGCATGAGACGTATGGACGAATATAAAGATGTAGTCAGGAGAGGTGATGGCAATCGATACAATCGCAGTTAAATTCTTACCGTTAATTTTTAAATTTTTGCAACACATTTTTAATGTTAATTAACTCAACAATATAAAATTTTCAAATTGATAACGAATGCCGATAAATTAATAAAGAAAAAAAAACTAATATTAAAAAAATATGTGTTATGCATATCTTGCGAATTACAAACACAAAATTGTTTTTGCCTGTTGTTTTAAAAAGAAATGCCTAAAATTAAAAACGTTATGTTATATTATTTAATAGAAATTAAATTATTAGAATTAACATCATCACCTTATTGTTTTGACGCCAGGCACATTTTTAACAAAACTCGTATGTAAGGACTTATTTATGAATTAAAAAGAGGAATTTTTAAACTTAAAATAATAAATGAGAAATAACTAAGTGCTTTTATCGATATCTCTTTCTGATATCGCGATTAAAAACATTATAATTGCACAAACAGCCGATTTCAGTTTCAAACGTTTTCATTTGTTTTATTAAAACCCGTCTAAAGTGTTTTAACTGCAAAAAAGTCTGGCATCATTAGCTTTGCCGTTTATTTGACAAAACAAAAACAACTCTCCAGTCATTTGACATTTCGATGACGTTCAACCATTTTCGTGCTATGAACAAGTGAAACAAGAAAAAATTTTCCAATTGAGTTCTAACAAAAAAGTGCAAGTTTTTAGTTAAAATCATTTTTTCTCTCTAAATAATTAATAAAAAGTTATATAAAAAATGCCATTGAAATTAGATATTAAACGTCGCTTAACTTCACGCTCAGATCGTGTTAAATGCGTTGACATACATCCAACCGAACCGTGGATGTTGTGTGCCCTTTATAATGGCCACGTACACATCATGAATTATGAGAACCAACAAATGGTAAAAGATTTTGAAGTTTGTGATGTTCCAGTGCGCTCTGGCCGCTTTGTAGCACGGAAAAATTGGCTTATTACTGGTTCCGACGATATGCAAATACGAATCTTTAATTATAATACATTGGAAAAAGTTCATTCATATGAAGCTCACTCAGATTACATACGCTGTATAGCAGTGCACCCAACACAGCCGTTGATTTTGACTAGCAGCGGTAAGCAAGAAAATAGAGAACATAAACAAAATAGAGAATTAATAAATCAGAAAAATATGTATGTATATGCGAAATATACCCACATACTAACTAAGTATAGGATAAACATAATTAAAAATTTGTCATGACACTGCTGGTAATGTTTTCTGATCTATGTAAAGTATAAGGAGCTATGGAAAGTATAAGGAGCGGTACTTCAGCTTCCTAATAAATCATATTAAACCGGTCGGCATGTGGTCTCTGGCTAATATGCAACACTAAAGTGTGTTTGACATTAAACAAAAATTAATTTGTTTAATAATATAATTACACAAAATTTTTTTTATATTACTTTTCATTTTGTCAACCACCAATATAATTTTTAATAAGTCAATACTCACTATTTATTTTTTTTCTAAAATTAAAAAAAAAAAAAAATTTTATTTTTGTCTATGCTTAAATTGAGCATTTATATTTTAAACTTAACCTGCAGACAAGCCTTTATGGCTTCGCGGGATACATACTTTAAAAAAAAATTGTATGATTTTTATAATAAATAAATAAATAATAAATAAAAAAATTTTGTTGCAATACTGATTTTTGTTTATATATTTAAATTCTGTTCATGGTGAATTTGAAACTTTAAATGCCTGCAGTAGTTATTAAATAAATAATTAAAAGAACTGTTTTGAAAAATTTAATGTATTAGTTATAAAAAATAATAATTTAAAAAAACTATTTGTTTTTGACTATTTCGCACAGATGATATGCTTATCAAACTTTGGAACTGGGAAAAAATGTGGGCTTGCCAGCGTGTATTCGAGGGCCATACACATTATGTTATGCAAATTGTATTTAATCCCAAAGACAACAATACATTTGCGTCAGCATCTTTGGATCGCACTGTTAAAGTTTGGCAATTGGGCTCTAATTTTGCAAACTTTACCTTAGAGGGTCATGAGAAGGGTGTAAACTGTGTGGACTATTATCATGGTGGTGACAAACCTTATTTGATTTCGGGCGCTGACGACCGTTTAGTTAAAATTTGGGACTATCAGAACAAAACGTGTGTGCAAACATTAGAAGGGCATGCACAAAATATATCTGCAGTATGTTTTCATCCAGAATTACCAATAGTATTGACGGGCTCAGAAGACGGCACTGTACGCATATGGCATTCGGGAACATATCGCTTAGAAACTTGCTTGAATTATGGGTATGAACGCGTTTGGACAATTGCCTGTATGCGAGGCACAAATAATGTTGCTTTGGGTTATGATGAGGGCTCTATTATCATAAAGGTGGGGCGTGAAGAGCCCGCCATGTCAATGGATGTTATTGGCAGCAAAATTATATGGGCGAAACATTCCGAAATGCAACAGGTAAGATCTCACCAATAAATGTACTTAATGATTTATTTGCTATAACAGCCAATTGATATGTATTATTTTAGGTCTAAAAGTAGAGCTTATTAATGTTTTCTATCTTTTTCGGCCGTCTATATGCCGCCGACATTTGGCGTTGGAGGCTTATAGACGGCTGAAAGACGGAAAACATTAATAAGGTCTATTTTTACACCTTTTATAGATTAATGTTATATTTTTATTCGAGCTAAATGTTCTTCTAACTATTTATTTATTTGCCGATAATTTGGACAGTTTCTTCAGGGCAATAATGTGATATATAAGTAAGAAAATTTTTTTTGACACGGAAAAAAATTTTTTAAATAGTATTCTATTGCTCTGAAGAGTATTCTATTGAAGAAGAGCGAAATATCGACAAATTAAATTGTATTTTATTTTTTTGTCCATCAATTAAAGGTCAACTTAAAAGCGTTAGCCGATGGCACTGAAATTAAAGATGGTGAACGTTTGCCGGTTGCTGTAAAAGATATGGGAGCATGTGAAATTTATCCTCAGACAATTGCCCACAATCCAAATGGCCGTTTCGTTGTTGTCTGTGGTGATGGTGAATATATTATTTACACGTCCATGGCTTTGCGTAATAAAGCATTTGGTAGCGCTCAAGAATTCGTTTGGGCTTTAGAAAGCAATGAGTATGCCATACGTGAGAATAATGGAACTGTACGCCTGTTCCGTAACTTTAAAGAACGTAAAAGCTTTACACCCGACTTGGGAGCAGAGAGTATTTATGGCGGCTATTTGTTTGGCGTGAGAACATCGTCCAGTTTAGTCTTCTACGATTGGGAAACTCTGACATTAGTAAGACGCATCGAAGTACAACCGCGTCATGTGTTTTGGAATGAATCGGGTACCTTGGTGTGTCTTGCTACTGAGGAGTCATTTTTTATTTTATCTGTTGATACCGGTGCCATTTCAATTGCGTTGGAGACTAAACAAAATTTGGAAGATGATGGCATAGAAAGTGCCTTTGATGTACTGGGTAAATAAGGCTGATAAACTCAAATGAAATGATTTTAACTATCCCTCTTTTTTTCAGGTGAAATTAATGAAGTAGTCAAAACTGGTCTTTGGGTAGGAGATTGTTTCATTTACACCAATTCAGTAAATCGTATTAATTACTATGTTGGCGGGGAAATTGTAACCATATCTCATTTGGATCGCACCATGTATTTGTTGGGCTATGTACCCAAAGATAATCGTCTTTATTTGGGAGACAAGGAGCTGAACGTTATTTCCTTTTCCCTGCAACTATCTGTTTTGGAGTACCAAACTGCTGTTATGCGTCGTGACTTTGAAAGAGCTGATTTGGTTTTGCCCACCATACCAAAAGAACATCGCACAAGGGTTGCTCACTTTTTGGAGAAACAAGGTTTCAAGTCCCAAGCATTGCAGGTATCCACAGATCCCGATCATAAATTTGATTTGGCATTGCAAATTGGTGAGCTGGATGTAGCAGTGAAACTGGCCAGAGAAGCTGAAAATCCACAAAAATGGTCGCAATTAGCAGATGTTGCTTCACGCAAAAATAATATGGAATTGGTTAAGGAATGTATGGAGAAAGCAAATGATTTCAGTGGACTTTTGCTTTTGGCAACTGCTTCCGGTGATGCTGAAATGTTAAAGAATTTGGGTGATAACGGCTCTGCTCAAGGTCGCCATAATATAGCATTCCTTTCGGCATTTATACGCTCTGATGTTGACCGATGCTTGGAAATATTGATTGAGACCAATCGCTTGCCGGAAGCAGCGTTCTTTGCCAGAACATACATGCCCAGCCAAATGTCCCGCGTAGTTGAACTATGGCGTGAAGAATTAGCAAAATTCAACGAAAAAGCTGGTCAATCATTAGCTGATCCAGCCAAATATGAAAATCTCTTTCCGGGCCTAGGCGATGCGTTACAAGTTGAGGAATTCCTAAAACAAAAAGAATGCCAGCAACTGCCAGCACATGCCGCCGCCTCATTACCACTAAATATAGAGCGTAATCCATTAGAAGAAATGCAGTTGGCCCAACAAAAGGGTATCTATGAAAGCAATGCTAAAATAGGTGTACAAGATTATAAGAAAAGTGATGATTACGCTGCAACTGCTGCTTTTACTACAGTACCAACGATTGTAGCAGCATCAGCAGCAACGGCAGTATCTAATGCTATTAAAGATGATGATGACGATGACGATTTAGACTTGGAGATTGAAGGCATAACATTAGATGATAATATTGACACGACAGATGTTAATTTAGATGATGATTTTCTTAGTGATGATTAAGCACATAAAATTACAACCCACACATTCATTTTTTCCTAGATTATCTACTATACCATGTTTAATTTTCCAAATGATCATTGGATGATGTTTGGAATTTAAATTTGTGTTTGATTGTCTGCGCCTTTTTATCTCCATTTCAAAACTCTAAAAAGGTCTAACGAAGACATACAATCCATTTAAAAAAGAAACTGTTTACACCTTAAACAATTAAATATACAATATGTAATTATTATGCCTATTTTATTATATTAAAATAAAGATAAAAATATTATAAAATTTTATCGTTTGGGCAAAAATAATTTCTCTTAAAAAATATCAGAATTACACTTAATTAAATTAAAATCGCTTGATAGAGAACATTGCTCCTTGAGCATGTCAGCGTTGGAAAGTTGTTAGCCATCGAAAAATATGAAGAAAAAAATTTCGTTCAACCTACGTATCACTTCTTACGATCATACATAGGAACCACATGTTCCATAATATTTAGGTGATAATGTCAAATTCAGTCGTGGAGAGACTTCTGTCACTCGTGGACTTAAAAAATTAGTATTATTTCATTCTCATAATAAATATGAGAATTCTTATGAAAGCAATCCTATAAGGTGAGCTCTCAAAAACGCGCACAAACGTTCTCGTTACGACTGTGTGCATTTTTTCCGTCATGTACTGCACGACCACCCCATAACTATAAAATATTATAAGATGAACAGAAATACGTATTCGCTTTTTTGAGTTATAGTACTTTTGCCTAAAATGATTAATTATTTGTGCATATTTCAAAATTCTACATAATAAGTGAAATTGCACAAATTTGACGTCTGTTCTATCCGCATACTGGTAATTTCCGAAAAAGTGGCAGCACTGATTTCCATTTAACAATGATCACAATTTTCCATACCTGGTATTCGTATGAACTTTTTCGACTTGTGATTTTTAAACTTTTTCCTAGCAAACATAAGCAAAAGAGGCCGATTTTGCTGCTCTTTATTTGAAGATAAATTTGGTGAAAATTACAATTTATTTTTAAATAAAATTCAGTGCAAATCATCAAGTAAAGGTAACAATGAATATTAAATATATATTTTTGCATATTTGTTGGATTTCAATAAAATAATTAAATATCTTGATATGCCAAGGCTTTTCAATAGACAAAACGCTGCCGGCAGCTACTGCGTTTTCACGTTATTGATTTTTCTGGGCTCTAATTTTTTGTGTATCCATATGCTTTTTCTCTTACCGTTTAGAAAAATACGCGAATTTTGCCAAACAACAAAAGTGACTAGAAAATGGATCCCGGACCCAATACTGATATGAATCCGCAAGCTGGCTTTGCACCCCGCCGTCAATATGAGCAGGTTCCGGCACATGCCGCCGCTGCCGTGCCCAATAATATGCCAAACGGCCAAGGACAGGTTCTGCCTGTGCAAGCAGCACCAACCAAAATTTTGCAAAGGCCGCCTAAAGTTAAGAAGGAAAAAGTTGCTGATTTAATTGCAAGCACAAATAAATTGGCAATTGAGGAGTCATTGAAATTGGTAAGAGACAAATATTTAACCCGCTTGTAGTTGTGTATGTACGACAGTACTTTGTATGTATTCCTTATGGTTTACATACAATTCGACAAATACATATACATATTTGATTTTTCTACATGTTTGTCCGGACAAAATTTTTTTTACTGAAAGTTTTCTTCAGCATTAAAAAATCAAAGCTGTTGTAATGGGAAAAACACAATCTTGCGGTGCAATAGTATGACTTTATTTTTTTCATTTTTCAGACGGATGCAAATGGAGTTGTTATAAAAACTCCCGTATCATTGCTTCAAGAACTTCTTAGTCGTCGCGGCATAACGCCTAGTTACGATTTAGTACAAGTTGAGGGGGCTATACATGAGCCCACTTTTCGCTATCGTGTCTCATTCAATGACAAAGACGTACCATTTACATCTATGGGCGCTGGTCGCTCCAAGAAAGAAGCGAAACATGCCGCAGCAAGAGCTTTGATTGATAAACTAACAGGTGTACAGCTGCCCGAAACTCAGACTTCTACACCAGCTGCTGCAAATGCAGCAACTGATAATGCTAAAGCAGCTGGCGGTGGTGGCGAGTAAGTAAAAAATTTATATGTATTTTAAAATCGCCGTCAACATTTTAATTTGTGTTATTCTTATTCTATTTACTTATTTGTTTTCTTAGTGGAGCTGATAAAATTGTTGGCAATCCAATAGGCTGGCTTCAAGAAATGTGCATGTCCCGTCGTTGGCCACCACCAAATTATGAAACCGAAACTGAGGTTGGTTTGCCACATGAACGTCTATTTACGATTGCTTGTACTATCTTGAACTTCCGAGAGGTTGGCAAAGGTAAAAGCAAGAAAATTGCCAAGCGTAGTGCAGCGCATAAAATGTGGACTCGTCTGCAAGAGACACCCATAGACTATAATCAATTGGTTGAAGCTATGGGCACTGAATTGGGTGGTGATGTAAGTAGAAATTTCTCAATTTTCTGCCTTTATATTAGTTTATATTTTTAATTTAAATAACTTACAAAAAAAAATTACAATATAGCAGTGTAAATTTCACTTTTGTTGAATAATGAGTGTAGTATTAGATTTCGTTATTAAATTTCTTTCCCTTGATTTTCGTTTCAATTTGCAATGATATAATTTCAAATCACCTTTTAAATGTTGAAAATGAACATTATATGTGAATTTGATATTAATTCCTTAAACATCAATAATACCGATGTTAATTTTGCTTAAATTTTTTTTTTTATTTTCCTTTCAGAAATCTAATTATTATGGTGATTTGAAAGATATCACGGTACAAACACTTACTAGTGGTCATAGCAATAAAGTTTCGCAATTCCATAAGACTCTTAAAAATTCAACTGGCAAAAAACTTGTTAAGTTACAGGTGAGCACCTATTTAAAATACCTACCAGAAAAGGTACGGTCACATTGGCAAACGTTAGCCTATAAACAACGTGATCACTTCTCTCTTGTTCACCTTTATATTGGACCAGTACATGTATTGAAACAACTAAAAATGTTTGTACATATGTATATATAAATGAATGTATAAAAAAATGCCAACAAGAAGAAAAAAAACAGAAAAAGGCGTAACATTAGATATTACCAAACTACATATATATTAACCGTCTAATTCATAAAAATTTATAACAGGTTTATAAAGCTCTTATTCTTATGTCAAATAACGGTCTTATAAGCCTGTTATAATTTTTATGAATTATTGGGTAAGGTTATGTTTGATCAACAAGCAAATACAAAATTTACAGGAAACTATTATTTGATCTTATAAAAACTGCCAAGGCAAATGGCTCTAAATAATGCATTTACTTGTCGATCAAACATAACCTTAAACTGTGCTCTTGTGAGATTTACAGCCTGTTTCTCTAAATTCGAACTAATTAAATACAAAATTTACAGGAAACAATTATTTGCTCTTGTAAAAACTTTGCAAAGGTAAATGACAATTTTTTCTAAATTATGCATTTACTTGTAGAGCAAACATAACATCAAACTATGTTCTTGTAAGATTTAGAGCCTGTTTCTCTAAAGGCAAACAAAGTATTCTTTCAATACGAAGTATTTTTTTTTTTTTTTTTTTTTTCAATATAAACTTGCCAAAAAAAACTTCGTTCGCATTTAGAGATACATGTACACTTTTCCGTGTACATGCATTTTTAGTGGCCTAATATCTGTACTTGTCCAAAGTGAAAATGTCGTTTTTTTTTTGTGGCAAAAGTTGACAGTTGTGACCGTACCTTAACCAATTTATTTAAAAATATAGACGAAAAATAAGCAAATGATGTTGAAACGATAAAAATCGTAAAGCATAAAAATATGATAGGAAATGTGTGATATAAAAGAATAATAAATTTAAAACCCAAATGGGTGCTGATGAGAAGTGCAGCGGCTTCGAAATAAAATAGCTAGTTATTCCTCAGCTAGTAATTTTACTTTTTAGCACTTACTATTTATATTAATCATTTGGACTAGTTACACGTCTACAAATGTATCGAAAAAATTTGTAAATGTTTAACTTGTTTACAGTCCCTTTGCTATGGGAATTAGAAGGACACATATATACATACATAGGTATATATGTATGTAATATTTTATTATGGTATAGATGAAAAAAAATATTTTTTTGTGCCAGTAGTATGTATATGAATGAAACTATTTTTTATTTCTTTACTTGCAGAAAACTTGCCTAAAGGAACCAAAAATTGATTACATTAAACTTTTGGGTGAAATAGCTCACGAAAATCAGTTTGAAGTAACTTACGTTGATATTGAGGAGAAAACTTTCACCGATAAATATCAATGTTTGGTTCAGTTATCAACTCTACCAGTAGGTGTATGCCATGGCTCTGGTGACACACCAGCTGATGCTCAAAAAATGGCAGCTCAAAATGCTTTGGAGTATTTGAAAATAATGACCAAGAAGTGAATTGGTATGAAAAGTGTAAATTCGCTTTAATTGTTTTGCACTGTATTACAGCTGTTTTAAGAAAATAACAACATTTACCAAACTAGAAAGATCATATTTAGAGAACATTAATAATGGGTTTTAATTATTATGTTTATTATTTTGTCCCAAAAAAAATTTTTTTATTGAAAAATTTCTGGCGTTTTTCAAAACATTTTTTAAACAAAAATTTTGTATGAAGTTTTTTGGAATATTTTTTTTTTCTTTTAATTTAAAATGAAAAATATTTATTACGCATTCAAAATTAAATTTATCAACTTTTGACTAAATTGAAATATACATTATGTATCCATGTATATGTTAATTCGATTTTATATTTTATTTTACTATTTTTGCTTGTACTAATTAAACCCAGGATTAAGCAGCTGAAATGCATAAGAAATCCAATTAAAATTTATTACATTATTCAACTAAATACATAAATAACTAATATATAAAATATGCATTTTACAATTATCAATTTAAATCTCAAAAAATAAAAAGAAATATATATATATACATATATCAAAACCACAAAAAATTTCATGAGATGTTTGAAAACAAAATGCTTATATATTTAACAAAACAAACAAAATTAAATTAAAAACTCCCAATTTAAATGTTAATCTTAAGACAAAACTCTATTACTTATTTTTGGCAAATAGATGGAAAATTTATATTTTAAGTTATATAGTTATTTATGTAACTAGTTCAATCTCAAAGAAAAGATTAGAGTTGGTACAAATGTAGAGAACATAACCCTGTCTCCTCTTACCAACACCAAAGAACTTAGCGTTTTTTTAATCTTTGATCATGCAAATCAATCGTTTAAACATTATAGTTGCTGCAAACTATATGTAATTTAAACACCTACAAGCTATACTTTGCATGGACCTAATGATAAATTTTCCATACTTAAAATTAAATGATACAGAAGAATATTACATTAGAAATATAGTAAAAAAAGAATCTTAAGGTTAAATATATAATACTTTATTTGCCGTTTTTTTATGAGTATGATTTTTCTTTTCATTTCAATTATTAATTTATACAAGTAATTTGGAAAATTATTACATTATTTTAGTGCAAAGTGTAGAGGTTGTAATTTCAAAAATACACAAAAAAATTAAAAATAAGATATGTATAAAAATTTCAGCTTTGCAAACGAAATTTTAAAGTAAACAAATTTTACTCCCAGCCCAGAGAAAAATCGCTTGAAACGATATTTGAAAAAGGCGGAATATGCATTAAAAAGTATTTACATTATTTAAATAATTTCTTGTAAAAAGCTATTATTATAACATGATATGAAGTTATGAAAGCATGAGCTTAATAATAAAAATATAGCAGGCCTGTTCTGGAAAGCAAGTGATTTTGTTGCGTATAAAAAAGCATGCCTTTTAAATTTCTGTGTGGTTTCAAACCACTTTGGCAAAAATTGGTTTATAGAGCATGCCTGTATGTTTTAGAAAGTAACACCTCTTACATTGTTTTTAAGCTACAAATTTTGAAGTTCTATTGATTATTTACCTATTATTTTATTGATTGAAATATTTTTTTTTTCTAATTTATTTTTAAAATCATGAAAATTAATAATAAAGAACAAATCTTACTACCTACCATACATATAATACAAAGAAAGGCAAACAAGTTTTAAACATTCATCAAATAAAGGAAAATAATTGATGTGCAAACAAACTAACAGGCGTTCATAATTTGGTCTTCAGAGCTTTTTTGTGGACAAACAAAAGCTGCTAGATTTGACAAATCGTACATAATCCTGGCTATTAGTGTTAAAATGTCGGCTATTTTTAAACCACTGGTGCCAAACAAGCAACACAAACAAACACATGATACAACTACCAAGGTGACCTCTTCCCTACAATAGGAACAACTTCAAGAAAAGAAAAAAAATAACTTCAGAAAACTGTCAAAAGACGCCACTGTTGCAAACTTTACAGTATTTATAGAAGAAAGACGAACAAAGTTCGTCTTTCTGCTGATTTGCTATCTCGTTTTTGCTGCCTTTCATCTCTGTATTTTATCAACAGTTCCACAAATTTTGCTTTTTTACTGTCCACAAAGAAGATTGTTTTATAAATTCAATGAAAAAAATGTTTCATAGTTCATTTTGCATACAGATTAAATTTTTCTGTGTCTCGTGCAAACATGCTTTAAATATTTGTGCAAACTAGCACATACCCCCATAGACAATGTAAGATGTTTGTGCAAGCCAAAAATGCCTTCACTTGTCTAAACAGTTTGTGTAGTTTATTTGGCACTTAAGTTTGTCATGTCTAGTCGAGGTATGTTAATAAGATGATATTACGAATTAAACGGTGGTGAGTAGACTATATCTCCATGGAAATCAGCTGTGCCAAATATAGCACCTAAAAAAAGTAGTTAAAGCTGTCATTTTTCCTAAATATCGATATATTTCCCATCACTAGGTTTGTTTGTATGTAATTGAATAGGCAAAAGTAAATCATTGTAATTTAAATTGAATTTTTCAAATTGTTCGAATGTAAAAACTAGCACAAGCAATGCTCCCTTTAGTTTACGGTGATCTTTATGAAACTCCAATCGATTATAAACCTCCGGAGGAATCTAATTTGGCAGGTAATACAGAATATCCAAATTTAAATTCACGCGACTATGCAAAGCGTCCTCTTAATAACAACGTGCGAATGCACGATGCCTGGGAATGTATCAGTATAAGCACTAAGGATAACCAAGAAAATGGTAACGTGGCTATTGCCACAAATAAACTAAGCGGGCGTAATTGGTTCGGTAATTTATGGGCTTTTGAGAAAATTGATGTAAAAAAGAATAAAACAGTAGAACCATTGACATCGTGCTATAAATTAGAATGTGCTGCCATTATAAATTGTATGGAATTCGTGGAACCAAACATTGTAAGTATAATTCAATCGTGTGGTTGCAAAAAATTAATATTTTTGCTTGCAGTTACTTTTAGCGTTCAATTCAGGAAAGCTTCAAGTTTGGTCTACGCAATCGGAAGTTCGGTGTCCGAAAAATCCTTATTGTCCGTTTTTGATTGGAGAAAAGTGCGAACATATGAAACCAATTACGTGCTTGACTGGCTTTAAAACAAACGACTATAAAGCAATAACTGGCAGTAAAGACGGAGCCTTAAAGGTAGAACTATTTTACTGTATTGTTATCTGCATTCGATTCAATAACACTATTTTAGATTTGGGATATGGGTAAGGCAGATTTATTTTCAACGCAAAGTTATCGTTATGCTCATCCCGATATAATTACGGGTTTGGCCTCATCTCCCACCAATGATTCCATATTTACAACATGTTCCTTAGACAAATCCTGCTTTTTATGGGACCTTCGAGAAACTAGACCGGCAATTGGTAAAACTATGAACTGTTTATAATTTTTTCTTAACTATTAACAATGTGTTAACAATTTACAAAACCAAGGCTTGTTCATGGATCATAATGTTCGGTTTAGAACTGTTTGTTGGGCTTTTGATCCTGCTGAAAATTATATTTATGTAGGCGATGAAGCAGGCTCTGTGCTAACTTTGGATGTGCGAAGACCAAAGGAAGTGTTAAATGAATTTAAACATTTTGACCGTCCCATTCAGAAAATATCACCTAATGGGTAAGATTTGAATCGAATATGCTTATTGAGTATATGTACTTACATAGTGTATCTATTTAAAACATCATTTTAATTTTCAGTGAAAATTTGGCAGTAATAGCTGATTCAAATATTGTAAAAATATCTAAAATATCTACACATAAAATATTTTATCAAAACAACGATAGTCAAAACTTTATACGAGATTGTGCTTGGGTTACACCCACCGAACTATTAACAGTTGGTTTTGAAAGCAAACTAGGATATCACATCATTAATTAAAACACTTCAGATACATCGGATATATCGGAAATGCAATAGCTTTTTGTAAAACAATAGTTCTAGAAAGATAGCGTTATATAAGTTATTAATGAATATTATAATTATTAAGATGTCTACTTTCAACATTTGTAGAGTTTTGTGTTCCTAGGTATTTTTAATAACATGACCAATTTAAGTCAGTACTCTCGATTTTTGCACAGTTCAGATATGAAATGGATGTTAGAAGAAGGTTAACGAAGTAAGCGGATGGAAAGTACGACAAAAGTTCGAAGAGAAAAATTGTCCAATTCAATTAGAATATTGAAATTTTGTTTGAAACGGATTTTATAAAAAAAAAACTAAGCGCCAGTCCCGCGACATCACTCCACATCGTTCAGGTAATAAATAAATAAAAAAAAATGTGGCAAAATGTACATTAAACAGAAACCAATATTTTTTTTTAAAATCTCAAATCGACGCAACTCGGGGAAAGCAAAAAGCTCTGTTTTTTCATTAATCGAGAAACGGCGTAATGTTTGGTTTACATAAAAACATTGAAGAAATAAAGCGCCAATTTATGCACAAAATATTTATTGTCGATTTTTATTTTAGGGTACTATATGTACATGTATTTTACTATGTTTGTGGTAAAATCAAAATGCTTTTAATTTTCACAAAATTTAAACTCCGTTTTAGTTTTAAACTAGCGCTAATTTCAATTTTATTCAAACGCCAAGGACGACTTTATTTCCCAAACACCATAATTTACAAAATTGTAATAAACTAGATTCAAATGATTTTATTAGTTTAGTTCAAACGATTAAAAATATGTACGTACTAATTTTGAAATTGTGAAAAAATCTCATCAGGAATTCCGTATAAATATTTTGTTTCCAATTTATAATAAATTTTACATTTTTATAATTTAAAAATATATGTTTTTACCAACAGAATAAAAAATTATTTAACTTTTTTTACATCATCTTGTAAAAAATTATTATTTACCAAATATGTTTTAAATTAAAAAAAAGTTTTGCTACAACTTATCAAAAATATATAAACCGAATCGATCTTTAATTTATATTCAACAAAAAGGATCGAATACAGTTAATTTCTACAGTTCTATCTCCTCCTATCAAACTTGGTGTAAAAAACAGGCTTGGCCACACCCAGTGAAATCCCGTTACATTGAATTACTTTCATTTTAGTACTAAACGCGATAATTACAGTTGTAATAAAAAGGCAGCAGCACAATACTGCTGCGTAATGGTACTGAATAATCACAAAAGCTACAACTCTAGAAAGCGGAACCGATCGGTGGTGAACATATTTTATATGAAAGAAACTATTTTAAACGGAGTTTTTCGGATAGTTATTTATTACAATTTAACAAACCGTCCAGGATTTAAACGATTGTGGAAAACATGTTTTTACTATCCATCACGACTATTTGTGTGTACATAAACATTCTTGAATCAATATGTAGGGACATAAACATTCTAAAATCCGTTGCACAATTAAAAAGATCATCGGGTAAACCTTTTTTTTATAATATATAGAAATTAATAATGAGTGAAAAAACGTATTATTTGAATGCAAACAGTTTTATATCAATGGCAGTATTTAATTCGGTAAGTTTATATAGCGTATGTACCTATGTATGTATATTATTTTTGTATCAATTTAAGTTTTAACAATCAAATGAAAATTTTTAATCTGAAATACATTTTCAGATATACATATGTATGTATGTATGTATATATATGTATATAAAAAAAGCAAAATTAACACGAGTTTATAAAATCAAATTTGTTGTACAATAAAATGCGCGAATAAATACAAAAAGTAGAACATATTCATATGCATAAGTAGTCATGCGAACGCACAAAAACTTTTAGCTAGCTACTGCTAAAATACATTGAACAATATTATCGGGTATATTTAAAGGTTCTTCACATAAATCACCCGTATTTTTGTCCACCATATAAATTTCATTCAACACTTTATCAGGATCATCAGGATCTAGTGAAGATACCAAAACCAAAGATCCTTGTGCCAATTCAGTGAGAATAGATTGTATATCAGCTTCATTAAGTTCAGTTTCAGATGTCACAGGCGTACAGGTTATATTATTCGTGATTTCTTGTTCAGTTGTTGGTGATTCAAATAAATAGTTTTCTTTGTCAACTGGAGACGAAGAGCTTGAACGCTGTGGTGAAGTCATAAAAACAATATCATCCTTAATATTACTATACACACTTAAGGAACCATCGTCTAAGTTAACAAAAGTTTTATGTTCATATTTCTCAATCTCATTGTTTTCATGAGCATTATCAGTAAATGGTGTTGCAGGGGCTATGGTGTCTGACGTGGTATTAGTTTGTTCGTTATATTGGTCGAATTTTGTCGATATTGATGTTCCATACGTGTTATCGTACTCTTCATCTAATGCATTCATATCTAATAAATCATTCATTTCCATATCCAACTGTTTAGTATCTTGAAACTCAATATCGTTAGAATCTTGTTTACTTTCGATTTTAATTTCATCCTTAACAACAGTAACTTCTTGACGATTTCGCCGTTTGTGAAGACGTTGTTTTCGCCGTCGTTTAATTGCATAATATCTGTCTTTTCTTCGTTTTTCGTTATCATAGTCCCTTATAAGTTTTTCAACTTCGGTTAGTTTTCTAGAAGACTTTTTCGTTTTTTTCACTTTAATTTTCTTTTCTGTTTTTTCATGTGCAACATTTTCACTTTTATCAATTTGAATAGGTTCACTATGAAAGGTCTTCTCAATTTGCGGCACATCATCGGACTTATCTTTGATTTCTTGCTGATTGTTCTCATTTTGATAAACACTGCTTACCAAGACACGCGTAGCTTTGCTCTGGCAGTTAATTTTCTTCTTTTCCTTTTTCGGTTTCTTGTTTATTTTATTATTAAATTCTTCTATCTTTGACTTTTCCTCTTCATCAATTTGTTGTTTCAATGCCTCAATGTCAAATTGTTTTGGGTATAATAATGCTTTACTAATGAGATGACCATTTTTTCGTTCTTCCTTCTTAAATTTTAATTTTAAGTCTCGTCGCGTTCGGTTGGGGAATAGAGAAACCATAAGTGAAAAATCTGTGCCCACATTTTGAAGGCAGCGATAGAACTTAATTGTATCCGAATGAAGCCAAACACGTGTTTGCGATTTACGCGAATAAAATCCATTCATACCCGTGTACTCATCAAGATAAATAACTGAAGAGTTTGCTAAAGCTTTGCGTGCTTCTTGTTCAGCAGTGGTTTCAATTACTAATGACTTATCATCCAAAATAAGTTCACCTTTTGCATTGAGCTTCAATTGCGGTACTGGCACCGCTTCAGTGTCATCAGCCGAGGTATCTATGCCGATGTCTGGTTTTCCAACAAATGGCTTAACATCTTTTTTATCTTCTTTTTGTTCTAATTTAACGTTTGGTATAGGTTTTTGTTCCATTGGATTAGTTTTAGGATTATAAAAAATTAGATCGGACATTTTAAGTAGCGACTTTTCAGGGACTCCATTATAAAAACGAGCCTCGAAACCTTTACGAGCAGTTAGTTTGTGGTCCTCAATTTTACGTAACTTGTGAGATGAAGTGTTATTGTCTGAAAACACTGAACAGCCCGATTCCGTACGTATACGACCCATTGAGCTGTTTGCTATGCCAGTTGGCAAATATTTGTGTGGAGTGTGATGATGAACAGAAGAATGATTGTTGTTACTAATGGATGCAGAATGATGTCTTTCACGTCTTGTTTGTGCAGTTTGTATAACATCGGTGTTCACAGTACTATTGGCAAACGCGTTATCTTCACCCGTAGAGGTATGAGGTGATGGCGATGATCCCACATAACTGTTTCGTCTTTGACCAAAATGTGGTGTGGGTCGTATTCGGGGTCTAGCCATGTTTTTAGACGGGGACATCGGGCAGTTTGAAGGTGTCTTTTCTAAATCCATTTGTAATGCATTCTCTTCTATGTCCGAATAAAATACATCATCTAATCCACTATTAGAAGCGTGACTTATTGCCCTTTGCAGTCCTACTTTAGGTGGACATTTAAATGCTTGAGAATCAATTTTTATGGTTTCTTTCACTTCTTCATCTATATTTTTGGCTAAAGCTTCGACTTTTGTAAAAAAAATTTCTTCACATTTTGGTGCAAAACTTGCTTCTACTTCAACTTTCTGTACATTAGCTGCTCCCTCAGTATTATATTCACTATTAGCTCTGTCAGTGTTTAGGTTACTGTGACTTGCTTTCGTGTCAAATCCAGATTCCACTCTAACCTCCAATAATTTTGTAACATTATTGGACGTTTCCTTATCTTGAGCTGGAATCAATTCTTTTATTTCCTTTGTTTTGTCTTCCAAATTGTCTGCATTAGTTTCAACTACATTCCCAGCATTTACATCATTTGTTGGTTTTGGCTTGCGTTTAGAACTTAAAAGTATGTTGGCCGCAGGTTTTATGCGTGGTCTTCTCATAGCCATCGCGGAAGATATTTTTTAATTAACTGCGAAATTCATAGAATACTGTTCATTTAAGAATCTCAACCAATTTTGAGGATAATCAAAGTTAAATCACATATTTTATTTGCAAAATAACATCAGGCATACAATAGAGATTCCAGATTCTCGATGGTAATGTAGTATCGACAGTTTTAGATTTACTGACTTATCGATAATATTCGCTCGATAGTAATAATTTCGATAAAAAGAAAATGGAAAAAATTATATCAATCGGTCTAATAATACAAAAACCAATGTGTTTTGACTGCTTTTGAGAATGGAGTAAGAAAAAGAGTATTCATACAGTTATATACAAAATAGGTATAAAAAATAAATATATACAAGTATCTATTGCATACCAACGGTTTCACCACACAAAACAAATACGACTGCGGACACTTATTGAAATGATTTTTTATGCGGCTACCTGGTATTAAGATACCTTGGGCAGTATAATCGATTTTATAAACTATAACGGCTAATACTAATATATAATAACCGTGTGGCAGCACTTGAAAATATTAACTTTGTTTATATATTTTTTTTGACACTTGTACTGCACATGTACTGGCACATTTTCAGTATAGAACATAATTTTCAGATTATATTAAAATCTGATTAAATTTTGTTCTAAATTTCAAACCACAGATATAACAGAAAATAAATAATGAAAAGAATTTAATTTGTTGCACGAGCCCTTTATTTGCTGAAATTTTTAATATAAACAAATTTAAGTCGATTGAAAGTAAATTACTGGGCCGTTTTTTTTTTTTTTTGTTATGCAAGAGAATCGGAAAACAATTTTGTAAAGATGTATTACACATCGTTTATTGTTCAATAAAGTGACGAAAATAAATTGAAATACAAAATGCTAATCAAACGAATTCTTATGAGCATAAAGCATTCATCTAATGCCACCCTGAAAGCTTGGAGCTACCAATGCGAATCAATACTGGCCCAAAGATCCAGACGTTTACAACAACTCTTTTCATTTTACCACAGAGTTTACGGTTCACAAGGCCTAAAACTGCTTATTAGGTCCTATCATCGGCAATTGCCACCATTTAAAGGAAAAAACTTTGTCTTGAGTGCAGTCGGTGTGGTAGGCTGCTTAACGGGAAACGGCAGCTGCTCAGGATTCGATTGGAACTCGGAACGCTTAAACTTAGCTAATTTTGATATATGCCAATTTGATTTGGAATTTATAAACACTTTGCATCGAAACAAATTATGCGAACGATGTAAGGCATATAATATGAAATATTGTTTTTGTTTAATTGGAAATAGAAAAAATGATCCTGGTAGTAGTAAAAGTCAACAAGGTATTCCATCCCGAAGGCCTGCGGAGAAAAATGAGTTTGAAGGAACAGCTGGTAAAGGAAGCGCCATGATAGATTGTGAGAAAGGCCGCAAATGGGAGCCTTATTTTTGTACAAATGAATTTGATATATGGAGAAGAGAAGAACGTAGTGCTATGTATTCCTACAAGGTATATGCACGTTTCAATGATATATCAGCAGCGGACTTACTGCATGTACAAATCGACTTGGACTATCGCAAGCAATGGGATGAGACAGCAGTAGCTTTACATATGATTGAAGAGGATCCTATGCCAGGCACTAACTCCCATCTGATTTATTGGGAAATGCAGTGGCCAAAGTTTTTCAGTAATAGAGACTACGTCTATTGTAGACGCTTTATTTGCGATGACAAGCGTAAAGTTATGATGGTTGCCAATCGCGGAACAGCGCATCCACAATACCCTGAAAGCAATGGCAAAGTACGTGTTACAGATTATTGGAGTTTTGTGGTTATAAAACCATTTCGAAATTTTCAAGAGCCCGGTGTGCATTACATACTTACTTACTACGACGATCCAGGCCTACCAATACCCCAGAGCATCAAATCATGGGTAGCGCAAAAACAAATGCCTGAGATTTTGCAGAAAATGTATTTTGCCACTAAAAACTATTCCTATAAAAAAGCACTTGCTATGAAGGATGTGTTCAATAGTTTTAGCATGTTGGACAACGACTATGAAGCAAATAAGTCCAGGGAAGGTTGGCTAAGGAAATTAATGCGCCTTCGAATTGATGAAAAAGCAGAAAAATAAATTATCTTTTTCAATTCAACAGCAGTTATGCATGATAATTAAGGAAAAGAAAAGCTGTCAATGGAAATCAGAAAAAGTTATCATTGAATGGTGTCTTCATCATCTTCAAATGGAGATTATATCATAAGAAAATTAGAGAATACTTCAATTTGGAACAAAGCGTATATAAAAAGTGTTTTGTTATAAAAGGTTAGATAGACATTATAATCTTTAAAAGAAAACAAGCAAAGCCAAAGCAAATACAAATTTAATCACATTAGAAAATTGTCTCATTGTATTTAAAACAGCGTATTAGCGAAAGAACTTTAGAATTTTAAATAATCAAATGGGCGCAAAATCAAATTGGTACAACAGGTACATATAAGAAAATGTACATTTGTATTTCACCTTTCCATTTTTCAAATTCACTTTTATTGAATAGGATTTTGCGTCTCTAAAATTTTATAACCTGACTGCATTCAGTGCGAATTGACGATACTTTCGTTAACAATATTTACCGGCAAACAGAATATTACGTTGACATGTCAAACATACAATACTTCCATTTTATATTAAAATTGTTAGTTACAGATCAATTATGTTACTCGGACCTTTTCTGTAAGTCTTACATCAAAACAAATAATATATAAGAAAATTATGTTCAATTTGATATTTAAGCTATTATTATATTTAAAAATCTTAGTTCTTTATTTCAAATTTGCGCTTTTTGTTAAAATATTTACATACATATAAATTCAATAATGATATACAGCCATAGTGGGTAAAATGATTACAAGTTCTGATCATTTAAAAAAAATTATAAAAATTTTGTTTTATAATGATTCAAATGATAAGCTCGAATAAAGTAATTTGAAGGCTCTAGTCATAGAAAATTTTATGAAATCCTTTAGCATCGATGCCTTTTACAGAACATATGGCTAATAATAAATTTGTATTTTATTCATATAGGCCATTTATACCACGTACCTTCCCTGTTACATGAATAATACCAATGCAATATGAAAAACACGTTCTTAGCTAACATTTTATAACGGCCGTATGTGCCACACAAAACAGTGTTTCGACACTTTATGTATTTTACAGTGTCAGTTTTTCATTGCAAGATAAACATAAAAAACTGTAATTTTCAGAAGCATTTCAGCTGTTTTAAAAGTTCGTTTGCAAAATTTTTTTAAACAAGATGCTAATGAAAAATTTTAAAAAAGGACACAAAAGCAGATTTTGCAGATGTCAAGTGTGAAAACAGAAATATATTTTGACAGATAAGCCGAATTACAGCAGAGACATAAAGTTGGCTAAAAGCCACTGTGAAATACATATAGTGTAAAAACAGAACATGAAAATGTTTTTTTTTTTTTTAATAATTTGCATTTCTATGTACATACTCGTATAACAAATTTTTTATTGCAAAGCAAAATTCAGTTGACTTCTGATCTCGATTTTTAATATATTAAAAGAAATTTGTATTCGTGTTTGGAAAAAACGAAATAGAATGTAAACAAAATAAAATTATGGAAAAGAGAAAAACAAAAACTTGAATGTTGTAACAGGCAATTTTAATTATGAAATAAAGAATGAATTGTTTAAAGGAAAATAAAAACACTACCTTATTTTAATGTTTGCCAGATAAGGGGACTGCTTTGTATTGCGATGCGAAAGAAAAATCTCTTGAACTTCTATGATAAAACCATATAGATGCAAAAGCTTTGTTTCACATCCCATTCGGGGCCAAACCGTCGTATTCGTGATTGAATATGGGTTTGCTTATTTAGTTTTACTCGACATTACATTTGTTCACATGTACGACTGGATTTTATGTCAAGATTCCGCTACATTGTTTAGTGCAGTGAAAGGAAGCAATTCGTATTGCGAATATCTCCATTCGTGTTTTAAAACGTAATACTTATTTTACTGCAAAAATCGGCCAAGGCACCAATAATAAAAATAAAATAAAAATCCTTTCAAAGAAAAAAAATACCTTATGGTCCCCGCTATTTTTTAAATCAGCTTTTCTTTATGATTATCACTTGCACCACAATTAAATTCGCACAAAAACAGCTGAAAACTATTGTTTTGAATTTAAACTTGAAATACAAATTTTATTTATTTTTTTTAACTTAGAATTAAAAAATCTTATCAAACTTACATTGTAAAAAAAGTTTACATAACTAAAGAAAATTCAACATATGTGATACAGCATAAATTATTTTTTCTTTCGATCTTGAGTACATTTTGGACAAAACCATTTACCTTTTGGTTTAGTCGTAAGGCCGACACAAGCAAAGTGAAACCATTCAATAGGGCACTGAAAATAATCAAGTCAAATAGTTTAATTACATACATAAGAGTAAAAGAAAGGACAAGTGCACTTACATCTGGATTGTCACATCCAATCATTTCACCATACGATACTTGATGACACAGACAATATGTAGGCTCATTGGGATCAACGGGCATATCCAATACATCGCTGGGATGTGTGGCTGATGTCAGGCATGACTCTTTTTCAGAATCGTCCAAATCAATGTTCTTCTGCTTTAATAATTGAAAAATAATAATGCTCATTAAAACTAATTCACTTGAGATAATGATAAAATACTAATGGAAACATGGCTGAAGTGAAATTATTATGTAAGAAAAGACCAATGCATGCATTCTGATTTTTATAGCTACATTCATAATAAAAAAAAAGTGCATACAAATATTGCAATTTTCTAGAAACGAAAATGTCATATTGTTTCGATTTGGCAGAACTCAAAATAAACAACAAATACACTTTCTATAATATCAAACAATTTATAAAGATACCTACGAAACTAACTGAAAAATGTGCTTCACGCACTAATCTCAAAAAAGTGATCATAAATCTAAACATAAATTGCTCTAAGCCTTCCAAAACCTAAACAATTATCAAAATATCAATTAAATGCAAAAACAAAATTCATGTAAATGAAGTAATGAAATGATTACCTTTTGACCCCCCTTGCGAGTTTCTTTTTCTTGATTTACCTTCTGCTTTTTCTTTTTACCACCTTGAGCACCAGCTGCAGCAGCAGCTGCTGCTGCACTATTATTGGCTTCATCGTCCGAAGATGTATTACGTTTCTTTTTACCAGCTGCTTTGCCAGAATCTTTTGTTTTCTTGCGTCCCTCTTGAAATAGCAATTACATTAGCTTCATAGGTCATTACACACTTAATAACTAGTTACTAACTTTTGACTTGTGCCTCCTCCGATTTCCCTCTGGTGGAAGAAGCTTTTTCTTGTATTTCTCCTTCAAATCTCGCCAAATCATTATCTAAACGCCTGATTTGCTTATCCACCAGCTCGTATGTCTGTATGGCCAACTGAACCTTATCATCGCTGTATTCCTTTGCCTTGCCAAATAATTGTTGAATATCGGTTAGCCGTTCTCGACGTTCTTCATCTGTCATTTTTGTATTACTATCGGCTAATTTACGCATGAACTCTTTCGCATGACTATCTATACTTTTCATGGCAGTTTGAGCTCTGTCGTCTAATTTACGCATAAGTTTAAAATTCCTTTCTAACTCAGTGGGTAAGGACTCTAATCCTATATTGGATAAGACTTTAGTAGTAGAACGTTGTACATATTTTTGTTGATATCATTATTTTTATTGGATTGGATGTAGAGTGGATGGATGGATGGTTTTTATTTGTTGGGGAAGAGTAATAAAAAAATTAGTGAGTTATGCATTGCGTGTAAATGGATGATGGAAATGTTTTATATCATAATGTATATATATAATTTGCATAAATTCAATTTTTTTGTAGTTACCATCCAAATAATTTTCCAAATATATTGCCGAAGACATTCTTTTGCATTAATATAGCGCCAGTTTGCTTTAATTAGTTGTAAAAATGTAAAAAATTTACAAAATTTCGCGAAATGTTTGGAGAAAAACACACTGTATTCCGCGAAATACACATTTATTTTGAAGATACCATATCAAAATAAGATATTGTTATTGCCAGATGACTGGAAATATTCGTCCACAGTAATTCCTCGCTATGTATTGCGGTTGTGAAAACGCATAAATATTCCTATTTCAAAATTTATTACTAAGCGGAAAAGAAGATATTATTATTCTTCAAATAAAAAAAATTACATAAACAAAAAATATATATAATTTATATTAAAGTAAATTAAGCATCAAGCCTACAAAGCCATATATGACCAATATTCTACTCCAATAAATACTTACCCCTTAATTCATAAAAATTATAAACGGCTTATAAGATTGTTATTTGACATATTCGTATGGAAAATCTGTCAAATAAGAACTTTATAAACCTGTTAAAATTTTTATGAATTATACGGTTAAAAAATATAGGTATAGTTGCCTTCTTGTGCCCAATTTAGACAAGATTTTGCCTAAGCCATTATGTTTTTGAGAGAACTTCCTTGAGCTCCTTTCGAAATTTTATAAAATTTTAAGACTCATTTTATAAAAATATCAGGAAACAAATGGCTACTACATTTAAAACTATATATATTTCCTTTGTTTTTATTTGTCTAATCTAAGCTTGACCAGTCAAATCTGATAAGTATGAATTTTGATTTCAAAACTGTAAAACTGACCTTATAAACTCCACAATCGCTAAGCTGCATATAATCAACATAGTGGCAATGTATTTCTATTGTGAAACATTTTTCGCATATGGCAATACTATGCATTACCAATAACATATGTTAGAATTTCTCAGAGAATTCAATGTAAATAAACATAAAAGATATCCGTTTCCATTCACAAAAAATAATAAACTTCCTGACTTCACTAAAGTTTAATATCATAAATACATTTTACAAGAAAAGTTTTCGAACCCATAAAGAGCAAACTTGTGTTTAAAAAATACCTTAATTTTGTTTTGATTTATAAATTACTTTTTGCGATACTGGAAACATATCTAATAATACTCTCTGTTTACAATATTAATGTTCTCTGAACAAATTTCCTTTGTTATCTATTGTTTTGATTAAGTTCTTATAGTGCTCTCAAACAAAACATACTTGTGTGTGAATCGATTTTAAAACACATGCAATTTTATAATAGAATTGTAAAAAGCAAAAACAGAATTTAGTTGAATGTAAATTTTCATTTAGAGCAGATGTCTTTGCTATAAGGTGCGTACACAAAAATTGCAGCAAGTTTTGTTTAGTGTAACTTTTTTAATAGCAAACAAAAATAAATTGTATTTAACACAAACACAAAAGAATAATTTTTAAGTGTTCATGGTGTTTTATTATGATTATCATCCATATCAAATTTGTTAGTAATTACGACAGTTAAATGAAAATTACATAAGAAAAAAGAAATTTTTGGGTATGTAAAGTGCAAACTGAGGAAAAAAGAAAAGAAAACAACCTCGACCACAAAAAATATAAATTAATAACAGAAACCGTACCGTACCATAAATATTACATATTGCAACAACACATTGAACTATATAATTTGCGTACTGAGCTTAAAATAATTTTGTTTATTTTCCGCAAAACGAAAAAAGAAGCAACTCATAATACCTATACGGCCGCAACTGTGCTGTGTGTTTAAATTTACAGAATTCTTGAGTGCTTACAAATCTTCCTCTTCTTTTGTTGCACACCTTTAATCCAAGACAATAGGTTCCCAACTAGATATATACACAATGGCCTGGGAGCATTTGCGTCCGGGCAGTTCACCCGTTGATTGGTGCGAAGGCAATTATTTGATATCTGCAAATATTGCAGAGTTCGTTAATACGGTAAGTTTGGTAATATTATTTTCTTTGTTCTTGTGTTTTATTTATTTATTTTATTTTTTTTTTTTGTTTATTTCAATTCGTGCCATAAATAAAGACATGGGCTTATTTAAGTGTAAGTAGAAGTTTATAGTGATGTTGTTAGGGCGTTTAAATATGTATGCAGGCTTTGTGTGTGTGTATGTGTGTGTGTGTGTATAAACATATGTAAGTATATTTAAGTTCATTGTACGATAATCAGTTGATCTATTTGATGTTTGCAAATTTTTTCAAAGATTAGAAAACTAAACCTTGACCTTAAACAATTACCATGTGCAGCAACTAAATTTAATTTGTGCATGAAAGTAGGTGTGTGTGTGTGTGTGTGTGTGTATGGGCACTATTTATTTCGTCACCAGCTGAAAATCAAGCCAAATTGTTTTGTTGCTCCTTGACATAATAAACACAACTAAAATATAAATATGTACGTGAAATCTTCTTGCGTATGAAAATACTTACATATCGTCACCTAAAATCCAAAAGGCTGTAAGTGACAAAAAATTTAAAATAGACTTTTTCAATGGTCATGATACCAATTAATTAATTATACATACATATTTATTTTTATTATTTCCAAATTCACAAGCCCGTTATACCAGGTGTATATATTGCAGTACTTTATTATGTTTATAACATACCTAGCTGTTAAGTAATGAATAGTAATCGTAATCATTACTAATTAGATTATTTTGGTTTTAAGGGTAAAATATTGATTATAATATGATTACTTTCGATTTCCCAAATAATTTATTAACCACTATTACAAACAAAAAAAAACAAAAAAATAGAAATACTCGGAAATACTTATTATTTTTATTTAAAAAAAAATCAAAAAGAGTCAAAAGTAATCCGAATACTTTCAATGATTATTCTTGATTCTAAAAAATGTAACCGAAATGAAAAAAAAAACATGATACAACTAATAAGGTAGCCTCATTAGCTGAACCGTTAATCATCTCACTTCGTAAAACTATCATGGATATAAAGAGATGAAAGGCAGCCAATCAGCGTAACCTCTGTTCATCTCTCTTCTTTAAATGCTGCAAAGTTTATAGCAGCGGTGTCTTCTTCACAGTTTTCAGAAGTTGTACAAAAACAAAATACATGTTATTTTTCTTATTGTAGGGAAAATCTTATTAGTTGTATCATGGAAAATCTACGCTTTCATGAAAGTAACAAAAGCGTCAACCCTGCTCATGATGCTAATTTCCTCTTTGCGGGCCGGGCAATTGAGATTACGAACGTGTAGAAATTTCACTTGTCATGCACGCTATTTATTTCACAAATACATATGTAATGTCGTTTTTCTGCATTAATCAAATTTTTCACGCGCATCAGTGGCACTGCTGTTCACTATTTTCAACTTACGAACGAACTTTAATGGAAACAATAAGGTCAATCACACATTTGATCCTCCATTTTGTTGTTAATTTGTTCAATTTAAAGTGTAATACTTATTATATACATACATACATACATACGTATGTATAATAGAAAGGCATTAAACAATCATAACACTAATTTGATAATTGCTGGGTGCTGAGGTAAAATAATGTAAATAATACTCGTGCAGAGCAATAAACATCAATTAAGAACAAATACAAAATTATTGTTTTCATGCCGCACAAGTTTAGTTGTGTTGAATAGATATGTTGCTCATTTGAAAAAAAAAACAAACCAGGTACATGTGCAAATGTGCATATGGTTTCTATATTTAAAAATTTGTCATACATTAGCTTAATATGTGCACATTAAAGTTATAAGCTTCAAATGTACGTTAAAACAGGTATGCAAGTTTATTAGAGCCACTTAGAATTTGTGGATTTGCTTTCATTTATAATTGCCAAGGGGCGCCACAAGCCTGCATACCTCAAGTCTCCTGGGGCGGATGGCATTGCAGTACTGGTCTTGAAGCAGTACTCTGCGACGCTTGCGTGTCCATTGGCTCACCTATTCCGCACATTGTAGAATATTTCACTCTCAACAGCTCTCTCACTTGCCCGAACTTTGAGTACATGCAAATTGAGATCCCGCTGGCTCCCAATGTTGAGTACGGCAACAAACTTAACGTTTTTGCCAAACACATATGTTTTAAATTTGGCTTAACATTTTGTTTATATTTTTAAACTTTACTTTAATTAGTACATGTTTGTGCACTTAAAATACTTTAAATGCTATTTGGCTTTAACACTTATTATTCATTTTATAAGCAACTTATTATTATTATTATTATTAAATGAACACATTTATTTAATTACACAGTTTCAAATTAAACCCTATAAAAACAGCAAACTGCTTGGATAGCACTAAATAAAGCAGGGTTAAAGCGAACACCATCAACAAAGAACAGTTTAGCAAGGAAACACTTGCAGTAGAAATTTTATAACGCAATTTATTAATAAGGTATTCTTCTCGTATGTTACTGCTTGATAACGTGGAAGGGCATGAATAATGAAAGTAAACGACAGCAATACGTGTTGTTTGGTGTGAGAAAATTTTATAAAACTGCAAGTGTTAACTGCTAATACCATTAGAGATACGTAGTTATTTTGTAGAAGGAAAAAAAGTAAGAGAATTGAATTTAATTTCTATGACCGCAATAGTGGTGATAATATTGGGATTTTGGCGGATACATAGACGGCTATTCTCGCATTAAATTCAATCACGGCCACTTCACTACTGGTTATACAGTGCAAAACGTCAGCCATCTTGTCGCTTTTTTACTGTTATTGATATATTGGCAAAAATCACTAACATTATCAATTTGGCAGCACTTTCTTTTTGCATACTGACTTTTAACATATTTTTAATTTATATGCCATACAATTTAGTCTCGATTATTCTACTTGAAGAACATATGCAAATTTTCCACGCACTTACTGTTGTGGTCTGTTTCTTTAATTGCTTAAACCTTGTAGCGGTAGTGATATCAATCACTACTGATTAGTTTAAACTATTTTGCGGCTTAGTTTATATTTAGACTTGATATAATTACTAAAATTATATTCATGCATACATACACACACACACACATACATTCATACACTAAATTGTGCGATGTCCACTCCATATGTATGTACATATGTATGTATGTGCTTCAATTTAAAGCATTTAAAGAACTAAGAAAAATATATCGCGATTTACGAAATTAAATAATATTTTAAAATAATTACATAAATTTGTTTAAGTATTGCATAGTAAGCAAAACAAAATTCAAATCGTATATTTTAGCATAATGGGGAATTTGACAAAAAGCCATTGTAAAAAATTTCACCTTGCAGCCCAGGGTTGAGAAAGTTGCCACAATTTGAACTTGAAAAGTATGAAAGCAGCTCCGTGACTTCTTTGATACTATTTCTAAATTCTCTTATTTGCTTATTAATTAATGTAATATTATAATTCATTTACAATTATTAATTGCTTTATCGGGCTTTTGTTCGTTTTTACTTCCTCAGAATTGAGAAAGATTTCTTTGTGGTAAAATTGTAGTTACTCTGTATACGGTTTATCGGGCTCAAGTTCGTTCTATAATATTATTGCTGTAATTGATATTAATTAACCATTTTTGTCTTGGCATCACAAACCTTTGGCTAGGCGACAACTAGCTATTTCGAAGCCACCACACTGGAGTGTCGCTTTAGATACATCAGCCTCTAAGTTCAAGGACGGTTACTGATGAGAAACGTAGCGTTTCGTAACAGCTAGTTGTCCCCTAGCTAAACATCTTTATTGCTTCCTTTGTCTTGTTTAATTAATATCAATCACAACAATAGTATTATAGAACAAACTTGAGCCCGATATACCTAAGACAACATCATTGTCGGGGCATATGTTTTTTTTTGTATGGGAGCTCCCCTAGGGGTCGGAATGTTCGAAAAAAAAATATTGGCGGGAAACAAATTATCTGGGGTTGGTCATACATTTGACTCTTCTACGGACATCCTGAATCAAGTTTGTGTGAAGGGAGCAAAATTTAATTTTCGAGGCGCCCAAATACGGATCCCTCTAACTAATCAGTCGCAGGATGCCTGTAGAGAAGTGAAATGTATGACCAACCCATACAAAGCTCCCATACAGAAATAAAACAAAATTTTTTAAATTGGACACCTCGAAACGCTTTTTTTTATTTTTATGTCGTAGTGAAATTTTTATCCTCATGCCAAAAGCTATCGGAAAATCGATGGCACAATATCAAGTGCTAAATCCACAAATCCTAATATACATACATAAATAAGCTTTGTAAATGTTAAATTAAGTTAACATTCTTGGTCTCATGTAGAAAGGCCCCAACTCACATTTTTTCAACTTCAGAGTTTTTGCATATTTCAGTATAGAGTCTCCGGGGTTAATCGAAATATGTAAAAAAAAACCAGAGATGACAAAATGCTAGTTAGAGCCTTTCTACATGTGATCAGTAGTACATACATACTCGTATATGTGTATGTATTTGTAATTATTTCATTGTTTTAAACTTATAGTAACATGATTATATGTACTTTGCAGTTGTGTTTATAATTTAATGATTAGATTTTAATTAATTTATTTGCTGTTGATCTTTGATTTTAATACAAGGCGTTTAACAAGGGAAATTAAAGCAAACACGTACATATGTATGTATACAAAGAAAACATAAGTATTATAAAAAAATGCCCAGAGAAAAAAAAATGGCAGATGAAATTAGTACGAAACTAAAATTTAACTGGTGTGAAAATCAGCGGCACTGGTTCTCAATGATAAGCCTCCCCATACTGACCTAAAGCTTAAATAAACATGCGGTGGAAAATTACTAGTAACTTTACTAGTAACTACTAGCTGGGCACTAGTACAATTGATTCTAATTGGATATTAGTGTTATTGATTGCAGATTGGCTGTAGTATGTAACTCTTAAATGGACATCAAAAATTATTTCAACTTACTGAGTAATAATTCTTTAGAACGCTCCACTTTTTGAAGCTGGCTTTCTACTCCCAAATAGTCAAAACTGACTGGTGGGACTTTCCCAATTTTGATCGTTTTTCCCAGTAGGCCTTTTAAAGATGGCGACACATCAATGCACTCCTGAGACAAAATTGACAGAATTTTTTTCTATTGCTTTATAAATTCAATAAATGCTGCAAGTAAATTGCCCTGTGAAAATTGGGACTTATTCAAAAGAGTTTTTTATTACAAATTTGTTCTTTAAATTTGAAAATTAGTGCAATAATTTTAAAAATATGTAAATTGCAGATTACCAATTCTCCTGAGAACATCATCAAAACAGTGAGTCACAAATAAAGCTACAAATATATGAAATACTTGATGCGCTGGCTCTTTTCTATAATACCTCTAGCATCTTTCGACTTAGTAGCTTTTAGATATTAATCGCGTAATCTCCTGCAGGGCAACTAAACCAGATTATATTTAACATTTCTATAATGATTTTACATTAGATGTTTTCATTTGGACTACATATTCACTTTAGCAACTCTTGAACCATTTCTTTAAGAGACTATCAGTTTAAATGAAAAAAAAAACACAGTGATAAAATTGAAAATTGAGCAATACGATTGAATATAGACAGTCAGTAATGAAGAGTTCAGGTAAAAGGAAGCCATCCTTAAACGCTGCTTAAAAACAGTATGTAATTAGCTATGACCTGAGTTCGAAGCTGATGATCGTCGTGGTGGACGTGAAACAGCCATGGTATGTGCCCCAGCCAATAAGTCTTCAACTTTACTTTTCTTGTCTTCTTTAAAAATGTTTATCACTCCAATTTTATCAAAAAAAAAATCTTTCTGAATTTGGAGGAATTAAAAATCGAACTCAATCCTTAAAAATTCATTATCAATTGTAAAGTTAAAATTAATGCATACAAATTTTGTTTCGTGCATTTGTGTCGAAAACAAAAACAAGTGTTCATACTTTGTTATTGTTTTGATTTGGAATATAAATTCAAGAAGAAAATTTTGTGTGCGTTTTAAAAAAACCGCCGCTTAAAATCAATTATTTTCGTTTTGAATTTGGCACAGGAATTTATTTGTGTGTAGTTAGTGGAAATATGTATGTGTCATAAATAAATAGTTAATTCTTTTAATAGTTGTGGTTTTATCTTTTTTTTTTTTTTTAATATGAACTATGCTTTTCATTTTTGTTGTTGTTGTTTTTTCTTGTCTTTGTAGATAAGTAATTTTCTGTTTATATTACTGCCGCCGGTATTAATGTTTCTATTCAAAGAGTATGGGCGCTTCGTTACACAAGGCATTCATGTACTTTGGGCCCTGCTTATAATTGTTGGTTTGAGTTCGATGTATTTTCATGCTACTTTAAGTCTTATCGGTCAACTGTTGGATGAATTGGCCATACTGTGGGTCTTTATGGCGGCATATTCATTATTTTGTCCAAAAAAATATTTCCCAAGATTTTGTAAGAATAACAGGTAAGTGAAATTTTGTGGGCAACTCATTTCAAATATGGGGAATATCATGATGACTACTAACATATGTATGTATGTATGTGTACATAATATTGTCATTTCCATGCCATTTGTAGGTGACCGAGTAGAAGAGATTTTACAAAAATGAGGGTAACTAAAAAAACAAGCATATTGTTTTTGATGTTTCATTCAAAGAAAGAGCTCTATACATATACATATGTATAACAACAATGAGCTCTGGAATGTTGTAAGTTTTATTTGCTTTCCAGGCCTCAGAAACCAATGAAGGTTACCCTCATAAGATTTGAATTGAGTAAAAGAACAAGCTCTTCCTGTAACCAATTATTAATTTCGAGCCATAAAAATAACTCTTCATTTATTTTCATAAAAAATTCATTAGAAAAATTACAATAATTTGTTACTGCAATTACCAAAGTAAATATTAAAACAATTTCAACAATTGTATTTTCTTTACAATTACAGACGTATTTTTAGCATACTAATGTTTGTATTCGCACTAACAGCAACAGGACTTTCCATATGGAAGCCTATAGTTAATGCTTTCGTTTTAATGGCCATGGGTGTACCCACAATGGTCATGCTCTACAAAGAATTAAAACGGTAAGTTGTACTCGTATTTGTGTGTTGTTTTCTTTCGCCAGTTTGTTAGAACAAAATGTGTACATGTGTAAATATCAATTATCATGAAATATATTATTATCAGCACTGTGGGTATTTTTATGGCCGTTGGGCATATCTTAAATAGGGGTGACAGATGTGCTCTCTTAAAGAGTAAGAGTAGAGGGCAGCAAAACTATCGACAGTCGGTCGATTCGATAGTTTTACATAAAAGTTTTGTTAAACTAGAGTTTTAACTCTTAACAGTCGTTTTAGACTTTAAAGTATGATATTTTTTAATTGCAAATGGAAATGAAACACACACAGCTCTGTAATTTATAGCACTTTATAACTCAAAGCTTTATTAACTGTACAATTCTGTTAACATCACTGTAATACTGTTACAAATTTCAGTTAGTCGTGCGTCATGGGTTAATAATACAATACAAGTGAGTGGTTGGTTGAGTAGCACTATTATAAGCGACATCTGCGAAAGAGCAGGAAAACACCACCAGAAATTTAAATAAATACGGTCGTCTATCGATTGATCTAAAAGGATCTCGAAATGTGCTGCCACATCTTCATCTTTAGCACAAAGGTTGTTGTCTTAGAACTTTCGAGATCAATTTTTCCGTTGATGGCGCTCAAGTCATTAGTATAAACAACAACGTAAAACAAATTTTTTGAACAAGGCGGAAAATGTTTTCAGATCATAACAATGATTCCACCATTCGATTTCATTTCAAGTGTTTATTTATTGTTGAAAAATCTAAATGAATTATCTAAAATGCAAAAACAGGCCAATTAATTACCAGAAGAGCTTGAGGCTTGGCTGTTGACAACTACATACGCATGCATTATTTCCTTATGTCGTGTAATTATTTATTTATCGGGAGCCGTCAAAGTGAGATAACAATGTAAAAAATTATGTTTCACACAACCTTTATAAATGACAAACTGATAAAAAAAAAATATTTAATGTATTATTTTAAAACTATGCGAACTAACTATTACGAGCACCAATAATCAAAAATGATATGTGTGTACCAGAGAACTGCAACGAGTATATATTTGGATAGTCATGTTGGGACGATGAACGAAAGTAAAAAGTTTTTTATATCGAAGCACTTCTAAGTGAGAGTGATAGATGAAAAGATGTTAGAAAGAAAAATCAATGGGGGTCGGTCATACATTTGACTGTTCCAGAAGCACCCTGGCACTGATAAGAAAAATTTGATGGAGGAGGTGGGAAAATGGGTGAAGAGTCGGCTTAGGATAGGATTGATGAGAACAGATTTAATTCATAGTTTTGTGTTTGTTAATAAAATAAAAAATAAAAATCTAATTAATATATTTCTTACAAACTCCTCTTTCTTTGCAGCGTAAAGGATCAGCGAGTCTACCGTTTGGGTCTAAGATCGACAGCAGTCTGGTTAATAGCTGTTATTTGCTGGATAAACGATCGCATGTTCTGCGATGTTTGGTCCTCGCTAAGCTTTCCTTACCTGCATGGATTTTGGCATGTTTTTATCTTCATAGCTGCCTACACAGTTCTAGTCACGTATGCATATTTTTATGTGGAGAATGAACTGCCCCAGAGAAGGCCATTACTTAAGTATTGGCCAGTAAATGATTTCGAACTAGGTATACCATTTATAAGCATACGAAATCCTGGTAAGGACTTAAAAAGTAATATTTAAAATCAAAATGTAAATTTTTTAAATTCAAAGCAAATCTAAGTGATACATTCAGGAATTCAAAAGCTTCTTTTTATTAAGAAAAACCAAATTAACGATCCTGCGAAAGCTTAAAAGGAAAGCTTCTTAAGGCTTAGGAGTATAATGTTTGTTAAACAAATTAAGTTGTATTTGTCCAAACCAGAAAACGTTTAAAGTGATAAACATCGTGTTGCACAATTGTTAAGTTTTACTTAAAGTACCAATTAGTAGTTAGTAGAGATTTCAAATTACATTTACTAGATTAAATTCAATTTATTGAAAATCTTTAGCATAGTTTAGAAAAATATATTAAATATTCTTGCTTAATATCAAAAGACTTAGGCACATTTTTATTATTAAATAATATTAAGATATAAATTGGTGCATATTTTTAAAAGACAAAAGTACTTTAGAAAAAAAAAATACTGAAAAAAACATTATTTTTATAATATTAATTACGGCTCTTTTCACAATGGGACGATTAAAAATTAAACATGGACTTATACGTCTAATTTTAGCATACAAAAGTTGTCGTTAAAGTAAACGTCAAGTCTTGATCATACATTGTAAAAGTGGGCGTTAGAAAACTTTGCTCTCCAAAGACACCATAATTCAAGCCTTTCACACATACATACATACATACATACATACATACATACATAGACACATACATACATATGTCTGTAGTTAAGGCTATTTATTAGAGAAGTGCGGTTGTCATGACTCGTAATCGTGATCTTAAAATATTTAATAATAAAATATTTAAAAATAAAATTTCGTGCGTGATTACTATTTTAAGGCAGTTCACGAAGTTTCACGAAAAACTTACAACACTAACTTTTCTGCTTCACAAAAAAACTTTCACACATTTTTTCATGAACTATTTTTCAATGCAGATTTTAGGTCAATTTTAGCTCATTAGCCTGGGTCGATTTGTAAAGGAGCAAACATCGTTGGGCGAAATAATTCCAATATTGAGTTTAACCCAATAAGCTATACGCAGTGCAAAACCAAAAATTAAATCATTGCTTAAACCTACGGTTATGGTTTTTTCAAAATCTAATTTTTTCATGAGATGTGAGATGAATTATTTTGATTGTGAGCGTGCGTGACGTGAGCCAAAAAACACTCACGCGCACATCCTTACTATTTATAATTCTTTAGGCCGATAGAATAGGGAATTGAGATTATAAGCGGCTTGGACGGTAATAGTTTACGTACTTAAAAAAAAACACAGAGAAAATATCATAGAATTCCTTCCGTATTTTAAAACATCAGAGTAAAAATCATATGACAGATGTTTTTTAAGTTTACATAATTCGTAAGAGGAGAACAAAGTTAAAATGAATTAAAAATGCATCCCCGAACGATTTTCTTTTTAAAAACGTTTAAAAAACAATGAGGCCCATACGACTGCCAAATTCTTCCGCATGTTCTCTCTATTTCGCTCGATTTCATTGCATACTGAGTTTAGATAATGCCATTCGTAATTTTCTACAAAATAATTGAGCATGTCGCGTTTGATAAATTATATTTATCAAATAAGCGATTTATAAACATAAAATATTTCTTCGTATAAAGCCAGTGAGAGCAGGCATACTTATCTTTTATTGTGTGAATATGGGAACCATAATACGTGTGCCATGGGGCATATTTAAAAATTCTGGTAGTTGCTTAAACAAATATTTACAGCTTTTTATATATTATACATGTGTGTGTGTATGTACACAATTATCATTTTTTTCATCACTTTGTTGATTTACTGTTAGACTTCAAACACATAACATGATAAGCGGTTTGCGGTAAAGAAACTTAGTGCTCAAACACTTGAGGTCAGCTGATTATCTCTAATATTTATACCTTCACCATGTTGTGAACATGTGTATTTTATATCAATTTTTAAATCTTATCTTTAACAAATTTTGTTTAGAAATAAAAAATCGAACAGTGGCCATAGTTAAATTTTTTCTTTTAGAAAAAGCCATAAAATAAACGCAACTTATCGCATTGGATTGTTGCTTCTCTATATTAATGTATGTATTTGGTCGGGTTGATTTATATGAAAACAATCAATATTGTGTTATCGATGAAAGAAAAACCTTGTCTCCGCTCTCAGAGAAGGTGGTACATCCTCACCTTGAAGAACGTGGTATAGATAAAAATGTTGTACACAGTTTCTTAGTAGATCGGAAATAGGAGTTTTTTTTTTATAAAAAACTTTGCAGATAATAATAAATAAAATACATCTCACTCTTTAGAACTTATGACACACATCTATTGCAGGCGGCTGGAAAAATTTAGAGCCAATGCAATAGTCCTGAGGTGATAAAAAAAAAACACAAAGTTTTGCTACTTGCTTAAGGGCAGTTCAGACTATTATACCATTTATTAATACTTGTCAAAAATTCAAATAATACCATCAAGTTTGATAGTATGAATGCGATGTGTTATACAAACGAAGAATAACACGATAAAAATATGACTTCCTCGTTTTTTGAATTTTTTCAAAATTTTTGTCAAGTATTAATGTATTGTATAATAGCCCCCACTGCTCTTTAAGGGTTAAAGACGTTAGTCAAGTACCAATGGCAGCGCTGGCTGTTAGTTAACCGTTTCTTCAGACGCGGTGTATGTCTTGGCTTATTCTCATGCCAGGCATCAACCACAAATCCATAAGATCCACATGCCGCAACATGGCACACGTAATGAAATAAATATGTAATTTAAATTATATGTATGTATTTATAAAGCGTTTTCCTTAATACATAATTATTTTCATTGATTTTAAAAACTGCAATTTACAGTTCGTATGCGATTTTTTTTGCCATAGATATAAGTTTGTGGTTTTTTGAGAATTGATGGTGTCCTAAATATATAAGTATGTATGTGTGTATGTATGGAACTTGAGACAGACTTGCCTATTTATACAAACCTCTTAAAGTTCGTTCGAGCTTATGACCAAAGTTCATTTTTAAAAATTTGTATTATTATTTTTATCATGTTTTCTAATACTTTAACATATTCTTTTGCATTTTAGTTTTCCTAAAAAATCTGTGTTATCAAAAACTATTATAGAGATTCTTTAATTACACTTAATCTTATAATCTTATAAAACTTTCAATTTTAATACCATAAAAGTAGCAACAAGAAAATTATAATTTTTTGAAAAACATATTGAAACTTTATAATTCTGAATAAATCCCAAACACTTCCTTTAGTTTTTAAGATGAATTTTTAAATTAAGATTAAACATTATGAAATAAGCAAACTTAAATTATAAAAGAAATATCGGGGGTTTGTTTATATGTATACAAAAAGTGGACCGCAAGAAATCGTGCATATTTTTTTTTTTTAAACAAAATCCCTCTTCAGTTTGTTGAATTTAATGGATAATATTATTTATAAAAGACATTTAAAGTTAATTAATTTTTATTATTCGAACTTTTTATTATATAATTATTTTTAGTGTTAAAGTTTATCAGGCGCAAGTTCAAGGACGGGTGCTGACGAGAAAGTGTGGCGGCTTCGAAACAATTAGTTGTCCACCCTGCTAAATATGTATATTTGATGTCTTCTTTGTCTTATTTAATTAATATGAATCACAAAAATAATATAGAAAGAACTTGAGCCTGATAAACTTAATACGTAAGACAGTTAAATTTAATTTAAAATTACACTTTGGATTGCTGAGTCAGAGAATGGATAATATCATTTATAAGACATTAAAATTTAGAACTGAATTTAAAAATTTTCGCCGTTCACTAAACTTTTGTATGTGCGGGTGGCACTTTTTGAACAAAATCCCTCGATATACAATACATACATATACATATGTATAAATGATAGCGATATTCAGTGTTAAATATAAAAATCCACTGATCTCTGCTAATATTTTAAAGGTTGTAATAGTTTTTTTTTTCTATTCAAAAAGAGCTAGCAATGACATTTTATCAGACTTGCAAATTTAATTTAGCAAGTCTCGTTCAAACAAAGTTTGTTAACCAAAGATTAATTTAAAGCATACACAACGTAATTTGTTATTTGAGTATTATTAAATTTTAATAATTAACAAAAGGACTGCTAAAAAATGCTACCTTAAAAAGACAAAATCAAAAACGAAAATAAGTAATATACGAATATGGCAATGATTTTTATTTTATTCTTATACATATATAGAAATAAAAAATTAACTAAACTGGAAATTAGGGAGCAAATGATAACAGTGATATTTATACAATCTGTTTTCCGTATTGAAATTCCTTTAGCTGTTGTATTTTTTGTTTTAATCTTTTAGGGGAAATAATGAGAAGTGTCAAATAAAACGTTCACACAAGTTGCTTTAAACTCAGGCTGCTTAATAACAATAACACAGCAAACATTTCTTTTCGTTTTAAAGGTTTGTTTGAACATTTCTGATTCCCATTTTGTTCATGGGAATCATGGAATAAGTAGTTAAGTTTCAAACAAACTTTTAAGAATTTTTCAAGTCTGCTGATGAGTTGATTAGCACCAACGAAATGTCGTCGGCATATAGACAGTTGAAAAAGACAGAAAACATTTTGAAAAAGGTATATATTTTTGGACCTGAAGTAATACATTTATATTAAATTACTTTTAAAGTAATTTAATATAAATGTAATACAAACATTCTGATTTAGCGTTGCCGTTCTAATTTATTATTATTAATGCATTACAGCGCAAAAGAATTGCGAATAAAAATGTTCCGCTTTCCGGTTTTGTTTAGATATGACTTTTACTGATTTGAAAAACAAAACTAAGCCAACATAAAATATTTTAAATATATACTATGTTCAATTTTATTTCAACTGTATAATTTATTTTTTAATACAAATAAATTAAATTCATTAAGAAATAAACGAATTAATAAAGTGTGCATAATACAAAAATATAATTGGCCTCATTAAGGTATCGATCTCGTATCGAGAACATTGTTGTTATGAATTTGTGCGAATGCGCGAACATGTTCGAAATCGATGAACTGGCAGTTAATAAGACCGAATATAGGACCAATTCAGTATTAAGTATCTTGCGTTAAAGCAAATTTATATTACCAAGCTGTTGGTTGGTTCATTTTCTATATTCTATGCTTTCGCATTTACGCCAAATACTGCATTGGGAGAATATAAAACAATTATTTTACAGCATACAGTTAGTAAAAACAAAGTAAGTATATTTTTATTTGAAATGGTTCTGTATGTACTTTAATTCGTATTTCAATTTATATATTCTACTTAATCGGAATCAGAGGAAATGTTATTGCAACTGGTTTTTGGTGAGCGTCTATTACTAAAATATTGTCCATTTTGTATGTACGGTCCACGATAAGTAACTGAATTTTTATCAGTCTCATAAATCTTGACCTCAAATAATAATTCTGGACGCTTAAGAGCAGCACGTACTCTATCCCATATAAAAACTGTTAGATTTTCTGTGGTGCTGGGCTGCAAAAAAATAAAAATAATAATAATTATGTTAATATATTCGAAATATTTTTCTAATTAAATTTTCTAAACTTACCACATTTTGGAAATATTCAACATCTTTATCTAAATTTTTATGATCCAGTTGCTTGAAAATAACACCATCCATGGCTAATTTTAAATCGGTTATATTCATGATCATACCGGTTCGTGTGTCAATGGGACCTCGTACGGTGACTTCAACTACAAAAAAAAAAAAAAAAAAAAAAGGTTTAAAAGTACTATTCATTTAGAAGAAATAACTCATTTTAATCGATTATGTTAGTATTCTTTAGGAGAAATAAATTAACAAAAGCTACTTTGCTAAGGTTGCACAATAGATCATTATTGGTCGCAGTGCAAAGGGCCATCCTGGACCAACCTAGTAATAATAATAATACTTTGCTAAGTGCAGAAATTACAGAATTTCGTTTTACCATTATAGCCTTGAGTAAAAATTTTGTCAAAAATGTAAACCCCTTCAGAATCAAGTGATTGTGGCATCGTTGGAAAGGACTTGGAGTCCTTTTTTTTTTTTTGTCTCGCTGGGAAAAAGAGGTTTTATGGTTTCATTGAATTATTTAAACGATTTCTTAACTCAATAAACTGAACTTCCGTTTCAATAAGTTTATCGTCTGGTTCGCAAGAACAATTTCTGAAATGCACATACAATACATATATACTTACGTAAATCCAAAGATTAAACAAATTTAGTGCTCATAAAACCTATTGAATATAATTACATATTCTTGTTGGTGTGGCGATAACAGAAAGTCTTAATAAATAAATTAATCTTTGAGCTCTTATACGAAAAGAAGTTGTCCTATATCAATTTTAATAATTATGGGCATTATCAGTTCTATACATATACATACATACACATACATATGTATGTATGTATTTTATTATTCCCATTTAAGGCACATCAAAAAGAAATAAATAATTTCTCTCACCCGTATAGTTATGACCATGACCATTTGGATTATTGCATTTGCCGTAAATTTCAACATTTTCCGCATCACTTAATTGCTTGCTAAACAAAGAAAATAAAAGTAAGACAAACTTATTAACAAACAAGAAAAAAAGTGAAAGGTTGTTGTTTTGCTTTTTTTAATGTAATATAAAACACAAATTTAAACATTTTGTTGTCGGTATGTATGTACCTGCAAACAATTTTCATTTTAAAAGTTTAAAAATTTGGTAATATGTATGTCTACATGCATATCGTCATATAAACTCACAAAACCTCTGATTTACTGTAAGCAAATGTTAAATAAGCAAAAAATAAGAATATATTGTTGACAGTGGGATATGATACTTCCCTTCCTGTTAAACACTTGTATTTTTAATCAGATTGTCGGTTTCAATTGGACTTTGAAATTTTATAGCAATATATAAATTAGCACGGTAGATTGCAAATCAAGTCATTTTGAGTTTTTTGTAACTTGCAGCTTTTTTGAAATCATATGACGATATACACATGTACTATGTATATGTATGTATGTACATATCTGCAGTATTTTACACCTAAGTCGATATGAGTTAACAACGTGTTTTGTAAGGTAAATTTCGACTAAAACTAAATCAATATGTATATTAAATACAACAAAATAAATTTGGCAAGCTAAATACATTTTGTTTTATTTCGAAAATTCATCTTAAGATATTATGTATGATAGAGCACCACTAGATAGATTAGCTAGATACATACATATTAATATGTATACATACATATATTCATACATAGCAATTAATATAATTTACCTGTGTAACCGGTGACAAGCGCTGAATGTCTCCTTACGGGTTAATAAAGCAACAGGTTGTTGAGCCATTTTTAGGGGGTGGTGGAAATAGGCTCCTTTTAGTGATTGAAAAGTTCTAAAAACGTTTGCGGTCCCTAAAATAGCAAATTTCGATATTAGTACACACACACTGTGATGAATATTACTGCCATAAAGTTGAACACGCGGAAATGTAATCTAGAACCATCGGAAAACAGAAACGTGTTTTTTTATGATATCACTTACAATTTGCTTATTACTTACTTATTTTAACTTTCTTTAGTTGAGTGTGCGACCACTGAAGATTTTATTCCAAGATTTTATTTATTTGCCTTCTTCTCAGTCGGAGATTTTGTTTTTGAATGTGCAGCTGCAGTCTGCAATTCTATTTACTTTTTGTGTTCTTCTTTAATGATTTTGTTGACGTTTCAGTTTTTGTGTTTATTTTTTTATAGTGCTGCCAGATCTACTTGAAACCAATGACACCACCCTTGACCAAAACGAGATGTATTAAATACGGTGGTGAACAAGACAGGTGGTGCGAGGTCGCAGGTTCGATTCCTGCCGAAGGCTCTGGGTGTTTCTGCAGACAAGCAAGAAGCTTCGCAGTTTTGTGTTTGTTTATAAAAAAAAAAAAAAAAAAAAAAAAAACAAAAAAAAACATACCTCAAAAATATCATACCGTAACAGCTGTTATTAATACATACACATTTTTTTTGTATGGTGAGTTTTTTATTGCAAGCAATTAAAGACCATTCACACAAGGAAAAAGTCATGAAAATTTGCAAAATTAGCTTTAATGAATGCCTTTATCTTGTTTTATAATAAATACATTATTTTGCAACATACCAATATTTCACAAAATAAAGGATTTATAAATATAAAATAGCCAGCATACCGCAGAACTGCATAGAAAAACCCCTCGAAATGCACAACCTGCTTCTGCCGCATTTTCTAAAATACTTCATGCGCACAAGATTATTTCTTTATTAAATTGATCTATCTGAATAGGGTATAAGTTTAACTTTCCATCAGTTGTGAACGGATCCCTCGAGCTGTAATTTGCACTAGTTCCTCTCAGCGTCAAGAAATAACCAATTCTTCCCTTATTTTTGCACACGAGCTTCAAGTTTATGTTTCTCTATGGAAACCTATACGAAGAGGCTTTGCGTTTTTCTTCTGCACAATTTTTGGGATGAAACAAGCTTTAACGAATGCCATTAAAATTTTTATTTTATAATAATCATGCACTCATAAAAAATGTTACAATTTCTTAAATCATAACACTAAAATTATATGATACATATCATATTATTGAAAAAATAGAGTACTAAAATATACAGATGTATACGTTTAGTATACTTAAAATGAGTTTTTTTTTTTTATTTAAAAAAGGACTTTAGCTAGTTAATAAAATAATTTATATAATATTTATGTCAATTTCAAATTATATAAATAAAATAATGCACAGTTTAAATTTAGTTTTATACATACGAAAATTTAAACACAAAGTAAAAGTTAATATTAAAGGCTTAAAGTTAATCTGATTTCCCATCCACGATTATTTAATAAATAATGAGCCCTGTTCTGTAAATCGAATAATTCTAAAACGTAAAAATCTTTGAAATGACTTCTACTTTAACACAGACTCGTCGTTATATGAAAGCTCAAAATCACTCGTTTTACAGTGCAGAAGTATAAATGTATGTATGTATGTATGAGTCTAATTTTTTTTCCATTACTATTTTTTAATTCAATAGCTTAAAAACTACCAAAAACTTACACTAATACATTTTTTATTTAATTTTTCAACCTTTTTGTTTCAATACTTTTTTCTTTGGATAAGGGATCTGTAGCTTTACGTTTGATTGCAGTTTGGGTGGGAACTTTGGTGACTGTCGTACCGCCGCCGCTAAAATAATAAATATTTATATTAATATTATTTTAAGTAATATATTTATGTGTTATTTTAAAAATGAGCTTAATTATTTATTTGCTTTAAGAGCCAATTGAAATGTATTAATGTTTACCGTCTTTTTCAGCCGTCTATATGCCGCCGACATTTCGTGGATGCTAAACAACTTATCAGTATTTCATGGGCACTTTGGATTAAGCAGATGGGTTTCAAACATTATTTTAAAATTTTGTCGAGTCTACTGAATTAAAAAAAAAAAGCAGCATCAACGAAATGTCGGCGGCATACAGACAGCTGAAAAAGACAGACAACATTTGTAAGATATATTTTTGGACCTGAATTAATACATTTCAATTGGCTCTTAAAGCAAATAAATAATTAAGTTCATATTTGAATTTTTTCAATTATGTGAAATGTTTTACATAGAATGTAAACTGTATAACGTATGTTAGAATTTTTTAATTTCCTTTATGACAGTTTTTGAAAAGTATTATTTGAAAAAAAAAAAAACATTTTTATTGAAAATTTTAATTTCATTGAACTGTGCGCGGAGACCCCTTATGTTTTGTGCCACATCTATTTAATTTGTAAAGTGCACTTTTTTCCCACTTACCTTCTAGTTGGCGCTCCTATTGCTAACTTTTTGTCATTAATATTTGTTTCTATAATATAAACACTACCCGTTCCGGCCGGATTTTGTTTGGCATCGACTGGTCTGATGTTTACTGTATTGCGCGGCGAATTCGTTGCTGTAGATGTGGTGGGTGTGGCGTGAGATGGCGCTAAACGCTTTTGTATTTGAGCTAACGTTTTGGAGGCATTCGGCCCTGTTGGATGATTGGTGCCGATTTTCGTTCCTGATGAGAGTTTTGTTGTAGAATTAGTTGTTGATTGAGCGCTTGAATTGTTGACTTTAGTTATTGAAGCTTTTGAAATGGTAGCCATGCTAGAGGAGTACGGTGAAATGGACTTGACACTGCTAATAATTGGCAATTTGTTGCTGCTTGTGACCGTCAAAGAGGGGGAGGGTGTGAGCACCGGAGGTTTGTTTGGGGTCACGCCTGCAGTTGGTGAGTTTCGTTTAATGACTCTTTTTATAGCAGTCAACGAAGGCAAGTTTCCGCTACTTGTTGTATTAGCGTTGTCTAAGCTGTTGCTGTTGTTGTTGTTGCGTGTAGCGGAGCTGCTTAAACGGTTGATATTTGACTTGGCCACCGCCGCTGCAGCAGTTTGTTTGGCTAAAGTGGAGGCCTGCTGATTTGTTAGGCCCGGTTTTGCTAAATTATTTTGATTTTTCGTCACACTTTTCAGATTTGTTATTGTGAAGCCACTTGGGGTTTTAGGAGACGATGTGCTTGTTGTGGGCATGTTTACCATCGTAGCGGATCTTTGCAAAGGTGGCACAGCATTGTTATTGTTGCTAGTATTTGTGGGCTTTTTACTATTTGCCATTTTTATTCTGCTCAACAAATTGCTCTGGGCCGTGGTTGAATTGGTGGACGCAGGAGAACTGCCTGCATTAAGATTACTTGATGAGTTTGACTTATTGCCCAGAGATGATGCGGTGTTAGTAACGATGGGACTGATATTTCGTCTGGCATTGCTGCTTTGTATTATTTTATTTATCTGGGCATTTGATGAACTACTACCACTACTATTCAGACTACTGTTTGATTTATTATTTTGATTCTGTTGCATTTTACTTGGAGCCGTAGTTTTAAGGGCGGTCAATGAGATGCTGGGCGATAAATCGTTTAACTGCTTTGATATGCTGATGGTTCCCGGTGGAGATGAGGTGGGTATAATTTGCATTTCCGAAGTTGATTTCTTTGCAGAATTGGGATAAATTATGCCCATATTTAAGGTTGAATTCTGCTTTGGTGTTTTGTCGGTTGATTTAGAATTTGGATACAAAATTCCCATGTTCATGGCACGGTTGGAGTCGGCCTGCGACGTTGACGATGATGACGATAAAGATGATGATGTGACAGTTAATGAGGATGGCGACGAAGTTGTTGTTAATTTGCTAGAATTTAGCGAATTACCAGTGCTGCTGTTGATTTGAACTGTTGTTGATTTTGGATTCGACTTCTGATTTGATGAAAGCAACAGACTTGCGCTATTTGCCGAAGTTTTTGAGCCTTTTGTATTATTGGGGGCCAGCATTGACTTTGTATTTGCACTATTGTTGCTGTTGCTGTCTCCATCAGACTTCTTTTGCTGGAGCATGGGGTTGGGCGGTTTAGTTTGCGCCAATGTTTCGTTTGATGGTTTAGAAGTGTTCGCCGCCGATGCTGCAGATGATGAATCCGATCTTCTATAGCTTAACAAACTACTAGATCTGGATGATGTATTAGAATCTGATGACTTTATTGAAGATGCAGTTGATTTAGCTTTATTTTGCTGCTGCTGTTGCTGCTGATGTTGCTGAAGTTGCTGTTGCTGAAGCTGCTGTTGCTCATAGTTGGGAGTATTTCTGGAATTGGGTCGCTGTTGTTGTGCTTGAGGCTGCGGCATGTAGGGAGGAGGAGGTCCTGGAAACATGCCCATACCAGAAGTACCTTTAGAGCCTCCTGGTAAATTAACATTCTTATTGCTAGCGCTACTTTGCTTAGAATTTTTTGACTTGGAACTGTCCAATATCGTAGAACCCGAAGAAGATAAACCAAAATCGCCCGTATAATTGTACATACTGTTGTATGAGCCTCTGAAAGACTGTTTAAATTGTTCATATGCCGATAGCACCGCCGCAGAATTGCTGCTACTTGCCAGACCACCTGCTGCCAGGACACTTGCTGAAGTCATGGGTAAATTTGTGTTCATTGCTGAAGGCGTGGTGTACATGGAAGCAGCTGGTGGCAATTGTGGCAAGGCAACGCTGCTGCCCAAACTGCTGGGCAAATTCATGGCGGCCGGGTTACCTCCTAAGTTTTGCAAAGCGTTTGAGCTTAGACCAAACATGCTTAAATCTCCTAATGCCGCTAGTGGATTTGTAGGTACGGATGGAGGAGCTGCAGATGTCGGCATTCGACCAGGTCCACCGCCAGTGTTCAGTGCAGAAAGTTGAGCATAGGGGTTAATATCAGGATAAGCAGGGCCTAGATTCTTATAGTAGTTATACAAATCCATGTACTGCTGACCACTGAGACCAGAATTAGGAGTTTGACCCAAGAGCGATTGCAGGAAACTTGGGTTAAAGCCTCGGTTGTAACCTAAGAGATGCGACATCTGTTGGATGTGGGTGGCATTAATAAAAAATCAATTTAAAGCTCAATAAAAAAATAACATTTTAAAATTTTAAATATATGTACATCAACGAGAAAATACGTTTTATATGGGGTTAAAAAATAGACAAAATTGTATATACTTTCGAAAAAAACACTAGTGTCACTTGTAGATCGACTTGAGTAAATCATTTTTGTAATCTTTTAGAAACCCTCAAAATCGAAAATTCTCAACACTCAAATACTCTAATAAAAAAGACCTTCAGCTCAAGAAAATAATTATATAAAATAAAAAAGTGAAAAAAATATTAAATTTTTTAAAAGGATTTGAATTTTTGAGCGGTGTTGCAAGGTATATCTGAAAATGGACTTATTCCTGATAAAATGAATTAAGGAGTAAAAATGTAAAACAAAATAGACAACAAACACACAGCATACGTGACGGAATTTATTTAATCACAAACACGACGATTTGGTCTGGGCAATTTTGAAAACTTTAAGGTCTCTTTTTACGGATTTCCTCAAGGTAGGATCACATATGATCATATATTTGCCCACTACTTTTGTGACCACTAGTTTTTTATTAAAATTTAATTTGGATAAATACATGAATACAAAAAACTAAAAGTGCACATACATTCACAAGGATTCAGTAATACAAAGAAAAAGCGGGAATTGCATAAGAGCATATTTTAAGGTTATGTTTGCTCAAAGAGCAAATACAAAATTTACAGCGAAAAATTGTTTGTTCTTGCAACAGTAATTACACATTTGCCTTAAATGTTTTTTTTTTTGGCTCGTTGAGCAAACATAATATTATATAGTACTTTACAGGATAACTTTGGATTATGGATAGTACAGATGTGGAATGATTAACGTCAGTACCTGCCATTTGGCCTAACCTGACGGTGGTCAAACCACGTGGTGCAATCAGGACGTTACACCACCGCCCCCGAGCAGTCGGAACAACTGCTCGGGTGGCAATTTATTTGCTACGTTACTTGGCCATAACAAAACCCCTTGCTCAGGAGTTGAGCTACCTAGCCTCTGCTGCATTGCAATTCCCTAGACGGCAAAGCATACACGACTACCGTGATAGCCCGAAGTCCCGAAGAGCATCAGTCCTTGAACCAACGCTAATGTTCCCGCCAATCCAGTTCCTTACAAAGCAGCGTCTGTTGCATAGCAACTACGGGCCCATTTGGGCGACCGAACATAGACCCGAGGGTCTATGATCAGTATAGCTACCAACGTTCCCTTTCATGCGAACTTATGGTAGCAACCACAGTCAGTACGTTTCAGCCAAGGAAGGCTCCTCAACCTATGACCGGCGAGATGACTCCGAAGAGTCATCTCGGGGCTCCGGTCCTCGTACTGCCGAATTGCCCCTCGGTAAAGGGTTTCAGCAAGCCCCTCAGGATACGCCGCTATCCCTCGGGACCTGCCTAAGATTTTTAGCCACCAAGCCAGCCGAGGTATCCTGCACCCCTTCTACCCCGTTGACACGACACCAAGCTGGTTACGATCAGCAAGATGTATATTGTGCCCCCGGGGGAGAATGGATAGTACAATTGGATTTCTAAAAATGACATTATGATCTGCGCAAGCTGATCTAAAATCCCAGCACTAGTGCCTGCAAAAATATTTTCTTTTCGCCATCACACTGTGCTGTAAGTAAGAAATGATAATGTAAGTAAGAAAGTAAGTAATGTAAGTAAGAAATGATAATGACAATATAAACATATGTACACACAGAAATTTTCAAGAATTAAAAATACAATAAATTCGCAACACATTTTACACAAACGATGAGACAAAATTTTGAGAAGAGTGCCCCATGCAGCCGTATGTTCCATTTATATAAAGTGCTTTTTCATGCAGCTACTTCTTGTTTGTGGTCCACTTTTCATACTCAATTTATTGAGCTGGCAACACTCCAGTGCCCGAAAAAAAGAGCCCTTAGCTAAATTAGCTGTTATATGGATATGTATGTATATGTGTGTTTAAAAATGTGTATATACAACATAAAAAAGCAATGAATGAATTCATCATTTCTCAATCCCAGAGTTCTTTCAGTACTTCTATTAGTTGGGATTTTGTGAAATAGATTGAAAGTAATTAGAGGACAATGACAAATAAAAAAAAAACAACTACAAATTTTACTTACGTTTTTACTATTATTAGCATTTTGATTGTTACTCACATCTAAGCCGGAAAATGGTGACAAGTAATTCGCTAGATTCGAAACATTAAATTTATTCTGAAAGCTGAAATTGAACGAAATGAAAAAGGGTAAATGTTTAAAGGACTTTTTTTTTTTGCCAACTTACTCTTCCATAGTGGGCATTTCTTTAGGCTCAGAATTCATTTGTAAATCTCTTTCGTAAGCAGTCCAAGCCTCATTCTTTTCTTGCTCACTCAGCTCTTGTTCCACTTTGTTTTCTAAAAGACTATCATGCTCATGATATTTATATACCAATTCGGGAAATGAACGCAATAGTCTGGCCAATATGCTGTCTTGGGGCAAAATCGGTGTCGGTCGATTATTTTTGTCTGGTACAGTGAGACTAAAAAGGAAATACTAAGTTTTAGGAAGTGATTTAAAAAAGAAACGTATTTACGTATATAATTCAGCTAATTCAGCCATATTATAATGTCTATCGATTTGTTGCTCATCCACCACTCTAAAACTCATGGCCTGTTTGGTAACCGAACGTGAGTACACCTTTTCTTCCATAGTGCCCTGCGAATTTCAACACATGAATGGCAATTTTTTAATGGCCAATAAGTACTACATACCATTGCCAACAAACGATAAATGTAGCAGCAACGTTTTTGACCCAAGCGAAAAACTCGAAATATATTTTGCTGATCGTTTGAAGGATTCCAAGAAGTATCCAATATTATAACACGATTTGCACCAATTAAATTAATACCCTGACCACCAGCTTTCGCCGATATCAAAAACACTCTAGCCATTTTATTATCGATGTTATTGAATTCATTGATCATAGCATGGCGTATAGATTTGGGAGTTTTGCCATCTAAGCGATAGTAGTCCTGACCTAAGACCCATTTGCAACTGCGGTTAATATCTGTAATGCAGAAACATAAATTAATAAATTGTGATATGAGGCAGCTAAACAATTACAGCATATAATAAGAAAAACGATGCAATGCGAAAGAAAAGCTTTCGCAACTTTATGGTTTTATCATAGCAGTGCAAAAATTTTTTCTTAGAGTAAGACCCTAGTCTTGCATTGACGTAACTTCCTCAGCACAGAATCTGCAAGTGCTAGTATTGTTTAGCCCCATTCTATATGGGGTTTTTAAAGATATACTGACCTAGACATGGTCCAATATCGAAAAACTATTTTTTTTCTATTAATAATCTTCGATTATCGCCCGATTCGTGTTTTACAATAAAAAACTTTATTTCTTTAAAAAACCAATTTGTGCTATATGTGTATATGGAGTATATTATACGAACCGATATCGACAAAAAAAATTATTTTCTACCCTTAATTATGGCTTCTTCCCCCAGATTACATTTTTTATATATAAAAAATTGTTTTAACTAGCTTATAAGTGAAATGTCTTGACGCCTGGCTTTTACTATATACATATGGAACGTTCAAATATGAGCTAATAACGTGACCACTACTTTCTTGTTGAACTTTATTTTGACAAATACTTGCATGGACAAAACTAAAATTCGAATACAATAACAAACAACAGCAAAAAGAAAAACCAGGAAAATAACCTAAAAACATACAATTTTATGAGAGCAAATTTTAAGGTTATGTTTGCTTAACGAATACAACATTCGAAGCAAATTTGTATTTCCTTTTGCAAAGATTCTTTTTAGTTCAAATAATTGTTGGCTGTAAATTTTGTATCATTTGTTCGTTGAGCAAAATCGTTGTTAAGAAATACAATTTTAATGCTGATCACTACGATATTGTTGGCAAAAATGTTTTTCCAGTTTCGAGGACAAAAACTAAACTAAACTAACTAAAAAAGCACAATAAGTAATTACCAATTCGAAATTCAATTTCGATTGCAAATAAATTTTTTGAAGAATTCAAATTTAAGGAAAAAAAGTCTAAATCAAATCCACGATTTTGTTTCAATTTGAGAAAATTTCATTTGATATTGAGAGTTTAAATTCAAAATTGAGAAAATTCTACATGAAATTAAGAAACTCAGTTTCAAGTTAAGAAATTTAAGAATTTAAGAAACATAAATAGTGAGCTGATTTATTCCTAAAGATATATTAGTTAGCGGAAACAAATGGATGATGGAATAATTCGATTTACGTATTAATTACTTAAATGTATAAATAAAATTATATACATATATTAAAACTTACTCAATTCATTTAAAACTGCAGCATCGTTATCTGTTATCTTTTTGAAAAAATACTCAACAACATTTAAGACGGCCACAAAAGCAGAAAATATTAAACTGAAATGATATACGTTATTCATTATTTTCATATCATTCAAATTCTAAACATACCATTTTTCTCCTTTCTCTTCGCACATTTGTAAAATTTTAAACATTGTGCGTAGTTTATTGCTGGGCATTACCGACTCCAAATCAGCTTCATTGACTAAATGTCGCCACCAATCGTTTGTAACTGACATTTGACCGGTCTGACTGTCGTAAATATCATCTGGCTGATCATCATCCGAATTATGGCCCAATAGTTTGTTGCGTGTTTCTTTTTTATTGCGTTGCTAAGTTTGTTTTTATTAAGTAGAAAAATTAATATATGTAGATTAAAATGCAGTTTCCAAGCAAGCGGCTTGTCTAGAAGTTTTATTTGAATAAATTTTCTGAGTTATTTCTATACAAATTTCTTCATTAAAAAAATTCCTTTGAGTAGCTCGCATATAAATGAACATCGTTTTTAATTAAAATTTTAATAATAAATTAAATTTCAAAATGTTTAACTGCCAGTTTCATGATTCCGAACACATTCGAGTGTATAAATAAATAAATACATACATAAATACATAATAAATACATAAATACATACAAAACAAAAACATATTTCGATTGTTAATAATGTTATGGGGCTTGAATTCGATTTTACTTCTTTAAAATTGAGAAAAACATTTTTGGAACGAAGTTCCTTAACGCGGCTTGCTGGCAGCGCATAATAGTACAAATCGTCACGAAAGCGTGAGAGCTGTTTATATGTATTGGTTATCTGTCGACAAACAATTGTGTGTGTGTCTCCGCTATTGTCAGCGGAGACACCTACCAATAAATGTTAATTAGTTTTGTAAACGGTTGTTAGATGTCGCTAAAGTAATGTATGTCACAACAAAAAACAGCAATATTGAAAAATTTACCAATAGTTGCTTTTCTTCGTTTTGTAGCAGATTGACAAAAAAATACATACAGATTTCAGCTTGTATTATATTCGAAGATGAAGAAGAAACGTAAGGAACTTCGTTCCTAACGGGGGTCCCCCGACCGCATTTTTTTTTTTTTAATTTCAAGATTTTGTTTTTGTAGTAAATATATTTAAGTGAACGTTCGAACAGGTTAGGAATTGTGAAACAGGGGATAAAATTTTTGGTTTTGAGCATATTTGATTGAATTTAAACCGGTTTAAAAATTTTTCAAAATAAGTTTAAAAATTTTTACAAATTTTTTATGATTTTTGGACCCCCTTTGATTGAATTTCAAGCAGTTTGTGAATTTTTGACAATTATGAAATTTTAATTTTAAAACAGTTTTATGATTTTTACGCACATTTGATTGAGTTTCAATCAATTTGAGAATTATTGAAAAAAAAAAAAATTTTAAAATTATGGCTTTGAGAAAATTTTATGATTTTTGGGCACCATTTGGTTGAATTTCAATAAATTTTATAATTTTTGTTTTGGCAAAATTTTATAATTTTTAGCCCGCTTTAATTGAATTTGAAATATTTAAATTCTCAGACATACATAGGTCGCAAAATTTATAAATAATTCTGTTCACATTTTTTTGATCGTCAATGATAAGCAATTTGTGAATTTTGAAAATTTTGTGATTTTAGAGCAGATTTGATTAATTTAAATCGGTTTGAGAATTTTTCGAAACAAGTTTAAAAATGTTTACAAATTTTGTATGACTTTTGGACCACCTTTGATTGAATTTCAAGCAGTTTGTGAATTTTAATTTTATAACGTATGAAATTCGTCTACTCCTACCCGTTCCCATAAACATCTTATTTTAACTTTTATCACAGAAGTCTCTAACGCGTTGACGCATTAAAATCGTGCTGTGTATTTTGGCCTTAAAACAATGAAAATTGAAGTCAATTCTGATTTTGAGAAACTTTTATGAATTTTGAGCCCATCTCATTAAAATTTCAAACCGTTTGAGAATTTTTGAAAAAAATTTTTTGATTTTGACAACATTTTATGCAGTCTGAACACATTGTATCAATCAACCAAAAATTTGATTTTTAGAAAATTTCACAAGCAGAAAAAGATTTTTTTGCGAGAATATCCAAATTTGTATTAAACTATTTTGCGACTTTTTTGTTTAATTTAGAGCATTTCTGTATGGCACAAGAGATGTTTTTTTTTACTTACATTTATGGCATTCTTCCAGGCATCTTCTAATACTTTCGGATGAGTCCAAATCTAATTAAAGAAGGAAGGGATATTTTATTTAAATGTCAAGTAAAGAAAACATTTTAACATTCTTACTTTGCGTAAACATGTATAATCAGTTATTAGGCCCTTGCCACGGTAATTTTCACCACGATTTTTTATTGCATCTAAAATGTGTTGATACAAATTGTTTTGCACCTCCGTCATGGGTATAAATAAGACATATTCGAATTTTGTTGGCAAGAATGTTTTCAAAAGTTCAGCTTCTTTGCGCTGAAACGAATTTCAAATGAAGAACATTTATTTTCATACAAAATGGTTTTCTTTTTACCTGCACGAATTTCGATAGTTTTTTGTGCAATACAAATGAGCGCTGCTTCATAATTTTAATATCAGTTTTACCCGAGTCCTTATGTTGGCCATTTTTAATGGGATTTGCATAGAGATTCGCAAATTCCTTTTCCGTTCCCAAAAACAAAGGTTTAATAAAATTCACCATGCTGTAATCTGTAAGAAAACAATCAGCATTATGGCATACATATTGCATAACAGTGTTTTGGAATTTAGATCAATCAGTTTAATTGCTTACATTCTTTCAAATTATTTTGTATTGGAGTACCAGTCAAAACAATGCGACGTGGTGTCTCAATCTTAGCCACTGCCTTGCTAATAGCAGAGTTGCTATTCTTAATAATATGGCCTTCATCACAAACAACCAAATCAGCACCTGTTTTGTGGAAAATTATAGAATCATGTTATATTAAAAAAAAAAGAAAAAAACTAATGGTTACTAACCAGGAGCGAGTAGATATTTATTTACATGTAATCTTATTTCTTCTAAGCGTTCAGAATTAACATTGCCACGATTTTTATATGAATGATAGAATACTAAAGTACGGAAAGCTTCGTAGCCAATTAACAAACAACCAGCTCGGGAATGGTTCGATAGAGACCACTCCTTGACGATACTCAGTTTTTCATTAATGTCGCTAAACAAAAAATATATAAATTATATAATGAGAATTAGAGAAAATGTGCCGCAATGTCGAATGTTAACGTTAGAGACCATTTAAGGAACTTCAAAGAGCAACACCAACTGCAATTCAGCGCTCATTATTTTATAAAGAACTCAAGTTGTAAATACAATGAAATTCCAAATGAGCTAAAAACAGAAATATTTCATTATAGTTTTAAGCGGCGATTTTCAATGCAAATACATTTGTAATATTTTATTACTCTGCTATTTAAAAGTATTTTAAATGCATACGTGTCACTCAAATTAGTGCATTCATGGCGTACAACAGTACGTTCGACATCGTCGCATAGGCTGTAAATGAAAAATGTGCTTAAAAATCCCTTCACTTACGATGTATCACTAAATGTATAGACTTTCACATTTTTCTGCCGCAGAGGACCCAACCATCTAATGATTTCATCAGCCCAATTCATAACCGTACTCTTTGGACATAAAACTAAAATTTTTGTAGTTTTTAATTCCTTATAGGAGATCACAGTGTGTAAAAGAGAAATTAGTTGCAAAGTTTTGCCCAGACCCATGCAATGGGCTAAAATACAACCAGAGCCGGGAGTTTTCTTTAAAGCATCCACACCGCCGTAACAAGAATCATACATGAAACGTACGCCATCAAATTGATGGGGCTTAAGATATTTTACAATGCCCGGATGTACTTTGATAAATGTTTTAGTTTCTTTAATATAATCTAAAATTAATTCTTTATTCTTATCCACCTCTGGATGATCTTTAAGTATTTTATCCAACATGATGTGTTTCTTTTCCAAACGCGATATACGTTCGTTTTCATGTTTTTGTGCTTTAATAGTTTCGCCCGCTAACTGATCCGGTCTTAGCATGGGCTTTAGAGATCTTGGTTTTTGACTTGGTTCGACATCAACCGCTTCCACATCGGAATGGGAACTGTCTGAACTCAGGCTTATAAGTTCTGCATCGATTTTACTAATATTTTTACGTTTTTCGGCATCCGATAACATTTTATCCAGTTTCTGGGGTTTCGCAGAGCGTTTGCGGAATAAGAAATTATCGTTTAATAATTCTATTTCGGCATTTGTAGGTATTTCACCATCAATCAATATTTCACCATCATCATCTTTTTCTGTCTTATTAATGTCTGCAGTTGCCACATCCTCCTCCTTCTTCTCTTTCCCTTTTTCCTCTTCATCCTTATCGCTGTCTAAATCAATGTCATCATCGTCGTCGTTGTCTTCAATATCATTATCACTGTCATCGATCTCAAATGTTTTGAGAAATTTATCCACAAGCGGTGACTTGGTACCACCTTCATCATCTTCCTCGGACGATGCCTTTAACATTTCATCATCTTCTTCCTCTAAAGCTTCAGAGTCTGTGCTAGAATCATTAAGCATTTGCCTTTTTATATCTTCATTAAAGTTTCTAAGGTATTGTTGCTCCGTTATAACTTCCTCTTCAGCCTTGGAAATGAATATAGAATTTCAATTTGGGGCGAGGAAATAATTGTTAGTTTATATTATGCTCAAATTCAAATTCATATAAGGAAGTTGACTAATTTGTTCTACATACTCACTTCACTTTTAACCTCATCTTCTGAACCGAATTCAATGTCACTAAAATCAAAGCGATCATTAAGAGATTTGGCAGCTGCCGCTTTTGGTTTTATTTTATCGGTATTTTTCGTTGAGCTTGTATTGCAAACTGGACGCTTAACCAAACCTCTTATATTGGTTAATCTGTAAATAAATTGTTGAACAAAAAATGTATGTATTGCAAGAACACAATGCGTACTAAATGATATTATGCAATTATTAATTATATTTTGGTTTTTGGTAGAAAAAAGAAAACAAAAAATTAACGTCTCAATGGAAGAATTGCTAGATTGCTCTACTAACAGGCTCCTAGGTCGCAGGTTCGATTCCTGTGGGTGTTTCTGCAGACAAGCAAAAGCTTCGCCGTTTTATATTTGTTAACAAAAAATTTGTTTAAGCTTTAAACTATTATTTATTTATTGATTAATTTTTTTTTTCTTTCTTTGTTTTACAGATTTCCTACAAAGCCAGTAAATAATGAATTCAGTATTGTTGCAACTCCTACATTACAGTACGAATTTTCAAATAACTGTAGTATTGAAGTGCTTGCTGAACGTATTTGCTCATTGAGCAAACATAACCTTAATATATGCTCTTATGTTTTTTTCTTATCGTAGTTGTCTTTTGTTGTTGTATTTGTTGTTGTAAGTGAATGGACGTATACGTATTTTAAGTTGTTTGTACGCTTCAAAAGAAAGTTGTGTGTGTGACGATAAATATGCCGAGTTAAATGTGATTGACGTAATGAAATAAACGTAACGACATTTTAAGTGTGAAGATAAATATGTTTTTCGTAAGCGAACATTGTACCAACACGTTTATCTGTAAAAGTAAATATGTACATACATATGTATGTCACTTATAATAAAATAAAAAAATATTTAATGAAATGAATAAGGACTTCAAAATGTTTACATTGAGAAATTAAAAAAAAATTTTGACGATGACACGGTAAGAAATTTGTGATCTCTAAAAGAATTTGAACATATATGGGCACATTTTTTGAGTGTAACTAAATTGGACCACATGGAAAAGGCAGTCAAGGGCATATATGGGCAGATTTTTTTTTAAATTTCACTCAGACAAAATTTTTTAAAAAATTCTCAAATACAATTGAGAACAGACTTCTATACCAGTAAATAGACCAAATTTTTGGTTTCCTTTTCCATGTGTTCCAATTGAGTTATACTCCAAAATCATCGTCAAAAAAATTTTTTTTTTAATTTCTCAATGTAAACATTATGGGGTTCTTATTCATGTCATTAAATATTCTTTTATTTCATTATAAGTGGCACATGTATATTTATATATGTATGTATTTACTTTTACAGATAAACATGCTGGTACACGCATTTTTTTCTTGAGCAAAAGCGAGTCAAGACAATTATTATTTATAAAAAAAATTAATCTCGTGATAAAAGATGATAATTATGTGTCGAAACATTTTTTTTACATCGGTCCATATATTTTATGCGATGTAAAGCGCAAAACGGATTTTTAAAAAAATCTTACCTATAGGTAATAAAAGATATCGGGGACGAAGCAATATTTGATAGTGAGAAGTAGTTCGTTTTGGTGGTTAAAAAAAAATGTATTAAAAACAGAAAGAAAAATTGGATATTAGTTGAATTGAATTGAACCAACCAATGCTTGAATAAGTTTGAGGGTAAACAATTTTTCGATATCGGTACCATATACGACCAAGAAACAGCGCGAACGGATTTTGCAAGAAGTAAGCGAATTAAATTAGTTGGTAGCGAAAAGTAGTTCTGATGGTAGAAAAACGATATTAAGAGACAAAAAATTAAATTATTCACATACATTTTGTGAAAGGTATTTAAAATTCTCTCCAATTTAGAATGCATTTTCTTCCGGGAACAAAATTCGTATACTAGAGAAATATTAAGTTTGGCCTAAGCTGTAAATATTTAAGTTGCAAATTAAACTTACCGATCAATTTCTCTATCGTTTCTTTCATCCTCGTCCATTGACTCATTGGTTTTCTTCTCTTTTCGATCAGAGCTCAAGTTTTCTTTGTCGCTTTCGCTGTGAACAGACATTTTATCATCTTGAGTTTTACTAGATTTCTTAGTGTCGCCTGTTGCAGTTTCCGATTGAGATTCATTTGATTTTTTATTCTTTTTGGAATTTATTTTAAAAATTATTGTATCATCGCTTTCTTCTAGGCTGTCGCTGTCGGCATCGTCTGAAGATGCCTGCTTTTTCGCCAACGTTGATGTATCAATTTCTTCTTTCAAGGAATCGCATTCAGAGTCGGATATTATGGTCGATTGTGGCGAAAGCGAGTCTATATTAAATATTTCCGATTGCACGTATTGTGATAAATTGATGCCATCATCATACTCATGGCCATTGTGTAAAAAGCCTGTAGTCACATGTGGTAGGGATGTTTTTTCACTTGGAGGGAGAGATGTTGCCTTAGCCTCATTTTCGTCAGATGATGAACAGGTCGAAGACGAAGAGGAGGCTGAAGAAGTCGATGAATATCGATTTGAGTCTTCAGAAGTTTTTAACAAATTCTTTTGGCTTTCCCAATGCTTTACTTTTTTTGTTCGTTTTGTAAGCTTTTTGCGTTTTGTCTGCGTCTCTACAGATTGTCTGAGTATAAACAATTTTTGGAAGTTGCAATATTGCAATTTAATATAGTCCTGCAATTTGTCTTCCACAGAAGAAACGGACAAATCTTCACAATCCTTTTGTATTTGGGAAATAAAATCTTTGAATTTGTGTAATAATTGATTATATGCATTAGATTTGATTGTAATTTTTGGTAATGGTAAAAGTCCATTTTTGCACAACATTTCAAATTCTTCATCAAATATTTGATGTTCAAGTGTTTCTGAACAATTAAAGGGCAAGGTACCATTTACAGATTTACCTTCAGTGACTTCGGTTTCGCTTGCTTTGCTGTCTTCATTATTTTCTGGGTGTGACACCACATTCCCATTTACATTCTCACTTACATTTTCCCCATCTTTTTGAGCCTCCTCAGCCAGTTCATAATGTTTGCTTAATATTTCCGATGTTTCTGTCACTGACATATCTTGATCGCCCTTTTCTGCATTTTCTTGCACTTGTGGTGCATCCACACCTTCACAAAGTATTTGGTTTTCGTTAGGCGAAACTTCTGAATTTTGCTGAACTGGCTCTTCGCTGTGATGTTGCTTTGAAACGGTATCTGAAGTTTTCTCTTCTTCGCTTTCGGAATAGGTATTGTCTTCTTTACTGGTAGTATCATTGATTTCATCTACTTTATTGACTTCACTGATATTCATGGCATTTAAAAGTAGTTCCAATTTACTATTATCCATGTCGTTTAGCAAGCGATCTACAAAATGTGAAATCTTTTGTATGTTTTTATTAGAGACATTTTGTTTCATGATATGATTTATAACATTCTGCTTCAAAATAACGCTTTCAGCTGTTTTTGCTGAACTTTCTTGAGAATAGCAGTGATCACTTATTATTGTTGACAGTTGGTTTTGTTTGAAAAGCTCCTCTCTCATGGCAATTTCTTTGGAAGTTTCTTCCTTTTTAATTGGTTCCAAATAGCCCAAACTTTCTGATGAAATATTGCTAAGGCAATCATCTTCGTCGTTTAAATTCTTGCTTTTAGCATCTTCCATTTCCTGTTTTAAAACACTTTTGTGGGAAGTAGCATATACCTCAACTTGACACAAATCATTTTGGCCCTCCTCCTCATTAAGATCGTACATGCAATTAGCCAACATTTGTTCTTCTTCTATCGTAATATCCATGACAAAATGTTCGCTTTTGACGGTTTCTTCAACATTAGCAAAAATGTCAGCTTTGATTTTATTCGTTGATTCATTTAGTTCTTCTTCATTTGAATTGTCAACTTTATCGTCCACATGATCTCTTAGGGGGCAACTTACTTGTTCTTCATTTTCAGCAAATGTATCTAGCCTATCTTTTTTATAATCTGGCTCAGTTTTGTGTGAATCAGGTTCTGCTTCAAAAATTGCGTCTTCAGTATGCACCGCCTGCACAACTGCATCTTGGGTAGAGTTGTCTTCTAAAAAGCTTTGTATTAATTTTTCCCACATATCATTGCAATTTTGCCCAGGTGTTGTATCCATAGCATTGGCTGGACAATCTGTTGATAAGTTGGCTTCTAGCTCCTCTTGGGTAACACTATTCAAATCGTCATCCATTATGTTGGGTGGCCTATCGAAAGGGTTTAAACTGCCGGTATTCGGTATGTCCAATACCATATCTAATGTTTCTTGTTCTTTATCCATAATGGATACGTTTATTGATTTAGATTTAATGCCACAAATTATTGCTTAAAAATCGTGACACACATATTTCTACTATCCGGTTTACTGCATTTTAAGTTATTTGCCAAGTGTTTTATTGTTGCATTAAAGAGTTTTATTTAACTTGAAAGCTTTTAGTTTTTTCAATTCCCTAGCGCCATAAACACAATAAGATTTTTCTGTATTTTTATAATATACTATACATTTTGATCAAGGTATACATATACAGTTTTCCTTGTTTTTTTTTATCTGCAAACACTTGGACAAACTTTTACCACAAAATTGTTTGATTTGCAGAGATTTTTCAATCAAGTTGTGTTTTCTTATAAAATATGTTCAGTTTCCATATCAAAGTAGTATATAATTTAAAAATATTAATCAGCACACACAAATTCTATAATATATTTATATAGTTTTGCTTGTAAAAATTTTGTTTTTTTTTCCTACATGAATTGTAATAAAATTCAGAGGCCAGCTCATCCGTAGGCGGAAGAACGCCGCCGCCATGGCTAAGGACTTTGCAAAATTATAGTATTATCATAAATAAACTAGATATTGATAATAACGCTTTCCAGTTGTAATTTTAAATATGTATGCACAACTTTATTTTTTCAAAAGGAGGAGCTTATTTAAAGCACTATTTATATTTTTGCTGTTGATATATCTCTAAGAAAGCACCGCCGGCGAAAATTTTACTCAGGCTGTGGTACTTTCAGTGCATGATGAAATGCACTGGAATGAAACAATTCGGCTATGTAGATACAGTCATCGTCTATTAATAAGGCGAGCTCAACTAAATTGTTAATAAATTTGTATTATTGTATTCTTTACCAATACATAGTATGTGAAGAAACGGCACGAGCTTGGGAATATATACCAAGTAGCAACTGACAAATCAGCATAATTTATAGAAAAACTTTTCTAAAACTATGAACTGCAACAAAATTACCGCAAAAAATAAACTTGGCAGCACTTGCAAAATGCAACCTATATCTGTGTATATGTGTGTGTGCGTACGTAGAGCATTGTTTATCCACGTGAAATTGAAGTGAACAAGAATGAGGGTTGTAAATAATGCAGAAACTAAGAAAGTAAAAAAAATATCAGGAAACTTGGCAGCAAGTGTTGATAGTTCCAAATTAGAAGTAGAGATATTTAAATATTTCGGAAACGCGAAACTAACTAAAACTTCAAAGTCTCCAACGAAAAAGAATAAAAATAAACCAATCATAATTTTACCGCAAATGAGGAAAACTCGATTAAAATCTGTGGTATATGTAGAAAATATGGAAAACGTTTTACCAGACGGTGAATATGATATTTCAAAGGAAGACTTTGCTTCTGCTAACACTGAAACTCAAAACACTAACAAGACGCCACCAAAACATGAAGCGAAACCAGCACGAAGGAGATCAATTAGACTAACATCCGAAGTCCTTGACAGACATTGCTTAAATAACCTGCTGGATGGTGAGCTTGTCGCAACAAGTGTGCCAGCCGACAATTTGCATACATCACTCAATAATACAATTAAAATTGATGATCGTAAAACGCCAACTAAAAAAACTCAAAACACTAACAAGACGCCACCAAAAAATGAAGCGAAACCAACACAAAGGAGATCAATTAGACTAAAATCCCAAGTCCTTGACAGACATTGTTTAAATAACCTGCTGGATTGTGAGCATGTCGCAACAACTGTGCCTGCCGACAATTTGCATACATCACTTAATAATACTAATAAAATTGTTAATCGCAAAACACCAACTAAAAAACGAAAAATGAGTACCGAAGAGCCGGACGATACTTTTCTCGACTCTATTAATGCAGAAGCTATTGCCGAAATTATATGTAAAAATAGCAGCAATATTAACAAGGAATTTGAAAAACTAAATATTTCCAAGAGACGTAGAACGATCACTGACAAATCTGAAAACCTCTTAGGTAACAGCTGCAAGAATAACTCTCATATTGATAAGGAAAAGAAAGAACATAGTAATGATATACAGACGGAAAACTGTAATAGGCGTTTGGAAAATGATACTTCTTTAGCCAAAACTACACACAATGAAATGCAAAACACCAATAAGCTCTATGTAAAAAGACCTAGAACTTCCAGTAACAGTAACAATAAAGTATCAAATGACAAATATAATCAAGTAGAAGGAATTGGTAAGGAAATGAGGAACAATTCTAACCAGATTTTAAATAATTTAAACACTAAGCCCAGCAAAAACCAAGGCATATTAAAATATTTTAAAGTACAAAATAAACAAAGTGTCGAGCAAGCCAGCAGTGGAGATTGTTCTAAAAGTCAAGAAAATGTGATGGAACATTCAGAAACTGGTTGTGATCGTGATGTACCAAACAACACAAATTTAAGTATATCAAATAAGCAAAATTCTGTTCAAATATCAGCAAAACGAAGTAGGGGTAGACCGCGGTTGTCATTGCCCGTACAAAGTAACACTACTGATACGCTAAATTCCCTTCCAAAGGCTGCAAAACGGGGTAGGGGTAGACCGCGGTTGTGCTTGCCCGTGCAAAGTATCGCTACTCAAATGCAAAATTCCCCTCCAATACCTGTAAAACGAGGTAGAGGTAGACCTCCACTATCCGTGTCACGCATCGAAAGACAGCCAAACTCCCCTTCAGTACCAGCGAAACGAGGTAGGGGCAGACCGCCGCTAAACCAACGATGCATTAGCAATAAGGAAAAATCTTCGGCATCTAAGCCGCCCGTAAAATCATATACAAAACTAAGTAAGCTGACAAAGGAACAAACTAAATGTGCAACAGTAAGAAAAATTCCACAAGATCGTCTGGAGGACGTATTGACTATGATTGATGATGAAAACCATTTTATGTGGAACGACCGCAATACATCTTGCACTCCTTATATATTTCAAAATATGAATCAATCTGTTTTCCATTCGGATCATAATGTCAAAATCAAATACGCTCGTCAATTTCTTTTACGCAGAGATTGGATTAATTTGTCGAAAATCCTTGGCCTATTTAATGAAACCGCAAAAATTTATTATCCACTATTATCTAAGGTAATTTAAAATACATTCTTGCCTCAAAGTTAGATTCAACAAAACTTAATATTTTTTAAGTTCAAGTCAAGTATATAATAATCTTTTTAAACACTACACAGCAAGTGGTAAAATTGTATGTATAAATTCGATCAGTAGGCTTTTGAAATACCGATTCTTGGAAAGCCACATGATGTGGAAACATTTTTCCCGTACAGAGTAAATGGCAAAAAATTTGCTTTTGTTGGATAAAAATTGTTTGCTCTAAATTCGAAATTTTTTGATGGGTATGCATATTTTATTTGAAGAGCAAAAAAACGTTTTTTTTTTATCTCGGTTCATATATAGCCGAAATACAGCGCAAATTGATTTTTCAAGAAATTTATCGGGCAAGCGATTTTTGGCGCCAAAAACCAGCTCTGGTGATAAAATCTTATTGCAAAGCAAATCATATTCGATATCGGTTTATAGTCGAAGTATAGTGCAAACTGAGTTTTCAGAAAATTTGTCCTGTAAACGAACGATAAAAGTTATGGTTCAAATTGGTTTATTTTTATATTATTTGACCTTGAGATTATTAAATTAATTATTCAAGTTTTAGGTCTTTGTTTTTTATAAAAAATAGGTTGAAACAATTATTATTTATTTTTAATATTTCGCCAACAATTTGTTAGCATCTTCAATAAAATAATTATAAAATTCAAAAAACAAAAACAAATTATTGAAAAAATTTGATTAACAAACTTTCAAAAATATTTTTCCCGCCTTAAAATGTATTAACAACATTCAAGAACAACATTAATATAAAAAAAACCAAAATTAACATACAAGTTCTACGACCAACAGAAAAACATTCCGCCCCACAACAACGGAAAAAGCTAAAACGTTAACCCTTAGTAAGTTTGTTCCCGTACACAAAGTGCGTGCAAGTGAGAGAGCTTTTGAGAGAGAAATATTCCTGTTCTTCTTGCACGAAACCGCCCGTTATGTATGTTGTTAAGGAATGAATATTAAGTATGTGATCCTGCACTTTGTGTTTTATAAATGTTGTTGTATATAATTGTTTTTTGTAAAACTATAAGCAACCTATGAATATTTTCATGTATAGTTTTTCAGTTCAGTTCAATGAATAAATTCAAACTAAAAATGTATACTTTTCATTCTATTTGATTGCAATTTCACTTACATATTTATGTACTTGTGTGTTTTCTCTTCTCATTTTAGTATGCCGCACTGTTGCTCGCACATACGGATAAGGAGCAATTTAATGCGTTCATCCAGTTCTTAACTAAACTTGACGACAGTAGCGCTGTGATAAAAAAATGTACAACAATAGCTACAGTAAATAAGTAATATAAATTGTATTTTATTTTAAAGCTACTTTATCAACTATTTTTTTGTATGAAATTTTCGGCCTTTTGTTGTAATATTAATAATGATTTGTTGAGCTTGAGGTCGGTCACTTTTATCAGCTTTTCATTATACTAACGTTTTGATTCTATCTGCAACCAAAACTATTCAAAGTAAACTTTTTCTAATGCTGCATATTTTTAATTCTATCAAAGTTGTATCTTTGAGTTTATTTTACTTTTTTTATTTATAAATTTCTTTCATAAAGTTCTGAAAATGACATTACTCGAAATCACAAGATTTCTAAAAACAAATGGCCTCAAAAAGTTGACTTAATGCTGCTGTTCTATTGTTATTTTTCTAATCTTACGACGTTTAAATTTTATCTTGTTAAAATCAAGCTATTTCAAAAACCACATGATTAAAAACGTGTGATTTGCAGAACAGATCTGATATTGAGTTTTATCTTGAACGCAAATACTTATGCCGGCAGTATTTTATAGATTTATTGTCATTTCAAAAGAAATGTTTTGCATTCAAAGCAATTTATGTCTTTTATGCTAGTTTAAAAGTTACCTAAAAGGTATTACATTTCTTTTTGAAAAATTATCAAGTGTGTTATGAAAACCACTGTACTTGAAATCATGTGATTTCTAAAAACTAACTGCATCAAAAACTTGACTTATGATTTTACTACAGTTAAGTTGGCTAACATGTTATTGCAAACTTCATTGATAATATAGCAGTTCTCGCAATGCTAATTTTGCGCTTCGAAATCACGTGATTTGCAGATCAGGCCCGTCTAAAGAAGTTGATTACTAATCGTAACCAGAAATTAGCAGTTAACGAAGCTTGTTACAACTTACGCTCATAAATAGTTATTGGTTTCTTTTCTTAATGAAAATATTTTGCTAGTCCACTCCCCTCGACAGCTCCCTCGTGTTGTTGTTCCTTCCTTATAGGGGCACCAAACACTGTGCGTTGGCGGCCGCACATCCGTTTACTTTTTCATTTTATGTATGTGTGGCGAAGGTTTTTAGATGAATAAAACAAATTTATGGAATTAAAATCTAGTTTTTTATTTAAAGCCCAAGTATATTCAGGAATACACATTGTTTGAATGATATTATGTATGTATTTGGATTTCACTGCAAGTATTCAATAAAATAATAAAAAAATAATCAAGCTGCTGACATGTGATGTATCAGCAAAATAACTTAATTCTAGCAAAACTACCAAGAATTGTATTTTTATTAATTTTATTTTAAATACAATATGTAACCGTCGTTGAAAGTGAACATTTTACTGTTTGTGATTTCAAAGCTAAAATTAAATTTTGACTTTTCTTGTTTCCAGCAAAATTGATATGTTCTGCAAATCAATTTTATTTAAAAGCGCCAGCAAATTTTTTTAGCGAGGAAAAATCAAAACTCATTAAATGCAAGAAAAAAGCTTTTAATAAATTCTTGCACCAATCAAGGGAAATAAAATTTGTAGTTTTCATAATACTAGCAAACAATTTGTGTATGCTTACTGTTGTAGTAAGGAAGAAACAAGTTTTATCAAGTCTCTAAAAAACGATGTACAAAATACCTGTAGAGTTTGATGCCAAGCCAAGCCAGCGCTTTAATTTTTTTTTTTTTTTTTTTTCAATAAATTTGTTAATGATATATACGGGTGCAATTCAGACTGAATTTTTTATTTGTATATCTACTTGGTAAAACTTTCAAGCCCAAAATAAGCGAAAAAAATCTAGGCCCGTTTTCTGTCGTGTATATGGCGCCGATATTTGGTTGAAACTCCTTTTTTGAAGTCACTGTTCAAACATTTACAGCAAAAAATATGTTGAAGTAGTTTAAAAATTTTGTTATTTTTATTATAACTTTATTAATTTCATAACTTGGGTTTTTGAGATGTCAGTTAAATTGGGTTTACAAAAAAATTTATATAGAATTTTTTTTTAAGCAATAACTTAGTGCTGCTTAAAATGTTCTTTTTTAATGAAATAATAATATTATTTCGCCGTAGCAGCGGCACATATCTATTTCTACCCATATTCATAAAAACTATTGAAGGTTTATTACACGTTTATTTGACAAATATTCCGTAGAAATACGTCAAATAAGAGCTTAATAAATTTACAATAATTATTATGAATATGGCCTGAAAAACTCAGTCTAAGTAATTGCTTGAAAGAATAACATTTAAAATAACTTTTTTTTTAACAGAAAACATCGAATTATTGAAGTTATTGAAAACAGGGTGTACCAGGCGTGTTCTCGAAATCACGTGCTTTTAAATCACGTGATTTCTAAACTCAAAATGAACAAAATGAGCGAAGTGTGGATTAACATTTTGATAAATGTAAATAAAATAAATAAAGTCAGGTGGTTATTGCTGCAATTTATTTTTGAAAATCACGTGATTTCAAGGAAAGAGATTTTGAGAACAGACCTGGTACAGTTCAACTATTTATTACTGATAACTTTGGTATTTTTTTAAACAAAAAAAAAAAAAAAAAAAAAAAAACAAAATGTCATTCTCTTATGAAAGTCATTTGATATACTTTGATTCAATTGACTCATTTTAGCTGAGAGATTTCTCCGTAAATTTTCACATAAAAACATGACGTCTAATATTAAAATCATGCATTTAAAAAAAACTACTACTTTCCTAAGAATACCTGCTAAAATATTTCATGACAAAAATGCCATTCAATCATGGGATCGATTAAATAGCATTTTTGTCACGAAATCTGTTAGTGGGTATTTTTAGGAAATTAGAATGAGAGAATTTTTAAAATATTTCAACAAAATTCGAATATAGAAAACAGCTAAATCATTTACATATTAATCAATTAAAAGTTGGCTGTAATAGCCAATTTAATAGTTATACCCAAACAAGAACGGGAAACGGAACGATTTCTTCCGCTTGTCTTTTACGCTGAAATGATATACCCAAACAAAAGCGGCAAATAAATTTTAAAACATTCTCATTTTAATTTTATTTATCTTTGCAATTGCTTCTAGCAGCATTATGAAAGGCCTTCTCAAAATCGGCTTCTCCAATTGCACAGTGTTGCCACCGCATTCTTACGGTATGCAATAGTTGTATCATGCTTTCCCCTATTGTTTAGGTATGCCTGTGAGTCAAACTTCAACAGGCATATTCATAAAAATTAAAATGAGTTAGAAATGAGTTTTAATTCAAAAATGCCCTCAAAAAATGGTCTTTAAACTCATTTCAAATACATTTTATTTGACGAGTTGAGAAGCTTCAATGAAATGTCGCCGGCTTATAGACGGCTGAAAAAACCAAAAAAAAAAAACAATAGTTTTTTTAGACCTAGTATAATACATTTTATAATAGTATTGAAAATAGAAAATGTTATAATAAATTCAGTGTGAATTGAACCAAGATTCATTTAAATTAAAAAAAAAATGGTTTCAAAAAAAAATTCCAATTATAATGTACGAATACTTCTTAGGCAAATATTTGATAACTGAAAAAAATATTTATGTATATAAAGTTTAGTTTTGAATCAATTGATAAAAAAAAATAGTGAACATACTTAAAAATAAATGATTATTGGTAAAATAAGTACTCAATTCACAAGTTTTTGTTGTTTAAAGCAAATTATAATTTTTTGTCAAATTACAGCAACACTAATAAAGGTACTTTTAGAGTATTAAATATTAGCGGTCACATAACAGGACCCCCACTCTCTTGTTGACCTGTGTTTTGGCCAAGCGCAGGGATACAACAAGCTAAATATTTATATGGATACATTAACAAACATCAACAAACAGAAAAACCGAAGAAAAGAAATCTAAAAACATAATATTTCACAATAATATATTTTAAGTTTTTTTTTTATCAAATAAGAAAAATAAAATTTATAACAAACAATAGCTTAGTCTCACAAAAAATTTGCTAGACCAAGCACAAATTTGCTCTGAGTTTTTTAAATTTTTTTTTTTTAATCAAATAAGTTGTGAAATTTAATGTTTTTACGTTGTTTTTTCTTTTTTTTGGTGTTTGTTGAAGTATCCACATGTATGCCTTTTACTTTTATTTTGTGTTGTACATCTGCCAATTAAGAAAATAAATTTGGTGGCGAGATCTCGTTAGTGGTTTTGTATAGGCCAGCATAGCTAAACGTGACCACTACTCTCTTGTTGAGCTTTATTTTGGTGGTCAAATACAGGGACACCAATAATTAAAAATGTAGAAAAAAAAAATAAAAATATATTTCCATATTCCAACTGTCATCGTCACATTAAGGGGATGTAAAAAATTTTACACTTCTTCTCTCGCTATCAACAACAATTGAAGGTGATTAAGAACAGTTCTTATCTAGCCCTTAAGCCTAGAAGATGCCAAATACCTTCAAAGAAGCACAAAATGATCCAGTTTTTAAATGTTGACTTGAAGTAACGACGATGGAATCAATTTGAATAAGGAGTATTACATTTCGGAAGAGCATATTTTAAAGTTATGTTTGCTCCACGAACAAATAATAGAAAATTTACAGCGCAAAATCTTTTGATCTTACAAAACCCTTGCAAGAACAAAAAGAAATTTGCTCTAAATTTTGTATTTGCTGGTTGAGCAAACATAACCTCAAAATATGCTCTTATGAAATTTAACGTTCTTAAGTTTTTTTCCTACGTTTTTCTTTTTTATTGCTGTATTCATGTTGTAGGCATATGCATTTTGAATTGTTTATATGAATGCATTTACCCAAAATAAAAGTCAACAAGAAAGTAGTGGTTACGTTTTTTGTTTTGTTGTGGGCAAAACTGTACCAATATTTATTTATATGTTAAGATAACTTAACACTTAGTTTATTTGATTTTTCTACGACCTTATATTGGTATTTTGCATTTGTGTTGGTTGGGCTCAAGGTCAATATATTAAATTAAAACTCTTTTGACGCTTTATTTTAATAACTTGCTTTTTATTGTTGACCAATATTTCGAGTCACCTTTGGTGCTCTTCTTCAGGATCAATTTTGTTTTTTTTATGAGTAAAACTTTCGTCCAATCACTCTGAAGGATTAATGTTTACATTAAACATTACAGTAAACATTAATCCTTCAGAGTGATTGGACGAAAGTTTTACTCATAAAAAAAACAAAATTGATCCTGAAGAAGAGCACCAAAGGTGACTCGAAATATTGGTCAACAATAAAAAGCAAGTTATTAAAATAAAGCGTCAAAAGAGTTTTAATTTAATATATTGACCTTGAGCCCAACCAACACAAATGCAAAATAACTTAACACTAATAAGGGGCTGATTCTCATAGTCCCTTCGCACCGTAATGATTGTCGCTATCAAAAACAAACAGAACTGGTCTGCAAATTACATGTGATTTGCATTTTGATGCAATTTGTTTATAGAAATCACGTGGTTTAGAGAAACGTAATTTTCAGAACAGATCTGACTGAAAGCAGTTTTGTTCATGACAATTATCACTTTTGTGACTAGCAGGCTGTATTTCCGCCAGAATCGATAGCAATTTTTCGTGACAATTGCCACTTAAGCGCTTCGACTCTCAACATCAAAAAATTAAGGCGGCTGACTACGAGATTTAGACCTTTAAAATGGTTTAACATTTTTTTTTCTTACGTATAGTTATTGATCTACTTTAAGTTTTTAATATCAACAGTCATAAGTACTTTCGTCTGATCGGCTTGTTCATTTCTTTACATACAAGTATGCTCTGAAAACCACTTTATTTGGGATCAGGTGATTCCCAAAAAACCAATTCTATCAAACAGCTTGATTTGTGATTTTTTTTTTTTTTTTTGCAAGTTAAGGCATTTAAAATGTTATTTAGGATTTCACTTATAAAAGAAAATCTTATTTTTTTTTATTGGCGCACCACTGATTTAGACTTCAGAACTCACACGATTTAAAAACACGTGATTTCCACATTAGACCTACTAAAAACATGTTTTCATCGCGAAGTAGTTTCACTGATCCCAATGGTGGTATTAAAAACTTCCGAGAACCTACAACAAATATTATAAAAAAATATGTATTTCTCCCATACTCTGCTTGTTTGCCTTCTCCTATTTTTCTTACTTTAATTTGGCAAATGTGGATGCAAACAAGCCGTTAGCAGCGCCAATGTTTTGTAAACTCTGTTCTGAACAATTGATACAGCGCTTCAATGATTACAGGCCCTGTATGAAGTTTTGAGTGCATATGCAATGAAAAGTAAAAAAAAAGTAGTTTGGTTGATTATTACATTTACTGCATCAAACTGATTTATCTTGTTTTGTGTTGTCCAGCTGGCTGGAAGAATCGTAGCCCAATATATTGTCCCCCTGTTGAGCAAAGAGATATTAAGAATATTAACAAAAGAGAGTACTTGTTTTTAGGTTCAATGAACGAATCGGAACAAACTGCTAGGATTTCATAGGTTAAACTTTTCTGGGAAATCACATCTACATATCAGTTAAAGTTTTTCTTTGTTCTTGTAAGTGTTTTAAGATTTTTAATTTTTCCGCTTTACGCTGAATCTTATTTGTTAATGTTAATGCAACAATTTCCTTGACATACTTGTTATCTATGTATTTCGAAATAATTTTTGCACAATTCAAATTTAAAGTTTTGACATTGTAACTTGTGAATTGAGTGCGCAAAATTTGCAGTTTTTTTTTCATATTTTTTCATGTTACTGGAGCTGTTAGTTTTTTAAACTTTAAAGTGTAAGGGGCTTAATCATAATAAATATTTTAGATTTATTAAACTCTTATTTGACAAAATTTTCCATACAACTTTGTCAAGCAGGGGCTTTTTTAAATCTGAAATATTTTTTATGCGTAAGAGTGTAAGTATGTTATAGTGTTTTAATCATTATTGTTATAGTAGTAATATGTGTGATTTTTTTTTTTTCTTGTTTTATCAACTATGTATGTAATCAAGCTGCAGTAATATTTCAATTCAGATAATCTTAAGACTAAATTAATTCTTTAATGTTCATACGATCGCATGAAACATGGTAAAAAAGAAAAGTTTAAAGCAAAATATATGTATATGTATAATATTTAATAATTCAATTGGCATCGCGTGTACTTAGAGGCACGAATTCTCACACCGCAGCTCTCACCTGCCTTCGAGCCCATAAATACACCAAGTTAAGGATTTCAAACATAAGGATCATTTTTGAAGATTAATAACTAATTCACTTTTATAAAGTGTTGTTTGCTTTTTTTTCTTCTTCTGTTGCATTTCGGGCAAACTTATATAAAACATCGATCAAAAGATGCAATAGTAATGTGTGACATAAATTGGTAAAGTTGTGTGCTTTGTTTAGCTTTCAGTAATGCCTGCTTTAATAGCCTTCTTCTTCCATCGAAAAGTCTGAAGTTTCACCAGCATACAATGAACTAAATTTTAGAAAAAAAAAAAAACAAGAGAATAAAACCAATATGTTTATTAAATGACAAAAACATAACACAGTAGCAAAAATGTTCTATACTTTGGAAAAGCCCTGTTGCGAGTTGTCGATAAAATAGTGGAAAAACTTTAATTCTTTTCATAAAGCTTTTATTTCTTATGGTAGCTGCCATATGTTTATGATTAAAGTTACGGTCGCTTTGGCAAATATTTGCCCACAAACAGCATGACCACTACTTTCTTGATGGGTACAAACAACTAAAAATGCATATACATACATAGAAGTGGACACATCCACAAACACCGACAAAAGGAAAATAGGTTTTGGGGAGGAGGAAAGAGGGAGTAGTGTTTTTGTGCACATTTGATTTGAACTTCTTTACAATGTAGCTGGCGGGGAATATGTCTGCAGGCAATTTGTTCCTCAGACGAACCGTGCGGCTGAAAAATGAATTCTCTCTGTAATGCGTTGTGCGGTTCACTGGTCAATCGACTACAAACGGATGTGCTCTTAACGATGCACGTGTGTTAGGTTATGTTGCCTCAAAAAGCAAATTTTTATTTGCTTTTGCAAACTTCTTTTAACATCAAATAATTGTTTGCTGCAAATTTTGTATTTGCTCGTTGAGCAAACCTAACCTTAAAACATGCTCTAGTGAAAATTTTTTTTTCCAGTTTTTTATTTTCATCGCTGTTTGTTGTTGCATCCATTGCAATGTTTTTGCATTTTTAGCTGTTCATATGCATTTATTTGCCCGAAATCAAGGTCCATAAAAAAAGAGCGGTCACGTTTTTTTAAACAAAAATGGACAAACAGTATTTTTATATTCTTATAAATGACCTTTCCTTTAAGCCAATGTGTGTGTGCATTTAATTGCCTAACAAAATTTGTCCACACATAAGCAAGATATTTGTCACTCTTTCGATTGGGCTTAAATTTAACTAGTTGAATACACCTGTACACACATACTTACTTAACAGCACGACAAGTAAAGAAAACAATACGTTTCATTTTCTTATTGTAAAAGAAATAGTTGAAAGACCATAAGCAGCCGGGCTCGCCAAATGGATCCGAGCTTAAGTCAGGATTATAACTGTAAATGTCGCACTCCTGCAGGCTAATTTCATCATCAATGGCCGACCATAGTGGTTGACGTAGTGCCTGATACTGGTCACCGGCTATAGCTGATAGATTTGAATGAACCGAATTCATGACCCATTGAAGAGATGGTTCCTTGCTGAATTCGTGACTCTGCAAAGAGAAATGATTAATTAATTTCGTATTTTATAAATTTATTTTTGTAAAATGCTTTCAATAAATAAATAAATAAATTAAAAAACAAAATAAAAATCGTCAAATTTATTTGAAAATTAAATTCGATTCTAGTTAGTATGAACTAGAACTAGAGAACTCTTGCACTCGAGGAGTAGAATTCTATAACTAACAAAACAAAGTTGTTCGCGCAAATGTTTGCTGTGACTCACATTAAACTGCCTTTACCATCTCATAGGCAAGCAGTTGTATTTGCAACTGCATTTTTTTTTTTTTCTGTTCAACAACTTTATTTTGCAATTTTTTTTTATATTAATTTTTTACAACAAATGTAAACTAAATATTAGCAAGTATGTATTGCAAACAAAACAAGAAATCTACAATATTTTTATTGTGCAAGACAATTATGGATGTGCGATTTTTTCTTAATCGTAAATAAGCATATTTATACCTGTGAGTGAAATTTGTGTTCATTAATTCTATTATGTAATAAATTACTTAATGCAATTGCAGCAGCAACATGAGAGCGAAACACAACTAACACACTTAAAATGCATTTCAAATTGCTTTTGCCTTATAAAGTTCATTTACCTTAAGGTTGACTGACATTTAGACTGAAAACAACTGATGGAATAAAAAAATTAAGTTATAGTTGAACATAAGCAGTGAGAAGCAAAAAAGCAGTTAATTAAAACAGAACTAGGTGGTAATATAAATTTGAACTAATTAGCAGGGTGTGAAAATAAAATGTAATACACCCAGCAAACATATTTCGAAGCAGTTCAGTTCATTTGTCATTTTCCCGACTTCTAAATCATTTCATGAAAGAATGTCGTTTAAAATGATTTCCTTTATCAAAAAAATATGGAATTATTGAAATGATTGAAAACAGCATGCAAGTCCTTTGTTAGTTTTTAATAAAAAATAAAAAAAAAACAATATATCATTTACTTATGAAAAATCAGGTTCAAAGTAATAGAATTCATTTCACTCGTTTTAACTGAAAGATTTTTCCCCAAATTTTCACACAAACACATGACGTCCAATGATATGCTAATGTAAAAAATCATGCATTTTTCCCTAAATTGAACTGGATCGTATGCACTTGAACCCATTATTCAACAGCATTTTTGCCATGAAAGTTTTTGGTGGGAAATGAATGATTTTCGACAGCGTTATTTAACTGAGGAACTATACATTTATAGATTTTTTTTTTGGAAACTAGTAAAAACCTACTGACAGCGTACAAAAAAAATCAGGACAAAACGTAAAAGTATTTTTACCAAAAACAAAAAAAAATGTGACCACTACTTTCTTGTTGACCTCTGTTTGTTGGGCAAATGCAGTCATATAGACAACAAAAAATGCATATACATTTCCGTGGATACAACAACAACGACAAGAGAAATCCGGAAAAAACGTCAACCCCTTAGAGCCATGTCCGACATGACAATCCATATCGTTGGAAGAATTTATGTAGGTCTATTAAATTCCCAAGTGTTTAAGCTTTTGTCTAAACACCAAACGAGAATTGAAAAAAATGTCTGCCTTTCAATTGCCCGAAGTGTTAAACCGCTCTAACAAACCGAGCGAGCGATGGCGAGTGACATCGTGGGCATGGCAGTTAAGCTAGAGCATATAAAACTTAGAGCGAATTTGTATTTATTTTTTATAAATTTTATATTTGCTCATTGAGCAAACATAACCTTAAAATATGTTCCAGTGGAATCGAATGTTTTCATGTTTTGTTTCTTATTTTTTTCTTTTCGTTGGTGTTTGCTATTGTATCCAAGTGCGTGCACATGGATTTTTATTTGTTTGTATTTATGTACTTTTCCAAAACAAAGTGCAGCTAGCAAGTAGTGGTCACGTTGTTTGTGGCCATATTTTGCCAATGTGAACTTAGCCTAACTCATAACATGCGTACATAAAGATTTTTTACAAAAACATTTTAATTGTCAGAAAATAATTAGTTCACCGATGTCGAACAATATCGTTCGTTTACGAGAAAGAAATATTTAAAAATAATTTATTTTATTTTTCATTTAATTTTTTGTTATTTTTAAATTTTTTTTTTTGATTTTATTTTATATTTTTTATTTTTTTTTTAATTTTTTTTTAATTTAAATTAAATAAATAAAATAATTTTTGAAGTAACTGTCTAATCAATTTCCTGTTTTTTTTTAAGAAAAATAAACGAGCCTCTTCTGCAAATCAAATGCTTTTAAATCACATAATTTCTATACTCAAGCAAAAGCGCTTTTCAGAACACACCTTTTCAACAATTTTTCTTATTTTAGGTTTAAATAAACATTTTCTTTTAATTGCTATCTTTTTATGTCCATATTCATAATAATTATTGTAAAATTATTAAGCTCTTATTTGAGGTATTTCTACGGAATATTTGTCAAATAAACGTGTAATAAACCTTCAATAGTTTTTATGAATATGGGTGTTAGACTATAATAATTTTTATTTTATTAATGTGTATAGAAAACCAAATTATTTAAAAATTTTTGTGAATTTAATTTTTTTGTTTGACCTACAATTACACTAGTCAATGTTAATAAATACGTGCAGACGTATGTACATAAACAAGGTACATACTTATGCACATACCCATACACATTAAATAAATTTTGATTATCTAAAAATAATAATCCGTGTAAATATTTTGAAGACTCATGTATGTATGTATATGATACACACTTAAATAATATGCATACATTATAAAAATATATAAAAACAAGTTCTTTGTTTTGCACAAAGGCCAAAATGTATGATCACATAAATACATGGCATTTGTTTGTATATTGTTTTCTTTTTTGATGATGAATAGCAAACTTAATATGTATGTATAATGAAAGAAAAGAAAAATGTATTACTCTAAATAGAAGTTGCCTAAAATTACGTTCAAATATTCATATTAGTCACTCCATTAGTGATTTCATATACGACCTGCTAGGCTTGTATATATTTACAATTTCGTTTTAGCAAAATTTTTTTTAAATGTTTAATATGAATAGAGAAAGGGCGCAATCGATAAAAAAAAAAAAAAAAATTAAAATTCGGTACAAAAAAAAAGCTGTGAAACATACGCAGTTCCTATAAATTCTGTCTCGATTATATTATCCTGTAAAATTTCAGCACTATCAGAAAAAGAGCTAAAAACGGATATGCGCCCTATATATGTATATAATATTAAGCCACAGTTATACACTTATAAAATCTTCAATATTCTCATATCAATAAAATATTAGAAAATATTGGAACACATGGAAATGGAAGCCAAGAATGTGGTTCATTTACTGGTGTAAGTGTCATTTCTCAACTGTGTTTAAGATTTTTTTTATGTGCTCATACACGCCCAAATTCTCTCAGAGATCACCGATTTTTCACTCAGACAAAATTTCAAAAAATATTCAAATACAATGGAGAAATGGCACTTATACCAGTAAATAGACCACACTCCTGGCTTCCTTTTCCATGTGGTCCAATTCAGATACCCTCCAAAAATTGACCCATATATTCCCATATTCCTTCAGAGATCATCGATTTTTCACGGTGTCATCATTTAGATTTTTTTTTTTTAATATCATAATGTGAACTTTTTGAACTTCTTATTCATATTTTTAAATATTCTTTTATTTTATTATAATTTACATATGTATATTTCTGTATATATTTACTTTTACAGATAAACATATTGGTATAATGTTTGCTTACCAGAAACATATTTATCTTCACACTTAAATATGTTTATACGTTATTTCATTACGTCAAACATATTTAATCAAATCAAATTCACACACATGTCAATCTCTCCACTATACTTTTTATACAATTAAAAATACATGGCATAGTTTTAGAAGCGTTCAAAATTAGATCAAGGTACATCCTTTTTTCCTTTATGAAGTAAAACGGAAACTAATTAATTTTCATTATTCGAACTTGTTCAGCTATAATTATCGGGTTTAAATTCTTCTTATATTAGTTTTGCAACTGATGGTAATTAAACAAGATAAAGAAAAGATCAAAGACATTTTGGAGGACATCTTGACGCTTTGAAAACGCAGACTACTTCCTTTGCCTTTTTCATTTTAACATCAATCCCAACAATAACATAATATGACCGACCGTAAAGTGAAGAAAAAAAAATTAAGAAAAAAATGCAAGTTTTGCTGGTGTTTCTATAAATAGAAATATTTTGTTCCTGCCACCTCTGAAAAGTCTCCAGATGAAATTCTTATTGGCCAGGCAATAGGATTCATTCAAAAACAAATTTTCATTTTTTGTTATTTTAAATATAAATTCAAGAATGAGCATTTGTGTACATTTCAAAGATCGCGCCAAAACGAATATGTATTTGAAAATGCCAGCGCTGAGAACTTAAAAACCAAGTTTACTGAAAAAAGAAAAACTTAAAAATAAAAAATACATATTCTTATTTACATTCAAATTTGCAAAATAAACGCGTTAAAAATACTTCAATCACTAACCTTAGCTTCAGAGAAGTCGTAGTCGGGTTCAAATGAAGCATTCAAAGTAGCAATCAAATAGAACAAAGTCTTGCGTGAAATGGTGTCACACAAAATAACACCTTCATCCCCCGACTGGCTGTTGTTGCGATGCAAATTAGGCGACATATCGGCCAATGTTTGCGGCGGCGACAGAGCCTGCAGATCGTGAGGCCCATAGCCATGCGTCTCAGCTGTGAAACGTTTATACAAAACTTTTTCAGCAGCTACCATTTTGCAAGAATATGACTCTATGCGTCCGAAAATGGTGCTACTACCGGAGCCAATAGATAGAGCATTGTTGATGGCTTCAAAGCGCGAGCTCTCTAAAAGTTTCATGTTGTCAATTATTTTTTTCTTTGGACACGCAAACAATGTTGTTGCTGTGTTAATATTCCAAGGGAGATTACGTTTCAGGCAAAATCCTTGTTTAGTAAATTCAGTAGTAGGTATTCGTCCTTTTTTTTTTTTTTTGACTGTGTTGTTGACTGATGGTCAATGTAGTTTTCTTGTCCGGTTAATATTTTCTTAATATATTATCTATATTCTGTTGAAATCCTTTTTTAAACGATGCATATAACTTAACAATCTAAGTTAAGTGGACAAAACGACCTTGAACCTTGTTAAAAGGTTTGTTTTTTGTTCGATCAATTTAAAAGATTTAAAGGCCGCTGTCACAACTTAAGCTTGGGCTCTTATAAACCTCGGTTGCTGGCAAATAATTCTAACTGCAGCTCCTTGGCTATTCAAATTATTCATTGCCGTTGTTGCACAATATGTCGTCAATTGGCAGCTGAAGTTTCTGAACATGGTCGAGGGATGAACGAGAATTCTTTTCTTGACTGCGGCTCTTTTGTCGTTTATTCTGTATATATTTTTCGATGTTTGTTGAAGCTTTTGTTGTTTGTTTTGTTGCGTAGTAAACATTACACTAGAAACAATAAATGAATCTTTCGAAATGTTTGATTTCCACAGAGTTCTTCTTATTGGAAATTAATAATATGTGTTTGTTCACAACACAATTCCTGTTCTTAGCTTTGATTTGTACGCCTTTCAAAATGGCGTCAGTTTATTTTTATAATCTGTTTTATATATATGTATGTATGATTTTAATTATACAGTGTATGATATCACTTGCCGTATAATTTTTAATATTTGGTCTCTTTTAATTTAATCAATCAACGATTATCGTCTTGCTTGTGCTTTCGGTATAAAAATCGAAAACACTTTTTACCACTTTCTTTCAAACACTTTGTGTTTTATAAATGTTCTACAAAATCCATACCATACATAATTGCAAATAGTCGTAATAAAGACATTCTCACTAATTTATTCATATACTTATTATATAAAAAATTTTTGATTTAAATAGAAAAAAACAAAATTTTTTCTATCAAGCAGATTTTTTATGTGATGGTAATTATCCTGTGTATTTTTTTATAAATATTTTACTTCTGGTAGTTGGCGTAAACTTTGATATTTTTTCTTTTTTAGCGGAATAGAAAACTTGCTGTCGAAATTTATTGATTGTATAAATTTTCTGCTTAATTCGTTACCACAAAGAAATAATCGAACTGGAATGACTCATATTGGTATCTGAAGAAAGTAACCAGCAGTGAACGAGTATCTTGCAGCGTTGTAGTTTTAGTATTATAGTACGAAAATTTAAGCAGCTGCTTTCCGTTATTTTTTAAAATTGAACATGATATCCAGGGCCGTTTTCTCTTTAATGAAATTTATTTTGAACATCTTCATTCTGAAAGATTTTAAAAACTTGAACTCAAATCTTCTTTTCACTGCTAGATGTCACCAAAATTAGATAAGAATTTTTAAGACTCTACTGTGTTGTATCATGCAATAAAAATCATTTTAAAAAATTTTTCTTGGGCAAGTTGACTGAAATTGTTTCTTGTAGTATATTCAAAATTGATTTTGTGCAAATTATTTTTTTCAAGTATGTATTTTATTACTGAAACTTTGATGAACATTTAAGAAACGAAGACAAAAATGGTAGGTATATTGTTTTTTTTTTTCTATTATAAACTTTGTTTTAGCAGAAATTGTATATGAAAACTTTATTCTAAGTGTATTTCAACAATGTTTAATTCATTATAAATACTGGTGTTATTTACGCGAACAAATGGATGGTTGCTGTAGTTATGCGGCTACCTGGTATCGAGGTAACTTGTCAGCAACAATTTAATTTTTATGAACACATTTTTTATAACTTATGAACTATTTCCGTTTACTACTTACAAGCCCACAAAGATACAGAAATTAAAGACGTACATAGAAATATTCATTTGTATGTAAATAAGATAAACAAGAAATTTAACCTCGAGTTCTTCAATAATTAACAATAATAAACTTCCACAATTTAATTGTTTATTTTAAGTAAATAAAATTTAATTGCCAAAAACAAAACACCCAGAATAAGTCAATACACTAGTATTTCAGAAAAATTCCCATTTGTTTGTGTTATTTAATTTATTTTTAATCTTTTGTACTTCACACGAAAGACAAATAGTCACCTGAAAATCGAAAGGTTAAATTTGTTCGATTACCGATTTGTATATATTAGAAGATTTCAACTGGAAGTATTGTTGAAATCGCATTTGGAAAATTCATGTACACGTGTGTAAAAGGAAATACTTGAAGGTAAAGCATTATACAATTGAAACAAGCGAGCGAGTATTTTTCTCAATCGTATTTCATGTATCTAAATCATTGTTCAATTGATATTTATAGCAGCGTGGTGGATATTGAGTGCAAGCAAGTATAAACAAAATTAAGCATTTTTAAACAATAAGAAAAAGTTCGTTATTGGCAGCTACTTATTATTTTCTTTCTTATTTTCAAAGAGAACAAAATTAAAAGAGTAGTCTTGGCAGAGCTGCTGCTGCTGCTGACGCCCGTCCCATAACTTGCAGCCATTGACAAAAGAAGCCTCTAAAGCAGCTCAATTTGAACTGGCAAAAGAGCAAGCCAGCCAAACAATTGTTATTATGTGTAGCGGATATTGTAATGCAGCCAGATTAACACCTTGTTACGTTTTGATACTTACATACGTACATACATACAATGTATGGATTTGTACACTTACATTTTTCACTTCAGCATTTTGTTTGTTCTAGGAATATTCTTAATGACTTCAATTGCATCATTTTGTTTATATTAAGAGATTTCCAGCGAAAATGCGATTTGTTAATTTGTTACACATACACACACACCCACACACACATACATTATACACACATAAGTATGTGTGTGTGCACAAATGTTTATACTTACTAGTACGTTTTTATAGATCAATTAACAAAGGATTTATTTATAAATAACGAAAGGGCATTCATATTTTTAGACGTTTGTTTGTTTCTTTTGGTATTGATAGTATTTTGTGTGCCTGTGTGTGTGTGTTTTTTTTTTCGTTTGTTAAAGGAATAATAAATTAAGGAATCCAAGGAATAAAAATATAATTTTAAAGATAAAAATTCCATAAGTTTTACTCTGGCTCAGGAACTAATTCGGATGCCCAGACATCTTGTGGCCAACCAGTACGACCTTTACTGTGACGATTAATGGACTAAAAAGAAAATTCAAAAAAATTATAAGTGATTAAAAAAACGTCACATATGTATGTATGTATGTAAACAAGGTAACCTGTCTAGAGCTGTGTCGTTCGTAAACAAATGATTTAAATTGAACAGATCTCATGATACAATTAACAAGGTAGCCTCGTCAGCTAAACCGTTAATCAACTGACTACTTTAGGTTGTCAAGAGATTGCAGAGATGAAAGGCAGCCAAAACGAGATAGCTAATCCGCGTAAGCTCAGTGCATCTCTCTTCTGTAAATGTAGAAGTGGCGTCTTTTTGACAGTTTGCATAAGTTGTACAAAAACAAAATGCATGTTATTTTTATTGAAGTTGTTCTTATTGTAGCGAAAAGGCTACCTTGTTAGTTGTATCATGACAGATCAGTTCAATGAACGCAGTGATCCAGTCTTTTACAAGGCCGGATTTCGTGCAATAGTGTACGGTGCGCTTGATTTCAGATTTACTTTCGTTCTTTTCCTGTCATACTCTTTGGGTTAAGTTAATTTTTTGTAACCAATAAAAAGGTCAATATATGTAAGTGTCAGCTTGGTTCAAATATTGAACCATCAAAATTTTGTTTGATAAATGGTTTTTAATAATAATAATAAATAGCAAATAAAAGTTAAAGACTTACACCGTGAAACCGTGAAAGACGAAAGTTAATCGGTACACTCAAAAAAATATATGTAGGTTAAATTGAAGGGAATTAGTACTTATACACCTAGTATGAAAACGCCTTGATTGCGTTTAGTACTTTGTTGTTTTGGGTATTTTTTTGTTGTAAAGTCTAAGTAACAACATATCCTGTCAAAATTTCAGCTCTCTAGCTCTTATGTAACAAAAGTTAAAGCTAATTTTCACAGTTCCTTGCATGGAAGCACCCTTTAGTTCTAAATTTCTTGTTGTTTTGCGTATGTAATTATAGGTATATCCAATACAAATTTCAGCTTTCTAGCTCTTATGGTTCAAAAGTTACAGCTAATTTGTTTTAATTTGCACAGTTTCATGTAGTTATTCATTTTTTGTTGTTTTTGGTATCTGTTGTTGTAGCGGCCTGGTAACCACATGTACTGTGAAAATTTCAGCTCTCTAACTTTCACCGTTTGGGAGAATGAGGCCTGTGACGGACGGACGGACGGACGTAGAAGTCTCAGTAATAGGGTCACGTTTTTATTCTATGAGTACGGAACCCTAAAAATGACTGTGTAGTCCGCATGTGTTTGTGTTCGAACACATGTTTGAAAATCATTGCCCGAACACAATACAAAGCAATCATGTCTGAACACAAACTAACTCCCTCTCGCTCTCTGCCGACGTTATCTCTCATGTTCAGAAGTATACATAAATTTCTCTCAAGTCGACTTAAGCTCTTCTTCCACATTGACACAGATATGAATGTCCATACATGCATGCACATACATACATATGTATGTACATATTTATGTATGTAGTATATACGTCGTATATATGCCTCGTAAAATAAAGATCTAAAAAGCGAACTTTGCAATATCACTTTAATCAAGCTCTTGTGTTATTAAAAGCATTTTTGTTTCAATCAATAAAAGGGGTGGATTTTGTAAAGCACGATAAGATTTTTATTTTTCAATACAAGTGCATAAAAATATACAACCATTTAATTGGCCATGTGGTTTGCCCACAAAATATTCATCCATCGACACTTGCTAGTGATGTGAGGAATATTCTTTTATTCGCAAATGGTCGGGCATGTACATAACAGTATTCGTATATGAACTAGCCAAGTTAGGGTGAATATTTCTGGTATGTAAGTAAAAAGCAGTCATTGTAACCGCTTGATTATTTATGACTGTGGGGCCTAGACGGTAATAATTTACGTTTGTGATACCAAAGAGAAAATATTCAGATCAATTATGAATATTCTCCTGGAGTTTCCTAGAGAACCAAGAAAAAAAATGTATACGCGGCATAGTATCTTTTTAAAACCACATATTTTGCGTTTAGACAAGTTGTGTTCGTATTAGGTCGTTGCATTCCAATTCGCTTCAAAATTTTATGCGAGCGCAGGCCTGGACATCGGCGCACGGCGACGAGAAAGATGCCATTGTTGTTCGCGGTTGCCTAGTTCAGGACCTCATCATATATATATGTACATATGTATATACATTTCCTAAGAAGGATTTTTGTGTTTTCACTGTTGCCTGTTACGTTTTCTTTCGTGATCTTTATATTTTCTCGCGAAACAATGTTTTTTCTCTGAACGCTTGTAACAATACAGGAACATGACAAATAATGAAATTCTGTTTAAGAAAATTTTAAGCCATTTCTTTTTAAAACAACTTTTATCTGAAAATAACCTTTATTGGGTTTTGAAATTTTCCAAAGGCAACGCTGGTCACATGTCAATGGTAGAATAGTTTTTTCAAACATTATGAAGATCAACAGAAAATAATAACTCTGTTTCTTTACTTTTTGGGCAAAGTTCGGTAAAATGAGAGTAAACTATAATTTCTCTCCATAAGAAACAAAAATGCACAAAAGTACGGGAACGAATAAAAACAAATATTTTACCCCAAAAGAAAAGCTGTTCTGACAGCTAAATTTATTTAAAAAAATATTAATACATATATTTTATTTTATTTATGTTCAAAAAAGTTTTCTCAAAACAATTAAAAGGGTTGAAATGTATAAAACTTTTTACGAACACAGCAGAACTCATAAATTCATATACATATGTAAATGAATTCGTAAATATCACCAATTTTTCCAATTTCCAATTTTTCTTTTAATTTACCCAAAACATTTATTTCTTCTATGTTATTGTTTATTCTTTCAAACAGCTGACAGCTGAACTACTTGCCCAAACTAGCCCGAAGAAAAAGTACGGACTGTTTCGTGCAAGAAGAAGAAGCATAATGTTCTCTCACAAATACTCTCATTTGCCCAATTTTATAGTACGGGAACGCTTTGCGTAGAGTAAAGAAGCAGAGCTAATAATTGTAGATTTTTCGACCTTTTTAGTTTAATATGAAAATGCTAATGTTTTTTTCAAGCTTAAGGTCCAATTTTATAATTTATTTTAAAAATATTTCCAATATTTCGCTAACCTCTCTCTGCGTAGCATCATCAGGGATTGAGGTATGTTTATTTAAAGGGCCTTTACAGCAACACGAGAAAAGCTCTTCTTTGTTATTGTATTTTATACATACTCATGATGATGCTACCCAGAGATTAGCGAAATATTGGAAAACTTGTTTAAAATAAATTAAATAAAATTGGACGTCAAGCTTGAAAAAACATTCAGCATTTTCATATCAAATAAAAATTATTATATTTAAAATCTAATATTTTTCTGATATTTGCACGAGTATATTCGAATTCGTATTCACGATTACACATCATTGATACATACATACTATGCAAACATTCATTTATAGATTTTCTTTTATCAGTGAATGCTTTTTAACTCGGAACATTAAATTAAATCAATTACAAGATGTTTTCATTGTGCGTTTGAAACACTTGCCGAATTATAATAAATTTATACATATGCACTTGATATTTGCCAACAACAACTAGAATAAAATTATTGATAGTCAACGAACGAACGAACGAACGAACGCACCACCCTCCTTCTCATGTCATAACAATAATGCAATTGAGCTATTAAGACATTTAACACCAGTTACACTTTACATTCGCCCACTTTATTTACATGAGGCATTTTCTATTCCTTCTACCACCAACAAACAATTAATGTTTTTGAGGTTTAAACATACTTATCTACTTAAAAGACCAACCAACCAACCATACTTGTTAAGTGCCTGCGGCCGTATAACGTTCTCATACACACACACACACACACACATTTACATACTTTATAGATTCTTTTGTCGATCTCTGTGTACGATTGTGGTCTGGCCAAAACAAAAATAAATAAATAAAAATATAATTTACTTAAGTGTCATTTAATGAGCCATTTCACTTGCTTTCTTTTTTTCTTTTTTCTTTTTGTGTTTTTGGCTTGAATTTATGTTTATCTGTTTTCTGTCAAATTTTCATTTGTTTTCTCGCTGATGCTGTTTGTATGGAGACTATGTACGCGATTTGTTACATTTGTTTTCAGTGAGATTAAAATTAAAAATTGCATTTTCATATTTTACTTACATACCTTGTTGGTTTCATTTTTAATATATGATCTCTTTTCGTGGGAGTTTTTACGGTGTAGGGGTTTAAGGTCGGCTCGAAATCCATTTTTGGGATCCTGATCACCGTCTAAGACCTCGACTAGATATTTGATATATAATATGGCCAGTTTAAGAGTTTTTATCTAAAAAAAATATATATTGATTTTTGTATTAAGTTTATCAGGCTCAAATACTTTCTATATTACTTTTTGTGATTGACGTTAATTAAATATGACAAAGAAAACATCAAAGACATTTAACAGGGTGGACACAACTTAAGTTGTTTCGAAGCCGCCACACACTTTCTGGTCAGCACCCGTCCTTGAACTCAGGGGCTCATGTTTCTAAAGCGACCACCATGCCACTCAGCCATCCAAGTTGGCATATTTTCAGTCTAAATTTTTAATTATATTTGTATTATTTGTATTATTTAATTAATATCAATCACAAAAATAATATAGCAAGAACTTGAGCCTGATAAACTTAATACAAAAATAATTAAACAAGAAAAAGTACGAATAATAAAAACTTAATTCAAAATATATACGAATATTATCAAATTGTGTGCTTCAATTTAACACATTAAAATTAATCCATGTCTAAGAAAGTTGTTAAAAATATATGTATGTATACGTAAATAAAACAGTATTGAACTAATCCTCAATAAAAGTAAAATACAACTTGAAGCAAAAATGTCCTGAAAGACATAATTTTATTAAATCGAATTTTTTAATACTATAACACTGGTATTCATAAAAAATAAAACATTATTGAAATACATTTTAGAACAAATTTTTCATATCAAATTTGTTCTAAAATGTATTTGAGCAACATTTTATTTTTTATGAATACCGGTGTAAATCTTTAATTTGTCACAAAATTGTTATAAGTTGCACAATTTGATTTTTTCTACATTGAAAACGGCTTTTTTCTTTAATCTATGTCTACTTTGGCCCCTTTTTAATTTAGGATTTTTTTTATAGAAGTTTTATTCACAACTTAACGTGTGCACTTGACAAAACTTTGTTCAGACATACATTTGTACGTCAGGATCTATATGAGTTATTTTTTTTTTTTTTTGGTATATTCAAAAATGAAATTAATTATTTATTTGCTATAGCTCTGCAGAAATTATTGGAGTACATGATTCGTTTTCAAGTAAAAAGGGATGGTCCGATGTAATGCAAACATGGACCATGATGAATAGGCAAAATTATTTGGCAGTACTCGCAACACATGATTACCATATGGTAATCCATGGAGTAGTGACATGAAGTTTCAAGACTAATACGGTGTTAATAATGTGCGGAGTAATTTTTGGATTACTCTGACGTAGTGTTTTTTTTTTTTTTTTTTTTTTTTGATTAAATGATCTTTTCCCGGGACATTGTAATATAAAATGGAGCATATTTTTCCCATATTTTTTTAGATTACTTTTGGACTAGTCCTGGTCCCTTGTGTAGTTTACACTTTACACGGGTGTCAGGAGTAGTCTTGGTTTCTACAGGGAAGAGCCAATCGATGTCTATTATTTTAGGTCTAAAAATAGACCTTATCAGTGGCCGCCGACATTTCGTTGATGCTAATCAACTCATCAGTAGACTTGAAAAATCTTAAGGGAATGTTTGAAACCCAACTACTTATTCCAAAATTCCCATGAACAAAATGAGAATCAGAATCTTTTACGCGAATTTTCATTATTTTTCTCAAAATAACGGAGCACCAAGTAAACATTTGAACATATTTTTAAAAGTTTTCAAGCCTACTGACAAGTTTGGTGGCACCAATTAAGAAGCAGTAGTTTTCTATTTTCGAATTACCGAATCGAACTATTTTAACCAGTTGCTTTCCAAGTTCAGCCTGTGCTTATTGCCTCGAATTGATCGAGAATTTGTAATAGACTGGAGGAAATGCAACTACTTTTTCTGTAGCCTTTTACAAGCCCGGGTACAGTTCGAGAACCGGAATAAGCACGAATGTAAGTATTGTATCAATTGATGATACAAGGTGTTTATTACAATTTTTACTTTACCTTTGAAAGTTTGGTATCCGCTGGAACATTTGGAATTTTTTCGCGCAAACAAGAAAATGCATTATTTATACTTTGCGTCCGCCGCCGCTCCTTTTTATTTGCCGTATTGCGTTTCTTTATCACACGAACTGGAGCAACAGGAATCGTTTTTGGTGAGACGTTGTTGGCAAACAAACTGTCATGAAATTGACTTTCCACATCTTAAAATAACAAAAAAAAAAATCAGATAACATTTAAATAATAACACCGGTATTCATAAAAAATAAAGTGTTGCTCAAATACATTTTAGAACAAATTTGATATGAAAAATTTGTTCTAAAATGTATTTTAACAATGTTTTATTTTTTATGAATACCGGTGTAAATAATTAATTAATTTTAATTATTTATTATTTTATAGTCGAACAATATTATTTACAATTGTTAATAATTTAATAGCGCTTGAGTTCGATTTTACTTCCTCAAAATTGGGAAATTTTTTTGTGATAAAACTGAAGTGGCCAACAGTTTTTTAAAGATGAAAAAAAAAATTAAAGTTAAAGACTTAATGGCTGGAGAATATGCCATGGCTGTTTCACGTCCGCCACGAGACGCTCATCAGCACCCAAATTGCTTCGAACCCAGGCCGTGACTAAAATATGTATACTGTTTTTAAGCAGCAGCGTATATGCATATATGCACCTGAGCTCTTCATTACTGACTGTCTATATTTAACATTTTATTCTATACAAGAGACCTGTTCGATTATTTTTAGTAGACTTTAAGGCACTTTTTGAATTTTTTTGTTACTTGTATTAGGTCCGGAGATATAGAATTAGGAACTTATCCCTTTTTACCCGTTAAATGTCCAAATTAAAAAAAAGTGACAAAGTTATATCGAGCATTTTTCAATGGGTATTGAATTCAGTTTATAGTTTTTTCCTGTTTATATCCTTTACATAGATATATGCAATTCAAAAAAGTACCAAAATTCACTTTTTTACCCGTTTTATCTCAAAATATCAATGCAAAATGCTCAATGGCTTTTAAGACTGAGAAAAAAGTACTGGAATTTTATTTATTTGATAACTAATTCGGAAGGTGTAATAAGCATGATTATGACATCACTAAGTGGCAGATTAAAAATGTGACCACAGCCTACTATTTAATTTTAGTCGCTGGGAGAAAAAGTACACATACAATACGCCTCGGTATGAAATCGCAACTATACTTAAAATTTGTGCAAACAAACACTACCGAAATCAAGCCCAAAGCCTGAAGTTATGACATTAAAAAGTTCTCAATTATATCACGATATCGCTCCTCATTGACCGTTACCGTTGCACGCTTTTCAGTTTTAAAGCATCCCATCATTCCTGCCGACCAAATTGGCGGTATGAGTTGAAAAATATCAATTAGTCAACGAGTTATAGCTAAAATAAAACATATATAAATAATATGCTGAAAATCGACATTTGACTGCAAAGTTCGAAGGTTTATTAAAAAAAAAAAAATCCGAACTAACATAAACATTGGAGCGCACAACAAGCCTATATTGGCTTAGGTGGAAGTCGTAAGACATGGGCAGACGAACCCCTCCATTCAACCTAACCTAACCTAACCTTCTAAGTCTTCTAATTTAGCCTCGATTTTCACTCCTCACTCTCAGAATCGACCTACATAACTTTTGCTAACTTGAATTTGTCCCACAGTGTTATTCTACTTCTATTTACACTACCATATAAGAAGCTGTATGCAAAAATTTACTGCTTATAATGCTGCTTTATAATAAATTTATTTCTCATTTAAGCATTTTTCAAAATAAAATAAAAATTAATTTAGTTCGCAAAAATTAATTCGGGGAAATAAATCATGACTGGAATTTGGGGATTTGATTCATATGAACTAACAATCCCCTAAAAACAAAAGTAAATGACGTCCCAAAAAAGGTGAACGAAGTGCCCAAATATCGTTGTTGCTTTTTCCGTACAAGGGTTTGGGGAGGTTTGGAGGTCTCAGGTCTGATACCTGCCAAAGGCTTGGGGTGTTTCTGCAGACAAGAGAAAAAAAGCCTCGCAGTTTTGTCTACTATATCAGTAGACATTTTGCCGTCACTCACTGTGTAATTTAGAAAGAAAAAAAAAACAAACAAACAAAATTTTATTTACCTTCCAAATCTGAAGATGAAGCTGGACAATAACTTGGCGATCGGTAATAATTATTGCTACTAATATTGGCTGTTAGAGTGCAAGATGTGGTTATTGATTGACAGCAATCTTGTGGTTGTGGCTGCTGCCGTTGCTGCTGCAAGTGATTTTTTGTTTCGGCACAATAGCCAGAAGTATTCCAGGAATCTGGATTTTCAAAAACAAAACAAGTCTGGGTAGGTATAATCCAAAAGAATATTATATATACATATCTAATATATATGTATGTACATACATATGTATATATGTAGATATACTTATTTCTACATAAAGAATTCAACAACAAGACACATACGCTCAATTGTATTCATTTCCATTAAACGATAATTATTGTTATAATAAATATCATTTTGATAAAACGGTGAGTTTTCGCGACATAACGACTGTGTTTCGTATTTCGACATATTTAATTTATTTTAGTAAATTTCAACCGCTTGAAAACAAAATCTTTCTACTTTTCATAACAATTTTTTTTTTTTTTTCACTTTTAGAAATTTCGCTTTTCTTACATTCTATATGATGCAAAGTTTCAATAATACTGAAGTAAAAATATTGAAAATCATTTTATTATAAATAAGCAGTTAGGTACATATGTATGTATGTATGTAGTAATTGATGCTTGAAGAGTTTCATTGCCATACAAATAAGCAAAGCACTGTTCTGTTGCTGTACAACGCACACGCATTTTTAAACACACCCCCTTTTAACAGCCAATTGAGCACACAAATATGGCCGGCTTCTTTCTCATTGGTTGAAAAAGCACAGGCACAATTACACTTAGAAAAATCTGACGCAATTTAAATGGCTATATTTTGACTATCAAAAATTTTTCATTTTATCAGATGAAATCTGTTTTATATATAAATTCAAATAAATGGAAATGCAAATCTTTTCGGCGGATATGCATGTAACGTTTTAATTTCCTGAGGGGTTATAGGTATTTGATACATATTTATTCGATACATACATACATACATGTGTATGTATTTCGCAGCGCTGTACTCTTATGTTTCTCAAATGTCGCTTATAATACAATTTGAAACAATGTTCACTCATATTCATATCAATAAGATCTATTTTTAGACCTAAAATAATACATTTCAAAGCAAATAAATAATTAAGTGCATTTTTGAATATTTTGAAAAAGTTAATACAATCAAATTTGTATTGAAACCACATACAAACTGTGTTTTCAATATAGGTAGAACAATTTCTTTGAAAAAAAAAAATTAAAATTAGCAATTTAGGATGGTTTTTTGATAAATTGAAAGTTATAACATTAAAGAATTCATATAAGATTTGATGAAAACATGTCTTCCAAGACATTTTGGCTTTATAGGACTTTTATTAAGGATTGCTTCAATTCTGTTTTGTTTGTATAATTTTAAGAGCTTTTGTCAGTGACATGAATATGAAATTCTGTTATTCACATGAATATGAAATATTGTTATAACATTATATATATTTCTAAGCCAGAAAAGTTAAGTGTTTTAACCTTTTCGTGAAATTTCGTGAACTGCCACAAAATAGTAATCAGGCACGAAGTTTTATTTTTAGATCACGCTCATGCGTGAGTTTTCTAAAATTTCATCACGATTCCGCGTGAATCAAGCGTGACACGTCATTTTCACGACAACCTTAAATTTAAAAAAAAAGTTTATAAAAAATTATTTACGAATAATACCTAATTTTTTGCCAATATATGTATGTATACTTACTTATTTCAAATATGCGACACACCAAAGTAACCAATGCTTTAGCAACAGAATACTGATTTGTCCAGGTGCACATCAAGCATCAGTGTGGTCTCCTCTGCTTTTAATTGTAGCCCATATAGATGTAGCAAAGAATAAGATAATGTCTGGGATCTTGAAGTGAAGATGATGGACCTAAACCAAACTGACGACTCATACTTTCTTGGGCAGGCAATCCAAACTGTCGGCAATACAGGAACCCTCATTGCAGGTTAGTTGAGGAATATGTATTAGCAAGTGCTTTAAGTTCTTCTGTTATCTGCGACAATTACTGGTGAATTTTTTTTTTAGTATAATTGGAGAAGAATTCTGTGGCCGATTCGCTGCGTAAGCGGTTGAACAGTATAGCAAAAAAAGTGTTAGATTGGAACCCTCGAGCTAAGCGAGAACAACGACGGAGATGATAGTGTGAAACTGCATTACTTCACCTTCACATACGTACATATGTATGCTGAAACCGACTAACTCAGCTTGCATTCGACACAGTGTACTGGAATAATCTTACTACAACAACACTATGCTGCTCACAGGAATAATTATGTATAATTAAAAACTTTATATTGTTTTCAAACGTATGATGTGGTGTTGTAGATGACGACACTTGAAATAAGTGCAAATGACAAAATATTCAATACTTCTCTTTCACTATTCGACGAGAAAAAATCTACTATATACTGCATTTTATTTTTTTTACAAGTGCATTATTGTATTTATAAATATATTTATTTCTTTAAATAGCATAATTCATATGTAGTTATAATTGTTTGATCAAGAAAATGGTAATGTTTTGGACAAACTTCATATCTGTATCAAATAAAAACAAAGATTTTTTACAAATGCTCATTTGATTGCAATTAAATCATGAAAACCATTATTGATGCAAGTTAAACTGCAAGAAAATATACAAAAACTAAATATGAACACGCCAACATCAACAATGAGGCTTTGTATTATGGAAAATAAATGTAAAATGTTTTTCGTCTGTGACGGCAATCTAATATTACACAAAGTTATTACCATGTTTATAACTGGATTTAAAGGTTGTTGTTCTCGGAAAAACAACAAATCTATAACAACACATAGACCGGCGGGTATAAAGATGCTTAAACTAGTTGTTGTTGTTGTTGTTGTTGTTGTATTTGTTGTTGATTCTGCAAAAACGAAAGTAAAAATGCAAGAGATAAGAGCAGAAATTATGAGATGTAAACGAGCCCTGAGTATAAAATGGCGTTTTTGTTGAGTTGAAGATGTATCTGTATTAAACGAGTTGAATAAATTGTCAAAATCAAGTGGTACTTCGTTTTGTTGTAGTTGTTGGGGAGCAATATCTGGCTCAACTTCTGGATCGGAGTATTTAGCACTATCGTAATCAATTGGTCCTAAAAATAGAAAGAAAAAAAAAAACATAAATATATATTTTTTTATTTGCTTTATTGTATATGTCTTTATTCTATTTGCTGCCACCTTTTTCCTTTTTAATTGTAGATTTCTTAAATTTCGAGCTTGAGGTCCTTGTTTGTTATTTTCATTTTCCTTTGGAAAACTTCTTCAGAAAATAATGGTTTTCTTTTTTATTTAGAAAAATTTTTGACAACACTTCCCACAACAGTTAAAAACCATAATCGCAATATGAAAAATACCACATTAAATTAACAACTGGTGTAAATCATAATCGGTGCCTTAGTGTCTAAAATAAATTACACCGAGCAATATTGAAAAATGTTGTTACTCCCTTTGGAAAAAATTGTTAGCATTTTGTGCAAGCACAACATTTTTATCAATACACCTTCTTGCGTGCCATAAAATTAATGGCTTTAAGATTACAAATAATGAAATTAGTTGAAGAAATCTCGGAAGAAAAATGTAAAAAAAATAGTTTTTAATTAAAAATGTGCTAATCGACTTCGAGCTACGATTAAATGATTAATTAATCGGAATAAAAACTGCAATCACTATTTTGTATCTGAAAAAAAAAAACGAGTTAACATTGCAAAGTGAGGTTAGGTATATGATTAAACTGTGTATGGTATATTTTCATGTGAACTGTGGTTTAGTTACTGCCTTTTAATTCATACAGTTGGTGTTATACTGCTTCACTTATATATTTGGAAAGTGAAGTTTATATATTATATATTTGGAAAGTGAAGTTTAAAAAAATTATGTACTTTGGTTAATTACATCATAATAAATCAAAAACTCGACTTAGTATTTTTTATCACTCATGTCATTTTGGATTTTAGGTGACGATAAACAAACAAATATGATGTATTTTATAATTTTTTGGCAAAGAAAAATGTAATAATGAATAATTTTTTTTTATTTTTAAAAGTACAACTTAAGATCTTGTAGTAGTAAAACTCCACAGAATAATAATCTGTTTAGATAGATACATATTTTTAATCGAGCCAATATTCTGTTTATTCACAAAATTATTTTTCTGTTCACACATAATATGTAATCAGCGTAACAAGCATTGGCCGTTGTCAAAAAATAACCCTGATTACATTTAGTTGCCAAAATTGCAGTCTTCATATAAAAAAGAAAATAAAAAGAACTTGCAAATTCCCACAGCTTCAGATGCCATCGCAATACATTTTTCCTCCCTAAAGTATGCTAACATATACAAAAGCTGACTTTTTACGGTCTTGCATATCAATTTTACTCAATATATACATATTTGAAACAATTTTGTGCTATTGAACAAAAACTTATTGACTTTTTCTATGAAATGTTGAGCTCAATAAAGACACTTTCTGCCACAAAAAAGTCTATCTGAACACGGTAAAACCAAAGTTAGTCGGTAAATAACAACAATGGCAACGCTGGTTATGTTCTTGTCTGGAAACGTTCTGGTCCTTTTTGAAATCGATGGCAATTGAGCCATTTTAATAGTTCGTTTATCTCAGTACATTAGTTTTTCTTATAAACATTTTATGTACATGCCCAATTTGCAAAAATTAGTCTGCCCCATATACATTAATTCGTACGCACATATGTACATATATATTTATAAGCACTGCACTGACAGGCAATTACTTACCAAACCATTGCATATGGCCACAGTTTTCAGGAGCAGTTTCATTAGTTGTAGCAGTTGAGGCGTTCGTGGAGGCGCTACGTCCATTTAGCCTCTCTAGACGAGTTTTAGCATTTTCTAATATTTTACGTCTACGTGCTTCACGCCTGAGATTTACTTTATCACGCGCCTTTAAGTCATCTTGATTTACTTCGGTTTCCTCATTATTAACAGATTGCAGACTCTCCATTTATTTCTTTATGCAACAAAATGTTTATAATTAATATAGAATAGTTTAATATTTCTAACTTTCTACTAAACGTAACATAAAGAAGTCATATAAAAATCCAAAGAAAAATATGAATTGAAAAGTTCTTCGTCAACTCCGAATTTATACGAAATTAGAATACTACAGGGTGCCTTGAAAAATTGCTTAGAAATAAGCTTTTAATATCACAGAATTTCTAGAATAAATGTATCTATTTAAATATTTTTCAAACAATTTTGTTAATTTTTTTATGTTTTCATTAATTTTTTTCAAAGAAAATCTATAATTAGCATTAAATTTACCATACAATATTTAATAGTTATCGTGCACTGTTGTTTCATCTCATCATGTTTCAAGTAAACTACATTTATTGGTTTGACAGCATTACTCGACAACTTTTAAGCGATACAAATTTGTGGCAAAGTTTTGTCAAACAAAAGCCGAAGAGTTTTTAATTATTGCTTTAAAAAAATAAGAACAGTAAAAATAATGACTGTAACCGAAAGTATTGCGAAAGATACGGATATGGAGGTGGATCCTTCGGACGAAAACTCGAATGCGGATGGAAAAAAGGATCAAGATGTGGTGCATATTTTGGAAATCCGTGAACACATTAGGAAAATAGATAAAGCCGTGATAAGCAACGAATATCGGTAAGGCGTACAAATTTAAGCATAAAATGTGTGTGACTATTGTAAATATTTTTTATTAAAAAATTTTCAGCTTTATTGCTCGTGTTTTGAGAACTTTGCCAAGTACTAGACGTAAACTCAATGGTGCTGTCTTACGCTATTTGGCCACAATTGTTTACCCAGCTGGCTCCGACCGTGAAGCTGCTTTAGCATTTACGCCTACAGTTGCCGCTGGCACACCGGAGCCAAAAGTACCAAAGGTACGGCCTGCCACCACTGCTCCCATAATTGAAATAGATGCCTACTTCCATTTATTGCTGCTGGTCAAATTAATCGATGACAATGATCTAGCAAAGGCTTCATCTTGCTCCGACGCGCTGCTGGCTAAGACTCAAGGACAAAATCGTCGCAGCTTGGATTTGATATTAGCTAAATTTTATTTCTATCACTCCAGAGTTGCTGAGCTAACTAAAAACCTGGAAGCTATACGGCCTTTTCTGCATGCCCGTTTGCGCACGGCTACGCTGCGTAATGATTTTGAGGGTCAAGCTGTTTTATTGAATTGCCTTTTACGCAATTATCTTCATTACTCTTTATACGATCAGGCAGATAAATTGGTAAAAAAATCAGTTTTCCCCGAATCGGCCAGTAACAATGAATGGGCACGTTTCTTGTATTATTTGGGACGTATTAAGGCCGCAAAGCTAGAGTACAGTGACGCTCATAAGCATTTAGTGCAGGCTCTACGTAAAGCACCACAAAGTGCAGCCGTTGGTTTTCGCCAAACCGTCCAGAAACTTATCATTGTTGTGGAACTTTTGTTGGGTAACATACCAGAGAGGCAGGTTTTCCGGCAAGCTGCTTTAAGAAAATCTCTTGCTCCCTATTTCCAATTGACTCAAGCTGTACGCCTGGGAAACTTGAAGAGATTTGGTGAAGTAGTTGAGAATTTTGGACCAAAATTCCAACAAGATCATACTTACACACTAATCATACGTTTGCGCCACAATGTCATCAAAACCGCAATACGCTCAATTGGACTCTCTTATTCTCGCATTTCTCCCATAGACATTGCAAAACGTTTAATGCTGGACTCACCCGAAGATGCTGAATTCATTGTTGCCAAGGCCATACGCGACGGCGTTATCGAGGCCACCTTAGATCCAGCTAACAATTACATGCGTAGCAAAGAAAGCACTGACATTTATAGCACTCGCGAACCTCAATTAGCTTTCCATGAACGTATTTCGTTCTGTCTCAATTTGCACAACCAGAGTGTTAAGGCCATGCGCTATCCACCCAAATCATATGGCAAAGACTTGGAGAGTGCTGAAGAGCGTAGAGAACGTGAGCAACAAGATTTGGAATTGGCTAAGGAAATGGCAGAGGATGAAGATGATGGCTTCTAAATTGCCAGCAAACTTAAATAATATTACATACATCTGCTTGTAAGCTGAGCTTTATGATATATTTTTACTTTTATCTTAAATTATCAAACGAAAATAAAGAAAGTTTCATAAATCTTGTGGGAGCAATTCCCTAAGAATATTCTTAATTAAGCTGTATTATTTTTTTTTTTTTTTTGCAGAACTAAGAATTAAATAAATTAAATGGCTCCCCATAAAACTATGGCTTTTCACAATACAAGTGGGTTTTTTGGTTTACGACTTTTTCTTTTTGCAATTATTTTCACAATTTAAAACTTAATGACTGCTGGCAACCAAGTCACTTAAATACTATGATTTATTAAAGATGTAACTCATAGCATAAAATAAACAAAATTCAAAATATATGAAACCAGAATTCGAATCGAACGAAAAAAAGATACTACTTAAACGAAATATGGCCGTCAAAAAAAACATCGGTCTTTAAAAAATACGTCACCGTGCCAAAACGTGTCAGCATGCCAACGCCTCGTACATCTAAATTAGCGCAATCCACACAAGGAACAAATTCCTGAAATGAAAAACAAAAAGCGTATTTTACACTTGCAAGTTTTGGGAGACAGGACCTTGATATTTATTGATCACTAACAAAATGCTTAACTTACATGCAAAACCGCAGCTCCAATGCAACTTGAAGCCAGGCCAACGCCATTGTTACTTATATCGTAGCTGATGTTGTCTCTTAATTTTTAGGTTAAGATTTATTTATTTCGAATAATAAAAAATTAATTAATTTTATGTAAATTATATGTTACACTTAATTTTTTAGGTTAAGATTTATTTATTTCGAATAATAAAAAATTAATTCGTTTTCGTTGTAATTTTATATAAATTATATGTTCCACTTAATTTTTTAGGTTAAGATTTATTTTCCACTTAAAAAAAGAAAAATAGAAACACTTACCACGCCCTCGTCTATCATTTCCAATTCATTGAAACCAATTCCCTCCTGTCCCAAACGAATAACCGCCACCGAACGATATTATTGGTCAATGTTATTAAAAACCTTGCCTTTGCCCAGTTTACCCGTGATGTTACATCTTAAACAAATAAATTATTACATGATTTTTCTTTAGGTTATTGCTTAATATGACTAGATTAGTGATGGACTAATTCGGAGACTTTGCCTTGCACGCGATCATCAAACTTGTGGTTAATTTGGGATCTTTATCACCTTCCGCTTCAAAAACGCCCATGACAAGTCCTTTCTAGGATTTTATCAATGTAAATGACAAAAAATATTAGTAATGATTTGAGGTCACTATTATCAGCTTTATTTTTTTGGCGTTATATTCAATATTTTGGTACCTCTGTGTTTATTTATTTATTTACCTTCGTCTAAAAATTTTCCTGATAAAAGGGTCGCTAAGCTCAACAAATCATTACTAATATTAAAACAACAAGGCGAAATGTTCATTTAAAACAATTTAAATAACAAAAATAAGTGGCTGATGGCCACTGTTGCTAAATAGTACTCTTTCTCTAAAATTTAGTCTTAAAATTGTATTCCTTAAGATTAAATAAATATAATAATAATAAAAACAAATTTCATTCGTATGGGGTTCGTGGTTTTTTTTCTGATGACTTCTGTAAATTAAATAGGCAAAAATGTATTTTAAATAAAATTATTCAAGCTGTATATTTTGATATTTTTATTTAAATAAGATCTTGAAATGCATTTACACATTTGTATTTGATGTGGGCGAGGGATGATCTCTTACAATGTCTCAATTGCTTTCTTTATCGGTGACAGCAGCTTTTGGCAACAGTTTAGGCCCGTACAACAGGACATATGCACAATGCCAATCGCCGCCACCCGACAAACGTAGAATTTCATCGCTGGTAACTGACGTTACCACTGAATCATCAAATTTAAACCATATATCATCACTTTGTTTTACCCAAGCCACATAATGGCCCGATGTGCTTGAACGTCCTTTATGTGTCAGAACAGCCTGGAGTGTATAATAACCGGAATTATTACTACCTAAATCATCTTCAAAACAGAACGGCTCATATTCAACTTTAGCTTTTGAGTCACCATCTTTATCTTTTGCTTCTTCCAGAGGTGTTTCTATTTGACTTTCCAACTTTTTATCTTCCAGTTCTTTAAATTTTGCACGCATGGGGCACAACTTGTTTTGCAGTTCCGTTGTACACAGATCGTACGCATCAAAGTCCAGTGGAAATTTTATGTCTTTTAAAACTTTTGCATTGATGCCTTCTTTACCTTTATATTGAAAACGTACAAATTGTATGGTCAAGTAAGCGGGCAAACGATTTATTAAATACTGAAGAAAAAAAATCAAGAAAAATATTTTTGTGTGCTTCTCTTTTCAGACACTAAAAAATGTACATTCTTACCGATCTGGTGTAGTTGGCATCCCTGCCTAAACTTTCGGAACGTTTCAAAAGAGTTTCATTCAGTTTTGACTTTAAGCCACTGTGCATGTATTTCACTTCAGGCGAAATAAAACAACTTAATTGCAAAAAGTTTTCTTTGCTGATTGTGCTGTCCTCATCAGGAGCTTCGCTGCAGCACATTTTCACTTCGAATGTGCCTCCGAAAAATTGTTCAATAAATGAACTAAACAAATTATTTCAAATATTGAAAACATATTGAAAACCCACAAAAAAAAAACCACGCCGGGCACAAAACTTACTTGTATTTTTTTACTTTTCCCTCAGCGCTCTCATCAACACTTGTTGCTGGCAACTTTTGCTGCAGCATTTTAAGTAATTCAGACCAACATTCGTTGGCGTCCTGCTGCCGGTATGTGCCGTTTTCACCCGTTTGCGAAAATTGTGGAAAGGCACGATGTAAAGTTCCCAAAAGAACAAATGGTGTTACGGTAGAACCAGTTTTTTCCATTTGCTTGAATAGAAATTTCATGGCCGTTGTTATGGCCGATGGCATTGATTCATTGTCTGTGCTATCACCACGAAAGCCTTCCAAGGCTTCGCGCAATTCTGGCACGGCGCGTAAGCACTGCAGTGTGGCATTCATATAGCAAGTATTGCCCAAATTTGTGAGCCCAGCAGGAACTTCCATCTTAATAAATAAAAATTGAGTATATGTCTTCTTGGTTCATTCAAATTTTTATATACTTACAGCTGAAGCCATTTCTACATCATTCATATCTTCAATGAATTTCACAGGTTCAACAGGTTTTTCTGGTACCTGTTCCTTGGTACCTAACAGCAGTATCGTTGTCCCCTGAACGTAAGAAAATGTATATAAGTAATGCAATGGGTCCAGGGTCACTGTCCTTACCTCTTTCAATTGCAAATTCCATTCATCATCTTTTAAAATTCCACCTTTGCACATAACTTTTTGCCTCTCGGGTTGTACTCCCGTAAGAGCAAATAATTGAGCTTTAAAAAGTATGGGTTCTTCATCCGTATTTACTTCAATATCGGGAAATAACTCGCGACCCCACTTTACTTTCACTACCCAGAAAAAAAACCACATTTTAGACATTGTCCACTTTGTGTTACCCCACATTTTCTTACCTTTATATTGTGGCATATTTTTTGTTTACTTAAAAAAATTATTTAACTACGATTTGTAACTAAATGTATGTATATAAAAAAGAAATCCAGTCTACTTCCTTGTTTTCTTTTTGTTAAAAATTAACTTATGTCTTGTCAATCGGCAAAATTGAATTTTTTAAAAGTCATTTATGTTGGCATTTGCTGTAATGAAACAATGCCCGAATTCTTAATTATGGAACAAATGAAAACGAAACATTTCATAGGGTGGCTCAAACAAATTAAGTACTGATAACAACTACTACTACAGAATAACATAATATTAGAGACTACCTATAAAGTAATATTATGACTTTAGCTGGGGAACAACTGGGGAAGCTTTGACAGAAATAAGTTTTATAAGGCTGTGGCGGGGTTGTAGACCTCCCAAAACTGAATTCAAAATGTAATTTAACATAAATGTATTAATCTGTGGGATGTTTACAGTTTTTTAATAACACGATGGTAAAATTACAGAATTTCCTAAAATATATGAAAATAGGGCTGCCAGAGGAAAGTTTTTGCACAGCACGTCTCTTTGCATTATAAACGAGCTTAAACATCCAAAATCATGTTAATTTTCAATTTATTTATTTATTTCAGTAAAGTAATATATGAAGCCATATATGGCCAATAAAAACTATATATTACCAGCTCAGACAATTATGCATAAGTAAGCAAAACGTGTTCCCGTGCCGACGGGTACATTAAAAGCATTACAATGTTCAGCATTTTACTAAATATGAAAATTTTTCTTTTTGATTTGATGTCTGTTGAAAAACTTTTATATAAATTGCACATATATTTATACATTTCTGTAATTGCATTAACAATAGAATAATTCAAACTACTTAACACGTTTAAATTAAAGTAAAAATAAAAAAAAATATCTGACCTTAATTCATAAACTGACATAATTCAGAATTTCTCAAAATAATTTAGTTTACCATACATCAGCCTGCAAATCAAATTCTTACAACAACGGAAATTTCGTTTGCATTACTGGCTTTTTCAAGAGGGAAAATACCGTTAAGTGGATATAACTGTGCTTTTACAGAGCTACAACTAAATTTTCAAGCAAAGTTTCTTATCCATCATGAATATTTTATTTTAAAGATGTGACGGTTTATGATTTAGCTTGCGATATGTATGTGGTTAACGAGCTTAAGTGCATTTGAATACACTTTCATACAACGCTTATCAATTATTGAATAAATAAGAACACAACAACTCTGGCTGTTATCAAACCAAAACAACGGCAGCAAATCAGCACACATAAAAATTCTTCTGGCTGGAATTTGTTTGGAAACATTTCTAAAGTTAAACAATTATTAAACAAAGTGCGATAAAATTCACAGAAATCTACGTTCAGTTTTTAAAACTAGCGCAGAGTAGAGTAGTACAGACATGTTAAGATTACAACAAATTGCACAACCATTCTCCAGACAACTTAAATCTTGCACCGTTTTATTAACACGTTCCTCGAGTAATGACACGGACAAAGGAAATGATGAGAACCATCCAATAAGAAAATCTCTTAACATTTTAAAAAATGACATGAAAAAGGTAACAAATTTCTTTAAGCCAATTGTCGACAGCAAAGAGTCCGAACCAACTGAAGACAGTTTAAGTGAAAAACTTAAACGTTTCCAGGGCTGTGGGTCATCCGATGATCTGTTTCAAACGCATTGTGATGTTTTGGTGATTGGGGGAGGAGGTGTTGGCTCTTCAGTAGCTTTTTGGCTAAAACAGAAAGCTCGAAATGGTTTAAATGTCGTTGTTGTTGAACGTGATCCTACGGTATTATACTATATTATTGTTTATCTATTTTATCACTCAAGTGTGTTTTTATTATTTTTTTTTAAATTAGTATGAACGTGCTTCTACCGTGTTATCAGTTGGCGGCTTACGGCAGCAATTTTCATTGCCTGAAAATATACAAATGTCTCTGTATGGTTCTGACTTCATAAGGGAGAGCAAGGAACATTTGGGTGATTGTGAACTGAATTTTACACCGCATGGTAATTATGAACTTTATTGAATTAAACTAAGTAAATAATTACACAATAGTGCATATAGGTAGATAACATTTATTTGTTTGCTTTTCTTTTAAGGGTATCTCGTTTTGGCATCCGAGCAAGGTGCAGAGACCTTAATGCGTAATTCGAGACTGCAAAATGAGTTGGGGGCTCGTAATGAATTACTAAATGCCAACCAACTAAAATCTAAATTTCCTTGGCTCAATACAGATGGCATTGCTTTGGGTAAGTTTTGCCGGCTGCATTTATTGCTTAACAAAGTTTTTTAAACTAAGAAATATTGCCGGCGTTTTATTTATTTATTTATTATCGACCAAGTTCAAAAGAAAGCGTATATGTAGCTTAGAAATAGCGTTTTCGATTTGAAAACGACGCTGACAAAAACGCTATACACATAAAGATTTGGCGTTTTCAAACCGTGTATACTAAAGAGATCTGAGATATTTTACATTAAGTGTATTGTTTTCAATTCAATGTTTTCTTTCCATTTAAAAAAAAAATTGATGAAACAAACAAAATTGATGAAAATGAAATGAAATGAAATGATGAGAAGAATCCTTTATTGTTCTTATTTTTATGGAAATGGAAATAATAATTTTTAAGAATAAAATCAATTATTCTTAAAATTAACGCTTTGGGCATTTTAAATGTTTATACCGGTACCCACCAAAAAAATATGGAAGTACTTTTACATCTACCAGATGTTGAAGTAATTCGAAAATATATAACTTCAATTTTAAAAAGTTTTAAAGAAGCTTTTTCAAATCACTTACTAGGTGATTTAGATCATTTGGAACCACCATGGAAAATTGTACAAATTTTTGACAAACGGTGTCAAATGGTATGGTAAGAACTTATTTTAATAAATTGTGCCAAGTACGAGATTGACTTACAGAGCAAAGGGTTGTATAGTGACCCTTTTTAGTGACGTTTTTAATTTTTTATTTTTTTTTTTTTTAGTATTTTTTGTTGTAGAGGCCAGACAACTACATACCCGTGCAAATTTACAGTTCAAAAGTTATATGTAGATGTTTTTCTCTATTTTGCAAGTTGTCAAATCGTGTAATTTCTTGAACATTCAGCTTTTAAAAATATCTCGTTTTTGAAAAATAATTACATTTACCGAGAACATACCTTTTAATATGGTACATCCATGCGGTTTTGAAATTCCTTTCAGGTTGCCATGGCCTTGAACGTGAAGGTTGGTTTGATCCCTGGGCTCTGCTGATGGGCTTTAAAAAACGTGCCCAGGAATATGGTGCACATTTTGTAAACGGCGAAGTGGTGGGATTTGAATTTACAAAAACCGATGTTATAGTTAGGGGCGCCGACTCCAATGATTACGAAGCCTTGGATAAAGTTGTGGTGAAGTTACCAAATGGTGATGTTCGTAAAATCAAATTTGCCATTTGCGTTCTAGCGGCTGGTGCAAATTCTGGTGAAGTGGCCCGTCTGGCGCGCATAGGATCCGGCCGTGGCATGTTGAGTGTACCTTTGCCGGTAGAGCCTAGAAAACGTTACGTATATGTGATAGCTACACAAGGTAGCAACTGTCCCGGTTTAGCTACACCACTTACCATAGATCCGGATGGCACATATTTTCGCCGTGATGGTTTGTGCGGCAATTACCTTTGTGGCCGCAGTCCCACTGCAGAGCAAGAACCACCTGTAGACAATTTAGATGTTGATCATGCATTCTTCGATACTGACATTTGGCCCAGTTTGGCGAATCGTTGTCAGGCTTTTGAGTCGGCTAAAGTGATAAACAGTTGGGCTGGTTTCTACGAATACAATGTGTTTGATGAAAACGGCATTATTGGCTCTCATCCCTATTATAATAATTTCCTGATTGCCACCGGTTTTAGTGGTCATGGCATTCAACAAACACCGGCTGTTGGTAGGGCTGTTTCGGAATTGATAATTGATGGTCAATTTCGCACACTGGATTTGTCACGTTTGAGTTTCGATCGCATCATTGTGGACCGGCCAATGTTTGAAACTAATATTGTCTAGCAGTTCCAGGGGACGCAGCAGACTCTGCTAAAAGTACTAACTAAATAATTACGGGCGTATTTAAAAAAAATGTCTTTGTGTTTAAAGTGTTTATTAATAAAACTGCAATTAAATTGGTATTTTAATTTTTTTTTTAAATACGCCTCTTATAGGATAACTGCCGTTTTTTCTAAAACATCTTTTTGGAAAAACCGGCAGTAAATATTTTAATCATTATGTAAATTAAAGTGTTTCTGTTTTATAATTTATTATATAAATAATGTTTAGACAATAAACATAAAATTAAATTTAAAATCTTCTATATGACATACTGAATTAAAAAGCTCGCTACTCGCACCGGAAGCAGTTTTTCGACAAACTCGAAATATGTGCTATTAGCTAAATAAGAAAAAAGGCTTTTAGAACTCATTCCAGCATTTGAAAAGAGAATTTAACGACAACGTGATTTCCATTTCAGGTTCTGCCAAAGTCAATACCATCACTATTTAAAAAAGAAAAAAAAAAATAATAATAATGTAAATGCACGGTCTCAAAAAAATATTTGCCGTAGAAGCGTGACCACTACATAAAAGCAGACGTTTGGTGTTAGGGACAAGTACATGCCAAAAATTGTTTTTAAAATTTGTAAAAATGGCCAAGTTGTTAGAAAATTAATTTTTCAAATTTAAATTTCGAAAAAGAGTTTACATACGTGCTCATTTCATTGGCACTTTCAAAGAATTTTGAGAATAAGTTTAGAAATGAGAGAGTGATTCAAAAAGCAACTTTTTCAATTTTCAAAAAATGTTGATTTAAAAAAAACTATTTTTCGATTTCGAAAAAAATTGTATGACGGCCACTTTAAAAATATGAAAATTATTTTTGAAAAATCGGTTTATCATTTATAAATTATTCAAAACCCCATTTTTTCGAGTTCGAAAAAATTTCGAAATTATCATTTCCAAAAGCAAACCGAGTTTGAGCATCGTTTTATTATACATAAATGACGCAGGTATTAAATTCAATAAAAATACGCTCAAAAAACAAACAGAAGGTTGAGCTTTTATATGTAGATTACCGAATGATTGGAAAGAGCAATTTCTTCAATTCCCAAAATAATATACGCTAATTTTACACTTTCAAATAGCAACAAGAATTTTGAAAAATCAATTCATAAATCATCGAGTTATCAAAATTTGTAAGTATATTTTCGGTTTCGAAAAAAGAAATTCATGCCAACCAAATTTTCGAAATGATAATTTTACTCCGAAACTGTTTCAAAAAGTGATAAGATTTTGAAAATCGGTTTATTATAAATGAGGCAGTTATTTAACAAACAAATTTTTTCGATTTAAAAAATAATTATGGCGTTATTTTACTCAGAAGGGCTTTGAAAAAGCAAAACGAGTTTTGAAAATCAGTTTAAAAATGGCCGAGATCGAAAAATTTTATATGATAATTTTATGCAGAAAACTTTAAAAAAGCAAAGAAAATTTTGAAAATCGAAAAATATATTTATAAACGTAGTTAATCTAGTTAAGTTTTCCACCTGGCTATAAAAAATTTACTTTTCTTTCCATAATTGATATTGATGAAAAAGTGACCAACATCCAGCCAGTTAGAAAGTCATTTAATATAGTAAATGTATTACAACACCATAGTTCAATGTAATTAAAAACTGTTCAGTAAAATGTTAAAAAAAGAATAGTTTGCCTGTTTCTGTTCAAGTATCCGCGTAAAAGCGTACAGCAATTAAAGATGCGTTATAGAAAACTACACAGGAAACGAATCAAAATAAGTATTCCGAGTATTTTGCGAACATATAGTATATGTATGTGAGTTTTCAACTATTCGGTTTAATATACTTACTAAAAATAAAAGCCAACAAGAATTTTGTTCAAATAAAATACTCAGCTACATTCATATGTATGTTTGTTGATGTAGCTGAAAACTTGGAGAGAAAAAAAGTAGTGGTCACGCTTTTGCCGTTTAATGCGAACGTACCTTAAGTAATGAGCTCAGCTCTTCATTTTTATTTAGTATATGTATATGCATTTTTTGTTTTTATTTATTTAAATTGTCCTGGTGGACCGAACAAACCACCACCTTGTTTACTGGCTGCACGGGATGGCGCAAAGCCCAACATTTTTTGTATATTTTGTCTAATAGACATGGTGCACAAAATGTACAAAAAGATGAAAGAACAATCGGTGAAATCGTCGCCTGACAAATTACGATGACTAAAACCTTGTATCCAGGAAATGGGTGTAAACGGTAACTGGGCAACCACACGTCCATCAAATCTGTAAAATGTGGATTAGAAATTATTAAAGAATAAAATGTTTAAGTAATTCTATTACTTACATGCTGTTAAACATGCTTAAAAGCGCTGTGAAGGCAAAACCAATCGCAAACATGGATTTCATTTTCACCAAAGACAAATCCCGGTTGTTGTTCTTCAATTTCTCTTCATCTCGTTCAATTTTCTTTTTCTGTGACTTATCCAAGGTTTCCCCATGGATTTCTTTTCTTCGTTCCACTAAGAAATAAAAAGAAAAGTTCAGAGACATTTAATTATTTAATGACTTTATTCTGATATACGACTACGCATTTGTAACAACGTTTATCTTATTTAATCTTATCTAAAGCAATATACCAATTGAGCTGCAATTACATTTTATAATCATTAGCTGATACGCAGCAGAGCAGTTTTTTTTTTTAAATAGAATTTTATAACAAACTAGCGTACACGCGGTGTGCTTCGCTACCCCAAAAATACTTTGATTAAGTCACACCCACTTCTTAAGCACTTCTTTCGCAAATCTTTCAAGTAATGATATAACATATTTATGTCAACGATGCAGCCGCTTAGACTGACTACTTTTTCCTGTTCCCGTCCTTCCCCCCATACATAAATGCAATTGAAAAAGTACCAAAATGTAGTTTTTACCAGTTACATTTCCTTAAAATTAAAAAATTTTAAAAAGTACCAGATACCTGTCCAATTATTTTTAGTAGACGTACATGGTCTTTCTGAATTTTTATGCTACTTGTATTAAGTACGGAGATACAAAATTACCGATTTTTATCCCTTATATGTTCGATTATAAAAACTGACGAAAATTATTATAGCATATTTTGAGAGGAGTAATATTTAGTTTTTACTTTTTTCCTGTTCCCACTCCTCTTCTGGAAAAATACAATTGAAAATAGGTACAAAAACGAAGATTTTACCCCTTTTATTCCCCTAATATTCAAAATTTCAAAAAAGTACCCGACACCTATCCAATCAAGTTTAGTGTGTTTTCAGGCCCTTTTTAAATTTTTACGCTACCTTTGCTAAGTCCAGAGAAACTGAGTTACCGATTTTACCCCTTATGTTTTTAAATTTAAAACAAAGACGAAATTTATTTTAGCATTTTTTTTTTGGAGTACTACTATTTAGTTTTTACTTTTTTCCCATGCCCATTCCTCTTTTATGGAAATGCAATTGAAAAAAAAGTACCAAAATGCAGTTTTACCCGTTTTGTGCCGTTGAAATTTAAAATTAAAAAAAAAAATACCGGACATCTGACCAATTATTTTTTATAAACTTTTAGGCCTTTTTTAAATCTTTGTGCTACATTTGCTAAAACCGGAGAAATTGAGTTACCGATTGTACGTACGTTTTTATCTCTTATATGTTCAAATTTAAAAAAAAAATTACGAAATCTATATAAGTAATTTTTGGGTCGGGGAATAATATTTAGTTTTTATTTTTTCCCCGTTCTCATTCCTCTTCTACATAAATGCAATTGGAAAAAAGCGCCGAAGCGCAGATTTTATCCCTTTTATCCCCTTAAAATTCAAAACTTCAAAAAAGTACCAAACACCTATCCAATTATTTTTAGTGTCCTTCTTAAATTTTTGCGCTACCTTTGCTATGTAAGTCCGTAGGTATTGAGTTACCGATTTTACCCCTTTGCGATAATTTTAAAAATTCATATGTACAACCTGCAGTTCCTTCCAGACATGCAGAGATATAGTGTAGAAATTTCAAGCAACTCGGTTTAGCCGTTTAGCTGTCTATACGGAACAAACAAACAAGCACACATTCACTTTTATATACATACATACATATAAGATGTCATTGGTGGTGCAATATGAAAATTGGATTTTGCCACGCCCCTCCGCCCGCACACCGTAAAATCAGACTCCACAGTGTCACCCGCCTTTCAGCCATAGACACGATTGTTCCGCGTTCTTGGGGAGTGTATCGCTCCATGGCTTGTTCACTTGTATTCTCCAGCTGTCTAGTATACAAATGTAAAAACAGATTTGACAATGGCCACCATTTGCAGAAATAAGAGCAACTTCCAATAGGGCGATTTGTTTTGGCCCACCTTGTACAAGTTCCTAAATGCCAACACCGGTATTCATAAAAAATAAAATGTTGCTCAAATATATTTTACAACAAATTTGATATGAAAAATTTCTTCTAAAATGTATTTCAACAATGTTTTATTTTTTATGAATACCGGTGCAAATGTTCAGCCAGCTGAGAGGCAGCCATTACTTTTAGGATTCGCTTCTTACCCCCCAATTCATAAAAATTATTTCAGGCTCTTATTTGACATATTTGTATGGAAAGTTTGTCAAATAAGAGTTTAATAAACCTAAAATATTTATTATGAATAAGACCCTTACTAGTTTGTAAATTAAGGAAATAAATTTATTAAAACAACATCACACTTGAGTAACTAAAATAATTATACATGTGTACTCATTTACAATTTTAGTATGTGCATATGTATTTGTAAATAAAACCCAGAGAAAGCGTTAAAGGCTTTCGCTTTTTAAAATATGAACAAACAAAACTTTGAACAAACAACATTCCTGAAAAGACAACCCCATGATTTTTACTTCATTTAAGTAGTTTTTATATACAGTGCTGTGCACAACTATAGCAACAAATTCAATTACTATGTATAAAGCGAAGTTACAAAATAGAAAAACTAACAGCCAGTTTATAGGACACCACAACGCTCACTATCGACGAGTCAGTTCGTGGGCGAATACGTAACGAAATGGGTTTATAAGACGTGACGTGACGTGGTCGTGCCATGCAACTTACGTTAATTCGCGCACATGTCAAATATTTATGTTATTGTATGTTAGATCATGTGATTTGACACCGTTGAACTTCTTTCTTTAAGGGTTATTTAAAAGAAAAGATGTACCTCCATAAACCGGAAACAATTCAAGAGCTAAAGGATGTCTCAGCCTCATCGCAAGTTGGGACCAGCACTAGAAGTGCCAGTACTTTTGTTTTCCACAATACTGTATAATTTAAACGCAATTTGCAGTGACCTAGTCTTAGGCTAGTAGTCTAATTGAAAAATAAATAAACCAGGTTCTTCTATTAAAATATAGAATGCGATAAAAAATAAAAAAAACAACACACACACAATTGCAGTGTGTGTGTTAATGCAGCAACAACTTTAGCGTAAATATTGAAGAAGAAAAAATTTCAAATATGTACTGACGTGACAAAGTAAAAATTAGAAATAAATCAAAGGCAAAGAAAAACTTTAAAAATATCTAAAGTGGAAAAAAAATGAATTTTCGGGTACCTATTAAAGTTTTGTGACAGGATTTTATAGAAATTTGGCATTAAAATTAAGTGTCAGGCCCATGATGTCATTCAACATCGTTCCCCTGTAGAAACACACTAAAAAAAACAAAGTTTTGAAATTTGTTATTGTTTTGCATGTAACTAAAGGCCGCGATTCACTATCCTACTAAACGTACGATCTGTTAAAATAACATACATATCTGTGCAAAAAGTGTGATAGATAGTCTGGTCTAAAAGTGTAAGTGTGTGCAGGACTTTTTGACAAGTCTGTCCGATTTGCTGATCTTTTGAAATTTTTCAAAAACTCTCTTTTTCTATGCGATCAGAGTTGCCTTTTCGAAGTTGTTTACAAAAGTATAACAAACAGTGTGGCCGTTTTGATGCGACTTTTTAAAGTAGGACAGAGTTTTATGAGATTGAGCTTGCAATTTTCAATGAATGAATCGTACGATTGAGTAGAATAGTATATCAAGGTCTTAAACGAGCGAACATCGTGCACCTGGCAGTAATATTCAGGCGACGAATTCCGGCAATCGTGATCGAATAATCGAACTCAATAATGAAAACACACAGCATTCGATCACGAATAGATATATACTCGTGAGTGTTTTTTGGCGCAGGTCAGGCACGGTCAGAATATTTTTTCCCATGCTCTTTCACGCACGCTCACGCATTTTCACGCACGAAAAACGAAAAAAAAAATTCTTACCATCAACCACGTTTGCATTGAAACAACAACATTTTAGCGCTTATTGCGAATTATATAGGCCTCTTATTAGGGAAATGAAAATGTAAACCTAAATTTTGGCAAATGTTTTACTAGACGCATTTGGATGTTAAAGTCCTTTGCAGGTTGTTTTAAGTGAAATAATATTTGAAAGGCATACAAAATTGTTGCTGATCCTTTTAGTTTTGAAGCAGAAAACAGAAAAGTTCGGGCTAGAAGAACGGCAATATTTCTCTGTCACTTGCACTAACTTTGAGCACGGGAACAGTTCTCATTGGAACGCCGCGGGCTCCCAATGTTCAGTGCGCGATCACAAGCTATTGTTATTAATTAAAAGAAGAAGTTAAAAGTACAATTTTCAAAAGAAAAATATTTTAAATTTATATTTATTCCATCATATACAGAAAATTTAAAAGTGCTCATGTGAAAGTGCATAGGTGATTTTATTCCGAGGAAAATTGCCAATTTTAATATTTTTCGGAATTTAAAATTTGAAATAACTTTCGATCGAAATAGATTTCTGCCATAGGCGTGAATGCATTTAGAAATAAACATAACACTTAAATTTGATCTCACTGGAGTTTTAAAAATGGGGTGGGCTAAGGAGACACTAACATTATTCTTCTGGAAAAACACCACCAATATTAAATATTTACATGGTGGTTGTCAAGACAACCAAAATGTACTTTGTTTGAAAATAACAAACTACTGGTGTTCGCACTGCGAGAAACAGCAATAGAAAAGTTTTGTCGCATTTGTTAAGGAGCATTTCATTGAATTAAGTCCAAGGATAAAATTACAGCAGCTGCAAAATGTACAAAAGTGAAAGTTTCAAAGCAAACACTTTATTATTCAATTAGCAGCCAAAGTTTGTGTAAATGCTACAAAATATTTGCTGCACCAGCAAAAGTAAAAGTTCAATCAGTTTTTGTATTTCTTTTATAATTGAAAAGTACGTGAATATGTTTCCGCAATCTGAGCTGGATAATTATAAATTACAAATAGAATTGTTGCAAGACAAATTGCAAAGAAGGTTTGTTAACGGCCTTTGAAAATAGAAAATAAATATAAATAAAATAGCTAAATAAAAATTATTTTATTATTCATTTCGAACACAGTGAAATCTCTCGCCAACAGTTGGAACATAAATTGGATAAAATATTGCAAAAACGAGATGAGCAGTAAGTTTTAAAAATACATATACAGACATACACATCGTTATCTTAATATAGAAACGGCCCTAAAATGAGTTGTTTTTCGTTTTCAAAGTCAAGTGTTGGCAGATTTTAAAATAAATCGTTTAACACAACAAAATATGCGAAAAAAAGGACTTAGGGTCTTTCTATATTAAGTTAACTACATACATATGTATATAAATACAAACATTTTTGTATGCGCATACATATGAGGGCATATTGTTCTTTATATTCGCCTTGGCCATGACCTTTATTTTAAAGGTTACAAAATCGGGTATTCGTCGCTTCAGTTCTTTGTTTGAATTTTTAGTCCTATTTAGTTATACATATGTATGTATATAGAAAATATTTAGTTTTTTAATTTGTGTTTGAAGACAAATATGCCGAGTTAAATATTTGTGACGTAATGAAATAACGTAACGTAATATTTAAGTGTGAAGATGTTTTTCGCAAGCGAACATTGTACATATAAAATAAAAGAATATTTAAATAATACTTAAAAATTTAAGTCAACACTTCAAAATGTTTACACTGAGATATTAAAAAAAAAAAGTTTAAACGACGACACTGTGAAAAATCGATGATTTCTGAAAGAATTTGGTCACTATGGGCACATTTTTGGAGTGTAACTCAATTGCACCACGTGGAGAAGGAAGCCAATAATGTGGTCTATTTACTGGTATAAGTGACATTTCTCAATTGCGTTTGAGATTTTTTAAAATTTGTTTTTTTTTTTTAATTTTGTCTAAGTGAAAAATCGGTGATTTCCGAAAGAATATGGGCATATTTGAGCACATTTTCGGAGTGTAACTCAATTGGACCACAAGGAAATAGAAGCCACGAATATGGTCTACATACTGGTATAAGTGTCATTTCTAAATTGTATTTGAGCATTTTTTTTTATTTTTGAAATTTTTACTAAGTAAAAAATAGGTGATCTCTGAAAGAATTTGATCATATATGGACACATTTTTGGAGTGTCACTCAATTGGAGCACATAGAAAAGGAAGCCAGGAATGTGGTCTATTTATTGTCATTTCTGAATTGTATTTGAGAATTTTTTAAAACATTTTTAAAAATTTCGACTGTGCCAAAAATCGGTGATCTCTGAAAGAATTTGGTGACATGTGGGCAAATTTCTGGAGTATCACGCAATTTAACCACTTGGAACAGGAAGCCAAGAATGTGGTCTATTTACTGGTATAAGTGCCATTTCTCAATTGTTTTTGAGAATTTTTTAAAAATTTTTTGAAATTTTCATAAAGTGAAAAATATTTATCTTCACACTTATGTAAATATGACGTTATGTTATTTCATTACGTCAAACCTATTTAAATCCTTACACCGGTATTCATAAAAAATAAAACGTTGCTCAAACACATTTTAAAAAAAATTTTATATGAAAAATTTGTCGTAAAATGTGTTTCAACAATGTTTTAAGGCCATATTCATAATAATTATTGTAAGTTTATTAAGCTCTTATTTGACGTATTTTAACGGAATATTTGTCAAACAAATGTTTAATAAACCTTCAATAGTTTTTATGAATATGGGTGTTAATTTTTATGAATACCGGTGTTAAAATTTATCTTCACACACATTTTTAAATACATATACATATGTACATATATATTTTTTTTATAATTTCTGTTTCAAGCGAGAAAGTTGTTCGTTCCAAGGCTAGAGAAAAATATCAACAATTTTTGGAAGAACAGCAACGGCGAAACGAACGCAATAAACAATTGGTCCAAATGCTGGAACGCATTGAGCAGCAGACGGAAGTATTGAATGCGAGAAGCGAGAGACTTAAAATGATGAAAGTAAGTAATTTCTGTACAAATTATATAAGTTTATTTAAAATCCCGTAAAGGATTGAGTCAAAATTGTTTTCCCCAAGGAAAAACTCTCAGGGAAACTTTATTTAGAATTGGATTGAATACATAATTTTTATGGAAAGGAATATAAATATGTTCACAATAAAAGGAATGAGATGAGAGAAAAAACTCGCACGAAACTTTTCGTTTAGAATTAAGCGGCTATATACATACATACTTTTTTCGCCCCAGGGCTTTGCTTCAAAAGAAATTTTCATTTCCTAACAGAAGAAATGGGAGAAGAGAAAAAACTAGCAAGTAACTTTTCGTGAAGAAATGGGCTAAATACATACTTTTTTCCCGGAAATTTCTTTCCAAAGAATTTTTTTTTATTAATAATAGAAAGAAGGGGAAAAGAAAAAAACAGCTCTCCTGGAATTTTCGTGAGCTAAATACTGTTTTTTTGTAATAATAGCAAATATTAAATGCATATTTTTAATACCCCAACATTTCTTTACAGCTGCAATATGAAATGTATTTTGCTAAGCTGGTTCACACACAAACAAGAAGATGCCTACAGAATTCTATTCAACCCATGACACATTTTATGGCCACATGTGGGCCACCTGGGTGGCCCACAGTGCAGCCCTCCACCATGGAAGGTCATCATTATGGGCCCCATACGGAAGCAACAACTCCATTGGAGACTAATAATGCATATCAATACTTCGCCACTACAACACAGGAAGAAAATATGCCACTCAAAACCTCAGATATTCCAACTTTGACACAATTTGTTAGAAAAGAAGAAAGAAATGTAAATATGCCACCAAGGATGTATGAAAATAGCACTGAAATTCTTCCAAATATGGCAGATGTGCCACCAAATTTCTCTTATTATAAAAATAATCAAGAAATTCCCGACAATTTTACTTCTAATAATAAAACAAACGCTGATATACCGAATCCTACTGTAGCTTATTTATTAGCCAATGATAAAACGCTTTCAGAGCCGAATCACGAACACTCCAATTTAACGACTACAGCAGCATCAACTAAATTTGAAGCTGCACCAAATTTAGCAGTGATGCCACAAAAAGTTGTACACACTTTGAAAGAAATTCCAAAATCCTCAAGAGTTTTAAATTCCAGTAATGCAAACTTTAATAAAACATTAAATCAGCCCTTAAATAGTGCACCACGAGTTGTTACCGAAATGCCTCTGACATCTACGAACGAAAAGGACAAAGATGTTAACGATATTAATAAATTTAGCGCCATCGCCCAGACAACAAGAATTGAAATACAAAGTCCCACAACTATTGAACTTAAGAATAATGAGAGCAACATGCCAAATCAAAATCAGACATCTTCAACTTCCATGCAGCCAGAAAGCGCCAACACAGTTGGAGAACCATTTTTATTAGGCTCTTCAAAAAATAAGAATTATTTGAAAAAACAAGTCGCTTCTATGGAAAAAACTGAAGAAGAGTTTTTTGAAAATAAAGCAGAAACAAATTCTTCCGATGCACCTGTTTCAATTGAAAACATTGAAACTAAAATTTATGGCGAATTATTATTACCCCTGGAAAACGAAAAGGATGAAAGCGAGCAAACTGCTAATGTGGTTCCCAAGTTATTGCAAAATCTAGTAACACAATCTGAGGAGCACATTGAAAATATTACTAATGCTGAAGCACAAGCAAAACAGCAGGCTGTTGCCTTTAAAAATAATGAAGAACACGCCACCACCACCACTGCAACAGCCAATGACAATGAACAAAGTCAAAATGTATACAATTATGAACAAAATGCAACAAACGATGATTTGATGAATAGTGTGCAACAATCTGAAGAATCAGCTCATAGCTTGGCGAATTATAGCAACTATGAAAATGTGATGGGCGGCGAAAACGACGAAAGTCAACAACAATATGACTACAGCAATTATGACCCCACACAATACTCTTATCCAGGTTATGTGTATGATGAGACCACTGGCGAATATAAGCCAGATCCGAATGCGCCACTCGAACAGTATGCCACAGATCAACAATATGCTGCCGAAGGTTACGAACAACAATATCAACAGCAAAATTATGACTACAACCAAACTTATGCAGAAGAAGCAACTGGTTTAGTAACCACTGGCGACAATTTGGATAATATTGAGTATGCCACAACACAAAAAGATTCCTCAATTATAACTGCCACAGACGAGAATGTACTACAGCCACCAGAACTTACGACTTCTTCTGCTACTCCTCCTCAAACGGTTGCAGCACCAGAAGAAGCTTCTACAACATCTGCCACACCAAAAGTCATTAAGCCCACATCAATCTTGTCTTCAGCAGACAAAAATGAATCACAAAAAAAGAAAAAACGTGTCAATTTTATTGACAGCAGCGAAACAGATGAAAGTGCAGCAGCCCCAACAGCAGCTGACAAAGCAGCTGCATCTACTTCCAAGCCGGCTGATGGAAATTTGGTGGCTTCCAGTGAAAGTGATTTTGATTTTTCATCCAGCACAGAAGCAGAAGCTAAAGGCACTTAACATTTTAAAATTTTAATTTATTTTTCATACGGCCTTATTATTGAAAACTATGTATGAATTTACTTGGTTCTATTTAAGCTTAACTATAATATTAAACTATTGCTCGTTAGCTTCTTTCATAAAAGCGCAAACTTATTGTTAATAAAACTGAAATTCTGGTTTTATTAAAACAAATAATACAATAGAATTTTGATACCCAGTAAAAATATTTTGAAGAAGTTCAAAAAATTTGTCATTTTCAAAATTTAAAAAATTTTACGATTTTAAAAAATGCATGTATATTAGAGTAGATGGATTTGTAGGACTACAAATTTGCCGCTATCGTACCATTGAATTTTTAATAGCTTTTGGCATGAGGAAAAAAAGATTCCACTATGGCATATCAAAAAGATAATTTTCGAGGCGTTCGAATTTAAATTTTTTGTATTTTTGTATGGGAGTCAACCTAAGGAGGAGTGGTACAGGGTGGTGGTGTGCGAAAAAAAAGCTATTGGAGAGCACAAATTTTGGAAGTTTGTCACACATTTGACTCCTCTATGGGCATTCTGGGGCCGATACAATATCAACTGTTAAATCGATTTACAAATAAACGAGTTATTTAAAAAAAAAAAATTTATAATTTTACCGAAACCATTTTCAAAAAGCTAAAATAGTTCTTAAAAAGGGTTTGTACATGACTGAGTTATGTATTTGAAAATCAATTTTTTTTGATTTCGAAAAATATTACGATATTGAAAAAAAAAATGTATACGCCCATTTCACTGACAGATAATTTCAAAGAGCAAAAATAGTTCTGAGAATTTGTTTATAAATGACCGAGCGTACCGGGTTATTTAAAAATCTATTTTTTCGATTTCGAAAAAAATCCATATAAAAAATGTATATAGGTACCTAAAATGGGAATGGCAACAAACACTTTTAAAAAACATAAAAAAAAATTTAAATCGTTTTATAAATGACCGATTTATTTGATTTCGAACTTCATTCCGAAAATACGGAATGAAGTTAAGTTAAGTAGTTAACATGTCAGCGCAAAATTTCATTGATAATCTGTAAGTGTATGGCATCAGATTTTTTCATTTTAATTCGTAATTGGTATCATTATACTGAAGCCGAGCCCCAGTAAGACGTTAACTTTACTTTTCTTTTTGCTTTCTTTCCTGTGGACACAACTGGGCCGGTTTAACGACTGGCAGCCCGTAAAACATAACTTCCACAGGCTTACATGAATAAAAATGTATTTTGTACATACATGGCCATTCTTATTACATACTACCCCAGCTGCAGTTGAGTATTTTGTTTTAGTATTCTCTGTGTACAGGTCGAGTTTTAAATATTATTCCAAGGTCTTACTTTTTATTTAAAAGATATTGATGAACCATGAATTTCATACTTACATTTCTTACTCTGTTTCTCGACTTCGGTCTTTAACTTTTGATATTTTTCTGTGCGATAAACCAAGAGCCATGTCAGACCTACAATAAAGTTGTAACTTAAACAATAATTGAATTTATGTTAAAATCATTTAAACACATACCTTCACCCAGTAATGCAGTGCAAATTGATATAAAAACAATTAAAATAGTGTCGCCCCACATAATTGCAGAAAATTGCAAATAAAGAATCACCACGTCCAATGAAAGAAAAAAAAAATTAAAAAAACAAGTGCTACCAGAGGACTTAAAATTTGCACAAGCCACATTTTGAAATTTCCCCATTTTTTCCCCTAAAAGTTGTTACGTACATATGTATCTAGAAGACAGAATTTTATTACTGTTTTAAATAATTGTTATTGTAATTTCATGCATTATGTGAAGAAAAGTTTTTAGACATTACCTTTTAATTGGGTTGGCACTAAAACCAAAGATATAAAACTAAAAGTAACCTCTAGCCAATAGAGCCAACAAAAAGGCAGTATTTCAGAAAAACTAGTCTGGCAGCACAAATTAAATACAAAACGTTACAGCTACCGAGTGCAACCACACTAAAGTAGTCTTTAGTAAAGTTACGCATGTAGTTGTGGATAAAGAAAATTAACAAGATTTTCAGTTACATTTGAAATAAAGTTGGGGGTTAGGCAAAAACAAAAAAATGAAACACGGGATTTTTTTATTAAAAATTGTTTCTTGTTGTTCAACACTTTAGTCTTTTATACACATAGTTTTTATATTTTTTTAAGGGAGGTTATTACTTTCTTTTTTTTAATAAATTTTGAATTTTTTTATTTTTATTAAAAATAAAAAAATATAACGTGAATATTTCAACATTCAAAAACTCTACATTGGCATACTATTCTTATCAAATAAATTTTAATATTTTTTTTATTTTTTTTTTTTTTTTTGTGTGGTGATTTAGGTTTTTAAAATATTTTTTTTTTGTTTTCTTTTTTTGCTTTTTTTTGAATTTGATTAAGAAAAACCTTTATCATAATGTTCATCATCATTATCATCGGTTTCATCAAGATAATATGGTGACGATTGGTATTGCTGTCAGTCGGAATCATTTATAGTTTTTTTCCGTTTCTTAGCTTGTGATACTTTCTTTTGGGACCAATCCTCCTAAAAAATAAGTAGATATTTAAAGACAGTTTTAGAAAATTAATTTAAAAGCTATGAACAAATAAACTTAATTTTTAGTTAAAAAGAAATAAAGACAATTTCAATTAGTGAGGTTATGCACAATAACTTGCTTATTAGGTGATGTGCTTAAAAAAAGTAAATTATATGGTTATAAATAGTCAGCAAAATAATTCTAAAACACACTGTTGGCGATAAGTGAACCGATGAGGTTTGAAATATATAGATCGAAATAATTTAAAAAAAAAAGGGAAAAAACAAGGAAGTTTTATTTAAATGGACCAAAAAGAGCCAAAAGAATAAGGTATTAAACTAATTGAATTGGTTTGGCAGAACAGAGGAAGAATTAGTAATGATCGTTTGTTTTTGTTTTCTACACAAATGCACGAAACAAAATTTGTGTACGATTCACAAAAACCCCGGCTTACTGCCGGGGCTCATTTCGTAAATGTTTAATTATAGTAATTCTGTTTTGTAGTTTTGAGTTTTATTTTCTTAGCTTGGTTTTTGTGAACACTATCAACTTTACAAATTACAAATTACATTTTTGTAATCTTATTTATTTTTGCGATTTTTCAGTTTTCTCACCTCGCTTGAATCCTCATCAGATGAGAATATAGTTTTAACTGGATCAGAGTTTTTTTTACTGTTCGAATTTGAGTTGCTTGAATCTTTTTTCGATGTTGGTTGTTTACGACCCCTGCCGCTGCCGCCACGACGGCCCACTGCCGTCGTTTCATCCTCTGCCGCCAAAGCAAACAGGTCGCTATACTGTTTCTATATGACAATTAAAATGTTATTAAATTAATATATAAAATTTTTTATTGATAATTTACCTTTGTGCTTTCATTACTGTGTGTATAGGCGCTTTGAAGTGCTCTTTGCATGGTGTCATGTACATAAAGCCCAGTTCCGGTTCCATGACGGCAACTCCTCCTGTAATGCTCCAAGTGACTCAATACCTGCAACGAAACATAAATATTTAGGACCTTTTCATTTTGTCACAATTCTGTAACTCTTTTTCTTTTTTTTTTTTTTTTTTGTTAAAATCATGAATTAATGGAAAGTAAAGATTTGGCAAATTTTTTCCAATTTTCGCGTTTTTGCAACATTTGTTTGATTAATTCAAAACTATTTTGCTGGACACCACATGATTTCTAAAAACAAATTTCATCAAGAACCTCACTTTATGCAGACCTTTTAGGAGTTTTTTAAAGTTAAGGCGCTTAAAAAGTCATCATAGAGTTCACTGATACAATATAGAATTTTATCTCACTGAAGTAATGCCTATTTTGAACTTCCAAATCCGCAGAGTCAATTTTTGCATTTACTCATTTTTCGCACCTTGCCACACTGCTGTGCCCTTTACAATTTTTTACCGGTTAAAAAAAAATTTTTTTTAATAAATTTTAAAAATTCAAAAAAAATTTCTGCCAGTTTTCATGTTTTGCACCTATTTTGTGCTTTTGTGCATCTGTTTTCAAAAGCTATTAACGGTTTTCCCATTAGTAGCTGTGCAAATTTGCAGTGCATTCGAGTTTATTTTTGTGCTAAAAGCTGCTGCTACACTCAGTTGCGCTTTATAAGTAATTGCAATTAAATTTTCCCTATTTGCTTATTTTTCGCGTATTTTCGCACTTTGTAAACTTTCAAAATTTCTTTCTATTAGTTTGAAAATGTAAATAGTTTAAACTTACCTGATCTGCAGATGGTGTGCTGTTCATGGCGGAGCTTCCCTTAAGCGGCCGTTTTCTTTTATTTGGTGATGTACTTGGATACTTTGAAGTTAACAATGACGCAATGATTTCTGAGAGTTTTTCTTCGCTGCGTTGGCACCAAAATCTTGAAAAAAAACACACACACACACATTAACAAAGAGGCATTTAAAAATCATTAATTTACGTCTAAAAATAGGCCTTTTTAATTGTTTGCAGTCGTCTATATGCCGCCGACATTTCGTTGATGCTACTCAACTCGATTCTCTTCAGTATTACAGGTTTGCTGGAAATTTTGAAATTCTCCTTAATTTCATGAGAATAATAGAAAAAGTAATAAGGTTTGTTTAAGTTCTTTTCGAGTCTACTGAAGAGTTGAGTAGCATCAACGAAATGTCGACAACTCCAAAAGACAGAAAACGTTTAAAAATCTAGCAAAAGTATTTTGAAGTAAAATTTAAAAAGTTGGACTTCTACGCGACTTCAAAAAAAAATCATATAAGAATGTGGTTGAAAATTACTTTTTCTGTAAAATAATTAGTTTTATCACAAAAACATCTTTCTCAATTTTGAGAAAATAAAAACCGAACTCAGGCCTGATAAAATTATAAACAATTGCAAATTATATAGCTCGTCTATAAAGTTAAAAAAATATGGAATTATTGAATTATGGTGTTCTCGAAATCACATGCTTTTAAATCACATGATTTCTTAACAAAATAAAATTCTATATTATCAATGAAGTTTGGAAGAACATTTTAAACGCCTTGATTTAAGAATAATCACAAAAGATGTGATCATGTGATTTCAAGCAAAATGATTTTAAAGCAGGTCAACTGTTTGGTTAGGTGAATTTGATTGGAGGGGAATGTCGTGCAAGTATAAGTTGCTGTATGCTCCGTGTATTTAACCATAAATTACTGTTAATTTAAGTTATTTTTGAAACAAGAAAAACAAAATGTCATTCACTAATTCATTTTAACTGAGAATTGTTTCCCGAAATTCTCAAACAAACACATGACGTTCAATGTAAAAACCATGCATTTTTCACCGAAATTGATTGAGATCGTGTTGCTGTTGAACTTTTTCTTGATGGGAAACTATACCTTTTACACCTAAATTATTTAGTTAATAAATTTCTCAATATATACTCAATTTTATTTCACCTTAAAGCAGAGGTGACAAAAGGATCACCACGTGATTTGGTCTCTCTACTTAATAGCAGACGTATAAGCTCATTTGTTGGTTCTTCGCTTTTCAAAATGAGTAACAAATAGCTCAAGGCTTCAGGATGATTGGCAGATTCGAGTTCTGGAAGAATATCCTAAAGAGAAAGATTTATTTATAAAATGTTTTAGGTTTTAAATTTTGTATGCTTTTGAACTCACTTGCAGACATTTTAAGGGCACTTCGTGTGCCTGCACCAATTGCCACAAACATAATTGTTCGTACGTCTCGTAAGCCAAGCTATCACGTATGCATTCAATAAGACCATCCTGTTTGAACAATGTCAGTTTGCCCTGCGCCACATAATAGATTAGATCACGCAAATTCTTGGCATCAATACATCGCAGTGTAATACGCAGCAAATCGCTGTTGTTGATAGCTGTGGATTTGAATTCCCGGTAGATATCGGGCAAAAGCCACAAGTATATAGCAGTGTTTTCCTTCTCCAGCAGATCCAAGTCTCGCGTTAAACAGTCGTCAATTTTTTCATCGGTCGCATCACATATCAGACGATAAATGTTGGTTTTAAATTGGGTGGCCTGTTGGGCATTTTTGCGTGTCTGCAGTTTAACATGGACCTTCATAAAGTACAGTAACAGATAGCCCGTTTCAGGAATACGTTTGCATATCTCGGTGAGCAAGGACTGAAATGGTTTCTTACTTTTGTCTTCATTTTCGTACAGAAATCGGTACAGACCAAAGATGGGATAACTTATACTTTTGGCCAGATTCTTTTCATCGGTTTTGCTTTCGGGGAAAATGCTTTGCAAGGGCAAAGTCTCGCGTAATATTAAATGCGTATTCGAGATCACATACTGCAGTTGTGCATCGTCTACAGCTGAAGCGGGCAATGAACGAAAGTCTTCAAGAAACGCCTCCCAGGTAAATGAATTACGCTTTGTAACGAATGTTTCGAAGGTATCGCTTATCGAGGCGGGTAGTTCAACTTTTTCCGGCGTTGTTTTCTGCAATTTAAGCAATTCCTTGAGCGGAACATCGTCATCGTCGTCTGTGTTTTCTTCCTTTTTCACATCCTTGCTCACATCATCTTCGTCTTCGCTAAAGGCAGCATCGGTTTCCCCATCATTATTCTCGGGAGGTATTACGGAGAGTTTATTATCTTCCTCTACCAGACTTACAATACTACTACTGCCGCCCACAATGCTGCCAACTCCGCCTCCGCCGCCGCCGCCACCACCACCACCACCACCACCTCCGCTATCAATCATGCCGCCGCTGCCATGTTCTAACAAATCTGCCGTTGTGATATTGTGAGCTTGATAGTGATTCTGCATGTGATGATGGTCGTGTTGTGTTTGCTGCTGCGTGTTGGGAGGTGCGCTGGTGAACATTAAAGCTCCCGGATGCATTGCACGTTGGTCAGCTTCCTTTTTGAATACCGGTGCCTGTATTACCGAAGCTGTTGGATACATAGGTGGTCCCACATTGCCGCTGGGCGCTACTGGCAGCACAAATTCTCGAAAATTTTCACGTATCAGCAAACGCAGTTCTCGATCCAATTTCGGTGACTCAAAAAGTGGTGTTAGATTTGGAATGACCTTTAAAACAAGCAAACAAACAAACAAAAAACAAAATTATGAAACTTCTTTCCCTCCCCCTACCCAAATCATCTATTAAACATACCTGTTTCTCTAAAATTTTGTTTAACGAATTGTACACACCCATGCGTATTTTGTCCTCGTGTTTAACACAAAAGTTCTTCATTATCCGGCACAGAAAATCCAATAGTGTACTACTAACACTGGGATGATTACGTATTGAATGATACATTACCAATATACCGGGTTCGATATTCATGATATTATCTTTCATCGGATCAAAGAAGAGCCAATCATAGAATAGCGATAATTTTGCATTAGCCGAAGCTATTGTATTTGTACAGGACGATATCAGCCAACCGATAATTGCCCAACGTGGTATAATGTCTGAACACAACATGTCATTTGTCGGATGTATGACATTGATAATGAAACGTATCAGATCCGAACGCAGCGAGTGTGACTCAGGCGTTGCAAAGTATTTATCCTGAAACCAATCTTGGTAACGTTTCTGATTGCCAAATTTCACCGATGAGGCGAGAAAATGTAATTTTCTTTCGACTTCGGGCGTAAGACGACATTGCAGAAAGCGACGACTGGTACGTATTTGCAGCAAATGCCAGATACCATTGAATGTGGGATGCAGACTTTTGGGATTATGTAAAATGTCGCGCCACAACTGCTCAAATTCTGGTATGCGGGCAACGTTTTGCAGTAACCTGTTAAAATTTAAAAGAATACGAAAATATTTTTAACATCTCTATAGGAAAAAAAAAATACAGAGCATTTTAAAATAACTCTTTTCTACGCAATATTGTTTTTCAAAAACAAAAAATAAATAAAATTATTTTTAATTAATTTTGTTTTATTATTCGAACTTATTTAATTAATATCAATCACAAAAATAATATAGAAAGAACTTGAGCCTGACAAACTTAATACAAAAATAATTAAAATTATTTTGCATTAATTCAGGTTCAAAAATAGACCTTACAAATGTTTTCTGTCTTTTTCAGCCGTCTATAGGGCGCCGACATTTCGTTGATGCTAATCAATTCTTATTCCAAAATTCCACTGAACAAAATGAGAATCAGAAATATTCACACAAACTCTTAATACAGAAAACTTTTTTTCGTCCTGCAACACTTTTATTTTCCTTAACGACTTCTAAGAGAAAGTGTTGCAAGACGAAAAAATGTTTTTTATGAAATCAATAAACCCTGCAGTACTAATGTTAGTCATTTTGAATAACACTGTTTTTATTTTTTTTTTTTTTTTTTGTAATCTCTGTTGTTGACACGCTCTTGCATTGAGCGGTCACTTTGCTGCAGTAAGTAATGCTCTTTTTGAGTTTTTGAAGTCATCTTAGTGAAAATGACTAACATTAGCATTTCACAAATGTAGATAAAACTCTAAAAATATTTTTTTTTTTTTGCTTTTTCAGTATTATTTGACATGTTTTCTTATATTACCAATGAATTTAAAATTTTTTGTTTTTTTTATTTTTTACTTTTATTTTTCATAAAAAAATTTGTGTTTGCGGAAATGTTCCTAGAAGAGCATCTTTAATGGAATAAATGCAAAAATTAAATTATTTTTGAAAACTTTCGTATTTTTGTTTTTTAAACACTGGACAAAATAATTTATCAAATAAAAAAAAAATATTAAAATTATTTCATGTAGCTAACAAAAAAAAAAAAAAAAAACAAAAAAAAATCGGAGTTATATTTATTTTAGCCGATTTAACTAACAATTAGTATTAATGTAGTAAAACATCATGTTAGTACTCTGCTTTCTTCTACACAAACTCTGGGTACACATACTTCATTTGGTTTTGATCGATTCTTTATATAAGAAAAAAATTTTTAATACCAGAATATGATCAATTAAAAAAATTAGCAGAAGTGGATATTAAAAAATAAATCATAATGTGTTTGAAAAGTATTCATGTTAAAAAATGTATGAAGACTTTGAAATAAAATATATTTTAAATTGCATACAACACCGGTATTCATAAAAGTAAAAATGTTGCTGAGATACATTTTAGATCAAATTTTATAAGAAAAATTTGATTTAAAACGTGTTTCAATAACATGTTATTTTTTATGAATACCGGGTTGTTAATTTTTCCAGAATAGGCACTTTTTTTTTATTAAATTCTGTTGTTAAAAAAAAAAAGAAAAAATTTTTAAATAGAATCCAATTCAAAAAAAAAATTTAGTTTTGTTTCGACTACACCATTTTTCATTTAAATTGAGGAAATTATAAATTGTTAAATTAATTATTCAAGCTTTTGATCTTTGGTTTTTTATTAAAAATAGTTTTAAAAAATTATTTATTTATTTTCAATATTTCGCCAACAATTTGTTGGCATCTTCAGGAAAATAATTAATGAAAATTATGAAAGAAATTCAGAATTGCAATTTGAAATTGAGATAATTTTAAATGAGAATTTCAAGTTGAAATTGAGAAATTGAAATACGCATTTTTTTTTTATTTATTCAAGTTCAGTAATACAAAAAGTCTTTCTAGGCCAATAAATATACATATGTATATTACAAAGATTTTAGTTAACAATAAAGAGCTAATAAAATGAATTTTCTCAATTTAAATAAAAAATGGTGTAAAGATGAACTTGATTTATTTTCAAGAAATTTTTCTTTTTTACTCACCGCACAAAATCTCTACCCAACGGTATTATGTCCAAAAAACGATCTCGTATCAATGATATGACAAATTTTACTTCTTTGTGCCGCAGTGGTGTTAAAGCTGGACTAGCGTGATCTTCGATGAGACGTACATAACTGTAGACCACGGTCTGTATAAGAAATGACTGTGATTCCAGCCATGGTCGATACTCAATGAATATATCTAAAAGGCTTTCAACCAGAAAAAGGTTCCGGGGCGAAACATCACCACCGCCTGCTTGACGCAAACAGTTCCAGATAATATTTTCTACATTTAAAACTTGATGTTTGACCAGTTCTCTTAAAAGCCAAATCAGCTGTCGCCGTGCAATATCGGTGAGTTTATTATATTTCTCAGCAACTAGCATTGTTAGATTTGTAACGACCATGTTCATGCCATCGCGCGCAACCAAGGTAAGATCACGATAGCTTTTTGGCGCCATATTTTGATCGGACAGCATAATGTAAAGAAACCCTATAGATATTTCCTCATGTTGTTTTTCTTTACAGACTAATTGGGAAAGCTTATCGTGCATATCTTTGTCATTAAGACCATTAATTTGTTGCTGTAGGCTAATATATGCTCGCTCAAAACGCTGAAAACATGTTTTGTAAGTTTTTAACTAATTCAGTTTATTCAATTTAACCACGTACCTCTTCCAAATCATCTTTAACATCAACGGCAGTGCTAAGGAATAATTTCGATATATATTGAATTTTTTGTGTAGATTCCATCTGTTGTTGTATGGTTTAACCGCGGTTCTGTGTCCCGGGTTATCAAATACGCTTATATACGTCGTATCTACAATGTGTCCAATGGCAATTGAGACTTCTGCTGCAGTAGTGCTACGAGAACACACCAATCAATCATACACACACGCAATCGCTCGCTTGCTCACACTCACACACTATATGAATTGTTAAGTGTGTAATGTTTACATTCACCTTTATTGAAAGATTTTAATTTTTTTTTTTTTACTTAAGCTGTTAACTTTGTAGGTAATTTAGCATGTTTAAATGGTTATTAAATATAGAATATTGTGTATATTTGCTGCATAAACTCCCTTAAATTATATGAACTTTTTTGTGAAAATTGGAGTAAAAACTCTCAAGACTCAAAAAGAATTCACTTTGATGCTGCTTCTTTTTAAGCAACAAATGAGCAACTACCAAACATTGATAAGCCATTGATGCTACCATATCCAATTGATTTTTGACCCCATATTTTTTCTCCACAGTTTTGATTCTCCTCGAATGCCCCAATTCCCATTTCGCTATAGCAAATTCATTTTTAATAAATCTACATTAATTGTTGTGTACAATTAAAAATTTATATTCTTTTGATAAAATTTAGTGATTTCGCCGACTTCGTTTAAATCCCTAAATTTAATTTTTTTCCCCAAAACTGTTTACACTGACTAATGTCTCCACGTGAAGGCCATTATGAAGTGGCAGCTTGTTTTTTGATGCTCTGCTAAATTTATTAGTATGGCAGCAACTGATTATTTATTCGGCAATTGCAGGCAAGTGTTTGTAAATTTGTTATTTTAGTGAAAATTTATTAATAAAATATAATTGCTTAGAAAATGCCTTATGCAAACCAGCCCTCCGTGACTATCACTGAACTAACAGATGATAATGTAAAGTTTGTATTGGAAGATACCGAGCTGAGTGTGGCAAACAGTTTGAGACGTGTTTTTATAGCTGAGACTCCAACTTTGGCCATTGATTGGGTACAGTTGGAAGCGAACTCTACTGTCTTGTCTGATGAATTTCTGGCCCATAGAATTGGTTTGATTCCATTGATATCTGACGAAGTTGTGGATCGCTTGCAATATACAAGAGATTGCAGTTGCTTAGATTTTTGTCCAGAATGCAGTGTCGAATTTACGCTAGATGTCAAATGTACTGAAGAATCGACTAGACATGTTACTACGGCCGATTTAAAATCAAGTAATCCGAAAGTGCTGCCAGTAACTTCAAGGCACCAAAACGACGAGGACAACGAATACGGGGAGAGCACTGATGAAATTTTAATAATAAAATTACGTAAAGGGCAGGAACTAAAATTGAGGGCTTATGCCAAAAAAGGTTTTGGAAAAGAGCACGCCAAATGGAATCCCACAGCTGGCGTTTGTTTCGAATATGATCCTGACAATTCTATGCGTCATACTTTGTATCCTAAACCAGACGAATGGCCAAAAAGTGAGCACACAGAGTTAGACGACGACCAATATGAGGCTCCCTACAATTGGGAAGCAAAACCAAATAAGTTTTTCTACAACGTTGAATCTGCTGGAGCTCTTAAGCCTGAAAATATAGTCATCATGGGAGTACAGGTCTTGAAAAATAAATTGTCAAATCTCCAGACTCAGCTAAGTCATGAAAATCAAAATGATGCTTTGGCCGTTTGAGACACTTGTTTATGTTTCTTTAATAAAGAATTTTATAACTACGTAATTACTGCAATTATTCTACCATTCTAATCATTAAACAAATTTTTTATGTCAATGCCACCAATGGAATTTTTGGAGCCGGGTCTTTGACTGCCTGCATTTTGTTTTAGATGTTCCTGGTGTGATTTGGTTTCCTGCGCTTGAGTAAAAGCTTCACTTAATGAAGGTTTTGATTCTTCAGTACTTTCATCAATTTCCAAATCTGTCGCCTCTTTGATATCAGCCTTCATTTGTTCCTTTTGCTGTTGTAGAACTTCAACAGACGTCTCAAAAACCTTTTCTTCATCTAAAGCTCCTTGGTTTTTCAAATTCTGATATATTTTTACAAATTGCTGTGTCTGGGTTTCACGTTTCCTATCAAACAAACTAACAGTTTCTTGGCGTTTAAGCGATTTATGAAATTTTCTGAAATTAATGAATGCCCCCATTACGGAATTTTACATCACATTTATGTTGTAAAGAACTTACGCCCTGGCTACGTCGTCCTCATAAAATATATTTCTAATTGGCAAATTTGAAGCTGGTCTATCATAACGTGGCTCTAACTTAGGAGGAAAGGCTTCATATAAATCATACCAAATAGGTTTGTCGTCTGGCTTCATAGCTCCCGAACGCAGTAGACCATTTACCCTGAGATAAAAAAAAATGTGTCAAAACAGTTTAAAATGGAGCATTTTAACTGACCTGGTGAAAATGGTACCAATTTTTTCTAATCTACTTTGAGCCATAATAATTTGATCTATAAATTATATATAAAACAACAGATTTTAAGCAAATTACGAAATAACCTAATTTTCATGAGAGGACAACCTGTGTTTATGATGAACAGCTGTATGAGAAATCAATAAATATAGCAAAATTGTCTGGCAAGGCCAACACAATTTTTAGTACAAGCAAATTTATCGGCCAATAAACATAATTTCTCACATCTGTGTGTAAAAAGTAAACATAAGCACGTTTGTGTTTTGATAGCATTCATTTCTAACTTAAATAATTTATTAAAAATGGGAGCTTTAGCAGAAGTGAGTTGTGGAAATGTTGAATAATTTACAAACTGGATCATTTGATTTTGTATCTTAAAGGTTGCTGGTGATGAAAACAACGGTGAAGGCTCTCGCACGTTTGTGTTTCAAGATGAGGGACATACACTTGGAAATTCATTAAAAACTATTATCAGTCGCTATCCTGATGTTGACTTTTGTGGATACACTATACCTCATCCTACAGAAAACAAGCTACATTTTCGCATACAATCAAGTCAAGGCAGAGCTATTGATATTTTAAAACGCGGTCTGGAAGATTTAGAGAAAATATGTGATCATACAATTGAAACTTTCGAAAGTGAAGTTAAAACGTTTAATGAAAATAAAGTGCATGCTCCATAAAATTAAAAACTTTTTAAGCGATTTAAAAAAATGATAACAATTTCGAAAAATCTAGTTTATAAATTTATCACACGGCATTACGTGATTTCTTTGGGTCATGGTTGGGTTTGCGAAGATGATGGTAATTTGGTAGCACCTTTCGCAGGAAATCAATTTGCAGAGTTTGGGACTGTAATTGGAAAAATTTGTAAAAGTTAGGTTTCTTTTTATTAATTTTCCAACCTACCGCATGCTTGTCTATAGCTTCTCTTTGCATACAGTCTCTGCCATATATTACAGTATTTTCAGGCAATTGCTGTTTGCATTGCAAACGTACTTTGACGCCAATAAAACATCCGCTGCTGACGCTTACTTCGGGACCCACATAGCACTTGTATTCGAAAACATTCTTGTCGCCTATGCGATTAGCTTCGACAGTGCAGCCTACTTCAAAAACATTGTTGGCACCAATAATGAGTGGCGGAAAGGAGTCTCCTTCTGGCAAATTTTCACTTCCAGGATTACGGTATGCAATTGTAGCATATTCTTCAACTATACAATTTTCTCCCAATATAATAGGACCTGCTTCTGCTATAATACTTGCACTGGGATGTATGACACATCCTGGCGATATGGTGATGTCACCACGCAAAATACTGTCTTCACAGACCACAGATTTTGACATTATTTTAACTCCATTTCTGAAAGCAAAATTAAAATGATTTTACACAAAATAAAATAGATAAAAAATACATTACTCGTAATCAGTAGAAGGCATTCTGTTATTTTTTTTTTCCAATAAAATTTGAAGAAATTTTTGTTTTGCTTCAAGGCAGCTTGATACCAGGTAATCGCATAACTACAACAAACACAACAACAACAAACACTGCATGTATTTTGTTGGTAGAAAAACTGTATAACTGTCATCCGTTTGTTCGCGTATGTGTGTCAGTGTTGTGTATTTTGACAGATATACAGACCAAAAGCAGTAGTCAGCTGGGCTTGTAAGGCTACCTGATATCAAGCTGCCTTGTTTTGCTTATGGATGGTAAACGTTTTGATAACACAAAATAGGGTATTCCATCGATAGCTTATTGAGTTGCCAGCGTTTTGTTAGGACAAGAATATGCTTACGAATAATTTTCGGTTGCCTGCTTTTATTTGCACTATAGATTAACATACTATTATCTAATTCTGTTTTATATACTGTGCAACGTATTCCAAAGAGTTATAAATCCCTATTATTGTGTTTTCTAATTAAGATTTAATAATGTTTTCAAGATTTTACAGGGTACTTTTTGCTCCAAGCTGGCAACAATGATATTTGGTGCAAAATTTTTAGTACGCAATTTTTCCTGCCAAAAGCAAAAGCCGCTTGTAGAAACACAAAAGAAAAAGTGCGAATTAAATTAGAAAAAAAGCAGAAATAAAAGTTTTAATAAATTTAAAGTTCATATTTGTTTATTGTTTATATAAAAACTAACAATATCAGTGAATTTACAGCAAATAAGCGTTAGCAGTAAATCGTTTGTAAATAAAAAAAAGAGTAACAAAAATATTTGCTAGTGAAAACGTGTTTGTTGTTGGTGATATTAAGAGAAAGCAAAAAAAAAGAGAAAAATCATTACACAATAACAACAAGACCTGTTTTCGTGTTTTGTTTACCAGAAGCCTGTGTGTTTGATAGTGAGTTTTCAACGCCAACATTTATTTATAAGAAAAATAGGCGTTAGATTTTTTATTTTTATTTTGGCAATTGCAGAAAAAACTATAAAAAGTGGTAAGTGTGTTATAAAATGCAAGCAAATGACCCACATGTGTTCATAATGGGGCATAAGAATTCCTATTTAATTTTATTCAGAGATTAGTTTCCAAAATAGTTTAACATTGCTGGCAATGCACCCATACATATTTACATGTGCACTAACATATCGTATGAATGTATGTATATATGTACATACAATGCATCTTCTCATACAACAGAGAGTCTTACACATCACAAAAACGCCTGACGCGCTAGTTTAGTCTGGTCGCTTATAAACTAAACTGTATTATTTGTAAAAAATATGTTATACCTAGTATGACACGGCTAGTTGTTTGTACCTATCAGGGTTTATAAGTTATAAAAGAAAATCTTACTGCAAAGTTGATACATAAAAAAAGTTGCCAAAATTAATATTTCCATTATTGAAAATTGATTTTTGACTAAAATCGAAATCGACTGCAAGGTCGAATTCATTGCATATGGGTGCAAGCAGGACGACTTTATGCTAAGTGGATGCGTTCCAATTCGCTGCACATCACCCAAAAAAAGTTTACATGCGTTTTGTTAGTGTCAAGGCGACTTTATACCAGGTGGGCTCACTAATGTTCGCCACACCACATACAAACGTAAGTTCGAATTTTCACAGGTCTGTGGCAATTCTTGAGTTTATTGGGTAGGAAACGAGATAAAGAGAGAAGGCAAGGAAAACTGGTACACGTTTTCCTGCACTTAGCAATTCGTTTTGATTTCTTATTTGCAATATTGAAAAATGCTGTATTTGCTCTCTGAGACTGCTTAAGTAACTTGCTCTGTGAGAGCAAGTTCAAAAGAAAAGTTCTTTCTTGAAAGCAAGTTCTTCTCTTTAAAAATTATTATATAGGTAGGTATGTATATTTTTTTTTTGAAAAGCATGTATAAAAGTCATTTTAAACACAAGCAACTCAAAAAAGTTGTTTATACTTCAACATTTTTCAACCAAAAATATTGCCATTTTACATATTAGATGCATATGTTTTTAAAAACAATTATTTGTTATTCATCACAGTGACGACAGTTATATTACCATCGATATTATTATTTTGTTGTTGTACTATAGACCGTAAAATAGTTATTAGTAAATGCACAGTCTTTGAAATGGGTGTAATGGTGATTTTCAAATAGAAAGATCACTTTTTAATTTCGCCGGCAATAAATCATTAATATGTAAAATGAATTACAGGCCAACCTAAATTATCGGCTCAAGAATATTTTTGCTGTCGAACCCACTGTTTTTTATTCAAATAGGGTGGGCGGCTTAGACCCCAATAATACACTTGATGTGCTAATTTAGGTTGAACTGTTACGCACATTAAGGTGGTTACAGTGTTGTTCAAAACTGTGGAACACGTTAACCTGCATTGATAAGTTAAGTGATTTTTCTTGTCAGGTTTTAAATATTTGTTAAATACTTTAAAAGTTATATTTGTGGTTTAAACACTATGAAAATAAAAAAATTATAGTCACAAAACTTTTCTACCACCAAAAATTTTAAGAATAAAATGGCACCATTCAAGGCGAATCAACTACAGGTGGTCGCAATTCAATTCGCTTCAACATTTTCTATTGAGTTGTCACACCTTTTGTTGTCGTTTGCTATCAGCTTTGACTGACAAGATAAAATCGTGGAAAAATGTTGAAGCGAATTGGGATGCGGGCACCTGTCATGGGTGGCACCAACTTTTTGGTAAGCAAAGGAAAAAAAATTTGATATGCTCTTACATGTTTGATGCAAGAAGCAGAAAATAGTCATCTGTGTTACCAAGTTAACCTTGTGTGAATTCGCCTTGGCAGAGAAAACCATTGAATGGCGCTGTTTCCAATGGTTTTGTAGGTCTACGTAAAAATTAATTAGAAGAAAATATGTGTAATTAAAAAAAATCGTGTCAAAATATCTCTGTAGGTGCTCATGTGGCCAAATTGGATATTCCCATTACGTACCTCACACTAACAACAATAATAAAAAGATTGCTCAATTTTGTTTGCTTACACTTAATCTCCTATTTCAAAATTAAGTAGAAAAAACCATCTACATATGTATATATGTATTTGATTTTTATTACTCCGAAATGTTGAAAATGCTGGGTATTCCTTCCCCCTCTGCAATAGATTTTACTGTAAATATATTTTTAAATACAAAATTGCTTAAGCTTCCCATTTGTTTACTAGTTTATTTTACTTTATAGTTATTTATGTATATTTTATCTTTCTTGCCAGTCACTCAGTCATGCAGCCAGCCAGCTGCATTTTATTAAATATCTTACATTATTATTTTTTCCGTTTAACTGCATCTGCATTTTAAAAATGAAACGTTTTTTTTTTGTGTCTACGTTTTATGTTTAATACTCTATTTTTGTCTTGAAACCTCTTGTGCCATACACATTTTGATTTTTTAATGTTACGCATATTTTGTTAAAATCGTTGGACTTCCTGCCTTTTCACTTGTTTCGCAGCCACCATTTCGTCCTTTTTTTGTTTTTGTGCCAAGTGTCAATTTTTTCTCCAGTGCTTTCAAAATGTTCAACTGTTCGTTCCTACGGCTTTGTAAACCAATTCACATTTAGTTCATATTATTTTTATTTTGTAATTTTCTTTATTTTCTCCCCCTCTTTTACTTGTGCGGTATTACATGATTTTATGCGCACAATGTGAAAATGTATTGTGTACAGTTGTGGTCATCAGTATAGGCACAAGTTGAGCATTAACATAAACAGTCTCATTGTGAATATTTTCACGGAGTTCTGACTCATCGGCAGAATATTTTTCCAACCATAGATTTTTTGGGAACAAAAATTCTGAAAGAGTGGCATCTCCACATTACCATCCAAATTTTAGAATATGTGTAAAGCCTATACTTTTGTGCCTATACTTATGTCCCTGACTGTATGTATGTTACATGTACATATGTATGTGTGGTGAAGTAGTGTTTTTCTTATTATTTCTAAAGGACTGTTCAAGGAAATGGGGAGTTCTTATTCTATAATAGTTCTTATAAGATTGTATGTTTTCATTTTATTGCATTTGTAAAGATTTTTTATTTTGTTTTCTTAGGATACAAATGTTATCTTTTTTTTCTATTTTTAAATTATATTAAAATACATACTACATAATAAAAAGAAAAATTATGAAAACATATTTTCTTGATAGTTCTGGCGTGAGGCTGTATTTTTTTAAGCTTGTTCCGCATAAGTAACATAAGTTATTGTTACACGGAAAACATTTTATTTCATAATTTTAATGTGTCATTAACAATTTTAAAGGAAAAGTGGATTGTTATCAATTCTTGGGTATATGTTTTTTTGCCTTTGTTTTTTCAATGTTTATTGCAATGGGTATGTATATTGTGAAGCGATTTTCGAAATTCTCTTTATATTTGAAAGGATTCCAAAAACATTTTTTAATCATGTCAGTCGGAAAGCTAATTTTCAAACAGCTCCGACGGATCGGCTTTAGTCTAATGGTACGAATTGTCGTAAAATGAAAAAGTGTGCTGCCAGATGCTTGCAGATTTTGTACGCGAAACCGGTGTTGGTTATACCATGGAGGATAAAATGTCTTAGCCCGGTCTAAGGCCGGTTGTCAAGACCAAATTTTGCCGGATACCTCAAATCTTTACGTAATCGTCAAATCCCATCCATCTTTGGCCAGCTCCGGAAAAATTAGTATTAAAACGTTAAATTAGTATTAAAACCGATTTTTATAATCTGGTAACCATGTTCTATGCCGGTTTCAAGTTTTTTTCTGCCTTCGAATATTTGCACTCATTTTCTTTCTGCAGCAAACTTATACACAACTTGTTAATCTCAGGGAAATTAACATTTTAAGTGTTTTCTTTTTTTGTTGTTGTTGTTTCCACTTCATCATCGTTTGTCTGGCTGGCATTAAGGAATAAGATTTAAAATAGAGAATATAAAGTGATAACAACAATTTTCCTTTCAGGATGGCTGCTCAAGTACGCAAGCAAATAAAGAGATTTTATTTTCAATTGAAAATGAAAATTTATTTATGTTAAGGAAAACGATTAAGCAATCGATTTGTTGCGCTCAATTGTATTAAAGTGCTAATCTTTACAAATGTTTCCTAAAGACGAATAAATGAATAACGTTTACAATATTCAAGTCCTTTTTATGAAAGCAATAAATGTGAGGTCTACATATTACAAAAGAAAAGAAAAAATTATAATTATAATTACCCTAAGATTTTTTGCTATTATGAACAGGGGAAGAAATATGAAATGTGGAAATACTGTTTTAATATCCAATGTTAATTAGAATTAAAATTAATTGCTTTAAATGCCAACGAAAATAATGAGTAGATAACAAATATTTTAAAGTTTCAAGAAAATAGAGGCAATGATATGCTTTAAGTTTCAGAATATATTTCTGGGGTCGGCTTTAGTATAATGATACCAACGTAAAATGCAAAAGTTTGCGAAGTCGGTGTTGGTTATTCCTTAAGTCCGACCGAGGGCTGATTGTCAAGAAAAAATTTTTCATACATATGAAAAAATTTATTCAATGAAATGTAAGAAAGTACGATTTTGGATGCTTAAAACCGTTAACGAATTCGCGATTTTATGTGCTGTGCAAAAACTTTCGTCTGGCAGCACTGTTTTACCAACATTTTCATATTTTTCTTAGAAAATTGCGCAACTTCAACATCGAATTATTAATAAACTGAAAGCCTCCGGCAGACTTTGACTTCAGTTTTGGAAGGTCCACGACCCCCTCTAAAAACCTATAAGACTCATTTCTTTCAAGGCCTGACTCCTTATTCTAGTTTCCACTATTTTTGTGCTTCACCTGTCTCATGGATGGTATAGATATTGAGGTAACGGCATCAGTCTTGATGTTTTTGGAAAGAAAAGTAGTGTGATGCGTCCTGGATCGAGTACACAGAGTACATAGAGGTGAAAAAAGTTACTGAGAAATTGCCCAAATCAACTGATAGAACGTTTTTGGTAGAAGGATATCCAACTCTATTGACGCACTGGAGCAACGCCACAGCGTGGCGTGCGTCATACTGTTTTATCGCTACTAAAGAGGCTTATGCTTTGCTAAGATCAGAAACATTCCAGTTCCAATTCCATTTGAAATCCTTTGCGTCGAACTCGAATCCTTAATTTGGCTTTCCCCCCAAGATTCTCTATAAATTCCTTACTTTTATAACTTGCTGGCGTTTTTTCTCTTTAATTATGTCATTAGCAATAAAATGATTCATAAAATATGCAAAAATATACGTACATTATTATTAAAAATTGCCGTTTAATTTTCCCTATAAAATTTAATGCATTAACATGTGTGTACGTTTGTACTCGTATGTATGTATGAAGAAATATTTAACTAAGACACAAAAGCCTTATGAAAAATTCATTTGGGAATTAACTTTAACTTTGCTACTGCTCCGAGTGGTCGGTCGCACGAACTCGCATGCGGAGATGAATGAATTATTTTCTGCTTGACTGAATACAGTATAAAAATTCTGTTTTTACCTTTTATGTTGTTAGAAAGGGCGGGAGTTGGTAAAACTAACAGCTGTACTTTGATTAAATAATTCATTTGGCAAAACAATGTAAAAGGAATTAACGAAAAATTGCAATAATTTTGCAAAAACAAAACAGAAAAAAGGAACATGGCATTCACATAAATTTACTGTGTCCAGTCAATTGCAAAGTAGACAATAATTTGTAGTTTAAGCAGGCCAACTGAAAAGTGCGTTATATACATATGTACCTATTTAAATTTACAAGGATTGAATTCCGTTTACATAAATAACGTATTCAAAATACCATTGAATATACCTTTAAAAATAAATGTGTTCGGATACGCCAAATTTTACTAGAAAATAGCCAAATGGGCAACAGTTTTGTCAGATTAGGGGATTTATCCCCTAATCAGGTATACATATATTTTTCGAAATATGTAAAATAAAAAATTTGCTTTGGGGATGGGGGAATTCGCTTTGGGGATTGGGAATGATTTCTAAGCTCTGGGGATTTCTGCCAATTCTTGGAGGATTTTCTTTTAGCATTATGCAAATTTTTGCTGCACCCAAAAAATATCGTAAGTTAATCTAAGCATTATCAACTGTTACTTTACTGTCAATGTAAATTGTAGTTGCAATTTTGATGATAACAATTTTTTTATTGGTTAAACTATAACATTCACATAGATACAACAACAAACCAAAACAAAAAAAATAAATAAATAAAACAGGAAAAAACTTGAAACATTTTATTTCACAATAGAGCTGCATTCAATATTTTCCCGTTAAAAACTATCGATACTATTGATTTTTTTTGGCCACCGTTTTCTACTCAAGCCGTCAAGAAAAAATAGTTGTATTTATTTATTTAGCTGACTGTAAATATTCAAAAAGTCTTGTTTAATGTTGAGAAAAGACAAAACTGAAAGACTTATTGCAATATTTACTTACATATTTAACTTATGTTATGATTACAATAATTTATGGCCGAAGCAGTGCAAACATCTGTTTTCAATATACATGTCGCCGCCAGAAAAAATTCAATTGACTTTGCTTTTACTTCCTATATTAAACTCTTCGACGATAGTATCACTAGAGAAAAAACGATGTCGATAGTTCAATCAAAATAAAACTGGCGATAATATCGATAGTACCAACGATTGTTTTGCAGCATTTTTTCAACCACTCTTATTACAGTATTAAAAAAATCAAGTACTTCTTCTCTAGTCCTTACATCATTCTTTCGAGAGCCGAAATATGCACGTATGTATATGCATCAAGTAGAATCTACTTAGTAGATTCGATTCCAATATTTCATGTAGCCCATCCTGCTTATTTAGTTGAGATTGGCTCACGAACCTCAAATGGGAGAGTTATCATGTCTATATTTGCCGACCATGGGGCAACATGCCATTATTCAAACTGGTGATTTAGTAACTTGCCGAAAAAAAAAAATTATGTGATACTATTTTACATTCTTATTTACAAATAAGTCATACGTATAAACGAAGCATGAAACAAATTTTTCGAAAGTTCAATAATGAAGAAACTACGTCATCAAACGATAAATCATGCGCAGGTCGTCAGTCATACTGCCACGACCATAATGTCACTTCACATCACATGCTCGCTAACTGTTATACATATGTGAAGTAATAACAAGTTATAAAAATTTTATACAAGCGAACGATGTCGAGCGACATCTCTTTTTTAAGGACCTTTTGGAACGTTAGACGCTGCCACCCATAATATTTATAAACTCAAAACACCCTTAAACTCCTAAACTTTTCGCAACATAAAAGCACTACTATACTTACAATAACAACAAACTAGTTTCACCCAAACAAACGCCAATAACAAAATAACAAAAAACATTAAAACTTTTAAAATGCGTTTATGAATGATACGGATATAAGACGGAGCTTCAATAAACCAACATAAACAAGAAGAAGAAGAAGCAGAAACAAAAACAAATGCCAGACAAAATGGTACAGTACATACCAGTTGAGTGTAAAACGTCTGTCTGCTTTGCTATAATACAGCTGACTGGCGGTAGTGGTACGCAAAAGAAGGGACAAAAGGATGTGGGGGGTGGCTGGTTTTAGGTGGTGGGAGGGAGGGAGCAACCAAGCTAGAGAAAATCATATTGCGGGGGGAGCTCTGATAGAAAACCATTTTCCAAAGTTTATTGACCTCCAAATGGTCGAGGGTTGGAAATTTTGTTTTTGTATTCATGTTATTGTTGGTGGCTGGCTGACTGACTGCTTTGCAATCTTAATACATACGTACACAAACAAAAAGCAGCAACAGCCAAATGTGCAGCCGCAGTAGCAGCATCAACAACAGCAGTGACAAGTAGACGACGAGTAGTTATTGCCGAATCAAAACCGTATACATATGTACATGCATACATACATACATACATACATACATATGTACGTACATGTACAGAAAAATAACACCTCTTTTGTTCATGATGATGTTGAATGTGATGATGAAGATTTCCAAAAGATAAACACAGAGCAAATCTTGAAGCAGACATGCCAGACAGGCAGCGAATATTTATGCAAACAATAATATATTCGTTCAGCCAGGAAGGCAGACGGTACTCCTACTCAGTCACCCACAAATGTTAAACAACAAATAAAGTCGGCATTTACACACACACACATACATACATACACACACACACATACTTGCATACATGCGTGCAAATGCATATAAAATGTCAAAATCAAACAACAACAAAAATAATCATTTTCTATTTTAATATTAAACACCCGGGGGTTGTTGCTACAAATAGTGCCACATTATTCATTTGTATATAAAATACACAAAAATACATATGTACATAAGTATGTATGTAGATGTGTATGTATTGCAAAAGAAGGGGGAGGAAGGTTTAAACAAACTTTATTTAACAGAAGAAGGGCAAAAGTTTAATGGTGGTAGTTGATACTTTAAGTCGTACAATATACATACATACATTCTAATATAATATTATGTGCAAACATATGTATGTAAATATGCTAGTGTGCGTGTGAATGAGTGTATGTGTAACGTTGCACACAAACTCCCTAAATAACCCTCGTCAGACTATATATTTTCATTCAATTAGAAGGATATAATAAAGGTAAGCACAATGATAACATGTTGGTGCTTTTTTCTTTCTAAAATTCGCTAAAAATCCATTTGTAAATTTTCCTGCCGAAGTGTTTTGCAGTCTGGAATATTTTTTATGAATGAATAATAAATTCCAAGAACAATCTTCCTAAACGCATGTTTTTTTTTTTTTTTGTAGTGCAACCAGAGCCTCATATATTTCCAACATGCAAACGTATAAAACTTTACTTTGTCAAGGAATTCCTAAAATCATATGGCAATGCTTTTAAGGGGAACTTCATTTGTGTTGCAGTGTTATGCAGAACAGGGTGATACTGTAGAAATAGTTTACTGTAGTGTAAACAAAATTAGTTTCAGCTGTTTATTTAAGAAGTATCGTTGTCTTTGTCAAGTAGCAAGTCTACAGAAAATCGATTTTTGCCTTGCCCATATCTCACGCTATAGGTCCTACGTTTCAAAAATATTTGCTGTGATAGTTTTTCACTGATAATGTCTGATGCACATGCAGCCCTAAGCAGCCCAAACTAGTCCGAAGTTACCCAAAATCATTCCATGTAAATTTTTTTACACATAGGAGGGCGAATGAGAGAGATTTGTTTTTCATTTCCTGTACCAATTTGCACAAACATTTTCTTTTTTAAAAATTCAACTTTTTTTTAAATTACTTTTTCAGGCTCAAGTTCAACCCTTGGGTTTTCACTACTTTTTAATCAATATCAATTAAGTAAAGAAAGGGTTGAACTTGAGCCTGAAAAAGTAATTTAATATAAATGTATTACAACACAGAAGTTCAATAACAAAACTAAAAATTTACAACTTTTTTTTTGTTTGCATGCAAAACTGAAAAATTAATTTAGAAATTTTCAAAACAAAAAGTAAAAGCTTCCATTTAAAAACTCGATAGAAAGTAGCACTGAAGATTTCTCCAAAAAACTTGAAGTAGTAAACACGACTTGTAAATGATCCTGCCTCTCCGTAATACAAGAAAAATGCTTTTGAAGATCAGTGAACAATTCATTTACACATATATGCTTTTATTTAATTTTATTTTATTTTACAGCTGTTGACATTGATGCAAACGTTGTTTTTTTTTATTTTATTATAAATTTTAAGCGTATAAAATCAGTGAAATAAAAATAAAAATTGATCACTAAAATTAAATATAAACAGTCAGTAATAAAGAGATCATGTGGCAGGATGTTTAAGCAGCTGTTGCTTGCAAATAGAATACAATTAAGCATGACCTGAATTCGAAGCAATTTGGATGCTGATGAGAGTCATCGTGGACGTGAAACAGCCCTGCTACGTACCCCAGCCAAAAAGTCTCCAACTTTACTTTTCTTGTCTTCTTTAAAGATCTTGATCACTACAATTTTATCACAAAAAATCTATCTCAATTTTGAGGAAGTAAAATCGAACTCCAGCCTGATAAAATTATTAACTACTTTCAAAATTTTGTTTCTGTTTTAAATGTATTTATGCGATTACTTAAACAGCTTGGAAACCGATAAACTTCAATGCATATGTGTCCTTTATTCACTGTCCGGAACTGTTTTATCCTACATGCGCAGTCTACAACAACACTAGCTTTCCAACTCGTTTTCCTTCGTAGCAGCGGGACTTACTAATATGATGTAAATAAAGCAACTAATCAGCTTTACTTTTTCTAACAGTTGACAACACTGCAGGTGTACTAACGAAATCTTGCAAGGAAAACTTACAACGGTACATTTTGTTTCTTTCATTAAAACGTGCGATAAATTTTTCTTTTATAGTATTTAGAAAAAATCCTTGATATAATCCTATAAACAGTCTGAATAAGCAGCAACAAAAACGTAATAAACAATGTTGTCTGCAAAAAAAAAAATGAAAACAAAGAGAATTGCTAGAGTTGCCATGGCTAAAAAAAGGTTGATTTGGCACTGGAGGGATCACATGGACCTCAGTTTCAACAGTGTTCAAAAGAGAGCAAAGAATCTCATCGGCAACAGTAGGGTATGCAAACTTTTCGAGAACAGGTTTTGCTTAGGTGTTCACATTTCAAGTCTTGCCGTTCTGCTTTTGGGAAAAATAGATCATGGAACCTTGAACAATATTGGTCTTCAAATCCGTATGGAGCAATCCTTTAGAACAAGGTTTTAAGATTATGAACTCCCTAACAAAACTTAGCTTACACTCCGTGGTGTCCGTGAGCCTCATAAGGGAACATTCTGGCTGATCACGGTAGAGGTGTAATCCTTAGTAATCCTTGATTATGAGAGTTAAGTATTCATGGTTGAGAGCTCAAATGACTTTCCAGGTGCTGGTCGCTTACGGCCTTTTGGCCATATAGAGCCTGATGTTTGTCTCAACATAATTTTTTTCTAGTGTAGGCGCTAAGCAAAGTCTGAAGACATTTGCCCTGTACTCAATACTTCTCAAAAAGTTTTGTTTAAAAAAAGTATGGCTGGCAACTCTAGCATTTAAATATTTGTCCCGGAACACATGCAAGTCAACCACCCTTGTTGCTGAATTTATATTTATATGACGTATGAAACATGAACAGAAGTAAAAAAAGAATACAAATATTGTCGTTTGTATATAGACGAAGTAGTGGAATAAGTAATAACAGTGGTAGATGAAGTAGTCCGTCCGTTCATGAGTGAAAAGGTGGCGGCGGCTGCAGCTGTAATTTGATTCAACACATAAGAATGTTGAACAAAACAAAAGGCTCATTCGGCGGCTGATAGAAACAAGTATGAACACTTGGACACAAAAACATACGTACATACATACATACATATATTACGTCTGCGAAATTTGGCACGTACATAAGAAAATGTACGAAGTAAACAAACCCTTGTCTAATGCACATCAACATTATAATATAAAATAACAAACATTACACTATGGGGAATTAAAGCTAAGAAACTTTTGTAATGAAAGCATTTTAATGAAAATCAAAAAAGTTTCTATTTAAATGCCATCTTATTATTCTAAGTGTTCGCCAAGAAGCATAATTTTCTACTTTTATGACGTGGTTATCCTGACATGAGGTCATACATATGTACGTATACCTCTATGGCAACAATAACCGCTTGGTGCTTGGTTTGTGTTAGTTTCAACAATCTGTCTCATATTTACCTTAAAAAAATGCATTGCTTTTCAAGCAAACGTACAAACATGTATGTGGATACTGTTAAGTATGAAGTCAATTTGGCCAGCCATCACCAGCTTGACAGAAGATGTCAAAAAAAGGAATGGCCAACATTCGTGCCACTTCCGCTTGATGATTTAAATGTTAAAAAATATGAAACATAAATTAATAAAAGCAAAAACTTAACACATTTATATCGACAGTTTAAAATGTTGTTGTTTTTCTTGCGACTCGCACCATGTTCGTTGCCAAAACGCAGTAGACAAAATTTAACGAAAAAAAAAAAAAATGTATACACAGTGCATGTCTCTGGATGCAGACATACATACATTCACTTCTATTGTTTTGAATGTGTTGATTTTATGAACCCTGAGTTTTATTATTGTGAATTAATAATGCCAATCTTAATCTATTGATCGCTTGCAATAAAATTGAGAAAATTTAATTATGTACTGCCTGTTTCACGATGTGACTTGACATCTCTCACTCGCTTAGATAAATGCAAAACAATAACAAATTTTAAAATGTTGTTGTTGTTGTTTTCAGTGATTTTGTGCAAGCGAGCAATGCCGAGTGACATGGCGGAACTGGCGGGTAAAATTTATTTATATTACAGTTAGTCCATACTTATATTAAAGTTAGCCCACAGAGGTTAACTTAAAGCTGGCTATTTCGGTAGTCCATCTCTCATGGCCCGACGGGGTTCTTAGACTTGTATGTGTATATATGTATGTACGTTTTCAATATTTTCTGTTTAAAACGTGAATTGCTTCATTGTTTTGCACTCACTTAAATTAATGCTTGAAATAGTATGGGACCACAAAGCCAAACAACCCTGCCGAAAACGTATTAAAAACAAAAAATACAAAATAACAATTTATAATGGCTTCAGTGACATGCAGGAACTGAACGAACTCTCTTTTTCAACAATACATTTTTTTATAATTTCGATTTTAGTTGTTTCCTACCATCACGCACTTTTAATTTCAAGCCGATGGGAACGGACGACGATGACAGCGACATCACGACATATGATGCGGTTTGTTTTTCATTCGATCCTTTTTGTGCCATCAATCTGTCTGCGTTTATTATCGTCAGTCCTGGTTCATATTAATATTTTGGGTTCCTCTTGTACATGCCATTTTTTAGCACATTTTGGTCGCTTCTCCCTCGTTTTTTAACAATTGCAATTTTAAGTTCGTAATGAAATTAATAGTACATAAAAATTGCATGTACACACTCGTGCACATGATGTGTTTTCAATTATATTCTTCCATTAAAATAAAATTATAATAAATACTTAACGCACTAAAAATGCGTATGTTTTTTTTAATTCAGTTAAAAAAATATTATGAATGGTACGAGAACATTCTTGCAATAAATTAAGATGACCTGCCCTAATATGTGGTCATTTAACTGGTTTTGTCTAATGCTACAGATCTTAAGAATATTATTTTATTTTTGTTGCATTTTGATCATAATAATTTTACTTACATACATATTTTATAATGAAAACACGTAGTAAAAATGTGGCCATGATTCAGTGTTCCATACAATCGTATGGAATTATTAACGAATAATTATGTAATTATTAATTATAAAATGCAAACGATCTGGAGTTGTAAAAATATATTACAATACTATGTTGTAAAAACTAAATTCAGGTAAACTCAATATGACATTTTTCGTCTCTATTTCTTTCAAGGTTTGGGGAATATCCCACTGTAACATGTTGTAGCTCGGGGTAAATTTGTGTCGCAAGGTAAGTAAGAAACTTGGATTAATGTAAATGTTCTAAGAGCATCATACTATACACCAATAATATTATACTATTACATCTAACATAATGCAAACTTGAAAAAGTGGTACTGCATTTAACTATACTATATTCTGGTCCAACAGTATATTAATTAATAAAAATTAATTCTTAGTGTTAATTCTAGCTACCACGACGAACCATAGTTGTAACATGCGATGGGATGGCTTTTACCAATCCCTGGCATCTATGCTTAATTATAAAATTTTATTTATATGTGACAATATTTATATGTGACAACAATGCCAACTATATGTAATCATGATACAACAAACAAGGTAACTTCCTTCCTTCAACTTCAAGAAAAATAACATGCACTTTGTTTTTGTACAACTTCAGAAAATTGTCAAAAAGTTTCAAAAGATATTTGTTTAACAACTTCACTTAATATATTTTATTTTTTTTTATTATATTGTATTTTTTTCATTATTTATTTTCTTAACTTTTGTTTTAATTTATATAATAAAAAATATTTTTCTCCAGTAGTGCCTAGGACAAGTTGTGCCCCTTTAACATATTTCTGTACTTTAAATGTAAGTGAGACCTTGTTGTACAGGAAATGGAAATAAATTAATAAATAAATAAATAAAGACACCACTGCTACAAACTTTAGAGCATTTACTAAAGAGAGATGAACAGAGTTTACGTTGCCGGGCAAGAAAAGTAAAGGTTTTCATGAAACCAAAAAGTTTAGAGCTCTTTTCATCTTGTAGGTTTTTTGAAAATTACTCTGGCCTTAATATCAAATAATAAAAATCTATTGTTATTTTGAAAAAAAACCGCAAATCCTGGGATTTGCGGGATTGGGATATTCCGTTTGGCATCTCTAATCCCATTCAGTAGTGCTACCAAGTTATTCAATTTTTACGTTGTCACTGCGAGTTATTTAGGTTACGTATAAACGTAGTATAAGTTACTAGTCCTTCCATCGTGGAGCATCAAAATCAATGAATGAATTTGTTTCCACATACATAACTAAAATAGCTGCTTAAAACTTATACCTGTTTCCATTTTAGTTATTTTAATAAGATGCCAGCATGTCTTTTTATTTCGTGGAAAATTTAAAAAAATAAATAGTAATAGCATAATTAAATTTCATTGCGGTATTCCGTTAAAATTTTAATTAAAAGAAACCAACTAGTATAAATATTTTCCCGCTAAAGAAAAATAGAAATTATGTCATAAATTAATGTGTAAACAATTTTTCTTTAACGGCTCACCACCACTCACTCAACTCTCCGGCCAATTGAGTTCTTGAATTTTGTTCTTCGCTTAATTTATGTATGTTGTTGCTTTTGATGTGTCTTCTTGTTCATTGTTGTGTGTAATATAATTACAATTTTATTTCCAACAATTTATACATATGTATGTATGTATATGTATGTATGTATATGTACATATGTATGTATGTATATATTTTTATTAGATTTCTCATGTTAGATTTTATGGATCTATTAAAGTTGTCAATGTTGTTGTTGCATGTGATTGGTGATTTGTTAAAATGGAAAATTTATTATTTAATAGTTTCGAAGACATTAATGACTGCATAATTTAACATCATTACATAGCATCGACAACAACAAAAACAACAACAACTTCAAGAAATATGCAATGACAACTATTACAAGAACAAAATTAGAAGAAAAAAAATTATCTAGGCACAAAGAGAAAAAAATTCAATCACAAAAGAGTACAAGGTTTACGAGCTTCTCTTGCAACGTAGGAGGTCAAGAGTCAGCATAAAAAGCCAACAACAGTTCAATAGACAAAATTAAAGATAAGAAAACTCAAAATTTATTTTATGTAGTATATACTTACTTACCTGTGTGTGGGGGCAACATTGGAAAATGTTTACAGTTAAGCCGGATTAAACAGACATTTAAATAAGTGTGTTTTTTTAACACGATGAAACAGCGCTACAATTTACTTTTTTTCAAGTAACCTATTTCGGAATTAGGAATTAAAAAAAAGAGCTTGAAACCAACTTTTTGTTGCGAAAACTAAAACAAATGACCATATCCATAAAAAGGGATAAACTGGTCACTAAAAGTAGCAACATGGTCAGAAAAGTAACAAATTGATAATTTAGTGGTACTGACGATCACTGTGTAATAGGTATGCTCCCAAAATACAAGTTTTTGTGTTCTTCACAGCCATCTATTAAAATACCATTTTATATAATTCAAGAAGTTATACTTTGAAGCTTCTGCAATTGTATTATTTAGTTGGTTTTAAGTAGGTATCTATACATAAAATGTGCACCGAATCAAATAGCTACTTCTCACAAAAAAAAAGACTTCAAAATTAATGGCCAGTGATTTAAGAGCATCGTAACATAATTTGCGCAAAATTCATTTTCGTTTAAAATTTGTAAAACTTTTTAAAGAATATAAATTTTGCTGTTAATGTTAATATTTATCTACTTTAATAATTAATTTAACATGTAAATTTATTTTCTTTTGTGGGAAAAAATATTTAAAATACTTCTACCCTGCAGTTCTTTACAGCACAATTTTGCACTTGTTCTTTGTTCTGTAACTTTTATTACGATAATCGTATTGTTAAAATAATTGTAATGATGTTTTGCCGAATTTGCTATTCAGTATTTAATGATATTCGATGTCGACCAAAAGCAGCTGTTACTTTTACTGGCAATTATCTTAAAAGTCAACGTTTACTTGTTGTTCTTTTAACCGGTAAATTGTAGTTTGCGTTTAAAATGTTAGCAAAATAAATCAAAACAATAATAGAAACATCATTAATTTTACATACTTTATAAAAAATAAAATAATGTTTTAAAAACTTAACATTTTAATTCAAATGTACTCAAAAATACAGCTGTTTACCATCGTTAAAATTGTGTTACCGAACCACAAAATCGCTACTGCCAGCGATGAAATATATAGAAAAATTACAAAAAGTAGATCGTTAAAAGTTACAAAATCGCACTACAGTTGAGTTGCATTCGAAATCTGAATTCATTACAAAGTGAACTTGGCAGCACAGTTGATTATTTTTTGCTCATTAATTAATTGTATTCTTTTTCTCTTTGTTCCCGCCATTTTAGAGTAAATTATTTTGGTTGAAAATGTTGAGTTGTGAATAATTTTTTTTTTAATTAGTAGTGTTTAATTAAATTTTTATACTTGGTTTTCATAAAAAGTTGAAACGAATTGGAATGTGACGACTGCCTGGTATAAACTTTTCTTGTCTTGCTCTTGTTGTTGATAAATATAATTTTAATAAACTATTTTATGAAAACCATATAGAAAAAAGAATTTAAACACAGATAGTTCGCAAAAATTTTCTCAAGCCAACATTTTTCCACCAAAACTATTTAGATTAAATTAGCTAAAAAGTTTTTGTAAGCTGGGAAAAAAATATTAAAAGCTTAGCGCTCAAAAGAAAGAAGCAGGCCCACCTAGTAATGCATGCGCCTTGGTAGCATTCACGAAATGTCGGTGGCATATAGACGGCTGGAAAGATAGCCAGAAAACAGGTCGTTTGGACCTAAAGTAATAAATTTCAATTGGATTTATCGTATATATTTCTTTCTTTCTTTCTTTCTTATAAATAGAGTCGAAGCAAAACTGCGGGGTATTATGAATACATACATATACATAGATGTATGTAGATATGTACGCATGCTTTCAAATATGTAAAAAAGTATATTTCTACAAACCTGCATAAAAAGCTCGAGGGAAACAGATGTTATATGTTGCGGTTTTAATTAAAAAATAATCTTAAGGCTACTTTTAATATTTAAATATGCATAAAACTATTTTTAAATTAACACTTTGCTTTTGTATTATAAAAGCGAAGTATTGATATACATAGATTAGGGGGTAACTTATTTTTATAAATGCGAAATTGCATCACGACTCTCGACATTGGGTAAACGCTTAGATATTCTGTGTACATCTCTGATATTTCAGTGGTGAAGCTGTTGCTCTTGTGTTACTTGATTCGGCAGCCTGCAATCATAGAAAAATGTATTTTCATACTGATAACAGGGTGTCCGCAGAATTTTGACTTCAATATTATGTAAAACGATATCAAAGATCTGAAAACTGATGTTAATTCGATGACAATAGTCAGCATAGATTTTGGCATAGATTAAGTGTCATCAATGGTAAGACTGCGGCGGCAACAATTCTATGGTACATAATACTAAGCATCATAATATCAAGGGTCATACTCTTAAAATCTTTTTTTTTTATAAATTGTTAGAGTTTTCTATAATTATTTTATTAATAAAAGTATTCTTTAAAATAATTTCAGTAGTTTTGCTTCTTTAACTCAGAAATTTTTCAACTCAACTAATTTCGAGCGAACGAATTTTTAATCTTAAATTGAATCCAAATTGTAGTAGGTCTGAGGTCAGCACGTCATCGCATTGATGCTCTTTTGATTTTGACATCAAATCCAATCTACGTTGTTGTTTAGTTGATGCTAATCCGTTATTGTATTAATGAAATTTTGTTATTACGTTGATTTCAGTCACCTGATATACATATTGACATTCCCGTGGTGAAAAGTGTCATGGGGTCAAAAATTATGTCTTTTGTCATCATATTCATGTCAAAAAACATCACAGCTGTGTTGAGTTTTCTATGAGTGTAGGGCTGGGACAAAATTTAACACTTGGTCGGCCTCCAGATGACTTTACGGTAGTTGTGGCAACAACTTTGTGTATTTTTCTAACCGATTTTTTTAATTCGTGAGCGGATGCCGGATGCCTTCCCTTGATGTAGTTTGCCTACGTAAAACATTTCTAGCACGAGTTACAGTCGAATTCTGCTTTTCGAAAAGTGGAGCGCTCCCTAATATACATACCTACTTATGTATGTATGTTTGTGTACAACTCCGTATGTAGGCATGAGCTGTATTTTATTTTAACCACATGCAAAGCGAACTATTCTCAATCCATTTATGCCACCGCCCTTATTACATGTATGTACATATGTCTTCTGTTCTTTCATTTGCACTTGTTCGTAGTAAATTTTAAATTTACATACAACATGTTTATATACATATTTATCTTTTTTTTATCAATATTTGAATTTTCTCCGTCACAGTTTGTGTTTTACGCAAATATTATGTGCTTAATCTGTGGTCAGTTATTTTGGGTAAGAAAACCAAACCAATCAATCGTTGAAAGCAAGAAATAAAAAATAATTAAATGTGCTGCCAAGTTCCACCAAATACATTCAGAGTAAAATGGCGGGAACATTTTTGTAAACAAAGAGAAAAAATCAATCAACAATCAATGATCGAAAGCAAAAAGAAAAAAATTATCTGTGCTGCCAAGTTCACCATGTAATGAAAGCGCTTTGGCACTGATAGTTGCTAGTTTTTTTTTTTGTTTATTGAAACCATGTTAATGTAAAAATTTTTGTTTAAAAAGTGTTGGCTTATGAAAAACGTTTTTTAAATTCTCTGTTTTTAACGTGATTTTTATAGTTGGTTTGCAAAAAATATTTCATTAGAACTGTTTTTATTTTAAAAAATTACTTGAATGGGCAAATGAGTAATATGATAAAAGCTATTTTTTTTTGTTTCAACCAGCTGAAAATCCCAAGATGAATTAAGATTTCGACAACCAACGGACAATTTACCCTAACAACATTATGTAATTTTTTAGTCTGCAACGAGTTGGCTATCAGTCGTCTTGTATGAATTAGTTTTGGCAAGAAGCGAAAAACAATCTCGTGTACTGCCAAGTTCATCTGGTAATTAATTCGGCTTGAATAATTGAAATTTGAAAGCAACAGTTGTGGATACTTTAGTGTTTCATTAAAAATTTAGTACTTATAGAAACTAGCAGTCTAATCTCTAATTGACATTTGTACGGTTTATGTTTTCTGTTAAAAAAAATTTGAAACTTCAGCGAAGTGCCAAAATTTTTTTTTTGGGTAACAGAAGGCCGCAATGAATTATTATGTATTGCATTTATGTACTATCTATATAATTTAATAGATTTGCAATTTTTTTAGCAAAAGTTCAATCAGTAAACACAGAGCAAACAAAGAGAACCAAACTAAAAAATCAAAAGCTCTCCTTCTTTTCATGCAAAGCAACAAAAGTCTCTTATTTCAACTGATGATGAAATAATGTTTTTGAAGTTATTGACACTTAATTTAGAGCTAGTAAATAAGAAATGCTTTTGAAACTTATTTTGATTCCGTTTGGTTTGACCACTTTTGCCAGCCAGACATTATTTGTTAATAGTATAAATAGAAATACAACCACAGGTGTGAACAAAAAGCTTTGTTTCTTTCTTTAAGCCAAATGTAATTCACGTGTATTGGGTTCTTCTTGGCTTGAGTTTATTTCAACATCTGCTCTATTCTGTTAATAACAACAAAGCAGATTTTTTACTTCTTTTTATTTACAAGCAACAATATGCAAAATCATTTTGAGCTGAATTTTCCAAAACTAATACCACATTTTGAAAAAAATTTCATTAGAAAACTACTCTGGTTACAATTTTCTCGGAAAGGAAGACTTAAAATTGGAAAAAACCGAATGATGAACATATAAATCGTTTAAATATTTTTTTTAAGTTGCAATAAATAAATACCGTGTAAATGGAAATCTTAGAAAAAATTTCAAATTTCCGTAGAACGGACATTTTTTACATGAAATCTTAGGATTTTGATTAACTTCAATAAATATACTCCACCAAAAGCAGTTGTAAATTGTTATTTTGGTTCAATGCAAACGTGATTGATCGTGTGTTTTTAGGGCTTGAAAATGTGTGATTGAAATATGTTGCTCGTGAGCGTGCCTGACTTACGGCTCAGAAGTAACTTTTGTGCGTGAAGTGGCGTGAGTCAAAAAATACTCATGCGCTCATCTCTTCTAGCGACCACTTTGAAATTCCTAGAGAATAATGAGTAGAGGAAGTAAATACAACAAATAATTTCAGAATAAAAGATTGTTAAGAAAGTCAAAAAATTAATACAATACAACTGGGATTTATCAAAGCGATATGTAATCGAGATTAAGAATTAATTATTCGAATACTTTATTTGTTTCGACATTTTATGCAATATTAAACGAGCAACATAAATTTGATAATTTGTCTGTCTGTCTGTCTGTCGGTCTGCCAGCCAACTTTGGTGGAATTAGATTCATTTGTTTTAGCTGTTTGATCTTGTGCATGTTTTTCTCCTGGTGTGAATGTTTGTCAGCTTTAATTTTTTGTTATTTTATTATTTTTTATTAGCTGTAGTATAGTATTGCTTAGCTTGGGGTTTTTTCGTCTATTCTAATGAGAACTCGTTTTTTATTCAAATTATTACTTTTTTTTTGTCTGCAAAAGTTGTTGAGATTTTTCATTTTTGATTATTTGAACAGCGAGAAAAAAATTGCTCGCTCGATGAATGGCTGTGCTCGCATTGCCGCCCGTCCGTCAGTTGCCTTTTCTAGTTGTCTGTCGGTTCGCCAGTTATTTGTTGTGCCTTTTTATCAGTCGGTCTAAATGGGCGATTTTTTGTTCATTATAATTTTGGCTGTTGAATGGTGGCTGCTTGCTGACTGATGACTGGCTTAGAGGTTGGCAACATTTTTTTTTGTTTCCAACTTTCGTTGTAGGTTATTTTGATTTTTTTTTTTTTGTGTTTGTTCAGCTTTGTTGGTCTTTGTTCTTTTGAATTTTAGCCAGAATTCGTGTTTTTTTGCGCGTTCATATAAACCAAATTGTTTCTACAGAAAACGTGGTGATTCAGCCTTAAATAAGTGTGTAACCATGTGAATTTGTGAATGCAAAAAAAGCGCACAAAAGCTCAAAGGAATTTTTCATGACTTTGTTTTTTATTTTGTTTTGTTTTGTTGTTGTTTACGTTTTAGTCTGCTTGTGAATTTCATATCTTAAAGGCAGCCTGGCAGGCTCTGGCTAAATTGGTAACAGCACATTTTTTTTGTTCTTAACCAAACCAAATTGTTTCTTGGTTTGCTGTTCTCAAGGAGTCACTCGTCTACATTTGTTTGAATGTGCAGTTTGTGTGGGTATTTGTGTGTGTGTGTGTGCGTGTTGTTTTTTATTTTGTGAAACCTGGTTGTGATGCTTCTCAATCACTTCTTTTGTTCACAAATTCCTTTTGAAAAATTCAACAAAAACGCTCACTTCGCTGGCTTGAAAGTTTTTGTGAGCTAAAGTTATCATACATGGCGTTGAGAAGCAAAGATACAAACACCATGTTTTTTTAGGCCGAAAGTAGGGGTACAATGTCCCTTATAATCTGACTTACACTCAGGCCATTTACTACTGCCCACAAAGAGAGCATATTCTTTTTTTCTAGTACAAATAGTAGCAGTGGCAGCCCTAAATAAAACAATCAGAGAGAAAAAACCTCAAATATGTCTCAGTAATTGACTAGATTTCCATAAAGCAGGAGTGTTTTTGATACTGCTATGTTTCTGTTCTTGTATTCACTTATTCTCTTTCATTAAAGGCTCGCTATCACTGCCCTGTGCTGGCCAAAGCCCCCCTAACTAAGAGAAAAAATACAAATCTCATTAGATATATTTCTCACAAAAATGCAGTTAAATCCCTTTAATAAATTTTATAAATAAAATGTATTAACTATTATACAAACGTCAGCTCTTGTTATTCTATTAAAAATTCATTGATCGAAAGTAATCACTCAGTGTATATTGAATAATTTTTATTTATTTTAAGTCACAATCAAGCCACTGTACCTTGGCCCAATTTAGAAACTGATTTACACAGAACATACAATAAATTGTTTTTCTTCAAAACTCTGCATTTAAATAATAAACGAAAGAAAGAGATGTGGACAGACAGACAGACAGACGGACAGGCAGATGAAAAAACGACTCAGACTTCAGCGAATTTAAAAAAACTGAAGATATCGATACAAAGACACAAAATAATGAAGAATAAATAAATCCAATACGAGAACGTTTCATATAATCAACGTCGTCACATCAGCAACAACAACAAGAGCAACTGCAAGCACACAAAAAAAGAATTGGAGTTTCATTCACACAAACAGTAACAACAAGATTTTTCGCATTGTCAGCAGCATGCTGTTACTGTTCGGTGTTGCCATTTTAGCATTTTCCCTGCTACACTTTATAGTGTTGTTTATATTATAAATATAGATATGTATTTTTTTCTATACATATTTTTAAGTCCAAAATCAGTTTAATCTAACAAGTAAATGGTGTGGTTTTGGCAGTTTTGAAGAACGTTTTGGTAGGAAAATGTTTATCTCCGCAGCAGCTCTGGTTGTGAATTAAACACGAAGAGAATAAGTATCCGAGCCTGTGCCCGACAATAGTTTAGGTGGAACACATTTAATGACTCTTCTGGCAACCCTGTTTCTGTTCATTGGTTGTACAACGTTTAAGCATACAAAGGTATAGTCCGTCTTATTATACATACGTTTTGTTTCTTAATGTTTTCTTGGGTTTTTTGTTGCAATTTTTATGCAATTTCAATACAGAACTAAAAAAACACATTTTTCTCTTTTTTTTAACATTCGTTCTAAGAAATTTTCTATATCTTGCTTTAGCTTTTAAAGCAACATTTCAATGATTGCTGTGAAAAGTGGGCAACATATTCTCATGAATGATTAATTAATGATAAGTGAGTTTGTTAGGAAACTGGCGCTTATTTCATTTTGTCAATAGATTGCAGTATTATAAAACATTTCGAATTTCTCATGAATTTCTAAGAGTTTCTTTTCGGTATTGCGAAGGACAGTGAATTTTGTCCACCAGTTATATTTTTAGCAATTCAATTCTACTATCAAAAAGATTTGATTTCAAACGTTTGCTTGGTATCACTTGCTTCAAATGGGGTAGGATGCTGCCAAGTCGAATTCATTACCAGGTAAACTTGGTAGCATAGCATAGGTGATTAGTTTTTGCTGCTTGTGAAATGATTTCAGAACAAATAACATATGTAAATAAAAATATACTTGTAGAAATAAAACATTCTTATCTTCTTTAAAAATGTTGGTCGCTACAATTTTATTACCGAACCAGTGACACAAACGTTTTCAAAATGGAGACTTAACGAAATCTTCTATCCTGCCAAACGTTTTTATCTCGGCCCAACTCGTCTCTGCCGATTTTCGCTCGCCGGCCCACCTTTGGCGCTCTGTGCAATCTTTGAATGCTGCAAGCGGAACCCTCAGCATGACATTTGGTTTTGTGGCCTTCAGTAAGTATATCGTCCGCTTTTTTAAAAACTCTTGTGATGACATAAATTAAACTTTCTCCAATTGCATTTGCGCAAAGGTAACACGTAAAGATTCCATTTAGTTTTTTTTTCATTAGGAAATTTCTTGCAGCACCTGCAAAATCTCTTACGAAGGGTTGCCAATTGAATAACAAACTCATTAGTATCCTTTCCGATTAAAGCTCTGCTTTAAAACATAAACCAGGCTTTTTTCTACTTTTTGTAAGCAGCGACGCGCCGGTGACGATAATGTTCAATGTTGGTTGCCTTGTCGTTAACAGTCGGTGTAAATGTGGTAGTGCTTGTGAGTGTGATCATGTTCAAGCAGGCATACATAATAGATGTGATCCCGTGATGAAAGCAGTTTTGTTATTAATAGACATACATACATAAATTATTTGAATTTTCAGAAAAATTTAAATTTCTTAGTACGTTTAGGGCAATTTTCCCAATGTATGACAAATTTTTTATGCCAAACTTGTGATTAAAGTCCACATTAGTTTTTAGTTGTACATTATAAAAAGATCCGTTAGTGTTGTAACTCGTTTTGTGTGGTTTTATATGAAATGCAAATATCAAAGCCTTGAATTCTGTGTGTGTTTATTGATTCAAACCAAGTGTTGTGCTTGTTGTCGTTAATATGTATGTATATCTTAAGCAGCTGATTGTTTGACATCTTGCTGAAGCTAACACGAGAAACAGTGCGGGCTATTGCCTGCAAGAAGAAGAAAACCAATACTCCTGCATATTTTTTCTTGGTTTGCCCAAACTTTGAGTACGTGCGCCGTTTTTTTTTTTTTTTTTTGCTAAAATCAAGATGCCGCGGGCTTCCCAGATTGAGTACGGGATCACATCCAATAATTTATTTATTCTTGTGTTTATTTTTGTTATTTTTTGTACTTTGCCGTTTTGAGTTCGTGTTGTATAATTTTCTTTTTATTTATTTTAGTCTTATTTGGAGCTTTGAGTTTTTGTGCCATTGTCTTTAAATCACCAAAAAAAAAAGATGAAGAATACGGATTTTAGCATAAACAAACAAATAAACATCGTACACGTTTCCAGTGTTTTTTTTTCAGATTGTCCGTCCTTTATACCAGCTTTTCATTCATCCGTCTGCCAGACAGATACAGCCTGACTCTTTGTTAAACAACTGCGGCCCCCAGTCTTCTTATCGTTTGCTTTTATTTAAATGTTTTTGTTAAAATGCACCAGTGGATGTGGCAGCGGCATTCTTTCGATGGCGTTTTATTCTCTAAATTCTCATGAAGATTTAAACAATTCTTCGAATCTTTCTTTATTTGATAGTGCCACTTCAGCATTTTATTTTTTCATTTAAATTCATACCGACAAACTGACTAACTGACTTTTAAGCAAAACTTACTTGTACACATAATTTTTTCCTTTTTTCTCTTTTTGGTTTGTCTTTTAGTTTCCTGAAAACCTTTATGCATTTAAACAGAGCTGCTGAATATTGTTTTATTTTGTCTACTTTGCATGAAGAATTTAAAATGCCAGCGGGGATGCACTTAAAAAACATTTTTTTTTTAATATCTAAGTACAATAATAGAGATCCATGCTTGAGAATTTGTACCGAAATTATCCAGTTTGTGAAAATGAAAAATCTGAAAATTTTAATTTATTTACATGCAAATCAACAATGTAATTTTTCCCATGTTAGACATTAATATTTTCACAGAGTTTCCTTCGCAATGAAAATATTGTCCTCCAGAAAAGATTACTCCAATCATAAAAGAGTCCCAGGACTCCACATTTTTGTTAAAAACAGTTAAAAATGTTTTGAAGCTAAAAATTTTACTTTTTTGATAAAAAAAATTATAGCGACGCCACTAAGATTCAATTTGCAACAGCACAGTTTATACAAGTTCACTCGTCGCTAAAAATCGCTTAGTTGAGTTTGAAGATTTTTAGCGAGTTTCAGAATATATCAACTCTTTTTTCTCTCTTTGTTTAAAAAATTTTCGGCCCATTTTAGTGTAAAGATTTTGCCAGAAAACTGTTGGCTTGTTAATTTAAATGGAGGCTAAAAATTGCAAAATTGCTGATCAAGGAATGAAGCAAATTTAAAAGAACCAACTCGTCCTGGAGTTTCTCAACATTTATTGCAACGCTTTTAATGATAATTTTACTGAATAGAAGATTAAGGGGTTATCTGTGACTCAAAAAGAGAATTACTACAATGTTTTTATTAGTTCAAAAGCTTTTTTTTAGTTTTTATTAGAGCATACTGAGTCACTCTGCCCGCATCCCAATTCGCTTCTACATTTTTCCACGATCTTATCTTCTGAGTTGTCAAAGCTGATAGCAAACGGCAACAAAACTTATAACGTCTCAAGAGAAAATGTTGAAGCGAATTGAATTGCGACCACCTATACTTGATTCGCATTTACTGTTCTATTGTTTCCAACATTCAATCCTACTTTACCCTTACTAAAATATCTCGCCGCATGCAGTGTCTGCTCTCTAGCTTTCAGCATGATTCATTGGTCCTGCATGTGAAATATACAAACGCCATCAAATTTCAAGTCCCGAAAAACAAAAAATAAACTGAAAGAAGTGAAGCTACTTTCACCCATGATTTCGAAATAAAATTTTTGTTACAGACCAGTTTTTCTTACATGTAGTTTGACGTTTCTCTTTTTGAGAAAGAGAGTTAGAGGAAGAGAAAGAAAGAAAATTTACTTTGGAACGATTTCAGCTTGAATTGGTTTAAAATTATTTTTTCCTTCCAAATAAGTAAACTGTGCTGCCAAGTTGATTATTTTTTCAAGCTGTGCTGCCACATTAGATTATGCATGCATATTTCTGTATTTTTAAACTTGAATCCGTACTTTTTGCGCAACATTCAGTAAAATGAGAGCATTCATAACTTTCCCTCAATAGTAGACAAAAATGCACAAAAGTACGAGAACACTAAAAACCACACTTCTATCAAAAAAAAAAAAAAAAAAAACATATGGTACACGTATATTTTGATGCTGCAATGAAAATTGGAATGTACATTTTGAGAAATATAAATCTTTTTCTGCCCACCTTTAGATTTCAAAGTGCTTTGCAGGTCCTTTTATATGAAATACTCATGAATTTGAAATTTCAAATGCGCAAAATTGTAAATAGAGAGTGAATAGTAGAACCAATACAACTAACTACACATTTATTTTGTTTGCGGTGCCCTCTAGCAGAATTTGTTAATTTGATTTTGTTGAACTGTGCTATTTTTTGTTCTTTTTTACTATGCCTTAACATTGTTAAGTGATTGAACTCCTAAGATTACATTTGTACTAAAAAATGTACAATTGTTTAAACATTTTTCATCTCCGATATTAAAAATATAAAAAAATGTTGCCAATATTGGCTGCTTTTTTTTTTTTGTTCGTGTTGTTTGTTGGTTGAGTTATGGTGCTGACTTTTTTTTCTGTTTGTGTTGCTGAGCAGCATTTTAATGACACTGTACGCCAAAAAGCCGCAAAAAAAAAAATAAATTAACTTTGTCAGTGTTGTTTCATTATTGTTTTTAGCAAATTCAATGAAGGTCAATGTTCGTTCTTTAGCTGATTTATTTATTTATTTTTTTCATTTTTTAACTCATTGTTAAATAATAAACTGTTAAAAGTACTTTAGAGTTCGACGCTGAAATCGTCTGTGACTCTTGTTGTCATGTATTGTATCGCCAGTTTCAAGATTTTGTAGTTATGTATTTTATTTTTAGGTATACGTACTTGTGGTTAGAGGTGGGCTTAAACCATGAAAATTGTATTGTTTGGGATTACACAACATTTTTTTTTGTTTTTAATTTATTTTTAGCAAATACAAATAATCAAATAAAAATATTTAATGTTAAAATACAGTGTGACATAATGTACTTAATAACTTGTATAATGTGGGTTGCATTAATTAAAGAATAAAAAAAAAATAAACAAAAACAAGTTGGTAACATAAATAATTTTAAGCTAAGAGTGTCTTATTACAGACAATTTATTTTGGCAAATAGTATTTTTTCTTAAATATTTACTGCTGGATATATGAACTTGGAGATTAAAATTGTTTTTTCAAAGTATTTTGGCAACTTAAATGTAGCTAAAGTTCTTGTTGGTTTCCAAGGCTTCAAATCGAGCAGTTGTGACTTGAAATATTCGGCTGTTTTGAGAAATAAGAAAAAAAAAAACACTCCGCAAAGACAAGGCAAACAATTAAAAATTTAGCACAAAGTATACAGAGATAAAAAGTGGCCAATACCAGATCAACGTAAACTCTGTTTATCTTGCTTCTAAAAAAGCTCTAACACAAAAGAAAAAACATTTTTCATGTTTTTTTTTTTTTTTGCATGCGTCAAGAAAGTGTGTAGTATATCCAATATTTTTTAGCAGGCGTTCTATCAGCTGATTTGGGCTACTTTCAAACGTTACTTCTTGTACCTCTGTGTAGTCTCTGTTTTTAGAGTACTAGTTGTATGTTGGCTGATCAATCATTGAATAGAGCAGCGGTCACGATGGCGCTACAACAAATACTAAAAACTGCAAAAGGATGTTTCCATATAAAAACTGAAAATTAGCTGCAACTTTTGAACCGTATGAGATAGATTTAAGATTTGCACATAATAGTTACCTTGCCCTCTACAAATACAAAAAAAGAAAAAAATTAAATTTAAATGGTGCCCCGTACCTGGGCGCGCCCTTAAGTTTGAGAACTAGGTGTTAACAAATTTTTTTTAAATTTATTATATAAAAATTCGAATACCTTCAATTCATGCTGTCGGTGCTGCCAACCTTTATTTTAATATACACCTCTGATGTGATGAGAGTGAATAAGTGCGGCTTTACACTTGGGACATTGAAAGACATACAGATAAATGAAGTCTGTAGGTGCCAAAGTAGTGCCGTAGAGTGTGTAGTGCATGCATTTTCCGGTCGCATAATTTTTCAGTTTGGCGATATCAATAGGTCGTCGCGTTCGATCGATTTGACGCCACTGGCGTCTTCTTCTTATCTAGAAACTGGTGTTACAACTAACGCTATGAACGAAGAAAGTAGTTATGCGTTGCATTGATGAGCTACGAAGGCGCGAAGGCCTGCTGGCAACATATTCCATTTTTAAGTCTCATATTCTGTTTTACACTTGTAGTAATGCATATTTAAAAAAAAATTTATGCTTTTACGGCAATTTATTTCCTAGCCCAAAATATATCCACCTCTCACTTTAATAATATATTTTCTGCAGCATAAATGTTTCTTTTTAATTTTAATAACATGTCAAAAAATTATTGGTAACACCTATTCTCATCTCAGAACAAGCCTGCTATCACATGTAAACACAAACTATTTAATAAAATAGGACATTTATTAACTAATTGTTAAGCCCTACATACATAAACATAAACGTACACTTGAACCTAAAATTTCCAACAAAGTAAACCAAACTAATGCTAATATAATATGTATGCACGTTGTATATATTTAAACTTTTTCAGAAAAGATGTTTGCCAGACGACCTTAAAACCAATTTTGGCTTTCAATATGACAAAAAATCAAGAAGAAAAAACCCTGACCTTGTGAAACATTTTGTTTGACTCAAACAACAAGTTCACATAAACAGACAGTTTCTAATTGTAACAACACCGGCGACAACAACAGCAACACAACAACTTGAAGTTTTTTTCTCTACCAAACAACAAAAATAACAGCATAATTATAATGACCAACACTTGTTTTTACCTGTACGTTACGTGCCTGTGTGCGTGTGTTTGTCAGCAATACAAAATTGGAAAGTTGCCAGATTTAAAAAAAAGCTGCCCAGTTAATTGTGTTAAAGCGAAAAGTGGTTTCTTGCGTAAAGTGAAATTACAAAAAAAAAAACATAAAATAATTTGTTTATTAACATTGCTATTAACTAAATAAACGAAATACACACATAGAGTAATTGATTTTAAAACTAATTTTGAAAGAATAACAATTACAATAGAAAAAAAATCATGCACTATAGAAGAGGATGCCCATAGAAGAGTCAAATATATAACCAGGCCCCAGTAAGGTTTTTCTTCCCAATATTTTTCTTTTCAACACACCGACCCCCGTACCACGCCTGCTTATAGGAAGGGGGTCATATGCAAAAATACATTTAAAAAATATTGCAAATCGGATGCCCTTAAAATAAATTTTTTGATATTTTGTAGTGGAACTTTTTTTCCTCATGCCAAAAGCTATCGAAAAATCGATAGCAAAATATCATAAAACTTTTGTCCGAGGTCGGTGTGTTCGAAAAACAGTACGGATAAAAATTATTGGACATTAGTCATATGCAGGACAAGTTTATGCTATAAGGGGAAAAACTTTATTTTCGAGGCGCTCAAATACGGATCCCTAGAATTTATTAGAGCAGTTAAATGTATCACCAATCTCCAATAATTTTTCTGCTTAACATTTTTTCAAACACACCCCCTACCACGTTTGCTTAAAGGGCCCCATACAAAAAATACAAAAAAAAAGATAAGCGAATGCCATGAAAATAGATTTTTGGAAGGATACGAAAAGAAACAGAGCAAACACTTTAAGTTTTGCAAGATTATATTTTAAGGTTATGTTTGCTCAACGAGAAAAAAAGATAATTATTTAAAAAATTAACTTATGTATTGAAAAAGGTGGACTATGTTATTCTGATAGAATTCTCGGTACGAAATCCATGTGATCAAAAAGTTCTATTCTAAAACTTTCACATGTGTAATTCTTAATATTTAAACATATGTTCATTGTATTATTTCTTATAGAATAACCATGATTTAGCTAAAAATCTCTGATTTCAATTTCGAAAATTTTGATCATTTAAGGCCAGTTTAAATGAGCATGCCCCAACCTTTTTATGTATTGGACAAAATCTTATTAGGTAAAACCAAACTGTATGTAGTCAATAAGAGAGAATAGGGATACAAAATTTAACAAGCGGTCGGCAAATTTTCATATTCTACACTATTCTAAAAACTTACGTACTCCTATCACATCAGAGGTGTATATTAAAGTAAAGGTTGGCACACCCACATTATGAATTGAAGGTGTTAACATTTTTATATAATAATTACAAAAACAACTATAATCAACCCAGGCAATGGTTATGCTGTTTATGCAAATATTGCAGACCTGAAACCAAATAGCACCAAAGTTATAATTTGGGGTAAAATTATATGATAAAATAAAAAGTAGGAAAAAATTATAAAAAAAAATCAGACATACGATCTTAAATAAGAAGAGAATGTCGTAATATTTTCATCACTCAAAATCGCTCTTCTACTTTGTTTTACCGTGTAAACTAGCTTTTACCTAGAACTGTTTTTTAGTTCAAACTGGCAACATTTGCTTTTCAAAACATCTCAATAGGTTGGCAGCACTGTCAAATACCATCTGCCAGAAGGCTTAACGGCCCTCTTATCTGCCTATTTGTGTAATGAATATCTTGAAACATTCACAAGAAAAGGTAATTGAAAAAAATCTACACGCATGTGCTCACTGTTGCCGGGCTTTTTTCTGTTGCTGTGTTGAACTTTCAAATTTTGCTGGTGAAGCCAACAACCGCTTACGCATCCATTTAAATAGTTTTTTGAGTATAAAAAGGGTTTAATGTTCTTTTTTTTGTGCTGTTGTCTTATAAATTTTAATAAAGTTTATTTTAATTATGATGGTTATGACTGAGATCGAGAGATTAATGTTCAGTGGTAAACAAGAAGTATACTAAAAAAAGAATTATGTATACATAAAATATTTTTTATATGTTTTAATTATATGCTTTGAATTTTAGGGGGTTACGCCATGTAACGAAAATAGATACTCAAAAATACATTTGAAATCATGTTCAATACCTAAACATACGGGCATTTCCGTAAAATTGGCGAACACTAGATTTAAGAATGCTTTAATGTTGTTGAGGGGCTAAGAAGTTAAGTGCTAAACAAAAATTCTGTAAGAATTTTTTCTTCCTTATGTGATATCAATTAAACAAACAGAAGTAAATTTTTCAATTAAAAGATATTTTAGAATTTGTGTTTACTCATTTATATGAATCAAATAATTCATTATTGTATAATTAAGGTTTATATTGTGAAATATGAACTTTCACAATGTAAACGTAAACTTTTTACTGAATGCAATGAACGCAAAATTCGTTTCATCAATGATATTTTTCATCGTAGAAACAAAATTGTTCATTCATATACTGAAGCACATTTAATAAAGTCCTTTCATTACCCGAATGAATAAATTTTCTCTTAGTGTTGATAGTGCTACCATGTTCAATAGTGCTACCAAATTCAATAGTGCTACCAATTCATAATACCATTTTTACATTTGTTGATCGACCTTCGATATTCAGCGAATATCGAAAGTAGTTCATAATAAGGGCCTACATCTATGAGAGCGAATTAACTGGGCAGAACACTATTGTACGCGTTGGCAGACATACCGGAATGTGTTGGTTGCTATAGCGAGAATTCTTTCAATCCATCATTTGGCTGGTATGAATGTAAACCGGGGAGGGGGTCATGTACATAGATTCCGATCGGCATGCAGATACCTATATAGCCTAAGCCAACAGAAAATTACATTTTCATAATACTAGTTGGAATGTGTAGAAAATTTTTACTTTTCTTCAGCCTAAAAAGGATACTTTACTTTACATATGTAAGAAAACGATATTTTCGTTTTCTTCAGTAAACTTGCTAGGAATTGTCGATTCTGAACTTTTTTAAAAATACAGTTTTACAATATTTTCACTATCGAGTTTATTCGATCACAAATGCCGGTATTCAGCCCCAGACAATGGAGATAATATAACGTATTGTGAAGTCCATTTTAATGAAAAGACCCCAACCCTCTTCTACGCCTACCACGTTTCATAAGCCGCTAGTTGCCGTCTTACCTCGTTCAACGACAATAAACACGCATGCGCACCGCACTGCCGCTTGTCAAGAATACAAAACACATCACACCGGAAGCAAGAAAACAACTTGTTAATGCAATTGATCATTAACATCGTACTTCGTACAAACAAACATACAGTCTTTTATGAGTACGTTTATTTTTATTAAAAGCAATAAGTTAAAAATACAAAAAAAAAAAAAAAAGAATAATAAAAGTCGTAAAAAACGTTGCCTACAAAACATGAAATTGAAAAAAAAAAATCTCCAATTCATGGTAATTATAATTCTATGGAAATATTTATACAAACCAACCAACGAACTCTTAATGTTCGTCCAACTAAAACAAGCTGTTGAACTCCCAAGAAACATTGAACTTTTTTCTTTTCTGTTCTTTTGTTTGTTTTTGCTTTTCGTTTTATGAACATGTGTATTGTGCGGGTAAATTAACAAGCAATTTAGTTTTTTCGTTTTTTGTAGTTGATTTGTAACGGTTTAAGGGTCAAACTTAATTTTGTGTGTGTGTGTGGGTGGAACAAGAAAAATGTATTCGCATGCATTCACAAGGATTGACCCCTCAACAAAAAGATGCAAAAAAAGAAAACAAATTGAGACTAAAAGTATTAAAATTCTGGCAGGAATTATGGGAATTTTAGCCAGACAAAACAAGTGTTCACAGAACATCAGTACAAGCCGTGATACGATATACTACTCAATTGTACGATGCATTCACAGAAAATTGCTCGCTAAATCTAATAGAATTCTGTCTTAGTTGTAAAAAGTCCCATCAAATTGGTCACACTAGATATTATACTCCTGTAAACAACTTCGAAAAGAAAACTCCTATTGCATGGAAATAATCGAACAGGCTTGTCAAAAAGTTTTTCACACAGACGCGTGCTTTTAATACACACTTTCACACTTTTTGAGAAGACTTGTAATTTTTAACAGATTGAGTAGGATAGTGTATCATCTCTGTACGAGTACACTCAAGGCGAATCAAGTATAGGTGGTCGCAATTCAATTCGCTTCAACATTTTCTCTCGAGACGTCACAAGTTTTGTTGTCGTTTTCTATCGGCTTTGACAACTCAGAAGATAAAATCGTGGAAAAATGTTGAAGCTAATTGGTATGCGGGCACCTGTAATGGATTCGCCTGGAGTACGCTGCAGCAAGGCGAATTCACACAAAGTGAACTTGGTAGCACAGGTGATTTTTTGCTTCTTGCATCAACTGGCTTTCAGATTTCAACTTTTTTTCTTTTTGCTTACAAAAAGTCGGTACCATTTTATTTTAAAGAGTTTTGGTATCAGAAAAATATTGTGATACAATTTTTTTTATTTTCACAGTTCAAGCAAAATTATAACTTTTAAAGTGTTTAGCAAATATTCAGATCTTGACAGCTGTAATCACTTTATACTAAGAAAAGCAGATGCTAGTTTGTGTGTGTGTGTTGTGCGGCGAATTCTAATGCACCTACCTGGTAAAGAATCTGCCTTGCTCTGAGGTACGGTCAAGGCGGATCAACTACGGTGGTCGTAATTCAATTCGTTTCAACATTTTCTCCCGAGTTGTTGTTGTGTTGTCCTTCTTTTTTTTTGACAATTCAGAAGATAAAAATCGTGGAAAAAATATTAAAACGAATTGGGATGCTGGCACGTGTAATGGATTCGCCTTGGATATGGTTTTCACTGAGAAGGACTTTCTGTGACATCAAAGCAGTTTTGTACATTTCGCTTCCTACATTTTCCTGCAAGTTGCCATGAGTTTTATTGTCGTTTGCTGTGTGTTTAACTCAACAATAAAAAATTGTGGAAAAATCTTGAGGCGAATAGGGATCCGGCCTGTCATATGTTCGCCTTGCTTGGTTGGGGAAAACGTTCAGAATGTGAAATTTCAGAAACTCACGCAGTAGTCTGTAACATCTGATCTTTTATTCTTTTTGCGCAGCAATTGTTACATTACATGGAATGTAAGTTACATCATATGTCTTAGTAACTGAAATGTTTAGGCATTTCAATTTATTTATGGCGGCTATTTTCGGATCTATTGAGGTTAGTTGTGTTTGGAATTTTGTTTTTCTTTTCTAATTATGGGTTGAAGGCCGGTGATGCCACTTCTAATGACTAATTTGGTAAAAGGTAACAAAATGAAATGAAATCATTTTCTTTCGTTGTCATTTCTATTTTGTTACCTACGAATATTTAATGCTTTTGTTATGTTAATTTATGAAATAATGAAAGTCTGAAGAATGATAATAGTAAAACCTTTTATGAAGAACGTTGGTCGGTTTGTCCGAATTATTATTATGTCTATTGTGTTGTCTTGATTTTTTTTCTCATATTTGATAAACCAAAAATGTTTGTGCTGGAACAAATTAAAATTAAATAATATGTTTAATTGTGGCAGAAGTCATTAACCCTCTTTTTCTGTGTTATTAGTAGTTGAACTCATTAATTTAATTAGGCTCAAAAAGAAAATCAAAAAAAAAACAAGAACTGAAATAATGAAAATATGTAACGATTTGTTTGTCTTTTTCAACCATTCACTACCACTTGTTGCTGGTGTTCATTGAACTCAAATAAATTAAAATACATTTGTATAGCGACTGACTTTTTCAGATGAGCATGAGTAATAATTCCGTGAATTTTTTGTTCACGTTTCTCACTCCTCGTAGTAGGAAACTTTCCGGTGGAAAAAATTAGTTATTATAAATTGAAAAAGAGGTTAGAATTTCTCTGGGGGTTTTTCTTCCACTTTTCAAAAAAAGAAACTATTTTATTGGTAAAAGTATACAAGAAAATATTTAATAGAATAGCAATAAAAAAACACATCAATTTTAAAAGTTTTAAGCCAACTTTACAATTTATTGCACTTTCAAGAAAAAAAAAAAACACTAAAGAGTAAGCAATCAAATGCTAACAACAGCGTGGCCATTTTAGCTCTTTGATAGCTAGAGTTAGCTCTTTTTTTTAACTACCAAAATCACATTTCTTCACTCGTGATGGAATATTTGATATTCAAATTAGAATAACAAAAAAACCTAAAATTTTTGTATCTTAGTGTTAGAATGTTTTCGATGTGACCAGCGAGTTTCAAGTCTGGTTACAGTGTTGTAAATATTCACATTTGAAAGCGAACTTTTTAATTTTGACTTGCAAATAACTCTTGAATTGTTTTCGGGCCTGTCAAATCCGATTCCGGATGCTGAAAAGCAAAAATTAAGCAACTGTGCTGCCAAGTTCACCTGGTATTGAATTCATTTTGGTACTACTCTTTTCATGATTAGAGAGGACTATTAACGATCTGTAATTTGCAAAAAAAAACTGCTTAAAAAACTAATTGTCACGGCAACATTCATATGCTCGCAGATGTGTCAGTTACTGGACTTGAATCACTTGCGAAATAAACGACAAGTTCTTTTTTTTTTTTGTAAGAGTTCTTATTTTATTTTAAATTCTTAAGCAATGTTTTCTTTTGCAAATTAATGGTCATATGAAGTGACGTTTTGATTGGGTTGGTGCGTCTGCCTGCTGAAGTTTGTCTACCTTTTGTGAAATTCTACTTTTTTGCACTTCGCTTAGCAGTTTACTTTTCTCAAACCACTTTTTTCTGTTTATTTTTTTGTTTGCAGAAAACATTTAATTGCGTCAACCAAGTCGTAACAACTTCACTTAGAAGATCGGCATGATCGTAATAGTTGTGAATGCGAATTATGCAGAGTTGCTGTTGTTGTTGTTGTTGAGGTTTATAGTATGGTATAATCAGGTTGGTGACTGACGGAATGCCGGTTTATCTGTCTGTTTAGCTGTCTCTCTGTTCAAAGCTTGAAATGTGAATAAAGTAAGAAAGCAAAAGCAAAAAATATTATTGTGTTGTGGTCGTTGAAGTGAATGTGTTGGCAACAACACGGAATTGTTATTGTTCTTGTTGCGGTTTTCTTGCGCTGCTGCTTCATTTCCCCCATTCATTTACGTTGCTTTCTGCTGCTACTACTGCTGGCGATATTCGTCCGTTGTAAAGCTGGCTGTTTGGTATGTTGTTTTGCCGTTCTCAGTTGTTGCTGGTTTGCGGCCTGGCCTGGCCTGGCTTGGCTTGGCTTGGTCGGGACTGGTGTTATTGACATCGTGCCAAGCTCAGCACTAAAATAGTATTGCCATTGTTGGTGCTGTGGCTCAAACAAATTTACACATGTGTGTGCTTGCACGTATAGGCGCATATGTATGTATGTTCGTTCTTATTGTTGTTGGAGTTGTTAAATTCAAGATCATCATCATGAATACATTTTAAAGTTTATTGACTTTTTGGCAATTTTTTTTTTTATACATACCTACATATTTCTGTTTCATTTAAGTTTTAACTGTTAATTAAAAATAAAAAAAAGTTAAGCTCTTTGATGTTCTCTTTTTTGTCTTAATATTATTTCTTTCCTTTTGGTTTTTTGTAACTTTTATTCAAAAAATCAATGACCTCTTCTTAATAATCAGCTTTTTTATTGAGGTTATATCATTTTAAATCTTTTCTTACTTTCTAATTCTATAATAGAGTTCTTTTCTATGGGTATTTGTTTGCTTTATAAGAAATAAATATACAAAAAAGGTATATTAACTCATTTTGAAATAAGAACTTAATTACACTAAACAACAAAGTGTTGTCGTTGTCTTGTTTGTAACGAAACCTGTTACCGACCATAGTTGCCATATTTTAACGTCTACACCTGACAACATTTTGTTGAGACATATGTATGTCGAACTGTGTATGAGAAAACCAAAAACAAAAATAATTTCATATAGAACCTGACGTATTGTCTCAATAAAATTTTCCCAGGCAAATTTTATTATTAAAAATCGTCGAAAAATTGTCAAATAAAAAACAATATTATTGCTAAATTAATGATAATTGATAGTTTTTTTTATTAAAAAAAAAACTGTAAATTCTTCTAACTAAGGAAATGGAGTGCCAGTATATAATTTAATAATTACCAGGGTAAAAATTTGTATATAATAGTCAAAAAAGTTTTTCAACCGAAAATCGCGGGAGCATTTTTGTAAAAAGAGATAAAAGTTTACAAAGCCACAAACAAGCAGGAAGCCAAAAATAAGCTCCTGTGCTGCCAAGTTTACTTTATAGCGATTCGGTTTCACGCTAGCAAAATACCATTGTCGTCTATTTTCTCTTTGTTTGCATAAATGTTAGCGCCATTTTACTCTAAATATATTTGGTTGAAAAATGTTAGCTTTTGAAAATTTTCTTTAAATACTTGTCTTTATGCTGGCTTTTTATAAAATATTTTTGTAAATCTCTTATTATTAAAGCAAAGTCAACAGCATGAAGAAATGGTCATTGTGCGAAAGGATTTTTTTTTTCTTTTGACTACTTGAGCAACCAAGGTGAATTCAGATTTTGATTACTAACAGTATCTTTTGCACTAACCCAGGCGAACTCTTTAGCTTGGTAACACCATGATTATATTTTGCTTCTAGCTTTTTTTCTCCTTGTTTGTATAAACGTATCCGCCATTTTACTCTAAATATGTTTGGTTGAAGCACCCGGTCAAGACGAATTCAATCAAGGGAAACTTGGCAGCACTTGCATTTTGATCTCCCTTCTCTATCGCTGTAATTATTTTATTTTTTTTTGCTTATGAAAATGTTTCCAACTTGTAAAATATATATTCTGTTGTTGTCATTATTTTCTCATACTTTTTTCGTGTCGCACAGTGTGCTATTTTAATTTATTTTTTAAATGAAAACAATCAATTATTCTTTTTTTTTTCCTTTCTCATACGGAAACCAGTTTTGCCTGCGAATTGTATCGTTTATCTAATGTCAATTAGTTGTTTTTATTTTATAATTTATGTGTTGAAAAATTTCTATTCGAAAAACATCAACACAGAATTTGTTAAATCTTTAACGGTTTCTTTTTAAATTTATTTCGAAACTTTTGAGACATGTGCTTTAAGAAAAGTTGAATATACATACATACATATGTACATTTGTTACCAAATTCTTTATACTTCTGACCTAAATTTGTGAAGCTGCTTTTGCTATACAAACATTATTCATGTTTGCAGAACTTTCTGAAACTCTTAAGAGTTTGGGATTGCAAAAACGCTACTAAAAGTCACCCACGCATCGTATGGCTGATAGGACACTCGAGAATGCTGGAAATTAGATAGCAAACCCACTTTCTTTAAGAGCTGGAGATTTACTGCCAGTTTTTTTTTTACCTACACAAATTTTGCGAGTTTTTCTATTTTGTTATGGCTTCGAATATAAATTCAAGCATGAAAATTTTCAAAAACCGGCAGTTAATCGCTTAACTTTCGATGCAGTTAAATCTAAAGCTAAAGAATTAATCACACCGAACTCAATAAACTTGCAGAAATAATAAAACCGTTGAACTCAATGCAAAAATTGTATGGGACGATTCAGACAAGGAAAAAACGAATGGTCTACTAAAACTTAGCCAGCCCAAATTGAGTAGAACTACTGACACATCTAAACCGCATGGGAATAGCGGGAGTAAATGAATGTAAAGCATGTGGGAAGGATAATGAGGCATTGGAGCACTAAGCCAATGTCCCGCCTTCTCACACATGCGGTCCCCTCATCTAGGGAACGACACCTTAGCGGACATAACCCAGCTATTGGGTATATGCTTGAGGAAAATAAGAAACTTTGCTATCAAATAAGGTAAAATATTTTAGATCTAAAAATAGACCTTAATGTTTTCTCTTATAGCGAATAAATAATTAAGTTCATTTTTGGATAAAATATTTTCTTAGGAATGTGCGACTTTGATTAATAAAAGTAACGACTGCGGCGATTGTTTTCGACGGCGGCTATAAGCCGGTTTAAACGAATTGACTCTGACCGGCCTGTCATCCATTTTATCCAAAAGAATCACCCTATTGGAAGTTGCTCTTATTTCAGCAAATGGCGGCCAATATCAAATCTGTTTTCACGCGCTACAGGGACATGTTGAGCAAGTTTTATCTGCCGCAATTGAACGAATCAGGTCTGGAGGACATGTGGTTGCAATGGGACGGAGCAACGCCAGACATTGCGCTAGTCACAACCTGAAAGCCAAACAACATCGAATAGAAACGAATGCTGCAACACAAAGCTCGGCTACAAAGTCATAATAATTATGATGCGTGATGTTTTTTTTTTTTTTGTTACGTCTGCGGCAAGTTATTAAAATAAACGACACGCACACAATCAAACTCTTTGAATAATTAGTTAAGCATCTCTAGACTACTTTATGTCAAAATTTAATGTAGCCTCCGGGGATGGTGACATTTTATTTCCCTCCATCATGTCCAATTTTTACTTCTAGTAGTACTTTTCTATTGATTAACACAAGTCCTTGAAATAAATAAAATTAAGAGAATTTTTTTAATCTATGTGTGGCTGTTATTATGTAGGTATAATACTAAAAATTTCATCTCTAAAAGTATTGAAATATTTTGGTTATTGAGTACTTAAAAATATACCTGGTATCGAACACTCCACACCAAAATACTCTGTACATTTTAAACAATGTCGCCTGCATTGTGTTTAAGTTGCACCTTCTCGCAAACCTTCCCCTCCCTCCCTCCCTCCTTCACAGCACACGATACACCGTAAATATTTTCAATTGAATTCTTGAAAAAAAATAACTGCTTCTACGTAAAGCGAGTATTGCACTCATGTACCGTTTGAATGTGTTTATGCGTGAGTGTATGTATGGTCATATGTGTATGTGTGGGGTGATGTGTATTTTGTAAAATAAATACGCTCTCATCATAAATAATATTTCCTGTGATAACAAAACAAATTGTTTTTATCATAAAAATAAATCTTTTCTATGAAGTGGCTCGCTCGTTCGCTCAGTTGGTTGGCAGTGAACGACTCTCGACGCCCTCCCTGATTGGAGTCTTGTTGTTGTTGTTGCTGGAAAAAGAAAAACGTACCTGCAACAAATTCTCAAAATGAACAGAGATAAATTCAAAAAGTTATTCTGCATTTGTTTGTGCCTAATTGTACTACACAAGTGTAAGAAAAAGAAAAATTCTTAACACACCCTCCCTTCTTCCTGCATTTGGCAGCAATTCAAAAAAAAAACGAAAAAACTAAAACTTCAAGAAGAATAACAAAAACAATAAAATGTTTTAGTGCAACGAAGTCAATACATGTGTGTGCGTGTGTGTGTGTGTGTGTGTGTGAATAAAAGCATGTATTGCTTTGTTGTCATGATGATGAGCATTTATAATTTTTATGGTTTCATTGATTAAAAATATAAAAAAAAAAACAAAGAAATGTTGAATGGGGTTCTTGTGTTGAAGTTTTAGTTTCTTTTTTTTTCTGCCTTCAGAACAGACAAACATGTAAATAAACACGTTCACATCAAATTTCATTTAAATAAACAAAATATTCAACATGCATAACGATCCCCTTTGAGAGTGAAACAGAGAGCCAAAAGAAAGCCCTCATTTAAAGCTCACGTTACGAAAAAAAAAAGGAATGAACGGTTTAAATATGACAGATATTGCATTTGAGTACAAAGCCGGCACAAACGCGCATATTACAGGCCTCGGTGTCAACAAAGGCAACTCCAAACGCAACGATCTATCATCCATTTATCGACCAGTCAGTCGTCCAGTTACGTGACAAATTGTGCTTTTTTAGATGTTTGTTTTCTTCTTTTTACTTTTCTTACGAAATAATTCTCATACGCACACACCTAAAAGAAAATGATTACATCAATCCATTGCAGAACAGTGGAACGAACAGGCCCGTCAGCGGTTGCATCACTGAGCGTAATGGTTAATATTTGAAAAATATAAATAAAAAAATCTGTTTCTATTTAAGAAAACTGCTGGTTCGAAGAGTCGCTATGATGAAAATTTCCATCACCAAACAAAATTGCTAATATTTGAAAAATATTGTTGAAAATTCTCTTAATAATCTGTTTCTTTTTGAGAAAATTGCTGATTTCATTTATTTCTTTGATAAATCCGATGATGGAAGAAGCTCCCATCACCAAGCAATATGGCCAAAATTTAGGAAAATTCTCCTAATGCTCATTTGTTATTTGCGAAAAACTGCTCATTTTATTTAGTTCTCTAATAAACGCCATGATGGAAGTTTCCGTCACTAAGCAAAATAGCTAAAATTTAATATTTTTTCTATTTATGAAAGTGCTGGATTCATGAATTTTCCTGAAAAATGCAGTGATGGAAATTTCCATGAAATATAGAGTGAAATCCACCAACTAATCATTTTCAATTTATGAAAATGCTGGGCTCATTTATTTGTCTAATAAATAGTTAATATTTGTAAAATGTAGTACAAAATTATTTTAAATAATATGCTTCTACGCATGAAAACTGCCTGCCGTGTTCATTTATTGCTTAAAGAAATCGCATGATGGAAATATTCATCACTAAGCAAAATGGTTAGAATTTAACGAATATCGTGAAAAAATTCGTAAGACTTTGTTTCTATTAAAAAAAATTTTCGGGTTTCAGGTATTTCCAATAGAAATCAAGTGATGGAGATTTGCAGAACAGTGGAGCAGCCCCATCAGGGGTTTTGCAAGTTAAAAATTCCCTCATGGAGATTGTTAAATTCTTGGCCGCATATACATTTTTAAACCTTCTATAAATAGTTTTTTTATTCGCAGGTTAGGTTAGGTTGTTTACCCTTAACAGGATTGATTCTCTTTAATAATCCCTATTCTTCTTGTTTTAAGTCAACTTCCCTGCAAGAAATAGCTGATGGAAACTAACACATTTACAACTTAATTACTAACATATGCAAAGCAATTTTATAGGTTTCAGCGTTGCCATTACAATGATTGTTTTAGTATTTTGATTTTCTCTTATTAATTTGGTAATTTCATTTGGAACTACGTTTATGCATTAATGTTTTTATAGGTTCATTTGTCCATTTTTTTTTAAATATACTTTATTATATTCTCTTTGAACTGGTTTTTGAAAATTTCCGAAAAATTCTTTTTATCAATAAAGAAATTAATAAAATTAATGAGGTGGTAACGCTGGTTCAAAAAATAAATCACACGTATGCTTCGTACTAAAATCAAGTAGAAAAAAGTTAAATTTAGAATTAGCCTTTTTCTTTCAGTGTACAATAAGTACCTAAATGACATTGAAAAACTCGCCATAAAACATTGTAATTTATTTTGCTTAGAGAATTTATTTTGTTTAAGAGCAGCGAGTAAATTGTCGGGCCCAGTTGGTGGGATACGAACTCTGTGAACGGAACGAAAGGGAGTTTCAATTCAACAAAGGCTTTTTTTCATATGATGGCTTCTATAAGTGTCAGATACTTTTCTGCATTTTTCAAAATTGAACCCTTTTTTCTATTTCTTTCTTGAAGTTTGATCACTCTTGTAAGAATTATTAATAATATTACTTTCGAAATGTGATCATTTAGAAAATAACGTTTTTTTTTCTTGTGTATTGTTCGCATGTGCTAACAAATTGCCCACTGTGTCAACTGCCTTTGATTTTAAGGAGTGTTGCAAGACTTGTTTCCAGTTTTTTTTTTTTAATTTCTTCATTTATTACGAGTTTAAATCTCATTTGAAATACAACTTTTTTTTTGTTGCATTTCTTTGATCTGCGTGTACGTGTGTGTGTGTTTTTTAAATGTGTGAATCGTGTGTGAATTGCTTTTTAGAAGTCATTATTCTGAGTATCTTAAAATGTGTGTATTTTTCATTTAGTTAACATAACCTTTCTCAATTTTCCGGTTTTTAAGTATGAACTTCCGGTTTAATAAATAAGAAATAAATAAAGAAATGAAGATACAAAAATAAAAAATAAAAACATTAACGAAACAATTAAAAAAAAAAGTAAATAAGTAATTCCACATTAAATGGCTTGACGTTGCGCTCTTCTTGTCAGACCATTTCATGGTTTCACGGCACGAATATGCATGCGTTCTGTTTTTTCCGTTAAAAAGTGTTTTTGCAGGGTGTTTTTTTTTTATATTTAAAATGATTGTGATATTTTGCTTTATAATACTTTTTTTTATTTAATCATTTATATAATATAACAAAGTTTTCTGTGCTGAATTTTTAACACTGAACAAATTGTTAAATGAATAAAAAAAAAAAAATTAAAAACGATAACAGCAGGAGCATTTTTAACTACCACCACCATCACCGGATGGATGGATGGCTGCTTGAATGAGGACACACAAACACACACATGCACTCAACATACACAGACTACAAACAAAATTAAGGAATGTCACCGAAAAAAAAAAACAAATTTTCAAATGAAAAAAAAACGAAAACAAGAAAAGGATACCAGCTGCTGTTTATTGACAGCTGCTTTTTTGCTGTTGATGTCCTATTTGACATATGGCGGTGGTGTGTTACCGCATAAATATCCTTTATAAATACACAAAGCTACTGACATGTGTATGAATGAATGTACATACATATGTAGATGTGTGCATGTACATACATGCATATGTATGTACATACATATGCGTGCACAACTCTGCTTATGCACGTTTGTATTTTTAAAAATTCCTTTCTCTTTGTTCACTGCTTTTTTATAGTCCTCTTTCTTTGCCTTCATCATAAATTCATAAACGCACTCACATACACGCACACACACACACATACACATGTGCATGCAACCCTGTGTAATTTTACCAACCATATGAGCCTGCATTTATTAATTTACTTTCCCCTAATTATGAACGCAGTGTTTCATACAACTCCTTGCATGTGTTGTAACAGTGTTGCCACAAACGTCATGTGGAAGAAGAAGAAGAAGAAGAAGGAAAAAAATCTACTTTCATATATTTTAGATTTGTGGCGAACTAATTATTTTGTTCGTTTTTGTCACGAGCCAGGGATGGGAATTCATATTATTTAAATGGCTACACTGGTTTGTTGATGGAAATTTCCATCACTAAGCGAAATACTTAATATTTATGAGATACAGAGTGAAATCTACTAAATAATTATTTTATGTTTATGAAAGTGCTGGGGACATGATCTTTTCTGATAGATGCATTGATGGAAATATCCATCACTAAGAGAAATAGTTAATATTTGTAAAATATAGTATAAAATTCTTTTAAATAATCTGCTTCTACTGATGAAAAATGCCGTCGTCATTTATTTATTTAAGAAATCACATGATGGAAATAGCCATCATTAAGCAAACTGGTTAGAATTTAAGTAATATCGTGAAAAAATTTCTTAAAACTTTGTTTCTATTAAAAGAAAAATAATGGTTTCATGTATGTCCAAAAAAAAAAAAAAACCAAGTGATGGAAATTTCCATCACTGCGCGAAATAATTAATATACAAGAAATATAGTTCGAAACTGTATTAATAATCTCTTGCTAATTAATAAAAATGTTGTTTTCGTTTATATATGTATGTATGTATTTAACAAATGCAATGATGGAAATTTCTATTACTAAACGATATAGCTAATTTTTAGGATATAGAATGCAATACTTTTTTTTCAGATAAGTTTATTTATTTACAGTATTTAACATTTCATTACAAACTATAACAAATACTAGTATCTATAAAAATTACATTAACACCAAGTCCCAGAAACGAGCTCTCTAGTATTTTAAATTATAAATAAAAAAAAATCTTTTGGATAGTAGTATTTTATTATGTATTCCATAAGAATAAGAACGGAATTTTTAAAACTTTAGAATGCAATACTCTTTTTCTAATCCAGACAAATGCTGTTTTCCTTTATTTCTTTAATAAGTCACGTGATGGACTATCATCTATCACTAAACCAAATTGCTAATTTTCTTGAAACACCGCACAAAACTCTCTTAATAAGCTGTTTCTATTCAAGGAAAATGCCAGTTTCCTTTATTTCAATAATAAGCCCAGTGATGGAAATTTCCATCACAAAATGAAGTAATTAATATTTAAGAAATATAGCTCAAAATTAACTAAATAACTTATTTTTGTTTAAGAAAAATACTGGTTTCTTTTATTTCTTTGATGATGATGGAAATTTTGATCACTAAAAAAATTCGTTAATATACATATGTATAGGAAATAGTTTAAATCTCTAAAAATAATTAAAAATTAAAAACTTAGCATTAATTCATGTTCTGAAAATTTGATCGCTTTTATTCAAACAGAGAAATGCCAAATCTACCCTTGAGAATGCTAAATTGGCAACACTGGCATGTGAACGAACAAATAACTGAATAAATGTTTCAATCTAAAAAGAGAGAGAAGAAAAAATCAAAAATATCATTTTACACAAAATTGAATTTTATGGAAATTAGCAGATTCCTGTGAAAATTGTCTTTGTTGTTGATTTAATTAACCATTCTAAATTATTAAGAAATCTCTCTACAAAGAAAACTTAAAGAAGAGAGAGAGAGAGAGAGCGAGAATGACAAAGGAATAAAAAGAAATAAAACAGTTGGAGTAAATGGATATTATTTTGCAGTTGTGGTTTTCTGGAAATCTCTTCATTAAATGGGGGAGCATGTAGCGTATTTGAGTAACTGCTTCTTGGAATTATTAATTAATATGTTGCAGGTTATTAAATGACAATTAAAATATGGAACAAGGGTCTTTCTGATAACAACATGTTATTCAATCACTTCACAGGTAGACTTGACACTGTGGCTGGCGCCAGTGTCGTTGCTAAAGGAAGATTGCGGTTTTTTTTTTTTTCTTCATCTTTCAAATGTTAATGAGTCTTATGAATAGATTTCTTTTGAACAATTTGATGCAAATAAGACAGATCTTGTGATAGTGACATTTTGAAAACCAGCAGTGAAAAATTCGTTAAGAATATTTAAAATGTTCGAACAATTGAAGTTATCCTGTTACAAAAGTTTTGATAAATCGTTTATGAGATTGCCATAAAACATCAAGGAAGTGCATAATTCTTATTCAGAAATAATTGCTGTCGAATATTAAAAATAAAAAAATAATCAACACGATAGATGCCATGATGGAAATATCCATCACTGAGGACATAAGGAAATATTTACAATTTTTCATATTCCATTTTTTTTGTTGTTGTTCAATCTCTACTTTCAGCTTTCTTCTCTCGTTTCTTCACTTTCCTAGTTCCGGTGTAATGCAATGCATATGTAGCAGCCATCCCCTGAGTATTGGTCCAAGATAAAAATAAATTATTTTGGATTTTGAGGACACATTTTCGATCTCAAATAAACTATTGAACAAAAATAAAATACAATACTCATTGAGTTGCCTCATGCTGAATAAATGCAGTGATGGAAATTTCCATCACTAAACAAAAGACCTATTTTTTGTAAATTATTGTTCGCATTTTCACTTTTTGGTAATAATACGGTGTCATTTATTTTTTCTAAAAAATGCGATGATATAAATTTCCATCACTAGCTAAAACAATTAGTAAGCTTTTAATCTATTTTGTTTTCGGAAGTCTGCTGGTTTCAATTATTTCTTTCAACAGTACAGTGATGGAAATTTCCGTGACGAAGCAGCTTAAAGTTATTATTTAGTGAATTATTATTTTTTTGTCAGGAAAATATCGAATTCATTTCTCTGAAAAATGTAATAATGCAAACTGCCATCATCAAGCAAATAATATTTACTAAATAACGTTCATATTTACAAAATAGCATTCAATACTGATTAATTTCTGTGTAGAAAAATTAAGCTTTTATTTTACTTTATTTTTTTAAATTACTGGGATGGAAATTTCCGTCAAATTTCTTTTTTTTTTCAGAAAAATGTCGAACTGCCATCATTAAGCAAAGAATATTTAAAAAATAACATTCAATACTGATTTATTTCTGTGTAGAAAAATTAAGCTTTTATTTTACTTTATTTTTTTTAAATTACTGGGATGGAAATTTCCATCACAACGCAAAACGATTTAATATTTAAAGTTTTGTTGAAAAATTCTCCTAATAATATAATTCGATATAGAAAAGCACACAGATCTACTCGATTTCTTTAATTGACAGAAATTTCCATCACTAAGCAAAATACTTAATTACATATTTATGTTTATATTCTCCTGATTATGTTTCCATTTGAAAAAAATTAAATTTTATTTTATTTCCTTTGTAACTGCAATGATGGAAATTTCCATCACTAATGAAAACCACTTATGTATAAGAAATTTAATGCGAAATTCCCTTAAAAGTGTGTTTTTATATAAGATAAATGAGGAAATTTATTTATTTCATTAAAAAAATTTAATGATCTATATATCCATCATTAAGCAAAATAATTAAAATTTAAGTAATATCGTTTAAAAATTCTCTTAATAATCTGTTTCTATTTGATAAAAATGCCAATTGCATTGCTTTCTGCAACTAATTCAATGATGGAAATTTCCATCACTAAGAAAAATTGTTAATATTTAAGAAACTTCACGCGAAATTCTTCTAATACTCTTTTAATATTTAGGAAAATTGCTATACGCCTTTATTTCTGCTATAAACATAATCATGGAAGTTTCTATCACTAAGCAAAATGACTGATTTTTTTTAGAAATAAAATTCGAAATTCTTTAATAATAATTTGTTTCTATACAGAGAAAATACATTTTTCATTAACATACATCTGTACTAAACGTAATGATGGAAATTTCCATCACTAAGCAAAATGAATAATACTGAAAAAATGTGCTTCAAAATTTGACTAAAATCTGGCTTTATTTATTTCTTTAACAATCTCAATGAGGGACATTTTCATCGCTTTAGAAAGGAGCTGATATGTGAAAATTTGCTTGTAAGTCCTGGTGGTAAATCTTTTGTTACAAAAAAAAAAAAAGAAATTTTTTTCATTTAAGAATTCATTTTCAGTTAAGAATTATATATAGTAAGAAATATAAGTCCTGGTAGTAAATTTGTTGTTAAAAAAATTGTTTTCATTTAAGAATTATATAATTTCTTTAGTTGCGAGCTTGAGGTCCTTGCTTATTGCTTTTATTTTCGATATTTTTCTTTCCTCTGGAAATTGAAAGAATCGAAGAAAGTTTGAAAAAATCATATAATTATTAAGCAAAAATGTTTTCATTTTATTGAAATTTTAATTACATTCAACTATGATATTGTAATACATTTATATTAAATTACTTTTTCAGGCTCCAGTTCAACCCTTGGTTGGTCACTGTTTTGTATCATTTATTTAATATAAAAAAGTTTTCAATTTCTGTAATTTGTATGCTTCCCATTTCAAATACTGGCAATCCTAACCTTAATTTTTTTTTTTCATATATTAGTATATAGCGTTTGCTAGATCCTGACCTATCTATCACCAAGTTTTAAATCTTGATTAGAAAAAATAAAAATATGCCTACGAACGAAGTTGTCTATCCTCTATACCCTCTCCATGGATAAAAGTCACCAGGGTTATTTATTTATTTATTACCCTGAACTGTTTTCTATTTATACAGATGATCTTTTCAGTATTATTCATAGAAAACAAATTTTTGTTTGTAAAACTAAAGACAATGGCCCATTGTTCAGCCATATACATACTATATGGCTCATTGTTTTGTCATTCTTATCTAAATTAAATTAATTTTAATTTTAAATGCTTGTTAACTATTAGTTTTGTATGTGTGTGTGTGTATGTGTGTTTTTGTCTGTTTTACTATAAAAGCCAAGCAACATACAAACAAGTACATATTTGGACGTCGACATTTCCTACAATTCGCCTTATAAGTCGTTACATATTTTTTGTATATCTTCTTGAGCGTTTTTGTAATTCTAAAGAAATGCTTGTTTTTTTTACAAAAAAAAATATGCTTACATATCTCTATATATGCATGTGTGTGTGTGTGAAAATGTATAGACGTGAAAATATCTACATTTCATGATCTCGTCGCGTTGTCCTTCTAAACGGATGTTGTAAAAAAGTTGCAAGAGGCGCACAGTGTTTTTCTTACGTTTAAGAAAAGTCAGCAGATATTTTTATGCTCGCAAAATATATAATGAGGCAGTAGTGATTTTTTTGATTTGCATTAATACCTACCTGTGGACTAAAGCTAGATTTACACGATTGAAGGTATTTTGAAGTTTTATCAAAATTTTGAAAATTTATTTTGATGTGCTGTTTACACGTTTCAAAAATTTGATAAAAATATTCTCTCAATATATTTCAAAATCTTTTGATAAACATTTTATCAAAATTTGTTGAAGCTAATTTACACTATTGGTAAACTTTTTATATTGAAAATATTGAGTTTGATCAGGTGATTTGCCTTTTTTGTGAAATAATTTATTATTATAAAAAAGCCTACAATATATGTATGTACATATACAACTTTTAAATGTGTAAATGTAACATAAAACAAAAAAAAAAAAAACAATATACATTATAGCGTGATCGCACAGCGTTAAATTGTGCTTTGCAGTCAGCTATGTTATGTTTGGTTGCAGCAGCAATTTATGACCAGCACTTTTCTTTTTCATTTCGGTTTCTGTACCCATCAATTTTAAAATTCCAAATCGGTTCGCGTACTTCAACTATTTCGATGAACAGTCTCAATTCATCTCCAGCCCACTTTTTCTGTTGCTTGCGATTGTTGCGCAAATTATCATTTATGGTATCGCTTTTAAAAATATTGATATACATACATATGTATGTATTATTGCACAAACATATAATTATTAAATATGTAGATAATATTCAAATATGAACTAAATTGTTTATTTGCTTTAAGAGCCAATTGAAATGTATTAATTCAGGTCCAAAAAATGAACCTTTTCAAAAATATTTGTTGTATTTTTCAGCTGTCTAGATGCCGACGAAAATAGAAATGTTTGTTGTATTAAAGGTTTGTTTGAACATTTCTGATTCTCATTTTGTTCATGAGAATTGTGGAATAAGTAGTAAAGTTTCAAAAAAAATGTCGGCATCTAGACAGCTGAAAAATACAACAAATATTTTTGAAAAGGTTCATTTTTTGGACCTGAATTAATACATTTCAATTGGCTCTTAAAGCAAATAAACAATTTAGTTCATATTTGAATATTCAAAAACTTTTACTTTTTGATACTTTCAAAAATACAAATCGTAGTAACCGATGGTGACTCGTTGTATAGAAGGTTGCAAAGAAGAGTAAAAGAGTTGCAAGACGAAAATAGAAATGTTTGTTGTATTAAAGGTTTGTTTGAACATTTCTGATTCTCATTTTGTTCATGAGAATTGTGGAATAAGTAGTAAAGTTTCAAACAAACTTTTAAGAATTTTTCAAGTCTACTGATGAGTTGATTAGCACCAACGAAATGTCGGCATCTAGACAGCTGAAAAATACAACAAATATTTTTGAAAAGGTTCATTTTTTGGACCTGAATTAATATATGTAGATAATACTTACCAACTCATATTAATTTATTAATATTAATTTTATTCTTCAAGAAATTTATTTACATTGCCACTTGCTGCAACAAACATACATTCGTAAATAAACACAGCTGATATGTATTGAATCAAAAGAATGAACAAATTATTTATAGTTATCAATTTTGATCAATACATTTTGAACAAATTTTGCTGTTTACACGAGTTTAAAGCATTTTGAAGAGCAATTTTGAGGAAAATTTCAATGGTGTAAATCTAGCTTAAATCTAGCCTCCATATGTTTTATCGCAGGTGGCAAGTACACTCAGAAAACTTGGTCAGTAAAATTTATTGAAAATCCTCTTAAAAATAAAAGAAAATTCATTTAAAAACCATGCTACGTATTTTTCATTTAAATTTACTTATTATTTCATTTGAATTTAAATGTTTAAAAATCTACGTAACTCAATCGATAAAAATAACGATTTTTCCTTTATTCTAACTGTCCTGTAATTCATGTGTAATCAACTTGTAAAATTTGTTTTTCTATTTTCTTAGGTAGTCATTATATTTAATTATAGCTTTCTATCTGTATTATCCCCTTTTTCAATTCGCTTATTTAATTTTTGTACTGCAAAGCCTCTGCTGAGATTCGAGCATGCAGCATCTCGGCTTGCAAGCTGCTGCCATCGCAACAATCAGAACAACAGTTCAACAGCAATCAATTTTAGTAAAGAGTATGTATGCTACATATGTATGTAGAAATTAAATTATAACCGTCTAATTCATAAAAATTATAACAAGTTTATAAAGCTGTTATTTGACAGATTTTCCATACAAATATGTCAAATAGCAGTCTAATAAGCCTGTTATAATTTTTATGAATTAGGGGGTAAATATGTACATATATGTATACGTATTAACAGCTTGGTGCCTTCATGTATGTGTAACATAAGTTACCACTGTCACTATTAACTGTCAGCGAAAATCCGTATTTATCTGTAGTCAGTTTTTTTAAATAACTGTTTGTCATTTAAAAATATCAAAAATAACGTTTTGTCATTTAAAAATATCTGCACTGATTACTTCTAGAATAAACTACGGTCAGTTGCTGCTGAAATATTCCGAGTGTATGTGTACAAGGCGATCGTGTACCATATAATACGCACAGCTCTGGGTAGACCGAGTATTAGGTTTTCAGGCCGTTTTAGAAATTTTCTACGACTTACATTGAGGTCGGAGATACAGAATTAAAATCTTTGCTCGTTTTTATCCTCTTGTTACCACTTTCCGAGACCGTGTTAGATCAGATTTTCCCCCAAATACGAGTTTTATCAAAATCGTTAGAGCCGTTTTCATCTCTGATTCTCATTATGTTCAAGGGAATTTTGGAATAAATGGTTGGGTTTCAAACATTCCCTTAATATTTTTCGAGTCTAATGACGAGTTGATTAGCATCAACGTAATTCCGGCGACATATAGATACAAAACATTAATCAGGTATATTTTTAGACCTGAAATAATTTATTTATTTCATAAACATATGTATATAATGAAGGAAATTTTGATCTCTAAGTAACATACATTTAGGCAACTACGAGGTTGACTCGCCCAGCGAATGCTCCGTATTACAGTACAAATCTGTAACTTTTTTTCACTTAGCAGACGCAGGGTGACCCTCATAACAAGTACCCTTTAGATTTTAACTTTCTATTGTTTTAGCATTTGTTGTTGTAGCGGCCGGGTAACTATGTACATATCCTGTGATAATTTCAGCTGTCAAATTCTTACCGTTTCGGAGAATGGGCGCTGAGGTGGACTAACGGACGAAGGCATGAACAGCGAAGTCTGCGTAAAAAGGTTTCCGTTTACCCTCTATGAGTACGGAACTGTGCAAATAGTCTGCTTGCATTTGGTGAGAGTATTGGTTTAGGATTTTTCTTTAATAAACACATCCCAACGTTTTGGTGTTAAAGAAATACAATTTAGCTAACTTTTCCATCTCTGAAGTAAAGTGTAAATGTCGGCCATAAAATACAAAGGGAAAAAATACAGAAAATGGCGCATTAAAAATGTAAACAACGTTTGACAATACAGCATGTTAACAGCTAGCACAAATAATCTCCTGTTTGTATGAGATGAATTTATTAATAGACCTGGGGGCAGGGTTAAATCATCAGATTAGGCTATCTACACTGTGACTATTTTCCCGGCTGGGGCTGCCTTTTTTACAGTAAATTTGAATTGGAACATTCAATCGTAGCATGTTAGCATCTTCTATTTTTTTTCTAGCACAACGAGACCTTCTAGGATGCAAGTGGGTCGGCCTCAGGACTATAAATTTTAATGCAGGTATCCTTCCTCCCTTTTAGAATTTTACTCTTAAACTTGTTGCCCAGCAACAACTCTATACTCTGCCAATTCTTCCATAGAGTGGTGCTGTTCCTTTTTTTTATTCAACAAAACACTGTGTTTTCTTTGCTGCAATACTTCAAAAAAGCGATCTTCATAAACAAGTGCATTGACTGCACAGTCGTGATATACACTATTCCTGGTGCATTGCATTATTTTGTAGTTTATTTCTTGTACATATTGTGTTTTCCTTTTATCTGGCAGTTTAACTAAATAATTTTCAGAGAACGCATAGTTGCCACAAAGCAATGAACTTAACATGAACAAACAGCATCGCCACCGCCATCGTCACCACCAGCACCTCCAGCATCTCTAGCGATTCAACAACCCACCCAAAGAAAACAATCCAACAACTTGGAAACTCTTGCAAGACAAACGAGAAAACGCAACAGCAACAACACAAACATCCCAGAATTATTGAAAGGAACTTCTTGCACTCACTCGTTCAAAACTTTACAAACCAACAAACAATAACAGAAAAACTAAGTCTGAACTCTATTTTTTTTTTGTTATTGTGTTCTTTATTTTCAATTCTTTTTTTTCCTTTTGGTGTTGTGTTGTGGAGTGGATGGAGTAAAAATATCAGCAACAATAAAAGAACAGCATTGGCACCAGCACCTTCAGAGTAACAGAACAGCATAAAAATCACTGACCTTGACTTTTTCCTAAAGTTTAAGGCCCTTTTGTTTCTGTTTTCCAGAATTTTTCGTTTTGTTTTGTTTTCTTTTATGGATTAAAAACAAAAGAAAGAAAGAAAAAAATAAGCAGCCAACAAACAACACAGTCTCATTCGAATGATGCATGTTGCATGTAGACACATACGTACATATGTACATACGTACGAGGAAATTTATTGTGTGAACGCATATTTTTTAAAAGAATAAACGAAGCGAGCAAAGCATGCTGTTGTTGTTGTTGTTGTTGTTGCATTTATTCACCTAATACTGCTACTACTCACTTGTACACATGATGTGAGTATGCCTGTACAGGCATGTGTTGTTTTTGCTGTAACTGGTTGTTGTTCCATAATAATTTCTCATAAACGCTCGTATATTCTTTATTGAAAAAATGAAGAAGAAGAAGAAAAAATGTTGCACATTGGGAGCAGCAGAAATTCTCGCATGAGATATTTTAATTGGTAATGCGGTCCCTTGAGATATTTTACAGCCAGTGGATGTGAGCCCAAGTCCAGCGACCATGGTGCTTTTATATCCAAACGCCGTATAAGTTGTACAGGATGGCTTGGGAATTTAACGGTAAATTTTTAAGCCCAAGTAAACATTGATCGCCATTGACGACGTATTACGGCAGCGTGTTGTATTTTCTGAATTATATCATACTTTTCTCCAAATTTACATGCGTTTTTTAAACAAATCCGAAAGATTCGTAAAAATCACCCATAAAGGACATGATTCACTATCCTACTGAATCGTACGATCTGTTAAAAATGACATGTGTGTCCAAAAAGTGTGGTGGTCTGGACTAAAAGCGTATGTGTGTGAAAGACTTTTTGACAAGTCTGTCCGATTTGTTAATCTTTTGAAAATTTTCAAAAACTATCTTTTTCTATGCGATCTATCTATCTATCTATCTATCTATCTATCTATCTATCTATCTATCTATCTATCTATCTATCTATCTATCTATCTATCTATCTATCTATCTATCTATCTATCTATCTATCTATCTATCTATCTATCTATCTATCTATCTATCTATCTATCTATCTATCTATCTATCTATCTATCTATCTATCTATCTATCTATCTATCTATCTATCTATCTATCTATCTATCTATCTATCTATCTATCTATCTATCTATCTATCTATCTATCTATCTATCTATCTATCTATCTATCTATCTATCTATCTATCTATCTATCTATCTATCTATCTATCTATCTATCTATCTATCTATCTATCTATCTATCTATCTATCTATCTATCTATCTATCTATCTATTTATCTATCTATCTATCTATCTATCTATCTATCTATCTATCTATCTATCTATCTATCTATCTATCTATCTATCTATCTATCTATCTATCTATCTATCTATCTATCTATCTATCTATCTATCTATCTATCTATCTATCTATCTATCTATCTATCTATCTATCTATCTATCTATCTATCTATCTATCTATCTATCTATCTATCTATCTATCTATCTATCTATCTATCTATCTATCTATCTATCTATCTATCTATCTATCTATCTATCTATCTATCTATCTATCTATCTATCTATCTATCTATCTATCTATCTATCTATCTATCTATCTATCTATCTATCTATCTATCTATCTATCTATCTATCTATCTATCTATCTATCTATCTATCTATCAAAAGTATAATAGTGTGGCCGTTTTGATGCGACTTTTTAAAGTAGCACAGAATTATGTATATCAGATTTAGCTAGCAATTTTCAGTGAATGAATCGTACGATCGCTCTTTTGCTACGTCACCAAGGTTAAGACATTGAAAATGTTATTTACACTGCATTTAGACGGGAAAGTACTTTCATTAAATTATTATGAATAAAAATTTCAATCAAATCTGTGAATTTCAGGAAAATTTCTTGCTCAATTTCAAAGGAAAGTGATAGTTCATTTTAAAAATGTCGTCAAAGCGACAATCGAATATTCTTTTGCACTACTTCTTGCCTCATACCCACCCATCTCCTTTGCAACCTCTTCATATGCCTTTTAAACAATTGTTTTAAATCGTTCCGCTTATATGATTTATGATTGGGTATAAACGATATAAATTAATTAATTTTTATGTGTTTTGGTGATTAGATTTTGCTTCCATCGTTATAGTTTTGTTTATTACTGAAATAGAGTTGCCCAGACTACTGCAAACATAAATTTATAGGACAACATTGGAAAATAATTTTTATTGCGAAACTTTTATTAATTAATTTAATAATTATCACTATAAATATACTTCATTTGTGTTCTTTATTCATATTTGCTGTAATGTAGAAAATAATTTAAAATTCACCAATTATTATTCTACTGCCATCCTGAAAATTTGTAATGGGCCGTGGAGTAGGCAACCGTGTTTACTACCTTGTCACTTTACTTTCAGTAAATGTCAAAAAATTACTTTCAGGAAAATTTTGCTGAAAGCTGAGTTGAAAGTTAGAATACTGTGAGTGTGTTGGTAAAAGAGTGTGAGTGTATTGCAACTTTTAGGCATTTACTTTCCCGTCTAAATGCTACGTGAAGAAGCAAAGCTATCTATCGCTTCTGGGGCACCGAAATCCGCCCAAAGTGACTGCATGGTGCACTGTCATCGGGCCATTTTTTGTCGAAGACGCCGCTGGTCGAACGACAACGCGGTATAAGGACTTGTTAACCGAGTTTTTTCTGCCCCAATTGCTCAAATTAGGGCTGGAGGAGGACATGTGGTTCCAACAGGACGAAGCAACGGCACACCTGTTAGAAATAAAATTTGTGATATCAGAAATCATGTGATGATAAATAGACGCATATTCAATATCTTCCAAAATGAATATTATTATTGTTTATATTGTGTATGAGAGCCATAGTGCGTGTGGTGTCAGCTTGTTTATTTTGCGCAGCAAATTCTGTTGTAAATTGTTGCTTCAGGTTCATCATACGCAAAACAACTTTTTTTGTGCATACATACATATGTATATATGTATATATGTACATATGTATATATAGTAGATGTGTAATACGTTTTAGTCTCGTTATTTATTTATTTTTGTTGCAACTTGCCTCTTTGGCTGTGTGATGTTGTTCATGATTTTCTTGTTTATTTATTTATTTTTTTTTTATTTTTGACTCGTATTGCAAATTCTGAGTGGCTGGATGGCTGGAATTGTTGCTGTTGTTAAGTTTAATTGGTGTCTTAAACACGCAACTTTTATATCCAACATACATATGTACATATTTCTTCCTTGACCACAAACATATAATTATAGACGCTTTTATACGTTTTGTCTTAAAAAGAAACGTGCGCGTTCGAGCTGTTTTCTTGCAGCGTGGCTGGCTGTGAGACGTGCGGGCTGTTTTGTGGCATAATGTTGTTAGTTGTTAATGTTGAGTTTTACAGCATCCACAATTGTTGCATTATCGTTCGCAATATCAGTTTAAGAATCATTATAAAACCGCAGTTGGTATTTTGTTTTATGTTTTCTTGGCTTTTGCGCAACATCTCCGACAATTGAACGTTGAACTTAAAATAGACAACAAACAATTTTCTTGTATTTTTTTTTTTAATCTTTTTGTGAAAGAATGGTGTAGAGGAATAGTTTTCAGCTTTTCGTTTAACCATATTCAAGGTCAGGCATACCAACAAATGCTGATGAACGAGGCCAAGACACAGAGGTAATCAAGAAAATGACATACAGCTGGTGTACAATTGTCAGGAATAAGATGGCTTGAATACTCCGTTGGACTTAACTTAGGCAGACAGGCTCCTGAGAAATGACATATAAAGATGTCCAGCTCAGGTGGGGCCGTCAATATGACGATTCATTTTGTGATAGTCTATCACTAATAGAGGAAAAGAATGCAAGGAGGGAAAAGTTTGAAGAAAACGTGTAGCCCTGCCCTGCAGACCATTTTCGCAAAAACGACTAAAGCTGCTTCTACACAAAAACTTTTGACAGAGCATATTCCAAGCAGGTATAGCACATTTTCCTCCTCGACTTCATCTTATTCGACAGATTCATTTAAAGTTAAGCCCAGTTGCCTAGCGTGGTTACCAAAAATACAGTGACTGCTGTTATCGAGGCCAAGACACAGCTGATGTATAATACCCATGAATAAAATGGTTTGAATACTCTGTTGGACCTAGGCAGACAGGTTGATGGGAAGTGAAATATGTATAAAGACGTCCAGCTTTAGTGTGTTAAGTGTTAAGCACAAATTAGATCTCACATGCCGTGGAAACATACTATTACTATCAAATTGAATTAATGCTTAAGATTTTTTGCTGGCCATTGCAACCTGGTTGTTAGACAATTGATGTGAAATAATTTGCTCAGCCGTAGCCACAAGTAAATAAATTGTCCTGGCTTATGGTTTTACTGATATCTACAGTTTTATATGTAACTCCTCTTCTTCTTGCTCTGCCCAACTCCAATAACCATTTTTAGAACTTTACTGTATGCAAACCAGTGTTGCCAGAAGTAGGGGAAAATGTCTACATATAAGTATTTTTGATACTAAAATATAAGCGTAGGGAAAATCGGATAGATTTTTTATATTCTCCAAAATGTAGGGATTTTTTCGTCATGTCGCATTATTTATGAAATAAAATAAAATTTTGTTTGCTTTACCCCATGCTAATGACGATGCAGATAGGATTTTTGCAATAGCAACAGATGTTCACAATGTACCCAAAATCAAAACAAATTGAGCCACACAAGTTTCAGTTCAATGTGTTTAAAAAAAAAAAAAGTGGAAAAGACTGCATAAATTTCGAATGTACTGATAGTCATTTTAGAAAATTAGATTCGAAAGAACTAATTCAGGTCCAAAAATGAACCTTTTCAAAAAATATTTGCTGTATTCTTCAGCTGTCTAATTAATAGCTGAATTAATACATTTCAATTGGCTCTTAAAACAAATAAATAATTAAGTTCATATTTGAATATTCAAAAACTTTTACTTTTTGCTACTTTCAAAAATACAAATCGTAGTAACCAATGGTGACTCGTTGTATAGAATGTTGCAAAGAAGAGTAGAAGTGTTGCAAAACGAAAAAAGAAATGTTTGCTGTGTTAAAGGTTTGTTTGAACATTTCTGATTCTCATTCTGTTCATGGGAATTATGAAATAAGTAGTTAAGTTTCAAACAAACTTTTAAGAATTTTTCAAGTCTACTGATGAGTTGATTAGCACCAACGAAATGTCGTCGGCATATAAACAGCTGAAGAATACAGCAAATATTTTTTGAAAAGGTTCATTTTTGGACCTGAATTAATATACATATTTCAATTGGCTCTTAAAGCAAATAAATAATTAAGTTCAGATTCGAAAGAACTTTAATAATTTTAAAATATCCTGTTGTTTGTGTACCTTTATTAAATTTATTATTTAAAGATGTAGTTGAAAAGAACTATAAATCAATTAAATTTGTTGAATGGAATCACATGTTAAAATAAGCTGTTTTTGTACCTGAATTGAAATTTTATAAATTTCAAATTTTATTTGAAAAGAACTAACTATCCATATCAATTTAAAAAAAAAAACTTTGTTGTTTTAATTGAATTTAATTAAAAGTACATACATATGTATGTATGTACGTATTGTTTTTTTTAGTTTCTTACTTATTTTGTTAACAAAATTTTAATAAACATACATATGTATGTATGTATGTACCTATATATATATTTTGTAACTAATGGTTTTCTTCTATTTTAATGACAAAAATGCGTAGAGATTTGTGTAGGGGACATTTTTTTCAACGTGTAGGGAAAAATCGGATTTTTTTTTTTTAGCATGTGTAGGTATTGTTACGAGAAATCTACTGGCAACACTGATTCAAACCCACAAAAAACGAAAAATTACCAGCATTAAATTTAATATAAAAACAGTTCCTTACCAGTTTCCTGCTAAAAATATCATTCTATGAGCCAATCATTTGCTGCTGTCAGGCACAGAACCTGACAACTAACAAAAGGCAGCACAAGCATAATAATAATAATAATAATAACAACAACAACATCAACAGCAACAGCAACAACATCAGCAACATGCAGTCATGCAATCATCCAAGCAGCAAAACCATTTGAACCCTACAAGAAACGAAACATAATCAATTGTAGCACACACATGCATACACATCGCTCATTCTGGCCGTTAAGTACTCAAATCCGTCCGTCTCTCCGTCCATTCGTCCGCCTGCCTGCCTGCCTGTCACTTCGTCAGTCATCATTCAGCCGTATGTGGTCTTTAAATAACGTCGTCGTCGTTATTGCTGCTGTTGTTGTTTTTGTGTTGATGTTTAAGAATTCTTTTGTTAATTTATTTCGTTTCTTTTTTCCGGTACCCGCATATTCTAAAATAAAATTTTATTTCACAGTTTTTAAAATTTTTCATACTTTTATTTTACAATTTTTGAATTTTATTTTCATACCACCGCCATGGGCAACATAATAATTTTTTATTTCCACTCTGTATTCCTTAATGGTTTTAAATGTTGGCTGGCAACCAGAACCTCTCCTCTAATTACACTCTTTAACTGTTTTTGTTCTGTGTTATTTTTTCTTTCTTTCTTCTTCTTCTTCTTTTCCTCTCAATTCAGTCCAGTGTTTTGCTTTGCAGTTCTTTGCTGCTTAGTTTCCACTGAAATAAAATTTTCGAAATAGGTACTCATGTTTTAGAGGTTATAGTTATTATTATTATTATTTATTATTGTTTTATGTTTTAAGAATTTGTTAACATTTTTTTTAGCAAAAATTTAGATGAGATCATTGAATGGAGCGAGCAAAGAAGAAGAAAAAAAAAACATCTGGTGTAGGTATAATTAGTTTTTTGCATAAATTAATTAAAAGGTGGGTTGGGTTAAGGCCAATTGTAAGCAGAAATTAAAGAGATATTTGATTCAGCGGTTGTGAAAAATTAATAATGTCAGGCTTAATAAGCAGTTTGGAAGAACAATGACAGGCAGATCTGCACAAAGGCGGGCAGATTTTGAATTCATTTAACTCAGTAGCTGCTATTGTGAGCCAAACAATCTTGATGCAGCTGCTGGCAACAAGATGCTTTATAGCTGTTTAGCATTGGAGATCACGCTTAAGCTAGTTGCAGAATAATACATTTTATTAGTGTAAAATTCTTTTTGTTGTGTCAAAATCTGAATTCGCCTTGACAGCTCACTCACTCTCACTGCGGAAAAGATGGCTTGTAAATTAAAAGGAAACAATAATCAATTCAGCCAGTCAACTTCGTCATCTAGTTCAATTCGCCAATTGGCCGCATACATGTGCAAGAAAGCCATCCCCTCGGCATGGGTCTTTACAGCAAGGTGGATTAATTGACTTAGCAAACCGATTATCCCTCACGAAGCAACAGTACGATAGCCATCACTGAACCCTGTATCCAAAAGACTTTCGATAGAGAAGGTGGCGGAGTTGATCGATTACGATATTCCCAAGTCTTTTCTCACAAGGAGACTCAGGCCCCGATTATGGTTTAAAACATTTTCCCATTTAATATTGTATTTTTTGAAAAGTGATTATGGTTTACAACTATTGTAGCAAGTGTTGTCAAAAACGTACAACACATAATACGATGTTGTCAAAAACTTGCGACACCTAACGAAGTGCTGGCTTGTTGATGTTGCAAGTTAAATTACGAAAAAATTATAAAATTTGTAAGTGTGCATATGAAATATGTTTTACAAAAATATAAAAAAACAATTAAATTGTATTTTTCAATGCTCTAATTAATTTCTTATGCCATAAAATATAAAAACACTTGAAAAAGTCGACGAAACGTCGGGTACAACAATAATTAAAACTTTGTTTTAATTATCAAAGATATTAGGCCTAGCTAAACCAGAAATGGAACAAAACACGTAGAATTAAGTATTAAAATTTATTAACAAAATACAAATAAAAAATTCAGACAGACAGTGTAGACAGCCTGAAAATCATGACCGTACTTCTAGTTCTGGCGTAAGAATATCAGTAATGATTTACTATTGAGTGATAGTTAAAAAGAAAATTAACATATGTACATATGCTATAGCTTGTTCAGCCTAATTCATAGTTTCGTTTTTCGAAAATATATTATTTTTATTTTTTTTAAGAAGAAAAAAAGAGTAACCTCTATATTTTATTCTATCATAAAATAGGGGGTTAATTTAACAGCTTCGCGGTTGCTGCACTACTTATCAGCATACAATTGGTCTGCAATTTTGTTCTTACTTTGTTAGTAAGCTTCTTTAAGCAGCTTCAAATAGGGCCCTGGCAAGTTTTCTGTATCATCATCTCCTAACCACAAATATTTTTTGAAGCAGACACTCGAAGCATAGAGTTTAAAGGAATAACAAAAATTCCATATTAATGTTGAAAGCCAGACAATAATAATGAACATGAAAGTAAAAAAAAAATAATGTTCATAAGGAGTTGTTGGTGATGATGATGAAGATGATAAAAAGGGATGTACGACAGAGCGGCAGCGCCCAGCATCCATATTGAGAACATTCAAGTAGCATGAAAAGAGAATTTTAACAGGCAAAACTGAATTGGGATACATACTTACGTATGTATGTATGAATGTACATGAAAACATTCAAACATATTTTCAGTTTGTGTGATAAAAGGAAAAAAAAAATGCATTTAGTCACACTGCTACAAAGACCATAATAATATCCATAAGCCATAAAATATTTCTAGCCAGTGTAACGATGAGTGTGTTAAAATGTTTGTATTGATATATTGATGCACGTACCATATTTCAAATGTTTATAATGTTTTATTTTGCCAGTGTCTATTTGAAATTTTTTATTTCTCTCAATTTTAACATCACATGTCTATTTAACTGTCTGTGAGTTTGTCTGTCTACTTGGATATTATTTTGTATACATATACATATATGTATGTTTGTATGTGTGTGTGTGTATATGTATAGTATATGCCATTTGTTTGTTAAACAATTCATTGCACATTTTTGTTTTAAACTTTGTATGGTTTAATACTTGTAAATGATGACTGAAGCTATTGAGGCTGCCACTGCCTGCTGTTGTTGTTTGGATGTTGCTGATGCTGCTGTCTGAATTCATCTATAAAATGACTCCAGCATCATCAATTAATGTATGTACATATGTATGTACAGTGGATCAATCTAGAGACTGCAAAGTTTTTAAGTTCTTTTTTTTTAATAAGTTGCAATATTTTTGAAAACAGACAACGGAGTGGAATTTTTTATCAGTTGAACTTGGTAGCACAGAAGTGCTGAAAGGCAGACTGGAAAAACGAATCACCTGTGCTACCAAGTTGTATTGGTAGCACAGATTATTGTCAATTATTATTTTTTCTCTTTGTATGCGAAAGTGCTCGCTAATATTTAAATGGTGCCTCGTACAAGGGGGGCACCCTGTAGTTTAAAAATTAGCTGTCACTTTTATTTACCCAACATATCTAATTGCCTGGGATCAAGGCAGCTCGATACCAGGTAGTCGCATAACTACAACAAACACTTCATGTATTTTGTGCCTGTATTTTGAATTCCTGTCACCCATTTGTTCGCATATGTGTGTTTGTGTTGTGTATTTTGACAGTTCTACCCGTTAAAAGCAGTAGTCAGCTGGGTTTGTAAGGCTATCTGGTATCGAGCTGCCTTGCCTGGAATCTACAAAAACAGATATGAATAAGATAAAATTTAAATGATACCCACACTGTGGTTACACCCTTTAGTTAGAAAATTAGCTGTTACTTTTGAGCCATGACAGATACATAAAAACTAAAAATTTTGCACAATATGTCAAGTTGCCTGAGATCTACTCTAACAAATAACAAAAATAGTAAAAAACAAAAATTTAAATAGTGCCTCATGTGAGGGCGCACCCCCCCTCGAAACGTAAACCTGAAAATTTCACTGGATGTGTAGTTACCTGGCCGCTATAATAAAAACAGCAAAAACGTAACAACTAAAGAGTGCCACCTACAAAGGGCACCCTACATCTGGAAAGTGAAATGGGTTAAGCCATCAGCCACGTTAGTATGTAATCCTTGCTGTCCGAGTCGGTGTTGCACTGGTTGAATATATTTAATAATAACTCTATTACAATAATGTCCGTATACTAAACTGATCCACTGTAACTACATAACTACATACATATGTAAGCATGTATTTTCAAACAATATTCTGTGCTGTTTAATAATAATAATAATAAAAAAATAACGTAATAAAGAAAAATACAGAACAAGCACATGCATGCTCTCATGCATTTTATACATTTGTGTATGATGTAGACACATTCCATTTTATATGCAGCAGCAGCAAGCAAGTTGAACAATAATAATAAATAAAAAAAAAACGTTGTACCTTCAACTCTAAGGCATCAAGTGATGATGACGATGCACTGTAGTTTAGTGAATTTCTAATGCACATGTTTGCGATGCGACAATTTGCGGTGAAATTCAAAATATTGATTTTGAAAACAGTATGGAAATGAAGCAATTTGGGAGGATGATGAGCGTCGTGGTGAAAGTAAAAAAGTCATGGTATGTACCCCAGCCAATAAGTCTGCAGCTTTATTTTTCTTATTTTCTTTAAAAACGTGGCTTACTCCAATTTTATTACAAAGAGCATTTTTCTCAATTTTGAGAAAGTAAACTCGAACTCAAGCCTGATAAAATTAGTAACAATTTAATAATTTCTATAACCTAAACTAGCTACGTCTTTACTTTTATTTTTTAACATTAACTTTTCGCTCATCTAACCACTGTCAAAGGTTGTAAAATATAGTGATGAGTTGTTGGGTTGAGTGAAAGAACAAAGTTTTCCTCCACTCTAATGGTTATTCATTCTAAAATATATGTTGTTGTTGTTGTTGTTGTTGTTGTTATAGCTATAGCTGTTGATGACGAGTGTTATTGAACTGTTTGTAGCTGGCAGCAACCATTGCTACTGTTGGTTGTTGTTGCAGCTGCTGCTGCTGCTGCCATGGTTGCTGCATTAAGTAACGATTTACTCATTCTTTAACCAAAACAAAAAATAAATAAAAAAAAACACCCAATCTTAAAACTCGTACTTAAATACACAGCAATGTATACAAACGCTACGGCAAACATTGCCTGAATTTTTGAATTTTATTTTAGGGGGTTAAGGTTAAGCAAAAATGCTTGTGTTAGGTTAGTTTTTTGCTCCCATTCCATGCCGCAGTCTAACCATTCACAGTGAATGTTGTGTATGTAAATGCAAAAAACCAAAAAAAAAAAAACGTTATTTGTATGTATTTGTAATTTAGGAGGGTGTTTCATATACACAAAAATAGATGTGATTGCTTGTGGGTGTGTGGGTATGTTTGTGTTAAAATATATTTAACAGAAATTCAGCATAACCGCAAGAGAACAGAAATTAGGGAACAAGAGAGAGAAACGTAGGGAAATTGGAGTGTGGAGGTCATGCACTGAACTCTAGGTATACATACGTACATACTTTTAGGAAATTGCAACACTGAACGAAAGGTGTTCATTTGAAGGGGAGTGCATTGCAAAAAATAAATAAATAAAAAATACAGCAAAACAAAAACAAAAAAACTTGTATACAGACTAAAAATAATTGCATGTGTCATCATCGTCATTGCCATCATCATTATGGTTTGTTGGTTGGATGGCTGGTTGGATGGCTGGCTGGCTGGCAGTTTGGTTGTGCTGTGCTGCGTTGTGCTGCCAGAACACAATGTTACTGACCTTGCATAATAATGCAATTTTTGTGCAACCGTCAAATATACCAAAACACATACAGAAAATACTCAAACTCACAAATAACAGAAAAATTTGTCAAGAAATAATTTGTTGTGTCTTTGTTTGTTCTTTGTATAATTTGATTTGGTTTTCAGAAAAAGTACTCAGACACAATAAGGACATTTTTGTTTTCTTCTTTTTGTTACAGACACACACAATTATTCCTACATATGTATGTATTGCTTTGGTTATTCCCTATTTGTTTTAGTGTTTTTTAATGGGTTATTTTTCATTGTTGCTTGCCAACTATTTTATGGGAGAAAGTTGCACACAGTGTGCAGTTTGTTCTGTGCTGCTCTTTGTTTCATTGCCATGCTTTGACAAATTCATATTAATGGAATTTTTAATAAGAAAACTGCACAAAGAAATACTTGAGTTTAATAAATGTTTTTTATTACTTATGCTCTCGCTCTAATGGTATTGAGAAAATTAAATTATTGATTAAGGTTTAATGTTGTGGTTTGAAGAAGATATGCATGATACACTAAACTTTGTTGAAAACAAGTGGCAGCTGTTGTTAGACTTTTACCGTCTAATTCATAAAAAAATGTTTATTGCAATTGCTTATCAACTATATTTTTAGTGAAACAACGTGGCAAGTAAAATGTTGTCTGTTGATCACTCCAATTGTATCACAAAAAAAAAAAATCTTTCTCAATTTTGAGGAGGTAAGAATCGCACTCAAGCCAGATACAATTATTGACAATTAACAAAATTTTGTATTCATAAACAATTCATAGCAGATAATTAAAATTGTCAGTATTTTCTGTTCTGGCAAGCACCAAAAATATTGCTATTAGATGTGAATCAAATAATTACCTGATGCGAAAGATTTAATCTTCTCGCATGTATACCCATGTGACAGTTTGCAGTCGGAAGGGTGATCAATCTTGGCGGGGCTATATACCACAGAGCTGAGATTTTCCTTTAATTATAACTGGTCTATATGAGCCCCGATATTCGACAGGTAATCTCATTTGAACATCTGACTTGTGCATTTATTAGCAGCTGTTGTTTTATCAGCTGCTTACTACTATTACTAAGCGGAGCACCAACGTACTCGTCTATGCCTCGCTGTACATGTGTTCCGAAAGTATTATTGCACGTGAAGAATTTCGAACAAATTAAGTTGGCAATGCGAAATTTATGCTTGTTTTTTCATCTTTCATCTTTCAATTTTCTAGTTTCTTTGTTTTTTGCAACACTGTTTGTTCGCCTTCTGGTTTTTCTGTTTCCGCAATAACATCCATCCACTTTAATGGTGCGCTCTCAACAAATTTATCTTTAGTTTAATTTGGTTTAGTTTAATTTAAAATACCTGATTTTATATACCTATATATATCTAACTAAATTTCTAACAAGTTTATTCTTCTACTGCAATTAATAAACATATTTTAATTGTGTTTTTTTTTCTAATGCTGTGCTTTCTTGTTTCATTCCAGGTAGTCTTCTAATAAAAAATATAAAAAAAACTAAAATAAATTTGAACAGGTAATTTTTGAAAGTTCACTTTCGGTGTTTTATTCAAAACTTAAAACAAAAATGACATTTAAGTATAATTATTTATTCTCATTAAGTGTTAATGACGTAAGAAATTAAAAAAAAGAACCGTTTTGACAAACGACTTAATCACTGTTAGTCAAATAAAGGTTGAATACTAAAAAGTAAATAAAAAGGTTATAATAACGCTTACCGGGTAGGAAAATCCACTTTTTTTTTGTATAAATAACGAATACACTTTAACAGGAGGGGGTCATTCATAAATTTCACAGTGAGAAGGTCAAAATGTCCTGCATTAATGTTTTGATGTCATTAAATTTTATTTTAATATTCGACCTGCACGAAAACCCGATATCCAACTCTAATGCCAGAAATAGTTCATTACTTAATATTCTTATTATTATTAAAAAATTTCAGGTTTATTTTATTGCATTCATGCCAAAACTATGTACATACATACATATGTACGAGTATTGTATAAATTAGTGAACCAACAACATACATATGTACGTGCTTGCGTGTGTGCGTGTGTGTTTTATATATGCTTTAAAAATTATAATTTTTCATAATATCGAGAATATAAATTCAAATGTTTGCAAAATATTCCACCACTCACTATTTAATATGAACGAAATACAATTTCTATTCACAAGAAATATGCTTGCAAAATCAACTTTCATTTTTGCTCATGCAACACCCCACTTCACTTATTGTTTGAACCACCCTGTTAATATTGAAATGTATGTACATACATCGAAAAGGTGGCCATTTCTTGATGCATATTGTGTAAACAAATTCTTTATTCTATCACAACTTCGGGAGTGCAAAAACTTTTTTTTTTTTTTAACAAAGACAAAACTGCGAAGCTTCTTGCTTGTCTGCAGAAACACCCAGAGCCTTCGGCAGGAATCGAACCTGCGACCTCGGGGACGACTCTTAGTAGGCCACTCTACCAATTCATCCATCGAGGCGCTGAATGCATGCATAAAAAAGTATATATATGTAAACTTTAGACTCTTAAACACCAACTAATTCAGTAAAATTTTTACTTAAAAAAAACTATTTGTGGTTGGAAGTAACAATTTATTAAGCCGAAGGGTAATACAATTTGACTATAGCCGCAGCTAGTATAACTAACTGCTCTAAATGCGATCGAAGCTTTTTTTTTGGCATATTTGTATTAAAAGCAACAACAATTAACACTTTCTTGTTTGTTTTTGTTGTTTCCAATACAAATGTGCGAAAGAAAACTGCAATCGCATTTAGAGAAACAGGGAAGAAATTTTGACATATGTGCATACATAAATGTGTAAATAATTGATGGCCAATAAAATGGATGACAAGCGGGTCAGAGTCAATTCGTTCAAGCCGGCTTATAGCCGCCGCCGCTGTCGTGACTTTTATTAGTCATAAGGATTTTATTTTGACAAATATTGTATAGAAAATTATAAAATAATTTAAAATGTTTTTGTTTTAATGGCACGCTAATGTGGCCAACTGCTTTGCCAGCATTAACTTAAAATCACAATACAGTGTCAAGTGTTTTTTCGCTGTCTAAGAATTGTATTTATTTTTTCTGCTTAAATAATTTACATTACAAATATTATAAAGCAAAAATAAAAAAAACGCATGAAACAGCGTCATGCACAGGTATGAAAGTATGTGTATATGTCATGTGCATTTTCCTTTCGTTGAAAAAGCATTCAAGAAAAAGGAAAGTGTGTGCATCAAGTTGCCAAAAATGTTTGTATTAAAATAAAGAATTTATGAATTTTTTGTTTTGTGTTTACATCAAATATACAAATAATTAAAAAATCGCTGAGCACGGCAAAAAGTTGGCAACTGTTGTCATCACTGTTGCAAAAGCAACAAACACTTGGAACTCATTTGGAAATCAATTGGATGTTGGTGATAGAACAAAAAATGGACTCCAATCAACCAAAACACGGTGATAAAATTTAAAGTTCATCAATATATTAAATACAGACAGTCAAGAATGAAGAGCTTAATTTTTGCCGCACAATTTATTACGACGCTTGCTGGAATTTTTTTTTTTTTTTTAATCAATATTGTACCAGCTTGCTGGCATGTTATGTGGTGTGAGTCCGATTGCTGAATCGCTGGATGGCGTGCGCGTGCATGCAGTCGTCGTGTATTGGCTGCTCAAGATGCTCTACATACTTGTAAAAATTTTTATTTGCGTTTAGGCCATGTCTTAACTTATTAAATGATTATTGAAAGTTTAATCCGTGTAAAACACCAGTAACTGTAAATCTGTTGCGCAAAATTGATTTTTTTTTACGAGAACACCAACACCTAATAGAACTCATACTTATTTATAAATAAATGTGTTTAATTAAATTTTTTCCTTTATAATGGAAATAAATTTCTTATTTTATAAATTTCTGGCATGCACATATACTACTTAGTTCAATATAGTTTTATTACTGTATCAGTCTCACACTGATAATCGAACAAGGGAACAGACTATTCTATTGTTGCTCTCTTTGCAAAATAAATTTAATATGTAGCTATACATGTGAATATATTTTTATTTTTGCTATTTCTGTGTAGAACAAGAGAAAAAAAAACAAACCTTGACCTATCCCTACTCGTGTATATGCCGTGACTCGTCGTCTGGCTCTGCAACAGCTCCACTAGACGCACACACACAGAGGTCCATAACCAAGCAAATGAACAAATTGAACAATGAAACTTGAAATTTTCCTCCAACAGCAACTCATGATGTCTGCAGTAAATATTAAACAAAAAAACAAAAATTATGCAATATCGCCAATTCAATTTAAAAAGGCGTTAAAAACAAGCAAACTTGGGGAACATTGATGATAGATATATTAGAAATGAATACATACCTATTAAGACTTGAGAAAGTACGTTGTCAGAAATGGAATTTCAAGAAATTTGGCCCCGTCATAAAGTAGACAATACATGGCGCTGGCAACGAACAACTTTTTAGTCAGAGAAAATAATTGCGACTAGCTTATGTAAAGGATTTGGTAAAACAAAATGCGTATTAGCATTCAACCTCAAGCACCATTACAGACATCCCGAGAGCTGCCGCTCAGCATTCTGCCAATTTATACTAATTTTTAGGAATTCGGGAATTCCTGCACCATTGCACGTTCTTGCCTTCAGCTTTACAGCTAGCTTTAAGCTTTTAAGATATACCAGTATCTTTTAAAAGCCGGCACGGGAATTTACGCTTGGAAAATAACAAGTAGGTATTTCTACACGGTAAAAGAATGTGCAGAAGTTTGTTATAAATGACAAATCAATCTCTTCATCTTGTAAATATTCTTCTTTTGTACATTTTAATAAGTGTTTTTAGCAGCAATAAACGAAATACATATTAAAAAATTCTGCAGTCAAATAAATCTATTAACATAATTTTCTAATAATCTCGAAGAAATCAAAATGAATTAATTACATAATTGTTATAATGATATCGCAGCCAACCCAAAGGAATACAGCGCACACGTTGTTCAATTAAACTATTCGTTCTCTTCATAAGATAGCAATTACCTATTTGTTATTGTTAAATGTCAAAAAGAGACCAAAATTAAAGTTTAAACTTTTATATGTACCTATGTATATGAAGTTAAGGTATGGTGGCATGCTTCATTCGACAAATAAAAGTCAGTTGAAAACAATTTGATTTTGAGGCGACGATATGCATGTACATACCTATGTAACATACATATTTTAGTACATGAGCAAATAACACAACAAAGCGGGTTTTTAAGCTTTAATAAATACATACCTTTGTACCTACATACATGCATGCATATAATTCTTTTTATAGGTATGTTTAAATGTAAACATGTTTGCAAGTTGATATTCTTTAAATGAAATTCCTTGTGCTGCTAGTACCTAATACATATTATCAATAAAAGAAAAACAAAGACGGCAACACTCTTTTAGCAGAACAAAAACCATTCGAAAGAAAAATATGTATGTTGGTAACGCCAAGTCAATTGTGAGAATTTTCTTCCGTTTATTTTTGAACAGCAAAAAACTTGCATATTAATGCCTACTTACATATTTGAAATAGGTATCTATGTATCTACCTAAATTCTTTCCACTTAAATCATAATGATCAATGACACCAACAACCAACAACCAACAACTTTTACCATTATTACAACACTAAATACAATATTGCAGCACAAAGCAGTCTTAACAACAAAACAAGAAAACCAACAACAATAAATAGGAAATAAAGAATGTTGATCTTCTTAATACAAACAATTTGTTAAATAAGTGTGAGAGTAAATTCGTTGTTTGACTTTTTGTGTATTTTTCTTCTGTTCTTCGTCTTAAAATTCTACATCAAACAACAATTTTAACCAATGAGTAAGCAAAGCAAGCAGTCAAGCGGCAGGCAGGCAGGCACACCAACACTCACATTATTCATCCCAGCAAACGTACTCACACATGTTGAAGTTGAAGTGTCGGTTTTTTTCCAAGTGACTGTGATGACCAAACTAGTTTTAATAGGTGGGTGGCACTAGTGCGTGACATGGCACATAGGAATGATTCAATGAATTGAAAAAAAACACTTATGGGTACATATGTATGTATGTATGTATGTGTATTTTATGAATGTATGTACATATGTACACAAAATGTATTAGGCTAAAATTTATGTCTGTAGGTACATAATGTAAAATTTACATGCGTAAAAAATTCTTTCAATTCAATTTTAAATTAAGATACTGATATCACTAATACTTTGGAACTTAGATTTTAATTATTCCTATTGTATTGTCGACCGGCCACCTACTTAAATAATTCAATATTCAGTCTCTTGCCAAAAACTCAAAAATACTTGGAAAGTTAAACAAACGGTAACATTATTAGCCAATATTTGTCCACAGACAATGCAATCACTAATTTCTTGTTGACGTTTCTTTGGAACGTCATTACATGCATATAAACTACTAAAAATGTATGTACGTATGTATTTCAAATACATGTATTTCAAACACTGCCCAGCCCTGGCTAAGGGATCATCGTGTGAAGGAACCACGTGGGCTGGTCATTTTTTCTATCTCACTTCCCAGCAGCCTGTTTAATTCAACTAATGTACATACATTTGTTAACTCAATTTCGATAGATTATTTCCTAATGTTGCATGTTTCAGTTGAACTTCATCAGAAATTTCGATTAAATTTACTCGATAACGATTGAGAGGAAACATCGCTCGTTATCGACAGCGCGCATCAGTTCGCAGGTCATAAAGAAATCATAAATTTCAAGCTAAGCCTCATCTTTCAGTTCTAAACTAAGGCAAATCCATTACAGGTGCCCGCATACCAATTCGCTTCAACATTTTTCCACGATTTTATCTTCCGAGTTGTCAACGTTGATAGCAAACGACAATAAAATGTATGACGTCTCGAGAGAAAATGTTGAAGTGAATTGAATTGCGACCACCTGTACTTGATTCGCCTTGTTCCAAACTCTATGAACTTTCAATTATTAAATGTAAGCATCTCTATGCTGATAGCAAATTATCGGTCGTTGACCGATTACTTCTCCATACATATTTATATATGTACATATGTGTGTATGTACAGGATCCGCCATCTAACGTTTTTTTTTTTTTAACTAGTGCTTATTTCGTGAATGGTAACACTTAGCTCATGTCTGAGTTGACAGACAATTAGTCTTATGCTTCCGCTGAAAGAATATGGTTGTTTATACGCTTCGCTAAGTGGGCCTGCGATCGAATTACAAAAGATGCCGATTTTGCAAAAAAAAAAAAAAAAATCATCTTTTCAGATGAAGCTGATTTTGATCGGGGCGGGTATGTAAACAAGCAAAATTGTCGCATTTTGGGGCACAGAAAACCCCCAGGCATACATTGAAAAGCCGACGCACCCAAGACGAGTCATAATTGGGCCATTTTTCTTCGAAAATGAGCAAGCAGCGGCCGTTACAGTCAATGACGATCGTTATCGGGCCATGTTGAACGAATTTTTGTTCACAAAAATTGAAGAGGAGGATATTGGCAACATTTGCTTTCAATAGGACGGCGCTGCGTGCCACACAGCCAAAGCTACACACGATGTTTGGCGCCGTTTTCAAAAAAAGAAAAATTATTTGGCGGACCCTTTATATCTGTTCATTAAAATGCTGCTCGATTTATGCTACTAAAAGTTTAAGGCCAATGAATAAGCATATAAGTATGTACTATATACTATACATGCATATTAAAGCACACAAGTGCATGCTTTTTGATAAACTTCCTGTGTGCCCCAGTTTGGCCACAGCAAGTGAATGTTTTTGTTATTTATTTTTTATTTTCTTTAAGAACTCACAATTGTCTCATGTTTATTAACGCCAACGATTCTTATTGAATGTTGGTGGGTACGTACTTTCAACTAAAGCAGCGTCATCGGTTCTTTTAATATACATACATACATACATATGTATGTACATACAGACATACTTATGTGTGTATGCATTCTGATTCTGGTTCGACTGCAAGTTCTGTGGGAACAAATTGAACCAAAACACTACTCACTGCTGCTCTTAAGAGTACGAGTACCACTACTTGAATACAAGTAAAAAAAAAATCATGATTAAATTTGTTATTGCGGTTATTGTTTATTTATAATTTTTTCTTTTCTTTGTGTGCTTTTCTTTTCCATACTATATTCTCTCAAGCCCCCGCCACCTCATCCTCCACCACCGCCCCTTGGTCTTTTTTAAATTTTATTGTTCTTTTCTTTCTACATTTCTTCAAATTATATGACTGACTGGCTTTTCTGATGATAATTGTGAATGCAACAATAATGATGATTATGTTGTTGGTGCATAAGAGTTCAACCAACTTGTTTAGAATAGACGTGCATAAACGAAACACAACGACAACAATTTCTCGTTTCTTGTTTGCTTAGAACGAGAAATTCAAAAAACAAATAAAAAAACGCATGCTGGACTACGAATAGAAACTAGAAAACAAACTGGAAACAAAAACAATATAAATTTTTATCATCACAACGCGTAAACGTTGTGTAGAGAGAAAATATTAGGGAGCAGACTGTGTTTCAGAAATTAAAAAAAAAAAAAAATCCAGGGTAAAGCAACTTTGGGCTTCATACTTATATATGGGTATTTCCATGAAATGGTCCACCGTTAGTTAAAAAATCAAAACGCTCGACAATTTTTTTAAGCACAGAAAATTTAAAAAAAAACTATTGACATTTTATTATATAAAAAAAAATTTTAACTTATAATAATTTTAAATGATGGTAAAAACTTCTGAAAATATATGTTAAATTACAAAAATATGTATGAAGGTAAAAAGTGTCACGTGCGTAATGTAACGTGCGTAATCAAAACATTTTTTTTTTCTTAGCCAACCCATGCACACTTGTTTATTGAACAAACCATGATTATAAAGGTCCATTAATAACCTTTATAAAAACATTTTTTCCGAAATAAAAATCTTCTACAATTCGCCTACTTTTGCAATATTTCATGCTGCTTTAAAAGGCACTTCCGTTTTTTGTCACGTGCGTAAGTCAACTTTGATCGCATGGAACTTGGGTACCCAGTGCTCAATTTTCCAATATATATACTTTTTGGAAGGAACTCATCACATTGAATGTAACATTGGCAAAATTCCATTCAAAAATTCCAACCCATTTATATTTTTGTAATATTCAAAACAATTAAACGTGTACAAATGTCACGTGCGTAACCATGGAAACACCCATATGTATGTAGTCACCTTAGTGTGCAAATCTTCTAACTGCTGCCCGAATAAATGTGTACACTAACAAAAACATAAAAGCTTCCGTGACACTACCGTATTGTTGAAATCTAATCAAATACTGAGTTAAATTTGGAGTTTTCCATATTTTTATTTTTTTTTATTTAGAGCTGCCATTGTTACTATTTATACTAGAAACTAGGAATATAATATGATCTTTTTGTGGTTAAATCAGTGAAATTACCATTATACAAAACGCGTACATAAGTAAGTATACCTAATAGGTGGGCCAAAAGAAGTCATCCCGCGCAAAGTATGCCCTTGTTCCGTCCTATTGGAACCACATGTCCGCCAGACCTAATTCATTCAATTGCAGCAGAACAAAATCAGTTAATATGACACTAAAGCGCGCTAACGTTTGACCAGCGCCATTCTCGCAAAAAAAAAAATGGCTCGATGATTCCTGCAGCCACTTTGAGCGGTGGGTGTAATAGCTCCTAGTGCATTACTCGTGGATTTGCTTGTTCACCTACTTTCACCTCTGAGGTGGAAATAAGCCTCATCGCTCATTATGATTTTGGTCGAAAAATCACCCACTTCGTCCTAGACACGCTTGTTCCGCGTTATAGGGGAGTATATCGCTCCATGGCTTGCATTCACTTGCATTCTACTACTGTCTAGTTCACAAATGTACAAAATACAGATTCGACATTGGCCGGCATTTGCAAAAATAAGAGCAACTGATTTCTCTTGGCCCACCTTGTATACATATGTGGCACATTTTCAGCATTTTATGTTTTAATGTAAAAGTTCTTGTCTGTTATTGTGCTGGAATTTATTATGAATTTATCAACATACATATACCAAATATGTGGATAAATTTTTTTTAGTCAAAAAGCCGTTTAAAACAACAAAGACTTGAAAGAACAATCGGAAAATGTTTGTCTTCATACCAGCTCTGGTTGTAAAATAAATACAAAGATAATAAGAAAATACCAAAAAAAAAAAAACAAAAAAACTTCGTAACCTGGGTGAATCGGTGCCCAATAATGACTTCAGCTCAATTTAACGTTACCATTTTACTAATTCTGTCGTTAAACGAGGCCTCCCTAATCACAAATCAAACAATAAAACAATCTAAAAAGAGTTGTGCCGCTGGTAAAAATTTAGTGGTTTGAATTATTTTTCTTGAACTGGGAACAAAATGAAGCGTGTACATATTTCAGTAATTTTCATTTATAGTATTTGTACGTAATTAATTTTGTTAAAATAGGTATACACATTGAAACGCACTACACTACATGTTGGTAGAAGTAGACTTATTCTAATTTTCTTCAGCTAAAGGCGGAAGAAATATTTTTAGTACGTATGGGGTGTATGTAGGTATGTACCCGGTCGGAAACTAACTTAAAGTTAACTTTTTTTTGTAGTTTTATTATTTTATTATTTTGCGCTCAATGTTCTTTATGTTATTAAAAATATGTACATACGTATCTATGTACATATGTATGTATGTACGTACATACATATGCTTGGATGTGTGCTTTTTCTCTTTTCCCCCTCAGATCTTATTTTGCTTTTCTTTAATTATTTTTTTATTTTTTTTTGTTTTAATTTTATACCTAAAACGTGGAAATCTTTGTTTTGCTTTTTTTTGTCTACATCCAATACTGTCAAATTTTGCTTGGAATATATGTACATGTGTGTGTGTGTGTGTGTGTGTGCAGCTACACATGTATATTTAGGTATTTACCTACTTAGCTATATATGTATGTATATACATACATATGTATATATATTTTTTTAACAATTTTGTTAATTGTAATTTTGATAACGTGCTAAAAACGTTTTTTGCTTAAATTATATTTTCGTCAATTTAATATTTAAGAACCATTCACTCGCTCACCCATCTGCAGCAATAAAAACATGCTTTTATTTTCATACATCATTCAATGAATTGTGATCGATCAATTTTGTGCGTGTGTGTGTGTTTGTAGGAAAACGCGTGCAAGTTTAATTTTATTATTATTGTCTCTTCTTCTTTAAGTTCCGCTCTTTCTTGTTGTTTTTGTTGCATTCATTTAAAATCATTTATTGGAGAGGAAGTCGTTTTTTTCTTCTTCGTTGGTTTTATTATTATACGTATGTACATACATATATTTTGAAGATATCACAATTAAATGTGCATATGCATGTAGAAAATTATAATGACTTTGTGCAAGTTCATACTACACACATAAATACATATGCACGCATGCATATTTGTACACACACGCATAGTAAAAACGTTTGCATATCCCAGTTGCCCAATCAGCATTGGCATAGTGGGTGGCTTGAGAAAAAACAAATGGAAATTGATCTGAAGTTTAAAAGCCTGCTGCCATATTCATAAAAACTCTTAGTAAACTCTTCAAGTTCAGTTATTTGGAAACAAATTTGTATATTATTTGACTAAAACTGTTATATTTTCTTGATTTCCCAGCAAGAACAGTGTCGGTCATTTGATGCATCATTTCTATCATTTTCTTAAGGCAAAAATGAAAAAAAAACTGATGTAAACATTCGTGCACGTGTGATTTGTTTTTTAAACCAGTGTTACCGCTTCAGCAAAGTCATCATTCGAAATCTTTTTTTCAGAATGCCCACAAAATTACATCTAATGCTATTACATATATTCTTTGTAATAAAAAAAAAGTTTTTGGAAAAACATCAAAAAACAATTCAAAGAGAATAGAATAAACGTTCTGGATACTAGTTTTTCGACCTTTTTTTATTTAATTTTCTTCGCTTTTTTTATAAATTGAGTTTGAGCTCACTTTACTTTTAATAAACATATATTTTCTCTATTGTTAAATTCTTCAATATTTCGATACGCTTTTGTGTATCTTCTTCAGGAAAATGTGTTTTCTAATATTTTTTAAGCTCCACCTCAATTTATTAAATTTTAAAAAAACGAAGAAAATTATTTTAGGGAAAATTATTTTAGGGATACCCACATTTAGATAAATTTAAACGAAGAACAGTAGTAGAAAACTGAATCATATGGAGAAAAAAACAATAAAATGTATGAAAAAAAAACTTCCGCCCCACAAGTTTTTTTCAAAGTAAAAAAAGGACAAATGAACCTATAAAAAAAAACAATAAAGCATATACATATGTACGTAGTTCCAAATGAAATTACCGAATTAATACGGGTATATCAAAATACTAAAAAAAATCATTGTATGGCAACGCTGAAAGCTATAAAATTGCTTTGCATGTGTTAAATTGTTAATGCCTATATTAGTTTTCATCAGCAATTTTTTGTAGGGTTAATTAATTAACCTCTGCGATTTTTAGTTAAACGTTTTTGCATTGCTTCTAATCCAGAGAGTCCAGCGGATACTACTTTGTTTTGCAAATTTATAGAGACGTGGAAAATTTATTATGAATAGTGGAATTACTGCGAGGCCTCTTTCCATGACAATTTATTTCAAGAAATGTTGATGTTGATTGGCCTTCTCGGTGGACACCCTGTACTAAACTACTATAAAACTTAGAAAAGTTGAGCTTTTACTGTTTTTCTTTCTGATCCTCTCGTCTAACATGATGTCTTAGAGACATGGCCAAGTGGTATATGTACATATGTGTTCTTAAGTCTATATATTTCTCTATATATTTTTCTATTAGAAAATGTGTTGTTATTCTAAGGGGGTGCACCAAAAACTTACATCCGTTCTTTTGATGTTGTTCAGTTTGAGAATGAAAAAAGTTGAGTATTGAAAAAAATGTATGTATGTATATATGTACATATGTACATATGTATATATTTTTCTCCAGAAATATAACTAAAATGTTGCATTTTCTTCATACATAAAACACTTTTAATGTTCTCTTATCTTTCATTTGTTTAAACGCCTTGATAAAAACAATCTGCTTGTCAATTTTTGACATGAACTCATCAGGGGAAAAGAAAACAGAAAATGTATTTATTTATGGTTAATTGGCGGTTTTGAAAGTTTGAAGCGTTGCCAAACACCGTCTGCCGCCATTATGAAATTGGTACATATGAATGTACACCACATATGTATAAGAACATCCAAACCGCAACAGTGGAAACCTAGGGCCGAATTCCGGCATACGTGATCGAATATACTCCATAGTAAAAGCAATGTGAAGCAAAACAACCAAAATAAGCAACAAACACACAGCATTCGTTCATGAAAGCCAGAATTTGGCCCTTGGTGTTGCCCAGTACATAAATCAGTGCTTTGCTGTTGAAAGGTTTCTTGCGTGGCTGCTTATAAATCTATGGAATATGAGATTTCGGCTTCGATTACCATAATGTTCAGAATAATCGGTGATACCAGATCAGCACTGACTTTCAAGGGAAACATCAAGGCAGATTCATTACCAGGTAGATGCATTAGAATTCGCCATACAACACACACAAACTAGCACATGCTTTTGTTAATATAAAAAGCAAGGCGGATCCATTACAGGTGCCCGCATCCCAATTCGCTTCAACATTTTTCCACGATTTTATCTTCTGAGTTGTCAAAGTTGATAGCGAACGACAATAAATCTGATGACAACTCGAGAGAAAATATTGAAGCGAATTGAATTGCGACCACCTATACTTGATTCGCCTTGATATAAAGTGATTTTTCTTGTGAAGCTCTAAACATTTGCTAAACACTTTAAAAGTCATATTTGTGTATTAAACACTGCGAAAATAAAAAAATTATTGTCACAAACCTTTCCTACCACCGTAAATCCTTAGAATAAAATGTCTCAAACTTTTTTTTTGTCAGCAAAGAGAATATAATTTTGACAAGTAAGAGCTATTTGATGCATGAAGCAAAAATAATTACCTGTGCTACCAAGTTCAATTTGCATGAATTCGCCTCAAAGAAAGATATGATAAGCTTACGGCATAATGAGAAGAAATTCTTCTTCCACTGCTACGTCACATCTTATGCCAATAAAAGCTCACTGACTTCGTTTACTGCAATTGCAAATAACATTAAAACTCTGGAGTTCAACTCCTTTCTGGCGGCTACTTGGCTTCCTGCCCAACATTAATCCGTTAGTCGCTTTCATGCAAGTAATTTTCCTTAATGTTGTCTTTGTTTATGGAAAAACACGTGATTTGGCAACAAACAACAACAAAATCCTAAATGCGCTCAATAATTCATGTAAGCATGTATGTAGGCTTGAAAAACAACTTTGGATAAATTCTTTAAAAACAGCTGTTTAACAAAAGAAAAATGTGTGTGTATGTTTTTATTTTTCTTATTGTGTTAAATTGCTCACAAAAACAAGGAAATATATTTTTAATTCAAATGAATTATAGCGTGGGTGTAAACTGTCAGCTAAACTCGAGTCAGTCTTGTCGGCGAGCCAGTCAGCCGGCTTTGCCAAGCAACACAATACAACAAACAAGACAAAAACAGTCATTGAAAGCCGTCTGTAACAAAAGCTTGAAAGCATAATATTTAAACATATGAACATATCGTCAGCTAAAATTAAATAAAAAACATAATATAATTGCTATAGTAATAATATGCAAAAAGGAATTTAGTATTTGTGATAAAAAGAGCCAATTGAAATTTATTAAGAAAAGTAAAAAGTGTTGCAAAAAATATTGCATGGTTTTCTGTTCGCCTGAACATTTTATTTTGGATTTCTAATTATTTTTGTTTTTCTAAAACTAATGGAATGCAGACAGACGGCTGAATGAATGCAAAACAGTTTTAAAGTGGTCTTTTTGGACCTAATATAATAACAATAATAAAATAGTTAAGGGAAAGAGGAAAATTTATTTTTGGTGGCAGAAAGGTTTTGTGCCAATATGCTATTTTTTTATTTATATTTATTTTTATTTTATTTTATAGTTTGTGTGTGTTGTACGGCGTACTCTAATGCACCTACCTGGGGCCTACTCAAATTAGCGGGTCTAGCGTATTTTTACTGTCTAAACTAGCCCTTTTCATATAAAATGGGTGGCTTTGACGACAATAATACAGCTGATGCGCTAATTTAACTGGGATTGTTCGTGTAAATTAAGATAAATTCATATCAGGTGTGTCCACATCCCAATTCTCTTCTGTTTGTTTTTGAGTTGCCAAAACTTGGAACAAGTTACAACAAAATTAATGCTTGCGGGAGAAATCCTTAAAAGATCGTTTCACTCGGAATTAATAATATCAATATGCCAAAAATCTAAAATGATGCCTCCGTCTGAAGTCATAATAATCAAGTCAGTCCTACACATATTTCCCACGCTTTGTATGTGACAAGTTGAGAAAATTTAATTTTGAGGTTAATAAAAGTTTTTCAATCAAAATTGATTTCAGAGTTTTTCCATTTCTGTTAACGATATTTTGAGCAGATATACTGCTGTTTATATATGAAATTTAATATATCTGTGTGTCTGCCTGTCCGTCCCTCTTTAAGATTGTCTAACAAGCTGACTGTTTGCTTGCGGGTTTGGCAGGCTTTTAATAAATTGCATACAAAAATAAAACAACAAAAATTAAAGGGGCGACACACATACCTGCAAACATATGTACATTTTAAGAATATTATATTTGTTTATTTACACTCTTTTTCTTTTTAATGAATTTAAAAAAAGTTTTTGCTGAGAAAATGTATGTTTTTGTCTTTGTTATTGCTGGAGTCTGTCTGCGTTTTTGTGCAAAACCGGATTCCTATAAGGTGTATGTTTTCAATAAAACTAAATAAATAAAAAAATCATTATTTACCGTTATAAACATCAAGTTGATGTTAAGAGATCCTTTGTTTAAAATAAAATAAAAAATAAAAAAAATAATAATGCGCTCATGCAATAAATGCTTTAATTAAGCAAGAAAATTTCGCTTCTCCTTAAAAGTATGAGCGACTTAAAGATCAGAACAGATCGTTCATTATTTTAAAACCTTTAAAATATTTTTTTTTTCTTTGTTCTTTTGCTTGCTGTTTATCTTTTAAAGTTTTGCACATTAAATTGGCTCTGTTTTCAACAACAAAATAATAAGTAGATAAATAAACAAATTAATAACAATAAAAAAATCTTACTAAATAAATTTTGATTGAGTCTTAAATGCAAGTTTAATTAATTTAACTCGAGAGAAAATACTTTCAATAATGTGACTTGGAAATTAATTTATTAGCAGCGGCATTTTGAAAAGAACTCTTAAATAAATAAAAGAATCACAATTCTTGAAAAGAATATACAAATTTCTTAGAACCTTTATTAAAATATATTTCTAGGTATTGAATTTTATGGAAAAAAAAATGTTAAAAATTGTATAATTAGCAGACATGTTCTCATAAAGCGATAATACTGGAGGATAAAGTCAGAAATATCATGATTCGTGTAGTACCATGGATCATATGAGATTAAAGCGGATAAAACGTTGTCAAACTTGGCTTAAGAGGATAGGCGGCCACATAGTTGGTTATTGATACACACTAAGGTGAACTTGGCAGCACAGGTGCATGTTATGTTTCACTAAAATTACTATGGTGAACTTGGCAGCATTGATGCTTGTTTTGTTTCAGTAAAACAGTTTTAATGAAATATTTTCTGAGAACCAGGTATAAAATCCATTCAAAACACAAATAATTCTGTTTGAATTAAAATTTCCCAAGCCATTTTTTTCCAAACAATAATTGTTAGATGAAAATGAGGCGTAAATGTTTGTAAACAAAGAAAATTTTATTGACAACAATTAGTGCTGAAATGCAAGAAGTAAAATATAATGATCAGTTCCAATCGCCAAAGAAACAAGATTTTTTTATTTTTTAAAAGATTAGAAAACTTACTTGCATGTTTTCGACAGATCGTACTGTTGTGTAGGAAAGTGAATCAGCGCCTCAAATTTGTGCAAATCGGGATATATTTGCTGAAGCAGTTGAAATTGAAATTATCTTCGTCTAATATGTCCTAAGCTCCAAATGAAAACCCATTTATGTTATTTAGGTTTTAAACCTCTGGATTAGTAAAATCTACCTGCGAAAATTTGTTTAATGTAGATCAAAATCATCAATCAGTTTGTCATATATGTACATACATTTTGCAAATAAAGTTTAAACTCTATACCTAAGCTCGACGGTACCCTTTTAAGCATAAGGTGTATGAAATATTATGAGAATCGCAGAACTAGTTTAGAAACTGCAGAATCAATCAATTATAAGCTCCAACTTTGTGGCTAAGATCTTTTCTTCCATGTTTGAAAGAAAGAGACAAAAAGCATACCCAGTTTGTTAAAAATTATACAAAAGGGCGTATGAAAAAAAGGTGTCGTAACAAGAAACATAGAGTCAAATTGACACTTCAGTACCACAGGAGCAACGCTGTCTAGAACACCAATTTGAAGCAGGTGGGCGGGGTTTGTTTTTTTGGTAGCACAGAATTCTAACGAATTTCTTTGGAATGAATCACAGCTTTTTGGCAGCACTAAGCTATTTTTAATACAAAATGCCTCCTCTTTATTTCTTTTGCAGCCATGACAAGTTTCTTTAACATCGATCCACTGTTGTTCTACACAATGAAACCAAATAAACTTCGCTCACTGTACAAAGAAGAAAAACATTCATTAGCCTGCCTACAACAACACAAAGCGTTAAACGTTATACAGTGTTGCACTTTTTGTTTATATTTTTCTTTGGCTAAGAAGCAAAGAAGAAAATTAAAAATAAAACAAATACTAATAATAACAACATACAAATGAAAACACCAACAGCAAAAACAAGACCAAGAACAACAAAAAGAAGACTCGCATATGGATGTCAGTTTAGGCATACGAGTGCATGTGCATGTACATGCATATCCGCAATTATTATTCTTGAGTTGCAGGCCAAAACAATGAAGTATCGTATGCTACAATAGCACGACTTTACAAAAACAAGTTCCTACACAAACCCTTACAGCAGTGCTGAGCTAATTAGCGCACCCACATACAAAGCATTTAAAATTTATTGGACTTTGTTTTTTGTTATTATTTCTGGAAAATAATGTTTTAATTAAATATAGAGTACATATTTCGCTGATCTCATGCAGAGAGGCCCTAACTCTCATTTATTTCAGTAACGGGTTTTTACATACATATTTCAATATAAGATACTTTAATTAATCAAAACAATAAATCCGAGATTGAAAAAAAATACGAGTTAGGGCTTTTCTACATGAGACCAACGATTTATAAATGACGTAGGGATGGAATAAACCTTTGATGACTTGAGAATTTTAAACAAATCTTTGCTCTACTATTACATTCCCCTTCATGGCGACTTATGGTATCAACCGAAAGCCACCGCCTTCAGCTAGAGCAACTTCAAAGAGTCACCCTGTGGCAGCTGCTTGTCATAGTACCAACAAACTTTAAGTGAAGCGGTCAGGAGAATTCTCGCGACCAGTTCTGCGTTGTTGACAGTTCTGCGTTGTTCTAGTGGTACGGTTGTGACATGTTCCGCTTTTCCGAGAAAATAGGTGAACATTTGCTTGGAAATGCTTCGTGAGTGAACAACTTTTGTTGGATTTTGCTCACCTGCAAACACCCATACCGCCGACGGTATGTCTACTTTCGAGCTCTTGTGCGTAAATCCACAATTCATCAGCTGTCACGGTGTCATAGACGTGCTTCGAAGCACCGCGATATTAATTTTTGAGCATTTCTGTCGCCAATCGACACGAGCTTTTTTTTTAGAGCGAAAAATTTTTTTTGACAGTCAAATGTTTTTGCAATATTGAATGTAGGCTGGTCCCACTAGTGCCTAAGGTTGTCTCAATCTCACGATGGGTCACATGACAATCTCGCAATATCAGTTGGAGCACAGCATCAATGGTTTTCGTAACAACAACTGATTTTGAACGACCTTTGCAAAATTCATCTTGGAGTGAACTACGACCATGATTGAATTCACTATAGCTTCGATAAACACTGGGTCTTGATGAAACTTCAATGCCAAAAATTTACTTGAGTTCATCCATGCACTGTTGCTCCTTTAATGCACGTCGAAAATTGTAAAAAAAAAATATAGTCGCACGAAAATGTGCACGATTTAATTCCCTTTGTGGGCCGAGATGAATCTTTTGAGTTATTGTATAGAACACAAATAGCGCTCGCATGTCAAAACGTTCTGAGAACGTATAACCTGAAAAATGTCCAACTTTACGTTAGAGCTGGCAGTTGACAAACTGCAACACCAGTGCTGTCAAATCCCGAAACATAAGAGTTAACCCTTGTATAAATACAAGCGTAATGTATTAGAAAATAAATAAACAAAGTAAAAAATGAGTAGGTTTTCGCCAAGGCGAATCAACTACAGGTGGTCGCAATTCAATTCGCTTCAACATTTTCTCTCGAGTTGTCATACGTTTTGTTGTCGTTTGCTATCAGCTTTGACAACTCAGAAGATAAAAAACGTGGAAAAATGTTAAAGCCTTGTTTTTCGCTCTTCTGTAGAATTGTGAAATTGCAGTTCGCAGCTTTTTGGCACTTCAAACTCAAATATACTCGTATAATTCGAAAAAAGTTTCAGAAGCCATAATTTTTCAACCCAACCAACACCTTTAGGTTAAAATGGCGCCAAAATTTTGTAAACAAAAAAAATTAAAACCGCAAAGAAATAAAAACAAGGGAAAAAATCACTTGTGCTGCCAAGTTGATCTAGTACTGAATTCGCCTTGCTGTCCTTTTGAACTGCATAAAGCACAAATGTGCTTTGTACATGGACACCAGTGTTTTTAGAACGCATTTTCAAATTAAATAACCCGTTGTAATCGTCATCGGTGTCATTAGTGCGTTTATGAGAAATGCATATTTTATTAATAACAAGAAGAAGTATTGAAATAGAAGAAAAAAAAAAACAAACAAGAGAGAAAAAGAGTTGCGTGTGTTGGAGAGTAAAACAAAGAAATTGTGCATAAAGCGTACGAAAGTACTCAACTGATTAACTTACAAGTAAATGGATGTTTTTTTTGTGTGGTGGGGGGAGGGGGGGGGGGTTATTCGTTTGTAGTTTGTTTTCATTTAACTTTGCTCCCCTTCCTGGTATTGTGTGGCAGCAGTACCCTTTTCTTTAGTGTTTTTTTTCTGTGTTTAAGTTTTTTTATTCAAATATTATGCCCCTCGTGATGACGCACAATGTCTTTAAACTGTTTGTAACAATGTTTTGGTAATTTATTAGTTCTTGTCAGATTCTTTTACATTTCATGTTGAACGAATATAATTTAAAAGTAAGAAAACAATTTAATGAACAAAAAAAAAAAAAAATAATTCACAAAAGAAGTGCATGCAAGAGAAAAATACTTGGCCAGGGAAATGGTAAAACATTAAATTAAAATATTCTATCTACATACATACAGGCATATGTAAGTATGTATGTATATAGGCTTGTTGAAGATATTGTGCATTATGGCTATTGGTGCAAGTGTTTAATAAATTTATGCAAACGATCTTAAATAAATGTATGTATGTATGTGCAGCTTGCATATCAAGTAGTTGGTTCTGGTATTTTGATAAATTTGCGTACGTTTTCATAATTTTCATTAGATGAATAATCTTTTTCTAATGCAATATGAAACTGACTTGTCATCACTGCATTTAAGTTGTTTAGATGGTTTTTTTTTATTGGAATGGAAAGTGAACTTATGAAAATTTATGAAGCGATAATGAGTAGTAACCGCTAACCCAGCTGATTTTTAGAGATCGCATGGTTTCACGAGATGTATTACTGTCTGGCAACGGGGGCCTGTTCTGTAAGAAACTCATTTATCGGAAAAATTTAGGTGATCTGGTTAAATTTCTGATGTTTTCTTAAGGACTTTATTCTACCACTCCTGATGCTTGAGCTTTCTTCTCCATGATATAACCAACACCGGCTTCGCGTACAAAATCTGTATGCATTTGGCAGCACACTTTTTCATTTTACGCCAATTGCTACCATTATACTAAAGCCGACCCAAATTATATCAGTTATCACTGCTCACTTTATCTTCGGTAACCCCGCTAAACGACTTTTCGTCCGGGAGCAGACAGAGTAAAGGTAGATTTCAGAGTTTACGTACTTCATTTCCAGGCAGTTATGGCCTTCTTTGGATGCAAGAAGAACAAGTGAACTCTTGGACGTTCCTATATCTCACAAAAGAATTATGGTATGCGCTATCACTGGTTTCTGCAATTTTGGGGACCGCGCTGGAGGACTAGGTTTACATTTCAATAACTTCTACAGAAGTTGGAGGAGTAGGAATTGCCCTGCGCTGACCAAACCTTCATTAACATGTCAATGAAAGTTCTGGGCTCGTTTCTTTCCTTTGTTAGGAGTAGCGCAAGGTATTTTTACTTTCTCTGTCTACCTTCTTCTATAGTCCTTCTCTCTGAACTTTTTTTCCTTTTGATCTTCTCTCTGTCACTATATTTTGAGGTTACTACAAATGGATAATGGTGTCATGAGCCCACGTAGGCTGGACTTGTTTATACCTATTTCATTTCCTAGCCGCCTGGGTACCAAACCTATGCCAGTTAAGAGTTAGCACAGCACTCCACACCCCAATTTGCAAGGGATTGTTGCATTAGAAATGGTGCATTTAATGAGGAATCTGTGTTCACAATTTCATTTTTTATTCAGGCTGGCGAGAAGGATTATTTAATGTTTCTACATCCTGCTTCCGTTTGTTTTTGTTTTTTTGAAGAAATCATCTTTTCTATATTTCTTATACATTATTACTTTTTTTATTATGTTTATGTTAATTCTTAAAATCGTAATTTTCACAAAGAGTTGCATTTATCCTTGATTTGCTAGTGTTGATTCTTAACAAGTTTCGAAACAAATCCAAATAATAATAAATACTTGAAAGCTTATACATATTAAAAAATTACTTGTATATGTATGTATAAATGTTGTTAGAAGTTTTGTGCCATCGAAGCTAGAAAGTCTTGGCTTGCCAAATGTTTCCTTAACTACTTGAAGAGCCAACAGCAGTAACATTTACTTTTATGTCTACATTACAATTCCATACCAACGACAACAAACAGCAACAACCATCCAGCCAACCAACACAGGCTAAATACATAAATTCTACCTTATTTTCATTTTGAAACTTTTATCCACCAGCCCAATAAATATGTCTGAATTCCCTTTCTATAAATACCGAACAAAAAGTTTTCAAACAAACCAACTCTTCCTCTGGCCCCTTCAACAAAAAGAGAGAAAAAGCCAGCAAAAAAAAATCCCTTTAGTTTCAAATTGTTTTCTCATACCAGACTTAATTAAAAAAAAAAAAAATAAATAAATAAATAAAAAATAAAACCTAAAATATGCAGGCAAAGGAATGAAAAAAATGAAGCCTGCTACAACCTCACAACCTGGCAACCTCAAGTTTAACGACCTAGGAAATACACATACATGTACATATATGTATGTATGCATGGCTGTGTGTATGTTTATGTGTGTATAAATATATTTCTGTTGTTATTGTTGTAGTTGCTGGTTTTATGTTGTGCATATAATGCTCTGGTTGGCACTGCATGTTGTCTGCTGCCTTTTGTTGCTAAACCCTTTTTTCTTTGCATTTTCGCTTTATTTGCCATTTTGTTCTGCCTTCCACTTTTCGTTTATGCACAACAAACAAATAGTGCTCGCAATAAGAATTGAATTCTGCAAAAAGGACCCCTTTAAACTGGCTGTTTGGTACTGGGACTTTGTGTGTGTCTGTTTGACTGCCTGCAAACTGCAGCTTTAACAATAATGGCTGGCTGGCTGGCTGGCGGCTGGTTGAATGCCTGCCTGCCTGCCTGCCTGACTTGGCTCTGAGTGTTTTTGTGTTTTGTAGATCTGAGACTCGGTACCGAAAAGGAAGAAATATATTTTCAGCAACTGGATTTGTCATGGTAAAAAGTACAAGAACCGAAATATTTTTACTGAGTCATGCTCATTGAGAGTGTTAATGCACAGTGGGTTGGCGTACCAAAAAAAAATAATCAGAATTATGATTACATACATATCCATTTCTTTTGGTTTTCATGTGTAATGCAAACAAACGTATCGTGCAGTTTGCATCTAGTTATAGAAAATATGGTCTTTTGTGAACAAACAAATGTTTGCCCATAAAACGTGACTAGTATCCTTTGTTGTTGACCTTTGTTTTGCTCAAACACCATCCTACACCAATGAACAGACAAACCGAAAATTTCACAAGAGCATTTTTTAAGGTTATATATGCTCAATGAGCAATTGCAAACTTTACAGCTAACAATAACGCCGGAAAAAATCGGAAAATTTCACAAAAGCATTTTTTAAGGTTATGTTTGCTCAATGAGCAATTGCAAACTTTAGAGCGCACAATGATGTGCAGTTAGAGTTAAAACTATAGCTCAACAAATCTTTTGTGCAATTTGTTTATAGAAATAACTGCAAAAAATTTACTATTTTAAACCATATGTTTCACGGGCTGCCGGCCCACTTGGGTTCTGGAAAGGTCCCATTGTGCTGTAGTTTAAAACTTAGTTAAGCATAACACGAAACTGAACTTACACTGATTTTGCACGCATTAGTTTAGTTTACAAAAACTTTGCAAGAGCAAAGTACAAATTTGCTTTAAATTTCCTGTTTGCTCGTTGAGCAAACATAACCTGGTTTCAATCACTGTTGTACAGCTTTCAGAAAAACTGACACAAGTGCAATGTCTGAGCTCCGCTTATCATCCCTGTGCTGTGCTTTTATGTCTCTTGTCTTTTTGTCGGCTGCTCTATACACCACTTTGCATTCAGCGCAATATCGTTGCACACACACACACACACACGCACACTCATTGAAAGAGAGATTAAAGCAATAAAAGGAATGAAACCTTGAGGCAATTTTGCCAAATACTTACGAGTATACACACACACACACACACTCACAGATGTAGCCATCGGCGTGGCCATTTTTAAAGCTAAATTTATAATTTCTGTTCTTGATACTTGATATTATTATAAATTCTGTTTTTCTTTTTGTTCTGCTGTATCCTGCGGAGTGCGGAGTGCATTAGGGTTCTCCATGAAATGGGCAGGCCAGCACCTATGGATAGTTAAATGGCCATTCGAGCGATCTTAGCTGAGCGGCTTAAATCATAAACAGTTTGGAGTTGCAAAAACGTTATTAACAGTTACTCGACGCATGGTGAACTGGGCATGATATGGGCGCTAGGGCATGCGGGCATAACTGGAAATGAGAGAGCAAACTCACTTGCTTCAAGAGCAAGTGAGTTTGCTTGTTGGCGCACAAAATGGGTGTACTGGTTTAAGTGTATGTCGCACGACATGAGTAAACCTACCAATCCAAACAAACTGCCTATCATATAATTTTTAATAATATAGGGTCCGCCATCTAACGTTTTTTTTTTCAACTAGTGCTTATTTCGTGAATGCTAACACTTAGCTCATGTCTGATTTGACAGATAATTAGTTTTATCCTTCCGCTGAACGAATATGGTTGTGTATACGCTTCGCTAAGTGGGCCTGCGATCGAATTACAAAAGATGCCGATTTTGCAAAAAAAAAAAAAAAAAATATTTTCAGATGAAGCCCATTTTGATCGTGGCGGGTATGTAAACAAGCAAAATTGTCGCATTTTGGGGCACAGAAAACTCGCAGGCATACATTGAAAAGCCGACGCACCCAAAACGAGTCACTGTTTGGTGCGGATTTTGGTCCAGAGTCATAATTGGGCCACTTTTCTTCGAAAATTAACAAGGAGCGGCCGTTGTCAATGGCGATCGTTGTCGGGCCATATTGAATGAATTTTTGTTCACAAAAATTGAAGAGGATGATATTGGCAACATTTGCTTTCAACAGGACGGCGCTACCTGCCACACAGCCAAAGCTACACTCGGTGTTTGGCGCCGTTTTCAAAAAAAAAAAAGTTATTTGACGGACCCTTCCTTTATAATGCACACAAGGCTGCAAGACTATCGATCACTTTTTTTCATCGGCTATTGGTGTTTTTTTTTTTTCAATAACCATGCTATCGACAGAAATAAGTTTTTTTTTAAGAAGAAAAGCAAAGTCAATTAAATGGGTCTGATGGCCACAATCAAATTACGCCGTCAGGAAATTGTTATTAATGTAGCAGTAGTCTCTTATATAAAATTATTAGTTTTTAAATAAATACGAGTACAAATATCTCTTGGCTAACGGCTTCGGTATATAACAAATTGAGGGGCAGCCTGAAACTAAACATACATAGTTTAACGGAAATCATTCGATTCGGCGGAATTATTGAGACTTTGGCAATTCTACTTCCTCTGAAAAGTACTGAGTTTTAGCAGTTTTTGCACACATAATGTTGAAGTAAATTTTGTTGCAAATATTCTAAGGATCTGGTCACACTGTTGGTGTGTGCATGTGTGTGTGTGTGTGTGTGAGTGTGTGTATGACGGGTGTGTATGCCAGTCCATTTGCTCAAGCTGGGCTGTTAACGAACACAGGCTAAATAAAACAACAGCAACAAAAACAAGGTAAAATTTGTGAAGAATGCCTTTTAAATAAAATAATAATAGCAACAACAACAACAACAAGTAACAATGGAAAAAATAATATTTTTATACGTGCACGGACGGACGGACGGACGGATGGATGGATGGCTGGTTGGTTGGCTGGCTGGCTGATTGTGGCCCTTTTGAGCAACATGGATGGTTCATTCTTAAAGCCTGATTTTCTTTTTTCGGTTCGTTCTTGTGTTTCTTCCATTTCACCATTCTTAATTTCGTTTTGAACTTAAAAACAGTTTCATAGTGGTATGAAATTTGATGATGGCTTGCAGGTAAAACAATTGTTTGTTTCTGTTGTTGTTGTATGCTTTCCTTTGTTCTTTTAAAATAAAGCAGCAGCAACAACAACAACAACAACAGCACAAAGGTAACACCACCACCAACAACAGAACGAACAGTAACAATTTTTTAATAGTTTTAAATGTTTTTTTGCCGTTTTCATTGTGTGCTGTTGTGTTGTTGTTGAAAAACCATTGAACTCCCCTGCATGTAAAATGAAATTATTGAAGATATTAGGTAGGAGCAGAAGCTCTAAACACTAAGAAATAACATTGATGAACGATTTTTGGTCTAATATTTAAATATGAAATAATTAAATTATAATATAAATTAAATGCAGCTTCAGACTTTCAATCGCAAATGCAAAATTAGCCTCACTTATCACAACAAAGTAATTGTAGCTTATTTTCATGACTAAATTTTATGTTAGGCCTCTCATGTTTTAAGGGAAAACCAAAAGTATTTTAAAGAAAATACCTACCAAATATGAACTTAATTATTTATTGGCTTTAAGAGCCAATTGAAATGTTGATTAGCACCAACGAAATGTCGTCGGCATATAGACAGCTGAAAGATACAGCAAAGATTTTTTGAAAAGGTTCATTTTTGGGACCTGAATTAATGAAAATACCTACCTATTTAATTTATTATTATTGGGAACAGAAAAATATTATAAAGCAAATACCTATTTTAAATTATTATGAGCTGCATATGTATGTATGTAAATTGTGCTTCATAATATTAACAGTAAATTTTAAAGATATGTATCTTCAAGCCAGCTCTTTAAAATTAGGTCTTTAATGTGATAACATACATACAAATGTATGTATGTATGTAGCGCTTTTTATGCACAACAAACACAAAAAATTATATGATTAGTTAGTTTGTAGCATGTAAAGAAATCTTAAATGTGTAATTTTAATCATTTCAGTTCTAACCAGTCAAAAGTTAAAGCTGTAGCATAACAACACTTTTCTATAATTTAGTTACAGTTTAAACGTCACAATTGTTAGTAATTTTATCAGGCTTGAGTTCGCTTTTATTTCCTCAAAATTAGTAATTCAACTCATTGCAGGAATTGTTTCAGCTAATTTCGCTTGTTTTCTGAAATATACCTTTATCAGATGCCTACGTAGGCCATATTTCAGCTAAAAACTAAGCAGCATATTTTGGTTGTTTATATATATATTTTTTTTTTTTAGTTTTAGATAAAGCAGCGAGATCTTCTGGGAGTACAAAGATTTACCTAATTTTTGTTTTCGAAAATCTGATAAATTTTCAGCGTTTCACTTCTTTCTTTCTAAATCATGATGCTGTTCATGATTTATGTGTCGGTAATAACAAATCATGCAGTAGAATGAAAATTTAAGACAACCCTGTTAGTTTAAAAGAACACTGCGTTTTGAAACCAATTCGTTACGTTATGTTTGTGATAAAGAAAAATTGATGCAAATTCAAATCCGATGAGTAGACTGTTGTCATTGACATATTTTTTTTCTATATATCATGTGTCAAGCGTAGATAACTAATAAAGTGATCTATTTGCACTGTATTAGATCCCAGAACAGTTTTATTACATCAAATGTACGTTAATGTCTGATGAGTTCTAAAATCGCAAATTTACTTAAGAAGTTAGTTTTGTTCGCACCCAATAATAAGTGTTTTTTTTTTTTTTTTTTTTTTGAAAAAATAAAAATTCACTGAGTAATTTATTCTTCCTCTTGCTCTTGTGTGTTTTGTATGCTCTTTAGAATTTTAACATTTTCCATCAAAAGAGAATTTGCTCTCGTGCCGTGGTTCAGTACTGTGTATGTGTGTGTTGTGAGCTCTTCGCATAATTGTTGTTGCTACTGCTGCTGACGCCGCTGCTACTTCTGTTGATGGAGTTCTTTTCTGTGTGTTTTATGTTCTGTGCTTGGATTCTTGCTGTATTTTTTTTTTGTATAATTCCGTCCGTCTGGCTGTTTGGCTGGCTGGTTTTATGTCTATACAGCAAAATTTACCATTTTATACATCATTCTGTTGTCGTTCTTCGTGGTCGTCGCGCGTATGTTGATACGCCGTTGTCCGTTGAATTTATATATAGTTTTTTGTTTTTTAATCGGCGTCACCCCTACCAAAACTCTACAAAAAATTAACAAGGCTTTTTTTAAATAAAAAAAGCAGGAAGTTTACAAAAACGAAAGAAAACATAAATAATAAAATAAAGGTGAATAAAGGTTCTTTAAATGGTAATGATTAAAAAGAAAATTAAGTGCTGATATAAAAAAGTAAATGATACATAATTAAAAAAAATTAAAAGAAGAGATTAAATTTTACAGATTTTTTTTTTGTTTTGCGTGGTGCTGTTGAAACAATAAAAGCATTGTGAAGTGTATAAAAACGTTGGAAGTTAAAAAATGTAATAAAGAATTGTACAAACCTACTGTAGGTTTTTTCTTGTCTACATGCATATTCCCACGAACAAATTAGAAGTTTCAAGTCAATTACAAAAAAAAATGTGTTTTGGATATAAAAAAAAATCATAATAAAACGTATGTAAAATTCATTTTAAAAATTAACAATTTGTATGACCAAGCTTGAAAAGTCAAATTAAGCTTTTAAAATAAACATGTATAATGTTAAAAAATAGTTATTATATTAAAAAAAAACATGGTTTTATTAAAAATACATACTGGATTAAACAATCAATTATTTTAAAATCTGGTAACTCTATGATAAACTAGCCAAATGTTGGCATATGTATGTACAGTAAATGCATGAAATTTATGGCTTTGAATGAGTGTGTGCGTTTGTCTGCTTTTTCAACTCTCCTTGGTTTTGCTGCTAAAAAAAATTCTTGAAAAATTGAGCAATAAATTCTCTCGCTTAAATTACTCTTTTGTAAAAATTCATTGGGGCTCGAGAGCATGTTGTTTATTTTTTCAATATTTCTCTTAGCTTTTTTTTTCTTTGTCATTGTGTTTTTATGTTTCCCCTGTATTTTGTTTTGATAATGCTTTGCGCAAAAACAAACTCTATGTAGGAAAAAAATAATATAACTAAAAGTTAATACAAGAGAAATATGAAGAAAAGTAAAAAAATTAACAAGAAAGAAAAAATAAAACTACACATTTTTAATATCATGAACTCTGTGTTTGAACCTTTGCGTGTGTTTGTGTGTATGGGCGCGTATGTGTTTTGTTGTTTGTATGATTTTAACACTGAGGTACGATATGAACTCGGCTTTATAAGAGAGAAAAGCAGTATTTTTTTAACGTTTTCTATAGAACTCTGATAAATAGAAGAAAAGAAATATCTACATATTGCTGATTGTGTGATTTTTTTTGATACTTTTTTATGCTTAAAGTGAATAAATCATTAAATTATTTAAATTAAAAGTAAAGTTTTGGAATTACACACATGTATATATAATGGTTTTAATTAAAAAAAAAAAAAAACGTGGTTGTGCTTATTTACATGTGCAAAGTTAACAAAAATTAGAGAGGGATTTCGCTGGAAACTTTATAAAAAAAAAATTTAAAAAAAATGAATGCATATGGAGTACAAACATTTCCAGATGTGTTGATGATGAAAGGTTTTTAGTGGCATCTCACGAAAATTTCAGTGACGAAATTGATCAAATAATTATTTCTTTGCTTTAAGTATGTACATACATACATACACACATGCATTTGTATTGTATGTATGCCCCTCGTGTTTTTTTTTTTAATTCTTTGCCTTAAGTAAACGTTTTATTTTTGTTTTCGCCTAATTGATAATTCTTATCACTTACAATGTTTTTGTTAAAAGTGAACATATTGAGTTATATTTGTTAACACATTTGATATTAAATTTTGAAATTAAAAACTATTTGTTTTATCTACACATAAACCTGAAAAAAATTATTATTGTGAAGTGTTTAAATATTATTTATTTTCCTAGAAATGCCATTCATCTAATTAATAATTGAAATAATTTTAATGATCACTGACTACACCGGCTAGTTTTGTCGGCGGCGGCTCGAAATCGACTTTATCGTCTTCTACACAACACATCCATTGGTGGCGAGTTTTAATAGACAAATTTTTACTTGTAAATAAAACTTGCGTTAGGTTTTTATGTATTTGATGGAGATTATAGGTATTTATAATGAATTATTAGTGCCAATTAGAAGAAAACGTACGCTTATGATAAAGTTGAACTTACAAATTCCAATTGATTCTTCGATGCTTGTCTTGCTAGAATGCCTTACTACAACTCACCGATGTCGCAGGTGTGATTCCTGCCAAAGGCTCTGGGTGTTTCTGCAGCTTTGTGTTGGTACAAAACCAATTAAAGTTCGAATTATTTAATTTATTTAATTGACTTTAAACAAAACTTCACTTTCAGAAAATTGCACAACTAATTAACACGTCATTTAGACGGGAAAGTAAATGCCTGAAAGTTGCAATATACTCACACTTTTTTACTAACACACTCACAGTATTCTAACTTTCAATTCAGCTTTCAGCGAAATTTTACTGAAAGTAATTTTTTGACATTTACTGAAAGTAAAGTGACAAGGTAGTAAACACGGTTGCCTACTCCACGGCACATAGAAATTTTCAGGATTGCAGTAGAATAATAATTGGTGAATTTTAAATTATTTTGTACATTAGAAAATATTTAAAACATTTTTACAGCAAATACAAATAAAGAACACAAATGAAGTATATTTATAGTGATAATTATTAAATTAACTAATAAAAGTTTAGCAATAAAAATTATTTTCGAATGTTGCCCTATAAATTTATATTTGGAGTAGTCTTGACAATTCTATTTCAGTAGTAAACAAAACTATAATACTTGCAACTCTTCGCGTTGACGACATTTTCAAAATGAACTTTCACGTTCCTTTGAAATTGAGCAAGAAATTTTCATGAAAGTCACAGAGTTCATTGAAATTTTTATTCATAATACGTATACAAAAATTTAATGAAAGCACTTTCCCGTCTAAATGCCGGGTAAATTGTCCCTGCTTAATCGTCAAGCAATGGTCAATGAAATATCTGTTTAATTAGGGTTAAGAACGGTTTTTACTTCCTCAAAATAATGGAAACATTTTTGTTTTTGTGGCAAAACTGTAGTGATCAATATTTTTAAAGAAGACAAAAAAGCAAATTTGTTTACTATTAGCTGGGGAACATACTACATAGGCACCAGTAATGGCCTGAGTTCGAAGCAATTATGTGATAATTCTTGTGGCGTATTAGAGACAGTTATGGCATGCTCCCCAGCTAATAAAGTATTTGCGTTTGCTGTTCTAGTCTTCTTTAAAAATGTAAATATGTGTGTGTGCATCTGGTAGTTTGTGAATATAAGCCCTAGATTTATGTAAATAAAATATCACCTTTAAAACTAAAAATTTCGTTTTGTCTAATTTTTCTAAAAAAAAAAAAAAAAATGAAGAGAAAAACATGACCACTATCCTTTGTTTACTGCAAATAAAAAACTAGAAATGCCGAGGATGCAACAAAAAACGAAATAAAGCAGTAGAAACCGCTAAAACATTAAATTTCACAAGAGCATATTTTGAGGTTATGATTGCTCAACGAGCGACGAATGCAACATTTAGAGATAATTACCTGAAATGCAAATACATTGACCAGGATACCACAAAGGAATTGAAAAACTGCAAATACATTAAATTTCATAAAAGCAAATTTTGAGGTTATGGTTGCTCAACGAGCGAATACAACATTTAGGGAGAATTACCTGTAATGCACATATGTATATTCACTAAGATACAACAACGAAACGAACAAAGCGCAAACAAACACATTAAATATTACAACTGCATATTTTGAGGTTAGGAGTGCTCAACGAGCGACGAATACAACATATAGAGAGAGGTCACGTTGTTATTTATTTATTTTATATTTTATCACACATTTAATAAGTTAGCTTTAATAAACGAAAAACGTGTTTATTGTTTGCGCAATTGAAGTGATTTTTCCTTCTTTTGAGTATTTTTCATAATTTTAATTGTGTTCGTTTTATTATTTTTTTTTTTTTTTTGTCTATTGGGGATATTACGGCTTTAATTGTAAAAATAGATATCTTATGTTATGAGTCAGACTTTTGTTAAAAGATGGAATAGATTTCTTATAAACTTATTAGAAATGAACACAAAAAATGTGTCATAATATTTGAAAGCACAAATACACACACACACACACACACGTGCAAGCACACACGGACAAACATTATCAAACCATATAATTGTATATTATTTTTTCCTAAACATTGTTTCAGTTAATTTAATAGTTTGTTAATTCGTTTCGTTTTGTGTTTCTTTATTATAGAAAAAAAGCACTCGAATTAATAATTCCCACAAGTTATTTTTAACAGCGAAATGACACGTGTATCAAAGAAAGATGTTGACGCAGAAATTATATACGTTGGATTTAGTATTTTTGGTTGTGTTCACTTTCAACTGCACACTTGAGTACCCGAAAACCAAATAGAAGATTCCATGCGGAACAATTGCCGCTTTAATTATTTCGCAGCAAAAAGAAAATGTGGCTGTGGATGACATGTGTTGTATTTTGCATTTTCTGTGGAAACTTTTTGCTTCTTAATTAATTCATCTAAATTGCTTTTGTTTGTATTTTGTCAGCATTCCATCTGAAATATTGAATTATACTCGTTTCCAACAAGTGCTGGTTACTTCAAAATTGGTAGCTTTTCAAGGAAATGAGTCGGTTTTCGTGTTTCCTACTTTTCACGCAAACACTGACATTTATTATTGCGATAAAATGTACATTATGTAAATGTAAATTTTATCGGAGGTTTGTGAAATAAAGTTCTATGGTAAAAAAATGTAGTTTGTTGCCCCTTGATAGGAAAATTTTATATACATATGTATTTCGCTTTTTGGATGGACAAAAAAATAATTTTTCTTACAAAAAATGTAAAGCAGACATTTAAAGCCTGCCAAAATTCTATTTCCGGCTTTTAATCGAAACGTTAGTGATATCTATCGCCATTTAATTTTTTTGTTCGTTTTGTTAAATAGCTATTTAAAAGGAAAAGCTTAGGGTGCGGTCAAAGCTTTGCAAATATTTGTCAAAAAAAAAAAAAAAAAACGAGACCACTATTTTTCGGTTATTCTTTTTATTGACCAAGTGAATGGTTATAAACAATTCCAAACGCATAAACATTCACATGCACACAACAACAAAGAAAATAAAATCTGGAAAAACACATAAAAACATAAAATTTCTTAAGAACATATTCTAGGATTATGTGGCTGCTCAATGCAAAAATAGCAAATTTACAGTGCAAAAACTTTGGCAAGAGCAGTTACAAATTCACTCGATATGTTTAATTTTGATGGTTGATTAAACATAACCTCCAAATAGTCTCTGGTAAAATGTGATGCTTTTACATTTTCCAGCCTGTTTTTATTTTCTTTTCTGTTTGTTGTTGTAACCATATGAAAGTATATGCCTTTTTAGTTGTCTGTATGCCTGCATTTCATCAAAATGAAATTAAATAAAAAAAGTAGTGGTCACGTTTTTTTTTTTTACAAAAACGTTTAAATAGCTTTTATACCTGAAAAATAGCGTATTCAGATATGCCAAACTTTGAATATCATTCACAATAGTTATTTTTATTTCTGCATTGTTCTCTTTTTCCAAAGCCAAAGCAAATACATACATAAGTGCAAAATAAAAAAGCAAACATCTTGAAAGTGCGGGCGGAAATAGTTTTTGTGGTGTTTTAAAATTTAAAAGTATTTTTTTGCATAGACATTTAATAAGTACTTTGAAACACTGAACGCGGGTATGCCTCTGGCAAACTCAGGATTTTCTTCCATCCAGCGAACAAGTGAACTTAGCATATGTGCATATGTATGTATGCACATATGCTAATTGCTTAAGATATTTACTAAATAAAATAAAAATTTAAAATATGTGCGGTTTCCAGTTTTATTTTCTAGTTGTTTTTTTTTAATTTTTTTTTTCTATAAAAACTCTCGCTCGATAGCAAAACAACAAGTGCTTAATATTAAAAAGATTGACCTTTTGGGCTAATAATGGTCATACCTTATTCTCAAGATGTAAATAAAACAATTATATTTCATCGAGGGTTTCTCTCAACGTTTCGTCGATAATGTTTGTCGACTTCTTCTTCACAAAAAGTCAATCTTTTTAATATTAATCCTGCGATTGGTCAAAAATAAATGTAAGAACAAGTGCTTAATTTTGACATTTGTGTTTGCAGTGCTGACGACATGATCGATATTGAGGAATCGGATTTTGTATGAAAACACTTACGTCTTTTCATCTCCCCGATCGAGTCATCGTTCGAATAAAAATAAGTCATAGAGGAACTCAAAACAATTTTCTTTCGCTTACAAAGCGAACAATCGCACAACTTCGACATTGAGGAAAAGGCAGCTAATTTCTTTAGTTAATAAAATTTAATGGTTTTTATCAGTAAAAAATCGTTTATTGATTTCTTTTTTTCTTTTATTAGAAACTGTAAGAATTCTTTCTGGGAAGATGATTATTTTTTTTTATTTAATCGAAAAAGGTAAAATTATGTCTTCAATGGAAAATTTTTATTTTGATGTTCTTTTTTTTGTTTTCTTCTATCATTTATTTAACTGCCTTATTATGGCTTTCTACTTTTATCACTCCCTGTCCAACTTCAAATTTTATGTTTAAGGAAAGGTCGTAAAATAACAATTTCTAAGAATTAACAGACTTGTCCAAAAACAAGATTAATTGGATTTTAAACAATTAAATTCATTTATAACATTTTTTTCGTTTCGTTCTTTTTAATTTGTTAGAACAAAAAAAACCTAATCTCCCCTGTTTTCTGAATTGTTATTAATACACAGTTTGGTTTTTTTTTATCTTTCTGTGTGTGTGTGCGTGCGTGTGTGCGTTTTTCAGTTGTGTTGCATTTCTTTGGGCAAATACTTTCATGTTGTTCAATTCCAAGAAATGTTTTCCTAATGTTTTTCTTTAAATAAAGTACATATTTGAGAATACATATTTGTGTGAAATCCTTTTACTGCATTTATCAGTACGTACGTACCTGTCTGTCTGTATCTTATCATCTAAATGTTAAATATTCTTAAATACCAACCGGTCGTTGTCGTTCATGCATGTAAAATTTTCATGATAAATGGTAGTTGTTCAAAGAAATACTTCTCCAAAGTGTTTAAAAGCGACGCCATTTTATCTACATACATACCTGGCAGAGTATAGTATAACAAAATCATTGAAAATACTTATCATTGGCAATGATTTCATTTCATCGGCCATTTGTAGTTAATTTTATGTGTTTTCATATTAAATATAAACTATATAATTTTTATTTGATCTTAATTTTAATTTTTGAAAAAAAAAACTGATTTTTGCAGCTTCAGTTGGTTTTATTCCTTTTTTTATTTTATATATAAAATTTATTAACAATATTATTCAATATTTCGCATCTTCATGACAATATTTGCAATTCACTTTTTATAGTGAAACAATTGCGCACTAATTGAGCAATAACTTCTGGACATTTTGTATGGAGTATTGAGCTCAATAATTGCATTTATTGCGATAATTGCAATAAAGAGGTCTAGCTGAAAACAATATTATCTAGCGCCCACCAACAATGTGATCAGTACACTCTTGTTGAGCTTTCTTTTGACCCAGCACATAATTACAACCCACAACAATAGACTTGTATCGAATGCGCTCTTTGCCAGCAGCCAGTGATCGAAGCCATTTAAATAACATGGGTTTGATTGTGGGTTCGTGTCGTTCGATACAAGTCTAAACAACAAACAGCAACGAAAAGAAAAAACATAAAATTTGACAAGAGCCTATTTTAAGGTTATGTTTGCTCAACAAGCAAATGCCAAATTTACAGCAAAAAACTATTGTGATCTTACAAAAGGCTTGCAATGAATACAATTTTATTCTAAATGTTGTGTTTGCTCATTGAGCAAGCATAGCCTTAAAATATGCTCCTTTGAAATTTAATTGCTCGATGAGCAATCACAACATTGAAATATGCTCTTGTGAAATTTTAATATTTTTAGGTTTTTCCCCCTGTTTTTCCTCTTTGTTGTTGCATTTGTGTGCATTTTTGGTTTGCTCGATGAGCAAGCGTAGATAACCTTAACATAAGATCTTGTGAAATTTTAATATTTTTAGGTTTTTCCCCCTGTTTTTCCTCTTTGTTGTTGCATCTGTGTGCATTTTTGGTTGTTTATATTCATATATTTGCCCAAAATAAAGGTCAACGAAAAAGTAGTGGTTACATTTTCTTTTCAATAATTGTCAAACAATTGTTCATATGTTGCCCGCCTTATCTTAAGTAAATATCTATACCTTCATTTTTTATAACCTGTGTATTTTACATTGCATCTGTAAAACTCCTTTTCCGGGATCTGTGATTTTTAAACTTAATCATTTTGTCAACCAATCAAATTATTCCTTTGCTCCTTTTTTTTTCTTAGTATACACAATTATGCACATAAAAAACGCAATAAAATATGCCTGTGTTAAGCGAAAATGTTAAGGCCAAAAAAAAATAAAAAAAAAAAGTTTTCAATGAACAGGTTGCTCTAGCAACCAAACCCTGCCTTATAACTTTGTTGCTGCTCACTAAATAAATTATTTTATAAGTGTAGAGTAAGGTAAAGAATAAAATCATATCTATTTAATTGGCAAATTAAAGATCTCGAAAAAAAATCGAGATTTAAATATTCAAAAGTCAGCATCACAAAATATATATAAAATAATATGGTTTTACAGTTCTACCTGCGATTACTAACCCATTTATTACTTACAACAATACTATCGCATGTATTGTATACGAAGAGCTTGTGAATTGGGCAAATATGTGTTCAATACATACATACATACCTGTAGAAATTTGTGCATAGATGTATCTTCGTGCTTATTACCGTTCTGGAATTATTCGTTAGAAATTCCAGGACTTTTCATTTAATCTCTAACCATATTAATTATGATTAAAAAATATTTGATAGCCCATGTACATCTAATCTTTTGAATTCATCTCCATTAGATTAAATAAAGCAATAATAATAAAATGTAAATTTTACCATCAAGATTTGAAATTTTATTTGAAATACAATTTCCCTGCATACACGATTTTAATATTTCCCTATAAAAGAAAAATGTAAATAAATTATGCATAAATTTATGCTCCTAATGTCCTGGGACATGAAAACAAATAAAGGTGTTCAAAAAAAAAAAAAACAAAATGTGCTCATCCTCTCACTTGCTCTTCGTTTCTCTTATGCTCACTCTCTCTCTCTCTCTCTCGTTCTCTCCCTCGCTCTAAATTGCAACATAATTTTGAACATCATAGCAAGCAAAAAAAGAAAATGTACCACTTCCTTGTTGAGTTTGTTTGACAGTCTGTATTAGATAACATTTGGTTTCTTTTCCTGTACTGATTATGTTGCTGCTGCTGCTGCTGCTGCTGTTGTTGTTGGTTGTGCAGAAAAGTAATTGAACTCTATTGTTAGAATGAACAAAAACTTATTTTACCTTCCTTGCTCACACAATCACACACACACACACACACACGCGCGCCTGGACTCTCATACATATGCATAAACACTCAATCCCTCATTGTATTTTTAGATTTTATCAGGTCTTATGCATGCTTAAATACACACACACACACACACACATACATACATATGTATATGCATGCATAGAAACATTAGCACACTCATTGGCATGCTAAAGGACATTTCTGTTTTAGGTACAGTAGGGCCACCAGGAGTGTTGGGAGAGGGGATATGCGTTGTACATAAAAATACATATACAGATAAACTTTAATAGCAAAAAGAAAGGATTTGTCGATTGCATTTTTACTAGGATACAGAAAATGTTTAAAATAGATAAATATACCTACACAGCCACAGCCAAGAACACATTTATACATACATATTTATGTATACACGTATTTATGTATGTGCCTTAGAGTGGGTCGGTCGATTTGTGAGCATAAACATTTCTCGATATTGTGTCATCGATTCTTCGATAGATTTTGGCATGATGAAAAAAAAGTTGCACACTACCTCAATGGGCATCGAAGTATTGAATTTAATAAACATTAAAAAAAAAAAACAAGTAACCTTAAATCTCGAACTATTAAAATATTAAACAACAAAGATCGAAAAATTAGCATCAAAAACATGATAGGTATATTTTTAAAAGTGAGTCCATCAAAGTACACATTCGTAATAGGTTGTAGTTATTGTGTCGTCTTTTTGTTCTCTATAGACAACGTTTTGCAACACTGGAGAGGTTTCCTTAATAGTTGTTAACTAGATAGTGTCGAAGTTATTATATACACTGTACACTAAACAGACAAATTAGCAACAGTTTAATCCTTATTCAGCTTTGCAAAATTAAATGTTGTGTTTTTATTTATATTTTATATACATATTTATTTGAGCTTAAGGTCTTTTGGAATTTGAGTATTTATTTTTGTCAATATTTCGCTCTCCTTCGGATAGCTTCTTCAGGACAAACCCCGAAGGAGAGCGAAATATTGACAAAAATAAATACTCAAATTCCAAAAGACCTTAAACTCAAATAAATATATAAAATATAAGGAAAAAGGGGCTCAAAATAACTAAATATTAAAAGTTGTGTTTTTATGTTATATTTTTTTTTGCTTAATCAAACGTCCACAAACACTCTCCACTTTCGTTTTCCCACCCACCAATTCCTCTTTCCTATTTTCTCAGTTCTAGTAGAATGCAATGCATATCTAAAAAATGCAGTCTAAAAAAAAAAAAAATAGAAGAAAAGTGTTAAAAATCAATTTAAAGAGAATAGAATAAATAATTTTAGTGATATACATATGTATTTAGATAAAGTTAAGAGAAAAACTAAATCATATGGAAAAAACTTCCGCAGCACCAATGAACCTATAAAAACACTAAAGCATAAACGTATGTAGTTCCAAATGACGTAGTTACCAAATAAATGCGGGAAAATCAAAATACATACTAAAAAAAATCATTGTAATGGCAACGCTGAATGCTATAAAATTGCTTTGCATGTGTTAGTGTGTTCAGTGGTTAATGTGTTAGTTTCCATCAGCTATGTATTTCTTGCAGGGACACTACATAGAGCTGGTGATGGATGAAGTCAATAAGGAGTTCCTACAAATTTTCCATTTTCTTCATTTCCTTCAGGGTAGCGCTACACACATGCACATCTATTTTTTATGAAAAGATTTTAATCCAACAATGAAATACATACAACAAAAACTACAACACAGATAGGAATTTTGCAAAACATTTTTTTTTTAGGTTTTTCTTTTGCCACTGCAGTACAACCAACCTGTAGCTTAATGCAGACGCACAATGGGTGTGTGTGTGTGTGTGTGTGTGTATGAGTGTGTATGCATATGTACGTAGTTGAGTTGAGAGGAAATAACACTATTATTTCTTAAATGAAATGGTTTACAGGATATTGCAAATATTTGAACATTCAAATGTACGTAAGTACGTAAATATGTATGTATGTATCTGCATACAATTTCGTTTTTTCTTCTTCTTCCTTTCTTTGTTTTTTTTTTTTTTTTGTTGGTTAAAGGAGCGCAACTAATGAATGCGCGCGCATTTCGAGAAATGAGTAACGGATAAGCGGTAGGTAGCACAATTGAGATGGAAACTTTTTAAGGAAATTCTTTTAATTTTCATCCCATTTAAAAGGATTTACACGCACACGGCAACCGCTCATTCGCATTAAAAAAAAGAAAAGAAAATCAAGTATTTTTTATTTGTGTGTTTCTTTTGCGTAGTTCTTTTTCAAGTAAAGCCGCATTCAACAGTTCGGCTTTAGTGTATAACAACATATTGTTGCTTTGTTTTAATGCAAAGATTTATTCGGAAACGTTGGTTTTATATTTTTTGGCAAAGGCCAGATTGTTTGGAGGGAGTGGGGGTAGGGAGATAGACGAGGAGGAGTGGAATGGTATACATACATACATATGTATTGCATTTGCGTTGCGATAACCCTCCACAATTCCGCTATCTATACAAATTTAGTTGTAGTATATCAAGAGGATTTATTTGTGTTGTTTAATAAGGGCGGTTTTACTTGTCAGCTTTTCTGCTTTTTTCATTTTTGTATGTTTGTAGATATTTTATTGCCTACAAGTGGTGGGTGGTTGTTATTATCAGCCCCTTCGTTCTATTCCTTGTATGGATTTCATAAAATTAATAAAAGCAAGTATATGTATGTGTGTGTGTGTATATGAAAATTTTTTGGTGTACGCCATTGTTATCTTTATTAATTTCACTATAAACGAATACGAGCGAGCATCTGTTAGCGGAGTTATTTAAAAGAATTCATTATTTTCTTTTTTACATACCTACATATGCACATATGTACATATGTATGTATACATATGTACACTCAGAATATTTTTGCAGTAACTGACCGTAGTTTATTGTAGAAGTAATCAGTGCAGTTATTTTTAAATGACAAAACGTTTAAAGAAGAATGAAATTTTAATGTTAACGGATTTGTATAGTTAATTAAAAAACTAACTGCAGATAAATACGGATTTTCGCTGACAGTTAATAATGACAGTTGTAACTTATGTTACACATACATGAAGCCACCAAGCTATTAATACGTATATACATATTTATATTTTGGTTTCTACATACATATGTAGCATACATACTCTTTACTAAAATTGATTGTTGTTAAATTTGTTCTGATTGTTGCGATGGCTGAGTGTGGGCATGTCAGCTGCTTTCAAGTCGAGATGCTGCCGGTTCGAATCTCAGCAGAGACTTTGCAGTAGAACAATTAAATTAGCAAAATTGAAAAAGGAGATAATACAGATAGAAAACTATAATTAAATAAAATGACCGCCTAAGAAGTTGATTACGCATCAATTATTTGACAGTTAGAATAAAGGAAAAATCATTATTTTTTACCGATTGGATTCCGTAGATTTTTTAACATTTAAATTCAAATGAAGTAATAAGTAGGTTTAAATGAAAAATAAATAGAACGGTTTTTAAATGAAGTTTCATTTATTTTAAAGAGTGTTTTCAGTTAATTTTTTAGTAACAAAGTTTTCTGAGTGTAATAACAAGAGACCTGTTCGATTATTTTTAGTAGACTTTCAGGCACTTTTTGAATTTTTTTTTTTTACTTTTATTATTCTATATCTAATTGCAGACTTATCCCTTTTTTACCCCCTAAATGTCCAAATTTACAAATTTAAAAAAGCTGACAGTCATATCGAAAATTTCTCAATGGGTTTTAAATTCAGTTTATAGTTTTTTTTTCTGTTTCTATTCTTTACATAGATATATGCAATTCAAAAAAGTATTCTTTCAGTTTTTTACCCGTTTTATCCCCTTAGTACTCAAAATATCAAAAAAGCACCAGATACCTGTCCGTTTATTTTTATTATACTTTTGGGTGCTTTTTGAACTTTTGTGCTACCTGTTCAAAGTCTGGAGATATTAAATTACTGATTTTATCCTTTTTACCCCTTTACGGCGCAAATTTCCAAAAATCCCCTCTTAGTGAATCCATACATCAGAAAGACTGCCCATATACGAAAATTGATTACTCTAGCTTTAGCCATTAGGGCTGGGCGATGATCTCCCAGACAGTCAGTCACGTTACAATCTATATACATACATATTTAGACTAACTATATATGTATTAAATCTATATACATATATAGATTAACAGCCAGTCCCAGGATGTCACCCGCTAACATTCGCAAGCATTTTAGTTGCAAAACAGCTGATTTGCGTCTCTCTTAAAATTTTCAGTTCTGGTTTTATTTTTGCAATTCATGTAGAACTTCTTTTTCCTCATACCTGAAGATATCGAAAAATCGATGGCACAATATCAAGCCAATTTGAACAATGCGTGAAAAATGTAGTGTCATATGGACAAATATGAACAAATAAAATTCACGTATTTAGGTTAGGTTGACTTGAGGGGTCCTGCGACCTACACTTGCTGTGAGCTTCGTGTATTTAACCGCAAAAAAGAAAAGTCCATATATTTACTCACATATGTATATAAAATTGCCACAATATTGCGCAAACATTTTAATTTTTTTTTTTTTTTTCTATATGTGGTGATTGGTAACACTGGACTTATATCAAATTTGCAACAGCCTACAATTAATGAAGGAAAAATAATTAAAACATGACTGAATAACATATGTATGAATTATGATAAAAATATCTATGATAATATTGCACAATAATTATGTTACACAATTTTTTGCCTCATATTTGGTAACTGGCAACACTGGTCTTATCTCAAAATTTCAACTGAACCCGCTTAATGAGGAAAAATTAATAAAAACACGGGCTGAATAACCTTTTATGATAAAAAAAAAATTCTACGGCAATAGATATTTTTCTTAATTATGGTGATTGGCAACACTGGACTTTTTTTTCAAATTTTCAACTGCCCACACTTCAAGAGGGAATAATGAATAAAAACACGGTGTAAATAAGATATTATGATAAAACATTTTGTTACACAATTATGTATTATTATTAATTTTTGTTTGTTTTGGTAATTGGCAACACTGGTATTATTTCAAAATTTCAACTACCACACTTAAAGAGGGAAAAAATAGAAAAAAACAGTGTAAGATATTATGATAAAACATTTTGTTACACAATTATTATTAAGTTTTTCTTTTTTGGTAATTGGCAACACTGCCAAATTTTCAACTGCCTACTCGTAATGGGGAAAAGAGGAATAAAATTATTTTTCACTTCTCTTGTTATTAAATTCCTTTGAAGGCCTGTTATTTTCTTTCATTTAGAGAACAAAAGTACGAATTTATTGAAAAGCGTTTATGTTACATAGTATGTATGTATGTACATGTGTGCATACATACATAGATACATATGGATGAGTTTGTTCTGTATTCGCTCACGCACTCACTCAGCCAGTCATGCTAATCTTTCATACGACCCATCGTATCTCTTCCTTCTTTTACACACAATTACATGCATACCGCATTCATTTGCTGTTGCTGAGGCTTCGATTGTTTTTTTTTTTATTTTTATTTTTGTTTATTGTCGTCATATTCTCCTAGGAAATTTGTACAAAAAAATTTATTGATTTTCTTGTTTTGATATACATTTTACTTTTCCTACTTAGCGTTTACAAATAAATGTATGTATGCATGTATTTCTGTGAACGCAATTTTACACATCATGTTTGCGATGGCACATTACCCAGCACACAAAAGTTCGAATCTATATACATACAAACGAGTCTCCATTTTCCCTTGGTCACGGCATCGGGCGTGATTGGCTAAACCAATTTCAAATAAAACATCTTGTCCAATACTAGTACGTTGTTTTGTTTTACATGCGTTCGTTGTGGCACTAGCAGATTTATTGTTTGTTGGGTTAAATACACGCCGTCAGTGCGTAACAGTTTGTATTATATTCTTATGTTTAGCTGTTCGTCAAAAAGCACATTTTAAGGCATACTGTTTTTTTTTTAAAGTGATTCTAAGGTGTTTGTTTATATTTAATTTTATTTTTAATTTATTTCTATTTATTTTTTATTTTTTCTGTACGGTAGATAAGAACTAGTGGAGTTGTAAAATACGTTGTTTGCAAGTAGTCATGTACATATGTATGTAGTATGTATGTGCAATACAAATGTGTGTTGTGTAGTATGTTTGCTGGCAAATAAAATAAGTAAAGTAATAAAAGTGCGCGCCTTTATGACAACTAGATTTTACAATTTATTTCGATACTAGTGGGGGAAACAGTGGAAAATATATTAATTTATGGAAAGCACGTTAGTTGGTTGGTAGCAGTAGTAAACATTTTACGACCCTTAACCCCTGAAGTATGGAAGAATGTGATTTAACTGTTACATATGTATATCAATCTTTTTATAAAATGTTAATGTTTGGCATTAAATTTCTAAATAAATCCAGCCAAGTGCGAGACTTATTCGCACAACAAGGATTCCCCATTACCGTGCAATAGGCTTAACCCATTTCGTATTTACAAATTCATAAAAATCTTGTTAAAAATTTTAGATCTTCTTGTATGGGGACTTGCTTTATTAGGTGTTAGTTCTTATATCTGTCCATAAGCTGTGAACATTTCAAGTCTCCGTCTCTCATGGCTCAAAAGTTACAGCCAATTTTATGTTTAGTTTCCGTCTTTTGGTTTTCAGTATTTCTTGCAGCAGTAGAGGAATAGAAGGTCAGGCAAGTACATATCCTGTAAAAATGTCACTCCTCTAGCTTCTATGGTTTCGAAGATGGGCGCTGAGACGGAAGGGCAGCTAAGTCTCAGTAATAAGGTTCCCTTTTTCCCTTCATGAATATGGAACCCTAAAAGCGGAATATTTAGAAATTGAAACTTTGTGTAACTGTCAGTGAAGTATTCTTCTTTTGGGAAATTGCTGGATTTTTTTTGTTTAGTTTATGTATAATTGGAGAAAAGTTCCTTTTATGTTGATATAAAAAAAGAATTATTTTACATCCTTGTACGTCACTGGGCACATGTTATAAAAACTAATTTGAACTTACTGCTTCTGCTCGACAGACTTTATTTCAAAAGTTTGCCAAGACCGGTGTTGTTATATTGCCAGATTTTGCCAGTTTTTGTTTTTACGTGGAAAAAAGTTTTTCTAAGCCTTAGTAGCTTACATAAGTTTAGTTACGCCTTCTTCAAAACACATCTTAAAGAAATATGACAGCAGTTGTGCAAACATTTTTTCTTCCAAGCATTTGTATATGTATGTTATATTTACCTTATGTCTGCGAAATAAATAGCTTGTAGTCTTACCGTCTAATTCATAAAAATTATAACAGGTTTATAAAGCTCCTATTTGACAGATTTTCCATACAAATATGTCAAATAACAGTCTTATAAGCCTGTAATAATTTTTATGAATTAGGGGGTTAATGATTTATACAAATTGCTCTGTTTTATCCTTCGCAACTGCACATACTGTGCACATTTCAAGTCTCTATTTTGTACGTTTCAAAAGTTACAGTTAATTTTTTAATTTTAAGCTTTTAACTTTTTGTTGTTTTTAGTATTTAGTATTGAAATTTTCACATGTTGTGTGAAAATTTCAGCTCTCTAATTCTTACCGTTTGGGAGACTCGAGCCTGTGGCGGACAGACGGCGAGCGAAGTCTCAATAAAAGGTTTCCGTTTTCTCTCTATGAGTACAGAACTCTAAAAAAGAGCCGGAACAAGGCACCTCAATACCAGGTAGCCGTATAACTACAGCAAACACAACACCAACAAACCATTCATGCATGATACAACTAATAAGGTAGCCTCATCAGCTAAACCGTTCATGATCAGACTACTTTAGGTTGTGAAGAGAATGCAGAGATGAAAGGCAGCCAAAACGATACAGCAAATCAATGTAAGCTTTGTTCATCTCTCTTCTATAAATGTAGAAGCAGCGTTTTTTATGACAGTTTATAGAAGTTGTACAAAATAAAATGCATATTATTTTTATTGAAGTTATTCTTATTGTGGGGAAAAGTTTACCTTATTAGTTGTATCATGATTTCATGTATTTTGTTGACAGAAATACTTTAAATTCTGTAACTCATTCGTTCGCATTTGTGCATTTGTGTTGTGTATTTTGACAGTTCTTCAAGCTAGAAGCAGTAGTCAGCTGGGCTTTGAGATACCTTGAGCCAGAATTTGTTTTGTTAACATTTGCTTAGTTTATGTTTACATTTTTTAGTAAATTTGGTTCTTTCTCGCAAGGCAGTAGCAAAAAAAAAAAAAAAATGTATTATCATACGGGCTTTAGTGATTTTATCTGCTGGATCTGCCTTATTCAGCACTTTGGGAGTCCACAACTTATAATAAACCCTTGATCTCAAGCAATGCACTTGCTGCCATTTTTGGTGCCTGAAAAGTACCTGTCTTGTAGGTATAAAGGTACGACATTGTGTTCGTTGGGATGCGCTCTTGTTGGTGCAAATTTGCATTCAGAGTTGTGTCGTCATCTTCACCAAGTGCTCTTGGCGTGTGTTTGTGTGTGTGCGTGTTTTGTTGTTGATTTTGCATTGTTATCACTGACAAACAAACCAAAGACAACAACGCAGATAACGAGAAACATTACATTTTTTCTTTTTCTTTCTCCTGTACTTTATTTTACAAACTTTTTTCTTCTTTGGCGTTGCATTGCAACTTCAAATGTTTTTTCAGTAGCTACATGTTGTTCGTGTTGTTGTTTTTTCATTATTTCCTCTGTTTTATTGTGTTCTTATGGTTACTGTGACAGTGTGTGTGTGTGTGTGTGTATTGTGTGAAATTTTCGTATGGAATTGTTCTAGCCTGTTTTCCCGGGTCGTTTACTGCACAATGCGCATAGTTAAATATTTTTACTCATTGCTGTTGTTGTTATCATTATTGTAACTGCTGACTGACTGCTTTGCTTGCTGTTGCTGTTTTTGTTTTTCGCTCTGCTCTGTTTTTACAGTTGTTTTGAGAGTTTGATGGGAACAAGCAATAACAACAGCTACATGCAAACATACCTACATACATACATACATACATACAATGTAAATCATTTTTTGTTTTTCTTAAATTACGTTCATGCAAACGCACGCACTCATACACATATAAATAAGTGCTCACTTGCACAAAAAATAATCAACACAACATACATACACACATACATATGTTAATGTACATATTTAGGTACCTACAAGTATAAAAGCAATCAAATACAAATGTCCCAGTTGAAAAATATCCTTTTCATACACAACACACATGTTAAATTAAATTTTCCATACGGATAGTTAGTTAGTTGTTGGATATAAAGTACAATTGTAGCTACAAACATGCACAGTACCGTATGTGTGTATATACATATGTACATATGTAGTTGTTTATAAATATAATAAATTTATCTCATACCTATATAGGTACATACATATGTATGTATGTGTGTGTGTGTGTGTTTGTTGTTTTCAATTGCGTGTTGCAATACAAGTAGTTAAAAAAAATTCTAGGTATATTTTTTTGCTCTTATCAACATAATTTTGTACAACCATCTTTCAATTGATATTTTAAACAGTATGTCAATGTAAATTAATTCAATTTATTTTAATTAAATTCTTTTTTTTTTTTATCCTACTTAATTAATATTAATGGTTTTTAATGAATGGTTTTTCTTTTTTACATATTTCTTTCGTTACAGGACTTTTTCCATACATGCATATAATAAATTGATTTGAATGTTTATTTCTGTTAAGAGAATGTTGAGTAGTGCATTGTAGCAACAGCAACAACAAAACAAAAGAGCGAAAAAAATAAATAAATAGAATTTTTTAACGAGAAATCATAATCATTTTTAAGCTACAAACAAAGAAGAAATACAACCACAAGAGAAGAGGAAATGTAAAGCAGCGAGCGAAGAGTGGAGTGTATTTTAATTTGTATAAATGAAACGCATTATCGCCTAAACGTATACTACACATTATTAATGGCTAAATGTTCATGCAACGTGTAAGCAACCAATCCAATCATTCACAGTAAAGCAATTCATGACTTCTACAAAAGCAGAAATAAGAACTGAAATCTATAGTATTAAAGATCTTTTTGAAAAGAACAGAAATATTGAAGAGAAAAAAAAAACAACAACAACAACAAACACAATAATTATTACAATAAATAATTAAACAAATAAATTAAACGTTATTAAATTTGTAACATACCAGAGGAAGGAAGCAAAAAATAACTTGCAATAAAAAGGTAAATAACATTTTGTTCAATTAAAAAGTATGCCTGAGAAATTTTTATTTTTAATGAAACGTACAGATATAGACATGTCACGGCAATCCATTTTGATCGCAAGTAATTTCAATTCCGAAAAAGCTTTTTTTTTTTTATAGAATATTAAAATTGATCAATTCGCTTGCAATAAAATCATTTATTTTTATGATCGATTTATAAGTTCTTGCATATGATGGTACAAAAATGAATTTAAAATGCGGTTTTATTGTGATTTTTACTTCGTTTTATTTTTTTTTTTTTCACTAACATTGTTATTTTGTGTTGATTTGTACAATATTACACTCTATTTAATATGAAACAAACAAATTTAAAATTTGTGGGAATGAAGTCAATCAGTCAAAACCTGAAAAAGGTAAAACAAAATCGATCGAATTGAGGATTCGTTATGAAAACCATACCAAATAATTTCTGTGACGCACCTGTTCTATACAGTATGTTGCATATTTTTGGGGGATGCGCAGTTTATCAATCTAATGAATTTACGCAATAATTTTAACTTTATAGTCGAATTACGCCAAATAAAATATAACCGAAAACAATCACCTCAAGCTCAGGAAATCATTATTAATATTTAAGCAGACAGTCGAAAATTTCATGTAAAAAACAATTATTTATTTTTTAATAAATTTTACCCCAACATAATTTTAAACAAATTTCACGCAATAATTTTCTAATAAAGTACCTTAAAATTTCTTTTTGTTTTTAGCTCCTTGCTTGCGTTTGCTAATTAATCGCAATAAAAACGCAAACTTTTTAATGAAAATAACAGTCGAATTTTAATTCAAAAGAAGAAAAATAGAAGCGAAAAAAAACGAGAGGAAAACAAAATTTACACTACACCAAAACGGGTCCAAAATGGCCACATCTCCCACACCATCATTAGACTCCATACGTGGCACAAATTCAATTGAATCCTATATTGAACATAATGGTTATCTATCCGATTCTCCACTCACATTAAGCGGTTCCTCGCCACCGGTCAGTGACTCAGCCATTTGTGATGATTTTACAAATGTTGGCCAAACAGTTGTAGGACAACATTCAATATCAGCGTCATCTTCATCTTCTACATCATCCGCATCATCTGCCTCTTCGTCGTCCTCTTCCTCAAGTAGCGGCTTGAGCGGTTGTGGCAGTACGTCTAGCAGTGCTTCCAGTACAGCATCCAATACGGGTGGCGGTGGTGGAGGAGGTGGTGGCGGAGGCGGTGGGGGCGGAAACATAGGCGTTAGTGCTGGCCCCGGTGTTATTGGCAGTGGCAAAGGCAGTCCCTGCAACAATCTGTTGGTCAACAATACCACAACAAATAGCAATATTGTTATAAATGTGACCACAGCCAATGGCACAAGTGCTGCACCACGATGCACCGCCTGCAAAAGCAAACAGTCCGATGCCGTGGCCAAGTGCTTCAATTGCGTAAGTTTTTTGTGCGGAAATTGTTGCACCGCTCATGAATTCATGCATTGCTTCAATGGCCATAATGTGTGTTTGATCAAGGGTTTCGAAAGTGGAACCACAACACATCCCGGCAGCAATTCACAATTAAGCAGCGCCAACAGCAGCAGCAATCCCATGGATTTCAAATTCTCCAGCTCTTTAACCATGATGTTGCAGCAACAACAGCAACAGCACCACCAACAGCAACAGCAGCAACAGCCTCAACAACTACAGCAACAACAGCAGCCACCACAACAGCAGCAGCTGCAAAAAGCACCCACCCAACAGCCCCTGTCTCAATTATCGAAAATTGTGTTGAGCTCTGCTGCTGCAGCAGCGGCCGCAGCTGCGGCTGCCTCTTCGTTCGGCAATGATTTGAACTCCAACGACAACTCAATCATGGGCCAGGATGACATTTTTGCCAGCATGTTGCCATCGAACATGCGTTCAAGCCAACAATTAGTGCCTGCTTCAATGGCCGGCCCACAACAAATGCAGCCCCAACACCAGCAGCCCTTGTATTGTCAGCGGCACAAGAACGAGATTTTGAAATTCAGTTGCCGCACCTGCTGCACTTTGGTTTGCAAGGAGTGTGTGCTGCAGGAGCATTCCTCCGGCCTGCATGAAGTTGAGCATGTGCAAGAAAACGGTCTGGGATCTCTCAACAATCTAACAGGCCAAACCACACCCGAGACAGTATTGCAAACAGTTTTGAGCGATTTGCGCGGCAAGGTTGGAGACATTGCTTCGATGGTGGGCAGCCAACAGGCACCGGGCGACAACCAAATACTAAATGGTTCCAAAATTAAAATTCAATATCAAAAAGCCCACAACGAGATCAATGAGACCTATCAATTCTTCTGCTCCATGCTGGATGAGCGCAAACAGGAGTTGCTTAAAGAATTGGAAGGTCTGTACAATGCCAAGATGAACAATCACTCGGCCTGGATACAGAGATCAAAGGAATTGATTGACAAAACATTGCAGAGCTGCGATGCTATAGAACGAACACCGAAAGCTCACACCATCACGGAGGTGCTAATGTTGCGCAAAAACTTAGAACTACAGCTACAGGCAGCTATACAGGAGCTACAAATGCCCTTCGAATTGGAATTTATGTCGAACTATCAATCCATACAAGCAGGAGTGCGCAATACTTTCGGTTACATACGGGCCTCGGGAGGTGACATGGTGCAACAGCAGGTCAAACAGCCTCCCATAGCCAGACCCTCCCAGTCCACTTCGTCGTCGTCCTCCCACGGCGGTGGTTCTTCAAATAGCAGTGTCACCGGCGGCTCACATTTGCCGGGCGGTTTGGGTTTGTCTGTCAATCTGCTGGAAAACTCTTACTCCAGCAGTTTGTTGGGCACCAGAGCTGCCAATGTTTTGCAAAACACCCACAGCTCGGGCAATACATTTGAAGATTTGATGGCCAAGCGCTTCAATGTGGCCAATTCGAATAACAACACACCATTTGTGGGCGTTTCGGTGACCAATCCCTACGAAAAGTGGAGCAATGGTGGCGCAGACAATTTGTTTTCGGCCGTTCAAGATCCCTTTGCCACCACCAATCAAATGCTAACGAATGGCTTGAACGCCACCACAAACTGTTCTTCGGTGGCTGCCACCAATGCCAGCTTGGCAGCCTCAGCTTTGGCTACCCTCAACATGACAAACGGCAGCGGCTGCTCCAGCTCTGATTCCATCATGGACTTGACTTCGAAATTGCTTTCGGCCACCATTTACCCACCCAAATCACAAATCAAAAGACAAAAAATGATTTATCATTGCAAATTCGGTGAATTTGGGGTGATGGAGGGCCAGTTCACCGAACCCAGTGGCGTGGCTGTCAATGCTCAGAACGACATCATTGTGGCCGACACCAACAATCACCGCATACAGATTTTCGACAAAGAGGGACGCTTCAAATTTCAATTCGGCGAATGTGGCAAACGAGACTCACAGCTGTTGTATCCCAATCGTGTGGCCGTAGTGCGCAATTCGGGTGACATCATAGTCACCGAACGCTCGCCCACACACCAAATACAGATCTACAATCAGTACGGACAATTTGTGCGCAAATTCGGTGCCAACATTTTGCAGCATCCCCGTGGCGTCACGGTGGACAACAAGGGCCGCATTATAGTGGTCGAGTGCAAAGTGATGCGTGTCATTATATTCGATCAGAATGGCAATGTTTTGCACAAGTTTGGCTGCTCAAAGCATTTGGAGTTTCCCAACGGCGTGGTGGTGAATGATAAGCAAGAAATTTTCATCAGCGACAATCGCGCCCATTGCGTCAAAGTCTTCAACTACGAGGGCCAATATCTGCGACAAATTGGCGGCGAAGGTGTCACCAATTACCCCATTGGCGTGGGCATCAATACCAACGGCGAGATCTTAATCGCCGACAATCACAACAATTTCAATTTGACCATTTTCACGCAAGACGGCCAGCTGGTGTCTGCTTTGGAATCGAAAGTCAAACATGCTCAATGCTTTGATGTGGCTCTAATGGACGATGGCAGCGTTGTGTTGGCCAGCAAGGATTATCGCCTCTACATTTATCGTTATGTGCAAGTACCACCAATCGGTTTGTAAACATGATTTTAATTTTTCTACTGCATACATTTTATTTATATAGAAACGTATAAATTATTAAACAAAAAAACAAAAAAGTACACTTTGATTTCAAACATGAATTTACTACAACACTATTTGCCAATAAAGGCAAATGAAAATTTATTATTTTAAGACTGAAAGACCAATTGAATTGTTTTCTGTGCAGCTTTGCGGACGACTGTTCGTTCGTTGATGCGAAAGAGCGAAAGCAGGCGAGTTAAATCGAAAATCTTTAAAAAAAAAAAGCTGTGCCAACTTTCCCTTCTTATTCATTTATTTTTATTTTTTTTTTTGCAAGTAATGAGATTTGAATTGAATAAATTTTGTATACAGAAAAACAAACTTATGCTGCGCACTGCACCGCTCTTCGTTTAGCCATTTTCATATTTAATATTTGAATGAATTTAATGTTTGCAAATGAATTGGCAACCATTATTGAACATTTAGGTATTTTTGCTTTAAATACAAATCGTAATAAACTGCTGTTGCTGGTTCTATGACAGTTGCTGAATTTACGTGACCACTACTCTCTTGTTAACCTTTGGCCAACTGCCACTGAATACGTAAATACGTTCACAGGGTTACAGCAACACACAATAGCCATAAGAAAAAATATTAAATTTCACAACAGCACATTTTGAGGTTATGTTGACTCAACGAGCAATTACACTATTTAATTTTATTAAATCTTTGCCAGCATAAATACAAATCGGCTGCAAATAGAGCATTTTGATGGCTGATGGGCAAACATAAACTTGAAGCTGAAGCTGAAGCTCTTATGAAACGATTAGTTTTTATGTTGTTGTTTTTGTAACGCTATTGTTTGTTGTTGTATGCCTGTGAAGGTATGTGAATTTTATATGTTTACAAACATGTATTTGCCCAAAATATTGGGTAACAAGAAAATTGTGGTCATGTTTTTTTTTTTTTTTTTTTTTTTTTTAAGGAAGATGCGAAAAATTTATGTAATTGCGCCTTAAGGAAAATAAAAGTGTTGCTGAAGAATAAAATTGTTTGAATTCTCATTATTTCGCAACAAAAAAAAATAATAATAATAATAATAGAATACAAAGTGAATGTTGAGCAGCATCAACGTAATGCCGGCGGCTCGCAGGCGTATGGCTGTAAAACATTGAAACTGGTCTTTTGGACCTAAAATAACTTATTTTTATCTCTTTAGTTTTTGTTTTTGTAAGTTATAAAAATGCATTTTTATTATTATTATTATTACCATTAGTTTTTGATAATGTTATTTATTATTATTATTTTTTATTATTATTAAATTTAAAACACAACAAAAAACGTATTGAAAAAAAAACCATGATGTTAAACATGATTTCTAAAAATACAACAATTTTCTTACCAGCTAAGAAAATTCTTAAAAATAATACGACTGAGCTTTGTTAATTTTATTTTTAGAATACATACAAAAGAAAAAATTCTCTGAAAAAAGAGATTTTTTTTTTAGCAAATAAAGCTCTTTTTTTAAAGCTACGTTTAAGAAAGAAACACAAAACAAGAAAACTCTCTAGAATGCTAAAAAGAATGCTTACATTTCTCTCTATTTTTATATGCATAATTAAAAGAAAAAAAAGTCATTAAACCTTTTTTTTTTACTGTTTGTTTATACAACTTAAGAATATTTAACAAATTTTATGAAAAGAAAATTTGTTTAATGATTTCTTTCTCTCAAGAAAGTAATAATGAATTTGAAATCTCTGTTTTTTTTTTATTAATTTCTTTTTTGCTGTAAGAAATTAAAAAAAAAAGAAGTAATTTTGTTGAGCTCAGTTTTTTTTTTGCCTTGTGTTTGTTATAAAATTTTAAGCTTTTCCTAAAACCAAACAAACTCTTCCTTTATTTTTAAATACCTACAAGATTGCATTTAATACAAACAAGCGCTCTCTCCCTCTCTCTATGTCTCTGTATCTCTTTTACACGCTCTTTACTCGATTTCTTGTTTTTATTGTTGAGGTTATTTCCTTTTGTTTTTTAATTTTTACTTTTATTACTTTATTTTTAAAAATACGTAATTCTAAGTTGAAAATCTCTTTTTTATATAGTTTTAAAGAATAATTTTTTATACATGTCAAATCTATTATTATTTTTTTTTTCTTTATTAAAAATAATTTTTTTTTTGCTTTTAAATTGATTGTATTTTTCTGTATTCGAAATTTCCTAATTGTTAATTTTCTTTTTGGCTGTTTAAAATGTTAATACTTTAATTAATTATTTTTTTCTAATATATTATTTGCTTATATGTATAAAAAAACATGTACTGGAAAAATTTATTATTTGTTTTTAAATAGATTTATACTCGCATAAATGATTTTTTCTGAGCTAAAGAAAAGCATTTAGAAAACTATTTTTTATCTATAGTTTTTTTTGTCTGTTTTCATTTTTTTATATAGAGTTTTGTATTAAAAGTAAAAAACATTTATTTATTTCTTTCAATGTTTTTTTTTACAACAAAAACCTTTGAATTTGTATGTTTTTTCATAAGTTTTATTTAATATTTTTTATTATTCATTTTTTTACTTTTTGTAGTTTTTTACTGTGTGTGTTTTTATGTTAATTTAATTTTTAAATATACATATACGAACTGAACAATTTTTGTGCGAAGCGAAATAATATAATAATGATTTTGTTATTTTTTATTATTAATTACAAACAAACAAAAAACTTAACTTAATAAAATTGTTAATTTTTTTCTTAAAACAATTTCTTTTAACTAATTTTTTTTTACAAGAAAAAAATCTTATCTAAAGAAAAGAAAAAAAAAGTTTTTTTTTTTTAATTTCTCTCAATCTGTTTGGCAATCAGTTTATAAGACTTACTGAGAAAAGAAAAATACAAAAAGAAACAACAATTATTTATTACATAATTGTTTGGTAGTTTATTTTTTTACTCTAGAAGAAAAATACAAAACCTAAAAAACAGAACAAACGTTACATAAAAGTTAAAAAAAAAAAAATCTGAAAAAAAAAACTTTCTCATGAATTTAATGTTTAAAGGGCATTTGTTTCTTTTTTTTTATAATAATTATAAAAAAAACAAACGCAAAATAAACTTTTTTTTAATTGTTAATTAGTGAGTTACCGAATGGAAAGAAATACACAACAACAACAACTGCAAAAAAATATTTTTATGAAGACAAAAATCTAAAGAAAAATTTTATGTTTTCATTAGAAAACATTTTTTTTTTTTTTTGATACACAACCTTACAATTTTAGCTTTTAATTATGATTACATATGTATTTGCTTAAATATTTATATAAAAAAAAACACATGAACTCCCCTAAACATACATATATACCACGCATGTAGGCATTTTATGTGTACGTACATACAAACATATATTATTTAAGTAGTAAGATAACAATTAAAATCGAGAAAATGAGCAGTTGTCCATTTTGCTTTTCAATACTCTAAACATTGACAAAAAAAAAAAAAAAAAAAACGCTTAGTGATTGCAACAGAAAACATGCCAAATTACGGCACTCGAGTTAGAATGGAATATCAAATAAAAATAATATAACACACAATGAGCAGCGTACATGGAATTCGTCTGCTGATCTGCAAATGCAACTTTTGTTTTGGCCAAGTACAGGTACACAAGGATACAACAACCGCAACAAATAACCTAAAAACATAAAATTTTATTACAGTTTATTTTAAGGTTATGTTTGCTCCAAGTGGCAAATGCAAAATTTACAGCGCACAATTATTTGATTATGCCAAAATTTGGCAAGAGCAAATACAAATTTGCTTTTAATATCGTATTTGAGCGTTAGGCAAAACATAACCTCAAAATAGGTTTTGAAATTTTATGATTTACTGCTGCCAGTTTTTCTAAAATATACATACATTTTGTGTTGAAAGAGAAAACAAATTTTCATATAATTTTTGTTATTGTTTTGAATACAATTAAAAAAAAAAAAAAATTAAAAATTGTGTAAGTTTTAGAAAAACTGCCAGTTAAGGTATTTTTTTCTCCATGTTTTTCCTATTCCGTGTTCTTGGTAGTTGTAGACATGAGCTCAACTATGTATTGGCGATGTTTGTATGCATTCATTTGTTCAAAATAAAGCTCAAGCAGAAATTAGTGGTCACATTTTTCACGCTAAAAATAAACAAATATCAATTTATGTGTAACCCGGCCTTCAGTTAAGTTTTTAATAATAATAACCCTTATTGGGGTTGGCGTTTTTGAAAAATTATGCAGCGAAATTAGCGAAAAATACGATGTTTTTCAAAATCTACTACAAGAACGTCATCAAATTCCAATCAGGCTTAACACAATTGACTGTCAAAGGCAAGAAAAAAAATTGCAGCAACACCAAAAGCTGGCGGAGAATATTTTAAACATTTTAACTTGAAGAAAACGCGTTTTTCATGCCTTTAGTTTTTATTCGAAATTCACATGAACATGATGTTTAGAATGCAACTGCATTCCCCGACTTAAATTACATAAACAATATTTAGAAAACTTCATTAAACGATTTCGATTATTATAAATCATTCCAGTTGGATCTCAACAAAACAAAATAAGAAAAGGTATTTTATTTAAACAAAATATTTTTGAAAAAAAAACTTACACCGAAGAGTTTTAAAATTTTAATAAAATCTAGTGTCGTCTATGAAACCAAAATAAAGTGTAAACCTTGTATTTGCAAACGTTTAGCAAACCTAACCTCAAAATATACTCTAGTGAAATGCAATGTTTTTACCTTTATTTCCCCGTTCGTTAATGTTTGCTGTTGCATACCTGGGAATATCTATGAATTTATGAGGTGTATAAGCATGCATTTGCCCAAAATGTTAGGCAACAAGAAATTAGTGGTCACGTTTTTTTTTTTTTTTTTTTTTTTTTAACAAATAGCTCACGGCATTGGTTTCTAAATTTTGTAATTATTCAGGGTTTTTTCATTCTATAGCTGCTTTTTTCTCGATCGTATATTTTTCAAATATTGCAGAGTAGTTTTGTTATTTTTAAAAGGAAAATATATCAGAAAAACATTTAGAAGAGGATTTACATGTGTAATTGCAAAACATGTGCACATTTTCCTGCTTCAGAGTTGGCGAAATCTGCAGTTTCTCATTCTGTTGGATTGATTAAGTGATTTTTCTTTTCACCACACCATCTTTATTACTGTATTTCCTTGTGTTTTAATATCATTCAATAAAGAGAGGTTAGTGATCAAGCAGCCAAATAAAATGAAACGGCAATTAAAACGTCAGAGAGAAGCGAGCCGATTGTTGTATTTCAGAAATGTCTTCTGCTCTAGCGAATTTCTCTCACCTAAATTCCACAAACACAAAATCTGGCTTAATTTCTTGTTTCTCCTTCATTGAACAAAATTTGTCGTTTAAGAAAAGTCCTTCGTTTTTTCTTTTCATTTCAAAAATCCCCTTTTTTTCTCTAAATGACAAATGCCTGGTTTTCTTGTTTTAATCAGTTATTGCTACTTATTACATTTATGTCGTAATTTAAAATATTTTTTTTTATACATATTTAGCTAAAAACAACAACAACTAGGGAATAGTTTTAAACTAAACATTTTTTAATAATTATTATTTTTTAATGTAAATCTTAAGGCAATTACTTTTTAAACTAAACTAAACTAAATCCTCTCTTCTCACAAATTATATTTGTAGTTAAAATATTTTTTGTATTATTTTTTGTTTTGTTCGTAATTTATATAAAATTAAAAGAATTCACACTGCTACTTATTTATACATACATTAAATATTTTGTATTTATCTTGTATTTTGTTAAACTGAATTGCGAAAAGAAAAAAAAAAAAGAAGAAAAGTATGATCCTTTTAAGAATTAAAAGAAAAATTAATTGTTTTCTATTGCTTGTATTTTGTTTTTTGTATTAAGTTTATTTTATTATTTTTATTTTTTTAATCAATGTTATTATAGTTTGTAATTATGTTTGATTTTTCTTAAACAAAAGCATGGCTGGTTTTTCTATGATTTGTAATTAATGTGTTTGTTAAACTTGCCATTTAAAGAAAAAGAAATACAAATTAAAATTTACAAAAATTAAAAAAAAAAAAAATCTAGAAATTTGTGTTTTTGTTTGTTTTGTTTAAATAAAACCTATTTTTTACAAGTAAAAACACAGTATTTATGTAGTTGGATATTTTTTAGGCAAACATAAATAGTTGGCAGTAAATGGACATTGTTTGATAGTGTCTCTTGTAGTGTTTGGAGATTTTAAACAAAAACATTTGCAACAATTTTGGTAGTCGATTCAGGAGCGCAATTTATTGCCAGTAGAAGCAACGCCACAGTTTCGCACAGAGATGCCATTTGTATATTTTCAATATGCCGACTGTTTGTAGAAAACATTTTTTTCATCCGTCTGTGAAATTGCTGAGATATAAAGTACAAAGGCTCATTAAAAATGCTTTGAATTTCGGTAAAAATAAGGAAAAAGTGCTGAAGTCTGTATTTTTTTTTTTTTCAAAAGCAATTTTCAACTTAAAAAGTAATTTTGGACCAAAAAAATGTGACCACTATGTCATGTTGAACTTCATTTTGGCCAAATGCATTCATGCAAACTACTAAAAATGCACATACATTCATCTGGATACAAGCAACAACGAAAAGGAAGAACAGGGAAAAAATTTCACTAAAGCATATTTTAAGATTAGGTTTGCTCAATGAGCAAATACAACATTTACAGCTAGTTTGTAGCTGCACGCATGCAAGATTTTTGTAAGACCAAATAATTTTTCGCTGTGAATTCCGTATTTGCTCCTTGAGTAAACATAACCTTAAAATATGCTTCAGGGAAATTTTATGCTTTTACCAACTCATGCCAATTCTTTTCATTGGTTTGATTGGCTCATGGGTGGCAAACGTCAGCTTGTTTGCGTGTTCCCTGTGAATTTTGTATTTGCTCTTTGAGCAACCATAACCTTAAAATATGCTCTAGGGAAATTTAATGTTTTTACCTTGTCTTTTGTTTGGGTGGCCAATGCAAAGGTCACCTTTTTTGTGTGCTGGAAAAAAATGCTTTAGTGATGTAAAGTATGCCGGCAAGTCATCGCAGCTGCTGTATTTACGAATGCACAGCATTCGAAATGCAACAGTCCTGCATTGACAAATTTGAAATTGATGTGTATTTATTGTATTAAAATATTGTGAGATATTGTACTCTTAAGCTGTCCAAATATTTAACAAATCAATATGGCACTTTTGAATGGATTCAAGAGTGCAAAAAAAGGTAAAATTTTTTTTATATTAATTATTTAAAGATATATAAACATACTGGAATGTACGTCCACGATTTCTCAGATATTGTTCACCGTTTTGGAAATTTTAGTTTATTAAATATTTTACTACTTTGCAATACCATTTTTGGCTTGTCATACAAATAGTGACGACTCTTAGTTTGCTTCGAAAAAATTAACCACCTTGCATTGAACGTGTATTTTTAAAATATTTAGATGGTCTTGCAAATGTTTAAGTATCATAAATTTTGGCTGGGTTTTGACAAATGTCTTCATAAAAAGTCCCTGTGTAGACTCTGTACTTCTTTGCAAGATAGTTAGATGTAGAACTGCTAATTTCCTTTCGAAAAATTATGTAGTTTCCATTGAACATGTACTTTTTGTCTTGTTAAGGCATGCACTTTTTATTGTTCTTATTAAATCTTTTTTTTTTTTTCTTATTTTTTTTAAAAAGTCCTCCGTATTAATGGTCTTGCAAATATTTAAAATTGGGGCTGTGTGGCCTATTTTGACAAAATTTGTTAATAACAAGTATTTATGTACATTTTTTATTACTTTGCAAGACAAGTTTTGGTTTGTGACACTTGCAAATATTTAAAATTATGCCTGTGTGGCCCATTTTTACAAAATTTGTTAATGAAAAGTATTTACGTACAACTTTTACTGCTTTGCAAGACCATTTTTAGTTTGTGACACTTGCAAGTACTTAAAATTATGTAAAATTAAGGTTATGTGGCCAATTTTTGCCAAATTTGTAAATGAAAAGTATTTAATACTTTGCAGGACTAGTTTTGGTTTGTGACACTTGCAAATATTTAAAATTATGGCTGTGCCGCTCATTTTTACTAAATTTGTTAATGAAAAGTATATACATACAACTTTTACTATCTGGCAAGACCAGTTTTGTTGTATGACATAAAATGCGGTAGGAGTTAGCTTACGAATTTCCTTGGAAAAATAATATTTCCATTTAACGAATCACTTTTGTGTTTGCAAAGCATTTGTTTTTTGTTTTCCATGTGAAATCTGTTGCATTCGATATCGAATGAACTGTCGAATAAAAATAATGTAAAACAAAATAAACCACAAACACATAGTATAAGCTACGAGATTTGTGCGATCACGAATGCTTGGGTCCCCGGTTTTATTTACAAGAAAAAGAAAAACAGCCTTGCAAATGCTTAAAATTACTGCAATTTGTCTTCCTTTTACTAAATTTCTTCATAAAAGGTCACTATGCACAGTTTTTATAACTTTGCAAGACCAATTTTGGATGGGGCTACAAATTGTGATAGATTTCTAAATTTTCTTTGGAAATATGATAAGATTTTCATTGACTGTGGTGGTGGTTTTTATTTTCCATATTAACTCTTTTTTTTTTTTTTTTTTCTTATTTAAAACACCAGCTAGTATATGAAGGGTCTTGCAAATCTATAAAATTATTAGCTCGTGGCCCATTTTATCTAAATTGTTTCATAAGAAGTCACTATGTACAGTTTTAACTACTTTGCAAGACTTTGTTTTTGATTGGGATGTATGTAAGTGGTGTTGGAGTAAACGGGCTAGTTTTCTTTGCAACAACTATAAGATTTTCATAGAACCTTGTTTGTTTGCCACATTAACTGCCGGTTTTTCTAAAACACCAGCCAATATTCATTCTTCAATTTATATTCAAAACAATTATAAACCATGAAAGTTCGTTTTTGTTTTCAACACAAATACATGAAACAAAAATTGGATACTAATTTTTATTTTATAGTCGAACTATATGATTTACAATTGTTAATAATTTTTATCGGGATTTCTAGTTCGATTTTTTTTTTAAAGACTTACCCCAGCTAGTAAGTCTTCAACTTTTTTATTCTTGTCTTTTTTAAAAATGTTGATCACTCCAATTTTATCACAAAATTTTTTTTTCTCAATTTGGAGGAAGTAAACATCGAAAAAAAAAAGAAAGCCCAATAAAAATGATTAACAAAATTTAGGTACGTTTTAGAAAAACCGGCGCTAAACCTTTTTTTTATTTTAAAAACCAGCCATTGTGTAGTTATGACGAGTTCCCCGATCATGTGTATATTATATGTATTTCTTATGTTTTGTATTTGTATTTAATAATAAAGTTTATTTCATGGCTGAACTTCAGGATCTTTTTTTAATTTTTAATATTTTATTTCTTTTACATTACTACCAGAAGTGGTTACCATTTTTCACATTTCTTTTTGAATTTGCATGTTATGTACTTATTTTGATTTTTACATAAATTAAAGAAACATAATTTTCTTTATATTGCACATATTATAAACTGTTAGGCACAATTTAAATAAGGTAATTAAATGAAAAATAACACAAAACACTAGACTTATTTAAAACAGCATAAGTATTTTAGATTACTTGTAAACAAATGTATTTTTTTACGCCACGGGACACACAAATGTATTGAATTCCATTATTTTATAATTTCCATAATGAGAAGAAGAAGAAGCAGATGCAAAAAAAAAAAAACGATAAACCGAACTTGACAAGAATAGAAGATATTTTTCTATATTAAAAAAAAGTAAATATTAAAAGCTGAATGTAGTAGTTTTTTTTTTTCAATTGTTAATTAAAATAGTATTCAATAACATTAAAAGTTTGCAATAATATAAAGTAATAATTAAAGAAAGGTTGCAATAAATAATATAATATTTAAAAGTGTTACCAACAACCATAAAACAAAGCAAAACAAAAAATAACTCGTCTCCTTTTGAAAACGAAAACAAACAAAAAATATTTTGCCTTCAAAAAAAAAATGGTCGTACATATAACTTTTGGTTTTATAAACAATTTTCAATTATCTCTCATACAGACATGACAATTACTTACGTTTTGTTTGGCCGCCATATTCCTAAAAATGAATAATAAAATAAATTTTCTCTACAAAATTTTTTTATCTACACATTTTATTTTTCAGGAATATGGTGGGCATTTAAAAAGGCCTCAATCAGCTGTTTTTCCATTCATTTTGTAAAACATTTCATATGATCTCTTGTTTTCAAAAACAAAAACTTCATTTGAATAATAAATACAAAAATCCTCAATAACTTTTACCGAAAATAAACTCGTTTCTTAACGCATTTTTTATGTACTTATACACATACATATGTACATACAAACATATGTATAATATTGAAAACTAAAACATTTAAATCCTCCGCATATCTTGTTAAACCAAACTAAAATATTAAAACGTTTTTATATGCTAAACAAACAAACAAACAAAATTGAACACCAATTTACTTTAGAATTTTATTTACATGTTAAAATAGTTTTCTAAATTAATTTTTTAACACAAAACAAACAAAAAAAAAACAAAAAAAAAAAAAGAATCTTGACTGTGCTCTCCGCATTTTCTTTACTCTCATACTCTCTTTTCATTTGAAAGTGCTACAGAAATCTCACGAAACCAAACACAGAACCGTTTTCAAACTTTTATAAACCCTTTGATATTGAAAACAAAAAGGAAAAATAAAATAACAAAACATTTGCAATGGTAAATTTTTATGAAAAACAAAGTAATTAAAATTAGTCCCCAAACAAAAAATTCAATGAATATATACATAAGTAATAATAATCAATTTTTTAACCATAAAACATTTTTTATATACATACATACATACATACATACAAACAATAATTATGAACAAATTATGGCTATAATAAACAACATATTGTGCTTTTTATGTGAATGTTAAATATTAAAAATTATAAACAAGAGAAATAACTTAAAAAACCATTTAAACAAAAGGGAATTAATGCAACAATTTATTTATATTTTTACTAACAGGCAAAAATATAAACAAATATATACATACATACATACATGTATACATAATTCGTTTAAGATTATATTTTGAAAAACTTGAGTTGGAAACAAATATTTTTTTATTTCACTTTGAATTACAAGATTCTTTCAGGCCTATGAATTTTCATTTCGATCGATTTTGTTTCATCTTCTTCAGGCTTTGAGCAATATAAACTACGTTATGACAATATTTCACTGCAATATGCATGCATGGAGTGTAAATACAAGAAATAAAATGGGGCTTCTGTACATTTCTTAAACCAGGTAACCGCATAACTACAAAAAAAAAAAAAACACACACACACACACACACAACACCAACAAACACTTTATGTAGTTGGTTGGCAGAAATAATTTATATTCTGTCACTGGGGTCAAATTGTCGCATTCGTGATCGAAGATACTCGATATTAAAAACAATTAAGCAACAAACACACAGTATTCGATCATGAATTTATTCGATCACGAATGCCAGAATTTCGCCCCTGTATAACTTATTACTTTCAACAATTCAAATCAGGCCTTGCGAAAAGTAACGGGCGAAAAAATAAGGAAGTAATTTCGAACTGCCAACCACTTAACCAACTGGCTTCATTCAAATCACACAAATTTGTGTGCAGAACAGCTTTTTTGTGTTTTCAAATCACATACACATAAAGTGGTTTATGGGAAAGGCTGCATGTAGGTAGGTCTTCTAACAACATGCGTTTGATGCTTAAAATTCTTTCGCTTTTCTTAATCCTCATAACATCTGTGACATTTTCCTTACAATTTTCAATAGCTAAAATATGAACTTATTCAGAATTTGTTTAAAAATGTAACAAACTGTTAAAGGAAAATGTGCAAACTCTAATAAAATTTATACACCCCGCCTACTGTTCACTTCTTCTCATACTCGTAGATGGAATGTTGCGAATTTCAATGCAAATTTAAACGAATACTACTTTCCATTTCTTGAATTCTAATTCACAGCGATTTGAAGCTTAACCTGAACTTGATTAAAGAATAAACTTATATTATCACATATATGTACTTCTAACTCGACGTCTACTCCAGCTTTGGACTTGAGCATCGGTATTAATTCGCTCATGTTTTTGTACATGCAGAACAGGTGTGTCCAAACTATTCATAATTTTTGATTTGTCGAAGGGATGTTCATGTCAAGTTCATGGCTAATGCAGACCCCTAGTAAATCATTTGAAACGCAGACAGGGTGTGTCGAAATTATATTATTAACAATTTCGCTCAAACTTGTTTCCAAATCTTTCAAACAAATATTTGCTTCCAACATTTTTTGTACATTATAAATCACAAAAAATTAATGAATTAAAAAAAAAAAAAATAAATAAATAAAAAAAGAAAAATACAATACACAACTCAATTTAACTTATCCTTACCACCACATCATGTTTTCAAAATACAACTTTTTTAATTGTTAGGCTCTGAGAAATGTTACTGTAAAAAAAAAAAAAATAAGCAAAACTCAAAAAAAGTGAAAGAATTAATTATTTATCTAAGTATTAAATATTAAAGAAAAAGAACTATACTATTTAAAAAGAAAAAAGAAAACACAACAAAAGATATTTAAATTTTTAACTGTTCTCAAGTTTTTATTTTCAATATTTACTATACATGTTTCATAGCAGTGATCTAAGAAATCCAAAATAAATTTAAAAGTTACGACGGTTTAATGAAAATTGTTTGTTGGCAAAAGAAAATGTTTTTTAAAAGCACTTAATGGAGAAAAACGTTTTTGTTTCAAAAACGTTTAAGAAAACAAAAAAAAAAAAAAAAATCAATGTGGAATAATGTTACGAAAAAATGTAGTTTATATTTTTGATAAATGTTGTTAACAAAGGAAAAACGAGAGAAAACCAAAACCAAGCCCCACAATTTTTCAACACTCAAAATTATATGTTTTTTTTTTTTTTGTTGTTTTTGTTTTTAAACATAACAAGGCAAAATAGCAATAGAAAGCACCTAAAAGACTTCGCTTTTTCTAAAGGGAAAAACAATGGAAACTCAAAGTGATGTTTGCATGCGAATGTTTAATAAAAATGTTTTTTTGAAAAAGTTATTGGAAAAAAGTGATTTTCTCTTGTTAAATGGCAACGCATTAATCCGTTTACAAAACGATTTTTCTATTCAACGTTGAATCAACAAAAGAAAGTGAAGGGCGTAAATTAAAAAAAAGGGTTGTTTTTTGTAACTGAGAAAACCTCTAAGCATTTATTTCAACAAACTTGATTAACTGACAGTTTGACGATTTGCAATCTGTTCGGGCGTTCACATAAATATTTTGGCCTTTAAAAGTATTTTTACTATAATATTGGCAAATCAAAGTTTAAACACTACAAATAAAATGTTTTATACGCTCTAGTCCCATGGTAGGTAGCCTTCACATGCCATTTATACACTAATGGCCGGAAAACCCGTGGAAGTTCATTTTCGAGCTTGGTTTAATTTACATTTAAACTACTAAATCCTTAAACGAAGAACATTTTTCGTTTAAACATCAAGCAGTGCGAAACATCAGCTGTTTGACATTTGGTAACGTTGCCACATTTCCATTTCTTAAAACAATCCACCATAAATGGTTGTTCACTGATTTACTGCAGCCAAGGAAAAATAAAAATTTTCCCAATTTTATAACACCTATTACAATGTGACAATAAGTGATTGAATTTACACAGTTGGGTGTTAATTATCTTAAATAGATAAATAAGATAACTTATGTCGAATGAAAAAGTCAAGTTTAAACTGAAACTATTTCACAGAAAAGTTTTGTTCAACTAGAGTTTTAACTCCGACTGCTTTTGCGGCTACAAAGCATTGTCGGGCATCGGTTCACTCCGCTTATGCTTCATTCATAAAAAAAATATTTTATGTTCGGTTATTTTCTTATTGCCTTCGTGTTTGTTGCACAGCCGGAGCTGCTGCAAAGACAAACATTTTCCTACCAAAATGTTCTTCATAACCTTCAAAAACATTCCACACACTTGTTTTATTACATTGCTTTTGGACTTGGAAAAATATACACATATGAATCGATCGATCAACAAATGAATAAGAACAATAACAAAAACAACAACTTTTACTTTGAAATGCATATAAAAAGTGGGGTGTATGCCACTCGTATGTATGTACGTATTTGTGTGATGGCAATTTCCCTCATTTACACACTGTCCACAAAGACAGCATTTTTACATATGCTCTTGCTAGTATAAATGGCAGCAACGGCAGCCCTAAATAATACAATCAAAGATAAAAAAACATTAAATTTGTCTCAGTACTTGCAAAGATTTCAACAAAGCAGGTGCATCTGTATCTATGTTTTTGTTCTTGCATTTGTTTATTCTCTGTAATACAAGGCTCTTTAACTGCCCTTCACTGCACTAAAGTAAAATGTTCTTTAAAAAAAATAAACAAAATAATTAATAATTCCTATTTTTTTTTTTTAATATTTTTAATGCAAACTTCAATTGCAAACAGACTTTGAAACTCTTTCAAAAATGTTTATCGTTTTTTTCTTTACCAATCAATCAACAACCATTTTAACTTAAAAAAAATAAGGAATTTATCAGAATAATTAACAGAAAAACTCTTAAGTATTACTAGCTTAACTTCTAATGATTAGTAATTAATTTAAAAATATTAATAATAATTATATTTAAGCCAAGTAGTAGTATGTTTTTGTAGGTATTTTATGTATTTTACATGTTATGTACACAATCATATATATATATATATACTTACTTAATGACTATATATATATATATATTTATATACAAACAACTTACATACATAAATATATACATATATATATATTATACAAATACATACACACACCAATTTTAAAAGCAGAAACAAAAATAAATTAACCCTAAAAAGTTAATTTTAAAACATGAAAATTCCGTCAAAGTATTTGCAAAAGTTAAGAAACATTTAATTATAAAATTACATACATACATATTTGAAAAAAAAAAAAAAACAAAAGAAATATATTGAGGAATTTTAACAACATTAACAAAGTACTTAGTAACAGTTTATGAGGAAGAAGGAGAAGAAGAAGAACAAAACGATGATTTTTAAAAACAGACGAATGCTTACGAAAAAACAAAACTACAAACAACCAAACAGTTTTATTAATAGAGAAAACTTTAAAAACGTTTGATTTTTTATTTAAAATTTTCCCCAGAGAAAATGTAATAATTGTTAAATGAATAATTTCTTAAAAATATGCTTCATTTCCAAATAGATTTCCATTTTTAACAAAGTCATTGCCATTCATTATTAATCATGTGTCATCAGTGTTACCCTAAAGCAGTGTTACCACATACTACGAGCTCATACATACATACATACATACATGCATCACCTTTTACATTTTTAATTAAACTAAAATTTTTAATAAAAACCGAAAAAAGTTACAAAAAAAAGAAAAAACTCTTAAGATAGTAAAATAAAACAGAAACGTTGTTGAAATTCTTTTTAGCGAGTTGTGTAGTTCGAAACTATGAAAATCTTTAAAAGCAAATGTGAACTAATTAAATGAATGAATTTAAAATATGTCACTTTTGTTCTTAAACTTTCAATCTGACTTTACCTTCACCGTAATTAATCATCCAACACCACTTATATACATTTATATACATATAAAGATATATAGTATATATACTTTAAATATATAAAATAATTCACTACTCTTGACTGATTTTTAATATTAAAAATATATATTAACAAAACAAAAAAAGAAAAAAACTTGAAAAAAAGCGTAATACTTTTAGTCAAAGAAAATTAAAAAACAAACCAAAAAAAAAAATGAAATATATATTTGTAAATTTAAATGTTACCTATATATTTGTATTGTAAAAAAAAAAACAAACGCAAAATCTAAAAAACACTATTTTTATATATAAAACATTACTGCTAAAAATTCCTTTATTTACAATTTCTCAGTTTCTTTTTTCTCATTTCTAATTAGTTCTGTGGAACTGCACGGTTTTTCCAACACGAGAAATTTTTAGAAACGAGCACAACTGCTAGAATTGGCAATATTCGAAATTTTCCATTATTAAATGGCATTACAACGTATGTATTTGTCCTCTAAAAATGTTGATCCACTACAACTTTTACCACAAAAAATCTTCCTCAATACTGAGCTACTCAAAATTGGACTAGAGCCCTATAAATGAACTAGTAATATTCTGTACACTGTCCGGTCTTGTTTTAAGGCAATTTTTTCTTTGCTTCTACTAAAAATTTCGCAGAAAGACTGTGTTGATTCAGCGCAATCATTTTACTTCCCACTACAAGCAAACATATATACACAAATTTAAGCATTTTTCAATTTAAAAATGCATCTACTTAAATGTATTAAGCTGGTGGTACATATAAAAATGAATCCCTTTTTCGTTTTGGTCACGGCATCACTCGTGAATGGTTGGATCGCTTACGTTCCTTCTTTTCTTGTTGCATTTGTTATTGCCTGCGGAAGAATGATATGAAAGAAAATGTGAAGAAAAATGGGCGAAATATAATTAAATTTAAGAAAAGTATTGTACTGTCCAGCAATGCGGTTTAAACTGAATAGAAATAATAAACTAAATTAAATTAAATTAAATTTCAAAAAGCAATGCCTGTGCAATGATTCATTAGAATATTGATTACTTTTTCCACACAAAACTGTGCAAATTCGGTTTGCAGAACACCCAAAGAAAAAGTTAGTTTTTAAAACAAGAAATTTACTCGAATTCGGTTTGCAGCACAGATATTTATTACAGGTAAATAAATAGTAAATATACGCAACCGTGCGGCAATTAAAAGGTTTACACTGTAAATCGTCAACAGTGTTGCCAGTAAATATTTTTTGAGAATGTTCTTAAATTTGCTTTTCGAAATATATTCTTGTTTATATTTTTATAAAATATTTATTTTATATATAAACTCCATACAAAACTCCATATTACTTATTCGATCTGTAAAGCTTTTTTTCTTCTTCGTTTCACAGTTCAAGCTATTTTGCTTCTAAAATAATAAGGCCGTAGCAAACAGTTTTGTTTCAGGGTATTTTAAAGATTCCATATGTTTTAGGAAAAATTAATATGTTTAGCATATACATATATATGTGGTCCATGTTTTTGTCTTTGCCAACTGAAAGGCAGTAGAGATAAAAATTTATTTTCAAAACTTTTCTATACCTAAAAAATATTTGCTTGAAAAAATCGCGAGTTTAAGTCTTGAAACATTTATTGTTATATTCATAAAAAATATTTTATGTTCACTAAACAAATTTATATACATAAATTGGCTTAATTTTATAAATAAATAAGAACTAAATAAATATAAAATAGTTTTTATGCAAAAAGCCGAAAATATTTTTTTATTATTAAGCCATTAACATTTTGTCTAATTAATTTTCTTTGATTTCTATTTGCTTCTATTTTGTTTTCTAAATTTTTATTTATAAATTAAAAGACAGTAATTGCATAAAAGAATACATTTTAAAAATTAGAGATTTTAATAAAAAAAAAAAAAATAACGTCTTTATTAAAACAAATGTAAACATCTAGACTGCTTGAATAAATATAAAACACAAATAAACAAATCTTTTACAAAATCAATCAATTATTAAAATAATGTGCGTGTGAAAACTAACACTTTTTTTAATTAAACTTTTATAAATATAATTTGATTCTTGAGAAATAAAAATAAAAATCTTGTGAACATTGAGACTCGTTTAGGGAATTTTTCAAATTCGAAAAATTGAAAAATGAAGCAAAAACAAAATTTTATTTCTTTCTTAAAACTTGAAACTTTTTATACAAACAAAAAAAAATCTAAGCCCCCCCCCCCAAAAAAAAAAAGCAAAAGAAATAAAAACTAATTTTTTTAAAAGCTTAAATCACAATAAACAAAGTCTTCTTACTGCTCTTAAAAAGAGATCTTTGTCAGTTGGATTCTCATGCGTTTGTTAAAGTTTACAGCGGGTTTGAAGCCCACTTTGGCAAACGCTTCTGAATAAGACTTTAAAACTTTCACAAAACACACACACACACACACAAAGTAAATGCATTTTTATTAAGACACTAAAAAGACTTCAACAAATTCCTTACATTTTTCTTTTATGCTTTATTTTTTATTATTCATTTTTTTCTAAAGTTTTCACAACTCAAAACCAAACAAAACTTAAAAATATTTTTATATGAAACTTGTAGTATTTAATAAATAATAAAAAAACATAATGAACATATATATAAATTACTGTTGTTGTTGGCTTTTATATATTACAGAAAATAAAAAAAAAAATTAAAATTATTAATGAAAAATTAATAATTACATATTGAAATTATTATTGTGAACATGAATAAAACTTTTGCATTTGTATTTTGATTATTATTAAATAAATTAATTATTTTTAATTTAGTAGTTTTAATTATTGTACATTAATTTTAATCAATAAGTGTGTAAAAGTAACAAAACACAAAATATTGAATTAATATTAATACAATTTAATAGTAATACAATATTTATTTTTAAAGCTGCTGATGTAATATTTAAATATAAAAAACATTCTTTACTTTCAATAAGTAAAAATATACATATAAATGTAATGAAATGAACAGACGCCACCGCTTAGTAATTTTTAATTTTGATTTCTTCTTATTTTTATTAAATTTATTTCTTATTTAGAAAATTAATCTTTTCCACAGAACTTTGCTTATTTATATGCGATTTGGTTGCTAATTTAGAAATGTATGACGTTGTTTCTTATTTTATTAAAACACTCTCTGCCTCTGTTTCTCGCTTACGCTCTCTTTCAAAAAATTTATTTTTGTTTTTATCAAACTATATCTTTTATCTTTATTAACTTATCAAATTAATTAATTCTTTGTATTTTTTGTATTACTTTCTTGTTTTTTGGATTATTTATTTTCATGCATTTTGCACTTATTACAAAAAAATATGTAGCCCAATCACGAATATTCTTGCGAAATTTCGTTCTAAAAGAAAATATTTTTCCCGAAAAAATATTTCTAACATCATAAATTTTTTTGGGAAAGTATGGCATCTCCTCGCTTTGAAGCCAGCCATTTTACTTATTGACAATTCCTTGTTTACACTTTAGCGTGTTTTACAGTGCGAGAAATAAAGATTGTTTGCAACCTTTTTAAATTTATATAATTCAGGAGGCACTAACTTTGTAATTCACAACGCAACGCCAGATTTACATATATGGAACACAATACCAAATTGGAAATATTTCTAAAATTGTTGTTGCTTTCCGCACACATTTTCAACGCCACAAACAATTATGGGTTCAGATTTGAAGTTTGAATTTTCTATGCATAAAATATTTTTCAATTTGTTATTGTTTTTTTTTTCATATAAATTCTAGCGTTGCGTTGTAAATTATATGTTTGCAGTTTCAGTGAGCCAATAAAACAATTCCTTTAAATAATTTCCATGTTTTTGCAATTTTACAAGTGCGGTTTTTATTATCTCTCTTAAAGGAAGAGCTGAAGAAAAATCCTGAGAGGAATTCTAGCTTTGTTTTCAATTCATTATTCCTCAGTAATTTTTTTTACTCAAGGGGAAAATTTGGTTCTTGAAATTATCGTTCTTGATTGGGCTGGTAGTGTCTGTAGTTTTTGTTGTATTAACCTCAACAATTAAAAGCAAACTTAAGGTGCAAAGGTATTTGAGGCATAAAGGTATAATAACACTTACTTTTCCCAAGACTTAAAAATTGTCCATGTTTAATCAGCGTGTTTAATATTTATAGGAAAAGAGATTTAATGACGTTATTGCTGAAGGAAGGGCAGGAAGTGCTTGAACTAACTAACAATTGTGTGATTCTGTAATACAATTTTAACGATGTTAAACAGCTGTGCTTTTAAGTTCACTTGGTTTACAATTTCTTTTCAAGTTTTTCTAATGCCATTCAAATTTTTAGCAAGCAAAATACATTGCCTTTCGGATTTTTTAAATGCAAATGAAGTTTTCGTTGAAAACAATAAAATTTGTATTAAATTCTTTTATTGTTTTCAATACATGTATGAAAGTTTCCTTCGCATTTAGAAAAACAGGCAGTGTATTTGTTTTCTTTTTATTTATTTGCTTACATTTTAAACGCAGAATCTATTTATTCCGTTTAAATAGACCACAAGTAAATGTTTGTCATTAAAAAATCGACAACAGGCTGTAAAAGCAACAGCTGATTGGTGTCGTTTTCGAATATTGTTAAAAATAGTTACTGAATAGTAAATTCGATAAAATTATTGAGAACATTTTAAAGCGGATGTTTATTGTAATAAAACTTTTAAAACAGGGCAGCCAACCTTAAAACAAATGCGAATTAATAAAAAAATTTATCTTTTTACTTTAGTATTTATTTATTATAACTTAAATTTTTTCATGAGAGTCACATATACACACATACATTACATACATTATTGTTAATTTTAATTCATCTCTATATGAAATTTTTGTTAGAATTATGAACATGATTTTCTTCAGCGTCATACATTTTTAAAAGTTTCAAATATGTTACTGACAACATTTTATATACATATAAGATTTTTTTGATATGTATTATTAAATAAACGGAAATGAAAAAAGTGGAAAAGGGAACCCTAAACAAAATATTTTTTTGTTGTTTATATCTATTAACAATCGTTTAAACAAAAAAGTTTTTATTATAAATTGTGAAAGAAAAATATACTTACATACATTACTAGTCATTTCTTTTAAAGTCTAAATTAGTTCTTTTTATATCATTAATATTTATTATAATATAAAGTTATTTTTAACATATTTCGCTTTCTTAAGTTTATTTGTTATAGTTAAAATTATTTAAATTGCAATAATTGCGTAGTAATACAGGGTGTTATCGAAAAAAAATTAACCAAATAAAATACATTAAAAAAATTTTTGTTTTTTGTTAAAATAGTTGATTATTTTTATACATTTAATATGCAAACAAAAAAAAAACCAAAAGAAAAATTTTTTTAAATATATGTACTGTATATTGAAAATGTTTTATTTGAAAATTTCTAAGAAAAATATAAAAGAAAAACTCAAAAACCCCACCTTTCAACGAAATATTATTATAAACAATTTTAGTTCAATATATAGCGCGTCATTGTGATAGGGCGGCTTTTCGGGAATCAAACTAAGTGTTACTGGAAAACGTAATCACTGCTTTCGATACCGTAAGAGCTATCGAACAAAAATAAAATCCCATACCTATTAATCAAACGTTCAAATGAAAGCTCCACAGCTTGTGGGAAATGTTTATATTTTGATTTAATTTCAAATAGAAAATTTCGAGATGAGACTTAAACATCGGCACATATAACGAATAAGAGTATAGGAGGAGAAAAAGGCTGAATAAACGTAATAAATAAAAAGAGCAGGCCGAATAAACGTAATAATTAATACATACTGATGTCTGCATATGAAATATATGCACCATAATGGCAAACTAAAAAATTTGTCAAGTGATCAAATAAAAAAAGAATAAAAAACAAACATTCTGTAATATTTAGTGATTTTCAGTAAAATGAATTAAAAAGCATTCATTTCAATCACATTCATTAACTTTTAAAGTTGATTCATCATTCACAATCTACACAAGTCTTATTTGGTATTCACAATAACCACACGTTCACTTCCATATGGAACAGATTGGCCTTCTTTTCTATTGACATAGTATTTCTAACTATAATTTTTTTTTATTAGATATTGACTCTTTTTAAATAAATTTGAAAAGTGTAGAAACCATAATTCACATTAATATATTAACACCGGCATTCAAAAAAAAACACTAGCTGTTCAAATACATTTTTGAATAAATACATAAGAAAAAGCGATTTAATAGCACATTTTTTTCCACCATTCATGTTCAAAGCTCGAAAGCGTATTGGAGATGCACATTAGTTGATCGTTTTTATTAATATTTCATAAACTCCAGAAACCTTCGTTGCCTTCTTTGTTTAGCCAACCTTATCACTTTGAGGCGCACACCATTTCTTTTTTAAATGATCAAACGCCCTTTTATAAAACAAAACAAAGATAAAAACTATTTAATAAAAAAAAAGTCATTAGTATTAACAATTATCATTAAAAAAAAAAACTTAAAAAAAAGGAGAAGAAAAAACTTAAACCAATGAATGTGAACAATTTTAAACTTTTTAAAACGACATTTCTAAAAGCCACTACTTTAGTCCCTTAAAGGTTTAATTATTAAAATAAAAGTATTAATAAATCACAAAAAAGAGAAGAAGAAGAAAACATTGTAAAAGACAGAAATCAACAATTAATTATAAACAATATTAATATTTAATTAATAACAATTAATTCAATGTGTGTGAACTTAGATCAAACATGAATATTTTTAAATGTTTATGGTTAAAAAAAAAAACAGTATAATAAATTAAATAATAAAGAGCAATTATTAAATTTAAATTAAAGAAGAAAACATATTTTGCATTTAGTTATTGTGTATAGATTTTTATCACTATTATTATTATTATTACGATTATTAAACATTATTTTTTTAATTGAAAAAAAAAAAGTGAAATTAATTATTATCATCATTAAAAAGAAGCAAAATAAATGTGAACGTTATTATTATTGAACGATATTGTAAAATAAAAAAAAAGAAATATTATTGGCAAAATTAAAAAAAAAATTAAAAAAAATCATACATACATATTTTTTATACCTTAAAGTAAAACAAACAAAAATCAATTCACATAAATAATTATTACAAAAACTCATTATTACTATTAATTATTATTATTATTATTTATAAATTATTATTGCTAATTGTATTTGTCATCAAAGAAATCATCATTAACAATATATTGACATTTTTGATATTAAACCAAAAACCAGCATAAGAACATAATAAAACTAAAACAGTCTTTTTTAATGCTTAGGGGCCACAATTTTCCAAAAACCAAACGAAAAAAAAATGGATTGAAAAAAAAAATCATAAAAATCAAGACCGTCAAAAAGTCTTAAAAAAAATAATAATTAAATACATAATTATAAATATTGTAAGTATTTCTATTTCCATCACAATAAAATTATTTTGTTTTTTAATAAAACTAAAAAGCAATTGTTTTATTTCAAATATTTAGTGCAATTAGCTGGATACATTCTCGAGAAAAATCCTGCAGGCCGAATTACGGCTTTCGTAATTGAACGAACGAACTAACGAGTAAAAGCATGATACAATTAACAAGGTAGCCTCGTCAGCTAAACCGTTAATCAACTGACTACTTTAGGTTGTCAAGAGATTGCGGAGATGAAAGGCAGCCAAAACGAGATAGCTAAACCGCGTAAGCTCAGTGCATCTCCCTTCTGTAAATGTAGAAGTGGCGTCTTTTTGACAGTTTGCATAAGTTGTACAAAAACAAAGTGCATATTATTTTTATTGAAGTTGTTCTTATTGTAGCGAAAAGGCTACCTTGTTAGTTGTATCATGAGTAAAAGTAAAAACCAGCAGTATACACACAGCATACGAATGCAGCGTTTCCAACCCTACAATTCCAAATTGCATGGTACCAAAAACACCGAAAAGTTGGCAACACCTCACCTCGTTTTGAAACGGCAATTTTGTTTGCTGGCATGTAATTATTTTTTTGCTTTTTAGGTGACGATTTATAACTATTTCAAAGAAATACAGTAGCCGCCTTGAAATTCGAATGCTTCGGAAATTAGAGTCAAAGTGTCACGCCCACGATGTCACTCGACATCGTTCGCTTGAACAGAAACACTGAAAAATAATTTTTGTAGCTTTTATTTGGCTTCCTCTGCAAAGTGGCCTGGACACGCGCCACAAACTCGTCACACAGTTTGTTTGTGAGCGCGCCGTATTAATAACAAGATTGTATGTAGATTCCTTGTTTCATAGACATTTCATAACAATATTAGACAAAAGTGGTGACTTCCTGTTGCATTGTAGATGCCCTTCTTCAGCTTACCACTGGGCAACTTAATTTTTTAAAAGTGCAGGGTACAAAAACAATTGAGAGCGGGAGAGAAAGTGTTAATTTCTTTTTTTAAAGCCTTCATGACGCAAAAAAAAAGTAATTTGGTAGGTATGCAATTGCAGAAGTGATGAAAAAACAGATAGTTTTACGGTTTATTGAAAACTATCGTTGTGCGAGACAAAATAGCACACAAGGCAAAAACAACAAAGTCACAAAAATTATAATGTTTGACGTCTTCAATGGTATGTCTGCAGCAAGTTATTAAAATAAACGACACGCATGCAATTAAACTGTATGAAAAGATTCCTGGAGAAAAAAGTACGCAATAAAAATTGACAGAAATGCACAATTATTAATTAAAATTATTATAATTATAATTATTATTATAATTATAATTATTAAAAATTGGAAACAAATTTAACGATTAAAATAATACTAAACACTAACACCGGTATTCATAAAAAATAAAATGTTGCTCAAATACATTTTAGAACAAATTTTATATGAACATTTTTTTGTAAAATGTGTTTCAACAATGTTTTATTTTTTATGAATACCGGTGTAAACAATTAACTGGTCTCAAAATGAGGTGTTGCCCAAGGAATTTAGAATTGAAAGATTTCTTCGAAAGAAAAATGCTTCCCCTGGAGAGGAACTCCGCAAGAGTTTGATGATTGGGCTGATTGAAAAGAGTATGTAACAAAGTGGTTGTAATATACGAGCGTGAACTGTACAGAAAAAAAAAAAATCATGATGTTTGTCACTTGAGCTCACTTGTCTCTGGCAGTAATAAATAAATTGCATATGTGTGTACATTAGGTGGGCTCACTTTTATGCGATACCTGGATTGTCTGTTAATAATTCGTTTTTGTTTGACAAATTTGAAAAAAAAAAAAACAGATCAAATTGACAAAATAATTATAAACTAAAGAAACATATCTACATACATACCAACAATATACACAAATAAAAATGTTACACTTACTAACAACAATGAACGTTAAACATAATAACTACATTTTATGTCAAAAAAAAAAAAAAAAAAAAAAAAAGAAATACATACATACTACGTAGCAACAGTCAAGTTAGCTTTACAAGACCAGCTGACTACTGCTTTCAGCCTGAAGAACTGTCAAAATGGGTGACAGAACTTAAAGATTTCTACCAATAAAATATATGAAGTGTTTGTTGTAGTTATGCAGCTTGCACCAGAAATTTTATCGAAAAGAAACCAAAACCTTAAATTAGTTATAGAAAACAATTAAATAATATGAAATTGGAAAAAATAGGTTTCTAAATACTACCACTTTATACATATATTTTTTTTTTTGGTGCTAAGAAAATGTTAAGAATCAACCTGCTCTTGAGAATTTCTCTATCCGGAACCACTTTCGCACTACTTCGTATAGAGATTCAGGTTTGTTTGTAACCGCGATCACCTGTGGCCCGCGTCCAGGCATGACTCTGTGCCTCTTTGTTTAGGTAGTTTTTCTTTAATTTAAGGACATATTTTAAATTAACGACACATGTAACATTTTGTCCGCTTTATTCTCCACTCTTACGGGTGGAGATTTCTTTGTGCAATTTAATGTTTTAATTTTGCCAACGTGTGGACTTAAAGAACATGCGTCCGTCGCCATATATACAACCCGGACTTTGAGCTTTTTCCAGGTATAGTAGCCATGCCACGTCAGCATTTGACTCCCTCTCCCCCGTAATACCAGTCCTTTATATTTGATATGAAAGTTTTGCTGGCCACCGTTCTTTTGTAGAGTTGCTCCATTTTTCTTGGAATTCCAGCTGGTTTTGTAAGATCTGTGTTGTTTTTCTCTCTTCAATCAAACAGTTCTATTGGGATTGTGCTACTGGCCACAAATGCATTCTCTTGTGATACTGTCCGATATGGTGAATCCACTCTTAACGCTGATGATGTTCTTTGGACAGTCAGTAGGGGTACCTGTATCGAATGGGCGAAGTGACATAATAAGAATAACGATATCGATGGCCCCCCTAATGAACATACGTATACATGGATATTTGCATACAAATCTACATACATTGATATTAAATGAATATTAAATTTCATTTGTTTGTTTATTATTTTCTTATCACCATTGTTCTTGAATAGATCATTGATCAGCAAAAAGAAGAAATCGAATGCAGGCAGGCAGGCAGGCAGGCAGGCAGACAGCTTCGTCGACAACTGTGTGTTTTTAAAAATGCAGATTCTTTTCAATAGTCTTCATGTGAAGCAGCATCAAGTTTAAAGTAGAACAGATACGCCAAGACGGCAGTTTTAAATTGCAATTGTAAATAAAAACTTATTTGTTTTATTTATTAATATTTTTTTTTTTTTTTTTTTGGAAAAAATGAGCTATTACAACAATGGCGAGCGTTTCATTACACACCACTGTGTCAGAGCGCTGCTCATGCTGTTCAATATTGCATTTTGGGTTAGAAGCCATGAGCTGCTCGTATAATTGATGGACCAATAATAATACAGTGCTCTTTCTTAGATATCTGGCTTGTCGTTGATATGGATTGGCATTTGGCTGCAAACAGACTTTCACAACTATTTGAAAATCAATGCAGCCTATTCGGATCAAGCCCCCTACGTTTTGCTGATAATCGGCGCCATAATTGTGTTTGTCAGCTCGTTGGCTTGCTCTTGTATCGTCAAAGTGCACTCGCCAATGTTAGTGGTTGTAAGTTTATATTTATGTATGTATGTAAGTAAATACAGAAATATAGCAATTGTGTGAGTGGTTTATTTTTCTTATTTCCTAATTGCTGCCGGGGGCAAAATTGCACTATTTTTTATTGAATCATTAACAAGAATAAACTTCTCATCTCAAAATTTATAATTATATACATAATGTGTTTTTTTTTTTTTTCTTAGTATGGTGGATTTTTGATTTCAATGTTGTTTGCATTAATTTCGTTATCAATTTACGTCTACACGTACAAAGATGAGTTATTGGACGGCATCTCAAGCGGAATTCGTAATCAAATTAAGAATTATGATCATCAAAATTCAACGAACTCTGCCAATACAATGGATTTTATACAGAAAAATGTAAGTATCACAAAAATAAATTGAGTTGAGATGGCAGAAAAAGACCGAAAACATTAATAAGATCTATTTTTAGATCTAAAATAAAACACCTTAAGTGGCTCTTATAGCAAATAAATAATTAAGTTCATTAATAAAGTTCACTGAGATCTAGAATAATATTAATATTCAGCCTGATTACGGTCGGCAAAGATGTAGTTCGCCAGCCATCGAAGTTGCAGGCACCTTAACACTGCAGTTACACGATCAAGTTTTGCTATCAAGTTTTTTTCACATACTGCTTGTCAAAATTCAATAAAATTGATAGCTGTGACAATTCGTTTTCAAGATGCTGTCAAGAAGAAAATTAAAAATAGCTTCTTGTATATTCTGCTAAAAAAAAATAAAGCAAAACCTCCTCTTCTATATTCTACATTAAGCCCAGAAGCTAATTCAGATTCTAAATCAATATATTTTTAAACTACATATTTAAATATAATCATAATATACAAATATCTCTTTTTAAAATTAATAAATTTAATGGAAATCAATGCAAATTTGTTGGTTTTGCACGTAAACATGTTTATTTATATTTTTAAGCTTGAATCTGTTTAATTTTTATCACTTTTAATTGTACCTTTCAAAGAAAACAAAAAAATATTTGCAGACAGAACGAAAAAAAATTATTGTCAGCTGTTTTCTTGATTGTGACTTGATGCTCTCTATGGCAAGCAAAAATTGTCATCAAGTTTGCATCAATTTTCAAAATTGTGAGTGTATTAGTAAAAAAGTGTGAATGCATTAAAACTTGAAAGGCAAAACTTGATCGTGTAACCCCCAAGTAAGAAAATCGACAACAAGGTACCTCAATGCCAGTTAGCCGCATAACTACAACAAACATTTCATGTATTTTGTTGGTAGAAATACTTTAAATTTGCGTATTTTGACAGTGCTTCAGGCTAAAATCAGTAGTCAACTGGGCTTGTAAGGCCACCTGGTATCGAAGTAACTTGATTATTAACAATTTTACTTTTCTTCACAACTTCTATACAACGAGTTACCATTGGTGACTACGATATGTATTTTTGAAAGTATCAAAAAGCAAAAGTTCTTTGAATATTAAACAATTTTCTGTAATTTAATTCCAGTTTAAGCTTGTCTGCAGTAAATCAGTTAGCTATTAATTATTGATTGTTTTTAGAAATAGAAATTTGGCAACGTTGCAAAAAATGTCTGTCTAACAGCTGATGTTGTGTTTAAACGTTAAATTTTCTTCATTTAAATGTGGTTTTTATTTTATTTTATATTTATTATAATTAAAATTACAATAAATCTTAAGGCTAAAGCCTTAAATATTCACACATTTAATAATTTACTACTTTCAAAATAAATCAAAGCAAACCAGAAGATGAGTAGAACTTTTTGAGTCCACTGATGAGTTGATTAGCATCAATGAAATGTCGACGGCTGAAAAAGACAGAAAGCATTTATTTGTAAGGTATATTTTTGGACCTGAATTAATACATTTCAACTGGCTCTTAAAGCAAATAAATAATTAAGTTAATTTTTGATTATTTCTTAACTTTATTCAAATTTTTTAAGATGGCGGGAACAAAATTCTTATCGCTAGAGTTTGCATGATTTTCAAGGCAAGTTTGCCTTAAGCGATACTGTAGATTATTCTATCTAATTTATAGATAATAGTGATGCATTTTGTCAGTTTTGAAAAACTCCTCATTTTCTACTCGAAGGCGCCCGCCGTCGTGTCGTAATCAGGCTAATTATATTTATATTTCAGTTGCAGTGCTGCGGTAATGAAAGCTTTCTGGATTGGCCCCAGAAATCGGTACCAGCGTCATGTTTCCGTTTGCAAAGTGTTGAAAAATCACCAACCCCGGATGCCAATAACTTTTATGAAATTGTAATTTTTATAAAAAAAAAAATTCTGTTCTCTAAATTATTTTATGCTCTTTTTTATTTGAATTGCAGGGCTGCTTTTACAAATTATATAATTTAATAAACTCCAACTTTACAACAGTGGGTGTGGCTTCATCAGCAATTGCTCTTTTTCCTTTATTCGGTTCCATTCTGTCGTTGGGTCTCTCCATGATGTACCACAAGGGTGGATACGAAATTATAATATAAGAATAAAACAAATTTCATGGACACGACATGACTTTTTGAATTTTATTTAAGTGATTTATTATTTCATTAAAGCGTGCATTTTTTTATTGGACATTTGATTAAAGCGATTTGTTTCTTTCAGTTATGTTAAACTATGATTGATTAAATGTAGACAGAAAGTAAAAGCAGGCATGTAAAATATTAACGTAATAGTTTCGTTATAGTTACGACAATTTTCGATTTAACGAAACATGATTCATTAACTGAATGAAGCGCCACGTGGGACCAAAAACAATGTTATTTTTTCATTAAGCATTAACATAAAAAATCAGTCTATTTACGAAGCTTTTTCTTTCAGTGTTATGACCGCCTGGGTGTTGATGAGAGGTTTCTTTGAATATTTAAACCAGTCATCAATATATAAAAAATTACTTTCTCTTCGTTTTTCAGTTGCTGCTTGATTAAAATAAATAAAAATGGCACAAGAAATTGCAAACTTATGAAAACCTAAAAAGTATATGTATGTATAGAAATATTCTAAACATTGTTAATTACTTCATTGGACTTTAGTTCGTTTTTTGTGCTACCAGAATTGAGGAGGATTTTGTTTGTGGTAAAATTGTAGTCATCAACATTATGAAATAAATTATTCAAACATTCGTTTAAGAATTTTTCGAGTCTACTGATGAGTTGATTAGCATCAACGAAATGTCGGCGACATGTAGGCGGCTGAAAAACACAGAAAACATTTGAAAGATCTATTTTTGTATCTAAATTAATAAATTATTCGACCTTATTTAATAATCTCAAGATCAAATAATTCAAAAAAATAAATTGATCACCATTTTCAAAGAAGAAAAGAAAACTACAGTCAAAAAGGGCTGTAACCGTAGACCTCGAAAAAGCACACTTTAAGCAATTTTAAGTCACTGCTAAATAAAAGTAAACTATAGACAAGAAAGTCTGCTCTAAACTTAAAACCAGCAGAACTTGTCTTTAACTTATTTAGCAAATAACAAATTTCACTTTTAAATGTAAAAACTTTAAAAAAAAAATTTTTTTTTTTCATTAAATAATTAAATTAAAGATTTTTTAATCAGCCCAATCATGAATATTCTCAAGAAATTTTATTCCTAAGGAAAATACGTTTCTCGAGAAAAAATTCCTCCAATCATAAATTACCTGAGAAACAAAAAAATAAAAATTGGTAATATCGAAATTTTTTATAGGAAAAAACAAAATACATGTTTTTAAAATACCTATTTTTTCGTCCGCCGACTATTTTTCCCCTTCGATGTGGCTAAAACAGGGAAGGTTAAAAAAAAATTCCTAAGGAATTTATCAACATAATAAGAGGAATGGGAAAAGAGAAAAAACTCTCACGGAATTATCATTCATGATTGGGCTGAATATCTATTATTAATTAGAATTTTCCTTGAAATTTTACTTTTATGCCATTCGCTTTGATGTTTTTTGTTTACTTACTAATACAATCTTACATTTGTATATGTGTGCGTTTACATTTATACATCATTTTAGAGAGTCATCTCATTAGAGATGGGAGTTTACTTGAATTTGTAAGTGGTTGTATGATGAATAATTTGGAATTTTCGATAGATATTGTGGCACCCATTTAAAGCTGGTTCAACTTAAAGCCAACTTTAATTTTGACTATAGTTGAAAAAAAAAGTTAGCAATACTTTTTAAAATTTAAGTTGTTTCTAAACAGAACCGACTTTACACCCGTATGCATAAAAACTATTGAAGGTTTATTACACGTTTATTTGACAAATATTCCGTAGAAATACATCAAATAAGAGCTTAATAAACTTGGAATAATTATTATGTATATGGCCTTTAGTGTTTGACTATAGTTAAGGACCAAAGGCTTTAATTTTATTATACCATGGCTGTTTCACATTCAGCACGACGACATATCAGCACCCAAACGGCTGCGATCCCAGGTCGTAACTAATTGTATACTGATTTTAAGGAGTAGCCCATAACCATCCTTGTGGTACTGCTGCTCACAGCCATAGTATGTTTCCCAGCTAATAAGTATTCGACTTGACTTGTCTTGCCTTGTTTAAAGTTTTTGATCGCTACAATTTTATCACAAAAAAAAGTTTTTTTCTCAATTCTGGGAAAACCAACAAGCGAACTAAAGTCCAATAGACTTATTAACTTCATTCATTAAAAGACAAAACTAAATTTTTTAATAATTCGAGGTTCGAAATATATAGATCAAAAAAAGAAAAAGAAGTTTTATTACAATATACATCAAAAAAGAGGCAATACAAAAGGAAAAGATATAAGTAATAAATTTTTTAATTTTAAATTATTCCCGACGTTTCATTGGGGTATTTCTGATTGCTTCTGGGGTAGATATTTATTTAATGGAATTTTTTTTTTAATTTAAATTAATGAGTTTACATTATTTACTATGAGTATTTATTTATATCACAGTTTTGTGGTGCAAACGGGACAATCACAAAACACGAAAATAAATAATTTATTAAATAAATAATTAATAAAGGAAAATCTCACAGGCAAATAGTCTCACTAATGTCTATTTATTTGCCTGTGATATTTTCCTTTATTAATTATTTATTTAATAAATTATTTATTTTCGTGTTCCGCTTACACCACAAAACTGTGATATAAACATTTATATTCAAATAAAAATCTAGACCCGGAGAAGTTGGAAATACTCCAACGAAACGTCGGCAATAATTTAAAATTAAAAACTGTCTTTGAATTTTTTTTTTTTTTATTGTTTTGTCTTTTAATTAGCGAAGATAAACAAATGACCTTGAAAGCCCAATTGGCGTGACATCAAAATGGCCAACAATATTTAATTGGATACAAAAAGGTCGGAGTTAGGAACAAATTAAAAAAAAAACTTACTAACAATTGTAAATCATAAAGTTCGCTTATAAAACTAAATTAATATTTAAAATATTCTAACAAAATATTTACAAAGCATTTAGTAAGCAGTTAAATCTACACAGTTGGCGCTCGATGAACAGCCGCACTGGGGCTCAGTAACGTGGTTTTGCCATCAAACACGTTTAGACGGCTCATGGATAAATTATTTTGAGTATAACTGGAATGAGTGGCACAAGTGCCGGCCGGACCGTTTCTCAAGGATTCGCTGGCTCTTAAGCCTATAAGAAAAAAAAAAAAACGGCAAGAAATTAGGTTTACACTCTAAGAAATTCCTGTCACCACAAATCTTACCAAATTTTTCCAACACCGCATACCAAACTCGTTTCTTAAATACAAATATAAAAAATACAAATACACCCAGCAACACATTAAACGAATCACTGATGGCCCAAAAGAAAACTTTTTTGTGATCGTAAAATAAAATGCTCAAGAGCTCCAGGAACCATGTTATGCCCATGACCACAAAAAGTTTGGTATTCATGGCAAATCGGGCCTTGTCCACAAAAAAGCGTCTTTTCAACACTGGCTTCTCATCACACGAACTTTGCATGCGAAAAATTTCACGCTTTACACGATTACAGTAGCGCAGCGTTAAAATGAATAAAATTAAATTCACCAGAAATAAGAAACCAATGGGACCGGAGAAGAACAAGAGATTGGCCGAGCCTGGGGAATCATCTGCAAAAAATTTATAAATAATAAATTTAGAAGGAAGAAATAAATATCAAAACGAACAATTGAGCTTACAAGTAAACCAGCACCGGCCATGACCGAAATTCGGACGAAATTTTTCACTTAAAAGTTCCGTTTTTGCCAGCGTTACTGTTACGATGGTGAACAGCGTTGGAAGACCCCAGCCGTATAAAGAGTATAACAAAAATCGTTTCATTTGGTTTTTATTGAAACCATGTTTATTTTTGGCTGAACTAAAAACAAAGAAATATAAAAGATATTTAAAAGAATTGAAATCTATTATTTTCTGTCTACAAGCCGCCGACACTTCGTCGATGCCACTCAACTCGTCAGTAGAATCGAATAAAGTATAAACAAAATAATACACAAAGTGAGTCAAGTACGAGACTGACTCGCACAGCACGGGTTCCGTACTACCGTCCAAGTGGTAGACAGAAGGCTGGTATAAGGTGCCCTTTAGTATTTAACTTTCTTTTAATTTTTATTATTTTTAGTATTTGTTGTTGTAGAGGCCAGACAACTACATATGCACACTGTGTAAATTGTAAACCTCTATCTCTTACGGTCCAAAAGTTATAGCTGATTTTGAATTTTAATTGAATTTTAATTGAATTTCAACTTTTTGCATCTTTTGATATTTGTTGTTGTAGAGAGGCCTGCGAAATCTCTAACTTTTACGCTTCACTTAAAATCGAACTAAAGGTGCGACAAAGTAGTTCACAATTCTGAAGCATGGTGTTGAACTATACAGTTGAATCAATGTTTTAAGTGTAATTTTGCGAATTTGTTGTAATCTTAAGGGCTTGCGGCAACACTGATGCTTGGGGAAATTTATTTCCCAGGAAAATGTATAAATTTTATTTTATTGTCATTTATTGAAGGCAAACATTTGAAGCCATCACCATTACTGCTAATTGCTTACATAAACAAATGAGTGCTCGATAAACGGCAATTAAAGATATTCATTTCATTTATGGCTGCTTTAATATGTATGTATGTATGTATGTATGTATGTATGTATGTATGTATGTATGTATTGAAATCAATTAAGAGCGATACTGGTAATTTTACGATTAGTGCAAAATTCACAAACATTTTCTCTGCTGGCGGCTTTTCCATGAAAATTAATTTTTAATGGCCCTCTTACCAATGAAAACTTTTATACAGGAGTATGTATGAAAAGTATTTTGTAGAAGTAAACAAATATTAATTAACTGCCTACAGGGTTTTCTTTCAATGTTGGACCTATAAAAGTAGCTAGACTTTTATTCTAAGGAGGGCAATTACACTCAAAAAAAAAAAATCCCAAATAATTTTTGAAGAATTAGAGCTGGAGAGCTGAAATTCTCGCAGTATATGTGGTTCAATAGATTCTACAACAACAGCAACAACAACAAATTCCAAAACCAAAAGCTTGGAAAATAAAGGGTGCTTTCATACAAGAAATTGAAATTAGCTGTATCGTTTAGCCTTGTGAGAAAATTTTGTCAAAAATGTCAATCTCTTTAGAATCGCGTGATTGTGATATCGTTTTAAAGCAGATGTAGTTCCCTATGCAAAACTGCAACAACCTTTTCGATATCTCCCAAACTGTGGAAGATACAGCTAATTCTTTGCCTCTAAGGCTGGAAAAATTTAACAGAGATAAAGAAACAATTTTCTCTAAGAAACTTGGTTTTCTGAGATATGACTATGTTGCAATAAAGAAGCGATATGTAGTTTATGTTGTTATTGAATGTTTGTGTACTGTTTGATTTCTTTGCCAAAACAATAATATCAATAAAAATTTGCCTTCATGACGATGTAAAATAAATATGAATAACATTTGAAAAAATTTAGTAGTAAAAATGAATAAAACCAATTAGTTAGTGTCCTTCTTAACACCACAAAACATAAAAAATTCTAATTATTATCGCTGCTAATTGTGTTATCACATTGTTTATGTGTATTTTACATACATAATTAGTTTATTTATCTAATTTGGTGTGTTGCTTATATTTAATTAAAACGAAAAAAAGCCAAACAATCCCCTGTGGTCGTTATTTCAAGTATGTTACATAAAAAAAAAAATCATTTCTCACTTACAAATATTAGCATTAGTAATGGGATAGTGAGCAGTGTTGCCGTTGTGGTTGCAAGTGCAACCACTTTTGCTACGTTTATTTTCTAGTGTGTAATTGTGCTCATAAACATATGCATATAAGTCCGTGATTTACCCCCAATTTTTGACTTGGATTTTAAATGCAATTTCAATTTAAATTTGATTTAAATACAAAATTGAGTCAAACAGTTGCTATTTAAATCAAACTTAAACGGCCTGCCGTGCCCATTTAAAATCGATTTAAGTTTTTTGTACGCCATATGATTTTGACATTTTGGTTTTTTTCTGCAAATTAAGAAAATTGCACAAGTTTTTTGTTTGTTTCATAATTAGATTTTTTATTATTTCCAGAAGGTAATCAACTTCTAAGGCAGTGAAATTGGGAGTCCTTTTATCACTTTTGCTACTCATTTTAATAATTTTTACAAAACAATTTATTGTTTTCTAAACTTTTCACAATTTCACTTGCTTCCAAATTTGTTTAAACAGCTGTTTTTTATTGAGTTATCGATAAGTTTTTGACACTTACATTGTGCTGCCATACTTTTATTACAATTAATTATCAAAAATAAGTTTAGATTGTGAAACAGAAAGCTATTTTAAATCCAACTTAAATTTTAATCAAAATTTACTAATTTTGTATTTAAATCCCAAGTCAAAAATCGGGAGTTAGTCTCCTATTCAATCGTGCGATCTGGTAAAAATGAGGTGCTTGCATGTGCATGGGTGACTTTTTGACAGGTCTGTCCGATTTGCTAATCTTTTGAAAATTTTCAAAAATTGTTTTTTTTTTATGGGACCACAGATGCTTTTTCAAAATTGATTATAAAAATAAAGTAGTGTGGACGTTGTGATGAGACCTTTTGAAAATGGACAGCATTTTATCAGACTCAACTAATAGCGGATTTACATTTACTCACATCTTTGAGATGTGTGTTGAAGATGTTACAAATTGAAAAAAGCTGTTTACATTACATTTTCAACATCTTTCATCTGTCAAATATTATTTCACGTGTTTGAGCAAACTAAAAAACATTACACACAAAAAACTAAAAAACACTATTTTAGTCTTTTTTACTAAAAATAAAAGTATTGCATTACTAATTTTATATTATTTATAAAATTTAATTAAAATTTCATTACATTGTTTGTTCACGCTCATTGTAAAAATTTTTGACACTTGTATATTTTCTAGTGATGATATGAATTTTTATCATTTTTTTAACTTCTTTTTAGTGATGACATTAAAATAATCGAAAGATGTTGAATACGGCGAAATGAGAAATGAACATCTTGTAAAGATGTTGAGTTTTTTTTCATATAGAATTTGTATAGGAAGATGTTAACATCTTGCCAAAATGATGAAAGATGTAAGAGGTGAGTAAGTGTAAAAAGCCATTTTGTTCGTTGGCTAATATTTGGCATTTCTTTTTAATACTCTGTTGTGGTGTACACACAGCTGTAGTACATGAGTTGAATATATTAACGGTAAATAAATAAAGCGAAAAGGTGTTTATGTGAAACTATTTAAATTTATAAGGATGTATGCATTATACTTAACAAGAGTTTCGTTGTTTTTCTTAACATAAAACAAAAGCAAGCGTTAAATTGTATGAAAATAAAAGCTAAAGAAAACATAAAAATTGCTTTAAAAATTGCTGCAAAGATTGCCCTGTGTAGACACGGAAGCAAGCTCAAAAGAGAATTGTTCGAGAATTGCTAAAACTAAAATTGCCTTTTGTGATCTACAACTTAAAAAGTGCAACCCTGAAAGTAGTGAGTATAAAGTATCCAAAAGAAAAAGTACAAATACTCGGTACTCAGTACGCTAATACTCAATACCTCACTAGCCAATACTACCGAACTTTCGTTTCTGAACTGACTCTCATCCACTTTTTTATTGCCAAATAATGGCGAGATTCTAGTTAAATTTTATTCACCTGAGATTTGTCTAAATTTTACTTTCACTGTCTGTTGTAGCTGAACCCAGTTGTCATTTTTTAGCTGGTTCGCAGTACAAGTGCTTCTCTGTACGCATGTACATTATTGTATGTGTGCTTACCGGCACCTTGTTTGTGATTATAGAGTTGCATTTGTGTTTTCTACCAGTTACTCACCCAAATGTCTGCCAGATATCGAAGCAGGTAACATTCATCCAGGCGAATGCCGCGATCAAACAAAAATATACAAAGAAACCTAAAAAATATAATCAGAAAGTAACAATTCTCAGAAAACATTTTCCATTAATATTTCGTAGTCCACTTGGTCTAAAACTTGCCTGAACAGAAACAAACTGTATCGTTTGAGGTTGGCATCAATTGGCCCAGAGCGATTCCCAAATATGCCGAAAATAAACTGCTTACCAAACAGATCAATATTTTTCCTGGTAAATTTTGCAATTTCCGTATGCACAAATAAACCAAAAGTGTTGCAGCATAAAAAGTACATGAAATCAACAGACCAACAGTGTAGACTTTGAATCGAATTCGATCACTACCAAGCACTTTATTGTCAAAGCAAAGAAATGTGTACAACTGTTGAAGAGAATTGTCGTGAAACAGTATTCTTTTGCATATGTATGTATGTATTGTGTACACAAGCTTGAAATCAAATTACCCTCTGATCGGTCCAGGAAATGTTGTGTATTTTTTCCACACAATAATGAGCATTTGTGTAGTGTTTTCTGGTATCCGGCACAAAAAGAGAACCATCTCTCTCACTTATCGTGTGTGCTTCTTCAGGGAATGAGATGGGATCCAAACGGTATTTGAGGCAATCAAGACCATGTAGTATGCCAAAAACTGTAAATAAAATTCAAAATATATGCTGGTGAGAGAATAAAAAATACATACATATATGCCAGTTAACAGAAAAATACAGTGATAAAATTGAAAGATGATCAATTAGATCAATTAGCTTAGGTAGTAGCATGGCTAAAGGACGTGATTCACTATCCTACTGAATCGTATGATCTGTTAAAAATGACATGTGTGTTCAAAAAGTGTGATAGTCTGGACTTAAGGGCGTGTCAGATAAAACTTTTGCTTCGCGTTGCGTTACATACACGCTTTGACATTTAAGATAAATGTACATGTTTATATGGCACTTGTCACATAAATTTTATTTGACGCAAAGCAAAGCAAAAAATTGGGCATCTTTCATCTTTTTGCGCGCTTTGACAATTAACTGCTTTCATTTTCTTTTATTTTTTCTTGGCGTCAACGGAAATCAAAAAAAATTCCAAATAAATAAATAAATTTTATCACCGGTATTCATAAAAAATAAAACCTTGTTGAAACACTTTTTACGACAAATTTTTCATATAAAATTTTTTCTAAAATGTATTTGACAACATTTTATTTTTTATGAATACCGGTGTATAAATTAAATAATTTATGAATAAATTCATTTGAAAAATATAATAAACAAAACTACAAATAAGTACATATGTATATAAAAGTACATATATAAAATATACAACTTCAATATTTTATTGATAAACAAAGAATGCGCGGGTCTTGTCAAAGTTTTTATTGTGACATACACTTTTTGTTTTACGCTTTTCTTTCAAAGTTATAAACGTCACGCAAAGCAACAAAGTTTTATCTGACACGGCCTTAAAAGCGTATGTGTGTTAAAGACTTCTTGACAAGTCTCTCCGATTTGCTAATCTTTTGAAATTTTTCAAAAACTATCTTCTTCTATGCGATCAGAGTTGCCTTTTCAAAGTTGCTTACAAAAGTTAAATAGTGTGGCCGTTTTGATGCGACTTTCGAGCCTGAGAGCGCGGCGCATGAGGTCAGTACGGCTTTCTACTACCTATTCAACCAAACGAACCGCTTAAAATTAGAGCCCTATTTGTTTATGTACATATTTTCACCCAAGCGTATACGTAACATTGCCTACAATTTACAATCAAATAACACTCAAACGCCACAGTGGGCGTATGAGTGATAGAGACAGAGAGAGAGAGAGAGAGAGCCATTTAGAAATTTTATATTTATTATTTTCATAGGCTTTCCATAACTTAATTAAAAAGGCGACTGGCGAAAATGTTCGGTATGCAAGAAGATGTGTTTTATCAATATATCGTCAGCTCAAATTCAAATAGACTCAATTATAATTGTATTTTTATTTTATTTTTTGTAGAAGAGTCCAAAAACATTTGAAAATCAATAACAAGTCCTTAAATGAAATTCCTATTTTTTTTTATCTTAGATATAAAGGAGTGAATATTCAGTTTGAAGAAAAGAAAAATATTAATATAAATGTATTACAACACCATTGAACTAATGTAATTAAAATTTCAATAAAATGTTGACAAATACCGCATGGCATGGCGTAGATGTTTAAGTTGTATCAATAAAATGAGTCTCTAGATCTGAAGGATGCATGTAAGAAACAGCTCTCAACAAAATAGCACCTAGCAGTCTTCTGTGAGGGCAAAAAATTATACATAAATTAGACTACTGCTTTTGGTTAAGTACATAAATAGTTAAGTACGTAAATAGAATATAAAATTGTGTGAAATTTGGTGGCCGAGTGGCTTAAGCCGCAGTGTTAGAGTTGTGAAATTTAACACCTCCGGGGCACATCTGGTGCTGATGTCCCCCTACCTACAAAATTGTATTTTTCGTTACTTAATTGATATTGATAAAAAAAAAAGTGATTAAATAAGGGTTGAACTGGAGACGGTTAAAAAATCATTTAATATAAAAAACGAAGACCATTTCACGTAAAATAAGCGTGTATCACCATTTTGATGCCTTTTGAAACTTCAAAGTTGACAACGCTGCTAAAAAACAGAGAAATAAAAATCAATGTAAACAATGTGCTCCTTCCAAGAAAGATTGAAAAGCATTACGTATTTACTTTTTTTTTAATTTTAATTTAAAATTCCCCTTGATATTATTGATATCTACCCTTTTGCCTCTTTTCCATGGAACATGATTATCTTTCTAGGGTTAACACGTAATACTTAACATTCAAAAAAATTCCAAAATCTGCATAATAAGAGCGCCTCAAACAATTTATTTATTACTATTGATTCACCGGCAAATTAAAATTATAAGTCAGAGACCGGTTTGCCGAAAATTCTACATAATAGATTCATTGTTAGTTTAATATTGTGGTTTCTCAGTTGAAATCTTCTTCAAAAGAGCGGATCATATTGGTGAGTACAAAGACGCACACACAAACATATTTTTCTATGTGCTCTTTGAAGTAAAAACTCTTTAAAATAAATCATGTGAATACCATTAAATTAGTTAATGTTACTTAAGTTTTTTAAAAATGTTGTAGCACCACTCTAATAAAATAATTCAATAGAGCCACTTTTTCGATGAATTGCAAGCAAAACAGTTTAGGAATTACTTTGCACAAACATAAATATTTGCCTTTTAAATACATACATATTGGCTTTTAGCAAATTGTTGTGGTATTCAAATATAAATAATATTTTAAAGAGGAAGATAAATACAGTAATTTCCACTTAAATGATTTTTCAAAATATGCCTGAACAGTGAATCAATTAAGCAAGAAATAAATTATGTGATTGGCTACTAAACGATTACTTGGCGCAATCAAGTTATTCAACAATGGAACTAGATATTTATTTATATGATTCTTAGCTGGCTCAAGTCACTCGGCCACCAAAGCTCTCGCAAGTTTATATTCTATTTATGTACTGTGTTGCAATACGAAGAAATATATTCTGTATTAAAGGTTTGTTTGAACATTTCTGATTCTCATTTATTCATGAGAATTTTAGCATAAGTGTTGAATTTCAAACATTCCTTTAAGATTTTTCGAGTCTACTGATGAGTTGATTAGCATCAACAAAATGTCGGCGGCATAAAGACGGCTGAAAAAGACAGAAAACATTAATAAGGTCTATTTTTAGACCTTAAACAATGTATTTTATTTTTTTATAAATACAAAAACTACTCCTACTATTCTTATCCCATCGTTATGTGGGAGCAAAGCACTGCTCCACGTTCCTGAAATGGCAACCTATACTGCACCTCTAGATGTCCAAAATGATATTTTCTTTTTTAACAAAACAATATAATTGATTTAAAATTTCATGTAAATATTATAATCAATTTAGTGTTCATATTTTTGCCTTTTTATAATCGCATTAATTAACCTTAAACTCTTGTGTGCTTAACAGCATAAGTGTGGACACGTTCCTGCATGCTCAATTCTGTAAAATATGCTAAAATGTTTTAAATTTGTTTCAAAACTGTTTGTTTACCTGGTGGTTTGGTGAAATTTCCAGTTATCTCGAGACTTTCAAAGCTGTGATAGGATGTATCGTATTCATCGTGCTTACAAAATGGTGTTGAATTTCCCTTCATAAAAAATTCTCCATCATTGCAGCATCTTCTAATGCAGGGCATCTGACGACAAGTTGGCAGTATATCATCACAGGTCCTGATAAGAAACTGTTGTTCTCTTTGCGCTTTGTGGAAGTTATCCGCCAGCATATCCTGCACCACAGCCTCAATGCAATATTCCGTATGGCCAAAGTTTTTGTTGCGCAACTTCAAAAATAAACTACCATCGTTCAGGTTAAACTTTGAGTCATTTAATTGATATTCCACCAGAACTTTATCTCTTGGGCAGTTAAGTGTTTTTGCATTGAATATGGCAACATTGTCAAAAAGTTTTTTATACAACGAATAATTTGCAGATCCTTTTACACATTTCCGCTGGCTGCCATCGTAGAAAAAGTTACCGGGGCAACACTTGTTTATAAAACGTACAGGCAGTAAATCAACATTGAATGTTGGTGGACAGGAAACTGTAGCAATGTGCTCATCATCAATGCCCATTAAACAGGAAAACGGAGCTATACCAATGTCGTGATCAAAAGTATATTGCTTAAACGTTCTACTGCTGCAAGTTGGTATGGACGAATTCAAGTCATGATCTTCTGCAGCCAAAACACCGTAACCAAAAACAGCTGAACTCTTTTCGAACAGCTGTAGTGCTGAATCGAGAACAGCTGTTGGCCGTTTATCTTGTACCGTAGGGGGAATACAAATAAAGTCGTCGGCACGAAATATACCACGTGATAGTCTGGCTAATCTCCAATCTTTGAGGGGGCAACATAATGGAACTGTTGATATCTCTGATGCTTCAGCTGTTTTAGTTTGTGTGACACCGCTAATAAACAAAACGCACAACACACAGAATAGCATTGAGTACACTGGTGCAAAACTATATCTATGTATACACAAGCAAGTAGTGTTGATTAAGTGATTGTAAAAGAATTAAAAGAGTTGCAGCATTTTTAGGCTTTTGCATTGAAAAGTTTATTAGGCTTTCATTAAGTTTTATAGAAGTGTTCTTGAGCTACATACGTATGTATATGTATTTTAAAATGCAGGTGTAACTAGTTTCCATTTAAAAAAGTTCACTTGCAGGTTGTTCCAGTAAAGTACAATCTATGAAACTCATTAGATGAATTTTTCTAGACCATCTATAAATCAAAAGTTAATTTTTCTGACCACACGGGAAATTTTTGATACCTATTTAAGGCCATAAATACAAACCTACACAATCGCACGATACATTCACTAGAACCTTTTTTGCTTTCTTTATTGAAATAAGTTTTAGTTCCAAATTGAAATAATGTTCAATGTTCATGAGAATTTTGGAATAAGTAATTGGGTTCCAAACATTCTTTTAAGACTTTTCGAGTCTACTAACGAGTTCATTGGCATCAACGAAATAACGGCGGCAAAAAGACGACTGAAAAAGACAGGCATACATATTTTTAGACCTAAAATAATACATTTCAATGCTCTTATAAAGAATCAATAAATAAGTTCATTTTTGAATTTAAATTTTCTTTAAATATATTTCACTTTTTTGGAACCTAGACACTACCCTAATGTAAAAAAAATGTACTTCTATGAAATGTTCCTGGTCGAGTAAAGGTTTGCAGCTGTTGATACACAAATTCTGACGTAGTGGACCAAATGACTGATTATAAACAAATTTAAATTATTTTAAATAGATTTAAGTAGGTGCAGAATAATATTTCTAGTTAAATAGTAAAATGAAAGATTTGAAAATTTTAAGTTTTTTAATGCTTTCGAAATGAGATTTAATTGAGTTATTGAAATCTACAGACAAATTTCATAGAAAGAAGAGTGATGTTGAGAAGGGCTTAAAGATATTTATTAAGCTTGAAATAAAAAATGTTTCCAGGAAAGTCTCACAGCAATCTTATGATCCGTGATGATCTGCTAAGATGGAATTCTCCCTCACCATTCTTAATGAAAAAGGGCCACTTTTTACTGAAGAAATAAACTTGAAAAGCACAATGTATCCTCTCCTGCCTGATTTTTACGCGAAGAATCTAAGCGCTGGTTCAAGCTGGAACCGGTGGAAGGTGTGTGGGGCTATTTCCCTACAGCCTCTTCGGTTAGCACAATGGGGCCGAAACATAACATAGCAACATACGTAGTATGAGAAAAGTTGTAGGCTCCAAACGAACTGTCTTCCAAAAATATTAGAAAATGATATCCTGTTGCAAGAGAATTTTGGGTAACATCAATTCAAAATGTGCACTTTTTAAAATTGCACCTCTTTTGTGATATTTTGCATTTATTTGAATAACAAGCTCAACCCCAAAAACCCTTTTCTTGAGATAGCACATTTGGAACAGACTTTAAAACGTTGAAAATTGTAGGCAGCTCCCTTTGCCGCGGGAAATACCTTTATTATTGCTAATAAATTGAATGTTTAAAATAAAAAATTTATCCAGTTTTTTAAAGAAACTCTTATAATTTGTGACACATACATATATGTATTTGTTATTTTTATAAAATCAAATACAAATTTTTAATTATTTTATAATGTTCAAGCTCTTTGGTTTGGACAACAAATTAACACAATTTGTGAAATCAAATAAATCACTTAATATTGACGCGCACATGTACATACACATTAATGTAAATAGATAGGTATACATATATATTTCAGTAACAAAACACCAACAACTGATCACTTTTTGTATTCGCAATCAGCTACATATTTCAAACATCGACAATTTTTTTTTAAATGATTCAAAGAAATTACAGAATTTTCACCGGTCGTCTCGAAAGAAATGGGCGCAAGCCAGCGGGAAGTATATCTTATCTTATCATGCACAAAACAACTTTGGCAACACTGATCGTACTCGTAAAACTTTTTCGAATTTTTGTTACAATAAAAATAGAAAAACGTTAATATTCTCAATTATTTAATTTAAACAAACAATAGATGTGATTGTTATTTTTGATGATGAGTCGAACAGGCCCAAACGTTTGCTTCTCAAGAATTGTAAACAAACACAAGAGAAACATACACACGGAAAAAATATTTCTTAATCTTTGCCTTGATAGCTGTTTCACACGTTTTTATTCTATTTCACATTCACACACGTCCACACCGTCCGAGTTCTCTTCAATAACTAAACTGTTTAAACGTTTCGCAGAAGTGTTAAAAAACTTCTTAATTATGTTGACTGTCTGCGTGTGGCTGTCCAGCAAAATTGTTATCATTTATGAATGAATTTGTAGCAAACAGCAAATATTTGCCGAAATTATAAAAAACTAAAATGTAGGCAAGGTGTTTTCTCCCTCCCGTTACAAAAAATTAATTAACAAATCGACCTCATTATTAATAACGTACGCGCCCAGTTGTCCACGTTAGAGATTGTAACTCTATCGATAATTGACCATTCGATAGTTTTCTTATTTTTTTTTTTTTTTTTGTCAAACTATCAATAAATTTATTTGTTTGGTAGCTGAAACCGAGGTATTTATTTTATTTGCGTCAAATATTAAAAAATCTATAAAAAGCTAATATTACAAAAAGCATCTTGTGGAAAATTTCATCAAAAAAATCTACTTTCTTCAAATTAACGAAATTTGGTGTCATTTTAAAAGAATAGAGCTCCCCATTAAAAGACTGTAATAATCTCTTCGATATCTGCTCGGTTTAGAAAATGCAGCCATTTGTTTCCAGCCGGCTGAAATTCAAAATTATCATGATGTGAAAAATTTCATAAAAAATTTAATTTTCTTCAAATTAACGAAATTTGGTGTCATTTTAAAGGAATTGAGCTTCCAGTTACAGAACTGTAACAATCTCTTTAATATCTGCCTTGGTTTACAGCCATTTATTTCCAGCGGGCTGAAATTCGAAATTAGCATGATGTACAACAACACCCTTGTGAAAAATGTCATCAAAAAGTCAACTTTCTTCAAATTAACGAAATTTGGTGTCTGCGGTACCCAGGAGACTGAATGGTGTTGGCAATAAAATTTTACAGTTGCGAACATAAGAATTTCTAAGTTTATTACATGTGAAAATTATACAACTCTGTGTCGTTGATTTAGTTTTTTAAGTAAACCATCCCTTTCGATTAAGTGATATAAAACTTGAAAACGCAATGTGATAAACTTTGTGAATAACAAAATATTGTAAAATAGCTGAAACAAGCTTTTTTTAATTATTAAGGAGATATCCGTTGACATTAGTTGGATACATCATACATATGTGTTAAATTAGACTATAAAAAAGTGTGCAATTTTTTTTTCATTCTCTTATTGCCAAAGATTACTAAGAACTGAAATTTATGTATAACTCCCAGCAAATCAGAGAGTAACATTTTTTTATTTATATACTATATAGTGGTGTGGCTTGATTATTTAGGCCAATTTGAACCTACATACAACCTTTCCAGTACCTCACTGTAAATAATCGCCTAAATAATTTAACAAGATGTTATTTAGAAATCGCTTATTAACAACACATTAACCAGCTGTTAATATCAACATGAGCACACACACACACACATCCTTACTCCAAAATAAGACGTCAAATCTAGTCTCGTTTTTCACGTGTTTGTTTATGTATTTTAATTAAAATAAATTTTTCGTAAATTCGATTGCAATAAAATACTCCTGTCTTTTAGAATGGAGTCTAAATACACGTTACCAAGTAAATCGCCATTAAAAACATTTGGATCTAACGTCAGGAATGGTATAATTCCTTTAAAAAGGAAACTACAAAGCCCAGTCACAGAAAATGGTAGTGGAGCAATTTTTAAAGCTGCCAATATAAATGGGCATATGGTGCCCAACAATAAACACGCGGTAGCACAGCAAACACCCTCAAAGTTTACACCAACTAAAGTACAACTAGAACAACAACGACAAGCTTTGCCAGTCACAAGTTGCCGAAAGCGTTTAATACAGGAAGTTTATAAATCTGATATTCTTTTAATAATGGGTGAGACGGGCTCTGGCAAAACTACACAGATTCCACAATTTTTATTGGCTGCTGGATTTGCTAATAAAGGTATGATTGCGGTAACACAACCGCGTCGTGTAGCTGCTATAACTGTAGCGAAAAGGGTAGCTCAAGAACAACAATGCCAATTGGGCGAATTGGTTGGTTATACTGTACGATTTGAGGATTGTTCTTCACAAAAAACACGCATACGTTTTATGACAGATGGTTTTTTAATGCGTGAAGCTTTAGCAGATCGTTTATTAAGAAACTATACTGTAATTATGTTAGATGAGGCTCACGAACGAACTGTCAGCACTGATGTCTTGTTCGGAGTGGTGAAGGAGGCTCAAAGGCAACGCAGACTGCGTAGCTTGATTCCGCTAAAAGTAATTGTCACCTCGGCCACTATGGATATTGATCATTTTGGACGATATTTTGGTGTTAAAGGCATGTACTTGGAAGGTCGCACTCATCCAGTCAAAGTTATGCATACCAAAGAAACACAATCGGATTATTTGCATGCAGCATTAGTAACTCTTTTTGATATACATCGCAATACGCCAGTCAAGTGAGTATTACATTGTTTGGTAAGGTGTTGCAAAATAAATTTATGTTCTTTTATGCAGCCATGATGTATTGATTTTTCTAACTGGCCAAGAAGAAATCGAAGCAATGGCTCAACAAATACGACAAATTGCAAAGGTATGTATGGTTGAAACCGCTAAAGTTTTTGTTGGAAAAAATGGTTTTTGAAACCTTTTCGCATAAAGACATTTGAAACAAATTTCAAAATTTTGTTTGAAGTGTAATTATGTGAACTAACAGGTATTTTGCTTTAACAAGTTATGAATATCGGCTGAATAAATATGTATGTGCCCGAAAAACGTTACCACCACTTTCTTGTTGACCTTGGTTTTGGGCAACGAGAAAGAAAAACAGAAATAAAAAAGGTAAAAACATTAAATTTCGTAAGAGCATATTTTAAGGTTATGTCTGCTCAAAATTGTTCACTTTTTTTTTTTTTTTTTTTTTGTGAGGTAGGAAAATCCCTTCGGATCATCAGATGTAGCACATCCGGTATGTGGTGATTCCACTAAAAACCTACCTCCTTCTGAGTTCTAAGTTAGTTTAAAATCCAATTATAAAGAAAAGCAATTCTATTTTATTATTTAGTTGCCAACGTGCTATATAAAGTTTGTGAACTATTTATATTATTTTTATTTGCAGACAAATTTGAGCAGCATTCCAGGAGTACGTGTATTTCCACTGTATTCCCAACTACCGCAAAATAAACAATTAGAGTGTTTTCTGCCCGCGACAACTAATGCGCGTAAAATCGTTTTAGCCACCAACATCGCAGAGACATCAGTTACAATACCAGGTATTCGTTGTGTCATCGATTCAGGATTTGTTAAACGACGCATCTATAGTCCCAACACTGGGCTAGACGTGCTAAGAGTTGTACGTATATCTCAAGCTCAAGCCTGGCAGCGCTGTGGTCGCGCTGGACGTGATGCTCCTGGTACTTGTTATCGTACCTATACCCAACAAGAAATGAACGGATTTGAAAAAATGCCAAAACCTGAAATATTACGTAGTAATATTTGTTCGACTGTTCTAAGCTTATTAGCTTTGGGAATCGATTGCAAAAGTTTTGACTTTCTCGATAGACCATCACCCGAGGCAATGGATAATGCATATCGAAAACTCGAGTCCTTGGGGGCGGTAAGAAATGCTTCCTCTAGTCCCGAACTGACGCCATTGGGTCGGCAAATGGCTCAATTTCCTTTGGATCCTCAATACAGTAAATTATTACTGGCTGCTCCACAATTCGGCTGTATGGAGGAAATGTTAAGCTTAGTAGCTGTGCTGTCAGGTGAAAATATATTCATATCCAGTGCAGAGAAACGTGAACAATGTTCGCTGGCTCATGCCAAATTTCAATCAAAACATGGCGATCACTTAACACTGCTTAATGTTTTCACTGCATTTCAAAAGACTGAAAAAATCAAGGTAATTTATTGATTATTTTCTTAAAGTATGGCCACATACTAACAAATATTTGAAACAAAAACGTGACCTTTATTTTCTTATTGAGCTTTATTTTGGGCAAATACATGCATACTAAGAACTAAAAATGCATATGCATTCACAAATAACAATGGAAAGAACAGCAGGAAACAACTTGAAAATATTGAATTTCACTAGAGCATATTAAGGTTATGTTTGCTCAACAAGCAAATACATTATTTAGAGCAAGTTTGATTTTTCAAAGTTTATGGTAGAACAAATAATTGTTTGCTGTAAATTTTGTATTTACTCATTGAGCAAACTTAACCTTTAAATGTGCTCTTGTGAAATTTCAGGTCTACGTTTTTTTCCTCTGTTAGCTTCTCGTGGTTATTTGTTGATGTATCCATATCTAGATGCATTTTTAGTTTTTTGTATCCCTGTACTTGTGCGTGTACCGAAGCCAGCAAGAAAGTACTGGTCACGTTATTTGTGAACCGATGGTGCCTTTATTACTATGGTTTCCCTTTCTTTGCAGTTGTGGTGCCATGACAATTTTCTTAACACTCGCAATTTGATGTATGCGCGGGATGTTCGCAGCCAACTTTTAGAAATTGTCGAACGCTTAGCTTTGCAAGTGAATAGTTGCGGTAATAATTTCGATCAAGTGCGCAAATGCTTGCTGGTGGGCTTATTTGACAATATTGCCGAACTGCAACGTGATAATTTTTATTTGACCATAACCGGTCGCCAACGTGCCAAAATTCATCCATCTAGTGTATTCCATGGAAAATATCGTCCAGACTACATAATTTTCTCTGAAATCGTGTTAACGGAACGGAATTTCTTACGACAGATAACCGAAATCTCACCAGAATGGGTAGCTGAGGTAGTGCCTAATTTCACCCATCTCAGTCGTATTAAAGTTTCTACATAATTAAAATAGAACTTTCTTATTTAGTTTATTTACTATTTCCATTTATAAGATTTTGTTTTTACATACATACATAAGTAGGTATTCAATTAAGTGCTTGCTGATTTGCCAAGAAACAGACAATTTAGTCTCATCTTTCTAGTTCTTCCCAAACCTTTTATCTAATATGATTATTTCAATTACTATAGCTGTAGTTAGAATGTACAGACTTCTTTAAATAACACACTTAAGTGGAAATTGCGTTGAATTTTGGAAATTTTTGATTTGCTAAAACAACAAATCTTGCTCTGCTTTTGGTTTTTAAAGCTGTATAGTGGGCATTTTCATAAGAACTGAAATGAGTTTTCAATCCAAAAATTCCAAATGAAAAATTTCCTACGTGTTATATCAAATACATTTTATATTTTTATGAATATATTTGGTTTTTAATTAAAATAAGAAATCAAGAAATATACAATTATCAATACAAGAGCCTGTTTCTCATCACGTCACGTCAGTTGCTTGCAATGGTGACGGTCGAAGCGGTGTTCGAAATCAGAATCAATCCCAAACTCTGTATTTATGTACTCTTCATTTTATGCTTAATTTTATAGTCGTAATATGTACTTTCAGGTTTATCATATACAATTATTTTAAATATTTCAATTAATAGAAAATAAATATGTTTTAATACAATTTTATTTTTTTACTGAGCTTGGTAGCCGAGTTGGTACAACGGGACATCTTAAGAACCAAACACGGTCTACCCGTGTTTTTTTTTTAAATACCAAAAATTTTTAAATTCAACTTTTCCAAAGTTCATATATGTATGAAGGTGGTCATGAGAAGTGTAGCGACTCCGAAACACAGCAAACTGTACCTCAGCTTAAATCAAAATTTTAATTTATTTGTGTCCTTTGATTAATAACAGTCAGTTATAGCAATCAGTTGTATTAAATCCCACCTAAAAACAACCCATAATAATTAAATGTTCAAAAATAAAAATTTATATACATACATACATACAATACTATCGAAAGGTCGTCAACTCTTTAGATTTTCTTGCCGCGTTTGAAATGTACATATATTTTAATTTTTGTTTTAAACGTTTTACATTTTTTTTATTAACGAAAATAAGTATTGTTATTTTGTATTACGTTTATCAGGCTTATGTTCATTTATATTCTTTTTATTGATATTAATTAAACCAAACAAGAAAACATCAAGGTCCTTTAGCTAGGTGGCCAACTAGACGCCACACTTCTCGTCCGCTCCCGTCCTTGAACTTAGTTCAAGTTCATGTGTCTAAAGCGACGCTCAAGCCACTCCAGAACGGGTGCTGAGGAGAAGTGTGGCGATCTCGAAACAGCTAGTTGTCCACCTAAGCAACGGTATACAAAGTTTAGTGACAGACTACAAATGCCGAAATAGTGCAAAAAAACAACTAAAAGGCCGTGACAAAAAAACAAAAACATTTTCTTGTATATGTTTTCAACAAGTTACAATCCTAAGGAAGGACAAGCTAAATTTTCTTTTCGAGCCACCCTAATGTTTATCATGAGCCTGAGTTTGAAGCTGTTTGAAAATGATTCATATCTACCTCCAATTTCTAAAAAAAAAAAAATAGAACAACCGATAAACAAATCTTTCAGCTGACCGAACGAACACATTGGCAAATATACCTCACAAACCATGTGACCACTACACATGAATATAAGAAGAAACACCAACGAAAATAAAAAAGAAATTACAATAGGATTAAAAATATTAACAGGTTATGTTTGCTCATGCAGCTAGTACAACGACAGCTGCTAGGAATCGCGCAGGATAGGTGGTCGAACGAGATCACCTGTCGAATATCGGGTCTTACATGGCCCAGGTATGAGCATAGGAGGACTATGGCCTTGCTGGACTTTCCGAGGCATAGGCTCCATACCCTTGGCTGTTCTAACAGGACATTGCCACATGGAAGCACGTGCGAGAAGACTGAATCTTCCATACAATGACTTCTGCAGAGATGAGGAAGAGGAGGAGAGTGTCGAACACTTTCTCTGCCGATGTCCGGCCCTCTCTAACACGAGAGCGAATTGCTTGGGCAGACCGACACTAGAGGGATTACCGGAAGTGTCGGAATGCGGATTGGACAGGGTGGACTCCTTCATCCGTTCGTCGGGCTGGTTCAGGGTGGAACCGGTTGAGCTTGTGTAGGGATATCTCCCTACAGCCTATTTCGGGTAACACAACGGGACCTTTTCTAGGACCCAAGTGAGTCGGTCTCAGGACCGGCGGCCCTCGTAACATAACATAACATATGTTTGCTCATCGAGCAAATACAAAATTTTCATAGAATAATTATTTAAACTTTCTTAGACAAACAATGCTAGAGTAAACAAATAGCCTAAAAATGTTATATTTGCTTGTTGAGCCAACATAACCTTAAAATATGCTCTAAATAAATTTAATGTTTTTACATTTTCTCTTGCTTATTCTTTTTGTATCCATGTGAATATGTATCTCCAGTTGTTTATAGGCATGTACATATATATGTATATGCCATATTTTTGGACAAATATGTTCACATGTGACCGTGCCTTCACCAAGACATAGCAGTTTACTTGGCCTAAGTGAAATCTTTCGTGTTGCTTAATATATAATCGTCACCGTCGTCACGTTAAATCAACATTGAAAAAATCCTCGACAACAATTTGACAGCTTCTAGAATTGAAGGCTAGATAACGCCTATCAATCACCTTCAAGTGTTGTTGGCAGCGAGAAAGGAAGTGCCAAATGTTGCAACAATAATAACTATTGGAATATGTAAATAAATACATATGTATGTATGTATAAATGTATACTCGTTTTTATTGATTAACAGTTGTAATTGGTTGTACAAAGTAGACTACAATTTAAACGTTACAATAAATGCAATAATTTCCATTTCAATATTCTCACATAGATTTCGTGCACCACTCGTAGGCAGTGTTAAACATAATTTGCCAGGGACTAGATTGAGATTTACAATTAAAGCCAGGCGATATGTAAGGCCATTGATGCATGGCATAACAACGTTCTGGATGAGGCATTAAGGCCAAATGACGACCATCCAGAGAACAGAGACCAGCTATGCCCTCAGTGCTGCCATTGGGATTCATGGGATATATTTCGGTAGGTTTGCCATTGTCATCGACATAATGCATGGCCACACAATTTTGGGCCTTTATATTCTCCAAAATATTCGAGTTGCGGAATGAGAAACGTCCTTCGCCATGAGCCACCCAACAACCCAACACGGAGCCAGTTAATTTACTCAACATCATGGCCTTGCTGTCAGCAATGCGCAACGCAGACCAACGGCATTCAAAGCGTTCCGATTTATTGTGCAAAAGAGCTACATCCGGCAGATTAATGACTTCCCTTTCAGTTTCTTCAGCAGCAGCGGCAGCGCCTACCCAGCCAATTAAACTCATCAATTGACAGCCATTACAAATACCCAAGGAAAAGGTGTCTTGCCGTTTTTTGAAAGCCTGGAATTGTGGCACTAACAGTTCACTAAACATAATATTGGCCGCCCAACCTTTGGCGGAGCCCAAAGTATCAGCATAACTAAAGCCACCGGGAAAGATAAGGCCACGATAACGATCTAAAGTGGTTTTACCTGAAAGCAAAAAGCAAAACATTAAGTTGGCATGTTGATATAATTTTATAAGCACTTTGCGACCTAACAGGTCAAAAAATCTGAAAATTGATCGCTATCACGAACATGTCGCTTGTGTTACTGAACTGCTTAAAGCAGCAGCCACATCGACAAATATAAGACTACAAACACGGCAACCACTACTCCTTTGTATATTTTTGTTTTGGGCAAATAGATGGATATAAACAGCTAAAAGTGCTCACGCACACATAAGAATGAATCAACAAGTCCCGACGAAAAGAAAAAACCGTTAAAACACTAGATTTCACAAGAGCATATTTTGTGGTTGTGATTGCTCAACGAGCAAATACAAAATTTACAATGAACAATTATTTGATCTTACAAAAACTTTGCAAGAACAAATACAAATTTTGTATGTGCTCGTTGAGCAAACATAACCTTAAAATATGCGCCTGGGAAATTTATTTTTTTTTTCTTCAGTTTTTTGTGTTTTTTGCACATATATGTATGCATTTTTAGTTATTTGTAACCATGTCTAAAATAAAGGTGAACGAAAAAAGTTGTGGTCACGTTTTTTGAGCAAATATATTTAAATGTGAGCATACAACCTTTAAAAGTTTTGACCATTTAATTATAACAGTATAACTACGTAATTCGTTTGTTGCATTTTGGCGTCGTCAGTTTTATATTTTTTTTTTTATTTAGGTTGCATTATTTAGAAAACACATCTACTTACCATTCAACAAATCGGACATGGTGACATCATGAACCTCGAAATTGGCCTTAAGCAGGCAGGCTATCATCTCACGATCACTATTAATGCCTTCCTCTCTTAAAACTGCCACTGGCACCGAGTAGGCCACACGTTTCACCACAAGTTCAGAGCTTAAATCAACGCTACAATTATATTTAGGGCCTGAACGATAGTCCAATGTATTGAATTCTTCTATGGCACAGTCAGTATTGGCTTGTAATTTTTCCACTTCAAAACTGATACGTTCCCATTGTTTGTACAGCGTTTTAACAGAGTTTTGCAAAATAGTTTTACCCTTGCAGGCAATCAGTATGCTTGACTCCAAGCCATATGATGTGGTGGAGCCCAGCAAATGGTTGGGTACACCCGCCTGGCTAAATGTATTTTGTATCTCCTTTATGTCACCTGCACGAACTTCCAACACCCAACCACACTCTTCGGCATAGAGCACAGCCAATTCAGGCATATTTTTACAAGAACTATCAATATCTTGAGCGACAATTCTGGCCAAAGAGCTTGTCAAATCCACATCAAGACCAGCCAGACCAGCTAAAGCCATTTCCAAAACACACACTATTAAACCTCCTTCACTGATGTCATGGCCAGCCAAAAGTTTTCCTTCGGACAACAACGTTTGAGTGACGTTGAAAGCGCTAACCAAAATATCACTTTGCTTAAGATTGGGACACTCGTTGCCTTGTTGGCCATGGACTTGGGCCAAAGCACTCCCCCCCAAACGAAATTTATTTTCAATGTTAATCCAAATTAAAGCAGTCTCTTGGCCTTGTGCAGGACCCTTTAAGTCGGGCGTAATTTTAATGTTAACATCAGGACAGGGAGCGTAAGTGGAAATGACTAAAGTACCAGGAGATTTTACTGTTTTGCCGCCAACTTTGGCGGCCATGGACAGAGAGTCCTTACCGCCATCTACTGCAATTCTAAGCTCTCTCATTATCTGACACATTTCAACGCAGGCATCATACATACGAGCTCCTTCCCCGGGCAATTTGGCTGCCCACATCCAATTGCCCGAGCACTTGACATCAGCCAGCTCAGAGATTTTCACAAACACTAAATTAGAAATGGCCTCAGCCACGCTCATGCGTGCCATGGCACCAGCGTCCAATAGGCCTTTGATGGGCTGAGTACCGATCGATGTAGCAATACCTTCGGTACTAAAATGCGACACAGTAACCAGACCGTAATCAGCCAAGGGTGTATGTAAGGGACCAACACATTGCTGTTGAGCTATCAGACCCGTGACACAACGATCTACTTTGTTGGTTAAATAGCGTTTGCTGCCCACCGACACCAAACTCAAAACACTTTCCAAACACTTGTTATGATCCAAATTGCTGTCAAAACTCAAAGGCGACAAACTGCTGGACAAACGCTGCAACTGATATTCCCTCTTGGGCACCTCTCCCAGCACATGTTTTAGTTCCAAGTCAAAAGGTATCGCTCCCATGGACGAACGATCACTATTTTCGTTTAGAGCCTCCTCAAAGTCGGCTTCACTTTCAACAAGTGTAACACGACCATCCCCTGTCACTATGCCCACAAAACTAATGGGACAACGTTCTCGTTCGCAAATTCTTTCCAATACAGCACGATCTTCGATGTTGCAGAGTATGGCATTATTTTCCTGATACTCTGCTCCCCACAACTCCAAAGCGTTAATGGTGGGATCGCCCAATTTGAATTCTTTCGAGAATATGATTGCACCCGCAAAACCAGGCTCCACCAACTCTTTTAACACATTGCCATTTCCACCTGCGCCCTGCAGAGGAGGAGGAGGAGGAGGAGAAGGTTTAACGCTTAAAACCTAATGCAACACAAGCAAATACTTACTTGATCATGTATGGCCAAAATGGGATTCTTATCACCCAATTCTATACAAGCTCTCACAACGCGATTGAGTTTGTTCTCCATTTCAGCATCGCCACGCTGCACCGCATTGAAGTCGAGCGACGAGTCATTGGAACCTTGTATCTCCACAGAACTGGCAGCTCCACCACCCACACCAATACGATAAACGGGACCACCGATTTTTGCAAGCAAATTTCCTTTAAAAAATGTCCGTTTTAACAATTATTTTTACCTTTAAGGCTTGCAACTTGCAAATTTTGTAAATAAAATGAAATGAAGCGCTAATGCGGAAGTAATGTACATATACAACACGATCTTGCCACGGGCAAGATAGAGAAGCGTTTCCATTCTGCTATTTGTCGATATTAGTGCAAATGTTAGTGAAGTTATCACATCTTCTTTTTTCGAATGGCGTGTGCGATATATAAAACATTTGAAAAATGTATATGATCCAATAATGGGGACACAGATGAAAAATATCCACGAAAAGTTCCACTACATACAAACTCTTTCTTTCGTCTTTCTTTTTTGTGGTATCTGTGTGAATGTTTATGCATTTTTAGTAGCGTGTAAGCACGTATGTATTTGTTCAACGTAAAAGTCATCAACAACCAAAAAATAGTGGTCACGTTATTAACAAACATTTGTGAATCTTCGGCTGACCGGTCCCCAGGCGGCCTTTGGGCCGATCCTTCCACAGAAACTTTGGCCGACTATTTCTCCAGCAGTTTTTTTTTTGCCGACTGTTCCAGATTTGACATTTCACATTGGCCGCCATTTGCAAAAAATGAGAGCAACTTCTAATAGGATGATTTCTTTTGGCCCACCTTGTGTCTATGTACTTTGGTTCAACTTAATTTTCCCTAAATTCCCATACAAACACTTGACGTCCAGTGATATGCTAATGTAAAAAATCATGTCTTTTTTACCTAAATTGAACCGGATCGTGTGTACATGATTACAATAGCATTTTCGGTGGAATGTGATAAATGAACACTAGTACAAGAATTTTGAAAACTTACCCCGTTTAGGATCAACTTTTTGACGCATTGTTGAGTCCATAGTGCCCATGCCGCCACTAAACATGATGGGCTTAACATACTCGTCGCGCTCTCCTTGGCTGTTAGTCAAACCATATGAATTAACAAAACCGGTTATAACCGGTTCACCAAATTTATTGCCATAATCCGAGGCCCCATTACTGGCATCAATAAGTATTTTCAAGGGTTTGGCAAAAGAAGAAGGATACTCGTAGTTGGCATTTTCATAAGATTGGGGAAAACCTTAAGGAAATTAATTATTTAAATACTATATAAACAAAATTTATGATTTATTATTATTGTTTTTTTTCAGATTAAGATCTTTATTTTTTATATAGTATGTACATATTTTTATTTCAATAACAAATTCAATCAGGAAAATTCAGGAAAATAAAAAATTTTTCAACAATGGAAACCCAATGGAAAAAATGTTTGTTAAAATTAAAATGGAACAATAAATACCTGGTATATTCAAAGCACCAACGCAATAACCAGCCGTACCAGCAATAGGTATACCACCACGACCCACTCCCTGCACATCCCTAAAAACATTAAAACAATGCATTAGCTGGCCTATAAAAAAAAACGTATTTATATATACATATGTACCTTAAACGTCCGCCCGTGCCAGTGGTGGCGCCACTGAAAGGTGCCACAGCTGTAGGCATATTATGGGTTTCTGCTGTATAAATCAAATCTGAGTCAACAGTTTGCAGCGACACCACACCGGGGCCATCGAAAACTTGTGGACGTATTGTGACATGTTTGAAGCCCTTGATAGCGCTGCTATTGTCATTAAACTTAATGGTATTATTGGGATTTGTATTCTTTTGTGTATCCATAATCATGCGTATTAAAGACTGAGGCTGTTCCACACCATCCACAATCATTTTGCCACGGAAAAACCAATGTCTGGAATGTTCACTATTACTTTGGGCACAATCAAACAGTTCCACGGTGGTGGGATCACGTTTGAGTATATTCTTAAACAGATCTGTATAGAAATCCAAATCCCAATCGCCAAATGCGAGACCCAGTTTGACATTTACCTCTTCCAGAGCCTGGCGGCCGTTTTCCAAAATAGGAACTTTATACCAAGATTCGCTAGTTTGCGGTAGTTGTTCATCAAAACTATTAACTGGCAAATTATCCTTAGTGTAAGGACACTCAGTCATACGGTCGCTAACTACATCAACAAGTTGCTCCACATTGGGTTTATCACCCAAGTAGCCAATGAGGTAACGATCGGACGATTCCAAACGCGTTATTTGGGCAAGACCAACATTTTGACAAATGTTAACACAATTTGTAGAAAATGCCGTCGAAAAATTGAAGCGTGGTCCTATTTCAATTAGGAATTGTTGTTGCTTTTCAGCTGGCAGAGTAGTTTGTTCAAATAAACTGCTTTCGTGGCCTTGAGGATGCTTGAGCAACCACTTCAAAAGGATTTTCTCTTTAGCTGTAACTTTTTTAGTTGTTTCCACATGATAACATTTTTCCACTTGCAATGATTCGATGTTGGGAAAAGCCTAAATGAATTTAGAAGATGTGCATAAATATTGAATATATTTTTAGGTTAAAAAGAAAAATCACAAAAATTTCTATTTTTTTGCCAGCATTTTTTGAGCAAACATAACCTTAAAATATGCTCTTGTGAAATCTAATGATTTTACGCTTCCTTTTCGTTTTTGTTTGTTCTTGTATCCATGTGAAAGTCTATGCATTTGTTTAGTTTATATGCTTATATTTGCCCAAAACAAAAGTCAACAAGAAATTAGGGGTCACGATTTTTTGCGCAAAACGTAGAAACATGTGCTCATATGTGACCGTGAGGTATTGTCATATTGGAAAAATATGTAAAAATAAATTTGTGACTCACTACAATTGTAGTTTTGAATCAAAAAATAAAAAATAAAAAAAAATAACGTTTTTTTTTTGTAGAAAATTTTTTTTTCGCAGAAGCACAAAATGCACCAAAAAAATTTTAATTCAAAATTTGTGATCACAGAAATGAAACGATCATCACGGGGTGATTTTTTTTAATATGGCAATAACTACGCAACATAATTTACATAGACATTTCACTAACAGTACATGTATTATTGGCCATGAGGCTTTCTTTGTATTGAAACCAAATAAATATATAAATAAATAATTAACATCCATTTTATTTCTTATAATTTTTCTGGAAGCAATCATCACTTGACCTATTACCAGTCTTCGTTTGGACAATAAAAATGAAAAAACTTGTTCTCATAAAGTATGCGGAAGAAATTTCGTTCGAATTTGGAAAACAAAAGCAGCAAGAATTTTATTGCAGATCTCAATACAAATTGCACAATATTTTTCATTACATGTTCATCATTGTTCTTTTTATATATACAGAAAGCCTAATTTAATAATTTCAGTATTATAATTCATATATCCTTTGCATTGCATACATCCTTCTCTTTTCATTTTCTTTCGATTATGTGTTTTTCAGAATAACATTTTTCGATTCAAACGTAACTGAATGCAGGAACGTACTCGAAACACAGAATGGGGCTGATTATATGTGCAAACATTTTCTAGGCCACTGTAGCTGATTTTATTTTTTATTAAATGTTATTTTTATTGGCTGCTAAAGTGATTTCTTTAATTAAATTCTTAAAAAAATATATATGTATGTATATGACGACTGCTTCGTAAACAGTGTGTTTATTTTGTATTTATCAGTTCCCTCGTCTTATATTGATGTCGCATAACACAATTTACTTATTTCGCCAGCAGAAGTAACTCTTTGAGCAGCCGGAAAATTAACCTTTAATTTGAACATTGTCGTTCAAGCGAAAGAGCCATGGAACACCACAAACAATCTCTGATTTCTATAACAACCTGCTGTGTATGAATGTTCATATGTACATAATTATTTAAATACTCACACTTTTTAACTGCTTTAAAACTTTTAAACGGTGACCTTCTTCCCAGGCTTCCTTTGAGTAAAAACGTAAGATAGTCATATTTGTTTGAAATTAGACGTGCTCCACCTGATCCCAACTAATGAAAACTGTAAAATAGAAAAACGTATACAATTTAAATGAACAAACAGTCTTGCGACAATCAATAACAATAACAAATTTTAAATGCAACAAAAAAAAACTTACAGATTGCTGTAGGTATTTTTGATTTATCAAGATTTCGTCTACTTGGGGGGTTATCAAGTGGCGAACTACGAGTCCCAATGAAAATGATAAACAAACAACTTGGATTATATGCAGAGCTCAGCTTGAATGAGGTAATAAACTGTGTGCTTTATTCAATTTTGCTCATTCCATGTACGTACACATAAAAAATACATACATATACATGCATGTATCTCAGACTGCACTGTTAAAATTGATAAGAAAAAATAATATTTTGAAAAATAATTAAATGAATTAAACAATTAAAAATATCTTTTGTATTGTAATTTTTTTTGCACTTTTCATAAATTTAACTTTTTATTCATACGCACAATTGAACTTGTTGTGTCTCCACACGTGTTTGTCAATATGTTTTTAGCCGCTAATTCGCTTTCCACACCTCTCTCTCATAAACTGACAAATAGTATCTGATAAATAAGTTCTCTTTCGAATGTAGGCCGCTCATACAGAGATGGAAAACTGCTTTTAGAAAAACTATGCAACAAAGATGTTTTTATAGATCATGACGCACATATAGTTTTGTGCAAAAAAAGGAGATACCCAGCATTGTATTGATCAAATTAAGAAACCGAGGAAGCTTTGGAAACGAGATGGATTTCTTGAGTTGCGACTTTCTTTGATTAAATGCGCAATGTGAAACAGCTTTTTGTGTTCTCTTTGCTGCAATATGAAACTCTTATTTAAGCCTGAAAATATGTAATTGAAATCTTCTAAAACGAGCATTCGCCCATCATATTTTGAAACATTTTCCAGCAGAATATACTTGCCCTCTTTAATTTATCTCTTTTTTAACTATTTAATTATTTATTTGCCTTATTTAATAGCCATGCATACACATGTTGTTTAATTGCAGGAACAAGAAAAAAAAAAACATTAATACGTTTTAATCCAAATAAAAAATCATTTGCGCACATCGGGGTTTTGAAATTTTCTTTTATTTAATGAAAATGTTCGAAATAAAAGCAAGTTTGTTTCTATTTTTATCTAAATTTACGTACAATTTTAAACATATGTATCTCGAAATGGAAAATACATAAATACTTTATTTTGCAGTACATATTTAAAATTTGACTAATGACTACAGATAAATATTTTTGTATCGGCTGTAACACACATTTTCATTTTTCCTTATCATAATTGTACACAACTCAAATTTTGAACATTTTATCTTTTGCAATATGTATTTTACTACAGATGATCATATTTTTACTACAATACTAGCATATATTATCAAGTCTTCAGAAAAAAAGTCACTAAGTGCTGAAATCAAATCAGAAAAAATATAGGGGTATTAGAAGATAGAGAAGATATTTATGAATTGCTATAACAATAGAACACAAAACTGAAAACAACATTGAGAAAGACGTGATTTAATCGAATTGCAAATTATAACTCCATAAGCTTTTTAAAAATTCACCAATAATATCACATCTTCAAGATTTCTTTTCTTACAATTCGATTTCTTATTTGGTATTTGTTAGCTAGACCGCTTGAGCTTTTACGAACTTAATGCTGTTAAATTGTGTTTGCTTTTGTTATGGACGAATTAGGCCTAAATGTGCATATGTTTGGCGGCCGTTGCACTTATTTCATCCAAATTTTTGCGAGCACTTTCTGTCATATCATCAAGTGATCGTTTTGTGGTCATAATCAAATCATCTGTACTTTTTGCAGCCGTTTCGGCAATACCTTTCACCTCAGAGTTTATGCGACCAATCACCCACTCAAGGCCTTGGCGACCTTTACACGCATTCATGCTGATGGTGGAAGTAACCATATCTTCCATGTAATGGGACAAAGGTACTCCGTGTACGCTTACAGAAGCCTCTTGCTTAAGCAGCGTTTTTGAAGGATCTGACGGATGCGGTTCATAGTATATCACTTCGTCCACAGAAATATGGCGACAAAATGTTAAATTTATTGTCTTTAATATCATGGAACGTTTGTTAGGATCTACAGTTGAACGTTCGCTGGCAAAACATGTTTTAGCGGTACCAATAAGCTTATGAGTCCACTTTGGTAAGCACCATTGTGACTGCACCAGACGATGTGTGTGTAAAACGCCATCGACCACTTTTCGTTCAACTACATCAGTACCAATTATTGAAGGAGTCATGGGATTGGGATATTTACGCCACGCCGCCTGCGTTACCGTTTCCCAGGGGTGATTGAAAGTATGTTCAGATGTCCAGATTTTCATTATGCAAGATTACAGTATGTTGTAAATCGATTTCCGTGTGTAGCCGTTGCCTTTATCAAGAGTAATAGCAGCGAAAATCTGCTAAGTGACTCTTTCCTTCGTTAGACTGTATGCAGAGAAGCAGCCTTTAAAGAAAAATAAGAAATAAATTATCAAATAAATACTAGTTTACAATTAATTAACTTGAAAAGTTAAAAGCAAATAATTTGAAGCACGTAATAACCTTTGAATTTAATGAAGAAAGGAATGAGAAACTGGGAAATGACATAGAAACAATAAACATGGTTAAGAAGCAAACAGGGTTGCACTGTACGCCACATAACAAACTACACAATTAACTGTAATTAATTTATGCTATTGCATAAAAACAAATAGCCAAAATACAGAAACATAATTAGTGTAAGTATCAACTGAAATACATTTTATAAATTAATAATGTCCCATATAATTATACTAAAAGGACATATATTTAAAAATGAGGTCTGGCACCACTGCTACATTACGAATGATGATGCATGAAAAATCCAAAACACTGAACGTCCACCTCTCTATACGGAGTAACCAGGTTGCAATAATTGCTAGATCTTTTTAAACTATAGTTTTCAGACAAGAGCCAACGAACAATACATTTACAAAGGACAGTACTTTCATAAAGCTTTTGTATGCACCTCGTAAATAAAAATGCCAACAAAGTTTAAGTTTTTCATAAAGCGAAGACGGGTGAAAGAATTCAAATGCATTGCAACTTTCATGAAATTACTTTCCTTTGTGGACATTATGAAATTTAAAATATTCAAATGTTTATGAAAAAATGTCATTCTATGAAGCAGCTGATCAAAAATTATTTTTGTTGTCTTCTTTTTTTTCGAAAATGTTCGAATATGCAAAACCTGTGGCTCTGAGGATGCTAACTTGTGAATTTCGGGATTAAACAAATATTTCGTTTTCAATTCAAGTGTTTCACAATTAAACTATTTCTACGCATGAAAACAAAACACACGTATTTCAAAATCTCACGAAGAAAACCAAATTCGAAATCATTCAAAATTCGGTTTTTGGTTTTAAATTCGATGTTTTTTTTTTGAGATTCGAATAAAAATATATCAAGTTTTTAAATACATTTTTGGCAGTATGACTCACATGTTAAGGTATTTGCACCACTATATGATAACAACTCTTTAACATTTACAAGCAAGAGTGACTTTTCATCCAAGATAAACAGCATTTTGCGTTCATTATGTAAAACACAAATTTCTTTAGCATGTATGAGTTCATTAATGATATCAAATCGTGTCAAATTGCAATACATTAACACATAAGTTTGACTACCCTGAAGCAAGAGCTGCAATGAATGACTCAACTCAAAGATAATTAAGTTACAAACACAATGACAAATACTAATCACACAAATACAAAATGTTCACTGAAAAATAGAAACTCATAGAGCAAGTTGCACTTCTTTACTATGTGTATTTTGTTTGTTTTTACGTACTTTATTAATAAGTTTGAATGATAATTACAAATTATTGTTTATTGTTAATATACTTATAAAATAGAATGAATTCGTATTAAAACAAAAACTAGCACGAACAGCTTTTACTAAGGCTAACGGCTTTGTTTTGCTTTTATACTTTTTTGCATCTACTCCTCTCCCCGCAAACAAAATTTGAGACATTGGAAAAAATGTTATTGAATAATAGCTGGGCCTCTCGAGATTTTTATAACTTTATAGGTACCTACAATTTGCTGAATTAGTGTATACGTACGTATGTGTTTCTTCAAAGGACATTTTCCTTTACTCAGGCACATACATATGCATACATGCATATAAATGCTATAATTATTTATTCTCTCTAAATAATAACATTCTTCTTGCTAAGCGCCGCAGTTCATTTCATTTGTTTACATTGTAGATTTTCTATGGAATATTTTTTATTCATTTACTTCTATCATTAAATATTTATCGTTATTTTCTATTTGCTCTCATTTAAAGCATATCATTATATTAAAGTTCATAAATTTGATCAGCTTTTATCTATTTTAGATTTTATTATGAATTATGAAATTATATGCAGGTATATTGTATACACTACATATAACGGAAATAACATTATATAAAACACGTTTATGATTTCAACAAAATTTGTCCAAAAAAAAAAAAAAAAAAAAAAAATTTAAAAAAGGAGCAACTTTTTGAGAGAAAATGTGTATGCTTGATTTTTTGTTAAAATTCCTATTTATTTTTGCCGAGTTGTTCGATTAGTTTTAATTAATTTATTTATTAACACATCATTTGCCATTTGAAGCTCAAAAATTTAGATCTTTTTATGTAAACTATTTGAAAGAAAATAAAACTGAATATTCCGGATGTAAATGGCAAAATTATTTTTAATTATAAAAATAGACTGATGTTGACCAGCCAGCAACCAGCTTCTTTAAAACATTTGCATGTAAATGTATAAAGTTTAGCTTAAATTAGCATTGACAGTTATCAGCATTTCCGGGACGATTGCTTCGATCAGCGTTCAAACGAATTTGATCCGGGAATTCATTGTAAAGCTCCACTTCAGCTTCTTGGGCCAATGCATTTTTGGCTATAGTCTGAAAAGCCAACTCAACATTAATACCTTCCTTGGCTGACGTTTCAAAATAGGGTATATCGTTCTTGGATTGACACCACTGTTGCGCCCGCCGAATTGACACTTGTCTATTGTCCATGTCAACTTTGTTGCCCAATACAACAAAGGGAAAATGTTCAGGATCCCGTGGACTGGCTTGTATAAGAAACTCATCGCGCCATGAGTCCAAATTTTTGAAAGAGTTTGGCGAAGTGACGTCATATACCAAAACACAACAATCGGCACCACGATAAAAAGCAACGCCCAAAGATTGGAAACGCTCTTGACCCGCAGTATCCCAGATTTGTAATGTGACAACACGATCATCTACTACAACTTCTTTCGTACAAAAATCAGCGCCGATGGTGGCCTTATATTGATTTGAGAAACGTTTGCTTACATATTGATTCATCAAAGAAGTTTTCCCAACACTGCTGTCGCCCAAAATTATGATTTTCAACAGTGACTTCTTACGTGTAGCCATATTTTTTTATAGCTTATCTCCACTGCAATTATTTAACCAAAATTGAAAAAGCAACAAAAAATATCTTTTAATCGTAATTTTTTATGTTTTTGCAGCTTATTTTCAATTCTTTGTTCAATCTTTTTCGTATTTTTTTTTTCTCCTCCTTTTAATTGCCACACACACAAACTGCGCAGTTTTTTATCCAATAATAGTGTTTTATTTAGTAACAATTTTTTCTTCCTTATTTTAAGCAAGAAATTTTTACACAACGTAGTATTCAAATCAAAAAAAAAATAATTTAATTAAACTATTAAGAGTTCGGAAAATCACTTTTTTCTTCACTTCGCAAGGGAAACACAACTTTCTGTGTAGCAATTGCTTAAAAAAGTTTTCTTTGTTGTGTTTTGACAGAAACTAGAATTGATAAAATAGTGCTGGCAAGTGTCAGCGATTTTTATGCAATGATAGAGACCGCAAAATTGCTTAATTAGAAAGTAGCGATTTTACCAAATTTATTCCTAATTGCATTATACATAAAATAAGTATATTTAATTTTTTAAAGGTTATTTAAAAAAAACCAAAAGCAGGGCGAAAAATTCTCCTTCATACTCTAGGATTTATAGAAAACAAATTGAAAATTACATAGGGACGACAAATACTTTTGCAAAAATATCGATAATAATTCGATATAACTGCACAATCGAAAACAAGCTTCGTTATAACATATCTGCAAGTTCCGGTTCATGCAATAGAATTCTAGTCAATTTTCTTTTGAAGTTACTTATATGCCTGCACATAGCAACTAATTTTAACTAATTTCCAATTCTTATGCTTGCAAATCCTTTCATTTCACACACTAACATGCAAATTCAAACGAGTTGTCCAGCACAAACAGCTTAAAACTGAGTACTTTTCATCCTTCGCCAGCACTGTGCAACCACTCAAAATGAAAACAAGTATGCTACTCCAAGTGATTCCGATTTCTTATAACATCAGCGATCACATAAGTTATACTATATGCATATGATGTGTGTAGTGGAGACCAGTAACCATGTGATTCCAGTTGTAAGAAACAAATCAATTCTGTCAATCTTATGAAGTCCGGGAGAGTTACATATGTATGTAATTCGATAAGCTTTCAAATTGCTGTGTTAAAATCATACAAATTCGACAGTTTTGTTTTCGAATCGAATTAAATACTAAAAACTCAGGGCAACTTGTCCACCTTAAGTTGCTAATTCTCATAATTAAGCGACATCCCAACGATCACTGCTATTAAAAACAAGGTGTCAGTTTCTTTGCTTTTCGTGGAATGACCACCTTTAGTGACTAAAAGAATGCATCTGTCGAATTGGTATCAAGATTTCGTAACAAGCGACTAAAAGTAATAACAGTACGATTATAAGCAAGAAAGTGAACTATTGCAATAGATTCACTACATAATTATATTTTGTTTATATGCCGTTGCGATTTGTATGCGCATATTTAATTTATTCGTGATAACTTCCAATGACAACCTGCTGGTATTTTAAATGATAATCGTCAGATGTAGTTGTCAACGTTGCACTACTGATATATGTGGGTTCACAAGCCATGAATTCTTAACGGTTATAGCTCGCTAGATATGATGTTAACCTTATATTATTAGTTTACCATTCCAAGAGAGGTTTGCTTTGAAAAACATTTGGAAATCATAATTATTAGAAATGCTTAGGTATATATCACCAAGTTAAACTAATTTTATTTGTTCCAAACAACTTATGCCTAGTAAATGCATTATTTTTTATTAGTATCTAATCTCTTTAACTGTTTGCGTGCGGGTTTGAAATTCTGACAATATTTCTCAAATGTCGCGGGATTTATTTGCAATAAATTCTGTTCAACCATTTTACGAAAATTGCGCAAACTTTGATGTTCCACGCGTAATTTCTCATGTTCGACTTCAACAAAATTTTGCACAATATCATGAGCATTTTGATTGTCGCCAATGTTTGGCTTGTTGTGTAATATCTGTTGACGAATTTTATTATATTCGCTATCCATTAACTTTGTAAGAGACTCTGGTAAGCTGGCATTCACATCCTCCAAAACATCTTTAATTAGATTGCCCTTGCGGTATCTCTCGTTATCCATAGTAAGACCTAGTAGTTGAGATAAATTAGCTTCATTGGAATTAACTTCTGGAGTTCGATCATTGTTGGTAGTTTTTTGAAAATTATTTATTTCGTCTTGCATTCCATATATATCGTAAAATTTATAGCCTAACATTTCCAAGGCGATTTCAGTAAGTAGATAGGACATGTTAGATTTTTTATAATACGTGTAACAAGAATTGACCAATTTTTTTAATAGGCGCACTAAATAAAATGTAAACAATAAGTACGTTTAGTGCAAGAAATTAACGAAAAATCAAAACAATGCTACCAACGTAGGGGAAAAAATGTATACATATAGACGGTTGAAATAGATTATCCTCAAATTAAAACCTCGATACAATTAATAATGAAGCTTCATTAGCTAAAGCGTTAATCAGCTGACTTCAAAAAATTGTGAGAGTATACAGAGAAAAAGGGTGACCAAAACGAGATAGCGATTTGCAGAAAACTGTGATTATCTCGTTTCTAGAAATGCTCTAAAGATTGTAGCAGTCATGTTTTTTGTAAACTTTCTGAAGTTGTACAACAAAAATATGTGCACATCATTTTTTTTAAGTTGCTCTTATTTTACGGAACATTATTATAGCTTTTTGTTTGTTTTGAAATGAAAACTGTCGAAACTTGCATAACATACTATTCTTTACTACGAAAAATACCTAAAAACTGCTACTTATTCATACGTTGTAATAAAAAAAATTTAATTATTATGAAATAAACTATATATTAGAATTATCAAGCTTTAGAGTAGTTATAAGCCCGATAATGTTATAAGTTTCGTTATGCAACTTGTTAAAATTAAAATGTCATGTTACTGCCATTTAATTCACCCTCGTAATGGAATTGAATTGCTATTTTGAAAATAATTGTGCCCACATTAAACATGCTCTCTGACAGCTGATCCAACAACAATTTATACTGAAATTTTTACCTGCCTATTTTGCTAGAAATTCTGTGTAATTTCATGGCATTTTATTGTTGCTAGAAATTTGTTCTTATTTATTGCCTTCATTTGTTGGAACTAACCCTTAAAAATAATGTAACACTCCATTTTTTGGTAATATCGAAGTGCTTGAAAAATCATTGGCTGCAAGGAGATAAAAATAGTTTGACGTTTTGAATTGAAAACCATAATTATGAAAATAAACGAAAAAAATTTGTGTGTTTTTGCTACAAGTCCTCCATATGACAAAGAGGGATTCCTTTTAAAGAAGGGCGAGGTTAACAAAGCCTTCCAGAGGAGATATTTTGTGCTTAAGGGCAATCTACTCTTCTACTTTGAGAAGAGAGGGGATAAAGAACCACTTGGCTTGATTATAGTTGAAGGGTGCACAATTGGTAAGTGATTCATTAATATGCAATATTAAAATAAATTCATATCTACATACGCCAATAATAATATTAATAATACTCATTTCATTTGATAGAACTTTCTGAAGAAAGTGATCAATACTGCTTCGAAATAGCTTTTAATGGCAATCGTACATACATTTTATCAGCTGAATCACAAGAAAGTATGGAGAGTTGGATGAAGGCATTAACGTGTGCGGGATACGAGTACAAGAAACTTATGGTGGCTGAATTGCAAAGACAACTTGAAGAAATAGAAGGCTCCCGTAATAGTAAGTTTATTAAATGTACATTAGATGAATTTTCTATTAATATTTTTTCAATATTTTAGAAATACCTACGGATTTTATGCCTGCATTGAGCAACGCCCTAACACCTAAACCGCCACCACGTCGAACAAATCCTTTCAATCGTCCCGCACCACCTCTACCTGGCTATAATAATGGCAATAACATAAATGCAGCAAATCAAGCTATGCCGTTTATAAACGGACATTTTGGTTCTTCCTCGCAGCGCAACACTACGACGGCAGCTGCCGCTGCTGCTGTCAATATTCATGTAGGTAGGTAATTACAATTTGTCAATTTTAGAAAATGGAGAATTTTTTAATTCATCCCTTCACTTACGTAGAAATCACTAAAGATTATAAATAAAATATTGCGATCTTGTTTTTAAATTAGTGTAGTGTAGGCAATAATTTGAGTAAATTTTCGAAAGAAAACAAATCGAAAATTATTCAAATACATACACAATTTTCGAATATTTTTTTTTCGATTAAATTTTTCATCTGGATAATATCGAACAATTTTCTGTAGAAAATAATTTAATTGAATTTTCAATAAAATCACGAAACTTTTCGATAGCATTTTCTATAAAATAACACCCATATTCATAAAAACTAGTGAAGGTTTATTACACGTTTATTTGACAAATATTCCGTAGAAATACGAGCTTAATATCACTCAAATGTGAGCTCAAATAAGAGCTTAATAAACTTACAATAATTATTATGAATATGGCCTTAAGTTTTTTACAGAATTTTTGATTTTTTTAACGAAATTGCTTAAGGGCCAGTATAATTCTTTGATTAAATTGTTAAATTAATTATTAAAGCTTTTGATCTTTGGTTTTTTATAAAAAATAATTTTAAACAATTATTTATTTTCAATATTTCGCCAACAATTTGTTGGCATCGTCAGGAAAATAATTGAATTTCATATACAGAAATGTATTTGCGGTAGAGAATTATTACAATAATTATTCCATAGAGTTTTTACTGTAAAATATTTTTCGAATAATTTTTCGATGGAATTATCTGGGGAAAACGTTAAACTAGCTTTTTTCTATATAAATTTATTCGATTGAATTTTTTGTTAAATATTATTCGGATAATTAATCGATTGCATTTTTCATAAAAAAATATGTACATAATTATTTGATTGAAACTTCAGTAAAAAAATTATCGGACAAGTTAATCGTTGTAGAAAATTATTCAGATTCCGTTATATTTTTCCTGGAAAATTATTCGAATAAAATTTCAGCATTTTCGAAACAGTTCATTTTCATATAATGAAATTATTTGCATGGCTCCAAATTTTTATATTTTATTATTAAAAGTTACTTCTGAATTCTGCCACGTGTATGTGCGATAAGTAATCTTGCATTGCATTTTTTGTTTTGCTTATTTTTTTTATTTCGACTACTCAAATTACCCACAAAAAGTGCACAAGGTAAAACAAAAATATAAACATGAAGCAGTTTAACAAAAGATCTTCACAAACAAACACATTGTTTGTTATATTTTTAATAAATAATATCGCTGTAAAGCGCCAACATACATTTGTGTGCATTTCTGCGGCAGTGAAGATTTTTCGTTTAATCTCTAGACAAGTCGCCTTTAAGCTTTTTAATAGATATTGTATTAATAATAAATTGATAATAATATTTTTTGTTCGAATAATGGGCAAAAACTTGTATTTTTGTTTGGAACATATATTTTGTATATATCCAAAAAATGGTTATGCTTTAATAACGTCTCTTCCAGGACGTGATACGAGTCCCATAGCACCACCTAGAGGCATTAATTCAGCACATGGTTCAACATCTTCACTGGCTTCAAATTCAAACGCCACTTCCACAACAACAGCAAGAAGTGAATTTTTTATTTCCACACAAGAATTGACGCAACAACTGCAACTTGAACAACAGCAAACTCAACGTCATGATCAAAAGCCACATTTTCATCACAACAATCTCCAAAGTGCCAACAAACTACTTACTAATACAGTATTCAACAACACACTCAACGACTTTCAGAACCACAACAGTTCTATTAATTTCAACGAACTCCATGAACAATTTCGCCAACTTGTCATGAAAGATATTCTAGACTATCAGGCTCAACGTGAACTGAAATCACAGCCTCTTATTCAATTGTGATTTTGAACTAAATAAAATTTGAAAACGAAAAAATTAAGAAATACATATTAACAAACAAACTTGCGTACATGAAATGTGTACAAATTTTAGAAGTCACCACTAATTTTGTTTGCTTTTCTTTTTCTTTTTTTAAAGCAGTTTAAACGTTTTCATCATTTTATTTTCTCATATTGTATTTTATAATTTAATGTTTAATTAACTTAATTTTATTTTATTTAATTTTAGTCATTAAAAAATAACACTACACATGCTACAAGGAAAGTCACACGTCTGAAACAATCAGTTTAATCTTTCTCAATAAAAATTCAACAATTTATTTTTTTTTTTAATTTCCTTTCTACCCACAACAATATTAATTTTTTAAACGTTCCAACCCTATTGTAAGGTTGAGGGTCTGGTTGAAAGGTAAATATATAGTGTGCAACAGCATGAATTCCTTCAAAGAAACTATTTTCTAATCAATGGTGCATTTCAATTTGAGGTGGCATAACAGTATGGCAAAATATTAATGTTAGCTTTTCATTAAAGTGAAGGAGCAAGGAAAACGCGGAATAATTTTTATTTTCTGACTGCTGAATAAAAAACTCTCCTTTCAAGAGTTTGAGCAGAACTTTTACTTTTATGTTGAAAAGTAACTGTTTAATATAGTTTTTAATAGTATTTTAGGTCTAAAAGTAGACCTTGTTAATGTTTTTTGTCTTTATCAGTCGTCTAGTTAATGCTAAATAGACTAATTTTTTTTATAAAAAAATAATATTTATCACAGCAATAGGCAGTCCCAGAACAATTCTTAGCAGTGTTTGAATATATAAGAAATTAGTCGGGCTTTCTATTTCAATTTTTACTTGCTCAAAATTGAGAAAGATTTTTTTGTGATAAAACAGGAGTGATCAACATTTTTTAAAGACGACAAGAAAAGTAAAGTTGAAGACTCACCGGCTGGGGGGCATACCATGGCTGTTTCATGTCCACCACATCACTCATCAGCACCCATTCTGCAAAAAATGTTGATCACTCCAATTTTCTTACAAAAAAATCTTTCTCAGTTTTGAGGAAGTAAAAATCGAACTAAAAAGCCGGATAAACTAATAACAATTCTAAATCATAAAGCTCGACTGTCAAATTAATGTATAAGAAATTAGTTTAACAGTTTAATTTAAAATTTTGAATTTCACTAACGATATTGAGGTAAAACGCACACACAAATTATAGCAAATTATTTCTCCAAATATTTATAACGTGCTCTGGTAGTACCGTCTCCAATTCGAAATTAATTTTAAAATTTATGTATTGCCATCACAGACGAATACATTTGTATGCGTCGAAAATATTTGCAACCTTGTGTCGTCATACTACTTAATGCAACTCTGCCGTAAAAACAAGTTTTCAGCTTTTAAACGCACCACAGCAACTCTATTCAGTTGCCGCGATTCAAGGAAAAAGAGTGGTGCGTTTGTTTGCGTCTTTTTCAGTTCTTTGAATTTTTGCAATTATTATTTTTGTAAACTAAAACGAAAAACGTTTTCTTGAAGAAGCGAAAGTAAGTGGAAATCGTATTGTTTACAACAAACTTCATAATATATCCAAACTTAGTGTTTTAAAATGACTAAAAAAGTGTGAGAAAAAAAGAATTCAGTAGCATCAGTAAAAACGACGCCGATGCTTGTACATTTTTTTTGCGAAGCGCAGTTGGCTGGCAGAGGCTTCTATCGTGATTTTTGTTGCAATTGTTTTTTTTTTTTTTTTTGTTAAATTTGTATTTAATTTAAAATGCATAATTAATAGTTATATTTGGAGCGTAAGTACCGAAGTTTGTGAAATACAATATTTGTTCTTCCATTAAAATCAGAAGGAAGTGTTTAATTTCGAAAATGTTGCTGTAGTGTCCTTCATTTTGTTTCTCTTGTAAAACCACTAGCACCGTTTGCCCCCCCGAATGCCCGGCATTGTAATCCAACAACATTTGGCCAAACGATTAATGAGAAAATCAGATATGTATGTGTGTATATGTAAACATTCTTTATACACATTAATTGTGTACATACATGCTTATATAGTGTATTTTTATGGTTTTATGTACATGAAGTGTTTTTTCAAACTGAACTGAAAGCAAGCAAGAAAGAGTGAATGCGCTGATACAAACAAACATCGCACATCCATTGTTTTATTATTGTCGCTTCTTTTGACCCCAGTTAATGCTGTAGATATTTTTTCGGTTTACTTCATTTAGGTATGTATGTACCATACATACATACATACATATGTATGTAAATATGTTGCTGAACACTAAAAACTCAGTTAAGCATAATAGAATATGTATACGCATAAACGTGCTTTTATTAAGGGGAAAAGGAAGTGGCTTTAACCAACCAGCCGTTACTAGAGTGACAGCTGCTTGGCCGGCTTGTTTTTTTAAGGAGCCACGCAGTCGCCAGAATGACCGGTTTATCGGCGGATATAGGTTTATGCAATGAGTTCTCATACTCAATTTTACTATGTATTTTATTTATAAGCTAGCTTAACGCTATGCTTAGATCTAAGCTAATAAGATAAGCTATGGCTACTAGGCCTTAAGTTGATTGTTTACATAGTAACTTATGCAAGGACATACATATGTATATTATTATTATTATTATTACAAGTGACCTATATTCTCTTTATATACATACATATATCATGCATTTATAAAATCAGCTTATTTATAAATAAAATTATGAACTGGAAAAGATTCGAATGACCGATTTTTTCTGAAAAAACCCGGTTATTCGACATTGTTGAAAACAACATTTACAAAAGCGGAAAATATTTACTTTGCTCACAAAAGTTCTCGTTCCAAAAAATTGCAATTGCAGAATCCGATTTTGATGAGGCGTTTAATATGTTGTTATAATTATTTATTTTTGACGTAGAGTTGTCGCTTTTGTTTAGGTATGGCATTTTAGCGTAAAATCTAAGTGGAAGTAAACGTTCCGCTTTTCCTTCCTGTTTAGCTGTGACTGTTAGAGAAAACCGGCCAGAGCTGGTAAAACCGGCGTCGAAAAGATTTGTTCGACTAATGCATCTTGTGCAAATGCAACACTTTTTACTTGAAAAAAAAAAATGTTTGTATGATAAATAAATTTTTCTTTCTAGCTTAATTTGTGAAACACTAAAATGTCAGCTAAACGCAAATCAGGTGGAAATGGTAATGGTCCAAATAAGAGGCGTCCCAAAAAGAAGGAGTCTGACTATGAGGATGAAGTGAGTGAAGAGAGCGAGGATGAGGGTGGAGCTCAATCATCATCGAATCAAGTGGAAGTTTTAATACCAAACGATGATCTCGATCCACCCTCAAAATTGCCTGATGATTTACTGGCCACTATGGAAAAGACACCGGGAAAACTGTTGATAGCCGGAATGGTAACTTGGGATTTGACCGGCAAACGTGATCGCAAGAACACCGTTAAAGTTCGGCCAAATTTATATAATTTCCATCGGTTCTCAGATGAAAAGGTGAGCAGAATATGGCTCAAATAACTGGAAATATTAGTTTTAAAAAGAAACTCTCTAGTTTTATTACCTATAAAATATTGAATTTTCAATATCACTTGCTGCTTGAATTTGTTCATAAAAATGACTCGTTTTATAATAATTTGTCATTTTATTTAAATTAATTTCAGTATCGATTTGTGGCTAGTGGATGCGCCTCAGCACACACCATACTTGTAAACATGGATCGTAAAGCGCTTGCTTTCGGTCGAAATCCATCCGGGCAATTGGGCTTGGGTGACACTAAATTGTGTGAAATCCCCACTGCCATACCAGCTTTGGATAAATTGAATATTGTGCAGGCAGCAGTGGGACGCCATCATTCGCTTTTCCTCACAGATACCGGAACAGTGTACGCATGTGGTGACAACAAATCGGGCCAGTGTGGTATTGGTAGTTCTATAGTAACAGTGACAACACCAACACTTATAAATTATCGTGGTCCACCCATTGTACGAGTTGGATGTGGTGCTGAATTTTCCGTCATATTAGACATAAAAGGCAATTTACATACTTTTGGTTTGCCTGAATATGGCCAGTTGGGCCATAACACGGATGCTAAATATTTTGTAAACGCAAATAAACTATCATTCCATTTTGAGACATCACCTAAAAAAATTGTTCTCTACATTGAGAAAAATAAAGATGGTCATGTAACGCCAGTAGACAATGTACAAATTGTGGATTTTGCCTGCGGCAATAATCATACCGTAAGCAATTCTATAAAAAATCTAATAGTGCAAAGAAAATATTTCCTTGTTGTATCTTTAACAGGTTGCTATAGATTCAAAGAAACGTGTCTATAGTTGGGGCTTTGGCGGCTTCGGTCGTTTAGGTCATGCTGAGCAGAAAGACGAAATGGTGCCACGTCTCATGAAGTTCTTTGATATTGGTGGTCGTGGCGGACGCAGTGTTTATTGTGGCGCTACTTACAGCTTGGTGGTCAATGAGTTGGGCGTACTCTTCCTTATCGGACAAAATAAAAAGACTGGTGAAGCCAATATGTATCCAAAGCCAGTACAAGATTTAGCAGGCTGGAATATAACCGACATTGGCTGTGGTAACACCTCTATTATTATATCGGCGGACGATACTCTAATTGCCTGGGGAGCTTCACCCACTTTCGGCGAACTTGGCTTAGGTGAATTCCAAAAGTCTTCCACAGTTCCTAAGGAAGTTCCAAAAATGGATAACATGAAAATACCTCAAGTTACCATGGGTTACTCTCATGCCGCCATCCTGGTCGACACCGATAATGAAGGAACAAAGAGCAAATATGATAACTTACCCGAATACACCATTGATGATTAAGGGACGTAAAACTATATATTGCGTAAAAAATGTTCGTTATATAAAAGTAGCTGTAGAAAAGATATTGCGAAAAGTAAGGCAAACAAGTTTTTTTTTATTACTCAATTGCAAGCTAAAGCAATCATTGAAAGTAAACAATATTTATAACAGGAAACCTCCTTTTGTATTGCATTTAAATCATAATGATAGAATATAAATTCATTTCAAATACTTGGTTCATGTTTGAAAAATCATTTTTAAATAGTACTCATGTTTAGCGTTTTTGCATATGTCTACTTAATGTCAGTCCTTTTTTTTATTTTTGTTAAGTGAATCTTCAGCATAACATAAGTATATTGGAATCACTACCAAACTTTTTGTAAGCAAACTGTCCTATTTATATAATTTTTCTTAATCTCAGTATTTGTGTTGCTTAGAACAACAAATCTAACAGTTTTAAACATTGTCATATATTTCCAAAATCCTTAATTTAAAATCCCATTTCACTCAGATTATAAAGAGCAAAAAATACATACATATAATAAACTGTTAGTAATTAACTACAATCTAAAACCAAAAAAAAAAAACATGATGTAACAAGTTTTATTTAATTTTATATCGAATGTTCATCTTTATTGTGTCTGTCGCCGCTTAAAAACGACAGCTGTCAAATTTAAAATTGCGTCAAGTGCGTGATAAAATACGAATAATTGCGTTTTTACTGTTTTACGATCGGTAAAGGCTCCTCGCCAAATATGATGGAGCTACGCTTTTTTACCCAAAATTGTCGAAATAACGTTATATCGCCGATCGCCTTGTCGCCAATTCTGACAGCTGGGCTACCTTCCAGGGGCAAGACCAAGGCGAATCCATTACAGGTTCCCGCATCCCACCTATACTTGATTCGCCTTGCCTTGGACGAACCCATTACTCGCGGGAAAATGTTGAAGCGAATTGAATTGCTATAACCTGTATGTGCTCTTTTACACTTTGGCAATTTAAAGACATTTTTTTAGATTATCTTTTGATCTGCCCAAGATGAATTCATACAAGGTGAACTTGGTAGCACAGGTGATTATTTTTTGCTTCTTGCATCAAATTGCTTGTAGATGTAATTTTTTTGTCTTATTTTATAAAAAAAGTTGACGCTATTTTATTGTAAAGAATTTGGGTGGTAGAAACAAAATTTTTTGTTTGTTTTCATAGTGTTTTAAAAACAAATATAAGTTAAAATGTTTAACAAATATTCAGCCTTTGGCAACTGAAATTACTTTATACTATCAAGATGTATGCTTTAGTTTGTGTGTGCTTTTCGCGAATTCTAGTGCATCCACCTGGTATTATATTCGCCGTAGTCTGTTCCACCAAGTTCACCTTGTAATGAATTCGCCTTGTTTGCGGTAAGTTGTTAAAGAAAATGCTGGTGTTTTAAAATCAAATTTTCTGAGTAAGTTAGTTTTTCAGCCAAAAAAAATTGCATGAAAATGCAGCTTAGAATTTCTGCTACAAGTGTATATAAAAAGATAATTACAAAATAGTTTATATATGCATAAATATTTTGTGAAAAGTTTTCAGTATGAAGTGCTACACAAAAAAAAAAGCCGTTAAACCGCGTTGAGAAAAAAGGCCGATAAAAGTGGGCAGCTGTGTTTTCATTAGAGTGAGTGTGTGTGCATAGCTGCCGTTCTCACGTTCAATTGACCGTTTATTCTGATGAATTTTTGTAATTTAGTAATAAGAAATGTACACCTGAAATTTCATGTTGTGTTCAAGAAAAAATATCTTGCTTTGAAAAAAGTGTGATTACTATACGGGTCTTGATGATTTGGACGATTTTAACCGAGTTTATCTGGCAGCTATGTGTGCGTGTGTGTCATGTTTATCAGTATTCAAAGAGAAGTGGCCATTATATAGCAAAACAGAGAGAACAAGGTAAGTTTTGTTACGTAAAAACGAATGCTTTTCTACAGAAAAACAATAGTCTTAAGACTGAAACACACGATATTAAGCATAAGCAAGTATTGCATATACATAAAAAGCGGTCTGAATCATGATGGCCTAAGTTTACTTTCTGGATTTAAAATTTACTGCCCTTATTCATAATAAATATTTTGGGATTCTTAAAGTCTAATTTAACAAATTTTTCATAAATGTTTTTGAAATAAGAGCTTAATAAATTCTTGATTGCTCTCATTTAACCGAACATTGCCCAAAACGTACCGGATCAAATTATAATGTGCTTAAAAGGTAGCATTCCTGTTTAGAAAAGAACACACCATACCATAAAACGGCAACTCTCACGACTGGTGAAATATAACATACTATATAGTGGATATTAAGAGTGTACCACCTTATAAGGGTATTGGTAGTCATTAAAATATATTATATAGCCAAAGGTCGAAAGGCTCATACTTTTGAACATTTTTGTCTATTACTGAGAGAAATTCCGGGTTTCTCCCTTTTGACCGAACTATACCCAAAAACTACGGGATCACATTCCAATAGAAGTTTAAATTTCGGCTGTTTGAACAACAAAACTCGAATGATCAGCAACACTAATGACAAACGCACTGCACTTGAGTTTTTAATTGTTGTAAATGATAAGGCAGCCAGCTAAACTGATAATACAGCTTCGAGAATATTTTCGCATATATTACTACGCTGCCTTTACGAGCTGACATTCAATTGCTTACCATAATAGAACTTTAAAAAACGTCAACTGTAGAAATTTAGTTTTCTATAAGAAGAAACATTTTTATTTTCTTTTTTAAATTTTTTGATTTCCTTTTGTTTTTTTTTTTTAATTTGATACAACAAAAATAACTTATTTATAAATAACGCTACACAACAAAATTAATTTTGGCAAATACTTTTCACAATTTTTGTTTTAATTATATCTTTCACGAATAGAACTTATACCTTAAAATCAAATAGATAACACATTCAATATAATTATTTAATATGATCAGGAGATTAATCATATTATGTTTGATTGGAATGAAAATTTCTTAGAAAATATGATTGTAAAGGAAATATGTATGTATAATTTTAGTGAAACGCTGCGGCTCAGTAAGTGGGGTTTTACACTTGGGCAATTGAAGGGCTGAAAGAGGAAGTTTGTCGATGGCGAAGCGGTGCGTTAGAGTAAACGAATATTTGTACGAGACCAAGGAGCCTTGCAAGAGCAACTGACTACTGCTTCTAACCGTTGAACTGCCAAAGGTTTGTTTACAGACTGCATAAATACAAAACACAAACAGACAAACGCGCACAAAAGAGAGACAGAATATAGCGTAATTCTGCCTGGTATTAGTGCAAGATGACACAAGACACGAAAGCAAGTTCAAAAGAGAATTGCCCGAGAATTGCCCAACTAAAATTGCCTTTTGTGATCTAGGTACCTTGTACGAGATATTTGTGGACATTTTTTGTTTGTTATTGTAATTTTCTGGTTGTTGCTTCACTTCACTTTTCTCATGTCAACGTCATTTAAATGCTGTATGTCTTTTAATTTCCCAAGTGTGTAAAATTTGCACAGACCGAAAAAAGGGAATTCAAAATAATCTCTGCCTTTCAATTGCCACAGTGTAAAAGAACACTAAGCTGTAATAAAAATACATGTGTATGAGTTTATGTACTTTGAAAATAACGTGCATGGACTAGTTTTTATACATACATAGATATTCACCCATGTATGTATGTGTGTATATGTATATGTTTTAGAAACCTTATACGAATATTAAGCTTAATTATTGCTTTTTATTTATTTAATGGACAAACTAAAAATTAACACTTACTTATTTTATATGCAGTTCTGACAAAAGCATTTCTATTTTAAAGCTTCGTTTAATTGGTGAAAAGAAAGCTGGTATTAAAGATCAATAATCAAAAAGGTGGGAAAGAGTGGTAGTATAGAATAACGGAAATGTAAATTAATAAGTCGCGTAATAGATGCCATATCGCAAGCAAGATTTTGTAGTTGCCAGACAAATAGGTTTCAGCAAAAACAGTTATGGTGTGTTTAGACGATAATACTTTTAGATGCGTAAAATCAAAGAGAAAACTGAAAATAAATAAAGTGAAAACTTAGTGCCAGTCCCATGATGCTCGCTCGCATAAAAAACACAGAAAAATTATTATTGTTTTGAATGTAACTAAGCAAGCGAGCGCTATCGGGTGACAGCTTGGGTCTGGCAGATAGTGAATTGCTTTTGACATCCATAAACGACTCATTTACAAGTTTTTGTTTGTTTTGTAGTAGGTATATCTATAGATTATTAGAGACTTATAACTATAAATTTTGTTATAAAGTTCAGCAATTATTGGTATATGTTTAATTTGTAATATTGATTAGTACACTTAAAGAAAACCAGCTGTTTATGTGTTACATTTGCTAAAGAAGCAGTAATTAAAATTCGAAACGATTATTTCTTGCAGTGATTGTACATCTTACGTACATACATACATACATATGTATGTGTTAAATAGTTTAGTTGTAAAATTGTATACTTTAGAGTGCTTAGATGGTATGTAAAATCATTCAATTTTTGTTTGTTCTGAATCAGTCGATTAAACCTCATTTTATACTTCATGTATTTTACAGTGGCCCTCTCCCTCTCGTAAGCTCACAAGAAAGTTGTTAAAGTAGAAATGAAGATTTATTATCGAATGTGTGTGATGATAAATATGCCGAGCTAAATATGTGTGACGTAATGAAATAACGTAACGACATATTTAAATGTGCAGATATATAAGTTTTTCGTAATGCTCGTATCACATTTATCTGCAAAGGTAAATATATACATATTTATCTTTACACTCAAATACGCCGTTACGTTATTTCATTACGTCAAACCTACATACATATTTAACACGACTCATTTAGCTGCACGCACATTATTATCGCTGATAATTATATACATATTTACTAAATTTTTTAAAAGTGTACATCAATATAATTTTACGATTATTCATACATATAAGATGATTAAATTAACAAATATTTTCTATGTAATTGGAATACATTATTTAACATTACTTTTTACATAAACATACTAAATTTATTTTAATAAAAATGCGTTCAATAAAACAGCATCTTTTATATAAGTACATATGTATATAAAATGAGAAATTTTTGATTTTGATTTACATATGTATGTATATGAATTTTTTTTAAATATTTTCAAGTCAAAGAACTTTTTTAGCTTTTATTATTTTTAAAGCGTAATTATTGCTTGTTTTACATTTGAAATTAAGGAACCTGATTATACAATTTGACACCATCGGTTTTCCTAGAACGCACATAAATTTTGTTCTGTGTATTTGTGTTTTGAAAACAAAAACAGATTTTCATATTTTGTTATTGTTTTGAATATTAATTCAAGAATCAAAATTTGTGTGTTTCAGAAAAATCGACAGTTAGCTTAAATACATACATGTATATAAATATATATTTTTTTAATATTTTCAGCGGTTTGAGTTGTGAAATATGTGAGATTTTTCTTTTTTTTTAGCAAATTTATTTATTTAGTTAAAGTGTTTAAAAATATTCATTTATTTAGTTGTATTTTATGTAAATTTTGTAACTTTTGAGTTAAATTGTATTTTGATTTTGTTTATTTTTGATTCATACATTTATTCTGAGTATTAGTATAAGGCTTTAATTGATTTATATCTTTTTAGCTTTTCAACATATCGCATGAATTTCAAGAAATTCATTTGTTACGAATGAACTGGAATGAAATTCATCATGATAACAAGTATAGTACAGTTTATGTAAACATATTTTTAATGAATAAGGCTAGTTGGAAATTAAATAGTAAAATGTTTGATTTAGTTATCTGGAGAATAGTGTATTGGTATCAGAGAACTGCACGGGTACAACGCCACTATGAGTATACAAACCTCACATTTGATCTTATGAAAGCCTGGTAGGAGTAAATCCAAATTTGTCTCTAAATTTCGTGCCAATTTTTGCGATGTCAATGTCCTTCTTGTAGTTTCGGTACAACTCACTGCATATATAGGTGGTGTTCCCTGAGTAGCGGTCCAAATTAAAAAAGAAACCGTCAGAGATACAGACTTGAAATTTGCACAGTGTATGCAGTTGACAGGTCTACACAATAACAAATACCATTGGGCGCTCCTCTAGGCTAAGAAAAAGTACTTGAAAAACCTTGTAATCTGGGTGAGACCATGACAATAGGCACTCGTTGCAGTTGTCTGATTATTATGTGTTTCATTTAAAGCTCGCTTTTCTAGAAAGTCTTTTGTAATAATCTTTAATTAGATAGAGTTGTGGCATGCTTATTTTTTAAAATTACATATACGAAAGTTATACAAAGTAAATACGCTTTTTTGTTTTGCTACTGTGACTACTGGGACACTTGATTATAGAGCGCTTTAAATTTAACTACATAAATATATCTAATATAAATAAACTTCTAAATTATTTAATTACCGAAATCAATCAATCAATTTATCAGTTCTGTTTACTTCTTACGCTTGAACGAGAGCTACTTACGGGACATTGAAAGATCCCTCAATTCCATTTTTTTTTTTCACCATAATGGTAAAAGAAATGTTTTAGTTTTGCACTTACATACATACAGCTATTTTAAACTTAAACTTAAACTAATGATCTTCGTAGAAGGAATCAAAACTAGCAGATAAATAGTAAAAATAGTGTTTTCGAAATATGTACTTAGATTTAGGACTCGATTATGGAAGGCAACTAAATTTTAGTCCAATTGCTAAAAATTAGGTCCAAAACCTGTGTAGCTTTCGCCATTATCATGTGACTTTTATCGCTGTTATCACATTATTTGACGGCGCTGTCATTTTCAGCACATTTTTTCCCTGGCAATTCAACTGAAGTTCCTTTGCCATCCATAATAGAGCCGTTAATACATATTAAACAGTGCATTAGTTATGCGATACTCTGCTGGGAAAAGAAGAATAATACCATGATAGAACTAATAAGGCAACCTCTTCCCTGCAGTGAGAACAAGTTCAAGAAAAACAACATTCATTTTGTTTTTCTGCAACTTCAGAAAATTGTCAAAAATTCCATGATACAACCAGGGCTGGGCAGTATTTGAAATATGTACATGTATTTGAAATACGTATTTAAAATGCAAATACGTATTTTGTATTTGTATTTTAAATACGTCTCATGAATGTATTTAGTATTTTGTTGCTCTGCCGGAGTCATGTTCATGTCATGCTCAGGTTGAAAGCTGGAGAAGACGCCGAGTTACACAAGAGAGATGAGCAGAGGTTGCGCTGAATTGCTATCTCGTTTTGGCTATCTTTTATCTCTGTATTCTCATGACAATTTTACACAGTCAGATGATTAACGAACGGTTCAGCTAATGAGGCCACCTTTTTAATTGTATCATGAATAATACCAAAGAATGTACTCCTTGCACTTTCACGTTTAAGTGCCTGTTACACGCTTTCTAACTTATATATTCATAGATAAGTATTAACACTCTATGAAGTGTGATTGTTGCCGCTTTAAAACATGTGTGTATATTTTTTTTAAATTCTATATTTTATGGTTTTCTTTGCTGTTAGTGTTCGAAAATTCTGTAGTTTTTCTTTGTTTGAAATTAAGAGAAAAATTCCCATGCATGTATAGAAAAGGCGATAGATGTATGTATATCATAGATGCCCAGTAGTGGCTGATATCAGCAAATTAAACTCACACGTATTATTACGCTCTTTTGTTTGATCGTCAATTAACCAATAGGAAATCACCATGCTGAGTGGGAGAGACAAACTACACTTGCAGAAATTCTGTGTCTTATTATTGCGATATATTAATGATGTCAGCCGAAAAGTATTTTATGTTACAAAATGCTTTTGATGACATGCAATGTCTTATTTGTCATAAGACATTTAAAAAAACTAAGAAATATAGTTTAAAAAAACATTTTGAAGATGTTCACAAAGATATGAATAAAATGAATAGCAAATTGTTTTCTTCCAGTGTTATTTCGTCACTCTCACCAATACTACTACGATGGGCATCTATGATGTATATACATATACATACATAGATTTCTTATGGAAGGTGTAGTAAGAAAATATATTTTATTTTTTAAAAGTATACACAGCTAACATATTGGTTACTCAACGTCTATACCTGACAAAATTTTGTTGCGACAACTGTTAGACTCTGTATGAAAATAAAAAAAAAATCAAAGACTATTATGTGTGTGAAGATAAATTTTAAAATTTTCAACCACGGACACAAACCTTCCAAGTTAACAGACCTCTGTTAATGTGTTAACATGGCTCTGTTAAGCCCAAAAATTCAAATTAAAAAAAAAATACATTTTGAAGCAAAAAATTAGACAAATTTATTATTCGCGAACACTAACTAATATTTTCAAATTAAATTTTAATGAAATGGAGTCACAAAAGTGTCAAACGAAGTCGTAAATAAGGAAATTAAAAAAAAGGACTTTGATCGTTTTCTCGAAAACGGTAGGAGATGGGCGAACAAAAATTATTTGATTTATCCAATAGTCAAAATGTTTAACAGTATTATATTTTCCACAAAAACGCACTGCTAAACATTTTGAGATGGGCTCTAAAATGATGTCCAATAATTTTTTTTTCGCCCATCTCCTACCGTTTTCGAGAAAAGGATAAAGTCCTTTTTTTTAAACTTTAAAAATTAATTGGGAAATATTAGTTAGTGTTTGTGAACAATAAATTTTTTTAATTTTTTGTTTTTAAATGTATTTTTTTTTTAACTTAAATTTTTGGGCTTAACAGAGCCATGTTATTACATTAACAGAGGTATGTTAACTTTAAAGGTTTGTGTCCCTGGTTAAAATATTTTTAAATTTATTTTCAAGCACATAAATCTATTTCATATGGAGCCTGACGTTTGTCTAAACACAATTTTGCCACAACTAGACGTTGAGTTATAATTTTGCACTATTAAGTATTATAGTATTTACAAAATTTTGAAGACACTTTTTGTTGAATCAATTGGAAAACATTTTCTTTGCAAAAAAATAAAAATCATTTTCTGCGTTCAAAAGGTTATGATTGCTAAACAATCAAATACAGAATATATATGTAGCAAAAAACTATTTGATCTAAGGAAATCTGTGCAAGAGCAAATTTAAATGCTCTAAATTTTTTTTCATTTGAAAATTGAGCAAATATAACCTGAAAATATGCCCTTGTAAAATTTAATTTTTTCACGTTTTTTCCTATTTTTTTGGGGGGGTTTTTTGTATCCATATCAATGCTTACATTACAGTATGTAAAGTTGCCAATATGCAGATATTTGCCCCAAAATAGAAGACAACAGAAGATAGTGGTTACGTTTTTTGTGGAAATATTTTTCATATGTGTCGGTACCTTCAGTTTTTTATCATTCTTCGCAACAACCATGTTACAAACAATTCAAAAATGTGAAAAGAAAACTTTTTCGCTCAAAATACGGAGAGGAAAATAAAAATTGTTTTAGCTACAGGAAAATGAATAGTTTAAAGACATTTAAGAAAGTCTATTATACTTAAGCTTAATATATAATAATTAGAATTCGAGTTTACATACATAAATAATATTAGCAATAAATAGTTGATCGAACCGTTTGTTCAATACAAATAATGCGACGATGCCTGAGCTCTGTATTGTTTTGGTGTCAGTTTGATTAGTTTAGGATTGAAAGCGCCCAGCTGGGCTTCGTTTGTGGACGAGGGTGCTGGCGGCACCGGATTCGAACGAAAGCGGGTGCGCAGAAATTTTTGTATTGAACGTAAACGTATGATGGGAGCGCAGGGAGATTGTCGTAGACTGTTGTGATTAAGAATCCAATAAATGATGGGACTTAAAGCTGAGTACAGGTACCCTAGGGGAAAATACAAACAAGTTGTCAGCACAAGAAAAACTTTAGAGATATTACCAAGACAATTTACCCAACAATAAACTAAAGTATCTGGCAGATTTGTGGCAATACTCTGTGTAACCCATTATTTTATAGATGACACAGAAGACATGCGGCGCCCAACAGATTATAAATAAAAATGCGGAGCCCACCAGCATGTTTGCCAGATGTCGACGTGAACGCAGGGTGGAGGTTTGCGGCAGCGGTATGCCGGGTGTAGCCACTCTTCTGCCACGTTGAGCTGCCCGCTCTATACGCTGCCTTTGCGAATGCTCACGTATCTCGCGCATGGCTCTGGAATTTCATGTAAATTATTACTTACTTTTAAAACCTAGCAAATCAATTTTAAATTTTACCTCGGTGATATGGGATTTTTGGACAAAATTAAATTGCGATTGTTGTGTGTTGAACGATTATTAAGATTTTGCATTTGTATATCGCCACCATTGGATGTGTCATCCGTGGTACCGCCACAGCCAGCTTGATGAGCATTTGCTATGCCTGTAACAATCACCATGTGCGTTTGGCGCCGCAAAATTGGCATCGGAAGTGGCAGTTCGCCATGAGCTGCACGGGCCGTCAGCGAGAGTGCACACAATTTCCGTCGCACGCCATAATGATTGAGTAGAACGCCCAAGCCAGGTAAAATGAAGACAATAAATGTGTGTGCTAAAATGAAAGCAACAAATATGGTATTGACACCCGGTTCCGCATGGCAACTTATGCCAACACTTGGCACATCAGCTGGAAAGGGTGGCAAGGGTGTCGTAAACATTGCTGGTTTTATGCTGGTTTGATTCAAAGCAACTCGTTTTGCTGCCATTTCATAGATAAACAAAAACGGAACACTGACAATGGCCGATGCCAGCCATGAGAATACTGCCAACGAAACGTGTAAATGACGACGTTGACGTAATTGCGCCAAACGCGGATGTTTCACGGTGGCATAACGATCCAGCGACAATAACAAGAATGAAATGGTACTGGCAGCAACTGGCGTAGCCTGAAAAGCAAAGTATAGTAATAAATGTTCAAAAAGCATTGCAAATATATGTATATTTAACTGAACGAAACGGAAGAGAATTAAGTGGAAAAGTTTATATATATATATATGTATATAAATCATTTGCTGGTCATTTGAAAGGTTAATAAATTAAGTTGAATTTTAAATTTATTTCCAACAAATTGTGTTGAAGGCGAATGGGAAACTTTATGTACCAAAAATAATTCTAATATGTTTAAACAAGCAATTCTTTACATATATTTATATATATGTATGTCATAGCGTTCTCGAAAACTTGCAGCATTTGGGGGCTTTCGGATACGAAAAGCTGAGACCCGTGTTTGGGGTTAAAGAGGCAAGTGATAAAAACGGGTAAAATTGGTCACTTAATGTTTCCAGACTTTAGTTAGACTCAAGTTAGCACAAAAATCTAAAAATCACCTAAAAGTCTGATGAAAATAAATGGACCCGTGTCTGGTATTTTTTTTTTTGAAATTTTAAACACTAAAGGGATAAAACTGGTAAAAACTGAATTTTGGTACGTTTTTGAATAGCATTTATCTATAAAATAGATAAGAACAGTTAAAAAGTACAAACTGAATTGAATGTGTGTGAAGGTAAATACGAATTTAAGTCCCCAGACTTAAACCGCAATTTCTAGCAAAGACAAATTTTGAAGTTAACTGAGCACTATTAACAAGTTAACAGCTCAATTTTTTTAACAGATGACATTTGTGGAGAAGATGGATGAGTGGGCTCTCTGAAAAAATACAGACTTCTGCGAAGTAGTGGCCATATAGAAATGGTGGTCTGGACGGTTAGCTATCATTCCTGGTACATATTATATCTGAAATAATCTCTGGTGTCCTATAAAATGACTTTTGAAACACTCTATATAAGAAATTTCTGGAGAACTCACCTTGAAAAAATCTCAAATATGCTTTCTCATTTTTTTTTTAATTTGGATATTTAGTGGGTAAAAAAAGAGATAAACAAGGCGAAATCGATACTTCTGTATCGCCGAGAATAATACAAATACCAAAAAAGGTCTGAAAGTCTACTAAAATTAATGTCGCCCAGATTTCGTTGATGCTGCTCAACTCGTCAGTTGAAACTCTACCATTTGCTCTATTGTTCTCATAAACACAATGAGAATCACAAATGTTCAAACACACAAAAATGTTCTAGTAGCGGACAGTTGCTTGTTGAATGAAGGGCGTGAAGCAAAGTAAAAGTGAATGTTAGCTTGAACGCTCGAGAAAGTAAAATAAAGAACTCAAGCCCGTTGAAATAATAAGCAATTGATTTCTTATAGACTTGTATTGAACTCGTTTTTTTGTTCGTCTTCGCCACCAATCTACGATCGATTCCATAAATAATATGGGTTCGATTGTAACGAACAAACAACATCCACGCAATTGTAATTTCTGACGATTTTTTATATAAAAAATAGCATGAGTTTTTTGATGAACTAAAATATACTAGTTTGGAAATGTTACAAACTTCTTTAGGCCCTGTCTTAGAGGAACAGAGTAGTTCTCATATGGTTAACGAGCCACGAAGGACATGAGGGCATGAAAAGGCGCAGCAAGGTCCTGAACCGTTTTGTGGGACTAACAATAGTTTTAAGGACAGCAATCTACACGTGTGACAATGTGAGGAGGACAGCTTTGCTGACTACTGTGGTGCCCTAAAGGGCATGCGGCAGGCAAAAATGTTAATGGATCCCGGCAGAGTGAAGTCCGACTTTGTTGCAAAGCTGTCTTCTCATTGTGTACCTGGGAGTATTAGAAAATGTAGTAGAGTTTCAAGTTTTTTTTCGAGTCTACTGATGAGTTGCGTAGCATCGACGAAATGCCGGCGGCATATATACAGACGACTGAAAGAGACAGCAAGCCATTAATAAGGTTTAGAACTGAAATAGTAACATCTTTTAAGGTTTATTTATCCAATGATTAATAAATAATGTTTATTTATTCCATCAAAAGAGAAAACTTTCTTAACGAGAAAACGCAAAAAGCATAAAATAATATTTACCTGTATAAAATCTATTACTTTACACACTGCCAGCGATAGTGTTTTCGTTTTTCGATTCATGGCTAAATTTAACAGCGTCACCGGTGCCGAAACGCCCGTCACCAACAAATCTGCAATGCAAACAGCCAAAAGCAACGGATTACGCAGTCTCACCGACGACGCAGAGCAGAGGGTGAACAACAGGGTTGCATTTCCCAGAACACCACCAAATACCACCAGGCCATACAAAATGGCCATAAGGAGCAGCGTAAGTGAGGGTATGCTGTGCTCATCGTAATACCCACTGTACGCGGGGAAGTAACTTAAATTGTTGAAATTCTCGTAATCATAAACTATTTCCGAATTCGAATTTTCACCCAGAGTTTGTTGGGGCGCAGCGCTATAAAGTATTTCGCCAGCATGTGTTGTATCCTGGAACACCAAGGTGGAGGAGTCAATGTTGTGGATCTGTTGTAGCTGTTGCTGTTGATGGATCAGATGGTGACGATGTGTATTCTCCCACCATTGTTGAAAATTATTGCTATTCATGGTATAGCTGCAGATTTAGCGTTTTTGTTTTTGTGTTCTTGCTAATATCAGCCCACGGTGGTGGCTAAAAACGCCAATTGCTTCATTTCATAACAAGCTACAAAGAAATATAACAAGAATGAAATTATTTAAAGCAGAAAGTTTGGGAATGTTACAAACTTCTTTAGGGCCCGTGAAGCTCGGCAGTAAGAATATTAGACTATATACTAATGGGCTAATGACGTGGCACTGTAAGCAAAGTTATCATCTCAAAAAAACTGAAGAAGAGATTTCTTTCAGTCGTCTATATCTGAAGTGGAGGAAACGGCTGAACACATCCTTTGAGAATGTTCCGCTGCGTATAGACGCAGACTCACAAACCTGGGAGCTGGGTTGTTGGATCCCAGCGATCTCGGTAACACCAAACCTGCGGCGGTAACGAGATTCTAGGTCTATACAGGACAATGGCTCCAAATTATAATAACAAGATTTTTCTACATCTTATACATACAATATGAGAAAAACAAAGCATTGAGAGAGAACTTGAAGTTACCGGTGGCGATCTAATTACATATGTGCTTTATAATTTTTGTCTGCGATTGCAGATGCGGCCCTGTGTCACTATTAAATCTATAGAATTTTTGCGATATATTTTTTCCGTTTACATGATTTGTAAAATACCAAAAACAAAATAAAATAAAAACATAAAACTGCATTGCTGATATAATGGTGTGTGATGGGTTTTTAAAAACTTAACGGAAAAATACAAACCGAGTTGCCAAATTTTCATCCCTATTTTCTCGCAACTGCGCTCCATTTCATTAAATATTGAATTTAGCTTATACCATCCATACTCTTCCACAAAAAACTTTGACTTGTCGTACGTAAAATAATATCGTCTAAGCCTCCCTTTAAGGCCGTGTTACACTATCCTACTCAATCGCACGATTCATTCACTGAAAATCGCTTGCTAAAACTGATAGAATTCTGTTCTACTTTAAAAAGTCGCATCAAAACGGCCACACTATTATACTTTTGTAAACAACTTCGAAAAGGCAGCTCTGATCGCATATAAAAAGATAGTTTTTGAAAATTTTCAAAAGATTAACAAATCGGACAGACTTGTCAAAAATATTTTCACACACATACACTTTTAGCCCACACAATCATACTTTTTGGACACACATGTCATTTTTAACAGATCGTACGATTGAGCAGGATAGTGAATCACGGCCTTTAGTGAGCATCTTGCAAGTGAGACCTTGAGGCAATAAAATACTGACCGTCTAATTCATAAAAATTATGACAGATTTATAAAGCTCTTATTTGACAGATTTCCCATACAAATATGTCAAATAACAGTCTTATAAGCCTGTTATAATTTTTATGAATTAGGGGGTGAGATGTTATCCAAAAAATCTGCGATATTTTGCACTCGCACTTTTGCAAGACATTTGCATCAAACATTGAATCACGTTAATAAAATTGTGAAGTGCATTTTGTTAAAAAAAAAAAGCATTTGTACATGAGTGCTTACTTATTTCGCCTTTAATCCTTGCATTTGCTCGAGGAAAGCTTTTAAACAGGACATTAATATTAGCGACAAAGTGAACATGACTGTATAAAGACTTTTATTATTTTCCTAACATGTTGCAATGTACGTATGAAAACTTTATTTGAAAATAAGAAACTAATGCTCTTAACATTTTTATGGACAAAATGCAGCGGATGGAGCAGTAAATGTTATTAATGTACACTGAGGAAAAATAAAAAAAAAATGTTTTCTTAGAAAGAAAGCAATTGAAAAAATTAGACTAGTGCAAAATCAAATAAAAACTGGCGAAAATTTTGTAACTTGAAAACATTGTGGACAGTGATTCGCTTAAAAAACGCTAGGTAGTATTATTATATGGAGTAATATGATTTGAGCCATTTTCAAATATCACTTTTTTCATCTCTGTGTACTCTGTACAGATTTTCTCAATTGTGAGGAAGTAAGAATCGAACTAAAGCCCGTTAAATTATATATGATTAATAATTGTAATTGACAATTGTAAATCATACAGTTTGACTGTAAAGTTAAATTAATGTAAACAATATTGTTATTGTTGTTGCAAACATATTGTAAAATATTTTTTCTTTGCGTGTAGTTACAAAAAAGAAAAGCACAAAATTCTTGCCGACTAAATAAATTTAATGCATGTATTTTATTTCAATAGTATCTTTATATTGTGAAATGTCTTCAAACGCTTTAAAACAAATTTGATAAAACATCTATTGTCTGCCACAACATAAAATTTTAAATTAAATTTTTGCTAAACTTATCAAGTAATTCGTATTTCTATTTGATGCAGCAAATGACATTCAATTTTTTTTGGTTTTTATTGAAAAACTTATCACAGGAAAGATTATTGCATTTCTTTAAGTTTCCTGTTTTATTTTATTTGGCCTTTCGTTTCAGTTTTGTTTTCTACAACAATAGAAGTTTAATTTAAAAGTATTTAAACTTATTTGTGTGTCTGTGTGTGTGGGTGTGTGTGCAGCTGCTTGTGTGCGCCATGGGTCATTTATGAGAACAAAGACTTTTCCTTTTTGCAATCGAGCTGCTGCTGCTATTGTATAAAGTTTTGTTGTTCTTGTAGTAGTTGCTTTTCTGAGTTAACAAATTTCAATTAATTTGCACAACTTTTACCTGACCGAGAAGAAGAAGAAGCAGCAGAAAGGAACATTGAAGAAAATAATATTGTATAAAAAAAAAAAATGAAACGCCAGCAGTCGATAATTGCAATTAAAGCTTTAATTAAAATTTTTTGCATATTGGCAAAAAGCGTAAAAACTCAACTCAAACTGTAGAAAGCGTTTTATTAATCATGAAAACTTCCATAACGAGAATTACGCTCGAAAAAGTGTTAATTGAAATTTAATAAAATGTTCCATTCATCCTTACGTACATTTGATTTTTTTTTCTTAAGACAGTAACGAAAGATATAAATTAATGAAATTTGTTGACGTAAAAAGAAATCAGGACGCCATACGTAGAAAATTCGTTTAAGAAAAACTTTTTATTTAAAATGAAGTAAATATGAAGAAAAAATCGTTATGGCCACAGTTTTCGATCAAGCCTATACTGGCTGGTGTATGTCATCCTAAACCAACCTACTATATTTTTCCTTACTTAAGCTCTATTTTAGGTGGGGGCGCTAATAAAAACTTCCTCTGCAACAATGTTTTTCAATCAGAACAAACTTACACCAGCGCTTTCCCCACTCAATTTATGGAAACGCAAGATCATGTTGCTTTTTAAAATCATCAAGCCAATCGTAATTGGCTTTAAAATCCTTAAGCTTGCTCCTACCGGGGGCACATAATGCATCTTGCTGTTCCTATCCAGTTTGGTGCTGTGCTTACCGGGATAGAAGAGGAGCAAACCCGCGTTTATCTTGGCTTATCGTAACCGCTTGGCGACATAAAATAGCATTTATTTTTTAATTGCTTAACACACACTGTTTAGTCTAATGGCGCAGATTAAAATTGAAGTATTTAATGGTTTGCAATATAATTTTTTGACTTTGCTCAAATCAATGCATTTTTCTTTAATATTTTGATAACACAAGCTAAGAAAATATTGAGTTCGACGATTCGTTTTAAATTTGATACCAGCCATTAACAGTTTTATGCCCAAGAAGGCAGTTTGGTTTGATTAACGTTTAAACTAGTAAATCTTTCAATCAGTGCATACATAAAGTTAGAGTTTAAACTTCTGCCTTCAAATAGTGCAAAACATCACATGTTTGAGATGTTTTGCAACGTTGCTAAGTTTCTATTTCTAAAAACCAGCAATTACAAATGCTTCAACTTGGCGGTAGTAGATCACCGCCAAGTTGAAATTGCAGTTTAAATTACAGAAAGGTTTTGCTAAACTCGAGTTTTAACCCCAGTTTTATGTTCGAAATTGTTGAAACATTAAAGAGTAAAGCACTTAAATTGAGCAGAATTTTGGCACATCAATCAGCCATTAAAGATCCAAATATTAATTTTTTTTTTTCTTGAAAAAATCCATTTTAATCGGCGGTCTAAAGTCGCTTTGAGAAATTAAATAAATCAAAAATAATTTTTTTTTATCAAACCATTACACCCTTGACCAAGCAAATAATATTATATACTTATGTATGTATGTCTACAGTCTGGCTGAATTGTATCCCAAATGAATTTAAATTGACAAATTTTTAAAATTCAATCTTGTTATTTGCTTTCATTGTTAAGTCGTCCATATTCGATGCGATTTACAGTGCAAAGTTGTTAATACCTTTATTTCACTTTCTCAGTTCAGTTCGGTTCAGTTCAATGTGGAAAAGGTCATGACACTTTCAATAAAAGCTTTAAGAAATTAGTTGTTAAGTCTACAATGAACTGCAAAGAGCTTTTGTTCTTGCTTAATGGTGGGGGCTTAAGCAACAATTCTCTAGTTGAAATGGTCCCTTCATGAAGTTACCGGCTTTTAACTTATTCTTGTTGCTCTTTATTTTACCCAGCATAATAACTGTTATTGTTGCTGTTATTGTTGCTGAATTTGTTTTCATTCATTCCTCTTTACTGAGCATGAGGGAAAATGTTTGTGAAGGGTGCTGCCAGATTTTATTGTAACATGGAAGATTTTTTGAACTAAATAAGATTTGAAGATTTAAATTTTTAGCATTTAAACATTAAAATATTTAGCATTTATGCCGTGTTTTTTTTTGTCTACAATAAAGTTGCAGTTATGAACAAACGTTTTGCTTATAGTTGCCCTAAAAACGTGATCGCTACTTTTTGGTCGACTCTTAACTTGTATGCGTGTACATACAAACAACTTAATATACATAAACATTTACATCGATACAGCAATAATTAACGAAAAAATAAAAAAAACAGGAAAATAACACGTAAACAATTGAATTTCACAAGGGTATATTTTGAGGTTCGGCTTGCTCAACGAGCAAATAAGGGGTGAGTGAGTTTTTAAAAGTTTTTGCATTTAACTTAAGAAACACTTGAAATTTAGAAAATCTTATATTATCTTTGAGTCGCTAGAATTATTGTCGCGCACAGAACGAACTTGTATTTGCTTAAACGTTGCATTCTTAGTTTTTCCATCTCATACATTTCTGTCCGACATGTCCTGTGTTCTGGGCGACCACTATCTCTTATTTTATGTTTTGCAATCTATGTTTTTTTTTCTTGCAATTCCAAACATGTTTATCAGGACTAAGGACTGTGTTAAAGTTTAATATTTTGCTCTCTAGCAACGATTAAATTTAAAAAAAAATTTTCACAAAGTCAAAATTTTTAAAAAAATTCTTAAATACAATTGAGAAATGGCTTTTATGCCATGAAATAGATCACACTCTTGGCTTCCTTTCCCAAATGATTTAATTGACTTACACTAGAAAAATGTGCTCTCACATGTCCAAGTTCTTTCGAAGATCACCGATCTTTCACAAGTCAAAATTTCAAAAATTAAAAAAATTCTCAAATACAATTTAGAAATGACACTTATACCAGTAAAACATACATATTTATTTTCACTCTTAAACATGTCGTTACGTTTCAATACGTCAAACGTATATAACTCGGCTTATTTATCTTCACACAGGTCCCCAAAGCTGCACTTTCAAATATTAATTGCGTTTTCAATACCAGGCGGACCCCAAACACACCTATATAATAGAGGTTTAACAAGATATGTTTAATTTTTTTTTTTTTTTTTTATAAAAATTAGTTTTACAGAATAGCCACCATTATGGCTATTGTGAAAAACTCGCCGAAAAGATGAAACTTTCCTCAGCAAACAAAAACCAAACATGAAGAATTGTTTCCGTTTTCCATAAATTGCAAGAATAAAAGCAATAAGACAAATAAATGTCTTCACGTATCTCTCTCCCTAGTAAACGGTAAATTTTGAATGAAACACAAAAACGATTTGTTTGTGCTCTTGAAATGTTGTTCCTGTTTTCTATGCATATGCAGGTTTTCTCGAATGTGATTTTTTCCAATGATTTTTCTACTAAACTCTCTGGCATCACTGTTTTTCTGAGGGCAAACACAAATGAGAGTTAGAGCTTAACGGTATAACATTTATCAACAGACATATTTAAACACACGTGTATAACACACACACACACATACACATATAAATGTATTTCCTTTCTTGAAAGCATCAAGACACAAACGTCTGCAAAAGTTATTTTAATATGATGAGCGTCGTGATACAAGAAATTTTCAAAAAGTGTAGAGTTTTTCTTTCATCTCAAACACCACTGAAAAGTTTAGCTGAATTGGAGTAAATAAATAACGGGCTTATATTTAAGTCATTACCATAAAAAAGGAGTTTTAGTGCGTTTTAGCCATTTGCTTGCTAAATAAATCGAGTTTGATTACTTTTGAACTTTTTTTCAGGCAGGTTGATTTTTACTTTTTTTTTATAAAAAATTATATGAAACTAGAAAACAGAAAATTTTTTATACATATTATTTTATAAATGATACAAATTGGAATTTTCGCCGACTACACTCCCAAAATTATTGATTTTTTTTACTCGCGACTTTTTTAACTCACGACACTACATCCAATCAGTCATCCATCATAACAATTTGAACAAATAAATTAACAAGCAAGAAGTTAATTTGAAATTGGGTTATTATTTAAAATTAAGCATAATTTTCCATCAACATTATTTCATGTTAATTTTACCTAGCAGTTTCGTTTGCTGTGTGATGTATTTCGCAGGTTGCCTGCCAGTCATGAGCCTAGATCACTTGGGACTTTTTTTATCTTTGACCACTACGCAGGGGATGACCCCTACATATGTATGCATTGCATTGTACTGGAATTAGGAAAATAGGAAAACATAGGTAGTGTTTGTGAACGTTTGATTAAACGAGAAAATAATAATGGAAAAATAAAACATTTATTTTTTTTTCAAAGTTGAATAAATCAGGCTATTGAAGGATGCTTGCATAAATGGGACTAATATTCCCATTCAAGTTGTTGCTGCTGTTAGTGTTGTGCTGTTCATGACGATTCAATTTATTGAACAGAGTAACTTCGTTGATTTCGGCTATTAATTTCTATTCTTTTCGTTCACTTCAAGGTACTTCGACACCAGGTAGCCTTAGAAGCCCAGCTCGATGATAAATAAATATGATCGATATTAAATCAACATGATTTGTTATTGATTTTAAATCGGTTTTTTCTGAGTTTGCGACTATGATGGTTTTGATGTTTTTTTTTTTTTGTTATTCGAGATTCCTTTTTGACAGCTTCAAGCTACAACGATATACTTTTTCCTTACAACTTCATAAAGCATAATAAAAATATTAAATTTAAACTTGCTTGACCGTTGACATTCAGTCATTGCATACTTTCACTTGCAGTGCTACTACCTGTCATTTATTTGCTACTTCTCCTCTTTCCCGCTAAAATATTATTCCTTTTGTTCAATTTCCATTTATCGTATGTTGAATTGTTTTGAAAGCTAAAATATTTTTCTAAATTTTTTCTACAATTACTGCTGTCATTACCAAAGCAACACCACTACCTTGGATACACAGAGCTTCCACAAGCGGACATGCCCACATATTTATATAAACGCTATGTGTGATTTTCTTCCACCAATCATTGTGATTTCGAGTGTTTTTGTATTTTCTATAACAACTGTCTGTCATCACCTGTTTGGTACTTGTTGTCATCGTATTGTGCTGTAAGAACAAGTCCTTGAAAAAAGAAAATTCCGCAACAACAGAAAACAAACGAACGGTAAAACAAATAGTTTAGTGATTGTTTGGCATAATTTTACACCAGAAGGGAGGCTTAAAATTTCAACAACTGCTGGCTGTTTGGTGGGGAGAAAAACAAACCTGTTGTTTTTCATTTTTTTTTCTATTTTCAAACAGACTGTTTTAGGTTGGCCGCAAATTTTTATGAGTGTCTCGTTTAGAACTACAACACCACATTGATGATAACATCCTTTTCAACAAAACATATAAGAGTACAAGAACAACAAAAACAGCAAAAAAAAATATATATATATAAATAAATGTCTATGAACATGTTGCTGCTGATGATGCGGTTGATGATAATGACAATGTCTTCTCCCCCTTCTCCTCTGCCGCATACAAATGATTTGAAATTTTGCGCAACTTTTAAATGGAAGCCGTGAAAGGTAAACTGTGGTAATATTTACCACACATTTAGATTTGCTTGTGGTTTCTTTCCATAGACTTTCAACGTCAAAGTTATGGTGATGTTATTAACAATTGGTTTAACATTTAACATGCCATGCCAGCCAGCCAGCCACTGTGTTAAAAATCATGCTGGCAAAAATTAAATTTAAGAAGATTAAAAATTAATACACAATTCATCGGTTTTCTTATGTTTCTGTGCATAAATAAATTTATGATGGGAATTAAACATAAGGACATACATATGTTCATGTACACACACTTATGTATGTGTGTGGGCGTGTGTGTATGTGTGTTTATTCATAGCCGTAGTCAAAATAATGGATCTGAGGCGCTTCTAAAAGGCAGCATGTAAATGCTCCATTTTAGAACTCCTAGGTAGTGCCGCTCTGCCCAAGTAATTCGCTTTCTGGTTAGAAAGATCCGAACATCGGCAGAGGAAGTATTTGACATTCTCTTCCACGAACTATCACGCACCAAATTTTTATTTGAAATCACGCTTACGTTCACGACATTTTCACGACAACCGCACATCTCTAATATCAACCATATATGTATATACATATATATATTTTTTTTTTAGTGAGTCGTATTCATTATTATTACTCTCAACCGGAACTTTCCGTAATTCCGTGGTTCAGTTTTGTCCTAATTCAGACTCAGTTTGCAGGGAAGAAAACTCTAAAGCTGTAAGTTGTTACAATTTTTGATGGCTTCTGTTGTCTTATTTTACGATTTTTTTGCAGCTTGCCAACTACATACAGAATTTAAAAGAAATTTTCATTTCGTTACCTTAAATACATAATCACACTCAAAGACCATTTGCGCGCATTTTTTACTCTGATTATACGCAAATGAGTTTATTTTTTTATATTTAAATATGTTTGTGTATAATATAAGTGTGTATGGGGGAATGTTTATGGTGCAAGAGCGAAAAGTGAAATGATGTATAAGTATATGTGTATGTATTTGTTTTCCGCAAGCCATGAATTTATTTACACTTGACTGCATAAATATAATGTATTCAGGTGTGAGTGTGATGTTTGAATCATATAAGAAAGACTAAAAATATATGTAGCATGCTCATGCATGCATACATACATAAGTATGTATTTATTTGCGTATTTGATTGCTAGAGTTTATATTCTATATGAAATGTAGGAAAGTTAAATAGGCATTTTCATATGTTTATTTTTATATCATTTATTTATGACATTTTTAATAGCAGGAATTATAGTGTAACGAACGTTATTCCCATAAAAAATTTCTTTTTGGAGTTTTTTTTTTATATGTTCATAAGTATGTCTAAGTGTATTTTAATGTGTGATAAGAAAGAAATATGTATGTTCGCTGGAGCGCTGTCTGTATACAGGTATCTGCACATGTACAGACAGAAGTATGAATGTAGATGTAAAGTATGCTTTAGATGTATAGCGCCAATTTAACTTTCGTTTGTGAATCTAAGTATTCTGGATAGAGAAGTGTGGGCGGTTGTTGTGAAAATATTATATGAGAGAGTGAGCGTGATTGGAAATTTTGCAGCGGGAAAATATTTCCGCTTACAAAAACATTGCAAGAGCAAAGACAAATTTGCTCTAAATGTTTTATTTGCTTGCTGAGCAAACATAACCTTAAAAGATGCTCTTGTGGAATTTAATATTTTTATGTTTTTTCTGTTTTTTTTTTCTTCATTCTTGTTTGTTGTTGTAGCAGTGTAGATGTATATGAATTTCTAGTTATTTGTATGCATTTATTTGCTGAAAATAAAAATCCAAACTAAAATATTGGTCACGTTGTTGGGCGGTATTTGCCCAAGTGTGGGCGTACCTATAGCCTAAGTTGCCAGAACATTTTTTCAAGTGCATTGGTATGTAAATGCAAGCTGGCCGCTAAAAACAAGTTTTGTATGGCAGCACTGTTTTCGTTGTGGTCAGTAAATAATGTTCTGTAACGGTATACCTTAAGATCAATAAGAGAGATTGGTGTTTTTCTCTCATAAAACTCTCTTATGCTAATGCTAGTGATAATAAAATTTTGAGAAAAATATACAAAGGGAATTGCAAAAGATTTTATCATGTATAAAAATAAAAATAAAAATGAAAAGAGATGCTAAAAATATGAAACGCACTATTTATTGTTGAATTTTACACACACAGGCACAGAGAATCCTTATTTTTGGCAAGCGTTGTCATTATGAAGAAAAGAAATTATAAAAAGCTGTCAACCTGTTGAGTTGTGTGTTCGATTTATTCGACAAAATGTTGCCAAAGTAACAGACGTGCTATACATTATAATTTTATTATTAAGCATAAAATCATTTAATTTACAAATATTATTTGGCTGGTTGTTGTCAAGCTTTTTTTTCTGGTGTATTTATTGAGAAATTTGTCTTCAAAAAACTAATGACGTCAGGCATATTTTTAATGAGGCGTAAGTTAAAAATATCCTTTTTTGGAAGACAAAATGTGTACACCATTTGCTGCAGCAGCTTGGCAGAAAGATGTACCTAAATATAGAAAGCAAGTATGTTTTCTGCTTCGTAAAATATTTTCAAATGACATAAAAGTGTTTAATTATATCACATATAGTGTTAAACGTAGCTTTCCCCTAGCCAATAAGTATTTCACTAAATATTCTTGTCTTCTTTAACAAAAAAAAAAGAAAAAAAATTGTATCATGGAAATTTGTTGCAAACGATTTTGTTATCTTGAACTTAAACTCTTTCATGACAATGATGAATAAACGATAACTTTCGACTTTTAATTTATAATGATGAATAACTGTTAAATAAAATTTTTTGTAAACATATTTCATTAATTTGCTCAAAAAAAATATTTAAGTTATAAAGAAAAAAATTGTTATCTTCAATTTAAGCTGTTTCATGGCAATAATTAATAAACCAAAACTTTCGATTTTTAAGCTGTAATGACGAATAACTGTTTTTTTTTTAAATTAATTAAATTTTTTGTCAACAGATTTCTTTAATTTGCTTTAGAGAATTATTTAATTAAAAAAGAAAAAAACGTAAGTGGCCTACAGTTGAGTAATGATGATCTGTCATCTATAATATTTGTAGGGTAAAATATGTATGTACCCTGAATGAAGTAGAAAAGCTCTAGTGATGCACTATTGACATGGTCGCTATGGTTACTATTGACGTATTATATACCATTTAATATGCCCTTATCATTGCAAAAACAACAAGTTACTTAAGGCCTAGTTACCAGATGGTTCTAATGAGACCATATGACAACCGTGGTACCAGCGTTTTTCTGTAGGCATTGTCGCCAGTACTATTGACACATTAAACTCCATGCATTACATTTTTTGGTTGACATTTAACATGGGATTGTCATTGAAAATCCTCTATTCACTTGCGAAGTAGTGACCAGGCGGGATTGAATAGAATCTCACTATAAATTTTTTATATTTCTTTAGCTAACATGAATAAATATCAAACAAAAAGATGCCGACACTCCATTGGCAATGTTCATAAATAAATCCCCGATATAGTTGGCAAAAGTGGTGAGCTGAAAAAAAATTGCCTCTAATCTTTCTTTAGGGTTGTGCTCGTATAGTGTAGCATTAACGAATATTGTTATGCACCTAATACTAAATAAGGTCATTACAAAAATTTCATTAAAAAATTTCCTATTTTATGTGCTCTAAATCAATCTCCTTTATACAAATTCTCTTTCGTCTCTCCATTTTTATTTTCTATTACTATAAATTAATTTAATCAATGACAGGTCTTGAAACGCAAGAAAAGCATAATGCCTTGCCAACAAGTCAACAGGTGAAATTGAATCTTTATTTTGTATTATAAAACTGGACAAAAGGAACAAACACACCTGTACACACACACAGACACAAACACACAACCAATCATGTATAAAATAAACTATTTTGTTGCATAAATAAATTAAATCCTACAAAATAAGAAAACTAAAAAATAGAAAAAAAATAAAATAAATGTAAAAGATTAGTTACGTTTACAAAGTGGCGGAAGTACTGGTGTTGAATTCATTTTAAATTAAACGGAAATTTTATTTTAAATTTGTTGCGGGTATTTTTAATATAAAGTAATACGTTTCTGCACTTTCAATACATTTAGAAGCTTTCTAATTTTGAAATGCTACAACGGATTGCGGCTTTTTAAATAAATAATTAAATTTTTGCAAACAAATCAAGTGGATTTGTTTGTTTCATGAGGAATGAAATGGAGCAGGAGTATGAGTTACATTTAATTAGAAAATGTATAAAATGTCACTCATACGCAGAGCGTTCCCATGATAGTCAGCCTTTCCAAAAAATGCGGATTTATATTGTATAAATCTTTACTTTTTTTTTTTAAACCAAACAGTTGTGTCAGTTTTTGCTTTAAAAACCATTTCTTTTTGAATCAATAAAGTTCTTTCAACTTTATTCGGGAAAAAACAAAGAAGCATTAAATTCAGTGCATTTTCAATAAAATTTAAACTTTTTTTTCAACTTTTAAATGTCACTATAAAATAGTTACTTTTCAATTAAATATTGCCGCAAAAGTAAACCAGAAAACATTTAAAAATTGTGTTTTTCAATTGTCAGTGAAGTGAAAACAGGGGAGGCGTATGAGTAATATTTAAATAGAAAATTTTGCAAACTGTCACTCATACGCCGAGCGTATCAGCTTCTTTGTTGCTTGCTGATTTTTTTTAATATAAAATAGTGTTATGTTCAAAAAACCACTGGTTGCTAAAAATCTGGCTTAACAAAAATTTCATTTTATTTAATTACAGTTTAAATGTTTCTTCAGTAAATCAGTTTACCATTTATTATTCATGCTTTTTCAAATAATGGTTGACAAAAATGCCGCAAAAGTCAACTAGTGCTTGTATAGGAAGTGTATTTGTAATTGGGGTTTAAATGTGCAATCTTTTTCTTCGCTTAACGACTGTTGAACTGTTCACATTCTTACAAAATTGTTAATTTAAACATATGTTAAACTGATATTTTTTTATGAATGCAGGTTTCTAAATAAACTTTTTTACAAGTTAATAAATTTCTTCTGTCTTTTCTTTCCGAATTCGATATTTCAACAATAATTATTGTTTGCTGCCCGCCTGCACCGTTTTAAATATTTATTTAAGCTCCTCTGTAGACAAACAAGAAATATACATTTAAAGTCCTAAACATTTTCAAAAACAGTTAAACAACAGATAATTGACTTTAAAGGTCAACTGTCTTATTAAATTACAATATAATTTGTTGAAATCTTTGTCTTAAATGAGAATACAAAAAAGTATGCACGAAGCGTAAAAGCAAAAATTGAAAAACAAAAACAAAATCAATCATTATGAAATGTTGTTGGCCAACATTTGGTCTGGCACTGGAAAACAGAAGTAAACTGAGAAATAAATGGAGCCGAAATTGAAGGATTTTAACACTTTAACTTTTATAGATAGACAAACGGCCAAAGATGGCAAGTTGAAGAAATTTATTGGATCAAAATGGAATTCACTAGAATTTATGGCCAACAATTGACTGCTGAAAATCAGAAAGGGAAAAATGTAAATACATAAAATTTTTCCTCAAGTGGCTGTACAAACTATAAACACAGATCGCCTTTAAATTAAATACAATATTGGTTATATGTGTAAAATCTATATCCTTTACATTGTTTTTTGCTAATATATTCATGTCAATGACCAAAATAAATGTCAACATCGCTCATCAGCATCCAAGTTTGCTTCTCACCCCGAACCATGACTAAATGTGTACTGATTTTAAGCAGTGATAACCACAGAGCCCGCTAGCAATTGGAAGATTCTTGATGATAATGAGTCTTTTAAGACTTCCTTATATACCAAACACTGATTGATCAGTTGAACGATAAAAAAGTTTGCATTTAATATTCGAATAATATGAATAATATTGTAAATGACTCACAGGTGATCGCAGGGTTCGATCGAATTGAGTCGTAATTGTTCAGAGGGCCGAGTCATAAAAGATTCTGCCAGAGGAGATCGCTGTAGGCTACCGTCTTCTCATACCAAAGCCTCGATTCATTTTCAACCCAAAAGCAACAGCATCGGTGACTATTTTCATTGCGCTGAGCAATCTCAGAAGACTCGAATTCGATTTAAAATTGCCAAATACATATGTTAGCTGGGGACCCTTACATAGATTAGATAAATAAAAACTGGTTTGTATTATGAAATTTGTGTTTGAAATTTATTAATTTCTTATCTTTTGTTTTTGTATTGCCTCTTTTTGATGATTCACGCCAAAAGTGCCACGACATTTATAAGATCTCTGCTCATGTCTAGTATAAATACCGTTCAAATCAAATTTAAGTAATTTACGGAAATTATTTAATATAAAATATGATTAAGGAATAATTGTCGTATACAACATTCCATAAGATAATAAACTAAAATTGATGGCAATACAAAAGAAGAATTATTAATTTATTAATTTCATTTAATATCTCGAACAAATTACTGCATGATGAGCACATTGTTTCAAACCACTCAGTCAAAAACTCAGCTGTCGCTGTACAAGGCTTAGCATTTCCATTAAATACTGCAACATGACTTTCAAATGCAAATACGCACACACACACATACACACTGCTCGTCAATTATCAGTATTGTGTTGAAATGGAAAATAGCCAATAATTATTTACACACAAACACACAGATATTTTGGGCTCAATTCATGTATGTTTTCATTGCAACAAGCATAAACACAACAAATCACGACAGTTCTTTTGTTCTCTCAAATCCCTTGTTGTTTTCATCACATCTGCCGTCTTTCAGCAGCCATTAGCTGACAGTGCAGCAGCAACCATTGTTCTTTTTGTGGGCTTTTTCATAATGATGGCCACTTTTGGCCATATTTAACAATGAATGGACTGACAGCCTTTTTCATCACATTTTTTGTTTTATTAATAAATCTTTTTTTTGTTTGTTTTTGATAATAATTTTGGTTTTTATTGCAACCAAAGTAGTAAAATATGAAATTAAACATTTCAAGCTTTTATTGTAGAAACATTATTTTTTGTTTCATTATAATATTTTGGAAACCTTAAATTTAATTAAATGTATGTAATTCAATTTGTATGGCATCTGGCGCATTTTTTGATGGGACTAAAATATAAATTTTTCTTAATGAAAGGAAAAGTTAATTCAAAATTATATTAAACGTGTAAAAGTTTATTTTGCCACCATACGAAGTGAGTTTTATACAACTTATTGTTTTTTTTTTTTGTAGTTTTAATTAATGTATGAATGTAATTATTTATTTTCTTTAAGAGCCAATTGAAATGTATTAATTTAGGTCCAAAAATAGACAGCTGAAAGAGACAGTAAATTTTTTGAAAAGGTTAATTTTTTACCTAAATTAATACATTTTAATTAATGTTTAAGAAATTATTTAAATAATGCCTACCACACAGCGGCGTTTTTGAGACTTGTGGCCAAGAGTTTTCGAAGAAAAACAAAATATGCAGCATAGTTGTGCACTGTGAGAAAAAAGTACGATTTAAAATTGAAAACGTACAAATCGGTGATCTTCGTAAGAATTTGAACATATATTTGGGAGTGTAACTAAACTGGACCACATGAAAAAGGGAGTCAAAAATGTGGTCTATTTAGTGGTATAAGTGCTATTTCTCAATTGTATTTCAGAATGCCCATATAGATATGTGCAAATTCTGACGAAGATCATGGATTTTTCACTTCAACAAAATTAAAAAAAAATTTTTTACAAAATTTCCCAACACGATTGAGAAATAACTTTTATACCCTGGCTTCCTTTTCCATGTGGTCCAGTTGAGTTACACTCAAAAAATGTGCCCATATACATATGTATGTCCAAATTCTTTCAGAGATCATTGATTTTTCACAGTGTTATTGCTTAAAAATTTTTTTTTAATATTCTCAATTTGAAAATTTTGACGGTTCTTATTTTCAATATTTTTAAATATTCTTTTGTTTTATTATAAATTTCTTATGTATATTTATGGCCACATTTATTTTCACAGAAAAACTTGTTGGTACAATGTTCGCTTACGAAAAGCATATTTATCTTCACACTCAAACAAGTCGTTACGTTACTTCGTTACGTCAAACATATCTAACTCGGCATATGTATCTTCACACACATTGTAATGCTCTATAACTGTGTCCCTCTCACTCTTGCAAAGAAGCGTTGTTCACTTAACACAGAATTAGGCTCTGTTCGTTATCAGCGGCCCTTTTTAATGCTGCTGTAATCCAATTTTTAATTTGTGTGTATGTGTGAAAGAAACAATAGAATTAAATTGCAAATGATTTAGTTCACATAATATTTGAAACAACATAAAACAAACGATTGCCGGAAGTTATGTTTGTTAATGACAGTTTGCAGCATTTAATGTTTATACAGACCAGGGTGGGTCGGTTTGTAAGGACAAAAATTTGTGATATTGTGTCATCGTTTTTCCGATAGCTTTTGATCTGAGGAAAAAAAAAGTTTCACTTCAGGCGACATATTTAAAAAAAAAATATTTTCGTTTTTACGCTAAAATTAAATTTAATTGTATTCTTGTATGGGAGTCTCTCTGAAAAGACTCTCTCTAAAAAATCATTATGAGGAGAGAAAAAGTTATTATGAGTTGATACTTCTACGGGTAGCCTAGGACGGATTGTAAGTGTAATAAGGGAATGTTTTCATAGAAAATTACCAAAAATTTAAATTTGGGCACCTCGAAAATTATTTTTTTTTCTATATTTCAGTGAATTTTTTTTATCTCACTCCAAAAGCTATCAAAAAATCGATGGCACAATTCGATTGCTAAATCTACTCACTTTATACATACATACGCTGTATTCCCATGGGGTATTAAAATGGAATTAAACAATTATGTGCATAAATCAAATTTGACAACTAAAGCAGCTTGGGCAGTCCATTCAGTTGTCATTTGGGGATACAAATCAGACGGCATTATAAATGTAACAAAATCAATTTTATAAACTTTGTTTACTTGTTAATTTTCATTTTATTCCGGAAAAAATTACAATAAATCCAGGAAAAACTTCCGCTCATACAGTGAGAGCTTGGCAGCTTCGAAGTATCTATACATAAACGAGGGTTGTTTCACATACAAGTATGTTTGGAAAATTGAATTGTTTTAGCAACACAATCTCATTCATATGATTGATGGATGAATTTTCCAGGTTTTTATTGGCGTTACGATTGGCGTTTGCCAATTACTATTGTATTTAAGTGCCCTGTTTTATACACATACATACAAAAGGTAAGTAATTATTTATGTATGTATGTATGTATGTATGTGTGCATGTACTACAATGCCACATGCTAAATGGCAAAACGTTTCAATTAGAAATGAACACAGTTAAATGATAACACTAATCTATTGTTTTCTCCTGCAGCTTCTTAGAAATCATTAATCATTTTGTAAAAGGTGTATGCACTTGAATACACCCGAATGTATAAGACTGTGGATACATTTTATTTATCGATTAATTGCTTGTAAAAGAAATTTTATTCTTTGTGAATTTTGTATAGAACCATGTTGTTATCGTTTAAATTATTTGCAGCTCATTATTAAGTTAGGTTGGCGGGTGGGAGGGGTATAATGGCCGACCTACACTTAAGCCAGCTGGGGCTAGATGTGCACTTTGTGGATGTATGCTTAGTAAACCCTAAATCTTTGTAACAAACGTTCTGTCAGTGGATTTGGGCGATTTGCAAGAATAAATTTTTTCACCTCTGTGTACTCTGTACAGTTACTCCCGGCTGTGTCGGCTCCCATACGATGCGTCTAATAACTATTAATAGCCCAAGCTGTCCATGATTTACTACGCTCAGCTGAGGTCGCTTTAGTGGCCATCTGACTAGCCGTAAATACATATGTATACTCACGGCAGTGCTGGGCAAAATACATGCTCTGCTGTATTTAAAATACAAAATACATGAGAGTTGTGTACTTGAAATACAAAATACAAATACTTTCTTTATACATTTATATTAAATTACTTTTTCCGGCTCAAGTTCAACCTTTGGTTATGGTAATAATGTGCATATTTTATTTAACTATTAATATTGTTAGCCTGTAAGCATATATTTCAATATGGTTACCTCAACCATATTTTTTATGTGCATGATTTTAATAAATCAATTTTTTTTCGTGCCACCAGCAAACCAATTCGCATTGACACACTCATTTGATTTGGGTCTCTTCCGATTTTAAGCTGTAACTTAACTTTAAGTATGTGTTACGTGTTGTTGTATTAAATGTAACCCTTAACAATAAAGTTCAATTGTAAAAAACAGGGGCATTAAAAGGACTTACCTGAAATCTTGTGTGTTTGTCTTTTGTGTTGCGTCCAAAATAAATTGTAGAGATAAATTTTCGCTTTTGTGCTGCTTTAAAAAACGTTTATCGTGTTCCCTGCTGTTTTGTTGCTGTTGTCTATTATTGTTTTGTTGTTTCGCTTGTAATAAAATGAAATTTTTCTTTATTTCTTTTGTTGCTTTTTGTTTTCTCTGGCTTAGAAAAATTCTGATTATTTATTTGTACTTTTTTTTCGCAACTGAAAAGTAATGTTTATTTACTAAAAGAATTTCTTTTAACTAAATTAAGGAGTGGGTAGAAAAATAGTGTCTTATGAGAGTTTATTATTAAACTGAAAGAAATTAAATTGTGGCACTTAAGCGGTTTACAGCGTGTTGGGTTGATAAAAAAAAAAACAAGAAAAAAAACTTGGAAGGGGCCTAAATCATGTGTTTGTATTCGTAACCGCTTGGTGACGTAAAATAACAGTTATTTTTTAATTGCTTGACTTAAACTGTGCAGGCTAATGGAGCAGATTAAAATTGGAGTATTTAACCGTTTGCAATATAATTTTTAGATGCATTTTTCTTTAAGTTTTTGTGAACACAAGTTGAGAAAATATTTAGTTCGATGATTCGTTAAATTAAATTTGATACCAGTCATTAATAGTTTTATGCCCAAGAAGGTAGTGCAAGTTCAACAGAAACACACAGTTTTAGAAATGGAAAGCTGATCATTACGATTAAATAAAGACAGTCAGTAAAGAGGAGCTCAGGTGGAAGGATGGCTCTGCGCTGCTGCCTTAAAACGGTATACAATTAGTCATGGTCTGGGTTCGAAGCAAATTTGGGTGGTAATTCTTCAACTTTACTTTTCTTGTCTTCTTTAAAAATGTTGATGGCTCTAATTTTATCACAAAATATTTTTTCTTTTCAATTTTGAGGAAGTCAAAGTCAGACTTGATAAGATTATAAATAATTACTTAGTACTATAATTTATTCCCATGTAGAATTTGTAGTTAAGTTTCAAACAATCTTTTACGTTTTTTCGGGTCTACTGACCGATTGAGCAGCATCAACGAAATGTCGGCGACCCATAGAAGACTAAAACAGACAGAACGCAATTAATAAGGTCTATTTTTAGGCCTAAAATAATACATTTCAATTGGCTGTTAAAACAAACAACTAATTAGATTCATTTTTGAAAAAAAAAATACTCATTCTGATTACTTCGCTGTATTCAAATGAACTAATTTTATTTGCTGATCGTGAATTTTTGTGAAGAGAAGTGGCAATCTCACGTCACATGTGGGTTTCCTTAACCCGCTGACCGTTGAATAAATTGTCTTTATTATGGAGGTTTACAAATAGCTATGCAGTGGAAATCTATGACCAAAACACATACTAAAACATACGTATACGTAATATAATTTCATAAAGCTCAGCTCATACGTTTGAATTATCAATCATACGACCGATTGTCCATCAGATCACATGTGATACGATTCCATATCTATAATAAATATATTTAAATCTCTTGTACTGTATATCAAATTTTGTGAAAAAAACATTTCTATATATAAATAGTTCTATATATAATAGTTCTTTGTATGTATATCAAATTTTGTGAAGAAGAAGTATTTTAGAAAATACAGTAGAACCAAGTTGTGCATCCGGGGGGAGGGGGGTTTTCTATGCAGTTTTTTTGTATGGAATATTTGTCAAATTACAACTTATACGGGAAAATGCCGACAAATCTGCAAATGCAGGTCATTTCGTAGTCTTCTTCTCTAATATATTTAGAACTATTTAATATTCTAAAGAGTCCGAGTGTTCGAGATATTTCTTTGATATGAAAGTGCATTTCCGCGTATAAAGAAATTGGCAATGAAAATCAGATTGTATACATTTGAATGAAGAAAAGGTTTGCTTTTTAAATCGGTGATGAAAATTAGAAATGAAATGAGATGGAAGTGCGGAAAACTGCCACTCCAGTTGCTTATCTGCCCAGAAAGCATCCGATATAAGCAAGAAATAAACTTCATCAAAGTACAGCACAAATAGATTTAACTCAGTTTCAATAGCAAATGATATCAATTTTGGTAGATTGCGGACACTATTTCCCTGTGTGTAGGTGTGACAAGGCATTAACTCGTATAACTGTATGATTATGCATGTATGTAAGTATATATGTATATATATATATATATATGTGTGTGTGTGTGTGTGTGTGTGTACACGCATCCTTCCCATGTGATTTAACAAGACATTTAAATTTCGCTTATTTTATTGAGCAGAAAAGAAAAATTGTGCTCGTGTGTGTGTATGTCTGCAATTATGGTTGAAGAAACAACAACGAAAAATCCCAATGATTTCATTATTGTGTTTTTTTTACTCATACAAACAAACAAGTCAAAAATTTTGTGTGAAACCGCTGGAGCTCTACAAACAATTTGCGTTTTCCGTGATTTTAATTAAAGAAAGGCACACAGTATTAAAAACGTTTATTTTTTTCTGTTTTATTTTTTTTTTTTTTGTTACAATTTGTTGAATGTCTTTTCTTTTCAATGTTCATGCCACTTATTTAAACCATAGAGTCTAGTAGAATTGTTGTTGCGCGATTTATTTTCATGATTCATTTGTTTTCAATTTAAACTGAAATGAACTTTTGTTGTAAGAACTGTTTTGCACGGTCTCTTCGCGGTGTGTGTGACTTAATAAAACCGTATAATAAACGACATGATTCAAAAGGACCACACGGAAGACTAAAAAAGCACAAACGAAAATTGTTTTTAATATAAGTATAATACAGTCTGGCTGAATCTTATTTTATTATCCTTTTCATCAAACGCTGTCAGCTTCTCTCTCTCTCTCTCTCTCTGTCCCTCTCTGCTCCCTGCTCTCTGTATGGATGGTGTTATTTTGTGGGAAAAAGCTTTTTGTGGGCCATTAAGTGGAGAGTTGTAAATGTGACTTTGTACACATGTACATACAGAACTACACACACACACACCCACACACTTATACATCCACATCTATCTGTTAAGGAATGTAAGAGGCATTAGAAAGTTACTTTCACTTTCTTTTACCCTTTTCTGCGCTAATAACCATTGCTCTGTCTGCCTGTCGGTGTTTTTTCTAAAAAAAAATATATGCCTTACCTGGCATTATGACAAACTTTTAATGCATTGGCAAATATTCGACCACAAACAACGTGACCACTACACTCTTGTTGAGCTTTGTGTTGTTTGTTGCATATACATTTAGCAACAAAAAGAGGGAAACAACAATTGGGCCAAAAGAAGTCATCCGATGTTGTTTGGCTTTCAGCATATCGGTTGTAGCTCGCGTACTGTCTGCCGCTACTCGGTTCTGTTGAAACCACATGTCCCTCAGACCTCATTCGTTTAACTGTGGTAGAAAAAACTCGGTTGGCCCTATAGCGCGTTGTCGTTGGACCAGCAGCGTACTCGAAAAAAAAAAATGGCCCAATGTCTCCTCCAGTCATTTTGAGCGGGTGTAATGGTTCCAAGACATTTAAATGCTGAGGTGAAAATGTGCTTAATCGCTCATTATGATTTTGGTCGATAAATCGTTCACATCGTCATAGACACGATTATGCCGCGTTATTGTGCAGTGTATCGCTCCATGGCCTGTTCACTTCTATTCTACAGCTGTCTAGTTCACAAATGTGTAAAAACAGATTTGTAATAAGAGCAACTTCCAATAGGGTGATTTGTTTTGGCACACCTTGTAGAGAGAAACTTGTAGTACATTAACCGGCCGGACCACGATGTCACACGACATCAATCGCCTACTTAGTTGTACATATATAAAACAATAAACAATTTCAAAACTTTGTTGTTGCATTCAGTGTGTTTGTTCAAGAGAACGATGTCGCGTGACACAGTGGGACTGACATTAAATTTCTCAAGTGTGGTACACTTCAAGGTTAGGTTTGCTCAAGGAGCGAAATTGGAATGGATGAGTTGGCTAGCTTAAACTTCTTCCAAAGAAAACGAAGAAGAGAAAGTAAAACAGGAGACCTGTGTTACCGCAAAAATGCAAAAAAAAAAAATATTGTAAAGAAAAATAAAGTAAAGTAAAATTAAGATTGAAACTGTGGGACAACAATAACTTGAAAATATAGCGGATAGAAAAAGTTCATAGCTTCATTTTTATTTAAACACATGCTGTTAAGTTTGTTGTTGTTGAGTGTTTTTATTTTTAAATATTTCTCTTAATATTCCTAGATTCTTCACGTACATACATATGTATTTTTAAATACATTTAAATTTAAATTAATTGATTCGTTACAACGATAAAAAAAGAAACAATACATAGTGGCTAATTTTGTTTTAGTTTTTTTTTTATTAAAAGAATTCTATGACGCTTAATTTGAAGCCCTGGCGGCATACTGTTTCATTCTAGCCTCAACTTCTGGCCTGAAATGGCGTATCAAGCCTTGTACTGGCCAGGCAGCACCGTCCGCTAAAGCGCAGATTGTGTGGCCTTCAATTTGTTTAGAAATTTCCCATAGCATATCGATTTCAGCGGGATCAGCGTTGCCAGCTACAAATCTAAACAGCAAAATAGTAAAAAAAAAAGAAATTGTAATTATGAAAAATTACTTTCTTTACTGGCTTATTTATAACAACATATGTATTTCAGTTTTTCTTTGAGTTCGATTTTTACTTCCTCAAAATTGAGAAAGATTTTTTTGTGATAAAATTGGAGTGATTAGTCGAGGTCTGGCTGCTGATGAGCGTCATGGTGATCGTGACGGGGTACATGGTATGTACCCCAGCCAGTAAGTCTTCAAATATACTTTTTTTGTATTCTCTAAAAAATGTTCATTACTCCAATTTTATCACAAAAAAACTTTCGCAATTTTGAGGAAGCAAAAATTGAACGCGAGTGCGATAAAATTATTAATACCTGTATTTCAGTTTTTATTGAACGATTTTTGTACAAAAATTGCATAGAAATTTGTACAATAAGACCTTAAAAAACCCGAAATAATTTTTATAAACAAAAACATTTAATTACAAATTATATTTCAGCGAAATATTTGCGAAAGAATATGAAAAATAGCTTCATATTCGTACCGGCTTGTTAAATGTTATACAAGCAGGTACGTACGACTTTTGCTATTCCTAACGTCGAAGCACAAACATTTTAAGAATTTCTTACAATCACTTACATAGTGAACATAATTTCCTACATACCTGTCCATAATTTTCTTCATCCAGTCAATACCCTCACGGCAAGGTGTACACTGACCACAACTTTCGTGTTTGTAGAAGGCAATCAAACGGGCGATTGCCTTAATCACATCTGTTGACTTGTCCATAACAATTACGGCCGCCGTACCCAAGGAAGTTTGCGCTGCAATCAGGCCATCAAAATCCATTATCACATCATCACAAACACGTTTGGGAATGATGGGTGTGGAAGAACCACCAGGTATAACACCCAACAGATTATCCCAACCACCGCGAACACCGCCAGCATGACGTTCGATGAGTTCCTTTAAGGTAACGGACATCTCCTCCTCAACAGTGCAGGGATTATTAACATGACCGGAAATATTGAAAAGTTTGGTGCCGGAATTACGTGTTCGACCAAAACTGGCAAACCAGGCACCACCACGACGACAAATTGTAGGTGAAACGGCCACAGTTTCTACATTAGTTACTGTTGTGGGGCAACCGAAAACACCAACATCAGCGGGGAATGGAGGCTTAAGACGGGGTTTACCCTGTTTACCCTCGAGGGATTCAATTAAAGCTGTTTCTTCGCCACATATATAAGCGCCAGCACCACGATGCATAAACACATCGAAATCATAACCAGAGCCGCAGGCATTTTTGCCAATTAAACCAGCCTGGTATGCCTCAGCAATGGCCAATTGCATGTTAGAAGCTTCATTGTAAAATTCGCCACGTATGTATATATAAGCAGCGCGTGCACCCATGGCACGCCCCGCTATTAAACAGCCCTCTACCAATTTATGGGGATCGTGGCGCATGATGTCACGATCTTTGCAGGTACCAGGTTCACCTTTAAAAGAAAAAAAGTGTAAAATAAAAACTCTGCTCATTCATTGTTATTTATTTACTCAATTTACCTTCATCTGCATTGACTACCAAGTATTTGGGACGACCATCTGAGGGTTTGTTCATGAATGACCACTTCATGCCACTGGGGAAACCAGCACCACCACGTCCTCGAAGCCCTGACGTTTTGATTTCATTGATTATCCAATCGGCTCCTTTCAAAACAATTTCTTTGGTTTTATACCAATCGCCACGCTTTAAGGCTCCCTGCAGACGCCAATCATGGCGACCATATAAATTGGTAAATATACGATCTTGATCAGCTAAATTGCCGAATTTGGTTTTAGTTTGGGGTGGTGGGGTGCCTGGTGGCGGTGCCTGCGTACCCTGTAAACGACGTTGAGCCGCATTTGGCAAAACGCAGGCTAAAACACACAAAAAATCAATAAAAACTTAAGATAGGATAGCAAATGTAACGTCTTATACATAATTAATAGTCCCGAATAGCCAAAAAAAAATCAGATTTCTGCACTTCTTCCATGCCACAAATTACTGAAACGCAATATGTACAATTAACATACATACATACGTGTGTATTTGCCACTTGCTACAAAAATTTACGGTTTTAACATCGCAATTCACGAAAGGAGTCATGTAATACGTAATTAGCGGCACACGACCAACCAACTGTTTGGTGAATGCAAAATTGCATATTTTATTGTTGGAGTGCAACGAAAACGCATTTCATAATCTTTTGCAAGAAAAAAATACTGAACTACGCTACTGATTTTGTTTTCGTTGAGCTGTTGTTGTTTTGTTGTTGCTGTCAGCAAAATTGTCTCTTGGAAAAATTACATAATTTGCACCAATTAAAAACCCAATTTCAGCACATAAATGCCTATTGATTTTTTTCCTTTTATATTTCATTTGATTGCTTTTTCAGCAGTTTCGCTCTGGCGTTGAAATTTGATATTAGTTCTTTAATATTTCTTACCAATTTGTGGTTTTAATAAAATATTTAATCGCACAATCGCTCCTGCCATCGTCTGCTAGAAATGACACTGTTGTAAATATGTGCACTGAACTAAAAGATTGATCTACTACTAAAAGTTTTCAGGTATGGGTTTAATATAATTAGACAAGTGTAGTCGTGCATGTTATCGATAACGAGACGATGACAAACGAATTGCAGCAAATAGCAATTAATTACCACAGTTTACAGTGATCAACTTTTGTCAAATATCTTTTGAAGTTACCTGAATTCAAGGCGAATCAATTACAGGTGGTTGCAATTCAATTCGCTTCAACATTTTTTCTCTAGCTGTCATACGTTTTGTTGTCGTTTGCTATGAGCTTTGACAACTCGGAAGATAAAATCGTGGAAAAATGTTAAAGTGAATTGGGATGCAGGCACCTGTAATGGATTCGCCTTGCTTGAATTTCTACACAAAGCAGCAAGTTTTACCTAATTTCCTATTCTTACGCTGGCAAATTGAAACTTGCAACTCGATACCGATTAAATTTCGTCTTTTACCCTTCTCTCACAAACTCAAGAGCTTCTCAATGTGAAGACGATGTAAAAAAACAAAATATTGGCAAGGAAAATTTTCATAGTACGATCTGTTTCTGGATTCACTGACAAGAAAACAAAAACGCAACAAACACAACAACAGCAAACACTTCATGTATTTTGTTGGTAGAAATCTTGCACTACATTATATCACCTATTTGTTCGCGTATTTGTGTTTGTGTTGTGTATTTTGAGAGTTCTACAAGCTAAAAGCAGTATTTAGCTGGGCTTGTAAGGCCAGCCTTGATGGCAGCTGCTTGCTGCTGCCGTGAACGGCCCCAGTAGCCATCTCTCCAGTGGCTCTTAAGCTGTAATTAATAAAGTATCTGCTAACTTTGCCATCTCTGTGATACAGCTTAACATCAGCTGTTGGAGAAAAAAACAACTAGAATATATTAATAAAACCTGAGATATTTTTATTGTAATTCTGTTTGCCTTTGAAGATAAAGCAAATGTTTGCATAAATTTCGAGTTAATTATTTTTGCTAACAAATTCTGCTCCCACAGAAAGTAGTGGAGTCAAATTCATTAAGAACAATGTACACAATGACTTTACCAACAAGTTCTGCAACTCCATCCCAGACCGAAGTTATTGCTCATCAGGACGTCGTAGATACGGCGGTAAGAAAATATTTGTGAGATAAGCATATTGGAAAATGTTTTACTATAGATCTTAAATTAGATCTGTAAATCTGCATTAACGCATAAGTGAGAAAATTTTTTTCTGCGGAATTTTTTTAAAATGATTTTTCGATCATGGTTTTAATACACAGTTAGAAATTTGCCACCTTTTTATGTGAATCGAACATTTTTTTGAATTTTGATTTTTTTGAATTTACCTCAAACCAATCCGCATAATGAATATTTTTTACGCACTGTCTTTAGTTTGTATTTATTATTTTTTATTTCATATTGCAAATATAAAGTAATGTTCTCTTTATTTCTAGTCCCAGCCAGTTTTGAGACTGCGACTCAAAAAACCCAAAAATGACAAAAAGGTAGGTTGGCAAGAAGGTACAGTTGATAATGAGCACATGGGCAAGAAGAAATCCAAATGTAAGTTTCAAATTCACGTCAAAACAGTTAAACTTTCACTAAAATAATAATGGGAAACTATTTGAAGGTTGCTGTATATACAAAAAACCTACAGTTTTTGGTGAAAGTTCATCAGAAGATGATGAAGAATGTGAAAATTGTTTTGGGCATCCAGAAAAGAGACGCAAAAATCGTAAACATGATGAAAATGATTCCAGTCCGAGTGAGGACCATCCTAAAGATGAAGCACAAACCGATGGTTAAAATTGATGTTTATAATTATTGTTTATTCATGTAGTTAACATAAAAAAGAAAATATATATAATTAACTTATTTAATAGAGCTACACAAAGGTATTTAAATTTATGTCGTCTTCTAAATTTAATAGTATTTAAATTTATGTCGTTGTGGCGAACGTGAAACAGCCACGATTTGTTCTGTAGTTTGGTCAAATTTTCTTGTCTTCCCAAATTTGACGAAATAGAACAGAACTTGCACTTTCAATATACATATGTACATACTTTTTGGTTTTTACATCATCATACAAATGGGTGTATTTTCTAAACCGGTGCAGATATCGAAGAGATTGTTGTAGTTTTGCAACGAGGAGCTCAATTCCTTTAAAATGAGACCAAATTTAGTTAATTTTAAGAAAATTTAAATTTTTGATTAAATTTTTCACAAGGGTTATACATCATGATAATTTTGGATTTCAGCCGTCTGGAAACAAATGGCTGTATTTTCTAAACCGCGGCAGATATCGAAGAGATTGTTGCAGTTTTGCAACGAGGAGCTCAATCCCTTTAAAACGAGACCAAATTTAGTTAATTTGAGGAAAATTCAATTTTTTGATTAAATTTTACATCATGATAATTTCGGATTTCAGCCGGCTGGTAACAAATGGCCGTATTTTCTAAACCGGGGAGGATATCGAAGAGATTGTTGCAGTTTTGCAACGAGGAGCTCAATCCCTTTAAAATGAGACCAAATTTAGTTGATTTAAGGAAAATTAAATTTTTTGATTAAATTTTACATCATGATAATTTCGGATTTCAGCCGGCTGGTAACAAATGGCCGTATTTTCTAAACCGGGGCAGATATCGAAGAGATAAAATGATACCAAATTTAGTTGATTTAAGGAAAATTTAATTTTTTGATTAAATTTTTCACAAGGTGAGTGCCCAACAAGAATTATTCTTTTAAGTTTATACTGATTCATTGTGATTTTTTATTTTTTTTTATTTTAATAGCAAAATATATATTTAATAACAAGATGTACACAATTTATTATTAAACACGTTAAAAAAAAAAGAGTTTTTATAATAAAAAAATGGACTTGAGGAAGAAAAAATAAATAAAAAAAAAAAACTGAGTAACATGTACTTTTAGCCTTTTTGTGTTGGTCTTTTACATAGTAGTTGTTGTCTGCAATATTCAGTTTCGAGTTATCAAGTATTTTATAGTTTTAAATAACAATATCATTTAGTTTTACTTTTCCGCTTACAAAGCAATCTCAATAATTTCCAGAATTTGTTTTTATAGATTAAATCATCTTTTAACATTTAACAAATGAAACTGTTTCACAGTTCGGTTTAAAATAGTTTTCTTTTTTGTTGCGTCTACAAACTACATACATATTCAGATACTACTATAATAAATTTTACATTTAAGTTTCTTTCAAAAATTTTTGATTTCCTGTTTGTAAAATTACCACATATTTTTCTTTAAATTTTTTTAAACTGTTGGATTCATATTTTTAAATCGAATGCCTCTGTAATATGGGTTGTGTCTATATTCAGTTCTTTAGCTTTACTGCGTGAACGCCAGATCTAGAAAATGATAAAAAATGTTGATATAAAGAAAGTATTTTTACATTTAAAAAAAAATAAGAATACACAGCAAAAATTTATTAACTTTTTCACATTTTTACATAGAAAAGTCCAGCAAAAATATCCAGCAAGAATTAATTAATTAATATTTTTAATGAACTTATTTATTGTTTTAAGAGCCAATTAATATGTAAATTTTTAGGTCTCTTTATAGGCCTAAAATAATAATTTTTTTTTAGGTGAAGATTCTCAAAAACAAACCACTTCCTTCCAAAGACGTGTTAATGTAAAACTTGGTACTTTTACCCCAGAATTAGAAGTACAGTACTCTCGCGATAATATGAACTAATGAAACCAAGGGCAGTTCACATTTTTGGGATTGTTCATATTTATAAATGGCACAAAATGTCTTATCCCTCAAACGAAGAAACCATTTATGCAAGGTGGGCCAAAGTAAATCACCCAATTTTTGCAAATGACAGCCAATGTCAAATCTGTTTTTAACATTTGTGAACTAGACAGCTGTAGAATACAAGTGAACAAGCCAAGGAGCGATACAAGATTCTCAAGAACGCGGAATAGTCTTGTCTATGACGAAGTGGACGATTTTTCGATCAAAATCATAATGAGCGATGAGGCTCATTTCCACTTCAGCGGGTACGTGAACAAGCAAAATTATCGCTTTTGTAGCACAAAAACCTCACGAATGACGCACGAGGAGCCATTACACCCGCTCAAAGTGACTGCATAGTGCGTTGTTCACGCTGGAGGAGCCTTCATTCTTTGGAGGACGCCGCCGGTCAAATGACAACGCGCTATAGGGCCATCTTCATCGAGGTTTTTGCTGCCACAATTAAACGAATTAGGTCTGGAGAACATGTGGACGTAGGACGCAGTAACGGCACACACTGCGAGAGCCGCAACCGATATTCTGAAAGCCAAACAATATCGAATGATTTCTTTTCGCCCACGTGTTAAAATGGGAACTGATGAGCAGGGTGACGGCTTCGAAACAATTAGTTGTACCCCAGTAAAATTATACGTTTCCTTTTATTAATATTAAATTACAAGCCCATTAAGAATTTAAAATATGAAAATAAAAAATCAGTATTGAAATTTTTGTGGGTTAGTTTTGCAGTTTCAGCACCGATATGTGAGTTAAATATGCGGCTTTGTTTCCCATTTTTTCCTGCAATTCTTACCTTAATTGTGAAATCATCGCTGGTGGTAACCAACATTTCTGAGTCTTTCGGATTGAAAGCAACACTATTCACCACATCGGCATGTTTGTATTTCGCCAAAGAAATGCCATAATAACGATCCCACAAATAGGCATGCATATCTTCGGCACCACTAGAGTAAAAGAGAGGGCGTTTGAGAAAACAAATCACAACTTCACTCTCCTCGCTTCCTCACCTGGCCACATAATCATCACAAACATCCAGAAATATGAAAAAACATTCTGTACTGGGTGTGTAGGCTTTGTGGGCGCGCAACATATTCCCCACACGTTTCAAGGTCATGAGATCAATGACATGTATATCAATTTCCTGGGCAATTGGTGGTGGCTCCAAGGCATTTGATATGATATAGTTTTCTGGCCAAGGACGGGTGTTGACATAAAGGTATCTGTTCGTAATTGGATATGACACTTTCAATTCAATATATGCTTAAAATGAAATTATAAAAGAAAATAAAAACCTGTGATCTGGACTCAAAGCCATCCCAATAATATGGCCATGCAAGTCGATGACTTTATCAACTTTATCAAAACGATCTGCAACAGCTTCATAGTTCCACCAGTCAGGATCGGGATCTCTTAATTGATTCTTAAAGAAAAAAAAAAAAAAAAACAATAATAGATAGTTATTAAAACTCCGAAAAAGCTTGTTTCATAGGAAGAGTAGTAAAGTCAAATCGGTGATCTCTGAAAAAGTTTAGGCATATGTAGGCACATTTTTAGAGTGCAACTCACGTAGACCACATGAAAAAGGAAGCCATGAATGTGGTCTATTTGCTGGTATAAGTGCCACTTCTCAATTGTAATTGAGATTTTTTTAAACATTTTTTTGAAATTTTTAATGAGTGAAAAATCGGCGATCTTCGAAAGACTTTGGGCATATACGGCCACATTTTTGGAGTGTAACCCAATTGCTGCACTTGGAAGAAGAAGCCAAGAATGTGGTCTATTTACTGGTCTAAGAACCATTTCTCAATTGTATTTGAGACTTTTTAAAAAAAAATTTTTTAATGAAAAATCGATGATCTTTGAGAGAATTTGGGCATTTATGACTACATTTTTGGAGTGTAACTCAATTGAACTACATGGAAAAGGAAGCCAAGAATTTGGTCTATTCACTGGTCTAAGTGCTATATCTCAATTGTATGCGAGATTTTTTTAAAAATAGTTTTGATATCTTTACTGATTGAAAAATCGATGATCTTGAGAGAATTTGGGGGTTTATGGGCACATTTTTGGAGTGTAAATCAATCGAACCAGACGGAAAAGAAAGCCAAGAATTTAGTCTATTCACTGGTCCAAGTGCTATTTCTCAATTGAATTTGAGATTTAAAAAATTTTTTTTTTGGAAATTTTGACTGAGTGAAAAAACGGTGACCTTTAGCCAAAGGTGTAGACGCCTTGGGTTAATGCCTCACTTACCTTTTTCTCCGCTTTGGCTGCAATTCTCTCTTTGAGAGAAGGTCCGGGATCTAGTTTTTTGGGAAAAGTAACATGTTTTATGCGTTTAATACCGATCTGGTGGGGTGTGTACGTTTTTGAGCCGGTGGAAAATATTAAATATTTTGGTATGGAGTTTTCCATATCATCATATTCTTCGGTGGCCTCCATAGCTTCATCTACTTCTTCTTCCTCATTGCCCGAGTCCTCGGGACTATTGTCGCCATTATTAAACAAACGACGATATTCTTCAGCAAAATGTATAGAAATATCATCGTTTTGTAGAGTCGAACGGCCTGTGGAGGTAGAAGATACAGAATCATCTAATAAGCGCTGACCCGATGCATTCGATGAGTGTCGTAAAGTAGCCATTTGTGATAAAGGGTTGCCCACAGTATCGTTGCGAGCAGCGTCTGTTTGTTGCATTGCGACATCTTCGATATTCTGCGTATTTAAGATCAGAAACATTTTTATTTTAAGAATTCTAATAAATTTAAACAATTACTAAACCTCTTCTGAGGCTTTAGGAGCCTGAGTTTGTTCAGCCAACGGATCGTTAGTCTCGTCCAACCAAGGACACTTGGCCATCATTATGGCTCGAACGGAACTGGCGTTGCGATTGTAGAATTTGTACAGCTGATTCATTATGGGTACATGCTCTGAGTCGACTTCTTGATTCGCTTTATTTAGCCATAATATCGAAGTGCTTACCAAATGGGCCAACCAATGTAGGTCACCAGATATTAAATACTGATCACTAAACCAGGTACCGAATATATCGTAAGGACGATTTAAGACACGGCAACGCAAATGAGAACCATCTGAATAAATAAATAAACTTTTCTGTTTAAAATAACAATATTATTAGGTACATATGTATATCATACAATCAAATCTTATTGGTAACGAATTTGAAAAAAAAACCAATAGTTTAGTTTGAGGGGCGGCCTGAATTTAGTGTAAGTTGTGGGTGCTACTGAAACCAATATTATTGAATACTAATTTTCATTCAATTCATGAACTAGTTCCAACGAAAAGTATACATAGAAATAATAACGTAAAAACATTAAATTTGACAAAAGCATATTTTAAGGTTATGTTTGCTGAACGAAAAAAAAAATAAAACAAATATAAAATTTACAGCGAACAATTATTTGATGCCACAAAAAACTTTGACAGGACAAATAAAAATTTTGAGCAAACATAACCTTAAAGTATGCTCCTGTTAATTACAGCGTTGGTACGATTTTAACTGTTTTTTCTACCCGTTGTTGGTTTTTGTTTGTAGAAGCAAGCCCAAATTTGCTCGAAATGTTATGTTTACTCGTTGAGCAAACATAACCTTAAAATATGCTCCTGTTAAAATTTCAGATTTTGACGATAGTGGTCACGTTTTTTTATATCAAATATTTGTCCATACGCCGCCCTAACTTCAGAAAATTATATGAATGATTTTTTCCCACTAAAGAGGTATGGCCAGTTCTTAAGAATTTACAAACCTGCTGTTACTTTACCTTTTTCACCAACAGTAAACACAGCTATTTCACCGGAAGTACTGTGCGGCGAACCGAAGTGCACTCCAGACACTAAAAGCAATGTGTCGCTTTGATTGAATTGTGAGTATTGTGTGTATTTCCAACTGAACTGTTTCATGTTGTGTGAATATTTTTCGGTACATGGATGGCTGGAATTCCAAATCTAAAAGAAGTATAATTAAAAATTTTTAATATTTTCTATTAAAATTTATTTGTAACTCAAATCATTCTTAAATAAATAAGAAGGTTCATAAAAAAACAAAAATTTTCATATTTTGTATAAAGCCAATTGAATGAATACATCTAGGATTTATGTTTTTGTTTATTTTTATATTATTTGATCTTTAGATTGTTAAATTAATTATTCAAGCTTTTGATCCTTGTTTTTTTTTATAAAAAATAATTTTAAACAATTATTTATTCATTTTCAATATTTCGCCAACAATTTGTTGGCATCTTCAGGAAAAAAAATTCCTGAAGATGCCAACAAATGTTGGCGAAATATTGAAAATAAATAATTCTTTAAAAAAATTTTTTTTTATAAAAAAATCAAAGATCAAAAGCTTGAATAATTAATTTAACTATTTTTATTTTATTTAAAAAAACACACACACACGCTAAAATCAGGCTAAATCAGACATTTGGAAAAATTTGCCGTGATTCGAAAAAAATACGACGACGCAAAAAATTTACTACAAGAACACCGTTAAATTGCAATTGTGGTTGGCGTGTTTAACCGTCAAAAGTGCTACTTTGAATTCTACAGCAATAACGACAGCTGTCGTTTTTAAACTACGCCAAACACAATATGGGTGAATTCCTCACAAGTGCGTATTTTACTTGCAATACAAATTTGTAACTCCACATTTTGCTGAGGATGGAAAAATTAAATGTATTTGTTTCATAATTATGTACTCTTTTGCTAAAATTTTTTTGATATTATTGGCGGAATTTCATTTTCTTCGCCCTTGATTGCTACTTTTTCTATAACATACAAAAAACAATAACAAAATATGAAAATTTCTTTTGAGTTTCAACACAAATACGCGTCACAAAATTGGTGTACGTTTTAAAAAATTTGGCAGTAAATTTGTATAAATTTTATTTTCATGCCCGTGTCTGTTATTTTAATTGGCAGGAATATGCCTACATTACTTATACATATATTACTGCGTTCTACTCACAATAACATAGCCATCTTTTGAGCAGGTAGCGAACATTTCACCGTTATGCGAAAAACTGACATGCAGAACTTGATGGGCATGACCATTGGGACATTGCGACTGTACAAATGGTATGTTGTAGGTTAAACGAACATATTCACTTTTCCAAGAGGCGGCACCTGTTGGGGAGAGGGAGAGAGAGAGTGAGAGAGAAAAAAATCCTTAATGCTTGCTCTAAAAAAAAAAAAAAATCAAATCAAAAGTTATGCCCACCTGGCTTGAGAGTAATGTTAGGATTGGTGCGAAAATGTTGCTGAAATCGATGTTTCCACATTACATCATCGTTGGCCACTTCAAACCAACGTCTACAGGTGGCCGCTACACTGGCTATGTCCTTAACATCTAGATAATTAAGAATTTTCAACAAAACCAAATCTGGTATAGTCCACCACAGGGATTCCTCTTGTTCTTCCATCCGCACACTTATCAAATCATTTTCTGTTTCCTGGTCTAATAAGCTGTTTGCTTTCCCATCGTCTGCTGCCACACTCTCGTTGCAAATTTTTTGCTTCTTCGACATGACATTGACTTCACTTGCAGTTACTTCCATTACTATATTCTAATAAGATTTTTGAAGCTTTTTTTGTTGTCCTAAATTTGATTTCTGGTTGGAATTAAAAGTTTTCAAGCAATAAAATTCCTCTGCGAAGATTTTGTTATTTCTTTTGTGCGCAGAATATTCACTTTTATTTTTCTATCTGCTTTAAAGGTTACTACCAATTAATGAACTTTTACAAAAACACCATTAAACGATTTGTTATACAAAAATATATATACATACATATAAAACAAAAAACCAAAACGAAGCTGCAATCACAGCAAATTAAGAAAATGATACGAATTTCACTTTTCTTTAAAACTCATCCAGATTCACCCTACAAACCCGATTGCAGTTGTTTTGTATTAATTATTTGGCTGCTAAGCTAAAATATGCAAAACAAACTTTAAAACCGAAATGACCAACAAAAAAACAAATGTAAATATGTATGTACATATGTACAGTGTAAGACAACTAAATACAAAAATGTCAATAGCAACAACAAAACACAAAACAGCTGTAGCCATTCCGGTATGTAGTATTGTATCTGTTTGCTTGTGTATACTGATTATGAACCAAACAACAACTAGAGATAAAAATAAAACTTTGTAAACTAAAAATAACTTTCTCTTCTTTTTAATTAGGAGTCAATCAAGCCGATATTTATGGTTCAAAAAAAATTTATTAATTAAATCAAATGTAGAAATATAAAACTTTTTGTAAATTACAAACAATTGAAAAAAAAAATTTGGTGTGAAAATTTACTTTTTCTTCACAAACTACAACGTAGTAAATAAAACAACTGCAAATAACATAGCAAAACAAAGGCTTGGAGAATGAAATCATACTGACACAACAATAAAAACAATGTAAATACAAACAGCTGTTCATTTATTTTTAATTTTATCTATTACACCCTGTTAGTCTTAACGGTCTGCCAGGGATGGCGTGTGATTTGAAATGCAATTTCAATTGGATTTTTTACATTATTCACACAATTATTTTACAAAAATTATTCCGTTATTCATAAAAAAATATTTCTGGTTCCTAAAGCTTTTATTTGACAAATTTCTATGGAAAATTTGTTGAATAATAGTTTAATAAACCTAAAGCATTTATTATGAATAAGGCAGTAAGTTTATTGGGCTAATTTTAACAATGACTAGCTAATGAAATAATGTATGAAAAAACTAGTTCTTGCAGCTTCAGACCTTTTTTTCTAAAAATTTTTCAAGTTCTACAAAAAGTGAAATATTTTGAATATTGTTTCTAAAAAATATTTTCAACTTATTACTTTTTTACTAAACATTTTCCTTGCTCAGGTTAGGTTGAATGGAGGGGTTTGTTTGCCCATAACTTGCGACATACACCTAAGCCAGTATAGGCTTGTTGTGTGCGCCGAGCTTGTTTTTTTCGATTATTATCTGTTATAGTTGTTCTTGATGCTAATTTTTCGATCATTGTTGTTTAATATTTTAATTTAATAGTTCGAGCTTGAGGTCACTTGTTTTTTTTTTAATTCTTATTTAATTCAATATTTCGATACCTCAATGGGTATCTTCTTCAGGAAACCTAAAAAAAATCCTTGAAGTATCGAAATATTGAATTAAATAAGAACTGAAACAAACAAGTGCCGAACAAGCTCGAACCATTAAGTTAAAATATAATTATTAATTATTTTATCTTGGACTTGAGTTCCATTCAGACTCGAGAAAAATTTTTTGATTCGAGATTAATGCTTAAAAATCTTTGGGTACGGCTCGAAGTTTGAAATAGTTGTCATCACAGATACAATAGCAATAAATGCAGAAATTAATTAGAAATCAAGTAGATGTTGGTGAGAGAATAAAAAATATATACTAATCAACAGAAAAAAAAAAACAGTGATAATATTGCAAGTTGATCATTATAACAGGTAGAATTAGAAGAGAAGCCGGCTACTGCTTCAGTTTCAAGACCTGTCAAAATACACAGATCGTTGACAGACTGTGACAGAATATAAACTATTTCTACCAACAAAATACATGAAGTGTTTGTTGGTGTTGTGTTTGTTGTAGATATGTGTCTACTTGTTATTAAAATGCTTTCAGTAGTGAAGAGCTCAGATAGAGTAGGTTGGCTAAGCGCTGTCATGGCCTGGATTTGAAGGCATTTGGCTGCTGATGAACGACGTGGTGGACGTGAAACAGCAATAAGTCTTCCACTTTACTTTTCTTGCCTCCTTTAAAAGTGTCGATCGCTAGAATTTCATCGCAAAAAGATTCTTTCATAATTCTAAGAAAGGAAAATCGAACTCAAGCCCGATAAAATAATTAACAACTGCAAATCATATTGTATGATTATGAAGTTAAGGTAATGCTTAATACTTTTTTTATTTGTTTATAGTTATTGCACGACATTTTCTTGTGATCTTATTTCCAGTGTCATTTAAGAATAAAATGCCAATTCAAAAAATCCTCTGATTGAAATTAAAACGCAAGCATGCAGTGTGTACAAAGACTTTGGAAAGCGCACACAAGAGAGAAGGCAAAATATGTATAACGAAAACGGGGACTTGGTTAATGATTTTTTTTTTTTTTTTGGCTGCTGCTTGTTCTTGATGATGATGATGATGATGATGATGGTTTGTCATGCCTTCCCCACAAAGATGCAATCATTAACAAAAACAAAAAAGTCTGAATCGCAAAAACAGAAAACTGACCTTGGCGAAACAAAACTAAGAAACTGGTTTGAAGATGATGATCGATCGACTATTAAAACAGTAAGTTATTTTAATATTTAGCTATAGGAAAAATTTACTGCAAAAAATCTAGTCTTGGCTAAAGGAATCGAAGTGAAGTGAAAATAACGTAGTGGAAATAAACGGCTGCTTGACAAAGAACAAGGAAATAACTGTTATGAATTGTGGCAAGACAAGGCAACTTTTTAAGTTTCTTTTGCCATCTGTATGTATATTATTTAGTAACATATTTAATTTATTCAATTTTTGAATTCGAACTTTAGCACTTTACACATTGTATAGAACTTGTGTTAGATGCATGAGTCAGGTTTAATGTTTCGAGACTCTTTACAGCTGCTTTATAATAGCAGCAGACACTGAATTTTAATGACGTCATGAAGTCCGCTGTGGCTGCAGCTTCAATTGCAGCTGAGGCAATTAGTGATGAATGCGTTACAAGATTACTGTACATGCTGTTAGTAATTAATATTATTTAAGAGCGGGCGAAAAGAAAAAACTGAGTGAGTGGTTAATGCACTGGACAATATGATAAAATACATACAAATTTCTGTGTAAAGCATATAAAAGAAAAATACTCTGCAGATATTGATCTTAGAGGTTAATATGTATGCACAATGTAACAAAAACACTTGTGGTTTTATTTGTTTCAATTTAAATGATTGCAGAGTGTTGTAGACTGAACATGATTTAACGCATGGTTGAAAAGATGCAATGTAGAAATTTAAATAGAAAATGGACCATTTTACGAGAAGGCGGTCAAAATTTTTTTTATAACTTTTGATTGCGTTGAAGTTTTGATATGCAATTTTTTTGTTTAGTAGGACTCTGACTTTCTATTTTTGCTATGAAACATAAAAATTAAACAGGAGATAATTTAGGGAGGCTTTAAAATTTATTTTTAACTGCATTTTAGTACAAAAGTGAAGTACTAAAACATGCATGTTCATGAATGAACATGTTCAAAATAAGAAAAGAACATAGCTGAGCTATTGCCATGGTAAAACTGAAAAGCTGCGAAGTGTTAAAGTCATAGTAGCCCACAAATAATGTGACCCCTACTTTCTCATTGTCTCTTATTTTGAGCAAATATATGCAACCAATTAAAAATTTCTTATACATATGAATACATCAACAAACGCCAACAATAACAAAAATCAGGAGAAAAAAAACGTAAACACACTAAAATTTCACAAAAGCATATCTCAAGGCTATGCTTGCTAAATGCTCATTGGGTGGTAAATTTATAGCAAACAATTATTTTTCAAGAGCAACTACAAATTTTCTTTAAATTTTGTACTTGTTCGTTGAGTAAACATAACCTTAAAATATTCTCTTGTAAAATTTAATGTTTTTACGCTTTTGCCCTGATTTTTTCTTTTCGTTGTTATTTTTGTGGCATCTATGTATTGATTATGTATGCATTTTCAGCTGCTTGTTTGTATGTATTTGCCCAAAACAAAAGTCTACAAGAAAATAGTGGCTACGTTTTTTTTGAAAAAAAAAAAAAAAAAAATAAATAAAAATGTTAGTTCATTCACTCAATTCAAATTTTAATGCCATAAAAGAATTGCCACTTCAATGTTTGCTTCGCCAAAAGATTCTTATACAGGAAAAAATCAGAAAAAATGTAAAAACACAAAATTTCACAGCAGCATATTTTAAGGTTATGTGCCGCTCAATGAGCAAATAACTACAAAATTTACAGCAACTAACGTTTGATCTAAAAAACTTTACAGAGTCAAACAAAGTTTTAAAGTTTTTTAGACATGTTATACAATACTTCAATGCTCGTCAATTACGTATTATATTTTTGTTATGAAACATTATTACTTGTTTAATTATGTACAAAATGCTTAGAGCGGTACCTGTCCAAATTAAGTGGAAATAATACTCATTTACGATGTTTAAAGTTGTATTCGGAGCTGCAAGAAAATTTTCCATTATACCTTCTTTATTATCAAGATGACTACTGCGTTAATGCATTTAGCAAAATCAAGCTTTAATGTTCATTAAAACTGGATAAATTATTATGCAAATAATATCAAGCCATTTACAGTGGTGCTGATCATAAAAAAATACAGAATAGACAATGATTTTTTTTTTTTGGTTTGCTAAACACTTCTTATAGAAACTTTTCAAACAAGAACTAAATAAAAAATTTTGCTAAAAAAATTTAGGATGAAATTTTTTTTGAAGATAAAAATATGTATTTATATGTTTGCATGCATGTATGTATTTACACTGTACACTATATTCAGTGATAGCTTAAAGAAATTTCAAGTTAATCTACATTGACTTGCCAGGAAACATTTTTTCAAAATTAAATTCTTTTTTTAGAGGCAGAATCGTAACATGTTACAGAAAAACGTATAAGTCACGCGTATACGTGATGCAATTGCATGCAGTTTATACCATAGATTAACAATCATACGTACGATTATCGAGTAATTCCGTTTTATTATATAAAGATATTTGGAAAATTTTTCAAAATTTACAACGGTATTCATAAAAAATAAATAAAATGTGGTGGAAATACATACGTTTTAGAACAAATTTTTCATTGCTCTAAATGTATCTCACAGCAACATTTTAATTTTTATGAATGTCGGCTATAAAAATTAATTTAATATTATCAATAGAAATCTGCACAGGCATTCTTAAAAAACAAAATTTTGCGGACATACATTTTAGAACAAATTTTTTATACTAATTTTGTTCTAAAAAATGTTCAACAACATTTTATTTTTTATGAGTACCGTTGTTATTTTAGGTCTAAAAAATACTGTTTGAATTTTTTTGCTGTTAAGTTTTACAGCCGTGTATGCCGCCCACATTTTGTTGATGTCACCCAACTTGCCAGTAGACCCGAAAAACCTTGAAAGATTGTTTTAAACTACTACTTATTGTATTATCATTATGTCATGGCATTATTCATAAACAAATATTATGGTTAACAAACTTCCTGCTATCATCTTTTCTTCCTGGAATAAACACATAAAAAACTTAGCAGCTAGACAAATAACAAATGTTTTTTTTTTTGTTATGAATAAAGTGCTCATTTTTTAAGAAAAGTTGGAAATTTTTTACCATAATTCTTCCTTCTCGTTTGTCATTGTTCTAGGTATTATATCGCGTAAGTGAAAACACAAGTCTGTCTTTTTCTATTCTTAATAATTCTTAAAAATTATTGCCCATTACCACGACGATTGCTAGTCTGTCTGATATAAAACTGCTTCTTCTTGATACTTGTTATTTCAATTTACCCACTGCTCAAAACATTTTTTTTTATCATAAATAATAAACAAAACAAATGATCAATAATTATCAATGAGAAAAAAGAAACAAATAGACTCTCAGTTGTTCTCACACGCACACACACTTGCTTTGGGCATGCCAGTGATGGAAAAGTTGATACGATCGTACTTTTTTGATTGATACCGCTTTAACATTATTTAAAACTAAAAAAAACACAAAAACAAACAAAACACAAACAAAAGAAATAATATACATATTTATTATGAATTCCGAGTGAATATCACTCGTAATGGAAACTCTCCGTCACGAATTCGTACAAAAAGGTATTATGAATTCCGATGGATTTGAAGGCCTCTTGACCTAAGTTCGAATTAGTATCTACAACCAACTTTTTAAATGGAAAACAAATGTTTTTCATAAAAGCTGTTTTTTAAAATGTTATAATACTTAGAAATGCCACATAATATGCTCTTTTGAAATTAAGGACTTTTGCATTTTTCTGTTTTAAGGATTCCATGCTTATTGAATGAAAACCGAACCCTACTAGTGAGACTTTACTGTCCATCTGTCCATCCACCATAGCGCTCAGAAACTTTCACAGGATATGCTGGTGTTAAACAACAAGAAGTTTAGAATTAAAGGATGTCCTCAAACAATAAGCTGTGAACATCGGCTGTTACTTTCGAGCAGCTTCTGGTCAAGGACGGGTGCTGACGAGAAGTGTGGCGGCTTCGAAACAGCTAGTTGTCCATCTAGCTAAAGGCCCTTGATGTTTTTTTGTTGTTTTGTTTAACTAATATCAATCACAAGAATAATATAGAACGGACTTAAGCCTGATAATAATAATAAAATTAACTTTTGCACCTGGTTATCAAGTTTACAGTCTACTTTTTGTCACTTTTCATAAAGTTGCTGAATAGAAAAAAGTTGTTGCTTTTGCAGTCAAAAATGTAATTTTGAAAATTTGTTTTGTTATCGCATTAAAAATTAAATTTTCCCATCACTGGTGCATGCAGCAGAATTCTTATCTCTGATTTCAATGAATGAATGAATGAATGAATGTTTTTGTTTTGAATTCAATTCCTTTTTAATCTCCCAACTCTGTTTCAGCGCGCCTGAGTTTTATTTTTTTTTTTTGTGGTCTGTTCTGAGTTTAGAACTTATATACATACATACATACATACATTTTTTCCCGTTTTTAATAAAAATGAAATTACAACATTTTGCAGTCAGTTCAAGTTGATCTTTGTTTTAACAAAGTCAAGTTACTTGTACATAGTTGATTTAAATTTTATTTTTTTTTACTTTTGGGTGCGAAATTTTATTGAAACAAAACATTTTTTTTTTGATACATTTAAATGAAATAATATTATCTCAATAGGCACTATTTTTAAAGCGAATTGTAAGTGAAATCATTAATTTGAGCTTAAAAATAATAAAATATATGAACTCGCTGTTTTGTGTGTTAAAAAAATATTTGTAACACAGAAAAGGGGTAAATGAATTTATAATTGTTTTTAAGAGTGCTTAAAAATTAATATTTAAATATTTTCAATGTCAAATTTAGTACATATAAAAATTGTGAATTTGCAAAACATAAACAATAATCTAATCTTTTCTTTATAATATTTCAAAAGTTCAACATGTGGTTGTTATCGATTTCTTTTTTAGAGAAAAAAATATTAATCTGTGATTGATTTATGTATGTGCGAAAATTAAGTTAATCTAGATTTTAATTGGATCAAAGTCTAAGTTTGTTAAGTGCTACTTTGCTATTGACTTAAAATTAACCCTTTAGAGCCTTTCAGTTTATTAACATATTTGACAGGCTGTGTTCGATTTTTTTTTTTATTTCGCATAAACAATGTAAAACAGGTGTTAGGTTATCGATAATGATTCAACCAAGTTAAAAGTTATTAGAAAAAAAAATATATGTATATGCATTTATCATTCTCCAATTAAAATTAAATTACATGTTGCATGGTTGCAATTAAATAAATTACAAATAGATTAATTGAACTATTCTTCAAGCTATTACTGATTTATTACCATATTCAAATGCAGTTTAGCAAACAAGAAACATTGTAGCTGTCTCTTCCGTTTGACAGCTGTAATCTTTAATGGAACACGGGGTCAGGGTTATACAAAGTGACACAAAACAATTGCTACTGTTTACATGGAAACAGCAGCAAATTTGAAAAAGCAAAAGGAAATACAAATCGAAAATAGCTTTCTTTGCAGTAGTAGTAGTAGTAGTAGTAGTAGAGCGATCGATCAGCAGGGGTTTTTCTGCTTCATAGCTGCAACTGTTCAAATCCCTTCTTAACTATTAGGAATATACCCACATATTTTGTGTGTGTTGTGCAAATTTTTTGCGAACTTTGGCGCTTTCGGTCCAGCTGGGTTGCTTGCAACTCAACTGAGTCGATTTTAAACCACTTGGAATATATTTTTTATGTTGGGCAAATTTTTCGTGAATTTTCTTGTTTGTGTTAAAGTTATATATGTATGTATTTACATCTGTAAAAAATTTGTTCAATACAATTCAAGTTTTTGTGTAATTTTTTTCAATATCAAACTCTGTCGGGTTTACACACTTATTTATATACGATTTTATGTCGAAGAATCATTGCATTGTTTTTGAGTATTTCTGATACTTTTTCAATAATCAAAAGTAGTCCCGATTGTTTTTGGATTCTCTGTCGAAATTACCTGAAGAAAGATAATGCAATCACTACGATTCTTTTTGAAAAATGATGTAATTGATCAGTGATCGTAAACCAAATTTAACAGCTCTGCAACCACATAACGCTACTTCTTGGAGGAAGTGCGCGGTACTCCCATACCAAAACTATAATCTTATAAATTTATCTCAGCGTCTCAACTAGACCCTGGTTGCTCACAGGTTAGATTTTTCTCGACTTTTCTTCAAAACACAGCAGTCCACTTTTATCTCCTGCCCTTAGTGATGACGACCGGTCGTCCTAGCCAATCACAGAGTACCTCTGCTTGAGTCAAATGTGTGAATTACACCCATTAATTGTAGCTTTCTGACATTTTCTTGAAACACACAAACCTCTCGTTTGCTGAATGAAATGATACCAAGTCCTAGCTGTGCGACTCTATCTCTTACTTGGCTGAATTTATTTGATCTTATTAAAATGCCTTTCAATTTTCAAGTAAGCAAAAAAATATAAAATTTTCAACATTTTCTAAAATTGTTTATCGTTTTTTCCCATCACCTCAAATGACTCAAACACAAACTGTAAACAAAACACATTCAATGTCAATACAATCGCAAAAGTAAATAGTCGCATTATAAAATGCTTCAAATATTGAATACCGCTAATGTATGTACATTATCGCTACACACACTCATCTGTATTTAACAGCAGCTGTAAAATCAAACAAAAGTCAAGTAAATGTCATTAGCTTTAATAATTTCAACAATTGCTTATTATATTCACAGATTATTTATATTGATAGATTTTTAAATAACTTCAACACATTTTTCTTAAAAGTTCTGCTATAAAAAGCTGTTTTGAGTGTAATTTTTTTTTTATAAATTAAAGTTTAAATGGCAAAAAAAGACGTTGCTTAAGTGTGAAATAACTTTAACAAAGTCGAACGTATTTCATTTTTTTTTTCTGACAAGTAAATACATATCGCACGCTAAACCATTAATAGTTACAATGAAGGTACATACATCGATACCAGGCTTACAAGCTTACAAGCTCAGCTGACTACTGCTTTTAGCCTGCAGAACTGTAACACACAAACGCAAACAAATGGGTGACAGATATTAAAAATTTCTACCAACAAAATATGTACATGAAGTGTGTTTGTTGGTGTTGTATTTGTTGTAGTTATGCGACTGCCTGATATCGAGGTACATATGTATGTACCTTGATTACAAACTATAATCGAATGGAATGTTCAGGAGCAGCAAAATATTATTTTTGTAAACAAATTGAGCGTCACACATAACCACACTTTTTTTTAGTGATGCAAACAGTTCGTTAGAAATTTTCTTTGGCTTTTTTTTTTTTTTTTTTTGGTTCAGTTGTGCCTGTTCATAATTTAGAGAGCGTTATGCGCCTACTTTGGGGTTTTTTCTGGCATGTAAATATAATATTTTAATTGTTTATGCATTTACAAAAAAACCTTTTGTGTAGCGATGTTTATTTTGATAAAAAGAAAAAACAACAATAACAAGAAACAATTAAAATACATACATACATATGTATGTATGGATGTGTATTGGACAAAGATTTATTACTTGAAATATTATTTATTTTTACACATGGCAGTTAACGATAAAAAAAAATATTAATTTATCAGACGTTGACATATTATTTTTCATTGACCATAACCCACATATACATACATATGTATGTATGTATATGTATGTATGTACAGGGTGTCCGTTGGGAAGGTATAGTATGTTTCGCAGGCTGGCGGTGATAAGACCGGTCCACTTGGGTCCTAGAAGGTGGCTGCATTGTGCTAAGGTATACTACTTTATTTGTTTATAATTTTTGATCAAATTATCCATTTTCTATCTTATAACGGGCTATCCATTTTGCGGTTTCAAAAGTAAACGTAAATAAAGCACATGTAAAATATTTTCTTTTCATGATATTTCTTTTTTATTGTAAAGTTTGAACGTTGACATTATGTGTCCGCCTGTTTTTCTCAATGCGAACAAAGTTTTCCTTCAACTGTTGTAGGTCTTCGTTAAATAAAAATGCACTATTGGTCAATACTTAAAGCGAACTAGTTTTGTTTACTTTAGTGTGCATGCTAAAAAAAAAAAAATACTAACAGAACAAAAATTTCAACCCTCAATGTCAATGTCAGGCTGATGTTGTCTCCGGCACTGCTCTCATACTGTTCGTCTAGAAATATCATACAGTCTGGCAACTTGTTCACCTTGTTCATATTTATACAAATTTTAAGTTTGTTTAACTCTGCTTATACTTGTTTTTTATATACATATATATTTTTTTATATTACGGTAATACATATGTACATACACACCTTTGTAAATATGTGATTTCAAATACTTTTCTTTTTATAATTTTTAAGAAACGTATTTGGTTGGATTTTAAGAGAAATAGTTTTGTATAATATACCCCACCCCCCGCCCCTTTCGCTTCTTAAGCTAAACTTTATAATTGAAACAAAAAGAGCGAAAACTTGTTTGGTATTGTTTAGTGTAATTAATTGGTTATTTGCACTTCTCGTCAAGTGTCAATTTTATTAAATTATAGAAACAATTAAACTTTTAAGGAGCTGATGAAATTGACAATTTAATATTCATACCATTTCAATACTAATTTCGTTTAATTGATTTATTAAGTGTTATTAAATTTTAGAAGAGATTATTATTTCAAGAGCACTATGCAAATTGTGGCAAATTATAACAAGCTGGGGCGCCGCTCTTTTCAATTACATGTTTAGACGGCAAAATGATCATGTGGTTTCGCTCTCTCAGCCCGAATGGTGAACGTCAGTGTTTAGGTTGTTTATTATTTTTTTATTTATTTTCTATGATTTGCTTTGATAATTAATTATATTTTTTGTATTTTAAATACATACGAGGCTTGTTCAAAAAAAAAAAACAGTGAATTTTTAATTATATTTAATTATACATTCGATTATCGAAAAAAATGTTCTTTTTATATTGGTACACATGTTATATTGGTACAACGTAGTCATATGTTGGCATTATCAATCAATTTGAATTTGTAGTCTGTTGTGGACAACTGAAAAGGCTAGATTTTAGATTTTTGAAAAAAAAAAATGGATCAAAGAATATGTATTAAATTTTGCTTTAAAAATGGAATAAAGTGATTTAAGGCATTCGAAATGTTGAATGTGGCATCGGCGAGCCCACTTTGTCTTAAAAAATTGTTGATTATATCAAAAAAATTAGTGCAAGTTAATTTTCGAGTTTGGTTTAATTTACGTTTGTGCTAGTAAGTCATTAAATCAGTGAATACTTAAGCCACATTTAAACGTTTAAACTTCAATCATCGCCCAGGGCACAACATCAGCTGTCTGACATGTTTGCAACGCTGTCAAATTTCTATTTCTAAAAATAACACTGTACTTGAATTTGAAACTTTTTTTTCCGACAGACGGGGCACCCAGTGGGGAAAACCTAATTCAAGTGCGCTGAATTCAGTGGTGCTAACCGTTTTTTAGGTTAGCTCTTGTTTTTGAGATATATCATTATTTTAAAAATGGAGGAGGTTGGACAACATACATATATTCCCTTAACTCAAGCACAGTGTAATAGATGGTTCACGGATTTACTACAGTCCAGTTTAAGCTGCAATTAAATAAATTACAGAAAAGTTTTGCTAAACTAGAGTTTTAACTGTAACTGATTTTTTGGGCGTAAGTGATGCAAGAGTTTTACAGAAGGCCCAGAAGATGTTGATGACAATCAGCGTGCTGTAGTAGCAATATCTAGTCTAGTCAACAAGCGAAAAAAAAAATCATTAAACCAGTGAAAGGAATTGTTTTGCAAAATCAATTCCCTTGTAGAGAAGTGATAGAGGATGTTGACATATCAATCAGCTCATGCCATGCAATTTTCCCGAATGCTTTGGGCATGAAACGTGTGGCAGCGAGTATTATTCCGAAATTGCTAAATTACTATCGCTCAGGTATGATGTTTTGTCCAAAAAACAACACCATAATCATGCTCCATCCCCCCTGGGGCGGCATGGTTAGGTAGAGTTATGACATCCCTGTGCTGACAATTTGGCACGTAAAAACATATTAAGGCATACGTATACGTTATACAATGTCATATGATTTGTACAACAGACTATCAATCATACGCAGCAGCTGTGCCAATTTCGATCCGTTTACGAATGTTTTTTACCTATTTCCAGAACTGGAAAGCGTTTTGCCACAACTGATGAGAAAAAGTCGGATTCGCAGAAACATCTGATGGCCCTACTGAAAAGCGCATTCCAGAAATTCTTTGCGGATTGATTACAAGAAGCGCTGGAATAGGAGCATTATATCTGAGTGGTATTATTTTGAAGGGCACAAAATGAATTTTGATGAATAAACCATACTTTAAAAAAAAAATATCAAAATTTATCTTTTCTTTTGAACAAACCTCGTAGATATAAATATGAAAGATAACAAAATATAAAATGTATTTAAGAGAAGTTTTAAGAAAATTTTAAATGGAATTTTTTTAACTAAACAGTATTCCAAATTTATTTTAATTTTTATTTTTTTATTTATTTTTTATTTTATACTACATGCAACGTTATTTTATGGCCACATAAATAAAAAAATTCATTCTAATAATATATTTATTAAATTTGAAATTTTTCTTTTTTTACTAATTTAGGGATTAATTTATAAATAAATATATTTTATTTCCAGTCACATAAACACTTTCACAGGCCAAAATGCCTTCCATTGAATACAACCTAAATTTGGAAGTGGAATTACCAGAGGACATTAAAAAAGTTGCCATAGAAAATGGGGAATGCGATTTGACAAAAACTCAAATGATTGCCGAGTTTAGAAATTATATTGCCGAACATGATCGCTGTCAACCTGATCGTTTGGATGATGAGTACTTAATTAAATTTCTGAGAGCCCGCTATTGGAAAATAGAAGCCAGTTATAAATTGGTACGATGACAAATAATTTGATAAAAAAAATATATATAAAGGGTCCGCCATCTAACGTTTTTTTTTCAAGTAGTGCTTATTTCGTGATTTGACAGATAATTAGTTTTAACCTTCCGCTGAACGAATATGGTTGTGGAAACGCTTCGCTAAGTTGGCCTACAATCGACTTACAGAAGATGCCGATTTTTCAAAAAAAAAAAAAAAAAAAAAAAAAAAAAAAAAAAAAAATCATCTTTTCAGATGAAGCTCATTTTGATCTTGGCGGGTATGTAAACAAGCAAAATTGTCGCATTTGGGGCACGAGTTACTGTTTGGTGAGGATGTTGGTCCAGAGGCATAATTGGACCATTTTTCTTCGAAAATGAACAAGGAGTGGCTGTTACAGTCAATGGCGATCGTTATCGGGCCATGTTTGAACGAATTTTTGTTCACAAAAATTGAAGAGGAGGATATTGGCAACATTTGGTTTCAATAGGACAGCGCTACAGGCGAAGCTACACTCGATGTTTTGCGCCGTTTAAAAAAAAACGTTATTTGGCGGACCCTTTATATTAAAATAAAAAACTAGCACTCTTATTATGAACAAGCAGTGCCATAATGAATGAAAATTCGCAATGTTAATTTAATATAAATATATTTTTTTAATGAAACTAATTTATTTTCCAGTTGTGCCATTATTATAAGTTCCGTGATCAAAACAAATCCTATTATGAAAAAGTAAGACCGGCTGATTTAAAAAAAGTGGGCGAAGCCAACATTTTAACCTGCACTCCGTACAGGGATCAGAAGGGTCATCGCATTTTGATTTATCGTTTTGGCATGTGGAAACCCAGTGAAATAAAGATCGATGATATATTTCGTGCCTCAGTTTGCATTTTGGAATTGGGTTCCATGGAGCCCATTGGCCAGGTGGTAGGCGGTGTGGGTATATTTGATTTGAAAGATTTTACTTTGAGCCATGTTTTGCATTTAAGTCCCAGTGTGGCCCAAAAAATGATAGCCATGTTGGTGGTAAGTGGAAGCCAAGATCAATATTGATTTCATGATGAGAAATAATTATATTGCGCTTTATATTCTATAGACCTCTATGCCCATACGTACTTCAGCTTTACATATTGTCAATCAAAATTGGGTCTTCAATACGGCCTTTAACATTTTCAAGCCATTTTTGGATGCCTCCATGAGAGAAGGTTTATTTATACATGGCTCAGATATGTCATCACTGCATAAACATATAAGTCCACAATGTTTACCAAAGAGGTGAGTATACAATAGTATACAATAGGGTAAAAGAGTTGGTGTAATCGCACTAAACCAGGATACAACTAATAAGGTAGCCCCATCAGTTGAATTGTCAAGAGAATAAATACAAAGATGAAAAGCAGCCAAAACCAGAGCAAATCATCGTAAGCACTGTTCATCTCTCTTTTTTAAATACAGAAGTGGCGTCTTTTTGACAGCTTTCAGAAGTTGTACAAAAACAAAACACATGTTCGAAAGAAAAAAATGGTCCGATGACTCTTTCAGCGTGAACAGCGCACCAAGCAGTCACTTTGAGCGGGTGTAATGGCTCCTCGTGCGTCATTCGTGAGTTTTTTGTGCCCCAAAAGCGATAGTTTTGCTCGTTCACGTACCCGCTGATGTGCAAAATGAGCCTCATCGCTCATTATGATTTTGGACGAAAAATCATCCACTTCGGCATAGACACGATTATTCCGCTTTCTTGGACAGTGTATCGCTCCATGCGTGTTGTTCACTTGTATTCTACAGCTGTCTAGTTCATAAATGTAAAAATAGATTTGACATTGGCCGCCATTTGCAGAAGTAAGAGCAACTTCCATAAGAGCACCATGCAGTCACTTTAAGCGGGTGTAATGGCTCCTCGTGCATCACTTGTGGGTTTTTGGTACCACAGAAGCGATTGTTTTGCTCGTTCACGTACCCGCTGAGGTGGAAATGAGCCTCATCGCTCATTATGATTTTGTTCGAAAAATCGTCCACTTTGCCATAGACACGATTATGCCGCGTTCTTGGCGAGTGTATCGCTCCATGCGTGTTGTTCACTTGTATTTTACAGCTGTCTAGTTCACAAATGTACAATCATATTTTGCCATTTGCAAAAACAAGAGCAACTTTGAATAGGGTGGTTTCTTTTGGCCCACCTTTTACTAAAGCCGACCCTCAGCCATTTCATTTGGGCCAGTACTCAGGTGACGACCCCTCTATAGGCAGTGTAGAAACAAAAATAATCATTACTTAATAGTTATGATTGAAACTGACAGACTAACACCAGCCTGGCTGCCAGACTCCATACAGATCACCATACAAAAACGAGAGGTGGTTGCTCTGCACAACGCAGCCATTTTTTCATATTTGTTTCATTCAACTTCTAAAATATTTTCACTTTTTGCAAACATCTAGTTCCTACGCTTTTAGCAAAAACAAATTCCTGTCTCATTTTCTTTCCAGGTATGGTGGCATACATGATGACTATCCGAGCGATATATGGTTCGAAAGTCTTAGCAAAAATAAGAGCGTGCAAAAGGATCTCGAGCAACTGGGTTACGTTTTCGATGATGAAACACTGAATTGAGTCAGGTTTAAAAATTATTGGCCATAGAACTGATAACAATTTATACTCTTTTGGATACAAGACAGGACCATTTATTTAAAAAAAAAAGGGAAAATAAAATGCAAACGTTAAGCACTTCTTAAAAAAACTTGTTTTATATTACAAAAAACCAAGAGTTTAGCCACTAACATAACCCGTCAAGGCACTGGCCGAGGGATAGTGGGATCTTAAAAGCATACAACGTTCCCGATCCAACATCAATGTGCGACGTTTGAGCATGATTTCTCGCTCCAAACTACTGCGAGTTTGCATTAATTTATTTTTGATTTGCTCAGCCTCATCCAGCTCCTGCAGCATGGCTGTCACGCTGCCTTGAATAACGCCAACTTCGTCGATAAGTTTTTGTTGGGCCTTATCACGACAGTTTTCCACATTGGGGCGAAAACTGCGATTGTCCATGCGTGTCTGGGCCACTTTCATGTTGGCATCAAAGTTGCGCATGGCTGCACTCAATTTAATTATACGGGTCTCGGTATCAGCCAGCTTTTGCAGGCACTGCAAAGGAAATTTTTGATGTAGAAACTAGAAAACAGCAAATATATATGTTTACATCTCTGAGGTCTCGTTCAAAGCGTTGCAAGTTTTCTTGCGTACAATTGATGCGCTCGGAAAAGGCTCTTTCCACGTTGTCGGCTTGGGTGCGTAAATCACGTGCTGCATTCATCAAAATGGCATTCAAAGTTTGTCTTAATTTCAGTGACTTTTGGCGACAGGCTTCACACTCCTCCAGAGTCTCTTGGCTGAAATGTTCCCAATACTGTTCGGAAGCTTGTCTTAAGTGATTTTGAAAATATGCCAAGAAAAATTCAATACTAAGTCTATGTTTATGTTCCAAAAAACCAAACTTTGCTTACTCTGCTGGCTGCCTTACAGCTCCTGGTCGAAATAAAATGGTACTTGATCTATTATCAAGAATAGCACTGAGAGCATCAATTTCATGGGCCTCCTTTTTGTCACTCCAATCGTATTCCAAGCGTTCGCGAGCTGAACGATTCTCCACTTGCTGCTGCTCAAAGTCTTCTAGAGTTTTTTTAAGCAGCTGCCTTATCTCCGCTATTAAAGCCAATTCATTGATTAGCTCCTCCTCGGGGGCATCTCTCACCAGTTCAGTATCGGGCCGGCCACAGCGCTTGTCCAGACATTCTTTCACTATGGACTCGGGTATGCCCAGAGTAAGCAGCGACTTCTTGAGTCGTACTCTCTCCTCTTCCAAACTGCTGATTTCATCTTGCATGGCTTTAATGGCTGCCTCCAAAGTGCCCTTCCATTTACCAATCAACTTCACACGTTGGCTCATACTTTCAGTGGTCTCCTGCTGAGTTTTCTCCAGCAGCGAGCTCATGTGCATTAAGGCATTTTTGCAGCTGTATTGATTCCTACAAGGGTTTGAGTGATTTGCTTTAAATTCAGATCCATTTTGAAAATCACTTTGCTCTAAATCACAAGGTTTTCCACAAACAAATTACAACAATCACCTGGATTTTTCTAACATCATGTTAGAAAAATCCAGCTGTTTGTTAGACCTTGTAACTGCACGTTTTATTTATAATGCAGATTTTAATCTGGTTAAAGTAACGCACATTTTGGATTTAGAAATCACGTGATTTAAAAGCACCTGCTCTGCAGAGCAGGCCTAATAATTTGCCTGCCACTTACTTCACTGCTCTATCGAATACTTCATTAGTATTTTTTATGGTCTGTAAGTTTTTTGCTTTCCACTCGTTGGGACTGAAACGTGTTATAGAATAACGATCAACCACTGGCCTCGTACCCGTTAGCCCGGCCATTGGACTCCAGTCCACTTTGCCCGTGGCCCAAGGACCAATAGGACCCATTTGTTGTAGATTTTCTTTCTTAGGCAAATGATCTTCGCTTTGCGGCAAATAACAAGGTGGATTATTTAGTTCATCGGCATATGGCTCAATGGACGTCTGATGAAGCCAGCAGAGGGAAGCGCAATATAAAAAAAGACATTGTTTTCATTACACAGTATGACAATGAAAAAATACTTTTCAAATGCCTAATTTTGATTTTTAGGAAGTTTATTAGTTCCTCTTAATGAGGAAGATAACAACGATTTTGTGTGACTGTTATTAAAGAACATTCTATTAAGTATGCAATCCAGTAAGAAATTAGTGATCACGCTTTTTCTATATTTGCTGTTTAAAATGAAAGTACCTTAAGAAAGTCTAAATTTTATTAAATTAAAATTTCAAATGCTTTGGAAAGACGATGCTCTAAGATTTAGGTTTAGATAAAACTCTTGCTAAGTCTAAGTGCATATTTGCATTTTTTAAGGTTATGTTCGCTCAATGAGCACATGCAAAATTTACAGCTTATAATTACTTAACATTACAAGTAGTTTGCTTGCAAGAGCAAACACTAGTTCGTTTTAAACATTGCATTTGCTCATTGAGCAAACATAACCTAAAAATATGATGCTTTTATAACATTTAGGTTTTTACTTTTTTTTATTTTTTTTTATTTCGTTGCCTTGTTGTTCTGGCTAGGTGAATATGTATTTTGGATCGGATCGATTTGTATGGGAATTTTTTTTTCGATATTATCGCTGTTGGCATGAAGAAAAAAAGTCCCACCACGACACGGCGTACGATTTTCAACTTTTTATATGGCAGTTCCACTAAGGAAGCGTGGTGCGAGGTCAATGTGTTGGACAATAATATGGGGAAGAAAAAATTATTGAGGGTTAGTCATACATTTGACTCCTCTACAGGCACCCAGTGGCAGGTTAATTTGATGGAAAAAAATGTCACTTGAAGGGCCAAAAAATTTTCCCCGTATATATGGAGAGGAGTCGGATGAAATCAGAACGTAATTTATATGAATTTTTGATTGTTCGTATTCATGCAATTGACCAAAATAAAGTCCAGCAAAAAAGTAAATATTGTTAATCATAATGTAATAATGAACCTTAGCAAGCAATATGCTTCTAAATTCGAAACACTAATTGATTTGTAGCTTCAACTTACAGGAATTTGTTCTGGCTTCAATTCCTCCCTGTGACTCAATTCCAAATCTCTGCCTTCAGCAGGTGGCAACTCCTCCTAAAGATGAGTTAAGAAAATGAAAGCAAACGATATTGTTGCATACCACTTGATAATTCATTATTAACACATACCCTTTCTTCATGCTGACAAGAATCCATTTGCTTTAACCAAAAAAAAAAAGGATGTTACAAAAGAAAAAGTTCAAAAATATGCGATAAATTTTTTATGAAATAAAATTCAATTTATTTTTGATTTTATTTTGCCACAATAAACAAAATAAAAGTGGTTGCCAGGTGATGAGATTTTGTAAACATTATTTACAAATAAAAAATAAATATCCAAGCTAAAGGCCAAAGACCATTAGATAATAGGTGCGTTTCTTTAGTTTTCCAGCAATATTTATCCAGCAGTTTTGTGATAAAGAAAAATACCAAATTTACTCTAAATTATTCTCAATTATGCAAGCTTGCAAAAAAGTACGGAAACAGTATTTTGCAAGAATTTGCAACTTTTTTGTGCAACAGCTGTTAAGTAATGCCAATAGATAACTATGTTGCAGTCATATGAAAAACAAGTAAGAGTGCTACATTCGGGGATTTTGCAAATTCTCAGTCATTCAAATGTCAATTTTCTGACTCTTCTTCCCTCCATGTACATACATAAATGAATGTTCTTGCTGGAAACAACCTCCAGTAACATTTTGCACAATTTGTTACAAAATATCACGTAAAGAAACCCACCTAATATCTGTGCAAGTCAACAGCTGATGAATTTTTTTGCTGTTCTAGTTTTTTTTTGTTAAAATTAATTAATTTTTATTATTCCAACTTTTTCTTACATAATTATTTTTGTATTAAATTTATCAGGTTCAAGTTCTTTCTATATTATTTTTTGTGATTGATATTAATAAAATAAGACAAAGAAGACATCAAAGACATTTAGCAGGGTGGACAAAGAAAGACTGCTGCTGACGAGCAAGTGTGGCGGCTTCGAAACAACTAGTTGGCCACCCTGCTAAATGTCTTTGATGCAAAGAATCAATCACAAAAAATAATATAGAAAGAACTTGAGCCTGATAAATTTAATAAAAAAACAATTTTTGTTAAAATATCAAACGCTGTTTTTTCCAGTGTTTTGTTTTCTTAAATCATCAATTTTCTTTCATTGTATATGTATAGAGTTGCATCTATTTTATTAAATATATAGTAAGATGTAGTAAGCTGATTAATTTCCTTTGCGCTTTTTGGTGTTCCATCTAAATGTCAAACTCTGTTTGTTTTCTTTAAGTTTGTTTTTGTATTGAGTAATTTTCTGACAGCTTGGCGAGTCTATGTTGAGTTGCATCTATCTTTTTAATAATTTTTTCGTTATAAACTCTCACAGCTCTTTTGGAGGGCTTTTAAATTTTTGAAAATATTTCACCGCAAACTCTAGCAAATTGTTTGGTTTGTACTTGAGAACACTGAGTACAAAATCGTGTAAGAAATCTGTTAATTCGGGATGCTTTTGCAAAAAAGCCGTAGCATTTTCAAGGCTTAATTTCTCTTTTAAATGATATTTAGCTAATAATTGTGGATTACTGCGCCACATTAATTCCATACGGGGCACAATCACTTCTCGTTTGGGCACAAAACCTTTCGTTTCATGGAACACATAATTGAAATTTTGCCAATAGTGTAAAATAATTTTTCCGGATGCCGTATAAAATGTGTGCGAAACTTCCTGCGGATAGTCGTTGAAATATTGTGTGTTGCAAACGTGTATGGCATTTTTAAATGTACGATGAAACATTTTGAGTTGTGTGCGTTCCTGATAAATGGTCAATTGACAGCGCAGGATTTTGCCTGGGGGAGTACATGATTCAAACATAATTGTTTCTTTTATTCTATTATTCTTTTCCGCTTACCCATTATGTTCATGGAAAAGTAATTGAAGTCACCGAAAATATTATTGACAATTAAATAGCGTGCCACTAGCAGCACACCACCCTCCAAAATGAATGCATCCTGGCGATCCTTGACATTTATGACCGCCTTGAAACATTGCGTTTCGTTGTTGATTTTTGTCTCACGTTTTGCTATTAATTTGTGCATATTGAAACGGGCATCTAAGATTTTTTCCTTGAAGTGAAAATGTTAAAACTGAGAAGTTTTTTGCAACAGCGCACTTACTACTCTAGCATTATCCACAAAATCATATTCCTTACGTTTCTCGCATATCAAATTCAATCTGTCATCATATTTCCCTTTCATCCAGTGGCCGCTTTTAAAGTGTCCCTTATCTTTAAGCAGCTGGCTGCTACCGCACACCACATAACCATCATAACTTTCCTCTACATTTAGTTTAAATGCCCCGATTTCTTGAAGTTCACTTTCCAAAAATATTTTCTTTTCATTTAACTGATACTGATTGTTGTCTTTCAATTTCGAAATGTATAAATTTTCTGCAAATATTAGAGCTTGTTTTTCATTGAGTAAATCTTTGGCAGGCACTTCGAATTTGAGGTTTTCCTCCAACTCATTTGTGGGTTCTATGCGATCCAATAAAGTCGAAAATATGCTGTCCAAGCTGATTTCATCTTCCGGTTTTAGTTTAAATGTTTGATGGCAGGGCAATAATTCATGCATCGTTTTTTCATTCACAGGACTTTCCATCTCTTCGATTTCACAGTGTTTGTATAAGGTTTTCTCTAACGAAATTAATTAGAAAACTCTTGAGATTCAAAATGCAAAAACGTTTAGTTTCAGCGCGCATACCCATTTGTTTTTTAGTATAAAACCCCCTTTAAGTGATTCTTCTTTTTGTTCTCCCCTTTCGTATTTAGATAAGAGTCCGAGTTCAATAAAAGTCGGTTTCGCGAACCTTTTTTTTCTTTTATAAAAAATGTTTGCTCGTTACTTTGTTCTCTACTGGAAAACTTCTTTGGAAAGTAATAGAATTTAGAAAGCAATAAAATTTTTAAGCAATTTTATTTTATACGGCTCGAATTTTATTAAGCGCAAAAAAACTTAATTATTAAAAATGAACTTAATTATTTATTTGCTTTAAGAGCAAATTATTCACAACAAATATAAATTTCCGTTTAATAATTTCCTTTAATTTCGAGCGTTTTATTTGAAAGTTATTCAAAACAAGGTGGTACAAATATTCACTTACGGGTTGCCTCAAAAATCATAAAACGTCATCAATGGCGAATTGCCGTACAAACAGGACGACTCATATGCGATTAATAGGGTGGGTTTTATTTGTATGGGCCAATTTTTTTTTTTTTTTTTGGATCGTTGCGTATAATTTGCTTGCCCATAACAGTTCGTATGACAATACTTTGGCAACCCAGCCATTAAAAAGTCATATAGAGGGCCAAAAACAGAATAAACAATACACAAAAAAGGTAAAAATAGAGATTTTTATATATAAAAATTTAATGATTTTGTAGCTTTTCCGCATAATTGTTTTATTATTATTGCTTTCATTTAATTCTTTTATTTTGTAAAATAAAGCAATTTTCTTTAAGACCATTTTCTTTGACCACATTTTAAAAATGAGCTTGTACTTGCCTGTGTAAACAATCCAGCAAGTAGCTGGGACAGCTTTTATCGTCTCTGTCAGTGTATTGGTTGTTAATATGTACACTTAACTTGCAACAAGTTACTTGCATGTATAAATGGAGGGTAAAAGTGCTCCTCGTAGCAAGAAACTACATTATGGAACATTTTAAGCAGATTGCAGTAGAAGAAGGCGTACCTCCGCCGCCCACAAGTTAAAGGAAAATGTAAGAACATCACAAAATCTTGCTGATTCAATCTAGATAGTCATACGTATTCCAAACGAGACAATGAACCTCGTCGTTCGTGTGAACATGTTTTAAAACCGCAATAGTTTTAATATCAGCGCAAAATTAATTTTTTTTAATATCAGCACTATTTCCATATAAAACAATTTCTAAATGATGACTTTTAAATATGAAAAAAAAATCCCGTATGTATACATTTGTTTTTATTGTATTTTTGATTAAAATAACTTGCTTGCGCAAACTGCTTTAAATGTGTTCATTAAGTTAATGGTCATGATTAGCTGCTAATCAGCCCTGCCAACAACTGACTGACTGTCTGTCTGTTCTAAACAAACATATGTACTTATAAAGAATCTGCTAACAAAACTTAAGACAACTTTCTTTTTGTTACGAAACTCAATTCAATGATCAAATCAACGTATTTGTTTCAAAACATTGTTCCAGTGATTAATGACTCCAATATATCAAAACAAAACTACACAGTATCCTTTAATGTTGTATCCTTGTAATGAAAACAAGCAAGAAAACCCTTCCCCCCAAAGAGAAGGGGTGTTTTCATGCGACCAGAAGCATGTCGTTTGACTTTTTCACACCTTGATTTAGGGGACTAACATAAAGATAAATGAAAACTCGATAAGGAAAACACAAACAAGGAAGACCAAGAAAACAAACAGCATTTGTAATGTCAAAACAATATTTTATTTATTGAAAGGAGGCTGCCGTATTTCCAACAATGTTCCTCATTTATTTTCTGTCTCAAATAAATTTAAACACATTTATACATAGATTTCCTCAAATGGTACGCAAAAATACCATTTGCAAAAGTCTTTTTTCAAGCAAAGTATGTGATGTCTTTATTGCTGTGTGTTTGCCAAAAAAAAAAAAAAAAAAAAAAAAAAATGAACCCAGGTGGCCAAACAGCCAACGAAGAATCTGATTGGCTTGACAATCACATACACGTCATCAATGACACACTTGTGTGCTTATGATATGATAAAAATGTACAACTTGTTTCTACTGTATTTTCTACAATATTTATTGTGCACAATATTTGAAAACGGAAATATTTAGAGAAAAATACCACAGAACGATCTGTATTCGCCGTTTCCTCAACATTTTCTTTTGAAAGAGGATATGGTCAATTGGGTTGTTGGCAGTTTATTTGTAGTGGTATTTATACGGGTGTTTGCTTATAGGCCACATTATTTATTTGCTAGATTTTGGCATTTAGATAAAGTGAAAGGTTTTCTTTAACAAAACTTACTAACTTACTTTATGTAGCCCTTACAGTGTTGCTGGGCGAGTGAATGTGTGTGTGTGTGCTGCTGGTCAAACATAAATAACTTTACAACATATTGAAAGTTGTGTGTGTGTTTTTTTTTGGCGACACTATTTGTTTTTCTACAAATTTGTTTTACAAACACGCACATACACACACACACAATATTTCAGCAGAAAGTAATTTTTTCATTTCTTAATAAATTAAAGAATTTCATTTACAGCTAAAAAAAACAACAACAACAATTCCCTTTTTTGTTTCTGTAACAAATTTGTCGTCCATTAATTAATGGATGCTCGTTATTTATTGGTCATTTTGCAATAAGTTTGTGCCAGGAGATTGAAATAACATACCTATCCTGGGTCTCATGTAAAAAGGACGTAACTGGCATTTTTTCTCTAAGGCGATTTTGCTGCAAACAGACTTCAATACAAGATGCTTCTGCTCATTCAAATATGCAAAAACACCAACAGGAAAATACGTGAGTTAAGGCTTTTTTACATTAGACCAGCTAGATGTGGGTAGATATGCACGAGTATGGAAGTATGTATGCAGGTTAAGGTGGGTCGATTTAGCAATCGATGTTGTACCAACGATTTTTCAATAGCTTTTGGCTTGAGGAACAAAAGTTCCAGCATGACATGTCAAACAATTCATTTTCGAAGCGTACAATTTTCAGATTATGGTATGGAAGCCACTTCGTCCACCCGCACTAACGTGGTGTGTACGGGTTCAGTGAGCTTTAAAAAAAATATTGGAGCAAAAAAATTATTGGGGGCTGGGTGACTCTTCTATGAGCCCGAATTTGGCCGACTCGAAAAACAAAATATCAGATGCCTTAAAATCATTTTTTATATATTTCGTAGTGGAACTCTTTTTACTCAAATCGAAAAATCATTGGCACAATATCGACAAATGTGTGTCCATACAAATCTAACCGGTCTAACGCAGGTACTTAGTTTTATTAAAAAAAAAAAATACATATTGCTTCAGTGAGTTATTTTCGTCACTCTCATTTCCTGATTAATTTGTTTTAGTACAGCATACTTTAGGGGTTGAGAGAAAATAAATTAACTGGCCATACTGTGAACAGGGCTACCAATTTATATTTTTCATTTAAAATAAACTTTTCGAAACACATATTAAGGACAATTCAGACTATTATATGTATTAATACTTGTCGCAAATTCAAATAGTGTGAATGCAATACGTTATACAAACGGAAAATAATACGATACAAATTTGACACCCCATACCAGTTCTTCTTTTTTTATATAGGGTATAGGGCCATGTTGACCGATTTGTTTCTGCTGCAATTGAACGAATTAGGTCTGTAGGACTTGTGGTTGTAACAGCAGAAAGGAGCAACGGCACACTCTGTGTGAGCCACAAACGATTGGATGACTTCTTTTGGCCCACCTTGTAGTTTTCTTAATCAAACTCATTAAACTGTATTAAGATTTTTCAACAATTTGCTAAACATAAGAATCACATGCTGAAAAGATTATCGATATCATTTCAACAATTATTTTTAAATCCCCTCTAAACAATATTAATATACTTCTTCGCTTGCCTGCTAAAGAATATGCCTTATGTAGGGGTTCATAAGAGTATGTACGTCTGTATATGTTTACAACAATGACGGATAACGCAATATAAAATGCGGGATTATTTTTTCAAATCAATTGAAATTCAATCATAATAATCCGCAACAATTGAGGTCGTTTCCACATCTTTCGTTTGTGAGGAGGAAGAAAAAAAAATCAACTGAAAAGCATAAAAAAATGAGCAAATATTTGCCACACATTGACGACAATCAATTGTAATCGATAACAGTTGTATGTAAATAAACAAAAAATGTAGCAAAGAAAACATATGGAGGGTTTCTGGGAAACAATTCTTTTAAGCGCTGATTATCTGCATTTGAATATTGTTAGGCAGTTGTGAGAATGGCATGTCCTGTATGTGTGTGTGTGCGTCCTTTTGCATTTTCTAATATTGTATACATTCAAGTTTTATTTATTTATTTGCCAGTAGATGATGATGATGATGATGGTTGATAATGTTTTTAATCTCAGGGATTCTGTTTTCTAACCCCCCCTCAACGCTGTTATTAGTGGCATCATACTTGTTTCACTCTTATTTGTTTGCTGTATAATTCCTGTGCGAAACGTTTTGTATTTATTTAACTTCTTTAATTTTATATTTTTGCCTTAAACATAAATGAGCAACGTAGTCATTATTATCTGAATTTTGCCTGCAAGCTTAAAGAACACTTAATATATGCGGCTCAAAATTTAACCCAGTGAACAGTTTTATTGTCATACTGAGAATAAGAAAACATGTAGTTGTAACACATTTTCAAGGTTTATACATATGTATATAAGAATAAGTCCAGACCAAGATTACCAAAGTAAAACTACAAGTTTACAAAAGTAAGAAATTTTTACATAAAATTAATGCTCTTTTGCTTGTTGGATTATAATCTCCCCAACACTACACCAATAACATGACCAACATACATACACATACCCACACACACACACACACACATCCGCTAATTTCTATTTTCTGTTTTTTTTATTTTTTATTAATAGATATAACAGTGTGTAACCTTCTAATAATGTTTATTCTAAATATCCTTGTAGATTTTGATGCCATTTTTTTTTTCTCTGACTGTTTGTTGATTTTAGTTTGTTAAACATGATTCGTATTTTAATTGGTCTTAAGCAAACAGCGATTTCACCTTTAACCCTTCATTGTGGTATGTATTGAAATTTGTGTTTAATAAAGTTGAGTGCTTTTTGATTGTTTAAATTACTGGATGGCAAGAAAAACAGCAGTTTTGAAATTTATGTTATTAACTGCGCAAAGTGAAAAGTAAACATTTGCTCTAAAACACAAATATTTGTAGCGTTTTGATGAAGTAAAATAATGAAAGAGTTAAAAGTGGTTTTAAAGTTGGAAATGAATTAAAAAATAGACACAAACAAGAGTTTTGATGAAAACATGCACCTTTAAAAAAACTCATTGATTCGTATATTCCGAAAACAATAAATATTCCTTCGAAAACAAAAATATGTTAAAGCCTTTTTACACTGACTAACATCCACGTGAAACGCATGGAAGATGTTGAACATGTGTGACAGTCGTTTACATTGTCAACATCTTCTTTTATGATTCATTTATTTAGCTGTCAAAAAAAACAGAAAAGAAAAAGACGCAAAACTTTTGTGAAGAATTAAAAAAAAAAATTTTAAATAGACTTGGAGGAGGACTTGTTCTCCATATCGAACACCAGCTTTCTTTTGCACTGCAATTAAATTCAATTTATTTATAATTAATTAAAAATTATAACAAAATACAAAATACAAAATATGTCAAATTTGTTTTGTATTTATTTTCTGAAATGTAATTTTGCTAGTGATGGTACAAAAGCAATTGATTTCTTGCAATTTTTTTAGTGATGACACTAAAAAAATTTTATTTTAATTTTATTTTGCTAGTGATGGTACAAAAGCAATTGATTTTCTGCAATTTTTTTAGTGATGACACTAAAAAAATCGAAACATGTAAGATGGAACAAAATGAGAAAGGATCATCCATCTTCTGCTGATGTAGAAGGATGTAGAATGTTCACCCTATATAATTCTTATAAGATGTAAGATGTATGTACGTCAGTGTAAAAAAAAACTATTATCGATTTCTTTCTAGTATAAAATTTTTGCTGTCGATAAATTTTCTATCAGGAAATTTTTTGTCATCCATAGAAATTTTGTACAAAAATTTTAATATTAATTCTTTTTAGATTTTTCGAGTCTACTGATAAGTTGATTAGCATCAACGAAATGTTGGCGTCATATAGACGGCTGAAAAGGACAGAAAGCATTAAAGTCTATTTTTAGACTTAAAATAATGAAAAATGTTTCATTAAAAGCTTTGGCCATTTTAAAATAGACCTTTTAATTTTTTCTATCTTTCTCAGCGGTGTGTATGCCGCCTACATTTCATTGATGTTAACCAACTCATCAGCAGACTAGAACTGAAACAATACATTTCAATGGGCTTTTATAGCAAATAAATAATTGAGCTCAGATTTTTTTTATTAGTGTTTATAAAATACGCTGCCGGTCTTTAGTATTTTTGATGATATTTTTCCCTTAGATAACTTATCGCTTTATTTTGATTGTCAGATTTCTTAAAAAAGCAGGTACATCCCCGTTTTCATTAATAACTCAAAACAACCATTTTAATCGTGTAAACCGTTTTCTTTTATTTAATGCAAAAAGTTTGAATAAATACATACATACATACTTAAGTATTTTGTCAACTTCACAACATGCCGCTTTAGTTTTTCATAAACTAGAATTAGAATCCCAAAGAAATATTTAATAATTTATACATAAAACATACTTCAACCTTTGATTAAACTAGACAAGTTGAATTTTGTTGTCTTAGCTCTTCAAATCTTTTATCTAACGAATGCAGTAACGTTTCATGCACTTTCCATACCAACCCAACACAAAGTGCTGCTTCTTTTTCTTCTTCTTCTTGAGTCAAACAAGAACAGCATGCATAACGGGAGCGCATGTTCGTGCATGTAAAAAAAAATATGTTAAATGGGGAACAACTAAACAGCAATAAAATGACACTTGTCGCACATTCTTACACATGTTCAAAATCAGACAGAGCTCTCGTTACAAGCAGAAGCTTAAAGGAATCAATTGTTTAGCGAAACTTAAAACAACCTTCCTTTCATTCCTTTTCATTTTATGGTCGCCAATTCAAGCAAGGATGTATTTTTTCGGGCGCAAAAACAAAATGTTAAACTTTAATTGTAGATATGTAACTATTGCTGGAATCAAAAACCTTAGTTCTTTGTTGACTTCCATTTGAATCATTGCAAGGATAAGTTTTCCTGCCATCTATCCTTTATTTTGATAATAGTCCCTCAAGAAAAACCATCAAATATTATTGTTAACTATTTTATCGGGCTAGAGTTAGATTTTACTTCCTCAGAATAAACAATACTTGTAAAATTTCTATAATAATATCACCTGTGGAAGGATATGGTATTCCCATCTTTAAAAAATTCAATTGCGGTCAAAGTTTTCACCATAATCAGACAAAAAAAAAATGCAAACTATTTCAGAAATCACAAGTTTTAGTTCTTGAGTAAATTGTAGCGCAATCAAATTAAGGATATCATGTTTCCCCATATATCCTTTATTTTGAGAGCATAATTTTTGACAGGAAGACTAAATACAAAACAGATAAATATTATTCAAGGGTTCAAGAAAATGTTCGTCGCATAAGTTTTAAAAAAATATTCGCTAAAACCCAATAAAAATTGCCAACTATTCCGGAAATTGGAAGGCTTAGCTCTAGAATAAATTTCAGTTCAATCAAATCAACGACATGCTGTCTCCTCACATACCCTTTATTTTTAGAATAACGATTTTATAAACTTTAGTTACTTAGCAAATTTGTCTTAAATCAGTTCAAGGATATGATTTCTTAGCAGATATCCTTTATTTTGAAAATACTTTCTAATAGAAAACGGCAAAATGCTGCTTAAATTTTACGCGAAGAATATACAAAATTAACAATGATACATCCAACTAATTAATAACAACTTGTGAGCTGGTATTATCTACCTGTAAGCTAAATATTATTGTAATCGAGACAAGCACACGATTTCTGCTCAAATATCCTTTTTTATGAAAGCAAAATTTGATCATACGAGTACACAAAAATTAAGATAATAAGCTTCTACACACGGTTTGTTTTAATAAAAATTTGAAAGTGCTTATTACAAAATCCTAATTATACTGTTAATTTTCGTCCGATTTCTATAAGAACCCATAACAACTTGTGAAATTGTATTCTCTTGCTGTGTGCAAAATTTTCTTGTAATCGAAGCAAGGATACGATTTGTGCCCATATATCCTTTTTTTCATAAAAACAAAATTTCACTAAACTTGTTTAGAAAAATTAATACTTACTAGCTTCTAGCGCTGTTTTGTTTTCATAATTAGTAAAGGCTTATTTCCAGTATGTCCTTTATTACAAAATTTAAACTATGCTTCCAATTTTCATCCGATTTCCATAGAGTCTTATAACAACTTGTGAACTAGTGTTATCTTGCTGTGGGCTAAATATTACTGTAATCGGAACAAGTATGCGACTTGTGCCCGTATATCCTTTTTCGCGAAACAAAATTACACTAAGGTTCTTTATGAAAGTTATCGCTTATCAGACAGAAATGAAAGTCACGCTTCTAATTTTCATCTTGTTTCTTTAAAAATAAAACAATTTTGTCAGTTATTACAAGAACTCATACAACTGTTTTATCTGGCAGTAAGCAAAATTTTGCTGTAATCGAAGCAAGGATATGATTTGTGCCCATATATTCTTTTTTTTCATGAAAACAAAATTTCTTTAAATTTGTACAGAAATATTAATACTTACTAGCTTGTAGCCCTGTTTTGTTTTCATAATTAGTAAAGGCTTATTTACAGCATGTCCTTTACAACCGATTTCCATAAAAGTTCATAACAATTTGTGAAATTGTGTTATCTTGCTATGTACTAAATATTACTGTGATTGAGATGAGGATACGACTTCCGCTCATATATCCTTTTTTATGAAATTAGCATTTATGCACCAGTCAGAGTTTGTAGCCAAGGAAAGTCGTTCTAGAAACTATTTAATTCAGATTTAATGAGAGATTAATTTCAATCGACTCAAGAGCATGAGCTTTTTGGAAACCTAGCTCACTTAAAATTCTGCCTGCTGTGTACAACTCTTGAATTTTACACACATACTTATATCCTTTACTTTAAATTTGTTTTATGCTTGAGCAAAAAACAAACTGCAGTAAGCTTGTTAGCTTAGCATGCGACTTCTAATAGCGCTGTTTCTGTCCTTCAACTTCAACCACCCATTTCTTTAAATGATTTAATTCTTTTAAGCAACCACTCACCCAACACTTCTACCTTCAACTTGTAAGTGAGCATGATGTGCAAAGATGCGACAATTCATGTTAAGTTGCCTGTTCCGCTGTCACACACACACACACACACACACACACACACACACACACACACACACACACACACATGCATGCATTCAACAAAGATCATGTGGTAGCAAACAGTATGACGGATTACTGTGCTACACACACATCCATCACAACACATCCTGGCGCAATGTAATATATACATATGAAAAAAAAAATCGATTTGTCTTTTTGTTTGTCTTTTTTTTCATGTTTGTATGTTTTAGTGATTTACAACAAATTATTTGCGATAAACCACGATTTATGTCAATCTTTCCCAGTCTTACAGTTTTTGTAAGTCTTTAGTGCCTGAAATTTGTTCGTTCTTCCTCTTTTGAATGTCTAGTGTTAAAGCAAATAACAGTCAGGTGCTCCAGCAGAAACAAAAGCGAGTGACAAATAAGGGATGGCCTTAACAAAAGGAACAGAAGTAAAAAAAAAAACTACAATTTTATAATGACGAAAAATAGAACTGTCATGATGACGATGATGACATGTTGACATCTACAAACGCCTTCTTTTTGCTGGGGACATATTGGCAAACATCATTTTAATGCAGCAATAATAGACGTCAAATTACGAGAGCTTGTCAATTTAATCATGAGGCAATATTAATGAACTCCAAAAGAAATTTCTCTTTTATTTTTGCTTTTCAATAGTTTTGACTTTTCGAAGGAATTTGAAATTGGTTTTAGGCAAATGATAGTAGTCCTTGTGAAACAAAAGTTTTGGTAATACACTTACAACTTAGAAAAAGGTTTTGAGATCTCACATAAAATATTTAGAAAAAAAAATTAGCAAAAGTAATTAAATTTTTCCGCCAGTCATATTTTTTAAGATAATTTTTTTTTTTTAACAAACACAAAGCTGCGAAGCTTTTTGCTTGTCTGCAGAAACACCCACAGCCTTCGGCAGGAGTCGAACCTGCGACCTCGAAGGCTCTTGGTAGAGCACTCTACTAATTCATCCATCACAACTAACAGCTTTTTTGAAATAGTCCTGTTATTAGGTGAAATTATAAACTTGTTATGGCTTACTTTCCAATAAAATGAACCCTACAGAAGGAACATTTGCAAAGACAGTAATTATTTAATTAAAAAAACGTCGCTATAGTTTTTTATCTGCTTCATTTCATAGTATGTCTGTCCATTTCTTAAGCCTTCCCAGGCAAACATTTCACGGTTTTCTTTGCCAGCATGTTCAAACTTCATCTCTCCCTCCCCCCCCCATCAGCCAGCCAGCTCTCTTTTTAAAATCATAATTTAGAAAATCTTCTTATTTCACTTAAATAAAATATCCCACTCAACTTTTTATGAACCAATTAAATAAAAATTAACTTTATCTGTGAACAAACACTTTCGGGGGGCGGGTGGGCAGCACAACAAATGAAAAGTTTAAATAAACCTGTAACTTTCAAATGACATTTGACAGGTCAAATTGTAATTACAGACTTAAAAAGGCAACAACAACAACAACAACAAGAAATCACTTTACTATTAAAAGCATGAAAGTGAAAGCAACAAAGTTCATCCCTGTTTGCAGTGAAACAAACACCCTTAAAAATAAATTCAATTTATTTGCATTTCCAGCACAAGGCAGAGAAGGCAGTGAAAATTATCAGCATTTATACACTTAAGATGAGAAAATTGTTATGGCAAAGATATTTCAGGCAGTAATGTAATAAAAAAAAATTAATAGCCAGCTTTATATTCACAAACATACTTTTTTAATAAACAAAATAAAAAAATAATAATAATCTTAAAAAATAATTCCAAAAGATTATTTGACCAAAACATACGATTTGTTATGGTTTGTAAATTCTTATTAAACATCTCAAATGCTGCTGGCCGCTAGTTTTTTAGTATGTATGTATGCATGTGTGTTACAGAGTGTGTGTGCGTGTGCATTTAATATGGTCACTCCGCAAAGTGCTACCATATTGAATTTATTGTTTTTATATGGGGAAAACAGAACTACACCAACAAACCCATATGCATTTGGTACATTTGGAGTCAGAAGCACAAGACCTTTTAGAGATTTATAAACTTTTTGTCGCACATTAAAATTTATTAAAATCCAAAAGCAGAACATTTTTTTTATATTATGGTTGTTGTTTAAATGCCAAATTATGTTGAATTGGGTGCGTAACAAACAATAAATTAAATGCATAATATTAAGATCATTGCAGATGCCAACAACTCGTAAATATTTCTTCGGCTTTGTAGAAAGAAAAATCCTAGTAATAAAACTAAATAGTGCTGCTTTTGATTTAAGAGGGTTGCCAGCTGTTTTCAAAAGCGTCTAAAAAGAGAGTAAAAGCAATTTAAATTTGTAAACGGTTATTTTAAAGCAGAAGTATATATTCTGCAAAGAGTACTATATTTTGAATAAAATGTAACTTGAATTAGAAAAGGGCTTCCTTTTAGCGAAAACTACCATTGACACAAAAAGTACCCATTTAAGAAAAAGTATCCTATTATAAGAGACTACGTAGTTAATGCAAAGTTCCTTTTAAACAAAACAAAGATTATTTTTTCCTTGATACATCTTTTTGAAAAAAGTATCCTTAAACAAAATTAAGCTTTATAAGAAAAAGTACAAGTTCAACAAAAGAGTACATTTGCAGCGAAAAGTACCTTTTTAACATACATAAAGTATAGCACAACAGGACCCTGTGGGACCCAAGAGGGCCGATTTCACGACTGGCAGCCCCATAAATACAATATACAGTACCGCATGGATGATAAAAATAAATTTTTTGGACAAATAACCTTTATAACAGATAGTATCTTTTAGGAAAATGAACCTGGATAAAAAACTATTTTTCCTACAAATAGTTTCTTGCTCAAAAACTATACTTTTTAACAAAAAGTACCTTTTTAAAAAAATACAACTGTTTAATAAAATGTAGTTTATCAACAAAACGCACGTTTTAACAGCAAGTGCTTTCTTAACAAAAAAAAGTATCTTTTTAATAAAAAGTACCTTTGTTATAAAAAAAAATTAAATTTTTAGCAAAATGTAACTGTTTAATAAAAAGTACTTTGTTAACAAAAAGTACATTCTTAACAACAAGTACCTTCCTAAGAAAAGCACCTTTTTAATGAAAAGTGAATTTTTAACAAAAATCATGTTTTAACCAAAAGTAACTTTTTGACAAAAATCACCTTTTTCTAACCAAAAAAGGTTAATTAAAAAAAAAACAAGTACTATTTCGGAAAAATTTGCTTTTTAGCATAAAATAACTTTTTGCACAAAAGTATCACAAAAGACTAGAAGTATCATTTTAGCACAAATTACCTCTTTTTAGCAAAATGTACTATTTTTAGCAACAAAAAGAGATATTTCTTTAACAAGTACACATTTAAAAAATCGTTTAGGAAAAGATGTCTTTATACAAAAAAATATAATTCAGCAAAAAGAATTTTTTTTTTAAATACGATGTACGGTTTTATAAAAGAAATACATTTTTTAATCAAAAGTCTTTAATCAAAAGTACCTTTTTTAACAAACAAACAAAAATATACATTCAAACAAAATGTACCTTTTTCAGTACTTTATTTTAACAAAAAGTTGCATTTCAAGATAAATATTTTTTTAAACTACATAATTTAACTTTACAGTCGAACGGTATCATTTACAATTGTCAAGTCTGTACTTAAAAATACTTTCTCGGCAAAAAGAAACCTTTAAACAAAAAGTACCTTTTTCAATACCTTTTTAACAAAAAGTACCATTTCAAGAAAAATATAATTTTTTACGGTCGAACTGTATGATTTACAATCGTCAATTACAATTATTGATTTCGATTACTTTATCGGGCTTTAGTTCGATTTTTACTTCTTCAGAATTGAGAAAATCTGAGGGAGTAAAATCTTCCCTATAAATTAATTGATTATTAAAAATGTTTTTTAGCCAAGAAACCTTTCGTTTTCTTCCATAGTTTTAGAAAACTGCTAAACATAATTTGCATTTTGGGCTCTTTCTTAATAGTAAACAATTGAAACTCACATGTATTCCCAAAATATTAAATCAATTTTCCCCTCCGGCTTCAATAAAATCTCGAACAATTGGCATTGTGGGCTTGCAGACATAAATTTTATTATTTGAATGAAGTGAAACTTATTGTCTGGTCAGAAAGGAAATGCATAAGTCTTCACAAACACAAAAAAAGGAAGAAAGAAAGAAGTAAAGTTTTTTAGACCGTAACAAATTTTTTTTATTGAATTGTTCTAATCGCCTCTTCTTTTGGGGGCAGGGGAGATACTAAAAAACAAAGACGCACACACACACACACACACACACAAATAAATACATGCTAAAAAACGTGCGGCGTTCGTTTAGAGCGGAAATATAAAATAGTTAAAGCAAATTGTTGTCTCTAAGCCGGCACACACACGACATTATTGTTTTCATTTTTTTTTCACCAAACTTTTGTGGGCCACTAAACTTTTCCATATGACGGCCAAAAACCAACACATACACAATCACACAACTGGCCATTTCATCTTCCGGTTGGACATATAATTCATATAATTTATCTTTTGGAGTTGTTTTCCTCTAACAGATATTGACAATAAAAATTGATTCTGATTGCCTGGAGCAGGGGACAACCAGAGAGATATAGTAAGAGAAAGAGAGAGAGAGGGAGAAGCTGTGTGGGTTGCTGTTTAGAGTAGAGGAGGGCTGCTAAATGTTTTTGATCATAATAAAAAACGCCATTTGGCGATTAAGAACACAAGATTAAAAAATTTATTGCAAAAATATTTATGGACTTTTTTCTATAACTTTTGTTTGTTTGGAATAAGAGAGCGAGTAAAAAAAACACAAGTCGTTTGCTTTCGTTGAAGGGGTATGAAAAAGTTGTCCTTAAATAAGGGTCAGTTAAGGAAGAACAATCTCACAATATAAAAGTCATTTAGGGAGTAGATTTGCTACAACATTGTTGAATGGTATATTGTTTTTGTTTTCCTTTTTTTAATGTTGTTGCTGCTGCATGTGTCAAAGAAATCAGTGACTGTTTTTGTTTTACCATGATTTACTACAGCACATGTTGTAATTTATAGTTTTTTTATCTCATTCTGTTTTTTTATTAATTTTTTTTTCGTCTTGGAAGGTGACTGCTGAATCAATTTAACTAATTTCCTTGTACAGGTGAATGCACTGGGGGATGAGATAGTTGTTGTTTGGTTATGAAGGTTAGAAGCCGTCAGACTTCTCGCTAGCACTCGTCCTTGAACGCAGAGGTTCTGTAATCACTGAGTAGCATGAGTGTCGCTGCCGAGTTCAAGGACGAGTTCAAGGACGGCTGCTGACAAGAAGTGTAACGGCTTCGAAACAGCTAGCTATCCCCCAGTTAAAAGGATTTTGATGATTTCTTTGTTATATTTACATAATGGCAATCACAATATATAAAATGAAGTTAAACCCGATATACATATGTAAAACGGAATAATTATAAAAGACAAATTTTGAATAACACAAATTAATTAATATATTTATTTATTTTTCTATTAGCCTTATAATTAAAATTAAAAGCTAACATTTTAGGCAATGGCAACTTAGACCTTCAGCATAAGAAATAATAAAAATATTTTTTTAATTCTTTAAATAGCTTTTGTTTTAATTAATTTAAAGATACTCTTAGTTTTCCACGGCAAAAAGCAACAGTCGTTTTTGAAGCTGTTTTTAAAGAGCATAGTACAAGAAAATAATTTTAAAAACTTGTTCCTATAAGAAACAGTGACTAACTTCCGACTTTCATTTTTTATTTTCCAACAGGATAGACCAGTTTGCTGTGGCTCGTTTAGAGAATAATCATGAACTATGAACCTTCTTGGCTTTTGCATCTGATAATAAATTACATACTTATGTATGTTGAATTTTTCGACCAAAAAATAGTTCAATTCTTTTTATTATACTTTTCAAGTCAGTCAATATTTATGATCAAAATATCATCATAAGAAAATATAAACAAAAGTTTATATTATATTGTAAATACAATATTTTGTATATTTTCTACTTCAATATCACTATAATGACCCTTTTCAAGTGGAAGAAGACCAGAAAATATTTAATTCGTTTAAGAACTTAAATATTCCAAAACAAACAGCCATAAAAATTAACCAATTTGTATCAAATAACACAATTAAGATTACGAAAATACTACAGCCAAAGAGAGTGAGTGGGGGTGTGAGCGAGAGCGAGAGCGAGAGTGGTAAGGAATGAGAAAAATCTTCACAAAGCTGAAGATATGACCTCTTCAAGTAGTGGCCAGGGAATTTCTTAATATGCACTCTTTACCTCAGTATGTTGCTGTTGTTGTTGTGGAAATTAATGTTGTTGCTGTGTAACGGGTATTGTTATTATTTTTGTTCTTGAAGCGCTGCTCTCATTGTTTTTGTGTGTTTCTTAATTGGTATCGGTATCAATTTATTGGAAATGAAATAAAAACAAGTAAGAGTGCTATATTCGGCTGGGCCGAATCTTAAATACCCTTCACAATGGTACATACATTCTGATTGATTTTTGGTGCGAAAAGTTGTTTTATTTGGATTTTAAAGCCGATTTCTTGAAATATCGGGAGACGCTATATCTGGGGTATATATGGGCCGATTTTTTCTGAATTTCAATATCAGATCCACTACCGGGATTTAACACAGGCTGCAAAACTTTTATTTAAATAATTCCTAATATGCTCAAGTTCAACCACTGGGTGACACCAATTCTTTTTAATATCAATGAAATAAAGAAAAGCAAAATGTATTTCTTAATTATTTATCAGTTAACTTTATAGTAAAATTTATTTAACAAAAAATTGCATATAATTGCATTATTTTTGAATTATAATGCTAAACATTGCCATTAAGTGTGATTTTCTTTTCAATTTACTTACGTATGTGGGTACATGCATACGTATGTATGTATGTATCTATAATAGAAAACTCTAAAATAAATTCTTTATTATTGAATATTTTCAGTGTGTTCCATAAAACAATGATTATATACATACATATATACATACATACATATTTACATTGCTTGCTTTTACAAAATTATTTTTTTTCTTGGGCACGTTGTTGATGATCTGCTGCGTATCATCATACACATGTAAGTGTGTATGTACATATGTAAGTACGTAGGGAAACCCAAAATGATTTTTTGTGTGAATGAATTTGAAGACGCAATTGTTTAAAAGAATTTCATTGCGTACCCTTTTTTCAACAATTCTTTATATCACTTTCATTTTCAAGCTCGTGTATACATATGTACATACATACACATTTTTACACCAAAGCAAAAAAATTGTTTATGCTAACATACTTGCACGCATACATACATACATATGTAGATACATACATACCTACATACATACAAACGTATCTACATACATACATACATACATACATTCATACATGATCGCAAATATTATATACATATGTATATAATATTATATACATATGTATGTACCATTATGATCGATTTTTGGTACCAAAAGTTGGGTGCATATGGGCCGATGTCCAAAAATTTTCTAATTTTGCCCCTAAACAGCCTGTATGTACCATTCCGACAAATTTTTAGTGCAAAAAACTGTTTCGTTTAGCTTCCAGGCCCGACTTCTTGAGATATCGGGAGGCGCTATATCTCGAACATATATGGGCCGATGACAAAACGATTTCCAGTTTTGCTTCTGACTAACCTATATGTATCATTCTGATTGATTTTTGGTGCCAAAAGTTGTTTTATTTAGCTTATAGAGCCGATTTCTTGAAAAATCGGGAGACGCTATATCTCAGGTATATATAGACCGATTACAGACATTTTCAAATTTTGCTTTTAAACACCTTATATGTAACATTCTGATCGATTTTTGGTACCAAAAGTTGTTTTATTTGGCTTTTAGAGCCGACTTCTTGAGAAAACTTGAGGCGCTATATCTCGAGTGTATATGGGCCGATGTCCAAAATGTTCCACGTTTGCCTCTAAATAGTCTATGTGTACCATTTTGATTGATTTTTAGTGCCAAAAATTGCTTTATTTGGCTTAACGAGCGGATTTCTTGAAAAATCAGGAGTCGCTATATCTCAGATATATATGGACCGATTTCAAAAATTTTCCAATTTTGCTTTTAAACACCTTATATGTTCCATTCTAATCGATTTTTGATACCAAAAGTTGTTTTATTTGGCTTTTAGAGCCGACTTCTTGAGAAAACGGGAGGCGCTATATCTCGAGTGTATATGGGCCGATGTGGAAAAATTTTCCACTTTTGCCTCTAAATAGCCTATATAAACCATTCTGATTGATCTTCGGTGCCAAAAGTTGTCTTATTTGGCTTATAAAGCCGATTTCTTTAAAAATCGGGAGACGCTATATCTCGGATATATATGGGCCGATTTCAAAAATTCCTTCTTTTCTAGGATTTAATGGGCACTAAAAATGATATGGTTTAGTTTTTAAGACAAAATTTTTTTTCAAAAATCTGAATACAAAAATTGCACAAAATACCCCTCAAAACCCGGTTTTTTGAATATATCTCGGCTATCCGTGGACCTATCTTACTGAATTTCAATAGCAGACCCACTACCGGGGTTTCACACGTTTTAGCGAAAGAATGAGGTTTCTATCTCAAACCGTTTTCTCAGAAACGGTATTTCAACGACTACAGACGGACAGACGGACCGACGGACAGACGGACAGACGGACATCGCTCAATCGTAATCGCTATTGATGCTGATCCAGAATATATATACTTTATGGGGTCTTAGATGGATATTTCAATGCGTTACAAACGGAATCACAAACTTATATATACCCTTACACATTTATGTGAAGGGTATAAAAACAAACCAAAAAACCATAACGAATGTTTTGACAATAAAATCGATAAAAAAAAACTCAAGTAGAACATCAAGATACGAAAAGAAACAAAACTACATATGATCAAAATGGCAAAGAATTTATTTATTTCAACACAAGAACACAACCAAACGCACTCACACATTAAAGATTAGATTTGAAGAATATAATTTTGAGTGGTGTATGGCTCAATAAATTTGTAGAGGATTTTAATTCTATAAATATCCACCTCTAACGATATCAAGATGCACATATGATACACTGCTTGACAAAATAAACAAAAAGTGTCATTTAGTTTTAAAACCATGAAACATTGTTTATTTACAATTTCCAAATTTTTTTTTCTTGAACTTTTGCGTTCTTGCGGCACTTTTGTAATTGTAATTGAAAAATTTTTCAATTACAATTATATTAATTTATAGTCGATTTTTATGATTTATGATTTACAATTCTTAATAATTTTATCAGGTTTAAGTTCGATTTTTGTAATTTTAATTGAAAAAATTAAAACTGCAATAACAATTAGTTGTAATCGAAAATAAAGTAATTGCACTTGGTTGACTCTACACAATATGTCAATACAAAATTAATTAAGACTAAACACAAACAAAAACTAACTTAATTATTTATTTGCTTTAACATAAGAGCCAATTGAAATGCATTACTTTAGGTCTAAAAATAGACCTTATTAATGTTCTCTGTCTTTTTCAGCCGTCTAGATGCCGTTGATGCTAATCAACTCATCAGTTGACCCCAAAGATTCTTAAAATGGTAACTCGTTGTATCAACGAAATGTCGGCGGCATATAGACGGCTGCAAAGTACAGGGGACACCCAATAAGGTATATTTTTAGACTTAAAGTAATGGTATAAAATGTCTATAAAAATAACTAGCGATTATAAAATCAACTCTCTATTTCAATTACTAGATTTGTTGCATTCGTTCTAATTGTTGCGAAGACTGAGTGAAGGAGGTGGCTGCTCCGCAGTCGAAACGAAAGACTTTGCAGTGCAAAAATTAAATATGCCATCCATTGCTCTGAATTATATTATATATAATGGAGTCATCGAAAACGCAACTTGTAACAAACTCCCCACATGTATTGTTGTAAATATGTGTTTGTGTTTGTTAAAAGCAAATAATTCAGAAATCGATTTCTCGCAATTTGTTTGCTTGTACTAATGCTCGTATGTAAAAAAATGTCTCTTTTTCAGCAAAACAAAAAAACAATAGACATTGTAATATTAAAAGAATTAAATAGAAACCAAAATATCTCCTGGTTCAAGCAGTGATGCTGCAAAAAAATACAGAAACATTTTTCTCTTATTTTGGCCAAATACTGGAAAATGTATCAGCAGCAAACGACTGTTGTGTCAATTTGATTTAAAGGTGGAATGGGAGTGTTTCAAAGTATTGATTACAGCCAATATTTGTATGCGGGTTGAGTATGAGTTTATTTTTGAAAAAAGTTGAAAGCAGGTTCAAGGAGCAATTTAAAAAAGAAAAAAAAACAGGAAAATATATGTTCTGATATGTATGTATGTGTGTATAGGGAATGGCAAACAGATTTGAAAACTGCCTGTTTTAACATAATTTCAAAACAGCGCAAAAGAAAAGCCATAAATTTGGAAGACGAGACGCCACATAAAATAAAATATTTTTCACAAAGTTTCATTCGGAACTTTAACTGGATTTCAGTTCTGAGTGGTGCACAACGATTTGTTTGCCAGTTGTCTTTCAAGACATCAGGAAAACCAACCGCCGAAGACACATCTCTCTTCACCACGACAATGCGAGCTCTCACACATCGGCTCAAACAACTGCATTTATGAGCATCCAAAACATTGATTTGATGAGTCATCCGCCGCATAGTCCTGACTTGGCACTGAATGACTTATTTTAATTTCCGTACGTAAAAAACAAACTGCGAGGCCAACGTCTTTCAACACCTGAAGCGGAATCCAAATAAATGTTTTGGAGAATGGCAAAAAAGCTTGGAAAATTGCTTCAAACTCATACAAAATTGTATAGATCTTCTTGGGGAATATTTTGAAAAAAAAAAATGGTAAAAGAGGGTAAAATCGGTAATTTAATATCTCCGGACTTTGAACAGCTAGCACAAAAATTCAAAAATTTCCCAAAAGTATAATAAAAAATAAACGGGCAGGTGTCTGGTACTTTTTTGACATTTTGAATACTAAGGGGATAAAACGGGTAAAACTGAACTTCGATACTTTTTTGAATTGCATATATCTATATAAAGAATAGAAACAGGAAAAAACTATAAATTGAATGTTATAGCCATTGAAAAATTCTCGATATAACTTTGTCGATTTTTTTTAAATTTGGACATTTAGGGGGTAAAAAAGCGATAAGTCTGTAATTCTATATCTCCGGACATAATACAACTAACAAAAAAAAATTCAAAAAGTACCTGAAAGCCTACTAATATATAAAATGCACATAGATATCAGCACTGGTTAACAATACAGTACTATCAAACATGTGTAAGTATATTAATTTCCTTTAAGGAGCATGGTACTCAAAAGTTTGATTATAAGCTTTTAAAAATATCGAATTGAGTTCTCGTATACAAACACTGGTGTATCGATACATGTCGATTTTTTTACATACATATGTATATGAATTGCTAAATAAGATTTTGATAAATTGATATATTTTGCCCAGCTCTATTCTCTCTATTTTTTCTACTACCTATATTTAAATATCATATACGATGGCAGGGAAATGCCCATATGAAATCACATATTTGTCTATTTAAATTTAATATACAGCTCAATTAAAGCTTTTTTTTTTACAAATTAAATTGAACACAATCGAATTATTTTTCACACAAGTGCATTCTTATTCATTTATGTAAATAAAGTTGTGCGTATGAAAGCACCTTCATTTACAATCTCTCAAACACACACACACACACACACACCCAGAGAGAAGCACGCACTCTTGCACAGCAAACCAACTCAATAAAATTTGATTGCTTTAAGTCTGTGTGCATGTGTTTATGCTCCATTTGTGTCGTTATGTGGGTTTCTTTGTGGGTGGCATTGTTATTTGTATTGTTGTAAATACTCAGAGATTTCTTTATTGCTTCTTGTTTTTGTTTTTATTCATTCGTTACACTTGATTTGGTTGTGATTTGATTTGCAAATGTAGTATTGTATTATTGTTTGTGTACAAACGCGTGTAAGAGGGATGTCTGTTACAGGTTTGTTTAAAGACTGCTTTTAACCTGTTTCGTTTTAATTTTAGTAAATTTGTCAGATGCAGCAACTGTGAGGTTGAGGCTGAAGCTACATTTTTAATAGCAAAATGTGTTTAAATGCATTTTGATTTTTTTAGACATGTGTTCCATAAAATTTTGACGCGAGAAGAGCGTAGATTTTCTTTGGTTTTTATAATTACATACGTACATAATCAACTGTGAATAATGCAATTATTGTCTGAAGAAGAGCGGGAAATTATTGATTTAACATAAATGCAGGTTAAACACCGCACCGCGTTCACATTGATCAACTTTTGCTGATCAGGTTTTGAGTTTCTTGACAAGAGGGGAAGGACGAAAGTGAATAGCATTTGAATTTGCATGTATGTGTATGTGTGGAGAATTGAAATGAAAGAATTGGCAAGCATAAGAATAAGAAACTAGTTGAAATTGCTTGGTTTGTGTGGACATTCAAGCAACTTCAAAAGGAATTCGACAAAAGTTTCTTCACCAAAAGTTGATCAATGTGAACCGGGAAAAAGTAACAGAAAACACCAACGAGTACCGATTACCTTCCGTCTTTCATCCCTCGCCCACAAGCTCAATAATTGGTCAAAGCGGACACGGTGTGAGCTTTTGCTTCATTGGTTATTCAAATTATAGTGCAACATGACATATTCAGGAATGTTCCGTCACTCGCATCTCGCATAATATTTACGATTGTGACTTGAACTCGCAAGAAAGATTCTTGGCAAATTCAAATAGCAATAGTATACTGAAATGAATTTACAACATATTGAACTTTAAGATAGATATGTTTTTTTTCTTTATATCCAAACTATACCCCCGGGGGCACTGAATGCATCTTGCTATTCTTATCCAGCTTGGTGCTGTGCCTACTGGGGTATAAGAGGTGGAGAATGTCTCGGTTATTTTGGTGGCCAAAATCTTAGGTCCCAACGGAGCTGCTGAAGCCCTCCACTGAAGGGCATTTCATCAGTATAGGCTGTGTTTGCTACCCTAGATCGCAGGAGATTCAACGTTTTTAATCGCTTATTATGTGGACCTCGTGCACGTATTAGAGAATCCAAACGGGCTCGTGCTGCTGTTTCCATGACACAGACGCTGCTTTGTGAGGAACTGAAATGACGGAATCATCAGCGTTGGTTAAAGACCGGATTTTTTTAACCCTGATCCCAATACCATCCAGGGATTTACATTGCAATAGAAAGAAGAAAGCTTGAACCACTCAGAAAGAGGTTTTATCATGGGCCACTTCAGCAGTTGGATCAGCTGTTTGGGGGCGGCAGTGTAACGTCAGAATTACACCACGAGTTGGGGCTAGTTAATTTTGTCACAATTCTCATAAAATATATTAGACTTGAAAGTTGTTCTTTTTGGTTTTGCTAATTTTTCCTGTCCATCATTTTCTTGTACTCTGGCGAATTGAAATTTGACGGAGTCAGTTAAAGAAATACATAACAATATAAACAAGTATTTAAGCGTTTCGTAATTATATTACGCAATATAAGTGCCGAAATCTGCTGAAAAGTGGATATTTTGATATGAAACAAAATGTATCGTAAGACAAATGCTACAAAATGTCCACTTTTGTATGGATTTCGGAATACATTACACATAATTTTGGAATACATATAATATAGTAATAATAAATCCATATATAAAAGAACGAAATACAGTGGAACTTCGCTATAACAAACGTTGACATAATGTAGTATATTTTATAAAGTCCCTTTAGAAAACATCTTCATTAAAAAGTTGTTAATAAAATTATACACTACGATTATAAAGAAGAAGCTCTGAGCAAAACAACCTCTGTATAGGGAAAAATTAATTGAAATGCCTCTATACTACGAAATTAGAATAAAGTCAAAATGGTTAAGTCTCATTATCAAAACAGCGGAGTCTAAATTTATTTGCAAATGCAGTAGTAAAGCTTCCATACAGCAAAGTACAAAGTACAAAAGCTCCTATAAAATGAATAAAAAATAAAATTTAAAGCAAAACTTTTCACTTTCATCAAAATGGTTATAATGACTTTTTTTGTATCGTGACCCAAGACTTTACTAAATATATTTATAATGCAATAATAGCTATAAGGAACTATATTCGAATTCCCTTGAAATTCGTTATATCGAAGATTCACAGTAGTGCTAGATGTACAACAGTCAGCAATACAAAAGGATCTGCATTTTAATCAAATTAGACTAGTATGCTTCTGTCTCACCATATTGTGTATGCAGGGGAATTCTCTTTTTTTACTTATTCACTTTGCTTTTCGTTGCCCAAATTTAAGAAAAAAAAATCAGGATTATAGTTCCTTATAACAGAGGTATTTACGGTAAAAAGATACAAAAAACGTATAGAAGTATATTCTGCTTTTCCCGGAAAATTAACAGGACCAGACAATCTAGGCTTCACTGTATTCACAATAATATTAACAACTTTTTGAGTTGAAAAGAATTTCTTCGAAAGTATTTTCCCAAATGCAATTACTAAAAAGAAAAAATCATACTTAAATGTATGATTTAGTTTTTAAACAAAGTCTTCAAATGAATTAGATTTAAGAAAGCCGTAACTTCAGCTCACTATTCTATTAAATTGGTAATGAAGTTTTTCCAGATACTTGATACTAAGTTTCATAATCACAAATATTACAAAATTATACCTTGAAAAACTACACACCTAAACAACAATTTTATAAAAGAACTTATCAATCACTCAATTAAGCACAATCGTTAAAAAAAACTGAACTGAGTTCTTATCATGAAATTGAATTACTGGTCTTAAAATATATTTAAAAAAAAATGCCTTAAATAATTTTCACTAAATTCCAATCGAGATGTACTAGTATATTACACTATTTATGAAAAATTTTACTAATAATTTTGATCAATTCTCCTTTAACTTCTTTTTGTCACACATTTTAAAAGGCGGCCAGAAATATTAAAACAATTTAAAATGGCAAATGTGCATCCATTACAAACTTGTCTTATGACTTGCTTTATTATAATTTTTTTCTGTTATTTTTTTTTTGTAGAAAAATTCCACTAGATTTTGCGCATAAAAATGTCCAACCAAAAAATAGTTCAGAAACAAAAAATACCCCGCATACTTGAACACAAACACTAGAGGAATTAAAGCGAACGAAGAACACAAAATCATGTGGTATAAAATACCACAAAATGAAATTTCAAGCCTTTTTCCGTTCGTTAAAAAAAAAACAGAGGGTTGTTGCTGAAGGTGTTTGCAGCCAGACAACACACACACACACACGCACGCTCTCACTTCTGCCTAAACAAGTCAATTTTTACTACAAGTGTATGCATGTACATACATATGTACATATACATCTGTATCAGCTCCTTGACTTCGGCATACATGTTGTTTTTGGCAATAAATGCAACAACAAATGGGCGGAGCTGTTACAAATTATAAAACCCACAATAAGCACACAAACTCAAAATCAAATACATATTTTATAGCCGGCAATTCAAATAAACGCCCTTTTCCACTTTTAACGGTTTCAACTGCTCTAACAATCATAACAACAACAACAAGAACAACGTTAATAATATGAAGAAAGCACGAATTACATTTGATATGCTGTCGTTTATATATGAACATATCGGTAAATCAACCACTACATTTAACATTTCAATCTTCTTCTCTATGTGCTCTATTTAGATTCTCTCAAATGATAGGAGAGTCAATCTGAGATTTGTTTGAGTTTCCGTTAGAAAGAAAAAGAGTTGTTCAAAGGAAACTGAGCGAAAAAGCTTTTGTGTTTTTTTTTTTGTTTGTTATTGCTTGAAGGAAAATCAGCACTTAATGCTTAGAGCACAGTGATCTGCAAGTAACAAAAATATGTTTACAAATATTTTTGTTTATATAACTGATAGATGTTAAGTAATTAACAGCTATCAGTTATATAAATTAATTAAAATTAATTAATCATAAGTTAATTAATCTTTTATTATTCGAACTTTTTGTCACATAATCATTTTTGTATTAAGTTTATCAGGCTCTTTCTATATTATTGTTGTGATTGATATTAATTAAATAAGACAAAGAAAACATCAAAGAAATTTAGTAGGATGAACAACTAGTTGTTTCGAAGCCGCCACACTTTCTCGAAACAACTAGTTATCCACCCTGCCAAATGTCTTTAATGTTTTCTTTGTCTTATTTAATTAAGATCAATCACAAAAATAATATAGAAAGAACTTGAGCCTGATAAACTTAATAAAAAAAAAAAAAATAATTATTAATTGTAACTAATTTGATTGTTCTTTTTTTGAAAGTTAAAGTAATTGATTACAATATGATTTATTTGATTACAAAATATGTAATTAACTACAAATACAAGCAATTCCGAAAATGTTGGAATTGTTTTAGATCATTTAAAAACACTAATTTCACTTTATAGTCGAATTTTATGATATAAAAGTGTTAATTATTTTATAGGACTTCAGTTCGATTTTACTTCCTCCGCATTGAGAAAGTTTTTATTGCGAGAAAAATTTTTCGTACTAAGCTACACAGAAAACAAGTACGCTTTTCTTAAATAGATAGCTATTATGTTATATACATACATATATTTTTTTAAGAAGTTGTTAAGAAAAGTAAAAGTGTTGCAAGACCAAAATATGCTTTCTGTATTAAAAGTGTGTTTTAACATTTCTGATTGCAACGAATGCCTTACTAACTAACCATTGTGCATTTGCTCCGTTTCAAACGCAAAGAGTACAACAAAGCTCTTTCAGTTTTTACAAAAGCTTTCTTTGAACGAAAACAAAACAAATAAAGAACAGCTCTCAGTTGAGTTTGAGAGAAGTATAGAATCATCATCGTTTTAATAACAAAAGGGTGGTGTCTGACCCACTGTTGCTTCTACGAAATTTTTCAAAACGGATGTGGGGACATGCTCAAATTTACACACACACACGCACACAGGCCTCAATTTTGTTTGGCTGTATGGGGTTCAGTGATGAAAACCAACAACACGGGCAGACTGCAAGACTGCCAAAGAATTCAATTCCAATAAGAACTGACAACGACGCGTGTCAAAAAACGGTTGTGAAGCTAAAACGAGCGAAATAGAAAAATTGTCGTTGTAAGAAAAAAAAAACAAAAACAAAAAATACGACAACTACGGTGGCAAAAGCAAAACATTAAGTGCTTATGAATAATGAAAAACAGAGCCGAAAAAACGAAAAAACGCGAAGCTCAGCTTTATGACCAATATATACCTGGAAAAAGTGCTTGACTCGGCCATTCTGAAGCAGACAGACGGACACCCATTTTTAATTGAAAAAACACCGTTAGTCGTTGCCGCCAACTCTTTTAAGACGGTTGCGATAACAATTTTCAAAATAAAACCCATAAAAATAGCAACTTGCGAAAATATGAAATGAAAAATAGAAATTTTAAACGTTTCTGAATAAAAAACAAATTGCTTAATAGTTAAAAAAACAAACAAGCTGAGTTGCATGAAAAGTTAAAAAAAATCGAATCTAAATAAAAATTTTGCTGAAACATATATGAAAAATTATTGATAAAATTATTGCAAAAAAATATTCAAAAAATATATCAAATAATTAATTAAATTTTGAGCAAAAAAATAAATAAATTATATGTGAAGTGTTTGCTATACAAGAGCAGTAAAAAACTATACATCCCTATCGCTGGCTTACCCCACCGCCCACCTTTATTATTCTTCAATGAAAATGGAGGATCCGAACCTCGCTGATCAGTATGTACAGGAATTCGTGTTAGAACATTTGGAGGATGGCACCAGCGCTGTGGGTGTGAAACGTGAAGATCACAGTCCCATAGCGGCGGCCAAAATAACCTGGACCACCGAACCCTCGGCAGTGCCGGCCGAAGAAGACGACAATGAACCTTTGATCAAAATGAGGGCATTTCCGCCCAACTGGTCGCACATGGATGAGAGAAGGCTGCAGCCTTTGTCACCGCCACCAGAAATCTACACTCATGGCCCCATGGCGGGCCAGGCCATTTTGGTAAATACTTCAGTACCCGGCGGTGTGCCGTCCACACCACCCGAAACTCCCCCCGTTATAGGCTCACCCACAGGCAGCACTTGTGCCCAGGTCTATGCCGGAGTTCCTGGCTCTCACTATGCCAGCCATCACAGGCCCACCCCGCCCAGCGGCGGCTTGACACAAGAAATGATGTGGCTGCCAAACTCCATGAGATCAGATCCCCAACCTTTGGATTTAAGGCCCTTGGCTGGACCCTCCCAGGATGAGGAGTGGGAAAGACACCGCGAATACATGCAGTCGGTGGCGGCGGCCAATCACCACAATCATCTGATACAAACCCACCACCATCATCATTTCCAGACAATAGAACACCTCGCGCCCATCAACATGCACACCTCAACTTATCACAATGGCATCATCAGCAATGGCCAGGTGGTCAACAACGGCAGCTCGATAATACACTCCAATCCGAATCATGTTGCGAATCACAACAATCGGCCGCACTCAGTCAGCTCCACACGATCCTCCACCAATTCGCCACGCACCTGTTCCGGCCAGTACTCCACCTCGAGTAATTTGGGCCTAGACGACTGCATAGACGACGATCTGTTGACCACCTTAACGGTCAGGGAGCTGAACAAACGACTGCATGGTTGTCCACGCGAGGAGGTGGTGCGCCTGAAACAGAAGCGTCGCACTCTCAAGAACCGCGGTTATGCCCAGAATTGTCGCTCGAAAAGACTGCAACAGCGTCATGAGCTGGAAAAAACCAATCGTCAATTAAACCAGGATCTGCATCGTTTGAAACTGGAGTACACGCGAGTGTGCCAGGAAAGAGATCAACTGAAGCAACGTTTGCGCGGCAATGGTTCCTCTGCTCAAAACGGTGGCGGCAGTGGTGGTGGTGGTGGTTCAGTAACGGGGACCCCTTCAAGTGTCATAACTTTGAATGGTGGTGCCACGGCCGCCGTGCACCAAAATGGCTCTGCTGTACAACAATTGAATAGCGAAAATCAAAGCTCCCCCGAATTCTATCTCTGACGTCAATTAGCAGCAGCTGCCAGTCATCATCATCATCATCAACATCATGCCGCGCATGCGCACTCGCACGGTCATGCCCACCACCACCACCATCATCATTCCCATCAGTGGTCAGCAGCTTCTACAGCATCAGCCGCCTCGCGCTATCACCAGCATCTGGCCCAACATCATGCCCATGCCGCAACACAACATACTGCCCTACAGCAGCAGCAGCAGCAGCAACAGCAACAACAACATCAGCAACAGCTTAATTCCTCCCAGTCTGCCTTGGCAGCGGCGGTAAACTGAGTTAAGTTTCATAAGTATACTGAGAGCTTCAAGTTTAGCAAATTAGAAGTTTAATAGTGAAGAAGAAAAAAAAAATCGAGTAACTACTATTTTGTCCGTGTTTGTGTTTTTGCTATATAATTTATTTTCTAAGTTGAAGCAGTTCTTTTTTTTTTTTTGTCTTTTGTTTAATTCGATTAATTAACAATGAATTTATTTAAAATAAAATTTTACCATGCAATTTCAAATGTGTAATTGTTGTAAAAACAAACAAAAACAGAAAAATCAAAAACAGTTTCTCAATTTCTTTATGGAACAACATTGAAGTCAAATGGATGTGGTGCTGGGGCGTTTTTGGAATTCCGCCCTTTAGGAAAACAACAAAAAAAAACCTTTTCAAAAAGTATTTTAAAATTTACAATTGTTAATTATTTTTATTGGACTTTAGTTCGGGAAAGATTTGTTTGTGGCAAAATTGTGGTAAGGGGCATTTTTGAAGAGAATAAGAAAATTAAAATTCAACACTTAATGGCTGGGGAACATAGCAGGACTGTCGTCAGCATCCAAACGGCTTCGAGCCCAGATCATAACTGAAAAGCAGATAAGGTTTTTAATCTTTTTCCTTTTTTTTTGGAACTCTATAATTCTATCACAAAAAAATCTTCCTCAATTCTGAGGAATTAAAATCATATTCAAGCCCCATAAAATAATTAACAACTGAAATTTACGGTTTTTGCTTTATAAATACCTCTGTCTAGGTTTTCCGTCGTCTATACGCCGCCGATATTTCATTGATAAGGTTTATTTTTAGACCTACAACAATACATTTCAATTAGTTGGCTTTTATGGCAAATAAATAATTAAGTTATTTTTTTAATAAACCAAAAATATTTATTATGAATGAGGGCCTTGCTGCAAGTCTAAACAGAACCTTTCAATTGTTTTATGGACAAATTGCTGAATTCACTTTTTGTGCACTCATAAAATGCCAGCTTTTATTTTAGCATTAGAAATCTATTCACAAAGTCATTGCTGCACAGGCATATTTTAAATATAACAAACACAAAATTACGTTGTAGTCAAAACAAATTTTGAATAATTAAGCCAGGAATATACCAGGGATATAATATCCTGCGGCTTTGCATATTTGGGCAATTAACCGATTACGATAATTCAATAATTGTTGAATATTTATCGGGCTCTGGTTTAATTTTTTACTTTCTCAAAGCCAACAAAGATTTTTAGTGGTGAAATTATTGAATCTACTTACTGTAAAGGAGCTTTCACGAAGGACTTTCTTTAGTATATGAAAAATTGAAAAAACTATCAGGCCTGTCATAGATACTTTTACATTTTCGGGCATAAAATAGAGATTTGCCTTCAGTCAATTTTAATAAATGAGGGCTTATTTTATTTCTATTATATGCAGATTTCCGAAAAAAAAATGTGGAAAGTGCACATTTCCATTTTTTATAAATTTTCCAAAATCAAAAAAATTTTCTTTAATTTTTTTCTTAATAACTCCAAAGATATAAACAAACTATACCAAAAAAAAAAAAATAATGTTAGTACAAGTTAAAGCTATAATTTAAATTGTTTTGACAAATTACATAATAAAATCGATCAAGCCCTTTTTAGGTTATGACTAGAGGTTTGGATCAACCTTTCCGAAAGTCTCATATTTTAGAAAGAAAAAAACTCTAAAAAAAAGAACTTATAGATAAAATGTGAAATTTTTATACATAGACAAGTAACTATAACACAACAAAATATTATAGTAGTCATCCAAAGTCAGAAATTTTTTTTGTATTTCTTGCGTAGTGTTATAATAGTTTGTTAATAATTTTATCGGTCTTGAGTTCGATTTTACTTCCACAAAATTGCGAAAGATTTTTTTGTAATAAAATTCTAGTGGTTGGGATTTTTAAAGAATATAAGAAAGATAAGCTTGAAGACTTATTGGCTGGGGTACATACCATGGCACCCAAACGACTTCGAACTCAGGTCATAACCAATTGCTTATTGTTTTTAAGTAGCAATGCTTAGACAACCCACTACTTGCTGCTTACAAATAGCATACAATTAGTCGTGACCCGTACCACTCTTACTTAAGGCCGTGATTCACTCTCCTACTGTATCGTACGATCTGTTAAAAATGACATGTGTGTGCAAAAAGTGTGATAGTCTGGACTAAAAGTGTATGTGTGTGAACGACTTTTTAACAAGTCTGTCCGATTTTCTAATCTTTTGAAAATTTTCAAAAACTATCTTTTTCAAAGTGGTTTACAAAAGTATAATAGTGTGGCCATTACGATACGACTTTTTAAAGTAGGACAGAATTCTATCAGATTTAGCCAGCAGTTGTCAGTGAATGAATCGTGCGATTGAATAGGCTTTTAGAGGGATCTCATAAAAAAAATGAACAAAAATTGAAAATCGTTTGCCTCGAAAACTATGTTCTTTTAGTATTTTATTAGTTCGAGCCTTTTTTTTAAAAAAGATACTCATTGTGGTATCGAAATATTGCATTTAATAAACATGTATAAAAAAAACTAATAAAATATTAAACAGAAAAGGTCGAAAAATTAGCTTAAAGAATATATTATGTTCTTTTGCCATGTCGTATGCCAAAAGCTATCGCAAAGTCGATGGCACAATATCAATGGCTAAATTGACCCATCCTACTGCATACACACACACACATATATTTTACACATTTTTTATTGCTTTTTGTTATTGAAGGCAGTTTTTTTTTTATTTCAATTAAAGAAGAAGATTTTAAAATAAATAAATACCTTGATCTAATTGCTATTTATTTTTCATTGCTATTATTCTTAATTTTTCTTTGCTTTCATTTCAAGATTATTTATTATGATTTACTATTTGGCGGTGCTGTTCTTGTGTTTCACTTAAAAAAAAAATTTTTTTTGCTGTTGTTTAATTAAAGGTGTTGGTTGCAGTTGGTTTTTGAAACTTTTAATTTTTGCACAACCATTGAAAAATGTTGTTGACCCATTAACAGAATTAATAGACAGTCGACGTAGTTCGACTCAAGTCAGTACGTAAGAGATGAGATGATGGTGGCTGGTTAGTATGTGCGTGTGTGTGTGTGTGTGCGGCTTGGCCTATTCTTATCAGTTGCCATTAAAATACTTTGTAATGAAAATTTTTAAATAGTTTTTGTTGATTAAAATATGCATAATTAATTGTTTAACACCATTTCCAGCAAAAAAAAAAAAAAAAACACAATTTAAATCAATTTTCAAGTTTTAAGCTGGTCAATGACAATTTTTGCAAAGTGTTTAACCCTCTTTGTGTCAATGGTATCAAAGCTATTGGCATAATTACTAGATTAGAAAAACCAACGGACTTAAGAACAAAGAGAATAGATGAATCTTGGTACCAGTACTTGCAATAGTTTCTTGTGTTCTACCAGTAAGAATTTTTGTTTAACGCGAAAACAATTCCGTCATTGTGTTTTAATATGGCCACTGGTATGAAACTAGTTCCAGAGCAACTAGTTGATTTCAAATGTACAAGTACACGCTTAGCATTAAAGGTACTAGTTATTTTTCAAGTACATTCGTTGCTAATTTGCACAGTTTAAAATGCTAAAAAAGAGATATAGAACCTGGTGAATTTTGTACTAGTAAAGTACTAGTTATTCCCTCCAGCTGGAATGCAAGTACTTATAACTCATGGGTAACATAAGCCAAAAGCTTTTAAGATCACTATTAATAGGAGAATTTGTTTTTTAATTTTCAACATATACGAATATTTATGTCGATATGACAAACAGATTTTTTTGCTGTTTTGCTTTTGTCTGCTTCCTTGTACGGAAGCAGACAAAATTTACAACAGAAATAAAATTGACAATTTAGCAAGTAGTAGCAAAATTTTTCACTGCATTTTAGTTGAAAATAAAGATTAAACGTAATGTTGGAGAAAAAGGATATATGGAAGGTTGGAATGCCCTTGCGGTGAATAATACAAAATTAATAACTGAAAAAGTATTTGTGAATTTTCCCAACATTTTGATTAAAAGTGCAGGGCAAACTTAGTTTTTTAGAAAAGGGATACATGAGAGTTAACAGCGTCCTTGCAGCAAAGGAGACAAAATTTGCACCAGAGCCAAAAGGAGAAATTTTATAAGCATTAATGAGTTTTCAGTGCATTTTAATTAAATTGCTAAATATTAGTTATAAAAAAAAGGATATTAAGGAGGTAGACGTGTTCTTGCACTGAACAACACCAAATTTATAGCAGACGTAAAATAAATAATTCAAAAAGCCTGCATAAATTTTCAGTGCATTCCTATCAATAATGCAGCACAATGTAAGTTTTTCAGAAAAAAGGATATATGGAAAATAAGCGTGTCCTTGCAGGGAATGACACAGTTGCAGTGAAACTAAAATGAATAATTTAAAAAGTATTTATAAATTTTCAATACATTCCAATCAAAAATACAGGTAAATTTTTGTTTTTAATAAAAAAGGATGTTTGTGAGGCAAGCGTATTCTTTCGCATACTTCTTCAAAGCATGATTCTTGGTCAGCGTATGCATTGTATCTTTTTTTTTTTTTTTTGCTATAAGTACTTTAGTTTTGCCGGCATACTATAGAAGAATCGTTAGTTTTTGTGGAACTGTGTAATAAAAAATGTGAAAAAAAACTAAGTTTGATAAGACACTTAATAATTATTAACAATTATGGTTGGTTGATAAGTTTAAGTAACAAAATCTGGAAGGCAAAAAAAATTAAAAGACGATTACTTATAAAAATGAATAAAAAGGAAATTAAAAAAGTAAAACTGTTTGGCCACACGCCACGTGACTTTAGATTGTGTAATAAAGTCTTAAGTTCGCCATCAGAGTTTTTATGAGCATATTATTTATTTGGACTATAAAACACTAGGCTTAAATATATGTTTGAAAATAGTTTTCATTAATTTTGTAAAATTACATATGTTGATAAGCAATTGCAAATACAATTATTTATTTTATAGTCTTTGTTGCAGGCAATCAAAATTTTCCATCTGTTGAATTTTCAGCGAATTCTTCTAGACGGTATCTGAATACTGATAGCATTTTAAATACGGTTTCGTTTTACAAAATGGTGGTTGGATTGAGTTGAAAAGTTGATGCGCGCTTTTTTTTTGGCAGACGGTGCCTGTAGGTTTTTAAAATTCACTATTTAGAAAAGCGAGGGATTTAAAATACAACACAAGCTCGTTTTCAGTTGAACTTTAATATAAATTTCGTTAAAACCTATTCAAGAAGCCTCGCCAAATCGATTAATATAGAACATCAAATGCCATTTACTTCCTTTTAAAAATTCTCATTTTTTAAAAACAAACTTGCGGTATCCATATTCAATGAGATTCGAGCTTAAGGTCCTTGTTGTTACCTAAAAGAAAATCTTTATCCACCTATTAATTTAATAATTTGTTTGAAAGAAAAATGTCGAAGCAAATAGTATCAAGATTAATGTTTTGGATAAAACAAAAATCAACCAGCATCAAAATATTGCCACATAATTGACAAAGAAAGCAATTTGCATAAAGAACAGCTGTTATCGTGCTACTTATGTATGTATGTTGTATCTGGTTGTGTTTAATTAAAATCCTAGTTTTTAAATTTAAATTAATTTTTTTACGGACTACACTACTCATCCATAAAAATGTAAAATTTCTTAACAATACTCTGCATACAAAAATTAGAAAGTCTCGAAGCAAAACATGAAAACAAACTATAAATCGTTAATATAATTGGTTCTTAAACAATTAATTAATTCAAGAAAATCGCAAACAATTTACTAATTAAGTATAATAAAACTTGTTTTATGTACATAAAAATAAGTAATTTTAAGCCGATGCACACATGATGTGCTTAAAATTAAGCATATTACAAAGAAGAGGAAATAAATAAATAAATACTATAACCAAATAAATTTTCTACTTTGAATTTTTAGCTCATAAAAGAAAGTGTAACATCGCACTAAAGAAAGGGTATATTAAACACCCACTAGAAAAGTAATCTAGCTCAAAGCTTTCAATTTTCCAGAAAACTTTGAAAAAAAGAGATGGATAAATTCGCCAATGGTGGCAACATTCGTTTTAAAACCCTTCGAAATTTATCAGTGTGGCTCTAATAGCTTTACAAAATCGCCATAACATGAAGGTTTTATTATTGTTCCAGATATTTCTATATTGCGAAAATTTCTCTGGTAAAGTAAATTTTGTATTTCTTTCCGTAGCAACTTTTCCACCAAGTTTCTTTTAATAACAAATAATGTGCTTATTTTCCCAACTGCGTCTTTCACATATAGATTTTGGTTTACACTGATAGTGTAGGCTCGAGCTTAAGATGTTTCTTCCCCAAAAATTGCACCATTAAATTTTACCTTTAGGAAATGAAAGAGGTATATTTTTCCCAAAAAAATTTGAATTTAACAACCAAAATTTTTGGCAACTTGTCCAACAAGTTTCTTTTAATAATTTTTTATTTAACCCTAACAAGCCATGCTTATAAAGATTTACTGTTGCACTGATAGAGTAATTTTGACTTTTTTCATACATTTTAATATTGTAACTTTATGATTTACAATTTAACCAGAAAAAAATCTTTCAGAATACTTAAGAAGTCCAATCGAACTAAAACCCCATAAAGTAACTAAAAATGTATTTTTCTTTAAAACTTGTGCAGTAAAATATATCTTATGCTATAAAAGGAATACTGCTAGCGTACCGATATCGAACCGGTTCCAGAGTTCTTATAAATACATTTAAAACAAAAACAAAATTATGCAATTTGTTTTTGTTTTAAATGCATATTTGTGAACTAGGTTGGTTTTAAGAAACAAAAACCTGGTATGAATGAAACATTTCCACTTTCTGTAACATTTTGAATGAATGAATGATGAATTAAAAGAATGAATTAACTTTCTGAAAGAGAACAAACAATTAAGTAAAATCAAACATCTTGCCCAATACTATTGTGAACGCTCCGACAGGTTTGATATCGATAAACTGGCTGTTAAATTATCAAAAAAAATTACATTTCAATTAATTATTTTATATTCCCCGTCAATTTTGTTTTAATAATTGTTTATTTATTTATTATCCCTAGACAACTCTTTCAATATAGTTTTACGACTACACTAACAGTTTAAACTCGACTTTGAAATATTTGTTGCCTTAAATATTGCACTTTAAAACTTAATAAATATTTTGTTTACAGAAAAACAAAATCTTACAGCATAATCTTAAAACACTACAAAATCAAGACTACTGGTATTTTTGTATCTGTTTCTGAAGATTAAACGACCAGCAAGAAGTTTATTGTCCAGCCGACCACCCAGCCATCATCACAAATGACTGAATGCTTGCAAGTTTGGCTCGAATTATTTTATGTTTATTTATTCGTTCAATAGTTGATTTGATAATTTTTATTATTTTTCTTAAATTTGCATGAGCATATCATGTAACAGCAGCCACTTAAACAAAACATCACCATGCCGTTCTTGTAAACATTCTACTTGTGGCCTGCCACTGTATTCAACAGTGTAAATAAAAGCTGCCAGACATTGTAAAATAAAAAGATTTCTATCTAAAATGATAATAAATAATTTTTTGTAACAGAGCAAGCTAAATTAGCGAGTCCTGCATTTTTGTGCTCTCTTAACCAACAATTTTTATATAAAATGATTGATCTATTTAATTTTATATTCGATTGCAATTAGCAAACTTATTCGACTAAATACTGACTGATTTATTTATAAAAAAAATATTTCCTAGCTATTAAATGATTATTGTACAATGAAATTTGTACAATAAAGGCTTAATACACCCAAAATATTTTTCAGAAATAAAACCGAAAGTTAATAAGAACCTTTCATGAAAATATTTATTTAAGTTATTGTACTATTCATATTTTGGTTTACATATCTTGTTTTAAGCATAAATATAACTCGTGGGTTCGAAGCAATTTGGATGCTGATGAGCATCATGATGGACGTGTAACAATCATGGTATGCGCCCCAGCCAATAAGTTTTAAACTTTACTCTTCTTTTGTCTTCTTTAAAAATGTTGGTCACTACAGTTTGATCACCAAAAAAAAAAAAAAACTTTCTCATCTTTCTCAATTCTGAGGAAGTAAAATCGAACTAAAGCCCGGTAGAAGTAATTAGCAATTGTATTTTGTGTATCTTTTCAGTACTTGATTTACTTGGTAAAACTTACAACATATATTAAATAAATGTTTCCTTATATTCTAAACAGAGTTCCATAAACTCCTGTTCTTATGGTTATGGATTCGGTCAAAGTTGTATATTCTATGCTTGGTATTGTAGCCACAAAATTATGCATCAAATCTGGCAACGTTCTCAATTTGATGCCTTCATTGTTGTGATTCGGGGACATTTCTTTAAGTGATGGCTGCTCAATGTATACAATGTTTTGGTTTGAAATGACCGCAATCAATGAAGCTTAATTTAATGCCTCACAATAATATTTTATTTTGTTTATGTTTTGTATCGTTTTGGTTTTCACATTTTATTTTTCTTGTTTATAAACAAAACTTTTCTGAATGATATCTTGATAAACAGTATAGTCTTTCTGGGGAATTTCATGCTAAATAAGTGAAGCCACCACAACAATAAAAAAAAACTATTTAAATTATAGTATTAATTCAAAGAAAGTGTTTACTTTCAGAATACATATGTACATATGTATGTACATAGTATGGAGATGGAAATTTTTGGGAAGCTTCAGATATTTAACGTTTTTAGTTCCACATTTTTTGCTATTCGGTGTTTAAAGTTAAGAAAATTTTGTATGGAAAATTTCAGTTAATTTATATTTACAGTTGGTATTATTTTTTCGAACACGACTTGTTAGTTTTAAAACATTTTTTAGGTGCTAAATTTTCGGAAAAGATTTTTTAATTTAAAAAAATATTTTTACTGGCATATTCATAAAAGTTGTATTTCGATTATTAAACGTTTAGTTGGCAAATGTTGCATAGAAATTTGTCAACAAAGAGCTTAATAAACATAAAATAGTTTGCATAAATAAGGCCGTTATTGTAGTTGGTGGTTGATTTCAAGGACTCTGAGGCACTCACACGCACACACACGTCTTAATGCCATAATGATAATTTAACTTCTTAAACGGTTTCTGTTCTTCAATACAACAGCAACAAAAGGCTCCCCCGAATTAAAAAAAAATTGTTCTGGATTTTTTTAACTATTCGGCACAAGTCCATAACAAAAACTTTGCAGAGTGACCAGCGATAAGTAGATTAGACTAAACCCATTATATGGTTTATAGATTTTGGGGTATGGGGCATTAAAACAAGAAGACTGGGTGTAACTAAAAGGGGTGTTATTTAGTTTTTTTTTTATATAGAACGAGCTGCTCCAAATTTGTAATTTAACAAATATTCCATACCAAAAAATTGCATAGAAAACCCGACGGGATGCACAACTTGTTTCTACTGTATTTTCTAAAATACTTCTTCTTCACAAAATTTGAAAACGGAAATATTTAGAGAAGAAGACTACGAAACGACCTGCATTTGCCGATTTGTCGGCACTTTCCCGTATAAGTTGTAATTTGACAAATATTCCATACCAAAAAATTACATAGAAAACCCGACGGGATGCACAACTTATTTCTACTGTATTTTCTAAAATACTTCTTCTTCACAAAATTTGAAAACAAAAATAATTAGAGAAGAAGACTACGAAACGACCTGCATTTGCCGATTTGTCGGCACTTTCCCGTATAAGTTGTAATTTGACAAATATTCCATACCAAAAAACTGCATAGAAAATAGCTCAAACCAGACTATCCCAAAAGCTAGTGCTTGCCACTATTTATCTTTCTAAGTCGAAAACCATCTTCAATACCCAATGCCAGTACTAATGACTTGTAAGCCATTATCTCTCGAAAGTTCTAAGACAACAACCTTTGTGCTAAAACTTAAGATGTGACAGCATTTTCGAGATCCTTTTGAGATTAATCGATAGACAACCGTTATTTAGTACAGATGTCGCTTATAGCAGTGCTACACAATCACTTGCATTTGATTAACCCATGACGCACCACTAGCTAAAATTTGTAACAATATTTTTTTATGTTATGTTTTCATGAGTATCATAGAGTAAAAGCGAAACTCTATTACCCACAACACTTTAAAATGTACATTTAACGCGAATAAATGTAAATTTACTAAATCTTTGAATTTTAGTAAATGAACCTCAACATACATAAATCTAATGCCGTGTTCAGACAGGTTCCTTTATTACACCTATCGCAAACATGCCATTATTGAGCTCAATTATTCCACACAAACAATCAATAAAATATTGCTGAATTAGTACAAAATTGTTTCAAATATTGAGTAAACTTTAAATACAACAGTGTAACAAATTAGCTTCTATATACTTTAGCATACTTTAGGGAGCAAAAATTTACTAGAATGGTAACTGAAGCTCAGATAATCCCCAAAATGTTCTTATTTTATTTTTTTTATATAAAGACCCTCTGAAATTTTGACTTCTAATGCCCTGTTCAGATAGACATTTTTAATTGATCCGATATTCTGTTTATTGATAAAATTATTTTTTTGTTCACACATATAAAATTTAATTAACTGGCGCAAATTTAATTAACAGTTGAGACAAAAATCTGGATACCAAAATACAAATCAACAAGGGAATAGTGGTCACGTTATTGATGGACTAGTGTGTGCTAATATGACCATAACCTAAATTCAATGCCAATGAACTATCAAGCAAAAACCATGTAAAATAAAACACAACAACAAAAACCCAACATACGTGAATGAATTTATTCGATCACGAATGCCGTAATTCGGCTCCTAGAAATTTACACACACATCTCGTTTGGCTCGCCAGGTCTTGAGCTTTTAGGAGAGAAGAAAGGAGAGAATGACCCCCCTCATAAGCTTGATTTTACCGTTTGACAAAATTGCCAGAATTGTGTTTTTTCTAGAGAATTGAAGACAAAACAAAAACTAAAATTGGTAAAACAAAGTGTTCATGTGTGAAAGTAAGTGGAAGTTTAAAGAAAATTGAGCAAAACACTTGAAGCATGCCAGGTACCTCAACAAACACAACACCAAAAAACATTTCATATATTTTGTTTGTGGAAATACTTCAAATTCTGTCACCCATTTGTGTATTTGTGCTGTGTATTTTGACAGTTCTGCAGTCTACAAGTAGTAGTCAGCTGGGCTTGCAAGGCTACCTGGTATAGAGGTATCTCGGATGCGTGTAATAAACTGGTTCTTACAAAACTTACTGCCATCACAGAAACACCCTGTACCTCGAAGCGAATTACCTTATGGACTGATTGCTGCCACAATTCTATCAATAAGTAGACAGGATTCAAACCGGAAAATATCGAATACATAATCATATCTTAAATGCGTATCTCTTAAATGTATGTATGTTTTTTATTGATGGACAACAATGATCCAGTCGTTCAAGCCATACACATACATAAATGTCCATCACGACTAAACACACACACGCACACACACACACACATTGAATTGCCTGCATGCGACAACTGATTTTTTAAGCAGCTTTTTAACGTTTACACTCCCTTAAGCAACAATTCATATCATTCCAAAGGCGTTTGTTTCCGCAATTTTTTATACAATACATCCGTTTGTTATGTATGTATCTTTTGCACCATTTATTGATGGCCAGATACGTTTCTTCTTTATTTTATTACACATATTCTTTGCATTTTTTACGTTCCTTCTGTGTTTTGCAGCAAGGATTTCTGCATAAAGAAAAAAAAAATAGACAATGTAGAAATGTAAAAAAATACAACATTTGCGCTTAACATAATTTCCGTAATGACCAATACACATAATAAAAATTCCTATTCTTCTTCCATGCAAGCAAAAGCCCTGCAGCAGAATATGAGGTTCAGTTTGACGTGCAAAAAATTTAATTTTATTTTGCAAAAACTTCGATTTCAATTAACAAGAAAACTAAATTAAAAAAAAAATTGCAGATGAAACTTTACCCTCCCACAAAGAACAGAACTGGTATCAAGAATACTAGTATGCCAACTAGTGGGTAACTGCATACAAAATTAGCCAGTCCAGTCTGGCTTCAACGTCAAAATAATGTTAAAATCTATGAATTACAACATGAAAAATGCTTGGCACTCACTTTGATTACAAGCTTACATGGCAGCGGAATGTTCAGACAAGAGCCGGCAAGGCAGCTGTTGCCTTACACTTGTGCCGAAGGGTTATTGGTATGAACTGACGAATAAATCCTAGAAACTTCTATTGGCTCTTCGGTATGGTTGTTATGTCTCTAACCATACGCCACAGATTTTAGCTGCAGGGCAAATATGTATGTGTATCTAAGTGTTTTCTTTGTTGGTTTGTATGTGTTAGTTTATTTATTGGCATCCGCTTAAATTTGCCTTGATAGAGAATCTATATTATGGGATAAGAAAGGAAAAGGGGTGGGGAAAACGTTATGGACATAAATTTGTTCATTCTTATTTTTATGACTTCGTTGGGTCATCTCTCGTTCCATTCACTCAGTATTTTAACGATTGTCATAATAAATTAAATCACTAGTTTTTGTCTCCTTGCTTCTTTCTTCTTTAATTTGGTATTTGGCAATAATTTAGATTTTTTACTTTGTGTTTTTGTGATAATTTAATGGCTAGAAAATGTAATAAAATCATTTCCTTTTTGAAATTCCTTTAATATGTTTTCTATAAAACGATTGACTTGTACTTTAACTTGAAATAGTTTTTATTTAGTTTCTGGCTCGTTTATAAAAAAAAATAGTTTATGTTGATTAAATGCTGCTATAAGAATATTCTATAAAACTTGTCAAATAAGAAGCTAATATGCATATATAAAATATTTTTTACAAAACAATTTGTACATGTAAATTTATTTTTTATAATTTGGAGCCAATTGTGCACCTTGACCAAAAAGATCTTTTGTGCAGCCCCTGTTTCCTATAGAGCGAAGCCTAGACTATGAACAAATCTCGTAGGTGTAATGTTGCCAAGGTTCCTGGGATCCAACAATCTAGCGCCCAGGAAACATATCATTATCCTCATTACAGAGTCTGCAGGAATCGCTGCTTACCAATTTCATTTTTTAAGATGGTAATTTAGCTTACAGTGCCCCGTCATTAGCACTATAGTCAAATATCTTTTCTGCCGAATTTCGCAATACGATCGGACTTCACTTTGCCAGGATATATTAGTCTTTTTGCCTGCCCCATGCCCTTTAGAGGTCTTCAGTAGTCAGCAAGGCTTTACTCCCCCCATTTTCACAGAATGTTGACCTCGAAACTGCTGTTATCCCTCGCACAACAGTTCAGGACCTATAAAGGACCTTGCTGCCCCCCTTTTGCTGCAGAAAATCTTTTAAATTAAAATATCCCTCATTATAAAATTAATACTTATTTATCATTTTGCAAGGAAAAAATAGAAAATTAGTAAAAAATTACTATAAAATTTAATATAACATTTTTCTAAACAACTTCTTTTACATGATAAATGAAAAATTGTTCAGAAAAAATATTCAGTTAGAAAGTTAGGGAAATTTTATTTCGCCAAACTTTTTTTAAGTAAAATCTATTAGAACACTTCTTTTTTGCATAATAAATAAAAAAAAACTTTTAAAATAGCAACAAAAATATATAAAAACAAAAATTTCCCTTTCTGGGAAAATTTGTTTATAACTTTTTTAATGAAATTTCATAATATTACAATTTTATGCAGAAAACTCATTAAGATGGGCGAAAAGCATTCTAAATGAAAATTTCTCTGGTAGGGAAATTTTTGCTTGTCATAATTTTTTTTTAAAAAGCTTAAGAATGACATTTGTTATAAAATTATGTAAGAAATTTGCTAAAACCATCACAAAATCAGATAAAATAAAAATTTCCCTAAAGGGAAATTTTATAAATTTTCACATAAATTACATTTTATGACATTTTGATATAAGAAAATTCAATACAGTTAACAATTTCAAAAAATTCCCTATTCGAAACATTTTTTCGCCCAATTTTACCTAAAGGGAAATTTTGAAAATGTTCACAAAACTAACGTTTTGTGGCATATAATATAAACAAAATGTATGAAAGTTAGCAATTTGAAACAATTCCCTTGTGGGGAATTGTAAGAGATATAAAAAATAACAATTTCAAAACGTTCCATTTTGGGAATTTATTGTTCAACATTTGTTTTGAAAATATTTACTAAAATAATATTTTATAACATATGTATGTATAAGAAATCGCTGGACAAGCGCTGCTGCTTAAAAACAGTATGCAATTTAGTTATGGCTTGAGTTAGAAGCAATTTGGTAGCTGATTAGCGTCGTAATGGATATGAAACTGCGTGATGGATAAGTCAACAGCTTTCCTTGTCTTCCTTTAAAAACGTTGATCACTTTAATTTTGCCAAAAGAAACTCTTTCCCAGTTCAGAGAAAGTAAAAACGAACTAAAAGCCCGATTAAAGTAATTAACAATTCAAAAAGTGTCAATATTTGAAAATTTCCCTCTTTGGGAAAATCCACAGAAGGAAGTTTTCGGGTTGTGGAAAATTCATTTGATGAATGAAAAATTTGTTTAATTTATACCAAAAAGTTTCAATAATGCCATTTATATGAATATAATTATTTATATAAAAGACTTACTCTTAAAATTCCCATTCGCTTATTTTGTGTCAACTGATACAAAATAAATATTTTTTCGCCATATATTTTTCTAATTCATAAATTTTGATGTCGCTATTAATGGCAGCAAGTTTTGTATTTTTGCGCTCGAAATTGTATACAAAACCATAACAGTTCTCATAGTAGACACATGAATATTCAAGTAAAATGTACTACGAGAGTCTTTTGAAAAGTCAAAGTTAAAATTTGAGTTTTAAAATGTATTTCTAACATCAAGTTCCCATATTTATAATGAATATTTGTTTACTTTTATTCTAAATTGAGCAACATACTTCGTTTCCTCATAAATTTTTTTTTATTTATTTTTTTTTTTTTGTGTTTCATTTGAAACGACAATTAAGAAATTCTACACTTTCCGCTCTACGACGAAGAAGAAGAAGAGGTTTTTTTATAGTTTGACCACAAAGTAATTTCAAGTGCCATTTCATGGGGTTTCTTTTCAGCAGAGAGCTGAGACCAAAAAGTTTGTCAATTACAAAACAGAAACTAAATATGAATTTTGTTGTGAGATTTGAATATTTACATACATACAAATAGTTGGAAACAAGCCAAGCTGTAGTTTCACATCAAATTCAAATCATCTTATTGTTGGCTATTTTTTCATTTATTTATTTTTTTTCTTCTAAGAATTTAAGAAATATAAACAATTGTTAAGTGTAGGATATTTTTTTCTCTAAACATTTGAGAAATATTCATTTGCAACTTAGTTTTACGTCTAATGTGATTTCAATAGTTTATCAAATTCACTGCTTCAGGAATAGTTTTACTCAAGCCATGAACAGTGGGTCATAAAAGTAAATGCACTGCATAACGCCAAGAACAAGTCGGGCTGGTTGTGCCAGCTTTGTTTGATTACTCAGCACAACGAAGTTGATTTAAACATTTTACTTCAGTTCTACTTTAGAGGCTTAGCAGCAAGGAAAAATTTCCCAAGCAGGGATTTTTTTCAGCTGAATTAATTCTATTTATTTATTTTAAATTTATAATTTTAGACAAATATAAAGCACTATTTATGATCAAACAATAAACAAAATCAATTTATGAACTTCGTTTTGGACCAGACCTCAACGCTGCAGACAAATTTCCCATCAAGTAATAGTTTTTCCCCTGAAGGATTTTTTTTGCTATAAATTTAAAATCAGCTGAATTCTACAGAAAAGTTCCCCATTCTAAATTTCAAATTTTAGGGAGGTATACTTTAAAGCACTCTTTTTGATAAAACAATAAACAAAATCAATTTATGAATTTTGTTTTGGACCAGACCTCAACTCTGGAGATAAATTTCCCATCAAGCAATATTTTTTCCAACTTAGAAACATCAGGGCTTAATTACTTTTATTACGCTTTTCGATTCGATTTCACTTGCTTAGAATCAAAAAATATATTTTTGCAACAAAATTGTAATGAATAACCCTTTTTAGGAGCACAAGAAAAGTAAAATTGAAGTTTCATTGGCTGGGGTACTTGTCATGGCTGTTGCACATTCACCACGGCGCTCAGCCGTAACCAAATTGTTTCGAACCCAGGTCACTTACATAATGTTCTTAAGCAGCAACGTCTACCTGAGCTCTTCATTACAGACTGTTTATATTTAATGGTAGGAACAACTTGCAATTCTATTATTGCAATTAGTCATGACTTGAGTTCGAAGCCATTTGGGTGCTGATGATGTTCGTGGTGGAGGTGAAACAGCCTTGGCATGTTCCTTAGCCAAAAAGTCCTTAACTTTACTTCGGTGATCACTACAATGTTACCACAAAAACAACTTTCTCAATTCTGAGGAAGTGAAATCGAACTAAAAGCGCAATAAGGTGATTCACAATTTTTGATTTTCGTTTTATTTTTGGAACTTACCCCTTAAAGCTGTAACCACTAATATTTCTTTCGCGTACAAGTCTGTAAAGAAAGCCATTTTAAAGATTTTTTTTTTTAATAAAATATGTTTTTGTCGTATTATATTTCTTAACAGTTACTAAAATAATTTTAATAACTTCTATTTCTAAGTGTTAGTTGCAGTAACTTTTAAGAATAATACAGTCTACCCGGAATATTTTTCATAAAATCCAAAAAAAAAAAACATAAAAATGTTCCTAAAAAATGTAATAACAGCCAGTCTGAATAAAAGAAATCATCTTGTACGAGTACTTAAATATTATTTTCCCTCGAGTATTCGAATAGACTGGTACTTAACAACAGATTGGCCAAGTGGCTCACAGCGATTCATAAAAAAGTATTTATGGGCGATTAAATTAAAGGAAACAAAGCTAAAGGCACGAAATGTTTGAATACACTTCATTTCACAACACACAAGTACTTAAGATGCGACAGACGGTGGGTGGGTGACAGCGGCGGTGGCAGTGACAATGACAGTCAGGGAATGCATAAGCGAATGAGTGAATACTTTTGTTAAAATCATGTTCATAAAAAAGGAAGATGATAAGAGAATAAAGCACAGTGTGTTGCCCCATAAACAATACCAAAACAGATATGTTTTGCAAGCTGAATATATCCCATACCTTGTTATATTACGCGGGCCACCGGTCATGAGACCGGCTCACTTGGGTCCTAGAAAGGTCCGGTTGTGTTAATCCCATATCTTGGAAAAGACACCTTATCAGGCTTAAACCAATTGCAGGGCATATGCTGGAGGAAATTGTTAAGGAACTTTGCGAATGACACGGAGCGCAAAAATGTTTATATTTATTCGATTTTGGCTGCTGTTTTGCAAAGAAAAATTATTACAAATTAAATTTTTGAGACTTTGTGTCTGGCAATAGGCGCGACTACTGTTGAGTTTTCTTAATAAAAGTATTTTATATTAGTGTAAGAAATTTCAAGATTCTGCTTCTGCTGTGCTGCTTTTTTCTTTTCCTCCACACCAACCTTTATAATATGGCAGCAAAGCATTGTGCGGTGAGGACAATGCTTTTGCAGAAGGTTACTTAAAAAACCATCCCCTTCCTCAAACAAATTTAGCAAAAGAGCTGGTACTACTGACAACAAAAACAACAACAACAACAACAACAGCAACCATAACTATACAAGTATTCGAACTAATAATCATTGTCACCATTGTCATCATCATTATCAGTCAGCATCATTGTCGATACATTGTGTATTTGTTTTATTATGCTTGTAGCTGGAGTGTGGAGTGTATGTATGTATGTACGTGCATGCATGGGCATGGCCAGTGTGATAACTTGCTATCTACGTGTAGCGTCTTTATTATCCTTCAGTATCAAAATGTTTCGAGTCATTTAAACGTTCGTTCTTCCTTATTTGTATTTCATTATATTTGTTGGACTTTAAAGATTTTTATGTGTGGAAAGATACACAGGTTTTGCTTATTTTATACATAGTACATGCATATGTATGTGTGGTTATATGCAGTTTTTTATGTCTGTGCATGTGTGTGTGTGTGGGTGTGTGTAGATTTTCCTCTTGAAAATGGAAGGAGTTTTTTATTCAATTTTTTTTTTCTTTCATCACCTCAAGTGACTTTCTTTCCTCCGCATGGCCGCAGACTAAATATGCATGCGTGTTTGTATGGGTATGTATGTGCAAAGGTTTATAAGTATATATGTATATATTTTCTTTTTGCTTTAGTTTATTTATGCACACAGTGTCTCTTGTGTGCAGGTCACTTGTCGTCATTGCAATTTGTTACGTTTTATTTAATACGTAACAAATTCGATTGGTGTCTTAACCACAGCAGACACACGCTTTCAGATTAATTTGGGTTCAATGAAAATTTAGCTGGGAACTTGAAGGGCTTGTAATTTTGTACAAGGGATTTGTGGAAAATATTCGAAATTCCTATTTCATATAAAAACAATTTTTTTTTTTTTGCAAATATAGCGAATTGTGGAAATTTGTCGATCTTTTTAATTATTATAAAGACTAGAATAGCAGGACCTAAAACTGACCAGAAATATAGAACCAGAAATTTCTCTCAGAAGACAGCTTTAGCAATTCATTGTCGAGATAAAAATCATAGTCCAGATTTTGAGTATAGTTCTGTATTAAGTATTGAGAATAACTATAGGAAACAGTTTTTGCTAGAAATTTTGCATATAATTGATGTACCGATAGGTAATAGGATGAATTTTAGAAAAGATACAGAAAACTTTGCGCAAATTTATAGGCATTTAGTTTATAAAAATAGTGTTAATAGTTAATATTTTTTTTATATAAAAACGAAAAAACCAAAAAAAAAAAACGTTTCTATGTTAAAATAGTTTTATGAATTTTTATAAAATACAAATTTTCAGGATTGCAGTAGAATAATAATGTGAATTTTAAATTATTTTGTACATTAGAAAACATTTAAAACATTTTTACAGCAAATATGAATAAAGAACACAAATGAAATGTATTTATAGTGATAACTATTAAATTAATTAATAAAAGTTTAGCAATAAAAATTATTTTCGAATATTGCCCCATAAATTTATGTTTGTAGTAGTCTTGGCAACTCTAATTAAAAATAATATTACAAGCAACTCTTCGCTTTGACGACATTTTTAAAATGAACTTTCACGTTCCTTTGAAATTGAGCAAGAAATTTTCATGAAAATCACAGATTTCATGGAAATTTTTATTCATAATACGTATAAAAAATTTCATGAAAGTAATTTCTGGTGTAAATGCAGTGTAAACAGCATTGTGGCCAAATCCCCACTTTTTATGAACCCAGCAAACATTATTTGTGACTTAAATTTGTACACGAGAATTAAGAACATTTATTCAAGTTTTTTTTTACACGAATACAGAAAATGAGGGAGTAGTAAATGTGTGTGTGTGTGTGTGCATGCGTGTATATCTTATCCATCTAATCAATACTTATCAATCGCCCAGTTACAAGACAACACCAGTTAAGTTTATTTTTCTCGTAGTTCACGTCCATTGTCCCCATTTCGATTTTTTTTTTTCTGATTATTTTGTCTTTTTTTATTGGGCTTCTTTTGTTTATTTTATTTTTTCTTTTTTGCTCGTTTTCTTTTTTTTATTAGTATTTCTGCTTTTTCCTTAATTTTTGCACACCTTCAAACACAATTATGCTGGTGTGAGTGTGAGTGCATGTGCCAGTGAATGTGTGGTTGTCACATTTAATTGTGACAATTGCTCTAAATGCCAAACACGTCTTAATCCAACTGTTTTATGGAACTGTGGTGGATGGATGGAAGGGTGTTTGTTTATTGGCAAAATTTATTTCGAAGAAGGTGTTTAACATTAAATCCCTTGTTGCACTTAAAGTCGCAATAAACTTGTAACACAAAAAAAATGTAACTGAGGGGAACTAATCAGGGTCAAGCGCTTCAGTTATTTAAAGCATCAAGAGAAAAAACTTCAGAGCATTAGATTTAATTCCAAATTTATGTAAGTAAAACAAATTTTAAGCAGAGTCTAAGTTATTATTGAAAAAGCACTTGTAGTTCAACCAACCAGAAAGTTTGGTATCTGGTGCAAGATGGGCTTTTGCACTACGGCCAAGATTGATCTATTACACATACGCAATGCAGTAGTGTACCAACGTCAGCAACCATTAGCCAAGTATGATGCTGAATTTAACTGTCTCTGAGTTAAATTCAAAATCACAGCACACTATTTGCTCTACAGAAATCCCAATATGGGAAAGGACAATAACTTTTCAGGTTTCGATGCCTTTTCTGACTCGATAAAGTAGAATTCTCTTCAAGTAAGGGATGTGTTACACTGTTCTCTCGCTGTTATAATGAATTTTGCTCAAACGAGATCAGAGATCTTGTTCCCGAAACCGGCATATTTCTACGCAATACACGTGCATCGTCAAGAGCACATCCGTTTGCAGTCGATTGGCCAGAGAATCACACAACACACTACAGAGAGAATTCGAATTTCAGCCGTACGGTTGGTCTGTGGAACAAATTGCCTGCAGACATATTCCCCGCCAGCTACAATGTAAAAATGTACTCCCTCTTTCTTCCTCCCCAAAACCAAATTCGATTGCCAGCATATTCAATTGTTACAACGAATCCACTTTTTCGCTGCAAATATGGCGATTTGCAGCCTCCTCCACCTCAATCCTACTCGATTCTCTAATAATAAATATTTTGACTTCTTCATAGCGCAAGTTAATAAAAGCGTTAAATCGTAACGTTTCTTTTTCTTGTCTCTGTTTGTCAACTTCTTTTATTTTATTGTCTTAATGCAGAAAATTGCTTAATTTCCTTAAAATGTTAATTTTCCCTGTTCTCTTCTGGTAGACGGCTGTTTTAAACTCATTTATACACACAACGTATTGGCAAAAATAACCAGGCATTTCCATCGGAAATGAATAAATGTGTATCCGTGTTGGTGTGTGTGTGTGTGTGTGTGTGTGTGTGTTTGTGCGCTCATAATTTATGCGTATCCAATGAATGCGTATCGCTTTATGTTTACAACACCGCTGCTTTGGCTGCTTGCTCTTTTTTTTTTCTATACGGGTTCAATTATGGTTTTTGGATGGTTGTCGTGTTGTGACTCGTATCATGTCTTCTTCATCGCTTTATTGCCATTAAATTAACTGCCTGTATGTTGCTTTATTGTATAAGTTTATAATTTTTGCTTCCTGTTGTTGGTTGTTGGGTTGGTATGGTATGAGTTGTAATTGTGGTAGTAATTTTGGTTCATAATTTACTTTCATATTTCATATGAAAAACAAAACATAGTTTTTCTTAAATCTGGAGCCAATTAGTTTAAAAGGTCAAATATGTTTTCTAGTTTCATGAGACTAAAAAGTTTTCTTTTTGTTAAGTGCTTATGTAACAAGGAATCGTTTTTAATAAAAATGTACAAAAATGTGCAAATTTGTTTTGGGGGACTAAAAATAAAACCGGAGAATCTCTACGAGTGTCCGAAAATGGTAAAAGTTACTGTAGAGGAATGAAGTTTGGCACACGTTTTAATCTCAATGGTAGACAAAAGATGTGAAAATCTATAGACAGTCTGTAGCGTAAATATTTACACACTAAGAACAGCTGCTTGCTATTCTGCTGCAGTCGAGGTGTCCAAGCGAGTAAAGAGTGGACTTTATGGCACAATGATTTAATAACAAATAAGTAAGGAGCCAAAATAGAAGAAGCTTTTGGACACGCCCACCACCCATTTAAGCCAAACATTTAATTTCCAATATTTACAGCAAAACCATCCACACCTTCAAACCAATCCAAAGATGCTTGACACTCGATAAAAATTTTTGTAAAAAATAGATCAGCGACAAGCCCACTTCCCATTTATGCTCAAAATTTAGTTTGCATTTAGGTTCTATATAACTGAGCACAGAGTTGTTTTGCGGATGCTTTATACATCATGCACATGTACGCAAAATTTCAAGACGCCTACGGTCCATATAAGCTAACGCCCTAATTCATAAAAATTATTTCAGGGTTATAAGGCTCTTATTTGACATATTCGTATGGAAAATTTGTCAAGTAAGAGTTTAATAAACCTAAAATATTTATTATGAATAAGACCCTAAAAGCTTAATTTTCAACAATTCCCCTATACTACAAGGTGGCCCAAAAGAAGTCATCCGATGTTGCTTGGCTCTCATGTTTTTTCCAAATGAAGATATATCGAACAAATGGAATGTGATGGATAAAGAAGATGATATCGGACAAATGGGAGCCGCCACAATTGGTTGTTATACGGGCTCGTTTTATAGCACTTTTCATCACTTCGGCTAGAGCTCGGGCGACAGAATTTCACAATCGTGTTGAATGTTGTCATTGAGGGCTTCCAGGGTCTTGGGCTTGTTGAACTAGACACGGGACTTCAAAACACTTCACAAAAAAGTCACGACTAATTGTATACTGTTTTTAAAACCTTCAAATTATGCCTAAAAAATCGACAGTCTGCTCAGAAAATGAAAATTTATTACAATTTTTATTTTTACTTTCAAAAGCTCGTTTGATGTGCTTCCTCGATAAATGGCCGTTCTCAATCCATATTCACCAAATTATCGGTTTTGCCGGTAAAACTTTTACATATTAAATTTTGGGACTCTAGATTTTCGCCGCCCCTACTTGGTGCGATTTTCAGCCATAGTTAAACCGACTCCTCCGACACTTTTTCTTCTCTATGACCATTTTTGTAATCAACCTCCGAATTCCGTCTTATGAATATGTATGTATATTGTGTGTACTTGTTTATCCATAATGCACTTTAACTGTTTGTTCATTTTTGGTTACTTTCGAAAGCTACACTCTTACTTTCCAAGCACACACACACATTTATGTAAACGATGAGTTGCGCGCAGCATATTTTATGGGAAGAATATTTTTGCCATAATTAATAAGTTTGTCTATATGTAGTATTAATGTTGTTTTGCAAAAATTGGCTGAATATTTGTTTGCCAGTTGCCATCAATAAGGAAAGAGCAGAAGGGCAGGCAAATAGACAGAATAATGTTTGATGTGAGGAAAAAATCATTTACTGCAAAAAGGTATCTATGTATATATTTATATGCAAAAGCCTGTGCGGAGTAGGAGTTATGGTCCTTTATAGCGTACAGTGAACATTAACCACGCACACATACACTTACATACTATTTACACATACATGCGTAAATTAAACAAAAGTGTTCAGTGCGCTCAAATTTTCAATTAAAATGTTTCACTTTTCAAGCATAAAAACAATTTAATTAACAATGCATTATAATTTCAATTCAAATATGATAATTTAATTAAAATAATTGAAACAATGGAATGAATTATTTTTTGAGGGTTCGTCTAACCAGACCAAAATAGAACAACAAATGAGAAAAATAAAAAGTTTAGTTTAAGTTCAGTATTTTTTTTTTTTCTGTTTTTACTGTGGCAATTACGAAATGGAATTTTTTTAAATAAATATAAACTATCAACTAAATTACTAGTCGATTATGGCTCAATTATGGCTGGCGAACAAAGAAACAGCAGCCATGTCGCAGTTTCAGGCGTCGCAATTCGAGGCTTTTAGAAGAGCTATGCCGCCACCGAATTGTGCGGCTGATCGGCGGTTCAACGTTGCCACTTGTTTATTAATTCAGGTGCAAAAGTAGACTTTAAAATGTTTTCTGTCTTTTTCAGCCGTACATTTCATTCGAACAAAAAATGTTTAGTGCGTTAAAGGTATGTTTGAACATTTCTGATTCTCATTTTGTTCATGGGAATTATGGAATAAGTAGTTAAGTTTCAAACACTCGTTAAGAATTTTTCTAGTCTACTGATAAGTTGATTAGCATCAACGAAATGTCGGCGGCATATAGATGGTTGAAAAAGACAGAATACATTTGTAAGGTATATTTTTGGACCTAAATTGATACATTTCAATTGGCTCGTAAAGAAAATAAATAATTAAGATCGTATTTGTAACCCATTTATTTAGTTCTATTAAGCAATTAAAGTTTTAAAACAAGTAAAGGCAATAAGCAACAGCTACATTTTTATACCTATGGCAATTTTATGATCTGCGTTATCATTTTAATGTGACTGCCTTATCATTTACTTCATTAATAATATGGCAGCTCATTCATAGCCATTCATATAAGATAGAGAGAGAGAGAGAGAGAGCGAGCCATTGGTGTGGCATCACTTTGTTAATATGTTACAATAGGCTGATTTTGTTGTATAGTGTAGTAATGTTTCGGCCGAAATTACTATATTGAATAAAAAATAAAACATTTTCAACACACAAGTACTGGAAGAAAAAACTATTTGGTTGCTAAATAAAAATTTTATAAATTTTCATTAATCAGCAGATTTTATTTAATTGTTTTTTTTTTTGCATAATTAATTTATTCATATACATTTTTTATTATTTTATTTCTTAACACTATACAAACAACAACAATAATGCTATTAATCAGGTTAAAGCAAATTACATGCTGTTATAGAAAATTTTTGGAAAACAAATATTAAATTAAAATTTAAAAATGCTAAACCAGCAAAATTTGAAGCAAAATGTTGTTTTTCTGAAGATTGGATTTCAATGTGTTGATTTAATTTTTTAATTTTTCATTGTTTTTTTTTTCTTGTTTTCTTTAAAAGGTGAATGGCCTGATTTTTGCTGGTGCTGGCAGGGTGATTTTTTTTTAATTTTAATTTTTATAGTCCATATTAAAGTTTTATAATGAATTTTATTTAGCAAAGAAGAAGAGAAAAGTAATGAGCTACTTGACAAATTTCATGTAAGTTCAACATGTGTACTTTTAAGCAAACAAAATTAAAGATAAAAAATTATTTTTGAATATTTTACTTGACTTGAAACCGACAATATTTCTCATTTACGCCGTTCAAAAATTTATCTAATTATTTTTTTGCTATAAGAACCAATTGAAGTGTATTGTTGTTAACATGGCAGCTTATCAAACTACGCTGTTGCAAATATGCTAGCCTAATTAAATAGTTATCAAGCTAAACTCTAATTTTTATGCTCTTGTACTTCCTCAATTAAAGGGGAAAACTATTAAACTATAGAATTCTTCATATCCTGTTTAAGTCGAAAATCTATTACTTCATTGACTTCTTTATATGCTGTAGTAAATATGCCACCCTGATCAAGTAACAAATAAATGCAACTTTTTGATACTTTCAAATTTACAAATCGTAGTATGCGATGGAAACTCGTGGTAGGAAAGTTGTTGTATACTGTTTTTTGTGGAATTGTGTTCTTACATTTTTAGAATTCTCATTAACTGTTTACCAATAATAGAATATGAAACAGAATCTTTGAACATGTTTTCATAAGTGTTTTCAAGTCTACTGACAGGTTGCTTGGCACCAATGAAATCTTAGCGGCATATACACAGAAAAAAATAATAGACTTTTTGTTTCAATTAACTGATTTAACTGAATTAAAAAAATTGTATTTATTATGATAGCATAAACAATTAATAGTTTAATCGAATCAATGAAAAAATTCAGCTACAAATTTGATTGGTATGCTTAAATATTTTAATTAAATATTTATTTAAAATTTAATTAAAATTTTTATAAAAGTAAACAAATTTTTAATTATACATTGAATATAGAGATAAACAAAGTTTTTAATCACATCCAAAAAGTTTAAAAGTTTAATCACATCCAAAAATTAAAAACAATTAAAAATTTGACTAATAATATCAAACTTTTAATTGAAAAAAAAATTATTAAATTGCTATTAAAATTTAATCAGGAGAGCAAATTTCTTTACTGGTCAAAAAATACGCAATTTTTTAATTGGCGACTACAAATATTTTAATTGAAATAAATTTTTATTTTTTTTTTCTGTGTAGAAAACTTAAGGGCAGACAACAGCTCTAAGTATTTCAGTTCTTTGAAAATCTATTGATCGATCGACTGATATACATACATATAGGTCCTTGTGGAATTGTGTTCTTACATTTTTGGAATTCTCATGGACTGATTATATGAAAAACTTTTTGCATATTATGGTAAATAAATTTTAAATAGATATGTAGTATGTCAAATTATCGTATATTGTAGAGCACATATGTAGTGTCAAAATATAATGTGTCCTTTAATGCCAATAACAATCTCATGCACTTTAATTGTTATAAAAAAATTTTTTTCCTTGTCCTCTTAAGTCATTGTTTCAATTTTTTTGTTTATTTTTTTCTCAGCAAATTTTAAAGTCTCTTTCCGGTCATAAATAGGAACAAGCATAAGAAAATCTAAAGCAAAATTGTTTCCAAAAACATATTGAGCATGAAAATTTTTCCGCAAAGTTTTTCAAGATTTTTTTTTTCATTTTTCGCTTTTGTGAAATAAAAAAATAATAATATGCCCTCAATGGCACGTGTCGGTGATTGGATTCAGTTATGAAAAGTGTGAAAAATTTCTTAACAACAATGCCAATAACAAGCTTAAAAATATTGTTACTTAAAGGAGCTGCATTGCAACTGCTGCCGCTACTGGTACCAAAAAAATAAATAAATTTAAAAATGTTACAAAAATTTTAATTCGTGCGGAAATGAAATAATACGTTCAAGCAAGAATCAAATCAAATCAAATTGAAGGAGCAGCAAACGCACACGACCTCTACTTGTTTATACGCACGATTTGAATTGATTGCAGGGGTGTTAAAGGTTCTTTCTTTTTTAATTTGCAAAACTTTTGAGGTTAAAATTATTTCTAATGATTTATTGAACTAATAAACAGCAAAAAAGGGTTTGGCAGTGTAATTTATTGATTTATTTATGATAACAAAAAAAGAGGTAAGAAGACAACTGTTGAGAAAATGAATTATTTTTAGTCAAGTGTAGTCTTGAGTTTTAAAATTTAAAGATTTACCAGTACAGGGTACATAACACATGTGTTAAAGAAAAAATGCACCAGTAAACGAACTCTTCAAAAGCTGTTTCTCATTTAAAAGTGTTAAGAAAAATTAACTATATTCTGAGAGATTGCACTCAAAATGCTTAAAGCATAAGATACATGTTTATGTGCCAACAAATTTGGGTTAAAAATTCATAAGAACTCCTCCCGTTAGATAAAATATTGTTTTTGTTTTGTCAGCAAAAAGGTCTATGACTGTTTCATGGGCCAGATAGTCTGCTTTAGCGGTCTTAATTCAAATTAACGTGCACATTACGCACTTCCTAATGTGGATTAAGTTTGATTTAAATGCACAAAATTAGACTTTATTAATGTTTATACTGAATTCAGTTTTTTTCAATATGGCAACACCTTCTTCCCTTTCTCTCTGTTTTCTCACTTGCTAGAGAAAATACAAAACAACAACCACGAACATTTGGAGCAATTTCTAACAAATGAGTTTGATCCCGTACTTTTTGGACAAAATGAGTGCAATCATGGATTTCTCTCAATAATAGACAAAAAAGCACAAAAGTACGTGAACCACAAAAAAAAAGTACGCGAAGTACCACTTGTATCCGGTCGGAAATTACCATCGATTCTTCCCGCGCACTAACAAATTTCTTTGTTATTTTTTTCTTTATCTCTTTTTTCCCTCGTCCTTGCAATTTCTCAACTCCGTGAGAAATTTCAAGCTATAGGGATTTACTAATTGGATAGTAAATCCTCCCACACTTTTATTCATGGTATAGCTATTAAGGAGATCGGATGGAGTGAAGTATATCTGACACCATTTCAAGAAACCCAGGCTTTTCTTGCAACCTGAAAAATGTGTTCAGTTTATCCTGTAAGCGAGTGAGCGATGTGGAGTGATATTGTGGCCAATTTTAAAGAAACATCCAATAATGTAGGGTCATCACACTTAAAGGGAATTTTTTTTTGCCCATTAGCAGTCTATTGATGGCCTGTGAAATAGTATTCACATAAAAGTGCCTGAAATTAACACTTTCACACCCCCAGACTGCTTTATTTACACTTTTTGCTCAGACTTAATTCATTTACTGCACCTTTAGTGTGTGTGTATTTTTTTCTTTTTGGTTTCCCCCTGCCTGAATGGGCATTTGTTATTTTAACGTGTTTTCATTTTGTAGCCATAATGAGGGTCATTAAGTCATTTTGTTTTGTTTTATTTGTACGTTAACTTGGTCATAATAATTTACTATTCATTGTTTTATGTCATTGTTAATGTGAGCATTTCTTTTTTTCTATCAACAGTCTTACCCCAAATGTCAATATAGTATCTCAGTGTGTTAATCTTTTAATGCGTTTAGTGGCAACTGAACATCTTTATGGTTGCGCCAACCACATGAGTGTAAATATTCACATTTATCAAATGTGAATGGCTTTGTCTACTGTTTTGTGGTCAAAAACAAAAGAGAGCAAATACAAAAGTAACAATCGTAACAATTTTATTGTAAAATAAGGAAATTAACAATTAATTCATTTAACATCCAGTAAAATGTGTAACTCACCCCAGGGATACGGCTGATTGCCGGAATTGATCATTAACTCTCAATATTTTTGCATATTTCAATGAATTTGTTATTCATTTATAAAAGAGTATAAGAACATTTTATTCAGATGTGTTTGGTTTTTAGGCAACGAATAAAATTTTTGTGCGGTAAAACTTTATATTAGAAAGAAAGAAATTGCGACGAAAAGAAAATAAAATTATGGAGTCCAGCTTTCGTTTTTCGTCAGCTAAAAAAAGGACTAGATAAAATAAGACAATAGCTTGATGTCGATTGACCCCAGCCTGCCTTTAGCTTAACTATAGAAACTCATCATCTGTAAGAGTTCACACTTCGACCAGGGACCTTACTTTAATTGTAATTCATATAAATATATTCCAATCAACAGAAAAACACAGTGATAAAATTGGAAGTTGATCAATAAGATCGAATAGAGATGGTCAGTAATGAAGAGCTCGGATGGCAGGATGGCTATGCGCTGCTGCTTAAAAACAAAACAGTATACAATTAGCCATGATCTGGGTTCGAAGCAATTTGGATGCTGATGATCGTCGTGGTGGATGTGAAACGCCATAGTATGTACCCCAGCCAGTAAGTATTCTTTGATATGTTGATCACTTCAATTTTATCACAAAAAAACTGTTTTTCAATTGTGAGGAAGTTCAAGCCCGATGGAATAATCAAAAATTGTAAATCATACAAAAATATACCTTATTAATGTTTTCTGTCTTTTTCAGCCGTCTATATGCCGCCAACATTCCGTTGATGCTAATCAACTCATCAGTAGACTTGAAAAAAAAACTCAAAAGTATATTTGAAACCTAAATACTTATTCCATAATTCCCATGAACAAAATGAGAACCAAAAATGTTCAAACTTTTATTATAGTTAGGTTAAGCTTCGGTGGAGTTATAACAACTATTGGCAGACCATAAGCCCCAAGAACCGAATAAAACTTTTCACAGGAAATTTTTTTTTATCTCTAAAACTAATTTCTTGGTTTTACAGTGTTAACATTTAGCAAAGATATCTATCAAAAAATTGTATTCCAACGCTAATGCAATTTACTGACCATACACACGCACGCACACTGACCAAGCAAAGATAAGCTTTCCAAGAACAGCAGTGAAACAACAAACATCAAGAAGATCCATTTAATAGAATAAACAACATACAGCCAACTCTGAATAATGGAAACAAATTTTTATGGTCAACCACAAGAGTTGAAAAGGATAAAACAAAAAATATTAAATTAAAGATTAGAAATGTGTGGGTAATATTGACCCAACACATGCATATATATACACACACACACACACACACATGTAACACACGCACACGTTCACATTGTAAAACAAATTGCCATTACAAAAAGTTTATGGAGATAAAAAATTTATGCAGCAAAAACTTCTTGTGTGAGAAACTTTAAAAAAGGGGTCAAATTTTAGCATGAAATTGTTTTATGTTTCTAAAGAAGCACACCACTTACAAACACACACACACACATATATCGAGAATGTTACCCAGTTGGCCACACTTCGACTCGTGGTCATTCAAAAACTTCGTCATCGCTTTCTTGGAGCTATAATCAATATCTAATCTTGTTCCTCTAGTTAAAAATGTCTTGAGCCATATTCACATGGCAAAACGAACCTTTGGTTTCGCTCTCTCAATTCAAAAAATGTATGTTAATAAAATTTTTTCTATAATTTGTTTTTGTTTTTTTAATTTCATATTTATTTTCCAGAAGATGATAACGAATTGTTGGCGAAATATTGAAAATAAATAAATATAATTATTTCCAATTATTTTTTATAAAAAAAATAATTGGAAATTATTTTAAATAATTTATTTAATAATCGCAAGATCAAATAATATAAAAATAAAAAAATACAAACAAACTAAATATTGAACTTGAGCCTGAAAAAGTAATTTAATATAAATATATTCTCTTCTAGCAATTTCTTGCAGGCTCGTCAGAACGGTACCGAAAGCAAAAGTAAAAACAAATTACATTTTCAAATTTCCCATGAACAGAAATAAAACTGCTTTATCAGGCCAGAAAGTACAAACTAATTCTGCCTTTAAAATTCAAAAACAAAATGTGATAACAAAAAAAGAGTTGGAATTTTTTTTTCATTAGTTTTCCTTTTGCTTTCATGGGCTTTACAAACATGGTCAACTGGGTATGGATTTTTATGCATTTAATGAGGGTGGGAGGAAATTTTCACTTTATAAATGACAAACGTGTTCATTGTCTGCTTAACAGTCCAGTTAGATGCACACATATGTATGAATGTATTTTCACTGTGTGGGTGTGTGTACACAGCCGCAACTGCCTGACCATCACATATGCAAGTATTTACTGTTCACATGTTATCGGGGTGTTTGATTTAGTGCAAATATTATTAACTGCACAAGTGCGGTTTGTTTGCTCATTTATACAATTTATAATTCGGTTTTTTATACTTTTACACAACTATGTACACTACACATGGGATCCAACAAAAAGAAGACAAATGCCAAATGAAATTCAGTGACGTAGTATGTATACACAAGACATGCAATCTGGCGGTGAATCAGTAGAACTATTGAGGAGCGTTGCCCAATTGTTGGTTTCTTTAACCACTCCACAGCCCGATAGTCCTTCTTCACGGGACTTTTTCATAATTTCTAAGCAAAGATTTAGCAACAAAAAAGCTCTAGAATTCCCGGAGAATCAGATGGCAAGAGCATATGTTTTGATGCAAAATTATCACGAGTACTAGATCGAACACTGAACGATTTGTACAACAGTGATCGCTACTTTGGCGGAGTGTGATGCGATTTCCCACATATAATGCCAGTGAGTCCAAAATCAACAGCAGCACCTAAATTAAGTACCGTGAATCTCGGGTTATCGTATTTGTGGCAATAAGTGAAGAATTATACATTCCTGAGAATGTAATATTTCTGCAACTGGAAAAATTTTTCGCATATGAATTGCTAAGAATTGGAAAGGACAATTCCAATAGATATTTCAAGTGATTTAATATCGATTCCATTCACCATTTGTCAACAGAAGATGAACCTATACGACATCCTTAAACTTCGTTTGTCTGTATTTCAATGTCATAAATATGGCGCTCTATTCTAGACAGGTCCAACTATAGTTTAAGCGACCAAATCAGCCCGCCTGAACCAAGATGCAACCAAAATAAACTTCTTTCGAAACATAACATTCTAAGTGTGAACTGCGTTTAAACTAAACACAGAGCTGATCCACATCCCAAAAACTGGCTCTAAAAAATCATTTAGGCTGGATTTTAGAGGTCACAGTTAAACTAGGTTTAGTTAAACTGAAAAAAATATGTGCCATTATTACCAATTTTATATAAAAAAAATTTTTTTTGACGGCACAACTTTTTTGCTTAAAATGTTCTTCCAGCCTTAAGGTGGGATCACACGATTGCCGCAATACACCAATTTTTTTATATTTTGTATGCCAATCGTGTAATAGCACAATTTATTGGTTCATACGGCAACCAAAACGAATGTTGCTCCTATTTATCCCAATCAAATACAACCCTGATGCGACAACCGTGTAAACATTTTATATACAACTATTCACCAATAAAAATTCTAAAAATGTACCAAAAATTTTTACGTTCTAATGCGACAAGCAAAGAAGACAATACGCGCCAATAATATACATGTGTATACATTTATTTAGTTTCAAAATTGTTTAAATGCGTCTTCCAAACTTAATTTTTGTTTTTCAGTAGGTAAAATTCAATTCTGTTAATATTGTACAACAATTGTAAAATTCTCTCACCCACGTATTTCTTTTAGATTTTATTTTTACCGCCTTGCACTTTTTGCTATTTTTAGCCCGCACAACATTATAATAATAGCCGAAGCAATTTTCTTTTTTTTTTTTAAGGAACAAACTATATTTTTTACCTTTTTTTTATTTTTACAAAGCAAAGTTTGTCATCAGCTACAACAGCTGTTTCTCAGAGTTGCCGTATAATATACGAATCGTGTGACTATAATGTGGCAATTATTGGTACTAAATTGTTTTGCGACAATAAAATTTCAGAAAAATGTGACAATCATGTGATTCCAGAGCATTTGATTGGGATACATTTTTTATTGTGCTCCAATTCAGCCCAATAAAAATTGTCTAAAATTGGTGGGTGCATTGCGGCAATCGTGTGATCCCACTTTTAGCCTTAAAACTCTAGTTTAACAAAACTTTTCTGTGATTTAATTGCTGTTTAAACTTGGCTTTAGCGAATCATTGAACCATTTATAATTGATTGTTTTTAGAAATAAAAATTTGGCAACGTTGCAAAAAATGTTTTGCACTGTTTGATGTTTTATTAAACGCTAAATTTTCTTGGCTTTGACATGTGGTTTAAGTATTCGCTGATTTAAAGATTTACTAGTTTAAACGTAAATCAAACCAAACTTGAAAAAGAATTTGCACTGATTTTTAGGCATTAGTGTCTATATATAAACCTAAAAAAAATGCTTTGAAATAATTTAATGCCCGTCCCTGGTTTTGACACATCATTGTAAGGTCAGCAAGACAAGTATGAGCTGTTCAAACAACCGAAAAAATATCAAAAAAAAAAAAAAAAATAAAAAAATTAAAAGGACTTGTTATAATATCTGGTAACAAATATTGATAACGATAGCCCAGAATGGATAACACGTACGTGTTAACAAATATTAAAAGGGGGGTTACCAAACTCAACGTAATACCGAAAAATACTTACACACAATATCAAACACACATCTCTAGAAGCAGATATTAAAACAACATTTTTATGAGGGATGTTAAACAAACCACATACATGGAATTTAAATTATCTTGACTATCAAAATCTTTAGCAGGATTTTACACAGCAAAAGTGCAGGCATAAAATGCTAAAGTCTATTAAAGAATCACAAAAGTAAAAGAAGCATCATGATGCTGAGTAAATTGCTTTAACAAACTGAAAATTTATTTTAAATAGTCTAAACATTTTTGAAACTTGCAAAGGCTTTTTTAAGTTCTCTACTTGTTCCATGAATTTGACTTGACTTGTTTGTACAAAAACAAAAGCATGCTTGTTATAAGTATGTATATTGTATTTATTCAACACTTGTGAAGAGTATCAAAATTTGTTGTATAATGAACTCTTGAAGTAGCAAAGACAAAGAAAATCACCCATCACTGGCCTAATGAGCTGAACTGTTGCTAATTACATAAAAGAAACTGTTTTCAATAGCAATATTGGAAAAAATAACTACTTATAATAGACTTTATGTATTGGGCAGTGACTTTTCCAACATTACGTTACATCGGTAACTACGCATGTTTGTCAAAATTGACATGTGGCTTTCACCTGTTGGTTTTTTGTTTCACCTGACATAACCTATAATTAATGGTAACCAACAGATACGAATATATATGTACATATGTATGTTTTTCAAATATAGACAGTTTAAAAAACTGTTTGTAAGGTCTATTTTTGGACCTGAATTAATACATTTCAATTGGCTCTTAAAGCAAATAAATAATTAAGTTCATATTTGAATATTCAAAAAACTTTTACTTTTTGATAATTCAAAAATACAAATCCTTAGTAACCGATGGTTACTCATTGTATAGAAGCTTGCAAAGAAAAGTAAGAGTTGCAAAACGAAAAAAAAAAAAGAAATGTTTACTGTGTTAAAGGTTTGTTTGAACATTTCTGATTCTCATTTGTGTTCCCGTACGTTTGAGAAATTCATGATTGCTCTCATTTTACCGAGCTTTGCACAAAAAGTACGGGATCAAACTTAGCAGGGTGACATCAGCAACGGCGGCATTTTGAACTTACTTTTTTCAGTAGAACAGAATTTCATTCTAACAAATTTCCAGTAAATCAATCATACGATTGTATGGGATAGTGAATTGCTTCATGGCCTTTACTACCTAGTCTATTGGCATAGCAAGTGGCGCCATCTGTGCCATCAAATACATTCATCAAATACATTCTAATTTCACGCTTATCGTGCATGATGCTCAAAATTATTTTATTAACTTGCTGCTAAATCTCCCTCCTTCCTCCTACTTGGAAGTCAAATAATAGAAAGAAAATTATTTTTAGCGTTTTTTAAGTGCTCACTATAATATGAGCATTTAGGGCATCTTTTAATAACAATTTCTTAAAGGCCAATAACAAAACATTTAACTGCTTACAAAGAAGTCATGTTAGGTTTTAAAAGAAGCTAAAACACGAAAAGTAAAATAAAAAAACCATAAATAGAAAAAAAACATATTTTATTCAAAATAAAAATATGAACTGCAGGCAGCATAAAACGAAAGGGGTTAAATGTTCGTAAAATGTGTATAAAATTGAGCTCAACATTTAAATAAATACTTTAGCGAGGGTGAATTGAAAAGTGTGAGTGAAACATTCCTAACATTTAGGGCAGCATAGCATTGCTTGGAGATTGTTAGTATCCACGTAGTTTATTTTTAAAAATTCCCCTAAACAAACTTTTTTAGCATATATTAAATACATAACTGCATTTTGGTGGACCTGCGACCTACACCAGTCATATGAAAGAGAAACACAGCGTTTGACATTTCACAATCAGCTGTTTAGCTACATAGACTTTAAATCATATTAAAAGCATATTTCCACTGCTATGGCAACGCAGCATGCTCAAAAACATTAAATAATAAAAAAGGGTCGGCTTTAGTATAATGGTACCAATTGCCATAAAATGAAAAAGAGTGCTGCCAGATGCTTACAGATTTTGTACGCCAAACTGGTGTTGGTTATATCATGGAATAGAAAAACCCTTAGCCCCGCTGAAGGCCGGTTGTCAAGAACAAATTTTGCATAGCTATGAAAAAATGTATTAAATTAAATGTAAAAAATACGATTTTGCATGCTTGAAACCATTTATGAATTCGCGATTTTATGTTCTGTGCAAAAACGTTCCTCTGGCAACACTGTTTTACCAACATTTTCTTATTTTTCTTAGTAAATTCCGCAACTTCAACATCGAATTATTAATAAACTAAAAGTCTCCGGCAGACTTTGACTTCTGTTTTGATAGGTCCACGACCCCCTCTACAAACCTATAAAACTCATTTTCTTCAAAGCCTGGCTCCTTATTCTAAAATTTCCCCAATAAAAATAGTTCATAATTTTATCGGGCATCCTTCCAACTCTCAATTTGCACAAACTACTCAATCCTGCCTCATCATGTCATAAAATGGAAAGATTGCCGGAGTATATGAGTTTATTATGAAGAAAATATTTGTAAGCAGGACTAATACGTACATACATATGTATGCATGTAATATGCATATGTGAAGCATTTGTCTTTAACACTTGATTTAACATACGCTCGCAAACGTACAGACAGACAAGTAATCGTTTATAGGCAGTGGTAGTATTTCGTTACACAGGATTTTGCTACGTATCTTGTCTTTCTTGATTTTCTTACACAAGTCAAAGGACTTTATAAGCGCAAAAACAACAACAACAACTATGTCTATAACCAAAAATAAGCGGCAGAAAGAAATTGGTTACAAAGAAACGTGTCTTTTGTGCGTGGAATATGAATCCTTAATAGATTTAGATAAATATCTAACAACCATACACACACATACACACATATGTACAAGTAATTCTGTATCCTTTTTTCCCTTCATTCTGCGTGCTGTCTTTATTACCCCGCCCGCCCTTCACTTGAGCAGCCTTTGAGATCATATAAAAATGTTCATACAAGAAGAAACTATTGGTGAAAAAGGATTTTTTTTTCGTTTTTCGTTTTAAAAAGCAACTTTATTGATACAAGATTTTCAAAAAAAAAAAAACTAAAAAAATGTGAAAAGGAATATTTTCTTTTGAAAAAAAAAATCATAATATCTTTCCATCAAGCAAGTTTAAGTTCCTGCTCAAGCATGTCAAGACATGCAATAATATTTTATTTTCTTTCTTTTTTTTTTTTTTTGGCCCAAAAAGAAAACTGGCAAGTCATTTCAAATGAAATATAAAGAAATTAAAGCTGCTGGCAGATTAAAATTTGAAAAATATTTCTTTTAAGTTGATAATATTTTAAGGTTTAAAGCAGACATCTATTGAATGTTCTATTTTTGAACATACTTAAGCATATTAATGTTTTCTTTAATTTTTTTGTTTATTTTTTTTTAAGCTTAATGAGAATTCATAATACGTTCTTTGAAGTTTTCTTTTTGAAATCAATTAATATTTTCTTTCACGATAAAATAATTTGAAAGAAAGCAAAGCTTTCAATGAAATAGTGCTGCAATACAGCAAGAATAAAAACTTTAGAGTGCTGATGAGAGGTGCTGCGAACTCGGATCAGCCGGTTCTACTTCCAGCTATAAGATTGTGCTTTTCTTTACTTAATTAATATTGAAAAAATTAAGCCAATTAAGAATCTAAATAAAAAACAAATCCGGATACACCAACTACCATAGGAGGACTTAGACGAGATCGTTAGTGTTCTGCTTAGTAGTAGTAATCAGCTGATAGAACAGCAGCTGCTAATAGCTGCACAAGGCAGATAGTCAAATGAGATCAACTGTCGAATATCGAGTCTCACACGGCCCAGTTATAATTACAGGAAAACCTCGACTCTGTGGTATTTTCCCCAACAAATGTGGAACTCTCTAGTAGCCGTTCTGATCCCGTTCTGATTCCCGTATCAGGAATTCTGCAGAAGTTTCAAAGCTGAAGAGGAGGAGGAGGAGGAGGAGAATGTTGAGCATGTTCCTTTGCCAATGTCCATCTCTTTCCAATGTAAGAGCAAAACATATAGGCAGACTAGGCATTGCCTGCCTATTTTATTATTTATTATTTCAGAAAAACTTCAGTTCTGTGGGATTTTCCCCCACAAAGGTTGAGCTCTCTAGTAGCCGTTCTGACAGGGCACTGATACATGCGACACCACACATGATTCCTTCCGGTATCAGGAATCATAAAGAAATTGCAACGGTAAAGAAGAGGAGAAGAATGTTGAGCATGTTTCTCTGTCGATTTCCAGCTCTTTCCAACGAAAGGGCAAAACGTATAAGCAGAGCAGCACCATATGGTTTGGCAGATGTTTTTTGGAATACGTCTTTCATCCGGTAATCTGGACAGTTCAAGCTAGAACCAATGAGTGCATGTAAGGATCTAAACTTATCATCTCCGATAAGTCTCAGGCTTGTCGGGACCAATTATGACCCAAGTGAGTTGGTCTTAATGGCTGGCAGCCCGAAAACCTTGCTAATATATCTCTATGGTTTCTTTTCTAGAAAGAAGTCTTATTATTTTAATAATAAGAAAAAATTAAGAAGAAAACTTATAATGGCTTTCAAATGGCTTCGAATCCTTGTCTAATTGCGTACTGTTTTTAAGCAGCAGGGTGTGGCCATTTTACTACCTGTGACCTATCCTATTGATCAATTTTCAATTTTATCAGCTACTAGAGTAACCCTATTCGAGTTGCTGGACAATACAATACTTTCCTTAAATATAATTATGTTTCACGCATTTTTCTCAACTTTTTCTTCCATGTCATTACTCTGCAGGCACTAACAAATGCAACAAAAAAAGGAATGGATGAAATCGGTCCAAGTATTCACGCCTGATGCGCTGACCAAGGGAAATGGAGACTCATTTTTATATATTTATATACATAGATTAATATTGTACATTTTTAAACCTCTCGATTAGTAAAATCTACTAGCAAACTTCGTTTTATTGAAATCAAAATAATCAGCATAATTTTTCATATACCTAAGCGATAAACTTTGAATATAAAGTTGAAGCACTTAACCCATACTCAGTGATACCTTCTTAAGGGTCCAACCTAAATTAGCGCGTCAAGCGTATTTATTGCCGTCTAAGCCACCGAATTTGTGTGAAAAAGGCTGGTCGATCTAGTTTTGGTTAGAGTGCAGTATGTAGTGTATGAAATTTCATGACAACCGGATCAACTGTTTACAAATTGCAGATTTTGTTTTATCTAAACTCTGCTTTAAGACTTAGGCTGTTATTGCTTTCGACCACAGTTTATATTTTGTTTCAATACAAACTTGGTTGAAAATGAGAACTTTTTCCGATTTTCGTGCGTGATTGAGAAAATTTTGCTCGTGAGCGTGCGTGAATGAGCCGGGCTAAGTGATTTTCTCCACCATGGTCTAACCAACACCGGCTTCGTGCCGGCACACTTTTTTATTTTATGGCAATTGGTACCATTACATTATACTAAAGCCGACCCCTAAAGAAGAGTTTCAGCTTGAATACGCTTTTCAAGCCAGACACATGTGTACAATTCAAAAATTGTAATTAGGATTTATTTTTAAATTTAACACAAAATCAGAAAAATTTGAATTTAGTTCAAGGTCACTTTTGTTTAAATTAATCTGAAAAATTGTCACTTAAACAAAAATTCTTGTAGACGTAACATAAAACAATGGCTTAAAAATAACTTCCAGCAACATCAGGTTTGTTAAAGTGTTTTTTGTATACTTGAAATTATTATTTTTCTTTTTTTTTAATTTTTGGAACACAGCTCCTCGGATTTCAGTTTGCGCAAGTCTTATGGAATATGGCAAAAAATAAATAAATAAATGGAAGAATTATAACAATAAAAAAACCCCCCGATGAAATATTTAGGTGTGAAGTTACACACAGGCACTTTTGAAAAGTCAACAAGAATGATAGTAAATACAACAACTTCATCAGCAGACGGATGGCTTTCAGGGTATTGAAAAATCTCGCTGGGCGACCTACAATACAACACCAACAACAACACAGAATGTGCACATTCTGCTTGCCAGCAGGGCAGCATGTAAACGGCTACACTGACTAACGAACACATAACTCATAAAGTCATAAAGATAACGCCCCTTCATTTAAACATTTTAACACTTGTGCTCCTCCTTTTTTCAACCAAAACTGCATGGAAAATGTTCTCTCTCGTTCTGTCCCATACAGAAAACTGACTGCCTTTTTTTATTTCAATTAATATAACTACCCAAGTCAAGTTTAATATTTGTAATTCACCTACATTTTCTTTTATATGAGTTTAATAATTGTTAAGTGTTGGAAAACATTTTGGAAAAAAAAATCAAAATATTTATTTTTTTCTCCCAATTCTCTAATGGAATAACACCTGTCCGGAGCAGCAAGAGTATGAAAAAAAAACAGAGTACTGGGTATGTAAACACAAGTATGCTGGTATACAACAAATATTTATTTACTATTTAAAACTAAAAGTGCATAGTTTATTTTAAATTCAGAGCTATGCCATGTTAAGTGTGAAAATTTGTTCAAATTATACACACACACACACAGAAGAACGAGGCAGTGTAAAATTGACATGAAAACAACTTGTTTTAAAAACATCTTAAAAACCATGTCAAATGCCGATTTTCAGGATATTGTTTATATGGTTTTTTTTTTTTTTTTTTTGCTATAACTCATCGACTAATTGATATTTTTTAAATCTGTACACTCAGAAATCTTTGTCAGTAAAATTAACAGAAAAGATTATTTAAAATAACTGAAACTTCATTTAAAAACCGTTAAACTTATTTTTTATTTAAAATTACTAATAACTTCATTTGAATTTAAATGTTAAAAAATCTACGCAGCCCAAGCGGTAAAAAATAATAATTTTACCTTTATTCTAACTGCCAAATAATTAATGCATTATGCAATTAGGTGATGATCTTCTACTTCATTTTATTTAGTTATATCTGTATTACCTCCGTTTTTCAATTCACTTATTTAATTTGTGTACTGCAAAGCCTCAGTTGAGAATCTAACATCAACATGACGACTTGAAAGCAGCTGCTATACTCTCACTCAGCCATCGCAACAGTCAGAGCAAATTCAACAGCAATCAATTTAAGTAAAGGGTATGATGTATACTGCATATATATGTAGAAACCAAGTTATAAATATCTATATATGTACATATTTACAGCTTGGTTCCTTCATGTATGTGTAATATAAGTTACTACTGTCATTATTAACTGTGACCGAAAATCCATATTTATCTGTTGTTAGTCTTTTAAGCAACAAACGTACAAATCAGTTAAAATTAAAATTTCATTCATTTTTAAACGTTTTGTCACTTACAAATAACCGCACTCATTACTTCTGTCTGGCATAAACTACGGTCAGTTACTGCAAAAATATTTTGAGTGTAAAAGCCAAATTAATTTTAATTGTTAAACAGGTCTCTGCGTTGGAATTTGTTCCACAGTGTAATCAATGCTGAATTAAAAATTAAATTTAAATTTGATACATCTCTTAAAACCTTAGAAAAATTCATATAATAATAGCAAAGAAAAGCAACTTAAGACATGAATTATGATTATAATGACTGGCAAAAAGATTTCATCAGTTACCATAAAGAAAATCTTCTTAAAAAGCACAGAGGCGAAACATGCAAGCAAAAAAACTAGCATTAAATCATCGCCGAAACGCAGACGAAAGAGGACCTAAACAAAAATATTAAGCAGTCAAAAATTAGCATTTTAAAATTTACGAGTATGTGCCAGCAAAAAAAGCAAAAAAAAAGAAAGGTGCGAACGTAGGCAGGATGTTCTCAAAGCTTCTTTGGAGTTGCTCTTAAATGCATTATAATTTACTGGCTGTTAGTTGTTTTCAGTGAAATTGAGAATATGATTTAAGTATGTACTTCTAAGTAGATTTATGATTGCGGCAAGGAGGGGTGTGTTTGCGCTAAACAAATTACAATTTAAACTACACTGTTTCAAAAAAAAAAAAAAAAACATGCAGAGGCAGAAAAGTAAATGGAGAACCCAAGGTGTATTTACTTTACAAGATGTACAAGCATAAGTACAACAAATATATAATAGATTAAAAAGTGCATATATTTTACATTATTATACATTTTGAGTGCATATATTAGTTGCACCATGAGGTAAAAGTCCTCTAGCCCTAGGTTGTCTAGAACAAATTTTGAATACCTATGAAAAAATTTATGAAACGAAATTCCAAAAAAAAAAAACGATTTGGATGCTTAAAACCGTTAATGAATTCACCATTTTACGTTCTGTGCAAAAACTTTCCTCCTTAGCAACCAAAAGCCTCCGACGGACTTCGACTTCAGTTTTTTTTAGGTTCACGATCCCCTCTACAAACCTATAAAACTCATTTCCTTCAAAGCCTTGGCTCCTTATTCTAAAGTTTACCCTGAACACTTGGCTATGGTGTTGACTTTCAATTTAAAATGTTTTCACACTAATAAAATAAATATTGCTTAACATTTTTACAATTTTAAAACAAATGGGGGGAGAAGTCCAATTTATCTTGAGAAAAACAAAGCTCAAAGAAAAGGAAACTAAGTATAATTAATTGCTTTTATAATTATATTGTTATCTATTTTGGTAAGTTTTCCTTCCCTTCCTTACGTACATGAACCAAAAGGAAATAAATGAAAAGAAAATTGAAAATTCTGTAAGAGCATGTAGCGCAGTAAAACGTGTCAGGCAAAATTCTTGGCACGTACAAGTGCAAATGTACCATACCTGTATCATTACAGAAACCGGAGAACTCCTGCTGTGTGACTGCTTTACAATGACAACCAATTAAAGTGATTATTGTCAAAGACACACGATAGAAATATAAACGAAATAAAAATATTAAAATAAGAAACATTCAGTTAATTTTCATTGCTATCAAGTGAAATGAGAAGGAACGAAGAAAACTTGTCAGTTGTTTGCTATTGTTTTCTCATTGATAACCTCAATGACAAGAATAATAAAATATCCTTTTAACAACATACATATATAATGGGTTAATAAAATACCACAATAAAATTGTATTTGAAATGGGAAAAATTAATAACTTCAGGCTGTCATTGCAAATAAAAATATTCGTCCTCAAGGCATGTGTATCTGTTATCAAGTCCAGTGGTCTTCAGTCACAGCCTTTGGGCAGGCATCTTTTAGTAGAATACATTAGGTGGCTTTCGTTGTCACCAAAAAAAAAAAAAAATTATTTATTCTTTCTTGATAATTATCTTTAGCTGCCAAAGATTTTTCGGGCAATATTAGAGTGATTCAGTGCTCATAAAAAAGTTAAGCCAGTCACACCCTCTACGATTAAAGATTTAGTTGAAGACTAATCTAAAAAAAAAAAAAACAATTTTTTGCCACCCCCGGGCATAAGAGATCAAAAAGGCGACGTCAAGCTTTTTAGTCTTTTGTACCACATGTGCCGATCATTAAATGCTATCTCCCTTGTTTAGGACTTCTTAATACAAAAATTTCTGAACTTTTCCGTCCCTGGTTTCTATCCACCAGAATGGCAACATTTGCAAACATAAGAAAGCCACTTTAACTTCATGAAACTTTTGTTTAAAATATACTTACTTTTATAAATGATCAAAAAGATTACAAGGCCTTTACAACAAACAAAAAATCAGTTTACACACAACGTGACCACTACTCTCTTGTTGACCTATATTTTTGCCCAGTACAAGGATACGAACAACTTAAACTGAATATACATTCACATGGATACTATAACGAAACAACAACGAAAAGGAAAAATAGGAGGAAAAAAACACCAGATTGAAAAATTTGTGAGTTAGGGCTTTTCTACATGAGACCAGTAGTTTTAAAATTCAATTATGTAGAATTTTAAGTGCCGCTGTTTTAAATGCACTTTGATTATTATGATTCGATTAATAGAACGTTTACATATGAACAGATATTTTCTCAGTTTTACGAAAAAGTGTGACCACTAATTTTTTTATTTATTTTTTTATTTATATTGTGCACAAGCAATAATGTAAACAACTAAAAATGCATATACATTGACATATACTAAATAAACACCAACGAAAAAAGCAGAAAAAATATAAAATTACTAAATTTTACAAGAGAATATTTTAAGGTTATGTTTGCTCAATGTGTAAAAAGAAAATTTAAAGCGAACAACCATTTGATCTTAAAATAACTTTGCAAGAGCAAATACAAATGCTATATTTGCTCATTGAGCAAACATAACCTGAAAATACATTCTTGTGAATTTTAATCTTTTTAATTTCCTCCTAATTTCTCTTTTCATTGGTGTTTCCACCTTGTCAATGTAAATGCATTTTTAATTGTTTTAATTTCCCCATATAAATTTAAATAGAGAAAATTAGTGGTCACGTTTTTTCACAATTTATTTATGTGTAAAAAATCATCTTTAATCATATCAAAAAATATACAAACAGTGTATTTCGCTCTGTTTTGCTTATTTAGGTGAAAAACTTTTTTTTAATAATGCAAAAATTTACAGTTTTTAATCAAAATTATAAAGATTTACTGCTCGATTAATTAAGTTTTATTATACGAACTTTTTCTTCTATAATTGCTTTTATTTTTTTATTTATTCCCTTTTATAGTGCCTAGGCTAACTCTATAATTTTATTGTGATCGATATCGATTGAATAAGACAAGCAAAACATGCAATACCTTTAGCTGGGAGACAACTAGCTGTTTCGAAGCTGCCGCACTTATCATCAGCACTCGTCCTTGAAGCAGTGTGGCGACTTCAAAGCAGCTAATTGTCCCCCCCCAAAAAAAAGGTCCTTGATATTTTCTTTGTTTTGTTTGAATTAGTATCAATCACAACAGTAACATAGATAAAATTTAGGCACGATAAACGTAATACATAATAAATTTCTGTGCATTAAACTAGTGTAGAAAAAAAAATGTTTTTTAATTTACAACGTACTGAATGGAATGAAAAAGGCCATGTTCGGAGAATTTATAAAAAATTATTTTATAAAAATTTCAGTTGATTTATCAAGAATTCAATGAATTTTTCAATACTAAAAATATGACTTCCAGGCGAAAATGCTTTCATAGCTGTTCTGCTCTACTGACGAGCAAGATGAAACCTATGAAATGCCGGCAAATACATGCATACATAGAGATGACTGGAAACTGCACAAAAACGCAGCTATCATTTTTCGTTTTTGAAAATTTCGACAACTAGCTTTCATAAGACAAAAATACGATTTCACTGCCGATGAAATTAAATTATTTAACTTAATTTCTATTAATTGATATACAACTCATTTCTATTTTACATAATTCATTTAAATCAAACCTGTAATTTGCAAACAATTTACTGACAAAATACTTTCTCCGAAACAATTAGATCGTTACAATAAATTTAAACGACATAACCTCAAAAATTAACAAAACGGAAACACACTGATTGAATTGGCATTGTTTTCAAGAGCAACATGCATACATACGCTATACACTATCTGCCCAAACCCATACCCATCCCCCACCGCTATTACACAATAATATACCTGCTGCATACACTCTTTTCATATCCATACATACAAACATTTCAATGTGTGTAAAATTTATGAGATATTTGTTCAAAGAGCACGAACATCACGGTCGTTATTAAAAGCAAAGTCATTGAAAGTTGCATGACGAAAATAAAAGAAAAACAAAACACAAAAGGAGTCCTTTTGTTTCATTTTCAAAATCCTGAGGAAAAGTTTAAACTCAAACAGGGGTGTCTGCCGTGCTGCTGCTGATACTCTTATAGTATGCTAAGCGAATACTTGCTACTTTAGGAATATTTAAAATGCCCTCCTTGTAGTTGTGGCAGTATTTAAAGCGTTTAATGTCTCACCCAACAAAAGAGCTACCAAAAAAAAAATATATATGTATATCAGGTGGTGGCATTAAAGAGAATCAACAATCAAATCTGTGCATTCTCCCTGCTCTGCCCTGTCTCTAATTGTTGGTTTCACTGTGTGTGAGTGGCAAGAAAGTGATTTTAATGCGTCCTTAATGGGATAAAATTGTGTCTGATTTGTGGTTTTGTAAACCATTTAAAAAATAAAAGAAATTTTATTTTTAACATTTAACAGCAGGACTTTTTTTTGCCAGCCGAGTAGAGGCAAGTTCACAAACAGGGTGTTTTGTTCTTTTCACGCACTTGCACAACACACTCAATTGCATTTTTTTCTTTTGTTCTCTTACCCCACTCTGTGTTGCTGGTTGTAAAGGGCATGCAAATTAAATGAGCATCTCTCTGTGCACTTGTAAAGATGCATTCTTACACATAATAAATTTATTTTTCAAAACAACATTTTAATTCGTAAACCACAAGAGTTACTTGACATTGTTATTGATTAAATGGTTCCAAATGCATGAAAGTAATATTTTGTGCCAAAGGAAACGGAACTGGTATAATTAAGTATAGATTTAGGAAGTTATTAAAAGCATTTGAAGTGTATTAATTGCCAGTTTTTTTTAAACGTGCATAAATTTTGTTTCGTGCAATTGTTTTCAAAACAATAACAAGTTTTCATATTTTCAAATAACCAAAAAGTTTAGAGCTGTTTTGTGTCTTTAAGTTTTTAGCATGGACATACATATATGCCGCCGACATATTTTCAAGTCTACTACCAAGTAGACGGCTGAAAAAGACAATTTAAAATAAGTTCTTTTTAGACCTAAAATATATTTTTTCGCCGTATGTACGCGTGAGTATTTTTTGGCTCACGTCCGGCACGCTCACAACCAGAATAACTTTACTCACGCACGATAATATTTTTTGGGCCTCAAGTCACGCACGCTCACAAGCAAAATTTCAAGCACGAAAAACGAGAAAAGTTCTCACGATCTATCACGTTTGTATTAAAATAAAATATAAACTGTGGGTGGAAGCGATAACAGCCTAAGCCTTAAAATACAGTTTCGCGAAAGCTGTGTTTTCAATATTTGCTCTTCTAACATTTCATTTGCTCTTTGCAATCCACGCTTTTTGAACTTAATGTCATGAAAATTATACTTCCAGGATGTTAATTTGTATTCATAAACAAACAAAAATTACAAGGGTTGTGAAAAAACAATATTCGCAGGTTTTAACTAATGATTTAATTTTTGGTTTTGCGCTGCATATACTATGTAGATTATTGGGTTAAAATTACTCATACAATTATTTCCCCCAACGGTTTTTTTTCAATTATTTTCCTTTCATACAAATTGAGCTAAAATAATCTGCATTGAAAAATAATTCAAGCAAAAATGTGCGAAAGTTTTTTTGCAAACCAAGAAAAGTTTTAACTTTTTCGTGAAATTTTGTGAGCTGCTTTAAATGGCGAATACGCTCTATCACGCACAAAATTTTAATTGCGTGATTTTTCAAAAAGTGAATTTTTAAAATGTCACGTGTTAATCACGCATGACACAACATTTTCACGACAACCGCAGATTCTAGTATGTACATTTTTCCTGAATTGTTGTCGTTAGTCGACAGGAACTGTACTCTTTCTAACTTTCTTTAGATTTTGATCAACCGATTACATAGATTTCGCTTTTTGCCAATTTTTCGTGAAATTTAGCGATTTCTCGAACCTTGTGCGTTGTGTAACGGTTTTGGTATTTTTACGAAGAACTGTAAATTTTAAACATATAAAATAGTAGTTAATTACATGCCTTTGCATTTAAAGTGACGATGTGTATTTTTGATTGTTCTACATCATCATGCCCATGGTCCAATTATCAGCTGCTGGCCAATGCATCTCTCCATATGACTTTGCGTGTTTTCATGGTGAAACTGTAAAAAGGTATACAGACGTATGTGGTTGTTGTAGTTTCTCACCACTACATATTATCACACAAACAAAATGTTACAAGCAGGATTTTTGTTTTTGTAGAGTTCCACTGACCAGATAAATAGGCCTACTCAACGGGTGGAAGTTCAAACATTTGAAGTTTGACAATGTTTTTGATTAAATTCATACGTACATGCATAAACATACATACTATATCTAAATGAAATTATTAATTTCTTAAGCCGCGGCCAACAAGTGTTGAAAAATTCAATTTGATGCTTAAATGCAATTTGATTATCAATTCCAAAATCTACCATAAATAGTATTATTTTCTACAAACTTGTTTTCTGAACTACCTGCTAATGTTATTTACATTTAAACCAAATCTTCACGCACAACAAGCAAGCTGCTGAAGTATATTTCAACGAGGTGGAATACACACGGAAATCACTTTAATTTGTTATTTTAATATTTCTGAAGTAAGTACCTATGAACGTATGTTATACTGCTTTCAAAATAAGCGTTCGGCTCTTCCAAGCATTCTTGCCAGAAATTTGCATCTGTACCTATTTAACGTACGCTGACATACATACATATATATGTATGTATTTCAAAAGTGAGCAAAGCATATCAACAAATAATAATAAGAAAAACTGCACCTACCTGCATCTACAGCATGTGTAACAATCGAGCCACTCTGCGCCGCAACAACCGGTGCCACCAGAAAATATGCAATTTGTATGTCGATAATATTCACATTTAATTTATATGTACAAATGTACGTATTGTACATTCATACATACACACATGTATACATAAGCACATACATATGTATTTCAAATTACATAATAATAACTATCACACTTTTCTTCTTTCTTTTTTTTTTTTTTTGCTTAATTTTACTGAACAGAAATTTGAAGCTGATTTGCACTACTTGACTCGTTTTCGCGCCATTTTAAACCGAAATTGAAAATACCACACTGTGTTGTTTCACGAAAAGTCCTCAACCTGCCGAACGGTTACCAAAAAAAAACTACTGATTTATTTTGTCAATTGAACGCAGTATCTATTAATACTTTGTTTGATATTGAATTTACTTATTAGATTTGTAACTAGTATTAATAGTGCAACAGGTAATTTAATGTTTAATTTATGCATTTTATTGAAAAAAAAAAAAAACGTAGAAACAACGTCGCAGCCGGACTATACTAAATGCAACAGCTGTGGATTGCAACTGCACATACATGTGTGAATTCGCCCTGCATACACCCAGCAAACACAAGGCCAAACATATGTTAAGTTCTCAAGCACAATTCTCAACTGGTGTCTTTTTAACTTATGAATTCAATGCGGTAAAAGGACTTAAATGTAAATTAAAAAAGAAATATTAAAATAAAGATACAGGTAAAGTAAATTAAGTGTTATCAGGGGCTAAGTTCAAATATTTTAATAAAATGTTTGTTTGCAGAAAATAAAATTATTTGTGAATAAAAACATAGCATACACTACAGTGAGTCCATTTATAAGGACAAAAATTTTTCAATACTATGTCAACGATTTTTTGATGGCTATGACGAGGCGTTGAAATTTCATTTTTGTATGGGAGAGAACAAACTATTTTGATTTGTTTATAAAGTTTACTCCTCTACGGCCACCCTGGGGCTGATTTCAAGCAACCGTCGTTAAAAAAAACAGTAGATAGCAACTCTCGATTTAAAATCAAACCTTCGTGTTTGTTGGGAAAACATATAAGCACATACATTCTAAGTTGCCAGCCTGCAACGAATGAATTAGAACAACTCGAATAAATTCTAGTATGTAATAGCAAAATTAAATATTAAAGTACCATGAGCAAAAATATAGTAACTGAATTTGAATTAGAAAAAATATATAGACCTTCGTCCACTTTAATAATAGCAGCGAAATCCATCACTAACCAACAAGGATTTAATTATCGAGTAAATGCTTAAAATGTCAATTAAAATTGAATTTTTTAAATTTTCATATTACAAAAGGTGTTATTGGCCAAACGTTCTGCTGCCACAGCCTTTGCACCTGATCACTATGTATTTCCTGGCGGCGTGCATGACCAAAAAGCAGATGCAAATATGGAATGGCTAGATTATTTTAAAGAGTTTGGTGTTGAGAGGGAAGATTTAGATAAATTAAGTCTACAGCACTTGCCCAACAGACCTAAGCCATTGATGACAAATTGTGTTAACTTTAGCCGAGATATTTCGCTTCGTATAACAGCTATAAGGGAAGCGTTCGAAGAGGTGGGCTTGCTGCTGTGTGTTGAACGTAGTGGCTTCAAAATCAATAAAGTTAAAGAGAAATATGACCATAATTTTAATATAATACATTGGCAGCAAAAGGTGCACAACAATGCTAAGGAATTTTTAAATTTATGTAAATATTTGAATGTCATACCAGATTTGTGGTCCTTGTACGAATGGAGTATATGGCGAAGCCCTCCCACTGCTTTAAAGAAATATGACACAGCTATTTACATTGTTACCTTGAGCGCTCAGCCAGATCTGCTTTTGGAACCAACAGAAGTTGAAAACGAATTGGTATTACAAATTGAAGATGTTTTTATTGTTTTAATGTGTATTTAAAAAAATATATTTTTTTTACTCTAATATTGTCTTGCTCTTCTCCAGTGGGCAACACCAATTGAAGCACTTACACTTTACAAAAACAGCAGCATTTGGTTGGCTCCCTTGCAATTTTATGAAATCTCGCGATTAAGTAATTGCCTGGATTGGGCGGACCTGCGAGCTTTTGTGAAGAAGCGTAACTGCAAAGGCAGTACATTAATAATGCTGACTTATATTCAGTGTACAGATTTTTTAGTTGGAATTTTGCCAGGTAACATGAACCTACTTTATTTTTTGTTGGATCATACTGAAGTTGTTTTCCCTTATTTTTAGGTGATGATTATTACCCTGCATGCACGTTAGATCATAAAGAAACAAAAAGGATAAACATGACAGCAGAAGAGTTTAATGCTAGAACAGGAAACATTCACCGTTTAACATATTATGATATGTATACATTGTCCATTACATCAAATATTATACCTATTGATGGCCATTTTAGTCCGGTGCTACAATGCCACAGTTATAGTAAACTATAGTTTGCAAATGATAGCTTACCACTTTTGTTCAAGACCATAATGCGTGGTTATATGTTTTTGATTTTTAATATTTATTTCTAAAATGTTGTTTTTATCTATAAATGGTTCATTTAAATAATAAATTTTCGTTGGGGGCATCCGAGCATATATTTCGACAAGCATGGCATAATTTCTTCAAAAATGATGAGCCTTGTACATTTTCGTTAGCCTTTGCATTTAAGTCTGTACATTTATCCAAAGTGCAACCGCTCTCGGACACAAGCCTAGAAAATTCTATAGCTAATAATGTTGTCGAATCTTGGTAGTCCAAAAATGAATGACAAAACGAGCAATGCTTATCATCTTCGTTTAAATGCAGTTTATCCATTTGTACAACAATATCTTGATTTACGGCAATTTTGTCGCCAGTCCGAAATACAGTTGAAACAGTTGCGGAAAAATTCTGTTGCAAATTGTCTACAAAAGATTTAGTAAGATTTTGTAAGCTAGCCGTTGATCCCACCTCGAAGCCAAAGCGTTTTGTTTGTAAAGGTTCCAGGTCTTGAGTTTTCAAGTATAATTCGATTTCTGTAGTACTTAAATCTTTTAAAGGTCTAACAAGCTTTACATCATCAGCCAAACGATCATCCACCAAGGCAACATCTAAAGCCGAACTGCCACCTCTGCCTAATGCCACAGCCACCAACAAATCTGTAGCTAAATTTGGACTTATATCAGCCATAAAAGCGAATTTGCTTTTAAAGTGTTTAGCAATACAAGCAATGAGTTTGCTGCGATAATATTTAACAAAGTCTTGGCGGGACGTCAAAGATTTAATGGAATCTATCGAGTTCAATAAAGATAGCTTTTGGTCTACATGTTGCAAATGGTATTGCTGGTCCTTAATGTCTTTAAAGTTTGTAAGGCACTCTGTGACGATATTTTCATTAACCAGTGGAGCAATAAAGCAATCAAAATGAGTATATTGGCTCAAATATATTTGCATTTTATCCAAAAAATTTTTGTAGTCATCTGCTGATGTTTTATTTTGTGCAAGTAATTGAAAGTCGTCGATATATATAACCGTTACCGTGCAATGCAGGCGTTTAAATGTGTTTTGCGTTTGGGCATGATGAAGCATATCCAATAACACTACCGATTCTGCACTACCGTCAAACACCAGCAGAACTTTGGCATCTTTCGGTAAAACTTTTGATGATCCCAAGGCAGCGCGAAATTTGTGACGGACATAGTATTGAAAACATTCACGGCATTCTGCTTTCCTAAAGGGCAAAATATAATCAGCACCTGGTTGTTGACATTTGTGACAAATTTGTGTAACTGGCTTATCACTTGAATCGACGTCTTTAATCAATTTAACGTCAGGTATCATGGCATGAAGGCCACCTTCATCACCAAAATCATCTTCTCCTATACTACACATTTTACTGAACTCTGCTGATATTAATATTTTATGCAATTTTTTTTTAATTTCACAAGTTGCACATGTGAATGTTTACAAAGTTGTTGTTTTTTTTTAGGCGAATCTAGTAGTTGATTCGCCTTGGTTTTTTTTTAAATTGTTTTCTCTAGGGCGAATTAAATATTTGCTCTTTCAAAGTCAGATGTGGCCAGACTACACCATTAGTAATTAGTATCGCCACAGAGGGAAAAACTGCACAAAAACTTGTTCTGCTATACAATATACTTATAAAAGCAGTGTTTGGAATTTTCAATAAAAATTTTCCAGATACTATAGATTGCAAGCTCAACTCTCTCTGGACATAAAAATTCTTATTTCGTCGTTTTCACAAAAAAAAAATTCACATCGCCACAAGATCGCCACTACATTTAATAAGTCTGGCAGGTTTCATAGTACATTTGTACGCAACTGTGATTTAGTACTAAAATGTTGGAAGGGTAAGACGCTAGCTGTCTCTTTTTCTCTCATGATACACGACACATTAACATTGTAATGACGACAACGCAGTTCTCGCCTTGTTGCCAGACTATATATAGAAAAAATTTTATACAAAAATATAATGAGGTTACTGTTTTAATAGCCAAAAAATTATATCTAACTATCAAAATAAACCTCAAAAGCGCATAAAATAAATTTTCACTTACAATTTTGTATTAAAACGCAACGTTTTTGAAGACGCATCTTTCAAGTTGAAGTATGGCTATATTTTTAGCACAGCTCGTTAGATTAGTACTCAACCTTATTCGTTGAATAACACGAATTGTAAGTGCTCAGCTGCAAAATAAAAAAATTGTTATTTAAAGTAAAAATTAATTATCAAATTTATTACATTTGAAGAAATTTGTCCTTAGTCTAAAGTTTGATATAATTTTTAGTTCAAAAACCTGTCAAAATAATGTGATTTCAGTGCCTGAAGTTGGCAGAAAATTTCGCCAGTACTGTTGATTTAGAACGAATAGTAAAATCGAGAAAATTTTTTCGTCTCGTTACTTCATCATGTAATGTAGCGAGTTGAGATAACAATATAGTAAAATAAAAACTACTATATGACATTAGAAAAAAGGCACAAATTGAAACACACGCAGCGAAAAATATTTTTCTGAAGTTGTTTAAACTGAATTACTGAATTACAATGTATAAGAATTTATAAAATTTTATCTTATTATTAATAATTTGCAGAAAGCGTGTTTACTAAAAACTACAAAACCTAAAAAAGTGAAGCATTTAAAATATAATTTACTTTTTGCTAAAAAAATACCACATACCAAGAATAAGAAGATATAAAGATCAGGTCATTTAGTGGAAAGAAAAAAAATAAAATAGCAGGAATCTCCATCTATAACTGCATTATAAATTAATAACATCCTTCTGCATATAGAGATCCAAAGATGCTGATAAATAATACTGAAGCTTTAAAAAGCTGGCTGGTGGAAATTCTCGAACCTTTGTAAGTACATGAACATTGATGTCTGAATATATCGAAATACATACATAAATATATACCTACTTATATATGTACGAGGCTATAACTACATAATATTCTGTTCTTTTTCAACAGATGCGATGCAGATTCTTCGGCTTTGGCCCGTTACGTGTTGGCTCTTTTGAAAAAAGACAAACCGGAAAAAGAGTTAAAACGTGTTATGATCGAACAATTGGATGTTTTCTTGGTAGAGGAAACAAAACCTTTCGTGGAACGTCTATTAGAAGCCATTAGTACTGAAGAATATTTGAAAACTATCCTGCCCACTGCCAATAACTCTAAAGCGTCTGCGGCTGGGAATGAGGACGATGAGGTGGTCTCTATTATTAATAATGCCGATACCGTTGCTTCCCCATCCTACTCGCCGAATAACACCTCCCCCAATATTAATACTGGTGCTTCAACTACAAATACGTCAACGACGGGGTCAAATGTTACAAATGTGATAAATCAAAATGATAATAGCGATACAATCAATAGCGTAACCAACAAAGTGATAGATAATGCTACCACTAGTAATACATATAAGGATAAAGTGAATACACCACCCATTGATGAAGTGAGTACCTATTATATACTTATAATTTTCAATATCAACCTGTGAGGTCATTTTGTTTAATACACATAACCTTACATTTTTTGTTTTTGCAACAGTATGGTAGGCAGGTACATATGTATGTACATATATGCTTTTATGACAATAACATGGAAAATAAATTTTATTTATTTATATAAATTATGTGTACCAAAATGAAATAGGTTTAAAAAAAAAAATTACCAAAAATTAAGGTTTTTGACCTAAAACTAATATTAAAACAGGGATTTTTTTTCTTTTGGAAATAAAATAGTAAAAAAAAAATGTTAGCAGTGAAAACTTATAGGTGTAGGATTTCAAGTGGCTGACGAAATGAGAAGATTTATATAAAAAAAAAACTTGCCACTATAGAAACTTTTATTTTCGATTTAATTGATTATTTTGAGCGTACAGATATTACAAATAGAGCTTCTTTCTGGCAAAATACGCATTCACAACAAATTATTACACTGCTTTTTGTTTTTCTAAAAAAAGGAAAATTTTTCATAAGCGATCATTTTACCTGTAATACAAGAGCGGTAGGTTTTGCTCTCCTGTTCAATGTAGCTTAAAAGAAAATTTAAATAAGAAAAAATTGGTTTCAAATAAATATGAAATTGGAGATTTTTAAAGGACCTGCAAGAAAGTAAAAGAGTTGAGTTGGCACAATCTTAGTCTTATTTGGGAGCTTAAGCGATCGATTTCATCAAGATCTGCACAACTGTATGAAAAAAAAAAATTAAAAATATGAACAAGTGTGAAAGAAATGCCACACATTCGTTACCATTGTAAAATCAAACTTTGAAAATGTTTTTTAAAAATAAAAACATTTTGTTTTTGTTACGTTTTATGTATTTACAGAGTAAAACCAAAGAAACTACGACAGAACGTACCTCAGCGTCATCATCTGCAACTTATCATCAATCTTCGACTTCACAATATCATCAACAGCATTCGGGAGGCCATCATCATTATCACAATACGCAGAGCCGCAGTGAGATGCACTCGTATGCCGTTGGCGCAAATGATCGTCATCACAATCATCCTCGAAGTGCTAGTCCGCCAGCCGCGCGTCCTAATGCTGCCGACAAAGAGAATCAGCCACGCGAAAGCCGACGAAGAAGAGCCTCTTTGAGGTCACGTTCCAGATCACGTTCCCGTTCACGATCCAACGAACGTTTCTCAAGACGTTCAAGATCACGAGATCGCCGCATTAACGAGCGTGAGAAAACTCAGAGACAATTTCGTAATAAATCACCACCTATGGGCGGAGGCGAATTTAGACACGATCGCAGACGCGTTGGGGCTGGTGGCGGTGCCGACAGACGACGCATGATGATGAATAACATGGGTGGTGGCTTGTCGGATGATAGGTCACCTAGATTTGTTGGTGGGGAACGTCGTGCCAGCGGTGGTGTTGCTGCAGGCGGTCCTGGAGGAGTTGTCAATCGTTCCACAAATCGTTCACCGATTTCACCACGTAGCCGTTCACCTTCGCCGGAAAGAAGTGGTAGAGCCATGAAAAGATCTCCTTCCGCAGGACGCTCTCAGGCTCGCACTGGTGGCAATACTGGCAGCGGGGCAGTTGCTGTATCCTCTCCAGAAGCTCGTCATCATCACATTATTGAGGGCGAAAAAAGACAAAGATGTCGCGATTTCGATGAGAAGGGTTACTGTGTACGAGGTGAAACGTGTCCCTGGGATCATGGTGTTAATCCAGTAGTTTTCGAAGGTATCAACAATTCTGCTCTCATAAGTATGTCGTTGCGCGAGTATAACCCGGATGCTCCCGACCTCTGGTCGCGTTCGGCACCGCCAACGGCAGTTGGAACAACGGGAGCATTAATGGCGGGAGCTGCTGCAGCTGGTATAAATCCTTTCACAGGTGTGGCTCGCCCAGGTGCTGTTATGATGGCGGCTCAAAGTGGCTCTCTAGGATTTCCTCAAGTGCCTGGATCGGATAAATCCACAAATGGAACAGGGCCCTTGACAGCTGCAGAGTATGCCAGAACTGCTGCTGCGGCCGCTGCTGTAGGTGCAGGTTTCCGTGCTGCTGCCCCAATGATGCCGTTCCCTTTTAATCCTGCTGGCGTCTCAACACCCCTGCAACGTGAACTAATCCCAATACCTGTTGTTGACGCAAGCGGTGCAGTAGCTGCTGCTGCTGGCGGAGATGTGACAGCAACCATGCAAGCACAAGCTAAACGACGCTTTGAACTCGAAGATTCTGTGGCCATAGCTGAAGGACCAGCAAAAAGGAAAATTCCAGCGCACAGTCGCTTAGGTCCACGTGTTCCCAGCTTACAAAACTGCTCGTTAGAACTTCGCAAAGTTCCCCGAGGTCTCAATACAATCGCTCACCTAAACAATCATTTTGCCAAATTTGGAAAAATTGTAAATATTCAGATTTCTTATGATGGCGATCCGGAAGCTGCCATCGTTACATTTTCCACACACGCAGAGGCAAATGTAGCCTATCGCAGTACTGAAGCTGTGCTCAATAATCGTTTCATTAAAGTATTCTGGCACACAGCAGATCCTCTCATGGGCGGCGAAAATAGTTCAATCATGACACAACAATCAGGAGTTCGAAAAAATAGCCAATACCATCTGAATAATGTTCCAGCGGTGCCAACCATCACCGCCGACTCAGCAAAAACCGCCAACACTAGTCAAACGCAATTATTGGGCACCCCAACGGCCAGCAGTAGTAGTAGCAATGCCACTCAAGATACTGTCACCACAACAACTGCTAATAGTGGCGCGGCTACAACAACAGCAACGGTAGCTGCAACACATGTTCTACCACCATCTTTACGTCTCAAAAACAATATACCACCACGCACAGGCGGCGTTGTAGTACCCAGTGCTGTTTTTCGGAAAAAACAGGAAGAGCAAGTCAAGGCTGTGGCTCAGTTGGCCAACGGTTTGCGCAAACGCAAACAGGAACTCTTGCAGAGCTATGTCAAACAAATGAAATCAGCTTTAGAATTGGTGGAGCGTTGCGAACCCACAGACCCTCAACGTGGTCAAACTTTGGCCACCATAAAAGTACTCCAAGAGACCATCGATAAATTGCGCAAAGAAATTGCGGCCGAACAGGAACAAATTCAAGCTCAAATGCAAAATCAGAATCAGCCACCAGCTAAAAAATCAAAAGAACAGCAAAAGAAAGAACTGCTTGACATTGAATTGGAATTGTTTGCTCAGCAGCAGGAGGGGAATGATACAACTGCCATACAAAAACGACTCGAAGAGCTACAACGCAGCTTGGGCATTGTTCCTGGATCCGCTGCCGCAGCTGGCGGCGGTATTGGCTCGCCTATCGGTGCGGGCAAGCCAAGTCACTACATACCCGGTGGACGACCAATGCCAAGGGGTAGAACTTCATATCCAGAAGGATCGACTCGCGTCGATCGTCGTCCCAAAACTATTGTAGTTACTGGATTTTCAAGTGAAGATGCCGACTTTGTGTTGGGTCATTTTAAGGTAAGCAAAGGAACATTTTCCACGAACTTTATTTACTTTACGTTACTTTAATAACTGCAAACTGGGCGTAAGAAATGTTAAGGGAAAAATGTTAATTTTTCTTTTTGCACTCGGCAAACATTTTCGCGCGAAGTTTTAAAAAATTTTGCGGGTCTATTTTTGGATTTTGCAAATTTTTCTTTTATTCTGTTGCACGTTTTACAACTGCTTTATAATTTTACAAATATTTCAAATCTTTATTTGAAGTTTTTATTTGTGGATTTTCCTGCTTTTGCATCCTGCTGCTTTTTGGTATTATCGGGTGGATTTTGCAAAAGTTGAACTTTTCTTACAAATTATTTTGAGTCTATTGTTGACTTTTCGAAAATTTCTAGAATGTTTGTGAAAGCATTTAATTTTTTTTTTTTGGAAAACTTTGTGATTATGCAAGTTTTTTTCGAATTTTCAAACTACTATTCCAGTTCTGTGCTTTGCTAAAAATGTTATTATAAATTTATACCGATTTATTCTCGATTTGAGATCGACGTCGTTCAGATTTGACTGCAACTAAAAATCCATGACGGCACCGACAACGAGCTTGACAATAACGCGGGGTTTTTTTTTAATATTTTTCCATATAGTTTTAATTTATTCCTACAATTTCTTTTACATTGATGAATTTTGTTTGCAGCACTTTGGTGAAATTACTAAACATGATATGGACTTTGAAAAACCTCAATTAATACTATCTTACGCAACTCGCATCAATGCCGAACAGGCTATATTACGTGGCAAAGTTTTTAAAGATAAACGTTTACAAATTGCCTGGGCACCGGTGGTGCAAACACCAACCGCAGCCGCCAACAAGACAACCACACCAAATGTGGACAATAAAACAACGGGCACAGATGCGAACAAATTTCAACCACAAGAAGCTCAAACAGCCAATATGTCATCATCACCAATCTATAATCCACCTAATAATGATACAGAAGCTAATAACAATGACACGTTGCCAGAACTAAGGCTTGAAGATGAAGAAGAAGATGAGGAATCGGAAGATCGTTCATGGCGTCGTTGATTTTCAATATTCAACAATACACGCAACATTAGCAGCAATAACACAATTACATGCAGCCATACCAACTGTAACCAGAGTCTGAGATGTAGAGTCTAATCGTCCCTTTCCCTCTTTTATTTAATTATTTGAGTGAAGATAATATGATGATGTCTTGCGTCAAGTGGGCACTGAAAGCCCCTTTATGAACTAGTTTATAAAAGATTTAATGATTGTTGTTATAAAATAGCACACGTTTAACAGATTTACGAAAATAGCCTTTTGTATACATACTTGAGCAGAAAGGAGTAGAAAAGAAAAAAACAGAAATATATTGCCCGTTTTGATTTTTTAAATCTTAAGCTGAGAGCGCTTGCTCTTAAAACCTAACAAGAAGAAAAACTAAAATTTTCTACCACACAGAATTCTATTCTAAATATATTAAAAATGTGACAAAGAGATCATGCATATGTAAAATTGAAGGAAAAAAATATTTATGAAAATTATGAAACATAAACAATGAAAAAAGATAAAAATAATATTCATGAACATAAGGTGAATTTTAAAATTTTAATGTATATGTAAAAAGAAGGTAATAATGTAAAACATTTTATTTATAAATTTCTCCCTGATTAGCTATTACTTCATTTATCTCTTGGTTAAGACTCTTATGCGCCCTGTTTCTATTTCGAGAGTTACAGGGTTCTAAAAATACGCTTTTTTTATTTAAGAACTAAACTGAAACAAATAAACAACTTTTGCAGCAAAGTGCATATTTTTAAAACCCTCAACTCTTGTACCAGTAATTTATTTTTATTTGTATGTATATTGTAATTCTTGCTATTGCTACATATTTTTTCTTCACTTCTCGTTTATTATTTTTATATTATTAATATTTTTAATCAATTTGTTTAGTTAAGCGTTTTTATGTTGAATTATTTTACTTAATATAAAATTGAATACATATTTACGATTATATATTAACGAGTAATGATAAAAAAGAAAATTATCAACAGTGTATTAATAAAAAGAATATATATATATATATATATATATATATATATATATATATATATATATATATATATATATATATATATATATATATATATATATATATATATATATATATATATATATATATATATAAGCAAAACTTTTCACAACAACTGCAAAAAAAAATCAATAAAAAACTTTATCAAAAAAAAAAAAGTAAAACTAAAAAGCAAATAAAATTAAACAAGTAAAAAATTAAAGAAAATATTGAAAATATATCAATATTTATGAGGATCATTAAATAAAGAAAAAACTAGATTATTATTTGCTATTAAATTTCACATAAATTTTAACTGTGTTTTAATGGCATTGGGAATCATGGGATTGAAGTTTTCATATTAATAATACAATGTTAATTCGATTTTTCTTGTGTCTAGCAAATTTTATTTGGTGTTTCATATTCCTAAAGATTTTAACTGTCAAAACAAAATGACACTCAAGAACGATTTCCTTCGCACACTCCTGCATACATCCTCGGTCTCATGTAGAAACACTCTCAACTTGCATTTTCTTTATGTACACAAGTTTTTTATACATTCTGGTGATTTAAAGTATCCTTTATCGAAATATGCCAAAAAAATATGTAATTTAAATAAATGATCAAATTAGTCAGGAATTTTGGAAAATTGCTACCCCGCTCAAGTATATAATTCTATTAATTCCACACTGGCAACATAGTTTGCAGACTGTTCGCAAATTAAGGCAGTCTGGCATCCCTGTTTACAAATGTAAACAAATTTTATCGAATGCGTGCTGATGATTTTGCGACAAATTACAATTTTTATAAAAGATTTTTGGCGGAAAAAAATAAACATATAACAAATTTGCTATTAACTAATGCAAATATAAATGCTTAAACTATTAAAGTCTTGCAACTGCCTTGTGCCTAAAAGATGTTTTACAAATAAGAAAGAAATCATAGAAATGAAGTATTTAAATGTGGCGGAAAAAAATGATGCGGCCAAGACGATTGCCGGACAATTGTCTAATGGAACGGCTAGAAGAGTAAGAGCTGTTACTAGTTTTAGCAAAAGTATGGCTTATTATAAATTATTCTATTACAGCGTGAAGGTCTATCAGTGTATAATAAAATTTATGAATTCGAAACAACAGTGCTGGGCAAAAAGAGTAAAATGGTAATGACTTCGGTTTCTGGCCACTTGTTGACTTTTGAATTTCTAAGCTCTTATCGCAATTGGAATAATGTCGATCCTCAGTGTTTGTTTGATGCCCCCGTCCGCAAGGCCTGTAGTGAAAACTTTGCACCCATCAAGCAAACATTAGAGAGAGAAGTACGCAGTTGCCAAGGATTAATAATATGGACAGATTGTGATCGAGAAGGTGAAAATATTGGTTTTGAGATTATAGATGTATGCCGGTCCATAAAACCTAATATAACTGTGTACAGGGCGGTTTTCTCCGAAATAACTGGTGCAGCGGTTAGAAGAGCCTTGCAAAATTTAGCTCAGCCGGATAAAAGACAAAGTGAAGCCGTCGATATACGTTCTGAGTTGGATTTAAGAACTGGAGCGGCTATAACACGTTTTCAAACAATGCGACTGCAAAGACTTTTTCCTGAGAAAATTGCCAATAAATTGATTTCATATGGCAGTTGCCAAATACCAACGTTGGGTTTTGTGGCCGAACGTTATAAGGAAATTGAGGCATTTGTTTCAGAACCATTTTGGAAGATTAAAGGTAGGAAAACAAATATTCATATGACAAAAAGAGCCACAGCAAAACTGTCGTTTTTAAACTACGCCAAACACAATAAGGGTGTATCACCCTTATAATGTGGATTACACTCTTTATTTGATACATTTCTGTACAAACTTAAAACTGCTTACAAAACGGTCATTTTGAAAGATCGTTGTTTTTTTAAGAGCAGTATACACATTTATAATTTTTTATTTGATTTTTTATTAAGTTATACACACTATTGATGACCTAACGGTTGAATTTCTTTGGGCCCGTAATCGTCTATTTGATAAACAAGCATGTGAGGACTATTATCTACTTGTTATTGCAAATCCAACGGCCACAGTAGAAAGTGTAACGGTAAAGCCTAAAAATAAATGGCGTCCCACACCCTTAGATACCGTTGAATTGGAAAAGCTAGGTTCACGCAAATTGAAATTACCCGCCAAAGAAGTTATGACAATTGCTGAGAAACTTTATACCAAAGGTATAATTAGCTATCCTCGTACAGAAACAAATATGTTTTCTAAGGAAATTGACTTAAGGTATGTTTTGTTTGGATGTGCATATTAAAATAAACTTATGGGCATTTTGTTTTTTCAGATCACTTGTTGAACAACAAACTGGTCATGGTGTGTGGGGTGCATTTGCTCAACGTGTTGTGGCTTGGGGACCAAATCCTAGAAATGGCAATAAATCTGATCAAGCTCATCCACCGATACATCCCACCAAATTGGTGTCTAGTAAGTTAAATCAATATAAATAGTCATATTTCATTTTTAACAAGCAGAAAGTTGTTAATTCTTGCGACGACAATTACTGTATCAACAGGCAATGTCTTCTGCAAAGTATTGCTTAGAATTTTTTAGGCAATATTTTTTCGTAACCATTTTTTATTTCAGAGATTTTTTAAAATAATTTTTGGAAAATGTTTATTTTAATAAGGGGAATAATGAATTAACGTTTTTTTTTGCTTCATGAGCTTAATATGGCAATGATTAAGAATGGTAATGCTGTAGGTATTGCATTTATGATCTGTGCATATTTTTCAGAGATTAATGCCGTTCACCAGAAATAATTTTCTTTAATAAGCGTGTGGTAATGCTGTGTTTAAAATATGATAATATGTACGCATGGCAAGGCCGTGTTAACTGCAGTTACTGGAAATGCAGTTCATTTCAAAGTATTTGACACTCGTGGTAAAATGTGGTTGATGGCTTTATTTTTTGTGTGGGTCTTTTTGAAGTGGTCACAAAAAATTTACAAGTAATGCATTTTCATCGAATTGAATTTCAATACCGAAAAAGCTTCAAAAAACGATAACCGATAAATTTTCTCTGAATGAAATCACTTAATATTATGATCGAATTAGTCGTTTCTGCATGTTATAGAACATGCAGAAAACAATTATTTAAACTTTTATTATTAACGTAATTTTTTTATTTAAATTTTATTTATTTTAAAAATTTTTAATTTCAATTAATTTAAAAAGTGAATAAACACCAGACAAAACGTACTAAGTGCCGCCGCACTTTTTGTTTTATCTTAAAATAAATCTGTTTTTTGATAAGTAAAAGCATAATCAATAAAAATGTATGCATTAAAGATTTTTAAAAATTATTTGCCCGTTTTATAAAGACACATTCTTTTGTTGTTACCTTTTTCCTTAGTGGTGAGTTTTCTTTAATAACCATGTGGTTATGTTTTGGTTTAACTAGCAATATGGCCGTACTAGCGATGTTGCGACACTTTACTTAAAAGTAACAAAACTAAAATTGGTCAGAATGAAGCAAATTGATCGAAGTCTGAAGTAGGTCTAACAATCCGCCGAAGCGTCATTGGCAAGAACTGGGGAATAAACCGCAAAAATGTCTATAGGCTCTTCGGTACGATTGTGAAGCTCATATTTGTATATGGGGCGCTTGCATGCTGGAAGGCACTAGAAAAGGCCACATTTTAAAGAGATCAAGTAATTAAGATTTTCATTATTTTTCAATTACCTAAAACAGGCTCAGTGGCGCAATTAATTCGAACTAGTTTACTTATACAAACACATCGTCAGCTTAAATGTAAATAGACGAAACTAAAAGCAAATAAATTGGGGTCTCAATTGATTATGGTTTGTTTGCTTTATCATGTTACGACAAGGTACATATGATGTCTACGCTATGAATAATTTTCAAAATTTTCTGCTTCTCATGTAAAAGAAATAAATGTAGTTACCTCCATTCGCATTATAGGCAATAATATATATACGTTTCTTTCTTTCCAGACTTGGAGGGTAATGAAGGTCGTGTATATGAATTAATTTGCCGTCATTTCTTGGCATGCGTTAGCAAAGATGCTACTGGCTCCGAGACGGTGGTAACAATAACGATTGAGGGCGAAAAATTCACAGCAACTGGTTTAGTTATTTACGAGCGTAATTATTTAGATGTTTATATATATGAGAAATGGAACGCCAAACAAATTCATCATTATGAACAGGGGCAAAGATTTGAACCGACAGAAATAACAATGCCCGAAGGCCATACAACTGCACCGCCTCTTCTAACTGAAGCCGATTTAATAGCTCTGATGGAAAAGCATGGCATAGGCACAGACGCTACACATGCTGAACATATAAACACTATTAAAGAACGAGGTTATATTGGAGTGGTAGATAAAGGCTCTCTAGTGCCCGGTGTTATAGGCATGGGCCTATACGAAGGCTATGATGCCATGGAATTAGCTTTGGCCAAGCCAATGTTAAGAGCTGAATTTGAGCAAGATCTGAAAAAAATTTGTTTGGGCCAGAAGGACCCCAAGACGGTATTGCGCGAACAAATAGCTAAGTATAAAGATGCTTATAAACAAATTATGGAAAAAATAACAGCAATGGACGAAAAAATGGCCAATAGAATTCTAGAGACACCGGTTCAAAATAATAGCTCATCAAATAACAGTGATGTTACATCGCAAAGTCGTGGAGAAGAAAACCAAAATCGCTTACAGGAAGTATTTAAATGTCCCAAATGTTCGATAGCTCCCATGGCCTTAAAGCCTAAAAAGAATCAAGCCGGATTTCTTATCGGTTGCCTTAATTTTCCCGATTGCAAAAATTGCATTTGGTGGCCCGAAGATTGCAAGGATCCCAGTGTATTAGATGAAACCTGCTCGAAATGTGGCTCTGACATTAAATTGCTGAAACTAAAATTTTCTAATCCTTATCACAAAACATTGTTTAATACACCATCTGGTTGGTACAAAATGTGTCTGCGTTGTGATGTACAATTTCGCAATGCATTCAATATCAATTTGGAAAGTGTTAAAAAGGTTGGACCCATTGTTGGCGATAGTAGCTCTTCCATACCTATAAACTATGGTATAACACAACCAGCATCGTCATCTTCCAGCTCTGCCAATACTGGCACCAGAAATGGATCCAAAACTTTCACAAAAAAATCAAAAGACTCTGATACAACAACTGAAAGCAAAACAAAGAAAACACGAAAACCATCCGCTGCTTCAAATCAAACCAAAAAAATTACTAATGCCAATATACGTTCCTATTTTACGGCAGGTAAGTTTAATTTTCTGTAAAGCTATAATTTTGAAATGAAAAAGATAGAGAGGCAAGGTAGCTTTACATCAGTAACCATTAAAGTTCTATACACTTCCTACATGCTGTAAGGGAGAGTTAAGAGAAAGAATTGCCGTCGCGAGTGTAGAGAAGCGTCTCCATTTTGGTCAAACCGTCGCCGAAGTTGTTGCCATGATTGGATCCATCTCTACGGTTCCATTTAAGCATTAGGTTTGAATGTCTCGCCATCCCATTCAAGGATGTTCGGCATTCTTGGACAAGACTGTGGTGTAGACTCCAGGTGAGGTTTTCATAGCGGTTTGACCATCTCTCAGGAAATGTCTAGCATATATCTTTGTCCGCACTCTTTTTAGAAGATATATTTTATCTAGTATGCTAAAATATATTCTGATATCGAAATCCTCGACGCATATTTCTCTAGCAACTCAGTCTCCCACTCTAGATCCATCTGCGTGTGTACGGCTACACCCAGGGTTTGGGGGAAACTCACTTTCGATTTGAAAATTGAATCTCCTTGCGAGAAAAGGCTTGAAAATAAATTCGCATAGCCCCTTGCTCTTGAGGTCCATGTATGCAAGACTCTTCTCGAAAAAATGCTTTGCAAGAGAAAATTCTGTGAGAAAATTCATGATCTGGCACAATTTACGATTATAATAAGTTATAAAGTTCGTCTAAAAAATAAGAATGATTGATATGTGTATGTGCAAACCACTTAAGGTGTTCCGACCACAATTGATCTTATATAACAGCTCCACAAAGCGCAGATGAAATTGCCGCTTCTGAACTACAAGATATGCCCTTAGATGATTTCTTCGATAGCAACGATGGATTTGATGAACTCGTTTCGTCAATCGAGGCGAATACTGTATCCAATGAGGTCACGGCAACAACGCACCACAGACCACAGGAAACTGTAATAAATGAGGATTTGGCAGCTGCATTTAATGACGACGATGATGACATGTTTGCAGATTTTCAATGGGGTTCGGGCAATAGAAATGTGACAGAACAACGGCCTTCCGCTTCAAATACTGCTACAACTTCAGCAAGAAGACGTGAAGATAAAGATGAGAGTTTTGGCGATTGGCTGCAAGGTGAGAACGATTCCAACGACGATTATGTGTGGGGAAGTGCTGCTAAAAATGCACGTCTCTCGGAAACTGCACCAAACGCCAAGAGGCCAAAACATCAACAATCTGCAGGTAACAAGGACGAGGATATTGCCTGGGGCTCAGCCAGTCGTATTAATAAAACGCTTTCATCGGCTAATGTCAAATGCTCGGGTTGTCATCAAGCTGCTAAAGAGTAAGAAAACAGTATAGAAAATTCTTTAAAATTTGCTGCAAGTTTTAAATTTCTTTCAAGGTTGGCAGTTAAAAACGAAGGCCCGAATAAAGGCAGGTGTTATTTTGTGTGTTCCAAAAGTAAACCTTGCAAGTTCTTCCAATGGTCGGATGAAGTGTCACAACAAGCAGATGATGCTTCTTCTACCAGTACCAGTAATTGGGCTGCGAACAATAGACTAGCTAGCTCTGCTAGCACAAGTAGTAGTGGTTGGGGTTCAAGAGATGCTAATGCCGTTGAAAATAGAGATATTATCAATTGCAATTGTAATAAGCCAGCCAATAGTTTAACGGTTAGAAAAGAAGGCCCCAATAAGGGCAGAGATTTTTACGCTTGTGCCAATCGTGATCAGTCATGTGGCTTTTTCAAATGGGCCGATGAAACGGATACTAAACTGAAATCCAACTCAAATTCACAATCGAGCAATCGAGGCTCTAACCGCCCTTCCACTAGCAATAGCTGGGGCTCCAACAATTTAGACTTGTCGGACGAAGAGGAAAAAGTTAATTGCAATTGCAATAAACCTGCCAATAGTCTAATTGTCCGGAAAGAAGGTCCTAATAAAGGTAGAGGTTTCTATGCTTGTGCCAATCGTGATCAGTCATGTGGCTTCTTTCAATGGGCCACTCAAGGTAATTTGAATTTAAATTTCACTTGACGCACAATAAAAATAATTCAATTATTTATCGTTTAAGATGAGAGTCGGCGTTCTTGGGGTAGCGGTACATCAACTGAAGCATACAGTAAGTTTTCTTTTAGTACTTTTATTTATTTGCTTCCACAAGAAAGTCTTACTTCTAGATAAGAAATCCTCGACTTCTACAGCTGCTCCTTCAAAAGTACGTAAATGTGGGTTATGTCGACAGGAAGGTCACACCCGTCAAAAATGTCCCCGCAAAGGGGAGTTTGATTATTAAGTGCCTATTGCAATATACATTGCAATGCTAGAATTCAAATGAAAGGATATTTTGTGCACAAACCGATATCGCTCGAAAACGTTCGATTGCCTGGTTACATGTAAAATAAGCAGCCCAATCATGAATGGTAGTTTGTTGCCAAGAAATTTATAACTGGAAAAATATTTTTCTTGGGAAAGAATTCCGTAAAAATATTCTTCATTGGGCTGAAAAACATTTTTTTTAGTATTTTGTGCAAGCGTACGATGTTAAAAAATTACCCAGCTTGTGACGTTGAAACTTGGCAATTTTTTGTTTATTTTTGTTGTATATTTTAATTGCGTCATTGCCGTTACATTAAATCGACATAACAAAATTATCACTAAGTTTTTCGCTACCAACTAAAAATGAAAGTAATTGATAGACTTTATCTAGCTCTTAGCTCTAGTAGATGTAAAATGAAGCGGAAATTCGTTTTCGAGGAGGAATATTCAAATGGCAGCTTTTCAATGTTGACTTGATGTAATGATGATGACGACAATTAGAATATGGGGGACTATTTTTTGCATTTAAATTCTGGTGTTGCGTTGTCCATAACAAAATTATGGCCTTAATGTTATTTGCAAACTTGTTATAAAAAATATCTGCTAAATTATGTATGTTCTGTTTATAAGTTAAGAAAGCAATGTACATATAATAATTTCGCATACTTATTTTTATCTAAATTAAAGTTGAACTAGTTAGTTATAAGTGACTGTTCTGAAAATTACGTGATTTCAAATCACATGTGCATTTTTCATGTATAATTTTCAAGTGCCGAAATCACAAGCTGTTTTCTTGAATCAAAAGAAAAAAACATTAAACATAAATTCTCCTTATTGTGGTTGGCGTTTTTGAAAAAGTGATGCCGTGATCTGCAAAAAATACGAAACTTTATTTATACCACTCAAAATTTCAACAAACCTGTGAATTTGTTTTAGCTCGCCAAGATGTTTAAAGTATAACTCGTTTTTTGAACCACAAATAGTTCTACTTCGAAAATCGAAAATATTTCGGCAAAGTCGTTCTCGAATTTTTCATCTATTCTTATTGCGCAAAAAAAATGCCTCCCAACAAAGTAAGATAATACTGTTATTTAGTCAAGGTATCAGTCATGTTTTACATCAAAATATTGAGTTTATAGCACTAGTTATGTGGGTAACGCTATTTCCATCCAATAATTGTGTGCACTGCTGTATCACCTACAGTACATTCATCTTAGTGATCGCTATTACCACTCAGTTGATTGCGCACTGCTTTTCCCATAGTGAGGTTAGCTTATACCTACACTCGTAACTGTTTTTAGCAACGACATCATCGGCTATTGCCACCTGTTTAATTTTGGCTCTGCTTTTCCTATATTTATACAGCAACAAATTATTTTACAAATTTATATTTGTTTTTATATTTATACACTAATTGTTTCTTTTTTCTTAACTAATCAAACTAAAGATAAAGATGATTTAAGATTAAAGCATTACAAACTAAACAAAAAGCCGTTTCTTATTTTTCTGATTAATAATTGCATAAATTCCACATTCTTTATAACAGAGAATTTACTTTAAAAAAACATAAACATAATACATATTAAATTATTTGACTTAAACACTACTTTAAGCATTTAATCATAGTAAATAGCTAACTTAAAACATAAATAGGTATATTAAAGGAGGCTGTTTAAGAACTTTTAACGTTAAATAAGAGATTATATCGGAAAGGTCCTGCAGTAGTTAGACTTTTAATAAGACTGCTAACAGGTTTTTTCAAATATTTTAATTTAATGTAAGTATATAATTTATAAACTGTTAAAGTGAAAAGTAATTTTTTTAAGCAATCGAAAAGCAAACATTCGAAAATAAAATTATATTTACGAAACTAAGCGAATGTACATATGTATGCATATACGAAAATAGATGTTTTGGATTGCATTGAGATTTGATCATATTGTTTTTGATAGCATAAAGAATTTTTATATTTAAAATTTTTTGTTCTTTTTTTGTTTTTGTGTAAAGGTGTTTGAATAGTAGCTAAAGATGTAATTTTTTTTTGTTGGCGGGTTGTACTTTGATTGTAGTATGAAATCAATCAATTTTTACAGCACTATAAATCTTGCGTATAAAACTATAGGCCGCAAAGAAACCAATTGTGCCTGTTAGAAGCCAAAATGTTAGAACCATAAGACCTAAAAAGGGCAAAATCAAATTTATTAAATGATAATTTTAAAATTCCTCAGATCATGTTTGTTCTTTAGGGAATTATTTGCAATTTAGCACTTACTTGTGTAACCGAAATACAGCAAAGTGGGTATGAATTCGGTAATTTCGAGCTTTGTAAAGAAATAAAATATACTATAGAGCAAAACATAAACAGCTGAGCCTCCTGAGACAATAAAACTGCGCCACCACCAACGATAATCCTAATAAAGAAAATTTAAATACATTGTTGAGATTAAATAAAGTTAAAATGCCAGATATTGAAGACGGCAACGCAGTCCGTTAAATGATAACGCAGTTTACAAATTAGTATTACTGTTAGCAACCAGAAATTCAGAGTTGCTGGCTTGACAACCACACAGAAACACAATTGCTTTCTATAAGGGACATAAAGTAGATATAAATTTTAAAACAATTTCTTACCTCTCCACACAATTGAAAATACGTCATAACTATGGAAATTTGAGCACAGCTTACTACCAAGATACAGAACACCAAAAACAGAAAACCAAATAGATAATAAAATTGATTTTGCCAAATGGCAGTAAAAACAAAAAATAGTTCTATAAATACAGCACCAAATGGTAAAATACCAGCCATTAAAGTACTAAAAGAAAACGGGAATAAAAAAGAAATATTTAGCAAAAATTCTGTTAAAACTGTCATTCATCTATCTACCTTAGTATAGCATTCATATACCAATGCTGCGTTGGTACTTGTCTTGGTATCATGTTTGTGCGTACTGGATGCTGATATGGTTGCTTGCGATAACCAAAATAGTAGCCCAGGTAAACGAGTGGTACTGAAATGCCAAACCATAATAATAGTAAAGAAATCATGGTTTTAAAAGGCACCGCACCACTCGATTCTTTGTCCCATATAAAGAAGTTTAGAAAGAAACCAGTTCTGTAAAGGATAATTTTTTAAAGTTAATTTGATCGAAAAACTTTTATCTTTTAACTCACCCAAAGACTATGCTGGGATAGAAAGTGGCTGTTAAAAATGCTGATCTCTTCCACTCACGCCCTTTCATAGTTTTATATAGGCGAGCGGCAAAGTAACCGGCAATGGTGCCCATAGAAACATACATAAAAATTCCGGATGTCATGAGAGCACCACGAGAAGAAGGCGATAGCATGCCTAACATGGCAAAAACTGTAAAGCGATAATTAAATATGAAGTTCTTGAAAGTCGGTTTATCCAAACTAGTTTCAACTACTCACATATAGTTATTAAAGCCATAAAAAATATTTGTATTCCACTGCCTATAACAGCTGAAAACAAGCGGGTATTTTTCGGTGGACGGAATACATCACCGTGTACTAATTTCCAACCAGTTTCCTCCAAAGTATCTTCAATATTATCGTCCGTATTATAACGCGCAATATCACGTCGCAACGTACGTATCATAATCATGGTTAAGATACCTTTAGAACCAACACAATTTAAATCATATATGTACAGTATTCTTCTATGAGTCAGACTTACCGGAAAGGAAGAAAACAACTACCAATGAATTGATAATGCTAAACCAATGTATTTGTACATCCTTCATGCCCAGATAAATGTCCCAACGTGAAGCCCAACTCACCTTAGACTCTTTCCACTCGACTGAGTAAGTGAAATACAGTTGAGTATTTGAGTTGGAATTAACAAGTTGTGGACGAGCATTATCAGGAAAATTGCAATTGTCTCCCTCGAATTTAATGTCTTTATAATTTACCGATGCAGTTTCAACTTCAAAACCAACAACGCGATATTTGTTACTAATAAATAAAAGTAACAATGTAAAATTTCGAAGAATAAACCAAATTCCGTTCACTTACTTTGTGTGCTTGTGGTATGATAAAATAAATTTCAAATGATTGTTTATATAGACATTATCTCCCTCAACTTGACCTAGACGATAACCATGTTCATAGGTCACTTCGTTTGGACTATTTAAGTTGATTATTCTTGTCGCCACTGGTAAATTATCTACTAATAAGTGAACAAAATATTCATGCTTTATACGTTCGGACACCATGGCTGACTGCGGTTGCTCCCAATTCAACGGCGAATTATCCTTTTTATTGCACAGCAACTTACAATTAACATCAACTGCCATTTGCACCTCATAGGGCGTATTAACTATACGATCGCCTCTCAGGACTTCACCGAGATTTTCGGATTTATAGATTAATGTACCATTTTTAGGTAAACAAAATTGCAGCGAATAATATTGATAGGGCAGTTGTGTTCGACTGCTTGTCATTTTAACTGCTTTCACATCTATTTTTTGTCCTTTGATAAATTCAACTGGTGCTACTCCGGGCACATAAAAGCAATGCATCCCACACACTACCAACATGTAAAAGATTTAACTATTACTCTCGACTACAGACACAATTTCAAAAACTTACCCAACGCCAATAAAATGGCACCTGCCAGTGTGTAGTACTGAAATTATAAAAGGAAAACATTATGCATTCTCATTAGTCATCTTGTATCCACTGTTTTTCTTAAGCATAAAGAAAATCAGATTGCGTGGCGGAGTTTCCTTTTAGGCCATTTTCTTTAAGGAATAACAAAGCAATCTACCTGTTGTTGTAAAAGAAACTTACCGGCATTGTTTGTACAGCTAATTTTATGTCTTAATTAAATTATATTAAAGGCTTTATTTGAAAAGTTCTAAAATAGATATTAAAAGAAAAAGTTATTTCCTTGTCGCTGCTGGCAAATTTTTTCTTCGTCCGTCTGTCTGTTTGCATGAGCGATGCATGAAGTATTAAAAACATACCTGTTTTAGCAACCTTGTCTTTGGAGCTGTGTTGCCGATAAGAAAAAGAATGTTTTAACGGTAACAATTTAAATTTTCTTCTTTCGATTCCCATAAATTTACAAAATGAATTTAATTTCAAGATAGGTATATGGAGATAAAACTAAAATTTTAGCAAAATCTAGGCTATACTTCTCAATTTTATAGGAAAAATTCAAAATGGGCCATTATCAGGTATGTATCATTTTTATGTATTTGAGTTTGTATATGAAACAAGCAATTGTTTTTATTTATGTATTACTATGTGTAATAGAGCTTGCACTTAATTAAATGTCTTCTATAACCAAAATTTATAATGCACTTCATAATTTTTCTGGTGCAATTGCTGTTTGACTGATTTTGCTGCGCCACCCTGTTTTTAGAAACAATAACTCAAAGTCGGTGTGGTTTAACGCCTTCGAATTGTTGCTTCTTTCGCCTGTGAACGGAGTCAAAGTAAAAAAAAACTTATACCTACCAGCAGAAGGGCATATTATTAAAAATTTAATTTAATTATTTTAAAGCTAAATGTTAAGCATAACTTTATTAAAAAGTGTGTTTAAGGCGGTTTGGATTGTAAAAAAAAGTATACAGACATTACAGCCGGAATAAATATCACTGCTTTACATCGAAAATCCCATTATGAGTAGAGAAATTTTGATGAAGTGAAAAAACTTTTTCTTGCTTTTTCTTTTGTTAGAATTAAAGTTATAATATGAATTAAATCGTGGACAAAAATCATTTAAAACATTTGAATGGCAAAGTTTTTAGCAGCTATACATATTAAACAAGTTTAATATATTATTAAAAATCCAATTTGCACTTTGAAATAATTGTATGAGTTGTGGATGTGTGGATGTATGTGTAATGCGCCTCATCATTTACATACATATGTACATGCATAAGTACATCTTTCCATTCGAAATTATTTCGTTGTGTATGGGAAGCAACAAAAGCCAGTCAAAGAACTTAAACAAGACCAAATAAAGGGAATTTGGTAAATGGTCTCTACTATACATGCATATAGTACTGTTAAGCAGAATAAATAGAAATAAAGGTGAGTTGGATTTGTTGTTTTCTTGTTTATGTTAGTTATGATGCAGATTTCAGTGCAACACACCAACCATGAAAGTGTCATGATACAACTGATAAGGTAGCCTCATCAGCTGAACCGTTACACAAATTCTTTCAGAGACCATCAATTTTTCACTTTTTTTCAAAAATTAAAAAAAAAATCAAATTCAATTGTTAAATGACCTTATACCAATAAATAGAGCACGTTCTTAGCTTCCTTTTCGATGTGGTCTAGTTAATCTCTAATACAATTGAGAAATTTCACTTACACCGACAGATAGACCACATTCCTGGCTTCCTTTTCAATGTGGTCTTGTTGAGTTCACTCCAAAAATGTGCCCCTATCTATATGCCCACATTTTTTCAGAGATCATAAATTTTTCACTATGTCATCGTGTTATTTATCTTGAATTACATGGTTCTATGCAAAGGTAAAAGGAAGTATTCGGCCGCTTAAATTCGATTTGAAAACAAAATTAATTTCTTTTCAAAATTTTTTAATAACTGTATAAACTCCCTGTGATCAGTTAAGTAGGTTAATGCAAATTAAAAAGGTTTATACATATCCAGACAATAACTAATTCTTGTTTTTACAATATTTTTTTATTTTTCAGCTATAAGTAAGCCAATCACCTAAATACATGTATATATATGAGTGTATGACCATAAATGCATTGCTTTATATTTAGTAGAAATATTCCATTCGACAGAATTTTACTATGGATAGCAATGACATACAAAACATTAATACATCTACAGCTCTGGCGGACGACAGTGATAATGATGAAGTAACTGATTTCTTAAACTCCAACTCATGCCAAAGCTCTACAACAGCCTTAACTGACGACTCTTTAAATACCACAAATGCTTCTACTACCACAATTGCAGCAAATGTCTCAGCCCTAGAAACTTGTGCTCCTACAAACAGTGACATCAATACTGTTGAGAGTCAAAACTATTGTATACCTATTATCAATACTCCCACTAACAATAACCAACTATCGACTTGTCATAATAGCTCAACACCTGCTGTAATTAGCAACACAGCCAACAACGTTTCAATAATTCATCATCAAGTGGCTCCAGTAAAGAACGACAATAACATGATACCCATAATAAATGTTACACCTCATAGTCCTGCCAATGTCTCAAAATACAATAATATTTTTGAGGACACTTTAAGTCAATTGCAAAATATACGTGAAAGTGTGGTGCAAATGAAAAATTCCTCAACTCACATGAACGATGGCTTGTCTAATTATGGTTTAGTAAATGCAGCTATCTTAAGTGCATCTCTGCCAGATCTGTCGGCTGCGGGTAATGGCGTAGCTGCATCAGCTGGTGCCGGTCCTTACGGCACATTGGCAGCACATTTTGTTATGTGGTCGCCTCAGCAACAGCAGCAGTATCTTTTAAATGCTGATCGTCGTAAATCTTGGACTGGTATTGATGATCTGACCGCTGGTGGCGATTGTACACACAAAAGTGTTAGCTTATCAAGTTTGGACAGCGAGGAACAGGAAACAATTAGAGTTACTGAACAAAGGAGACGTTCAGCTCGTAACAGTACTGGTGGTAAGTAGTTACACGTATACTAGCTGACACGGCCACGCGTTGCTGTAACTTTTATAGTAGTCTCAACAAATATTAACAAATATTAAGTGAAAAGAAGTAAATTTACAATTTGTTGCCAAGAAAATGTTGATTTCGAACTTGATTTCGAGAGAAATGTATATTTTTATTTCGCTGCGAAACACTTTCAAAATTCAAAAATTAATTTTAAAAACTAGTTTATAAATATCATCGATACATTCAAAAAGTCACTTTTTTGTGATTTCGAAAAATTTCGATTTTAAATTCGATTTCGAACGAAATCCGTCTATTAATTTTACTTTGAATCTTGTTCAAAAAGCAAAAAACCAGTTTTACCCCCGTATTCATAAAAACTATTGAAGATTTATTACACGTACATTTGACAAATATTCCGTAGAAATACGTCAAATAAGAGCTTAATAAACTTACAATAATTATTATGAATATGGGCTTAAAAATTTAATTATCAGTGGTTGAGTTAATAAAAAACCCACTTTTCAAATGAAAAAAAAAAAAAAAACAAAAGTAATTTTGAGATTTAGTTTATGAATGACTGATCTCTTCAAAAAATAAAATTTTTGCGTTTAAGCAAATTAATTTTAGTGACAAAAACTCTCAAAAACGAAAAAGTGTTTTTGAAAATCGATTTAAAATGTAATTTTTTCGATTTATAAAAAATGTAGATTATGAATTCGGCTTCACAAAAAAGCGTGTGTTCATACATAGAAACACTTTCTAAAAACGAAGAGTTTTGAAAATCGGTTTATTCGATTTTCGATTTTAAAAAAATGTATACTATACTCATTTCACTGACAAACATTTTGAAAAAAAAAACTTTTAAAATCTATTTGTAAATGACCGATTTACTCGAAACGCAACATTTTTATGATTTCGAAAAATTAATTGATTTGCTCATATTAGTGACAAACACTTTCATAAAGCTAAAAAAGGCTTATAAATGGCCTAACTTCTCAAAATTCACTTTCAATAGAACATATCAAATATATAAAATATAAGAAGGTCGAAATTAATAAATAATTTTTAACTCGAAATTAAATTTTCTTCGTTTTGAGAAAATTTAGATTTTTAATTCGTTTAAAAAATATCGTTTTATTGAGAAACACTTTGAAAAAGCAAAAAAGAAAAAAATGGGTTTCAAAGGTTTTTAAAAAGCAATTTTTTGAAGTTCGATTAAGAAAATATGTCAACTTTGATTTCGAAAAATCTCGTGTGCTTGTTCTAGTGGCAAACACTTGAAAAAAATGAACGAATTTTTAAGATCGGTTATGCAAAAAGTAAGTTTTTAGGTTTCGAAAAAAAATTGTGTGCTCATTTTACTGAAAAATGGTGTACGAATGCATAAAAAATTTTGAAAATCAGTTTATAAATGACCAAATTATTCAAAAAGAGTTTTTTTCAATTTCAAAAAAATTTGCAGGCTTATTTTACTGAAAAACACTTTTATAGGTGAAAGAGTTTTGAAAACCGGTTTATAAATGGCCGGCTTATTCAAAAAGTAAATTATTTTGAATTCGAAAAAAGTTATGTGCTCATTTTACAGCGTTTCTCAGTAAATCAGAGAGCAAAGAGAATTCCGAAAAACTGTTTGTAAATAACTAAGTTATTCAAAAAGATTTTTGCAATTTCGAAAAAATTTCAATTTGAAAAAAAAAGTTTTGTTGATTTCTGAGTTATGATGGCTGAGTTATTTAAAAACATTATGTTTTCGTTTTTGAAAAGGATTTTTAAGCTCATTATACTGAATAACACATCGTTCGCTTGAACAAAAACACTCAAAAACCAACAACAAAAAGTTTTAAAAATTGTTATTGTTTTGCAAGTAACTAAACGAGCGATCAATGTCGGCTGACATCGTGGGCCTGCCTGGTGGTATCTTTGAGCTTAACTGATTCAGTGCAAATTAAGCAACAGCAAGCAAATTGTTTCATAAAAATATAGAATGTATTTGAAATTAATTTTACTAAAGTCTTGTGTGGAGGAGTATTTGAAATAAAACTGATTTGAAATTTATTTTGATTTTTATGCATATGCCCATTAATGTATAAATGTAGTTAAGCTTGCTGTTGTGTTGATGGAAACGACAAGTATTTCTAGTAATAAAGTAGGCGGACTAAATACAGTGCGCCACCTTAATAATGGAAAGTTTGTTATCGCCGACTGCCTTCAAGCATTCATATGTACTATTTAATATGTATGCATGTATTCGCAAAGTTACCAACTTATCTATAGTACATATAAAACACTTTAAGGCATATACATATGTACATATAATAAACATGCGTTATCAGTACATATGTATAACAGTTCACAGCTCTCAGAGAGTTAGTTGGTGTTATCTAAAAACGAAGAAAAGAAATTACAAATTTTCTTTAAATAATTATTGTTTTCTTGCAACTGAATTGCAGGTATTTCGACACACTCTTTAAATGAAGCAGAACTTGCCAGGGACTTTGAACGCATTGCGGCCAAAAGGAGTTTGGCCACCGAAATCATCAGCCGCATACCGCTTCAAAAAAGCATTTCAACATCATCCATTGTAGCCAAGGAAGATATCAAGGCAATAGCTAGACATTTGACAGACAGTGAGGATGAGAACCAGAGCCTGTTAAGAGCACATGCCAAGATCGAGGTGTACGATAACGTTGAGAAGCGGCGCAAACGTGGTTCTTTGTTTTTTCGCAAGAAAAAAGATAAAACAAAAATGAAATCCATTGGTGGTCAAGTTGGCAATTGTGATGTTTGTGGTGTAAGTTTGTCTTTGGGAACCCTAAAAGAACATCAAGCGGAGTGCAAAGGTATTTCTAGCAACAATAAGAAGGGCAGTACGGCGGGTATTGTGGTGGGCTTGGGTGGGAAAAAGTCTGACCGAAATGATGTGGCCGGTCAGGACCTTTATGATGGTCCCGATCAAAATTCCAATTATAATGATGATAACGCTCCGCTTATACGTTCGGAATTTTTAAACGATGCACCCATTGAGGCAGATGATGTTGTAGTTGACTCTAGTTTAGGCATATTTTTAAAAGAACACGACTCATGGTCTCCCGGCGTACCAAAGGATATCTTAAAAACTCTTAAAGACACCCAAATCAAAAGACAAGAACATATTTATGAGTTTATAATGACTGAAAAGCATCACTGTCAGACGTTACTGGTCATGCAAAAGGTGTTTGTGGAGAGCATGGAACGTTACTTTCCGGCTCTTAACAGCAGTGTAATTTTCCCTCGACTACAAGAATTGACGGAATTACATTGTGGCTTCTTGAAACGGTTGAGGCTTAAGCAGAAGGAACACTTTGTAGTGGACTCTATAGCTGATATACTATTAGAATTTTTCTCTTTGGAAAAAGCCCAGCACTTACGTTTGGCTTACGGGGAGTTTTGCGCCAATCATCGTTCGGCTTTAGACGAATTTAAGGCCTGCATGACCAGCAGAGATCGCACCTTTGCAGAGTGGTACAAACATTGTCTAACCAATCCACTGCTAAAGAAAAAGGGCATTCCCGAGTGTATATTGTTTGTGACGCAACGGCTAACGAAATATCCGTTGTTAATAGAGCCCTTGTTGAAGAGCGCCCGCGAAGACAAACTGGAATGTGATAAACTTCAACATGCTTTGGCCTTGGTCAAGGAGCTGCTGGTTGATGTGGATGCTTGTGTGGCGGAGAAAGAGCTGCAGGAGAGACAAATCGATATATACAATCGCATTGATAACAAATCATTTGCTATTTATAAAAACAAACCATTTCGAAAGTATGATGTGGGTGTTGAGTCGAAAAGACGTCTCAAGTTTGAAGGCAGCGCCACGCTAATGCAGGGCCGTTCCAAAACTCAAGGAGTACTGGTTGTGGTCCTCACAGACTGCTTGTGCTTTCTTAATGAAAATTCTGCCCACAATAAGTACACATTTTTTACACCCGAACACAAGGCTGGTGTTGTGCCACTCCAAAAACTGCTGATAAGAGAAAAGGCTGGAACTGAATCGCGAGGAATTTATATTATATCCTCGAATCCATTATTTCCCGAAATGTATGAACTGAAGGTACAAACGCCAAAAGACAAAAACGTTTGGATACAATCTATTAGACAAGCGGTGCTGGATTGTCCCTCGTCCGATGTCATCGAATCGGAAGACCTGACACATGAGGAAAAACTGCGTATCGGGGTGAATAAAAGGGAAATTATAGAAAAGATACGGCAAAAAGACATCGAACAGGCGATTTTGTTAGAAGAAAAAATTCTTTTGCAATTGAATTTAATGCAAAAAGATCATAAACTTTTCGCCGAGCAACAGACGCCAGAACAACAGCAGCAGCTGCAGCCCCACAAACCACAAGCGACAAATGTTAGCAGCAGCAATATGAGTGCTGCTCAATTTCTCAGCTCTTTCGGTTCTTATAAAGATCTATCGGTAGGCGTTGATTGTGATACGGCCGAATTGTGGAAAAAAGTTTTAAACACTGTTCAGGACATCACACAATTGGCAACTTCTATTTACACGGCAGCCACAGGCCAGCCCGTCTCTAGATCCGTGAGCTCAGTGGGCGAGAAACAGAGCGACACTTACAATTCACCTACTCTGCCCAAGCGAGCAGAAACCTTTGCCGGTTTTGATGAGAAGCGAACCAAAAACAATTTCCCCTGTCGAGCCGACAAGTTAACAACTTTTCAAATATTATCGCCACGTCTGCAGGAACTGGAAGAAACTAAAAAAGAAACTAAAAGTATTACATTTATAACCCCAGATCCTCAAACATGTGATCATCAATCAAACTCCTCCGCGACTGCTGTAACCAAAGATAATAACTTAGCTTTACTACAAGTAACCCACAATCTTCATACTCTGCTCTGTATCATATCGCAACAAATGACCACCATACATTCGCTACAACTTCAATTAGCTCTGTATCGTGAGAGCCCCAGAGCCTCCTACACACACAACGATCAGTTGGAAGAGCTACGAAACCTGCAGGATAAATTGCAGGATGAAAAAAAGGTCTGGATGCGCCAGAAGGAGCAGCAAGAGCAAGAACTGAAAGAGAAAAAAGAGCTCTTAGATAAAATGCAAGAACAAATAAATGCCCAGCAGGAAGACATTAAGCAACAACGAGAACAACTGTACAGAAAAATGGAAGTATTATCAAGCCAGGGTCTACTAATCTCACCCAACACCCCACTAAATATCTCCACTCAACTGCTGCATACAGCGGCCGCAGCAGCAGCGGCCAACAGCGCCAATGAAGTCGACAACGATGTTCACGACTCCACTAACATAATAACTGGCAGCATAATGCACGATTTACAAAATATCTCAACTGTGACACCTGTTACCAGCAGCACTGTAGAAAGGCGTAAGGATAAGTGGCGCACTGCTTCGACAATATCAAAAACTCCTCCGGTCAATTTGCTTAGCGCCACTAATGCTCCCAAAGCTCAAGCAAATGTGGTTAAGCAAAAAATTCCCATGAAACTCTCTTCACTTTCGTCCACCACCACATCGTCAACGGCTACAACTCCACCTGCATCAAATACCTCCAAAGTGGACAAATCCAACAGTTTTAACACAAACCACCATCAACATCACAACAACTCTTCCTCCTCAATAGCGGGCATAACACAAATGTTTCCCCTTAAACTGGCTGACAAACGTTCGTCAGCAATTGCCAACACTACACAAATCGTTCCACAACATGCACGCACTGGCAGTTCTCCGGCCATCATTCAACATCCACAGACATCTACAAATCTAACATCACCAACGCCACCTTCGTCTGTCTCAGAAGCAGCAGGGGTGACACGCAACGATTCTGCTGCCACCTTTACTTACGGTCAGCGCTATTCTTTCAGCACAACAAATTCAACTACTTCCTCTAGCCTAATAACAACTACACCCACCACCAGCCGCATTGTCGCTCAAACCTCTGCTGGCCAAACCAAAATACCTCATATATCATCAACATCGTCATCCTCTGCACCACAATCTGCAGCGGCAGCTACAATTTCTTCTGCAACTCGTGCAGCCGCTCAAACCAAACCAGAAGAAGAAGAAATTTATTTTTGACGTAAGTTTTCGAAAGAAGTTGAGATTTAAAATAAGTAAATATTTTTTGTTTTTTAATCACCTTAACGCCACTAAAAAGTTCTAATTGATTACGTTTCGTAACAAAATATACATACATACCATACCTAAATTTCGTCAACTTAAATGCAAATTTGAAATAGAATTTTTGATGGGGTCCACAAGTCAACAAAAAATGTTTTTGTCTGCGTAATATGTACATGCATATGCAAATTCGAATAACGGTATTCGCAAAAAGCAAAATAATGTTGAAATGTATTGTTTTAGGTCTGAAAGTAGACCTTACTGATTGTTTTCTGTCTCCTTCAGCTGTCCATATGCCGCCGATATTTCGTTGATGCCACTCAACTCAGCAGTAGACTCGAAAAAACTTTCTACAAGACGGCATATAGGCAGCCGATAAAGACAGAAAACAAATGATAAGGCATATTTTTTTAACCTAAAATAATACATTTCAATAGGCTCTTATAGAAAATAAATAACAATAATTAAATTCCTTTTTGGATGTTGAAATACATTTTCTTTCTATGGAACAAATTTAAATTAGCAAAAGTTCGGTCGATTCTGAGAGTGAAGAGTGAAAATAGAGGCTAAATTAGAAAACCCGTACCGCGGCGTTTGTTCCGGTTAGTACGAGTATTTATTTTTTTTAGACGACTTTGCACTCAAATGCCGATTTTCAGCCTATTGTTTGTATGGTGTTTTGGGATATAACTCGTTGACTAATTGATATTTTTTAAATCTGTAAAAGCCAAATTATTGCTTGAGAAAAATTGATTTAGAAAATTTTTGTGGTGCTTATGAAACAAAAATGCCAGAAAAAATTAGTGCCGGGAACCTAAAACCCAAGCCTGGACCTATTATTATTACTAGGTTGGTCCAGGATGGACCTTTTGCACTGCGACCAATAATGATCTATTGTGCAACCCTTTTCCCTCACGAGTTTAATACATCAAGAAACAGTACTAGCTCCTTCTGTGGAAGCCGACATCCCACATGACGCGCATGATGGTGCGGTAAGCACCAGAGTATAAACTCCTGGGAGGTGCGGGCTTCGAACGTCTTCGTCGAACAACCTTACGCTTCCGGATCACTTTCAGATGTTTCTTCTCAGCGACCATAATTGTCTCTAACTCAACAGTTTAGAATTTGGATCGATTTATCAATCAGTAAGATTTAATTCCTAAATGTTACAAGGGATTGTAGCTATTAAGAATGCGTGTAACTAACCCGCGTATCCAATAGATACAAAATCGCCCCCCCCCCCCCACGCTCCAATCAACCTAACCTAACCTAGCACAACAAGCCCATACTGGTTTAGGTGTATGTCGCAAGACATGGGCAAGCAAACCCCTCCAATCAACCTAACGTAATTCTTTTCTAACAGTGTTCAATAATAATAAAAAACACACATTTATAAAATATTTTGAAAAAGTCTAATAAAAATCCAAAACTTACCGCATATATTGCGTTGTTGCCCAAAATTAACTAGATAATTTATGCATCCGTTGCGTATGCAGAACTGATAAGTGAATACTGAAAATTGCCCCGTTTATGGTTTACAACACCCAAGTGTTGTGTTGTTTCATCTACGGCTCTATTTGCGATTATGTTTTACAACATCTAGGTGTTGTCTATGTCAAAGAGTTGTTTTTTATCTGTAGATCATATCTGCGCAAAAATACATGCCTGCATGCAAACAACTGCCAAGTAAAGCAACTCTACCAGAAAGATGCAGGCGTATGTTGCTTTCATTACACAAACTCAAGCAAAAAACAACAAAATTTGACATTTCTTTGTTAAGTTCTACCACCAACAGGCATGAAGAGTTCTTCAGAGTTGTATTTTTTGTAATAGCGCGGCTGCCGGATAGAATTGCGGTGGTAAAAATAAAAAGATTTAAAAAATTTGATTTGAGCGGGTCTAATGACTCCTCGTGCATCACTCGATCACTCGTGGATTTTCGGTGGCCCAGAAGCGATAATTTTGCTTGTTCACGTACCCGCTGAGGTGGCAATAAGCCTTATCACTCATTATGATTTTGCTCGAAAAATAGTCCATTTCGCCATAGACACGATTATATCGCGATCTTGGGGAGTGTATCGCTCGATGACTTTCATTTGTATTCTACAGCTGTCCAGCTCACAACATTGACATTGCCCGCTATTTGCAAAAATAAGAGCAACTTCCAATAGGGTGATTTCTTTTGGCCCATCTTGTATATATTTTTTATATTTCCTAGAATATTTATGTCGATATTTCTCTGTCCTTTGGATAGCTTCTTAAGGACAATAATATTGAGCAGTTTTTATATATAGTACATACATACATATTTTTTATTTATTTATTTTTTTTTTTTCAATATTAAAACAAAAAGTAGACGTCAATATTATTGTGCTGAAAATGGTATTCGAAATAGAGCGAAATATCTACGTAAATATTTGAAGAGCTGAAGAGAAAATATAAATGAGGGAGCTTTAGCTCAAGAAACATGTATGTACATATATGTACATGATAAAAACCCAAGCATATGGTTTAAGCTTTTTTGTAGCAATATAATACACAACAAAACATGCATTCCAGAAATTTTAATAAAACCATTATTAAGTTAAAAAGAAAAGATTACTAACAAATTGTTGAATATAATATTTGCTTCCATTACTTGCTAAATTAAATGCTTTCAAGTGTGTAGCCAAGTTTTTATGTGCATATTCTATATTCTAAGATGTAACAGTACGATGCAACTGTCACAGGTGAAACGCGTAACAGTAACGTGTTCATTGCAACTGCTTTTAAAAAGACTTTTTTTCGTATTTAATATTAAAATTACATATTTATCAGCAGACGTCTTTAATTTTTAATTTTTTTATAAATAAGAAAGTCTCCCCTTTTTTTATAATTGATTAATTTAATAACATTTTAATATCATTAAATATACTATATACATACATATATAGCTGTAAAGAAAATTTACCTAACAATATTAATTTAAAATAAAAATTAAATGTGATTGTATATTAGAAAATAATTTTAATCTAACAGAAAAATAAATAAAAACCTTTTAACAATTTTTTCCCTCAAAATAAAAAGCAAATAATACTTGAACTGTGGATACATCTTGCACATGTGTAAGTGGTAAGTATTGGAGCGGTTGGCCGGAGTTTTGAACCGATTTTATCTGCTTCATAGCTGTGGTCCACTCTTGTCCACTTTTCCCAACAAAGAAAAATGTTTAAATGAATAACTTCATTAAATTTAATTTTACCAATTTTCCCCCTTTATTTTAACGCTTAGCGGTCCTATTCTGTAACTAGCTAAAATTAGAGATATACATATGTATATCGCTAAAAATCTGTAAACTGAACTAAACGTTTCTTAGCAATGACTTCACGTGTATAAACTTTTGTTAGAGAAAATTGAATTTTAGCGCTGTTGCTAAAATCTTAATTTTTTGTTCAAAAAAGTCAAATATTTAGCTTCAAAAATATTTGTTGCTAAAAAAGTTGACTTTCCGAATAGGCTGTGTGTTGACAACTTAAAATTTCAAAACTGAAAAAACAACAAACAAATACATACATGAAAAAAGGGAAAGAATATTTTTTGGTTGAGCTGATTGAGCAAACAATTATACATATGTATGTATAAAGTTGGTTGTGGTGTAACTTGAAGCTTGTGCAACCTACAACGCGTATAAAGCGTGCTCTGTAACTCCATCCATTTTTCAATTCCCTCCGGGGCGGGGTTCTTTGCAAAGAAAAATCAAATAAATTCCAAAAGTTTTTAATTATAAATTTATTTCTTGGAAATAAAAGTTTTTATGCAATTCTACAAAAAATTTCAACAAATACAAATTTAGCTTTACGATTAACCATTAAAAACAAAGCCTGCTTCTTCTCAATGCACATTCAACTCAAAATCTTGGTTATTGATTAATATTTATTTTTAGTAATATTTTTTAATGTAGTATAAATACAAATATATATAGATGTATAAGTATGTATGTATATTGTTAAAAAAAAGGATAAAATAGAACTATCGTTGTTAATTGTTTGAGTTTTAAACAATTTTCTTTTTCTTTGCTTTTAATTACTGAATTCATTTGTATAATAATAAAAATGGCAATGTAAAAATTTGATTAAACGTTTAATGGAATCAAGTAACGAATAATTATTGTTGGTGTTTGATTGTTAAAAAAAAATAATAATACCGGTATTCATAAAAAATAAAATGTAGTTTAAATATGTTTTAGAAAAAAATGTATTTCAACAACATTTTAAATTTTATGAATACCGGTGTAAAAATGAAAAATAATATAGTTTGTATTATAATAAAATGGTTTAAATTTTCAAAAGAAACGTTTCTTTTGATATTTTTTTTTTGCAGTGTTTGAAAAACTAAACAGCCAACACTGGTATTCAATAAAAAAAAATTAAAATGTTGATATACATTGTTTTAGTTTATAACGTAGCATTTTTAGACGGGAAAGTAAATGCCTGAAAGTTGCAATACATTCACAATTTTCTAACTTTCAACTCAGCTTTCAGCAAAATTTTCCTGAAGTAATTTTTTGACATTTACTGAAAGTACAGTGACATGGTTGCCTGCTCCACGGCACATACAAATTTTCATGATAATAATTGTGAATTTTAAATTATTTTGTACTTTAGAAAATATTCAAAACATTTTTACAGCAAATATGAATAAAGAACACAAATGAAATGTATTTATAGCGATAATTTTTAAATTAATTAATAAAAGTTTAGCAATAAAAATTACATTCGAATGCTGCCCCATAAATTTATGTTTGTAGTAGTCTTGGCAACTCTATTTAAAAATAATATTACTTGCAACTCTTCGCTTTGACGACATTTTTAAAATTAACTTTCACGTTCCTTTGAAATTGAGCAGGAAATTTTCATGAAAGTCACAGATTTCATTGAAATTTCTATTCATAATACGTGTACAAAAATTTCATGAAAGTACTTTCCCGTCTAAATGCAGTGTTATTTGCTATAAAAGACAGATTAAATTTTCAAAACACCAAAAAGTTTAGAGCTGTTTTCTGCCTTTCAAGTTTTCAACATGACGATATTGAGCTGTATTCGTATTTTTTTTTTGGGCAATTGTGTTTTAAATTTTTTGTAATTATTTTTAACAGTTTACCGATCATAGAATTTCATATTCTAGAAGCAAATTTTCTATGAAAAATTTTGTTCTAGAATGTAATAGTTCAACAATATTTTATTTTTTATGAATACCGGTGCCAAACTATGTACATATTTTATATGTATACCTTTTCTTTTGCTCAATTTTTGTGTTGTTTTGATGTGCGTGTGTTTCTTTTTTTGTTATCATTAAAAAAAAAAATCGTATACATGCGTATTTGCAATTTAATAGTAATTTGAGTCACACTTTAGTTTAATTTTTTTTTAGTTAATTTATTTGTTTGTAAAAGTTCGCCTTGTTGTGGAATTTAAGAATCGGTCTACCTCATTGGGTTCCGATTCTTTAAACGCTAGCGATTCCGTTTAGTCTTTCGGCTGACATTGCCCTCGATGATGATCTGTGAGATGAAAAGAGAATGCAATATTTGATTATACAGAAATATTTATCCAGCTCTGGTATTTTAACCTAAAATTAAGGTACCTCGATGCCAAGCAAGCCGAATCTACTACAGGTGGTCGCAATTCAATTCGCTTCAACATTTTCTATCGACTTGTCATACATTTAGTTGTCGTTTGCTATCACCTTTGACAACTCAGAAGATAAAATCGTGGAAAAATGTTGAAGCGAATTGGGATGCGTGCACCTGTAGTGGATTCGCCTTGATACCAGGTAGTCACATAACTACAACAAATTCAACACAAACAAGCACTTCTTGTATTTTGTTGGTAGAAATCTTTAATAATTGTCACCCATTTGTTCGCGTTTGTGTGTTAGTGTTGTGTATTTTGACACTTCTTCAGGCTAAAAACTCGCTACCTGGTATCGAGGTACCTTGCCTAAGATGGTAAGCTGAATTTGAAAAGCTGGAAAATGCGTCCAATTTATTTTTTTCCAGTAAGTATTTGCACATTCAGTGCAAAGGGCCATCCTGGGTGTATGAACAAAAATATTGGTCAAATGCTCCCTCCTCATGGCTTCAGTGGCATCATACCGATGGTCCGTACTTTCAAGAACTCTGAGATATAATTGAGGTTTAATGTGCCGCATTATTCCTTGTATTGTTCTTTGATTGTTGATGTGCCCGTACACTCGTTTCCTTTCAATTATTCGCAAAGAAAGATGACCAATGGTGTTAAATCATATGATTTGATCACAAAAGCCACTGAATAATAGGTTTAATCTGTTACTTTTTGGGCAAAGTACTGTAAAATGGGAGCAATCAAGAATTTCACAAAAGTACGGGAACACTAAAAACCACATTTCTATTCTAAAAAAATAACAAATGGTATATTTTAATGGTGTAATGAAAATTGAAAGCCTTATTTTGGAAAAACAAGATGTTTTTCGGCAAACATTTAAATTTTGAAGTGCTTTGCAGGTTCTTTTATATGAAATACTCTTTGAAAAACTTCAACTAACGTATGGTTCAGATGAGACTTCTTTGCTTGTTATTGCTTACTTTTTGCAACAGCTGATTGTTTAACTAATTGCTCAAAAACTGGCACTAAAAAAGTGCAGGAAGAATATTTCTCTCTCAAAAGCTCTCTCACTTGCATGAACTTTGAGTACGGAAACAGTTTTCGTGTAAATCAAGATCTCAATACTCAACATTGTACCATTGTGGTAATTCGCGTAACAGCTATTTTGGTAAGCTTTTGCAAATCTATTGAATAAATTTGCCTTTACTCTCATTATCCGAACTACTCCAAAATCTTGTGGAACAGACCAATTGTGTTCACAGCTTTAAACGCGATTTCAAAGATTGGATTTTTTTCCAAAAACGAAATGTAATTTATTAATTAAGTACCTGCAGTATTTGACTTGCTTCGAAAGCAGTTCCTGGCAGTAATATTACCGGTGAGGAGACATGGCCAGCCTCAACACACAGCATATTGGGAAACTCGTCGTCACCAAAATCACCAATTTCTCTTGCCTTGTCAATCCATGGATTCCAAATAACTGTATCCGGAAAGTTATACTTGTGTATGCGCATTTTGCGGCCCGACACCACATTGGTTATAATGTGTTCTTGTGGCGTATGCTGATAAATGCGATCGGTCCATTCGTTAACCGTCACTACTTCACGGCCCTCTTGATACATAGCACCATCTCGAGTCTGAAGGAGAATTATAATGAAATAAAAAAAGGGAATTCAACAAATCTTTTGTGGAAATATGGAATTGTCTTCGAACCTTATCCATAAAGGTACAACCATGCAGTCCAGTTATTTGACAACGTCTAACATCAGGAACTTTTAAATACGTATGCAATAATAGATTAAATGTAAGCGCTAAGTCTTTGCTAGGATTATAGACACCTATATGGAAATGTAGTTCTTTTTCGCGCAATATCAAACGATACGTGATGCGAAATCTATTAGAGTAAACAAAATGAAACATTATTTGATTTTTTTTTTTTTGCTTTTAATAAATATTTACTGATAGTTCCACATTGAACGGGTAAATTCATTGTCCATTAAGGAAAATATAGCCTCTACATCACCATTGTGCAGTCTTTCCGGTGGTCTCTCCAAATTCCAACGTGTTATGCGAGCAAAACCATGTTGAGCACCAAATGACCATGGACCAAATTGAGCTGTGGAATGGACAAGCAGAAGGCGAAGTAAAATATGCGTAAATTTGGTTTGCTTAGCAACTACATTTAGACAAACTTACGGAAGACGAATGGTATGCCGCCGCGTATTGCCTTTTTCCCATCAAAGGAAGCCAATTTGCTGAAATTAATAAATAATATTGGAATTATTTGTTATAAAAATTCATACAAGTACGAGACTCTCATAGCGAGGGTTTAGAACTAGCATGCAACAGGCTTAATCTAAAGGGTCCGCCAAATAAGTTTTTTTTTTTGAAAACGGCACAACAACAAATACTAAAAACAACAAGTCGAAAACTACCAGGTGTCCCCATACAGCGAAAAGTAACAATTAGCTATAACTCTTGAACCGTAAGAGATAGAGAGCCGAAATTCGCACAATGTATGTATTCCCAGATGCCCTACAACACCAAATGACAGCAACAAGTCGAAAACTACTAGGTATCTCCATTCAACATAAAGTAACAATTAAAAGTAACTCTCAAGCTGTAAGAGACGGAGAGATGAAATTTATACAATATATGTATTCACATATGCCATTCCATACGTACATTACACTGTGTAATTTACACATACATACATACGTACGGAACCATAAGTGTGCGAGCCGGCCTCGTACTTGGCTGAATTTATTATTCAAGTACCAAACAAGCACATACATATGTACATAATAGGTACACTCAAAATATTATGTCGGTTAAAACAACGGAAAATGAAATATAAAACGAATGAAAATTATGTTAAAAACTGGTAAACTCATTTTTCCTTAAAATCAAACCAAATTTAAGTAATTTTTAAATGTTGAAAAAATAACCAACATACCTATCACCCACCGTAAAAACTACGGATTTCAGTTTTTATTTCAAATTAATAACTATCAAAAATTTGAAGCCTGGAGTCGAATATTTGTTAGGACAAATGCACATACTACATGCATGTACATAAATATTTATATACCTGCATGTTTATATTTATATACCTATGTAGGTATGTAGGTACATATATTTATCTGCCTGCAATATTTGTTGGTGCTTTAATTTTGCGGATGAAAATCATAAAGAAAAAATTCTTCTAAAGAATCTTTTATCTACGTTTATAAAAGATACGATTATACAATAAGAATAACTTAATGTAGTATATAATCACACGTATAAAAATGCACATTTGCCTTAAAATAACGTGTTGTGAAAAACTATTCCAGACATTAAGAAATTTCGCATTTTTTTACAAACATTAAATGCTCGTTCACTTCACCCAGTCAGTAATATCCGAACTTCAAAAAAATTGTCTGGCTTTTTATTTATTTTTGCCATTCTTGCTTGTGTTGTGTTTTATTCTTTGCAGAAATAAACAAAAAGAAAAAAGCCTTTTGAAGTTTAAATGAAGTAAAAGTTTGTATTTTCTTTCATCAAAATCATCTATTAGGAAGGTACGAAGAGAAAAACAAAAAAAAAACGCACATGAATAACAAGATTTATGTATGCATGTATGACTGTGTGTATGGAGATGTACAGTGTTGTGCAAAATGATGCAACCAATTTATCAAGTCAGATTTTGCGAAACTCAAGCGAAATTTATAATATTCCAGTGTGACCGACCGTACCCTTACGCTTCTAAAGTTACAGCTAATTACCCAACTAAAGGGTGGCCCCTTGCGAGACGTACCATTTAAATTTTGTCTTTTGGTTATAGAACACAATAACGACGAGATGTACCTACTTTTTCACCAAAGTTTACTTCTGTATGTATTTTTTGTCTTTTTTTTTCTTTGTCTTTCAAATCTGCATCATCGCCCCACATTTCCACAGAGAAGATTTTTTTTTTTGGTGCCTACACTCAAGAAATTAATTTGATTGATTTTTGCAATTATTTTCTGAGTGTATTCGCTCAGTAAAAGATATGGATGGGTAGACAGACAGATGGATGATGGCTGACTTTTGTTTTAAGGTATAAATGCATGTTTAGCAACATTGTTGTTGCCGTTAGTAATTTACTTAAAAAAAAAAAAAACAAAATCTCCAAGAAATATGTGGTATGTATGTATGTGTGTATGTATGTAAGTCGGACAATGGCAACAACATCAAAACCGAAAATAATAAAAAGGAAACTGCACCAATAATTGAAGGGAATTCATACTGACATGTTGTTTATTTGTGCTCACAAAAAGAAAAAAAAAATTATGGAAAGGCGAAACAAAACGGCGACAAACCTAAAAGTTCAAGATGACAAATGTGCGAGAAAGTGTACATACATATGTACATGATTAAAGAACTAAATTTTAAACGGTGAGCAAAGTTCTATTGCGGAAAAAAATTTATCTGTCTCAAAAGAATTTCATATTTCACCCGAAATATGTAAGGGCTGCTCAAGTTACATACATATTTCGTTACATGTTTTTAGAAACACTGTGCTGTTGAGTAAACATGTTGCCAGCCACATTATGAGACTTTTCGAAATTTGAGCAGCAACATTACCGCAAGTAGTCAGTTTGAAGTGATTTATTGATAACATTTCGCATGTTTATGATTTTTTGGAACGAAGTTCCTTAACGCGGCTTGCTGGTAGTGCAAATTAGTAGAAATCGTCACGAAAGCGTGTGAGCTGTTTATATGTATTGGTGTACTGTCGACAAGCAATTGTGTATGATGGGCCAATAAATATTAATTAGTTGTGAAAACGGACACTATCAATCGCTAAAGTAAAGTATGTGACAACAAAAACAGCAATATTAAAAAATTGGCCAACAGTTGCTTTTCTTAGTTTTGTAGCAGATTGACAAAAAAATACTGCATGTGTCAAAAGTAAAAAATAAAACGTTCCAAAAATTTAAAGAATCATAAAATTAAAAAATTTCAAAAACAACAGAAAATAAAACATACAGATTTCACCTTGTATTACATTCAAAGATGAAAAAAAACGTAAGGAACTTCGTTCCTTATGGGGGTCCCCCGACCGCATTTCTTTTTTCTCTATTGTTTGCAAAAAAAATAACGATATTTTTGTCATGCCTTCTTGTGAAACAAAACTGAAAGCTTAACAATTAAATATAGGGTTTTTTTTTATCAAAAGTAAGAAAACACACAAAGCCACTTGCACTCACTATTATAATATCAAACACATAAAAACAATGAATTCAGAGCCCTGCTTAGAAAATTCGTGCAGAAACAAGTATCTAACCTGCCTTTTTTGTCTTCGATGACCAGTTTTTGTTTTTGTGTGTTTTTAGATATGATAGCTCGCAAACACACACACGCACACAAACAAAATAAGAAAAATAAGGAAAAACATAGTGCACCTAAACCTCGACATAAAAGGCGGACAGAAATTGCCGTTAGTAACTAAAAAGGAAAAACGGAGAGAAAAACTTTAGAAGAGGAAGAAAACAGTTTACACAAGCATAATACATACACACTCACTGACGAACATCAACAAAAAGCAGCAGCAAATGTTACATGAAAATGCAACAGCTAGAAAAAGTTTAACACCATGTGGAGCCACAGCCAATGCCAGCAATAAAAAGTTTGCAAAAAATCTTAACTAAAGTTTGAAAAAGCTTCCAAACGTGATGTACAAAAACTTATGCCAAAAAAGCGCCAGAAATACCAGCAATACCAACAGCATAACGATTTCAAATGCAAAAACCAAAAAAAAAAAAAAAAAGAAATGAGATAACTACAAAAAGGATTGAACAAAAAATACAAAAAAAGTATTAGAACAAGAGGCAGCATACAACATGACTACGACAAGAGTGGCAGGCAGAACCAAACAATATTGCCGCATTCTACTCATCTTCTATATACATACATGCATACATATGTATGTATGCAATTCTACTACGAGGACAAACGAACAACACAACAACACATTAAAATACAGCTAAACAGGATTGCTCGAATTCGTGTAGCAAATGTAGGACCAAACACAAAAAACCAAAACCAAGCTATCCAGCCAAGCAGCAGTCCAACACTCAGTCAGCCAGTCAACCACAATACAACAAGAAAAAACAAAAACTCAATTGGAAATAACAACAACCACCAGAGAAAAATAATACAATCCAAGGCTCGTAGAATGATGGTCAACAAAATTTATCGATTGAACACCAAAGCGCCAAAATCCATTCATAAAAAGTACTGACATACCGAATACCTTAGGCGTTCTGCCTAATATCTCTTAATCTTCGGTTTTATCGCAAAGCGCTTAACAATACAAACAAATTTAATAAAACTTTTTTTTGTTTTAATTATCGTAAAAAACAAACACACCACGTGCATTCTGGCGTGATCAGTTGTTTAGTTAGTTCACATTATTATCACATAGCGAAACAACTTATCTTTGCGGCCCAAGTTGAAAAAAAAAGAAAACTAAGCAGTCAGCGATAATAGTTCATTGCATTGCGGCCACAGTGTGGTGTAAAGTAATTTATGATGCCAAACGATGAGACATCGTAATTCTTTCTAATCAATAGGACGACAGACACATCCTTTTTTTATCTCCAAATACTGAAAAAAAAATTGGAATTGTATCAACGTATACATCCCTGATACGACACACAAAAAATCGAACAAAATGGCGCTCTTCAAATGTAAGTTTTGACAGGTTTAGTACAAGATACATATGTTAATACCAGGTAGCCGCATAACTACAACAAATACAACACCAACAAACACTTCATGTATTTTATTGGCTTAAATTCTGCCAATGTTTAAGCCAGCAATTCTGTAAAATAGTGAACATTAGTAAATTATCAAGAAGATTGCACGTTTAAACTCCAGTTACAAATACACAGCAAATATGTACATGGGCTGAAGCTGGTTGAAAAAATTATGCCAGCCAAAAACGACTTCCTTCACCGAAAATGCCTCAAGCTTCCTGTTATTATGCCAGCATAATTAATTTCGTGTATGTATATTGGCTCAATAAGATTAAATATAGACAATCAGTAGTGAAGACCTCATGTGGTAGGATGGCTGCTGCTTAAAAACAGTATGCAATTAGTCATAGCCTGGATTCGAAGCAATTTGGCTGCTGATGAGCGTCGTGTTGAACATGAAACACCCATAGTATGCACCCCAGCCAGTAAGACTTCAATTTAATGTTCCTGACTTCTTTAAACATGTTGAACATAAAACACCGAAAACGAAAAGGCACCAATTTTTTAATAATGTTTATAAACGTACATGAATTTTGTTTCGTATATTTGTGTTGAAAACAAAAACAAAATTCTCATATTTTGTTATTGTTTTGAATATAAATTCACCACTGAAAATTAACGTGTGTTTTACAAAAATCGTCAGTAAATTAATGCTTCCAAAATAATAAATTTCTATTATGAAATACATTTTTTAGACACATTTTCATTTTCCAGGAAATTTATAATATTAAAATACTGCTAAAATTCAATTTATCAGTCACTTCGCTACCAAATTATAGTAAGAATCCATAACAATTTATTAACTTACAAATGCTACCACGTAAAAAGCAACACTCATGCAGTTAAATGTAATACCGCAGTTGTTCTATTAAGTTTGCTTGGACTTGGAGAATCCCGCATATTATTTATATTAAGTTGTATTGAATTTTGTTGTGTATATTTTTTAAGCAACAACTAAAACATTCAACTTTTCAATTCACTTTTTTGGTTGCCTACAAAATTCATTGTACATTGCAAGTTGCACTCAACTCGCTGCTCAAAGTTTCTTCACAAACTCTGAGTTCATTGTTAGACAGTTTTTGTTAAATAGAGAAAAATCTAATTCGAAAGCCTTAAATATGTTGGTGCTTTAATTTGCAAAAAAAAGAAAAGAAAGAAAGATATTTAATACAATTTTTGTTTATGGCTCTTTTTCTGCGTCCATTTGAAAAAAATATTTTTTTGGCAGTAAATTGTAGATCTGAATCAGATTTTGTTGTTGTGAAAAATATGCAAAATTTTACAACTTAATTTTCAAATCGTAAATCTCTCTAAACTCTTGGTAAAATTAAGATTCAGTAGGCTTAGAGCTCTAAAGACGACAGCCGTGAACGTGTGACTACGTATAAGTACTGTAGTAAATCCATACAGTTCGTACGATTGACCCATCACTCATACGTCTCAACCGTGTGATTTTCGATGCAATTACAAATGCTGCATTTTCCTAATTGGTTAATTTTTCTATTGTAAAAAAATGTATACCACCTAATTTAATATTACATACAGGCAAATTCTGCGCGGCGAACGTTGCAGTCGTATCATATTAAATAAATTCAGCCAAGTACGAGATTGACATGCACAGCAAGAATTCTGTACGCAATGCTGGGCAAGAGACATGCTCTGATGTATTTAAAATAAAAAATACATGAAAAAATACGAAATACATGAAAATACATAATTTTAAAATAAGTATTTGAAATATAAAATACAGTGTAACAAAATTATGTATTTAAAATACAAAATACTTTTAATCAAAAAAGTTTATATTTCCTTTCATAAACACCAGGGGCCGGATTCTGGCATTCGTGATCGAATATACTCGATAATAAACACAATGTAGAGCAAAAACAAAATGAGCAACAAACACACAGCATTCTATAACGAAATCGTTCAATCACGAGTGCCAGCCAGAATTTGGCCCCTGCTTTTCAAATGTGGTATCAGAAAATCAATCTCTTGATGACGAATGAATAAAATCAGCTAACGACAAAATCTCTATGATTTCTTATTAGAAAACGATATTTTATTAAAAGAGAAATAATGGAATTAAGTGAAAAAAAAACGTATGACCAAACAAAACATAAAACTAATAAAGTTCACAAGAGTAGATCAAATACAAAATTTACAGCAAAAATTATTATATCTTACAAAAACTTTGCAAAAGCATACAGAAAATTTGCTTTTAATTAAGCAAACATAACCTTAAAATATGCTCTTGTGAAATTTAATATTTTTACTTTTTTTCTAGTGTTTTCTTTTTGTTGTTCTTAGTTGTTATATCCATGTAAATTTATACGAATTTTAATTTTTATATGCATATTTTTGTGTAAAATATAGGTCAACAGGAAAGTAGTGATCAAGTTGTTTTTTTTTAAATATAAGTTCATATATCACCGTATTTTAGGATCTTTATCTTCTCTATTGCAGTCCCTTAGAAGTTGTTAGACGGCGTAAAAATAATTGAATCGATTTCATTTGTTTTAATTAAAATTTACCTGACAAATAACTGTTCTTGATTGTTGACCCGCCAAGATACTACAGTTGCACCTGAAAGGTAAAAAAAAGGAATTTAGTGTTATAAAAATATTATTGCATGTTACTGAATATGTGTAATAGTCGCTCGATAGTGGTTCTCCTTAATTTTTATTAATGTTTGTACTGGGGAAGTTCAGTATGCTTCAGGATTGGTTTAAGGATGTGCTTTAAACTGTGTTTTAATAATCTAAACATGCATTTTTGATATTTATTCCCAGCTGCGGGCTCACTTGCCCCTATGTGGGTTTTCTAAGCGAGCCCGCCTTAAGATTACAGCTATGAATAAAGATACAAAATGCATGTTTGGATTATTGAAAACCATTTTCAAGCAGTGCCTTTGGCTTAAGGCTGAATCATACTGATCTACTACCCCTGCGCAAACATTAAGTCGTCAATGTATGTATTCTAATAGTCTAGGACTCGGTCTATAGGGACCGAGATAGATCGAATATAGAGAGCAAGGGCTGCACAAAATTTCTTTATGCCTCTACCATAAAGAATGATAATAATAATAATAAATGTATGTATGTTTTGTAAAATTTTTAGCTCTTATAGGTTCAATGAAAGGAGCCTTGAAATACGAACTGAGCAACATTGTCGTAAAGTTGGGTGCCGTATCTGAGTACTCAAAACCAATCGCACAAATATCTTCACCCAAAGAATATGAATTAATTTTTACTCTTACATTATTTCACAGGTAAATAACTCAGGCTGTAGAAAAAAGAAATCGTGAAACAATTTTGCAAACATGCCAAGATGGATTATCAACAATTTTAGAAACCAAATTAACAGAAAAAACCAAAAAAAAAACCTAAATAGTTCATTGATTTTAATCTTACACAAATGGCAAGAAAGCACACATGTGAATTAAATGATTGAAAGCGTTATGGAATTGAAATAGTGAATGAATAATAAAAGATATTGACTTACTCATACGATGCCAAAAGGGTTTGACACAGCAACAACACCTAAACAAACAACAGCTTAAGTGTGTGTATAGGCAACCCAATTGGCAAACTCGTCTTAACTGGGGGTCTCCATTAGCCATGAACATGATGTCGAACATCTCTCATGACTAATGAAAACCGCTCGTGTTCATGTTTTGGCTATGCTCGGGCGGCGTTACTCGAGCATATGGCCGAGCATCGATGTTCGCCATGAAGTTAAGCATGACATGTAATTTTCTGTTTGAGAATTTAGCTCTCAAGAAAAATACCATAGAAAAGACATAAAAGATAATTAACAATACACTCAATTTTTGATCCTAAAAATTTTTGTGATCAAAAATTGAGTGTATTTAAAAATACCTATACTGAAATAAAACAAAAATATGAACAAAATAAACACTTTGAAAAATCAAAATTTAGGAATAGTTTGGACATACGTGTTCTCCATGTCCAAAAACATGAAAAAATTAATATCGTTGCTCTGCCGGCGTCATGTTCAAGTTGATAGTTGGTGAAGACGTCGACTAAGGTACAGTCACCATATGAACAAACATGCCCATTTTTATCAACAAAAAAACGTGACCACTACTTTCTTGTGGACCTTTATTTTGGGCAAATAGATGCATATAAATATACACACATTCACATGAATATTACCAGAAACAGTAAAAAAAGTAAAGAGCAGAATTTCACAAGAGCTATTTTAAGGTTATGTTTGCTCAACAAACAAATACAGAGTTTCAATTGGCTCTTATAGCAAACAAATAACTCGGTTCAACAAACAAATAATTAAGATGTCATCAAGCCATGGTCAACTGGGAGACTCTTAAAAAAATATTTGTGTGTGTGTGTGTCTTAGACACGGTACTTACTTTTAAGACAATTATGCTCCAAGATTGCGACCCACGTAAGTAGAAAAAAAAACTCCGAAAACAAGTACAAAAATGTAATTCATACACATGTATTAAGCAAAATAATTTTTAGAAAAGAAAAAAAAAAGCTGAAAACAACGGCGGACAAGTTTTTTTTTTTTTTTTAAATAGAAACGTAAGATTTTTTCCAAAGTTTCTAGCAGTATACTAATCAGCAAATGTTTGAAAAAGATAAAATAATGACACACTATTAACAAAAAAATACCAATTTTGCAAAATGAAAAAATAAAAGGAAAAAATCTTAGCTTACGCATACACTGTAGAGCAAAACTCAACATCGAATCGCTTGCAAGCAACACAAATTGGCATTCATCCCATAGTGATGCACTTACGAAAGTACTTAAACTTATTTCTTGGTGACAATTTTTTCTTTGCCGTTGGTTGCATGTAAAGCCGTTGCTTGAACTAAAACAAACAAATTTGCGTAGTTTATGGAAAACAAAATTCGAAAATTCTAAATATTTGCAATAAGCTAGAAATCTTGTGCAAAAACAAATAAATAAATAAATTTGCCTACTCATTCATGCTCTGTCCTGACAGGCCAACATGTGTACTGCGGATATGAAATGTGAACGTGTAAGAGCAGACATTTTTTTTATTTTCACAAGTTTGTAAAAATACTGAAAATAGGTCAAATTATTTTTGAAAGTTTTATAATTTTTCAAATGTAAATTATGGCATAAAAATTATTTAATGGCAGCAAAAACTTCACAGCTCTAAAATTGTGGTTTTAGCAGAAAACGCTTAAACTACGAGAACGTACACAAGGTTAGTTTAGAATGGAAAGCATGTGGTCATGCCCATGATGGCTTTCGTACTTTGCACTTACATACATATATGTAGCTCTCGAAGCTAATTTTTGGGTCTATAATTAAACTGAATATTGACCTGGAATTAGCTAACATCCCTGCCAGCAAATTGGTAGTCGACTACTAAAATAATTAACTTCACGTTAACTTTTATGGACTAGCTTCAAATTAGCTACAATACAATCGAAACGTAGTGCAGAGTTTACTCAAAATTCAAATACTAACATACACACATACACGGTAAATAACTCTTGAATTAAATTGCCTATTGTCGCATTCGTTTTAAATGTAGCGATGGCTGAATGGGTTAAGGTGGCTGCTCACCAGTCTTGAGGCTTAGTGGTTCGAATCCCACCAGAGGCTAACAAAAAAAAAAAAAAAAAGTGTGATGAAATTTAATTTAATAAAATATAATAACTATTACCACCGAAAAATGTAAAATCAGCCTTGATTTGTACATTTTTTTCTGTATGTACTGACTTTGAAGTAGTTAACTTGAAGTTAGTTGAAAAGTAATGCAACGTCGGACAATTGACTACCTCCTAGGACATCGTAATGTTAAAATAGTCAGTCATCTCCATTGAAAATAATCTAAGTGTCAACCACCACCAGTTGTAAAAAAGTTAGCTTGTAATTCATTATTAGTTAACTGAGTTGCCGGCAGGGATATAATTCAATTTAGTTTTGTGTGGTGGTAGCTGGCAGTGCTGCCATACTGAAAAATATGGCCACATTTTTTGACAATATTAACATTTTTAGGACGGCAAGTGAGTGTATTTAAAACTACATACAGATACTGAAATAAAGCAAAAATTTGAACAAAATAAAAATTGTTGAATAGTTGTCAACAGTTGGTTACGTTCCTCTTGTTTAAGATTAAACCATCATTATCAGACACTTATGCCAAAAAAAAAAAAAAAAAAAAAAAAAAAAAAAACACTGGGACCTAGTAACACTTTTATTTAATGAGTTTGCCATTTATTATTCATGCATTTTCAAATAATGGTTGACAACAGTGCCACAAAAATCAACCAAAGTTTAACTCCACATTTACACACCCAACTGCAAGTGCAAGTAACTAAATACATTGACGTTTTTTTTACTAATCTTTGTGCAAGTTATGGGCTCACTTGCAACAGATTTTTATCGCTTCATGGCTTGGTCACTTGTATTCTACAGCTGTCTTGTTCACAAATGTAAAAAAATGATTTGACATTGGCCACCATGTGCAAAAATAAGAGCAACTTCCAATAGGGTGATATATTTTGACCCACCTTGTATTTTTTTTCTCCATAAATATTGTTACAAATTTGGTCGTGAACGGACCGATTGTGATTGTTCTAGAACGTACTAAATCATCGTTATTTTATATGTGCGTATATTGTCTTGTTATTATTTGTAAATGAACACAGGAGGTATATACACACATGCATACATGGAAGCTTGTTGATAAACAAAACGGCAGCACAGCGAGTGTGCACATACTGACACACATGTGTGGATAAATAAGCACAACAGCGAAATAAAAGAAACCACCACCGCACGATACAATATTCGTGTGTGCATGTATGTGCGCGACTCAGATACTTGAGTTTTACTGCCGCGTGTATGTATGTCGGTGTGTGTGTATATCTTTTGTTCATGATGAGTCATCGCACATCGCACTATAGATGTGGCGTGATTAGCTTCTGTAAACGTCTAGAATGTTCTAGTAATGATCATTGGAGGTATAAAAGCAGCGAAGCTCAACGCTGGTCAGTCAGTCGATTTTTAGCTGCGCTAACGTGTAAAGTGTCTTAAGTAATAAAAAGTGATTAAGTGAAAGTGTTGTTCTTTTAGTAAAGTGTTCTTAGTAAAGTGTTTACAAGTATAGTGTGTTCAAATAAATAAAGTGTTGAACTGTTGATTATTGTAAACTGAACACGTGAGTGTTGTAACTTCATTACAATTAAAGAATCTACGGAAAACGTTTTGAAAAGGTTAAAACGTAACAATTGGTGTCAGAAGTGGGATTGTAAAATGAAGTTCGACGAGCTTAAAGTGGAACAACTGAAAAAGGAGTTGTGCAAATTGGATCTGCCCACATCTGGTAACAAAGTGGAGCTGCAGAAGAGGCTAATGGAGGAGTTTGATCGGTTGGGTCTGGACATCAATACTCATGACTTCGAAGGAAAAGAAGAACTGGAGATGAGTACACGAGCAGTTGCAAGTAGCATGGACTTAAACTCGATGTTTGCTGCCATGATGCAGTCTATCAAAGAGGCGTCCAGGGCTACAAATGAAACATTGATGCTGAAGATTGAAGAAAACTCCAAGGCAACAAATGCAATGATGATGCAGAAAATGGAGGAAAACTCCAGATCCATCAAAGAGGCATCAATTGCAACCAATCAAATGCTGAAAGCCAACAACGAGAAGTTAATGGAAATTTCTGAGGCCATGAATCTGAGAGTAAGTGCCATGGAAGAAAAATTGTGCGGCTTGGAGCGAAATGTTCACGAAGTGGGAGAAAAGTTTGTTGCCCTAGAAAATGATGTCGATCAAAAGCTTCATAGCCTGGAAGCTAGAATGAATGGGCTTCAACAACAGGAAGTGCCAGTCCGAGCTATTCCTGAATCTGTGAGCAGAGTGAAAGCGCCCACCTTTGACGGCAGCACACCTTTTAACATTTTTAAGTTTCAGTTTGAAACTGTGGCCAATAAAAATGCATGGACGGAGGAAGAGAAGTGCATTGAGTTAATTTTGGCGTTGAAAGGTGTCGCTGCACAGGTCCTGGAAACTGTGCCCGCTTCATCTAGAGACAATTATGAAGTCATCATGGCAGCTCTGCAACGCAAGTATGGTGGAGAACACAAGAAAGAAATCCACAGAATGGAGCTAAGAGGCAGAGTGCAGAGAGGCAATGAGACTCTTCAGGATTACGCAATGGAGATTGAGCGTCTGGTGCAGCTTAGCTATCCTGGAGAGAGCTACTCGTTTTTGGACCATTTTAAGACGGAGGCATTTGTGAACGGTATTCGAGATCCCGACATTAAACTTGCTGTATGTGCAACACAAAAGCCTTCATTCGCCGAAACCGTCTCATTTGCGTTGGCCCAGGAGACAGCCAGACTAATTTCAAGGCCACAGGTCCACAAAATACGGGAGCTAGAGGTAGTTCATGAGCCAGGAGATGGCTTGGCCAGTACGATTAAAGAGGCAGTGTTGCAAGCGTTGGCCGAAAGCTCGAACAAAGGCCGAGGTAAGTGTTTTAACTGCGGAAAGGCAGGCCATTTTCAGCGCAACTGTAAAGCTCCCAGGAAGCGTACAAGATCCGTATCTCCAAGGAGGCCGAGCAAAAGGGCTAGCCATCAACAGCCCCAGGAGTCACCGTTAAACTAAAACGAGTCAGCTTTAAGGGGCAAAAGCTGGCTCCCACAAGCGAGGGCCCCACAATCTCCATATCAGTGATGCAGCAGAAAAACAGCAACTTAACTGTTAGTGGATACATCAATGGAAAAAAACAAACTTTAACCATAGATACAGGAGCGTCGCAGTCTATAATAAGGCCTGATTTGGTACCAGGAAGGGTTGAACCGCTACGTAACGTGAGGCTGCGTACAGCTACTGGGGAGGCCGCTAGCGTCTATGGTAAGTCTGAGGCAAAGGTGCGTATAGCTAACATCACCGTCAGCCACATGTTTATTGTCGCCGATATTGTTGACGAGGTGATTATTGGTGCAGATTTTATGATAGCACATGGCATAAATCTGCACATGGGTCAACAAATTATGACGTGGCGTGACGTGGAGATACAGTTAGATGTTGGCTACGAAAATAAGCCCCATGTGCTGAAACTAGTTGCTGAAGATACTCAACGAATTCCACCACGATCTGAGGCACTGATATGGGCTCGAACGAATGGAGATTGTGCGGACAGTCGATTGTGGGTAGTAGAATCAGAAAAAATAACGGGCGATTTATTAACAGCAAAAGCTCTCGTGGAATTGCGCGCCGATAGGAAAGTCCCAGTTAGAGTGCTCAATTTATCAACCAGTGAAAAGGTCGTTAGTCCAAAATCGTATATAGGCAGCTGTACTCCAGCAGAGGCAATTGTAAATTGTGAGACCAAACCAAAATCTACTAGCTTGTCACCTAAAGAACGAGAAACATTTGAACAGCATGTCGAGAAATGGGTCACAGGGCTGCCAGCATCTGATAAAAATAAAGCCAAACAGCTGCTCAGGAAATACGCCTCCGCTTTCGCCATAAACAGTAAGAGCCAAGGGAGAACGGCTATTGTGAGGCATGAAATCGATACTGGCGAAGCGAGGCCCATAAAGCAGGCGCCCAGAAGTGTACCCCTGGCCAAGCGTAACGAGGTTAAAGAGTTAGTCAGTGAAATGGAGAAGAGTGGGGTAATTGAACCATCTACAAGCCCGTGGAGCTCACCGGTAGTTTTGGTGAAGAAAAAGGATGGTAGCACGAGGTTTTGTGTGGACTACCGGAAGCTAAACGACGTCACGAAAAAGGACAGTTATCCACTACCCAGGATTGACGATACCCTAGATACGCTGTCCGGAACAAAATGGTTCTCAACATTGGACTTGCAAAGTGGTTATTGGCAGGTAGAAATTGCTCACAAGGACAAGGAGAAGACTGCGTTTAGTGCTGGAGATGGTTTATGGCAGTTTAGAGTAATGCCATTCGGACTCTGTAATGCTCCAGCCACATTTGAGCGACTGATGGAACAGGTATTAAAGGGGCTTCACTGGAGGACGTGTTTGGTCTACCTCGACGATATAATCGTAATGGGAAAAACTTTTGACGAGCACCTGAAAAATTTGGCGGAAGTTTTTAAACGAATATCGTCGGCGGGACTCACTCTTAGCGCGAAGAAGTGTGCATTGTTCCAGAAAGAGGTGAAATATTTGGGACATCGTGTAACTGCAGATGGCATTTCGACGGACGAAGATAAAATAAAAGCCGTAAGGGACTGGCCACAGCCACATAATCTTCACGAATTGCGCAGTTTTCTGGGACTTTGCACATATTATAGACGATTTGTGCCAAATTTTGCCAGCGTAGCCGCCAGTCTGCACGAGCTGACCAAGAAGTCACGATCATACCAATGGGGAAACGAACAGGAACGAGCATTCCAGAAGCTGAAGGAGTTATTGTGCACAGCACCAGTTCTGGCATACCCGGTTGCTGGAGGAAGGTTTGTGCTAGGTACCGATACAAGTGGCTTCGGTATAGGAGGTGTACTCTCTCAGGTGGTAGATGGAGTCGAGAAAGTAGTAGGCTATTATAGTCGAATACTTTCAAAGCCAGAGAGAAATTATTGCGTGACACGGCGTGAGCTTCTGGCGGTATTGGAATGCATTAAGCATTACCATAAATACTTGTATGGCCAGAATTTCACGTTGCGGACTGATCACTCTGCGCTTAGATGGCTGTTGCAGTTCAAAAACCCCGAAGGGCAGTTGGCGCGTTGGATTGAACGGCTGCAGAGCTATGACTTTAGCATCGAGCATAGAAGAGGCACAAAACACAATAATGCGGATGCCCTCTCGAGACGACCATGCAGTCTAGAATGCAGACATTGCATCAAGGCCGAACAGAAAGAGTGCGTCATTGATGTTCGGCTAACGCAGATAGACTCTCACGAAGACTGGCCAACGGCGCAGAAAAATGACCCGGTGCTCAGCAAAATAATAGCTGCTAAACAGAGTGATCGCAGGCCTGTACGCAATGAAATTGCGGCTGAGAGTCCCCTCGCTAAAGCTTATTGGGCACAATGGAGCAGCTTGCAGCTGGTAGACGGATGCTTATACCGTATATGGGAAAGTGCGGATGGCAAAACTACTTCTAACTTAATAGTCGTACCATCATCTAAGATACCGGAAGTTTTGCGAGAGTTCCACAATGGTCCCAGTGGTGGTCACCTTGGAGTTAATAAAACACTGGAAAAGGTAAAGCAGCGTTTTTACTGGGTTGGAGCGCAACAATCAGTAGCCGACTGGATAGCGAACTGCAAGGAATGTATAGCGGCGAAGGGTCCAGCACGGAGAACTCGAGCACACCTGCAGCAGTACAATTCAGGTGCGCCCTTTGAGCGAATAGCTATGGATGTAGCAGGTCCTTTTCCAGTCAGTACTGCCGGTAATCGTTATGTCCTTGTGGTAATGGACTATTTCAGCAAATGGCCAGAAGTATATCCCATACCAAACCAGGAGGCTCAAACTGTGGTAAATGTTTTTATCAATAACTGGGTGTGCAGATATGGTGTTCCGATGGAGTTGCATTCCGATCAAGGCAGAAACTTTGAGTCTGCAATTTTTAAGGAAATGTGCGAGCTCTATGGAATAAGAAAAACCAGGACAACACCGCTTCACCCGCAATCCGACGGTATGGTTGAAAGATTTAACCGCACGCTGGAGGAATACCTGAGGAAAGTAGTGAGCGACCATCAGAGAGACTGGGATGAGCACATTCAAAAATTTTTGTTGGCATACAGGTCCGCTGTGCATGACTCAACGTCGAGAACACCAGCAAAAATTGTTTTTGGAACAGAGCTCAGATTGCCTGGAGATTTGGAATTTGGCATAAAACCTATACCGAAGAATGAGGATGCCGAGAATGCTTCACAGGACAAAAGTGACCTGCACGACCTTCACGAGTTTGTACGCAACAGAATTCGAGTAGTCAGCGATAAAATGAAAGCCAGGTACGATCGAGCAGCAAATTCCGAAGGATTCCGCGAGGGACAACTGGTTCTACTATATAACCCACAAAGGAAGAAAGGATTGTCTCCCAAATTACAAACGCATTGGGATGGACCGTATAAGGTGATCAAGAGGTTAAACGACGTTGTATACAGGATACAGAAGCATAACAGCCACCGATCCAAAATGAAGGTTGTACACTTAGAACGACTCGCAAGGTACGGAAGTAGTGGTTCTGGGCCTGTTCGGGACGAACAGGCTTGAGCGGGCGGCAGTGTTACAAATTTGGTCGTGAACGGACCGATTGTGATTGTTCTAGAACGTACTAAATCATCGTTATTTTATATGTGCGTATATTGTCTTGTTATTATTTGTAAATGAACACAGGAGGTATATACACACATGCATACATGGAAGCTTGTTGATAAACAAAACGGCAGCACAGCGAGTGTGCACATACTGACACACATGTGTGGATAAATAAGCACAACAGCGAAATAAAAGAAACCACCACCGCACGATACAATATTCGTGTGTGCATGTATGTGCGCGACTCAGATACTTGAGTTTTACTGCCGCGTGTATGTATGTCGGTGTGTGTGTATATCTTTTGTTCATGATGAGTCATCGCACATCGCACTATAGATGTGGCGTGATTAGCTTCTGTAAACGTCTAGAATGTTCTAGTAATGATCATTGGAGGTATAAAAGCAGCGAAGCTCAACGCTGGTCAGTCAGTCGATTTTTAGCTGCGCTAACGTGTAAAGTGTCTTAAGTAATAAAAAGTGATTAAGTGAAAGTGTTGTTCTTTTAGTAAAGTGTTCTTAGTAAAGTGTTTACAAGTATAGTGTGTTCAAATAAATAAAGTGTTGAACTGTTGATTATTGTAAACTGAACACGTGAGTGTTGTAACTTCATTACAATTAAAGAATCTACGGAAAACGTTTTGAAAAGGTTAAAACGTAACAATATTAAATTAATCACCTTCAAAAATTCTTAAATATCTAATCAATATAATATTGCCATTAAATTAAAAGATATGTTTCCTTTAATTCTACATTAGTTTTTTTTTAATTTTTTGCATATCTTTTCGCAAAAAAAAAAAAAAAATTATAATAATTAACAATGATTAATCACAAAGCAATCAAATATTCACAATACTTAATTATGCATACATTTAGCCATACATGTGTACATATGTACATATGTATGTATTGGCAAAATTGGTCTTTTTCTACTACAAAACATACATACATATGTATGTATGTATATGCATATACTATATATGTATGTAGTGTTATGAAAGAAGGAAATAAACGAAATAAAAGCAAAGCACTAAGCCCAAGAAATCATAATTACATATAACAGACAGCAATGAGAAATTCAAACTCGAAATCATTTAACAATAAAGCAAAAAAAAACCTACTTAAAAATTTACACAAAAGATATGTTTGTATTAATATACATATGTATGTCTATACAAAAATTAAAACACCACTCACCATGCAAATTGATTGTACATGTTGTATTGTTGCCACGATCCAGAACTACAACACTTGTAGCAGCTGCCCCCCCTCCTCCCGTAGCGGCCATATTACCGGAGGTGGTGGATTTACACTTACGTCCGCGCGGCAAAGTGGCGATTATTTATACAATTTGTGGAGAGAAAAAAAAATATATATATATATGTATATATATATATATATTCAATTAACGTGCGATCACCAGCGCAGGAATTTTATTCAATGGAACTGCGAATTTCTTTTCCAATTAGACGCAAAATCCACGGATTTTTGTTTTATTTTTGTATTGTGGTAACGATTTGATTTTAGAAGTCAACTAAACAAACAGTGTTGTATGTTTTATGGTGGTGGGCTTGCGAAAGGCGCGACACGTTTACCTTGGAAGAATAAATTTTCTGTTATATGTATGTATGTATATATTTTTATTTTATTTCTCAAAACTGAATATGCATACATACATACATATGTATGTACATTTATGAACACATTAAGTAAATGTCATGGTGTGTCTTATAATAATATGGAGAATGTACAGTAAGGAAAAATTTTATTATGCAACTTTTTGTCACTGCTAACGGTAACGGTTTTAAGAACTTAAAGTGCATCTCACACGACATGTTTTTAACAATGTACTCGTATTTGTTAATTTTTTACAACAAAATATCTCCATTGCCTCTGTACGAAGTATATTCAATAAACTCAAGTAGAAAGGCCCTAACTCACATTTTTTCAATCTCGTGTGTTTTATATATTTCCATAAAACATTTTTCAATTAAAACAAGCAGAACACGTACCTTTAAGGCCTTTTTACTTGTAACTAATGACATACACAAGATATCAAAAAACTGTGCTGAACACTAAAATAAAATACTTTTCCTGCTATTTTGTTCTGCACTAGCAGAACAGGCAGCCTTGCCAGAGTAGCTGACTACTGCTTCTAAACGTTAAACTATCAACGGTTTGTTTACAAACTGCACAAATACCCAAGCGCGAACAAATGGGTAACAGAATATAGAATAATTCTATTAGCAAAATACTTACTTCAAGTATTTGTTGTAGTTATGCGGTTACCTTGTATTAAAGTAACTTGGTCTACACCAGACAAAATTTTGTTGAGACATGCACCAGGCCAGTCTTACCACCAGAAGCCCGTGAAACATAACATGCGTCAGACTCTATACGAAATTAATTTTGCATTTAAATGTGAATTTCCTTAAGACCTCCGTACCGGCCTTACACACCATTTACACATGCAAGTACTTGTTGCAAGTGGTGTGTATATATTAACAATCAAAACATTGACGGAGCCGATAACAGCTGTTGCTACTTGCTTGATTGTTTACACAGACAAGCTTATTTTCAAAATATCGTCAAAGAAAATTGCTTTACTATACAAAATAAAAGAATTAAATGAAAACAATAATAATAAAACAATTATATGGAAAACAGAACTAAAAAATCACGGTTCCAATTTTTATATTCAAAAAACACTATTTTTGCCTTTTTGTGTATTGTTTATTCTGTTTTTGTGCGTGTACATGACTTTTTATCAGATAAATAGTAAATTTATAATACAAATCGGTACAAGTAAGATTAAATAATAATGTACAAAAAATAATTCCTTGCAAGTTAGCTATTAAAATTAAAATATAATATTTATAAGGTGACACTGTTTTTGTTTTTTTGTTTTTTATCATTTTACCGACATGCAAGTAACAAAAATTCCTGGCAGTCAAAATCTCTTGCAAGTGAAGTCACAACTTGCAGAAGTATGATGGTATTAGTAAACAAGAAATGTCAATCAATTGAGGTACTTGCACTTGTGTGTGTGTGTAAATGGGGGACTAATACATGAAAAAGTTGAAAGTTGCTGAACTTTTTACGAAGTACATATTGAAAACTTGCTTTATAAGAACGTACTTTTTCAACCTTTCTGACGGAACAGTAATAAGTTGCCGCGTTAAATGCTTTTAGTTAGGCCTTTGCAAATGTTTGTTGGGGGTGCAAATGAATATCCTACATCTCCGAAGGAAAATTTAGTATGGCAACTTGGCTTGTAACGGAAACAATAGTTACGTTTTATGAAACCATTTCTTTTGCCTAAATCCATAAATGAAAAATAAAATAAGAAAAGAGCTAAAGAGAAGAATAATTTCAAAATTATCTGGCTGCAAATTTCCTGTGCTTTTTATTTATTTATTTCTAAAGAGCTACTAAATCCTCTATCATCATCTACAATACATGTCTCAAAAGAAAAGAAAACTAAAAAATTGTTTACAAACTGGAGACTTCTGTAGGTATGCAGTGTACGGTTATTGTAGTTGTTGCATACGTTTTTCGTGCTGTTTGTGTCTTGAACCCTTCGCAATCTTTTAAATCAGTAGTTACTTTGAAAATACACGAAATTCTTTTAAAACTCTCAACTACAGCAGCATATCAACCAAAAAAAAAAAAAAAAAAAAAAAACAAAGCTTAAAAAAACTTCAGAACCAACACAATTCCTATATAATTTACTCACACATGCAGATCAATTGTATTTATGTACTTATGTATGATTGTATGTATTTATGTATTCAGTTATTCTTTTGTGCTTTTTTTGACTCAACTACTGCAAAATTGAAAAATTATCAATTCATCAAAAAAAAACAAATGAACAATAATTTTAGTACCTACATATAGCTGCATTAAATGTGATTAATGTACAGCATATGTATGTATGTATGTAGGCATGTAATTTTATATGTACATATGCATTAATATAAATACATATGCATGTATAGGCATATACACATATTTTTTATATTTGAATGTATATTTTCGTTATATTCATTCATTTAAATTGTAGTTTTTTAGCGTTAAATTTTGCACAATTTTTCCGTATTTTTCTTGGCTTTTTTTTTAATTTTGCAAAAAAAATAATTTTGCTTGTTTTTTGGTGTATCTAAAAGTTTTAGCTTTTTTGCTGTTCTTTTTTTCTACACAAATTATATCTTCCTTTACAAATTTATTCGCGTTTTTTTCTAATGTGTTTTACCATTTAGAAAAACAGCTGCGTTCGTTTGTTGTTGTTGTATGTTTTGTTTTTTGTTTTGGTTCAGTTTTTTCTGAATGGAAAAGTTCAAAACAAAAAAACACACATGCAAAAAAAAGAGCGGCGCATTTAACCGCACTTTACTCCCGCCCCTAACAACATTTGTAGAAATGAATAGAAACAAATCCGCGCGCACGATGTAAATTGTATGAAATTTGCGAAAGAACTGAAGGAGCACAATGTTTTGTTGGTGGAGCACAATCTGGCCTTTTTAGTTTGTTTGTTTGTTTATTAGTGTGCTTGTAGTGGCACTCTTATTGTGAATTAAATTAAGCGGCTTTGCTCAACTTGCGTTGTTGTTGTTGTTAAGAGCCCCCCAACACATGGTTAAAATTTTTAGTATTAAATTTTTTAAAGCAGTAAATATCTAATAAGGCCGGCCGTTAAGTTTTGAAAACACCAAATTCATAAAAGTATTTTTTTGCTCATGTATTATTTTAGGTCAATAATAAGGTCTATTTTTCGACCTAAAATAATACATTTCAATTAGCTCTTATAGCAAATAAATAATTAAGTTCATTTTTGTGTCACAAAATTTTACGATCAATTATTTTGGAGCAAATAGTAATTGAAAGGCCTTATTTAGCAAAATAAATGAAATATGTAGATTTATGTGGAGAAATTTGTTACAAGTGACAAATCAATTTCGTCATCTTGTAAATATTCTTCAGAAGTATCTCCATCGATTTTAATAATTTTATTTAACAGCAATAAGCTAACAGTCATAATATACCCGTAATAGTAAAAAAACTCCTTCGACTTTTCTTTTTAAACTCTGTACCGGTGTGCGGAAATTTGTTCAAGGAGCTACCAAGGTGATATTGTTTTTACACATAGCTCTTATGGGGACGTAAATTTCCTTAGGACCTCCATATCGGACTTTAGTAGGAAAACGACTACTATTGACTCAGGATTTCCCCGTATTCACCCTTGCGTATACGTAATATACATATGTGAGTGTATTTTCAATGAAAGTGTTGCCAGCAGTGTTGGCATATGATTACTTAAAAAATCTGAAGAAAAATAACTTTTCGATCAAAAACACTTATTTTGTGTAAAACTTTAACCTTCTAATTCATAAAAGTTACATGGGTCTTCAAAAGGCGAATACCCCTTGAAAGTTCATTCATAATAATAATATAATGAACGAATAACGAATGAAAACTCATTTCAAATTCATTTTAGTATTTATAAAACTTTAAAAACTAAAATTATTGTCGCTAGAATTACTTTTGCTGCTAGGAGGTTGATTTTTCCTATAAATTATAGGGAAATTAAATTTTATTTAACTTCATTGAAAAATTTACTTAAGTTTAAATTATGAACGATTTCAAGATAATACATATATTGCATTTCTTATATATTTTTGAGTTCATAAATTGAGCTTGAGGTCAATTTCTTTAAAATGTGTGCTATTATTACCGTTACACAAGAAAAGTGCTACCATCAATAACTACACCAATTTCGCAAGTAGAATGTTGACTTGGCAGCACTCTTAGTATACAAAAGTCAGCTGACAACATTCCTCAACTGTTTACAACAATTATAATTTTTTTTAATAAAAGATGTTTCCGATTTCACTTAAATATTTAAGTGATAAGGAGCGCCACGACTATATACTTAAACATTTTATACTAAACAAAAACTACACAGCAGAACAAAGAAAACATAAACGTGACATCGATGTTATACGGGAGCATCACCGTTTCTTATGGGACGACAACAATGATAACGAAATTGAAGATTCCTGGGAGGCACGCTTAGCAAAGCGTTATTATGACAAACTTTTCAAAGAATATTGTATAGCAGATCTAAGCAGATATAAAGAAAACAAAGTTGCATTACGTTGGCGCACGGAAGCGGAAGTGGTGGCTGGAATTGGGCAATTTCAGTGCGGATGTCGTAAATGTATGGAAAAAGACCATCTTCGTAGTTGGGAAGTAAATTTCGCTTATCAAGAACAGGGTGAGCGTAAAAATGCTCTAGTGAAAATTCGATTATGCCCAGAGCATTCACAACAATTAAATTATACTTCAAAGAAACGAGAAGTAAAACGTCTAAAGCGTGTAGAACGCCAACAAGCCAAAGAAGAGAAAAAAGAAAAACATAAATCTTCCAAGATTAAAAAATCAGGAAATGAAAAAAGTAATAATGAAATTGAAAAGGCGGAAAATGTTTGCACTGGAGCAAGCGATGATACAAAGTCTTCAGAAGCTGGGACGGACGAAGAGCAAGCAATGCCTTCAACAGAATTTAATAAGGAGGAGGAAATGGAAACATCAGAAGATATTTGGAATAAGAAAACGGATAATGAAATGGAACCAATTTCTAGGGAAACAGAATTTGAGCGATATTTAGAGGATTTACTTTTATAAATATGTATATAAGAATAATCATAAGTAAAATAAATATTTATTTTTTTTAAAAGTTATCAGTTAGTTTAACTAGAGAACATAGTGTTGAGACACAATTTTGCGAAACTCTAAAATCGTATAGCTGATCAGTTAGATTTCAAAGAGATCTTTATGGGCAACAACACAACTTTTTGGAGTGTTCATATTGATAAAACGGATTGCGACGTAAATGTTGGTCTCAAATGCATACACTAGTTTCGACGCTGCATTTGTATGGCCGGCGTATAGATATGCTTCAAAACAAATACAAAAACTAACTTTACTTTTTAGATTGATTTTTGTAGACCAAATAACTTCGTAAGTATTACTTTCTGAGTAAACTGATGCACTTTTCAAAGGATAATACTTTATATTTTATACGGATGTATGTTACGTGGGCTGTCAGGTTCACTTGGGTCCCGTTGTGCTAATACGGATGTACATACATACATATATTTATGCAAAGGAACATGTACATACGGACGTATTAGTACTTTTCATTGCTGGACACCAAAAATGGTTTGGTAGAAGTGAACAAACTAATTGGAGATTTACTTAACCTTGAATTTCCAATTAATCAACCTACTTAGCCTGCAATCGGTCCAAGTTGTAAACTATGTACCTATGTAAGTAATTAAATTTAAGTGCGTGCATGTACATCATTACATATGTATGTACATATACATACTTTTGTTTTATGTTTGCTACTTAAAAAAAATTAAAACTATTTTCACAAAAAATAGTGTCATGAGTCTAAAATCACTGAAATATCTTGTAAGTTGCAATTTTAATCAACGGATATATGTATACAATATTTCGAATACAGCGCCACCTACACGTGATAAACTACTGAGCCCAGTTTTCAATCCTTTGTTGTTGGTATACATATGCAGTTACTATGGTCACCGCCAAAAATTAAACAATACACACATGTGTATGTATTACAAAATATAAACAAAAATGGATTCAAATGACACTGCAGCATGTTATTTTAATATTTATTTAACTGGGCAATTGGAGTCCGCTACATTTCCCTTAGGACCAGAGAGCCCAGAAATATTTTGCCGCTACGAAAGTGTGGCTGGTCCTGATTGGGAGCTAGTGAGCGGTCTTCAACACGGAATTACACAATTCGCTTCCAATCGCAATGGCAACTTCAATGATCCAATTGTTTTCAATATGCCCATAGAACAAACTTACCGCAGTACAAATCCTTCTGGTTGGCCTCAAATGTTAATATCTGTATATGGTAAAACTCTTTGGGGTATAGAAACTGTTCTGGGCTATAGTCGCCTACATGTGCCTGTTTTTGGCGATAATGCAAATCATCAGCTAAGAGTGCCTATAATTAAACCACGCTGCAGCAACATGATGGCTGACATTACAACTTGGTTAACTGGAAGAAACCCTGAGCTTAAGGATATCAAAGTACTGTTGGACAATTCTAAAAGTAGAGGCTTATCTATGGAATCGTATGGTGAGCTACAATTGACATTTAATGTAGTTACCAGAGGAATAACACGTTTAGGATTAGAATATTAAATACATATGTATTGATATGCCAATTCATCCTGTTCTCTACTACATATAGGTACTAATTTCTCAGCTGTTGTATGCATTTAGCTGAAATAAATAAATAAATAAATATATGTGTGTATGTAAGTATGTATATAATTGAAAAAAAAAAAAATAAAAAAAATTTGGTGCGCAGAATATTTATTCACCAGCTTTTATAGTAGAAATTCTGTAGTTGAGGGCCATTATCACAAATTGGATAAAGTTTGTATAACTTAAAAATGGATTAAATTATTTATTGTCTGTAAGAGCAAATTGAAATGTATAATTTATTTTAGGTGTAAAAATATACCTTATTATGTATTCCGTTATTTTCATTCATCTACATATGTAGATGCCGCCGACATTTCGCTGATACTACTCTGTATATCTGAAACAATTTTATTATTATTATAATAACGTTTCTTGATTTTCCAAGGTTACGGTGCGCTTGAGGTTTTTTGTTGTCTAAAATTACTTGTCGTTTTATTCAATATTATAACAATCCGTTGTGTATCTTTTTCAGATTTTTTTTTTTCGTTTTATTTTTCAATTTCAATGCATACCTGAGTAATTTAAAATGCATGAAAATAATTAAATTATTTCTATCCAGTAACAAAAGTTAAATCACATTCGACGGAAAATTTACATTGTTGACAGTGCTGCTAGTTCATAATGTAAATCTTACATTCGATAATAGAGTGATGCTCATAATGTGGGCCAATAACATTCGCTGTTAATAGGTATGTACATACACAAGCAACATAAGTTCAAAGCTTTTTATAATTAAAATTCACACTCCGTAATTTGTAATAGACATACATACATAGATTTATTAATTATTGTACAAAAGTAAGAGTTGATAGCCACTGCAGCTAATAATACTCTTACAACTAAATTTAACCTTAATATTAATTTATATTAGATTAAATAAAATAATAATATACAAAAGTATATTTCAAACTTATGAATAATATGGGAAAAATATTATGGTATTGATAAAATAATGAGAAATTAATAATTTCAATGGAAATGTAAATGAAAATTGAATTTTTTTCCATTAAATATGAGATTTTTAAGTCAGTAAATATATACATATGTCTAAGGCATATGCTTTAGTATTTCAATCAAGTCATGTTTTAAGCATTGTTAATAAATGTATTCTTTTGTTGTAGTACATTTTAATTTGAGAAGACCGAAATCTTCTCAAATTGTAAGTTAGACGAGTCTAATAGCGTTGAGTGATAAATTCTCATTTCACCCAAACCTTATTTTATGCGTGGATGTGTATTATTAAAAAATCACATACTATATTTCCAAATAAAAATTAAAAAAAAAAGAAATCACATAACCTCAAATTACACTGTGAAAATGTAATCAAAAGCGCATGACAAATCTTGGAGTTTACCTTCATTTATGTTTTTGTAATGAATACATAAAATAACATAACAATACATAAAATAACATCAAGACAGAAAACAGTTAAAATTATTCGAAAGATTCTCTCAAAGCAAAAATAAATATTTATGTCCAATGAAACTGTTTGTCAGGTTCTCTTTTTTTTTGGAGAAAACAACAGGAAGCAAAAAATACAACTGTCTTTCATAAAAATTAAAAAAAAAAGTGGTGCCTGTTTTAATATATTAAGCGTTCTAAAAACGCATAAAAACTGGTTTGAGTGTGTATATTCGAATATCTTATTTAAAATTAACTTTGTTTGAACAGCTTCTACTTGGTCTCATTCATTTAGACATTGTCAATGCCTGGAGTATAACAACCACCATTTGTTGATGACGCCTCCTGCTGATTAATACTTTGTCTTTTATTTTTTGTATCGTATTTTAGAAAAATATCTTCCAATGTCGTTTCATTCACCGAATACTCTTCCACTATATCCGATGTTGATTTTAAGAAAGATTCACATTTTGTGAATATTTCAGACCATACCAAGTTATTTAAGGATTTGATAAAGTAAGTCAAAATGCCGGCATGATTTTCACGCAGTTTACACTGAGAGAAATATTGTTTCAATTTTTCTGTTACATAAGCAACATCGGAGTCTGAAGCTTCGGTCGTGTTAAGTTTAACGCTTAAGGTGAAACCGCAGCCATAAAGTTGCTTCAGCTCAGGAACATAGCCCAGACATTTGAATTGGCCCTCAGCCATAATGGCCAGACGATTGCACAAGTATTCGCATTCATCCATACTACAGAGGATTAAATAGAACATTTAAGAAAATTCATCCAACTGCAAGTTACATGTACAACCGACCTGTGTGATGTAAGTACTAAAGTTTTGTCACGCTTTTGAAAATCCTGCATTGATTGCCAAAGAAAACGTCTTGATATGGGGTCCACACCAGTTGTGGGCTCATCTAATAGCACCAATGAAGGACTGCCAATCTTTTCAAGAAAAACCTCTTTTGTGCTTTATTTTCAACAAAAATTTAAATATGTGTACTTACCATTGCAGCTGCTGTTTGCAGTTTGCGCTTCGTGCCTCCCGAATAATGTTTAACTTGCACATTTTCATATTTGCTTAGATCTAATTTCTCCAGCCAATACATCACTTCGTCGCGCACATGTTTTGTTTCTATGCCACGCAACAGGGCCATGTACCTTAGTGTTTGATATGCAGTCATGAACTCGTTCAGACAATCGTTTTGCGGGCAATAGCCAAAACGATAACGATATTCTGCCTCGTTGAGCAAAATGTCGACACCATCAATTTTAATTGTACCCTTTGAAATTATTTGATTTGCTGCAATCATTTCAAATGTTGTCGTTTTGCCGGCTCCGTTCACACCCAACAGTCCAAAACACTCTTTCTTACGTACAACAAAATTTAAATCGTTGACAGCTAATTTACGAGTGAATTGTTTGCGCAAGTTATGGACAATAAGGGGAAACTCGTTTTCGCCATTGTCTGTAATTTAAGAAAAATAAATAAATCAATAAAAATAAAGTTGTTCTAAGAAACAAAAAAATAAATAAGAGCGAAATGATATATTGCTTATGTAGCTCAAACCACTTTTTATCTTATAATACAGTTAACTGACTCAGGGACGGTGTCATTGGCAAATATTTTCCGAAAAAAACGTGACCACTATTTTATTGTTGACCTTTATTTGGACCAAGTGCATGTATTCAAACACCAAAAAATACATATAAATTCACATGGATACAACAACAAATAACAATGAAAAGAAAAAAGAATTCTTGGAAAAACGTGACCACTACTTTCATGCTGGCTTTTATTTTGACCCAGTTCATTGATACAAATAGATAACATCGCAAGTACATGCTTATGGATACATTCACAGGCACCAACGAAAGAAAAATTAGGAAAACCGTAAAAACCTCCAAACACACATTTTAAGGTTATGTTTTCTCAACGAGCAAATATATATATTTTTACAACAAAAAAATTATTTGAACTCGCAAAAACTTTGCAAGATCCAAAGACAATGTATATATGTCGATTTAATAATTTGGCATACCTATAAAATAGCTATAAAAATTTTAATTTTCTTTACTTGACTGATATTAATAAAAAGGGTTGAACTTGAGCCTGAAAAAATAATTTAATATAAATGTATTTGGCAATGTACCTTTAATAATTTTTTCCACACACGATTTTTCCTCCTGTATAAATCTATCTTCTTCCGGATTTACTGGACATTGTTCGGACTTACTGTTTGATTTGAACACCCGCCAAGGATTTTCGAATATTTGGCGACGACGCTTATTCTCCACAACGTATAAAAATACAAACTGAAAGTGGAACAATTTTAAGCAAAAGTAAATATTTTAAAGACTTTTCTATGCTCGTCTTCGGCAAACTTACCATTACGAGGGGAAATACAAGCACAACATAAAAGTAGTAACTGCCCAAATTCAAAACATCTTTACTATTTAACTCCTGGCGTATGTGATCGGGCAGATGATCGGCATGATTGTTAACAAAACGTTCATTAACAATACGCAATTGCTGGCACAAATTGAAATCGGGCAGTAAGCGCAGAAATAGAATGTAGTCCTTGAACTTAAGCATATCAGCCAGAGAAAATGATACAATGAAAGGCGGTATGACTAAATAAAGTTCAAAAGTTAGTTTCGAGTCTCCTGCTGCAGCAAAGATTTTACTTACATGAGATATAAAACAACACAACCATGCAAGTTGACAGGGTCGAAAAACTTTTCACAATATTAGTAAAGCAATATATTATGGGCAAATAAGTTAAGCCATAGAGGAATAATGCGAACGCAATGGTGCCCAAGTCCTTCACGCTGTACAATTCTTTGGGCATAATGGCCACCTGAAAGCCATACAATCCAGCACAAATAATGAGCAGCAGTATGAGGTCACATATTAATGTACTGCCCCAATAAATGTAGGGTGAAATGGCCTGCAAACGTTTAAAGCCACTACTATTTTCCTTAAATGGCAACATGGCGAAATAAAACATCAACGAGAACATGCCTAAACACAATATTATAAATAAATTGATATTAAACTTTAAATTGTATTTATATAATAATAATAACTAATAGAACCAGCACATACCCAGCGGCACCAAAGTAGCATAATAGGACAGTTTCAGAGAACCGGCAGAATCATCGCGGCTATAAGTAAACAGAGGTGAATTTGCTGATTAAACTGGAAACTTATGGAAAGACGTTGTTTTGTAAGAGATTAAAGTCGTTACTTTTTTTTTTGCATAAAGCCTAAATCTAAAAATGACAAAACTGTTATAGGCTTTCTTTTGGGAAATGCTGATAGAGGCCATTTTCTTTGCCACAAAAAGTGCAACATTTTTAGTATTGTTTTGCATAACTGGTGGTTATGTTGCTAATGGAAAGAATAAAGAAAAAATTAGTTCTTTACGAAGAAAAATGGGAACGGTGTTAGATCCAAGCTATTAATGGAATAATGTTTAAGACTGTGGCATATACTGATGAGATATTGCTGTAGTGGTTTCAAGAAAATATTCCAACATCCACTCACAAAAGATGCAAATGACACTGACGGCCATAAGTAAGTTGATCACGAACAGTGGTCTCAGTGTAATTCCGGAGAAAACAGCACTTGTTCTCTTGGCTGGGAAAAATAAGCCACTCAAATCACCAATTGTAAAAGAGATAGAACTTGAATTGATGGAGAATGCAAAATATCTTGGGACTTATCTCAATATCAAGCTTAGCTGGCAACGGAACGCTTAGGTAAGAACCGGCAAGACAGCTGTTGCTTTATACTTGTGCCGAAGGGTCGTTGGTAAGAACTCAGGAATAAACCACAGCAACTTCTATTGGCTCTTTGAAATGGTTGTAAAGCCCACACTTGTAAATGGGGCGCTTGTATGGTGGAAGGCACTGCAAGACTTTTGAAAAGGCATTGCGTACATCAGCCTTGATGGTAACCGGCGCATATGGCTCTACACCACCTAAGCCTACCAGCCGATCTCATAGTTTAGGAAACTGCCATGAATGCGGTCTATGGTTTGCGGTCTCAGAGCATGCATCGATAATTGGAAGGATACTTGATGTGCCGAATTGTATTGACTATTTCTCACCGCTTCCAACAATCGACAAGTGATTCAGCGTAAATCGTCAAATGTGTCCTTAAATAGTATCGAAGTAGATCAGTCAGAGGACGCGATCATGATTTTTTACGGATGATTACAAGCCGAACGCAGGAATTGGTGGGGGTATATATGTATATCCTCCGACTTCAACGCAGTTTCAGTTTTAGGATACGTAATGAGTGTAGCGTCACTCAGGCCTATATTGGGGCATAAAGTGGAGCTGTAAGCGAGATGAGGTCCTACAGGTTGTACGGGAAGCCTATCCCAATCTGTACTAAACACAAGGCCGCCATAAGCCCGCTGGCAGGTGTTTACACGACATGTATGATGGTTCGTGAACGCTGGATATCCCTAAATGAGATAGCGAGACATTCAGAGCTGAAGCGTTTCTGGATACCTGACACAACGGTGTGTCCGGCAAAGTAGTGGCGGATGAACTGGCGAGATCTGGTACCTGCTTATAACAGGAGGACATGGACAAATTAGTTGTAAACAGCTAATGCAACGACAGCTGGTCGAATGAGGTCTCCTGTCGAATATCGGGGCTCAGAAGACCCAGCTATAATTGCAAGATAACCTTGGCTTTGTTGGATTTTCTGCGACAAAGGCTTCTAGTGGCTGTTCTGACAGCACACTATCACATGGGAATACATGCGAGAAGACTAAATCTTCCATATAAAGACTTCTGCAGAGATGAAGAAGAGGAGCAGAGTGTCGAATACTTCTTCTGCCAATGTCCAGCTCTTTCTAACAAGAGAGCGAATTACTTTGGCAGAGCGACACTACTTGGGTTGGCGGATATAAATAATCCGCTCATCTGGATGCTTCAGGGCAGAACCAGTAGTTGCTGTTTAGGGTTGTTTCCCTGCCGTCTGTTTCGGGTAGCATAACGGGACCTTCTAGACCCAAGTGGCCCGGTCTCACGACTGTGAAACATTACATAGATACGCGCTACAAAAACGGATTTTTTTTCTTCAGGAAATGCTGATGGAAGGAACCAACCAACTTTTACAAAAATGAGTTGAGTGGCATGAGAAACAGTATGATGTAGGAGTGTTTGTAGCGATAGTTTGGAACAAAAGTGGTGATAGTTTGAGTGGTGCCACTGTCGATAGCTTGCCAGCACTACTATGTATGTCTTTTACTAGAGAAGAACAACTTCCATGTACCTTTGTTCCACACTTGCAGTCTAACTACATAAAGAGCCACTACCATACAAATTTGTTCTCCCTTTTACGGTATTATGACGTGAAGAACAGCTACCGTATAGAAATTGTTTTTCCTTTTACGGTATTACCGTGTGGAGAACAACTACCATATAAAATTTGTTCTCCCTTTTACGGTATTACAGCAAGGTGGACCAGAAGAAATCGCCCTATTGGAAGTTGTTCTTGTTTTTGCAAATGGCGGCCTATGTCAAATCTGTTTTTAGACAGGCCGTTAATGGTTTTCTGACACCGTTTTTTTTGTTTTTTTTTTTTCAAAACAAGTACGTTCTTACAAGTCTTTTAAAATGTTTTTTTTTTTTTGTGTAAATACATATTTTGTTTTTGATTGTTCACTTACATATCCACTGGAGCATAAATAGTTTCTAATACACGCTCTTTGCTGTTTGCCAGCCACATGTAGATGACGTTATCTATTAAATTAATCAATATTGCTGAGCTATGCATCATATTATCAGAGTATAATATTGTTACAGTTGGTCGGCTGTCGCCAGAGATTTGGATGGTACCCAAAACATTTTGTTGAAAGTTGTGAAAATCTTTTTTCATTATTTCAATCAATTCTAAAATGACACAGATTTACAAATTATTTATTAGAAATAAATGTGTGCTCTATGAGTATTGAGCATGTTAAAATCGAAACCAAGACCTAAAGTGTCAGGCCCTGGATGCCACTCGACATGGTTCGCTGGCCCCAAATACTAAAAACAATAATAAGACTTTTAAATTTGTTATTGTTTGAGCGAGCGATGACCAGTGACATGGTGGGCCTGGGGATTAAATTTATTTATAGAAAGTGAACGCCTTTCTTGAACTTACCCTCTTCGATTACACTGGAATTGAAACCAATTGGCATGTAGTCGACTTTTAAGCCAGGATAACTTTCAATTTGTTGCTGAACCAAATGAGAAAATCTAGCAACACTTGAAGATGATTCGGCGGGCACACTCATATAGACAATTCCTTGTTTATAATGATTCAGGGATAATTGCAGACCTGTACCAAGTTTCATAACAGTCGATGAATGTATGGTCACAATGGCAATTAAAGTCATAAAAAATGGTACCGAGATCTGGAAAAAGCATGAAAAAGTTTTATGAAATAGGAATAAAAGCACATGTAAGTGGAACTGCATGTGATATTGCATAAGAATTAATACTGACCAGGAACAAAGCTAAAAACCATTCATTTTTCATAAATAAGAATTTTTTATAGAAAATTGCCAAAAATTGTTGTATCAAATTGACATTCTTAAGTGAATCCAGGCGTTGATAAGGTACTCGTATATTCGTTTCGGTGCGACAATTTACAGAGCCATCAATTTCATCAGTTGTTTCAACTTTGGGCACAGAACTGAAACAAGTTTATTTGAACTAGTTTTTATATTTGGTTTTTATTCGATCTCTGTTTTATTTTTATTTAATATTATTAGTATTTTCTTGAGCTAAAGGTCCTTTGTTATATGTTCTGGATACTAGTTTTTTTACCTTTTTCATTTAATTTTCTTTGGTTTTTTAAATCGAGCTTGATTACTTTTAATAAATATATATTTTTTCTTTATTAAATTCTTCGCTATTTCGATACGCCTTTGTGTAGCTTCTTCAGGAAAATGTGTTTTCTAATATTTGTTAGATATCTTTTACATTTCTTCGTATATTTCAGCGGATATTTCTCGCTCCTACGGATGGCTTGTTCAGCTCAAGAAAATACAAATATTATCAAGTTTCTTTTCATATATAAATCTAATTATTTATGTGCCAGCTTAAATGTATTATTTTAGTTCTAAAAATATATCTTATTAATTGTTTTCTATCGTTTTTAGCCGTCTATATGCCGCCGACATTTCGTTGATGCCACTCAACTCGTCAGTAGACTCGAAAAAAGTCAGAGTGTTGCAAGATGATAAAATTGTTTTCTATATTAAAGGTTTTCATTGTGTTCATGGGAATAATAGAATAAGTAGTAAAGTTCCAAACGTTCTTTTGCGTTTAGGTTTTTCAAGTCTGCTGACAAGTTGAGAAGCATCAACGAAATGTCGGCGGCTTACAGACGGCTGAAAACGACAGAAAACAATTAATAAGGTGTGTTTTTAGATCCAAAATAATTGAGTTTTTATATTTAAAAAAATTTATTACTATTTCTTATTCCAAGTCTAGATGTTATTGGAATATTTTCTGTTGGAATAGGAGTTTATATTCAAATTACTTACTTTAAAAACACATCTTCCAAAGTTGTATCAGTCACTGACATGGTATTTATGCCCAGTTGTACATGTTGTCTTTCCAGCTGTTTTAAAACTTTCGCATAATTTTGCTTGTACTCATATGGCAAACTAATGCTGACGGTGGGTGGTACAACATTCTGAAAAAAAAAAAATAAAAATAATAAAGAAAATAAAAGTCTACATAAACAAAATTAAGCCTACCATTACTCTAGCCATGGGCACATGTTCTCTTATCATTTCCAGGCATTCATCGACATTAAATTGACTGGGATTGGTGCAAAACTTCAGTATATAACCACTGCCTATTTTATGTTTCAGTTCCAATGGTGAGCCTGTCAATTGTAAGCGTCCATTTGAGAGTATACTTATGGTATCGCCCAGCACTTCAGCCTCTTCCATGTGATGTGTGGTTATTAAAATGGCCTTGGTTTTACGTAATTCCAGTAGAATGTCCCAGAGTTCGCGACGAGATTCGATGTCCAAGCCGGAAGAAGGTTCGTCCAAAATAACAATTCTAAAGAATATTTTTGTTAAATTACCCGCCTTGACTTGATGATTTGCAAAAGGTAAACTTACTTTGTTTCACCAGCAATTGCTATGCCCAGCGACAAACGCCTTCTCATGCCACCAGATAAATTTTTGCCATATTCATTGGCTTTTTCCGCCAAATTCAATTGATGCAGTAGCTTATTAGCCAACGTGTTAGCTTCTTGATGCGAAAGGCCTCTTAGCTGAGAAATTAAAAAAAAATTAACAATATTGTTGCACATAAAACGCCATTTTTTTTTTCTCAAGAATATTTAATATTCTAAACTTGCAAAACAAAAAATAAATTTCTGAGTTTTATAAAAATCTGCCAAATGTATTTTAAATAAAAATAAGTGTCAAGAGCACAACTGGTGAAAATATGCGAAAAATTATCAAATTGTAAAAATAGTTTATAAAAACACAACTGGACAAAAATCGTAAAGTCGCGAAAATAAAGAAAAATGCTATTTCCGAATAAAAAACATTTGCAATGAAAATAATTTAAATAAAAAAAAAAAAAAAGTTTTAAAGCGTGAAACGTAATAATATGGCAAAATAAGAATCAAAAACATTTCTTTTTCTAATTTTACCTTGGCGAAAAATACTAAATGCTGTTTGCAAGTCATATATTGCATATAAATACTGTGCTGGGGACAATAACCAATCAAATGTCTGTAATAAGAAGCATCACGTTCACTGCAAACCACAATTTTGCCACTGTCTTTAGGTACCAAGCCTAAAATAAATAAATTAAAAAAAAAAATAAAATCAATAATGAAAAATCGGTCCCAAAAAAAATAAACTTACCCATAATCATGTTAATGGTGGTAGTTTTGCCAGCTCCATTATGACCCAGCAAAACGGTGATTTGTCTATTTTTTATGACCATATTTAAACGGTCTGCTATTAAGATATTGCGGCCAGAGGTTTTAAATTGTTTTTCGAGATCCTGTATTATAATGGCATCTGAACAATCTGCAGTTGAACACTCGTATTCATTACTTTCTTGTTTTCTCCAATACTCCGACTTTTCGTTAAAGATAAATACAAAATAAAAATATTAATTGTTAATAATTAAAAGTTAGAACTAAAGCTTCAAAAAAAAAGACAAATAAACGAATTCGCAAAAATTATTCCAGCATTTCTTTTATTACCTGCAAGAAAAATAAGTAGGGCTTTTTAATGCCGCCAGGTCCCGGTAAAATATTGCTGAGGTATAAATAAAGCATAGAATAAACTATACATTGCATCACCAGTATACAATATATTTGAAAAATACTCAAAGAACAAGCCGTTACATGTTCAAACAAATGTGAAAACTCAAATTTGGGATCTAGAATTAAAAAATTAAATCATAACTTAAAAGATAATTAGCATTCTTCTCTGTATATACTACTCACATTTATTGCCAAATATCTGAAATGTATTCCAAGCATCCACAAAGGCATTTAAACAGAATATACGTATAAATACCTTTTGTACAGTGCCCTCTATTAAGGAAAATACAAATGGTGGCACAATCAACAAATAACCACAATTTTTAGCATTAAACACTAAAGTAAAAAATTAGACAACAATTAAAATCCCTTAGTTCTATATATACCAATCAAGCAAGATTAACGTACCCGTGTTAAAAAATACTGATATTAAATACATGTAAGACATACTGGCCAATATTGCAAGGAATATTAGCAGAAATGCATAAACGGCTGGTATTATACCCAAAGCATTGTAAAGACCGGCCACAATTAAAACCGCTACAGCATAAATTAGATACAATAGCAAACGTACTACATAGAAAGATACACCATTTAGATAAGACAAAGGTGTAGCTATGACCAGGAATTCCTAGAAAATCAAAGAAAAAAAAATAAGCAATTTATAAAAAAAATTTACAAAATTTCTTAGAAACTTTTTTATTAATACTTTTAAGCCGTCTTGTTTTTCTTCCACCAAAGGTACTAAAAAGGTGCTCTCCAACAATATTATGAAAAAGAAAGGAAACAATGTGGCAAACACTATGCCAGCTTCATTTTGAAAATAACCACCACGCATAAATGGCATGGCACCAATTTCAACTGTTATGTCCGGCTGCAGATTGGTCTCTTGTGCGATAAAGCTCATGTCAATGGAATGTTGTAATCTAATAAAATCCTTGAATTCTCGAGATTCTGTAAAGGAAAAACAGATAAAATATAGATATTAGCAAAAATATATCGTTAAAAAATGTTACTGAATAGAAAATTCGATAAAATATCGTTATATATACATTTTGATGTTACGATTAATGTGGTAAAAGTTACAAAGTTCGTTCATTTGTACGTTGTTGCCACAAGCTAACGTTTGAATAAAACAACAAGTTCAACATAAGTTTCAATTTTATTCAAAACGGAAAATTTTACTACATCTCAAGCTTAATTTCAAAATATCAAGATGGTAACACTGAGCAAAAATAATCTAATTGGATTACAAAATAATTTCTGTGAGTCGTTCTAATAAGATATGTTCGCACATAACCATATTTGCAACTTCGTCAACAATATTATTTAAGTACGTGAAATATTTTGTTTATAATTTGATAGACCTTATATGCACCTATGCGCTCATACATACATACATATTTATATTCAAATTCATAATATTACAGCAATTAAGAATATTAATTAGTCAGTTTGTACTCACGACTAAAAGATGAATCCAGACTATCGGTTACATATCTACGATCTGTACGTATTTTCATGCGATTTGTGTAAATGGTATATTTAAGTGTCTTTTCCCCACTTTTCGGTAATTCAAAGTAGATTCCTTCACATCCTTCCTTGCATTCTTCAATGGCTTTCATCATTGTTTCACGATGTGAAAATTTATTTATATTCAATTCACTGCCGCATATTTCTTCCACAAATGAAACTACCTCAGGTGTGTCAGGTGCGTAGAAACTTTGTTTTTGACCTACTTTCACATCAAAGAGGCAGCCATTGTTCTTAATTAAGAAAATGAAAATGTTCTTAAAATATTCTTTAGTCACTTTTATTTTATGGTATTTACCAGAGTCGCTGGTGTTTCGGGATCATAGTACTGCGTTAACTCCTCTATGGGATGATACATAACATATAATATCAGAAATTGTAGTCCAAATAGCGTTATCACAATTGCACCCAAAGATTTCCAATGGTAACGTAAAACCATTAGCTGTTTGTAAACAAACAGCATAAATATTTCCAGTTTTTTCATTTTTAAATTTTTTCGCTTCTTTTAAAACACAAAAACGGACAACATCACAATTTATTAACTCCTAACTTTTTAAATATACAGAAACTGCTGAGAAAACATTTTTATTGTTTATTTTTGGTGCAACAACAAAGTAAAATACGCCTTGACTACAAATATCTACTTTATGGACAGTGATGGCAAGTAGCTAAGAAAAAAGTACCAAATATAATTGTATTAGTTGCATACTGTCACAGCTTATTCCACTTTTTTGGCTTAAAAGACTTTCAAACATATTTATATACAAATACATGAATTTGTTGTTAATTTTTAAATCTAATTCAAACAATGAAAACAAAAAAATTATAATTTTCACCAATTTATATCAATTTTCTTAAAATTCTAATAGTACCAATTTTAGCTTTATATGCCCTTTGTTTGATGTTACCAGCACAAACAAACATGAAGTTAGCTTTTATATGGTGTACTAAAAATTGTGCTGCCAGATGCAAACGAAACTGCTGACGTACCTGTGCTGTTTTATAACCATGAAAATCTGTTTATAAAATTTTTAAATAATGTGCATGTAATGTGTGAGAGCTAAGTTTTTAATGATATTATATGATTTTCCGAGTTTTTGAAAATTCTACATATCTTGTAGGAACTTATATTATATACACCAAACTGAGCAAGTTGCATAAATTTTTTCCCCTATATTAATGATATTATGAAACAATTGTAGTGGCATCCCAACAGTGGAGTTTGTTTTTTGACATTTTATTTTCATTCATAATTTTGTGTGTTGATTGCGTGAATATATTTTTATAATAATATCGAAAAAATTTCGTTAGTATTTTAAGTTTATTGAAACGCAATAAAAAAAGCAACGGGTTGGAAAAAAGAATGACTCAGTTTTATAAGCTAGAAATAAATCGCACGGAATGGGAAATACCGGAAACATACCAGCAATTACAATCCGTGGGAAGTGGTGCCTACGGCCAAGTATGCAAAGGTAAATAAAAACTGGAAATTTTGAACTTATCTATAGACAGGTTATTGATAAGATACATAAAACACATTTTTTCAGCTATTGTGCGTGGTACAAATATGAAAGTAGCCATTAAAAAATTGGCTCGACCTTTTCAATCTGCCGTGCATGCTAAAAGGACTTATAGGGAATTGAGATTATTGAAACATATGGATCATGAAAATGTCATTGGGCTGTTAGATGTCTTTCATCCTGGGCAACCTGTGAATTCGCTGGAAAATTTCCAGCAAGTTTATATGGTCACACATCTTATGGATGCCGATCTTAATAACATTATAAGGACACAAAAATTATCAGACGACCATGTTCAATTTTTGGTCTATCAAATATTAAGAGGTCTTAAATACATACACAGTGCAGGAATTATACATCGCGACTTAAAGCCCTCAAATATTGCAGTCAATGAAGATTGCGAATTAAGAATTTTAGATTTTGGCTTAGCAAGACCTGCAGAAAGTGAAATGACCGGCTATGTGGCTACGCGTTGGTACAGGGCTCCTGAAATCATGTTAAATTGGATGCATTATAATCAAACTGTAGATATCTGGTCAGTTGGTTGTATAATGGCTGAACTACTAATGGGGCGCACCTTATTCCCTGGTACGGATCATATACATCAGCTGAATCTGATAATGGAAATTCTGGGCACACCGCCAGAGGATTTTATGCAAAAAATATCCTCCGACAGTGCTCGCAATTATATACGTTCGCTGCCCGTAATGCAGAAAAGAAACTTGCGTGATGTTTTTCGTGGTGCTAATCCACAGGCCATAGATTTGTTGGAAAAAATGCTCGAGTTGGATGCCGAAAAACGTATTACAGCTGAACAAGCATTGGCTCATCCTTACATGGACAAATATCACGATCCTTCCGATGAACAAACATCACCCTTGTATGATCAAAGTTTTGAGGATATGGATTTACCAGTAGATAAGTGGAAAGAATTGGTTTTCAATGAGGTGCTAAATTTTAAGCCCTTGCCAGCTTTTGCTGGTGTTTTGAAACAAGCTCAGGAACAACAACCCCAAACTGCGGCCAATTGATTGAAAATTTGTAATGAGTCATGCATAACCTCAAATTTGTTTAATGTACTTAACTACAGCAATTACGTCAAAAAATTAATATTAAGATAAATATTTTTATATAAGATATAAAAAAAAACAATCAAAAATTTGCCTTTAAAATTAATTGTAAAATTTAAAATATATAGTTTAAAGTTGCCGATAAATTAAGATGTGTCAACTTGGTAAGGATATTTTAAAAAAAGTTAACTGTTCAATAAAACTAAAAAGTTACATAAGTTCCAAACTATGTATTTTATTTTAAATAATAAATAAGAAAGTGTTAGAATGTTTAATTGAATTTATTATTTATATGAAGCTCTGCTCCTCGCGTTAATAGCTTAACTGACAAAGAGCAAAGTATTGCGCCAGCCGTTTTTTATTAGATTTTGAAAATAAAATGTTTAAATGAGAACACATGTGTGTGTATAACACACACAAAATTATTGAAAAATACATATGTAGATAAAAAAAAATTGCATGCAAAATATGTTAGTATAAACATTTTGTTAAGGCAATATGTCTCGTGTAAAACACTGAAATTAATTGTGGCCATGTTATCACAACTCAGTGAATGCCTGAAAAAAAATTTGTAAATAAACAAATATTTTATACGTTTTCAGCAGAAATATTTAAAATAAACTGGAAATTATATTAAGATAAAATGCCAAAGGTTGTATCGCGTAGTATAGTGTGTTCGGACTCAAAAGATCAAGAAGAATATAACGAAGAGACTCCCTTAAATATCTATTATTGTCTATGTGGAAAATTGGCTTTAATTTTAGGTATGTACAAACATGTGGGTATCAATTTTTTTTTAAGATTATAAATAAATTCCCTTTTTTCTCAAAGACTGTTCCATAGAAAAGCTGCCTTTAAGACGAACAGATGGAGCCAGAGTAATTGATGGCAAACACCATGCTCACAAATTGACCCTTCAGGAAGGTGAAACCGTTTATATACGACGCAAGGAAAAAGGAATTGAAAAGCAATATCGTTATAATGTAAGTTAAATAAATGATTTAATGCTCCAGCGTATTATAACTCTTATTGATTATAGTGTAAATCTTGTAACCTGCCTATATATTACCGCCACGAACCCAAATCAGATATAACTTTTATAATACATCATGCTTTAGTTAAAACTAAAAATGATATACACCTTAACTTGGACTCGTCGTCAACCATCATGGCAAAGAAGCTGCTGCAAGGAGAATCTGAGAAAGTTATGGTAACACGTCACACCAAAAATATGGGCAAATTTAGTTCGGTCACTGTTTCTACAATAGACGAAGAAGAGGATGAAATTGAAGCGGTAGGCTTAAAATATTTTAATTATACCTAGTCATTGTAGAGCATTACAATTCTTTTCTATTTTTAGCGTGAAATTGCAGACAGCTATGCGAATAATGCACGCATTATAGAGAAACAATTACAGCGTAAAGGCGGTGGTAAACTGATGGAAGCTACAGGCCGTACAAAACAAGATGAAGGTCCGCCTGGCAAAAAACCTAGAGGAACTTTATTAGATATGTAATTATTTATAAAGAGGAAACAAAATGAATAAAAAATGCATTCAAAACACTTTTCAATATTATTGGTCTAAAGAAGCTATCCGAAGGAGAGCGAAATATCGACAAGAATATTCAAATAAATAAGAATATATAGACACTTTTAATTAAAAAGATCTTCACTTCAAAAATTAATAATATTAAACTTGGTTTCTTAAAACGAGCAAACTGTTATTTGGTGTGGTGCAAATTAATCGATTTGGCAAAATCACACCACCCAAAAATTTGGCCAAAGTTTTTCTAGTTATTCTGTAAGAATAAAATTCAATTTTATTCATTTTTTTTTTTTTAATTATAAGATTTCCTAAATTTCCAGCTTGATGTCGTTTGTTTATTATTTTTATTTTCAATATTTCGTTTTCCTTTGGAAAATTTCTTCAGTAAATGTTCTTTTTCTAATATTAAAATGTTCAAAACTTTTCATAAAGGAAATTGAAGAAAACATTTAGAAAATTAAAAGAAAAAACATTTTTTTAGTTGAAAAAGAAACATGTGGATGTGAAATGCAGAACACCCAGGCGCCTGTGGTGGAACATACATATGTGCTTCAAATCACATGATTTGAGAAATCTAAAAACATAACAATTGAATTACGAGTCAAGTCCCAAAAAATATTTTAAGCGTGAAGTCTCTAGAAAACCCACAAAAGAACAGCATAGTCGTTTGCTGATGAAATCACGATCTTTTCAGATTTCGTTTTTTTTTTCTGTTCCATAGTTCTCGTTTTATCTTGTCTCACATAAGCGTTCAGCCGAAAAACTTACCACATCAATTCGACTCTCGTTTGGAAAAAGAAAAAACAATAACTGATCTCTTAAAAATTCTCATATTGTTTTGTTTGCAAAACACAAAATTTTTTATATGCTTTTGTTTGTTTACATTCATGTATGTACTTAATGCTTGTTCTTCACATATTTTTATGTTTAAATATTGTTTCTTGTATACACTGCCTACAATTATTTTGAAACTGAAAGGAAAGTTAAATTGTGTAGTTTTGGTTTTTAACTTTATTTTTATGTAATTTCAATCCTTGTTTTAAATATAAATCGTTGATGTATTTTAAGCCAGGATTTTTAAATTGTCTTTTTTTTTTGCGGTGTTGAAAAAATAAATGTAGCGTTTCTAGAATAAGCTGGTGTTGTTTCTAAAAAATTGCAAGTAAAAACTGTTTTCATTTAGTAAACCTTTTCACTAAATAAATACTTTTGAATAATTTGTATGCTTGAATATTTAATTGAGAAAAACGCAAACTGATAAATTTCATACATTACTATATTATATATGTATATAAAATGGTTTATTTTATGAATTTCGCTTGTTGTATTTTAGAAGAATTTTTCTCAATAGTTTATTTTCAATACAGTTTTTCTATATGCTTGTATAAATATTGTTTTAAAGATTTTTTTTCTTTTTTTGTTTAACAATCTACAATATTTACTCGAATTAATGCAAAGTGTGAGTTAAAGGGGCTGGGAGTCGGGATGTGTGAGAGAAGTTGAAGGTTCAAGGGGTTTGTTTTTCTTTTTTATAAAATCTTTTCCTAATATTTTACTCTGCTTATATTCCTTTTAAACGGGAGTGGGTTTTTATTTTATATATGTATGTTTCACCGATTTTTCCCAGAAACACTATAGGCAAAAAAAAATTTTTTTTCTTTAATATATTTTTGTTTTAATGACTTTTTTTTAATGAATATTTTTCATACCCTCTTTGTTTAGTTACAAGTTATTTTTCGTAATATTTATCTTGTTCATTCTTAATCAGTTTTTTTTTCTTCTTTGTGATGCTCTTCTGGCCTTGTTTTGATTCCCCTGTTAACTGCACATTAATAAAAAATATGATCATGATCATGCTGTATAATAGTTGCGATTAAAAATTCAATTTTGTTTTTTTCCCCCATTTACTATTTACTGCTCTTCATCACCCAATTCATGCTTGATTTTAGAAAAATCGAACTCTTCCCCGGTACCACGTTTGAAAATGTCCAAAACGTCGAGGCAAGTGGTTTCGAAATGAGTTGTTGCATCATAAGATTCCGAAATGAAAATCTGAGAATCGGCCCCATTATCGGTTGGCTCAAAATAGTCCGAAATGCAAACGAACTTTTGTGCAATGGGTTCTAATAAATCTAAGCCAGGCTTAATTTCGTTTTCTGGCTGATCGGTTTCGACGGTGGTCGACACCATGCCGACAAACCAGCCCTTAGCGGCCACCTGGTGGGCATAGCTCACCAACGATACATAAATGTCGGATTTGCGGCCAACTTGTTTTTGTGGAATGATAATTTGGGTAGATAATGCGTCTTTAGTATTGCCAATTGGATGATCCAGTAAACAAATGCAACGCACAACTTGACCCTTCTTTCGTACCTAAAATATTCAGAAAACAAACATTTAAGCCACATATAGCTTATTATAAATATAAATAAGGTATACAAACCTTATCAGGAACATAGCTGGGATCACAGTAAACCTGTTTACATTTGGCGATTTCGTCGCCCGAACGTACACCTACAACTCTGCCGCCCTCACCCAAAACGATTTCATCAATGGGCTTATCCAGCATATAGGTGCCACCATAGATGGCTGACAAACGGGCAAAACCCTGTGGCAATTCTCCCAAGCCATACATTGGATAGAGGTAAGGCGATTTGCCATATCGAGCCAACGAATCTGAATACAATTTAATACGTTGTATGGTCTTTACGGCTGGCTCATTCAAATAGTCATCGTCGCGGAATAAGGCCAAGGCATGACCTGTGAAATCTTGTGTATTCTTGTCCAAACCGAATTTATCGTAAAGCGCTTGCATATTAGCACTGCTGGGATCAAAATCTTTCCAGGTCTTGGGATCGTCCTCCTTGAAGTCTTGCACGTAAATCAAGAAATTGCGGAAACGCCTTTTTTCAAACATGCCTGAAATAGATAAGAAAAGAAATAAAATAAATAAATAAATAATATGCCACAACAAAATAGAGCAGTTATTCTGTTGTTCTTTCTGTTCTGCAGTAAATTTATTGAAATATTTTCTTTTGTGTTGCCTCCCCTTGATACAAAAAATAAAACGTCATTTCTTTTTTTTTTATAGATCTACATATATATTTCGAACCATTTTATAGTTCATCTTCAGGATCTGTTTTTTTTTTTAATATGTATGTGTTTTAATATAAACACATATAAAAAAACAAACGGTGAATGTCTTTGTAATATAGATTAATTGGCCAATATATATTGGAAACGTAACAACAAATTTGTTTAAACGATATCAAAAAAAAAAAAAAAAAATGTTATTTATCGACTTATTTATTTGTTGGCTTTGTTTTAAGAGAGTTTGCAGACATTCAAGCGAAATGAAAGGTCTTGGCGTTTCCAAAGCGAGGTAACGAATGACAAAAAATATAAGGCGTTTTTTCTTCTTTTTTTTAATTTTTTTCAGAGAAAGTTTTATACATATTTCCACAAAAAAAAAGTATAATTTATTATACTTATATTTTCAGCTTGATTATTCAAAAAATTTAAAGTGTACCTGAAAAAAATTTTAAGATAATTCAAATAAGACCTTAATTATTTATTTGCTTTAAGAGCCAATTGAAATGTATTAATTCAGGTCCAAAAATGAACCTTTTCAAAAAATGTTTGTTGTATTTTTCAGCTGTCTATATGCCGACAACATTTCGTTGGTGCTAATCAACTCATCAGTAGACTTGAAAAATGCTTAAAAGTTTTTTCATGGGAATTATGGAATAAGTAGTTAAGTTTCAAACAAACTTTTAAGAATTTTTCAAGTCTACTGATGAGTTGATTAGCACCAACGAAATGTCGTCGGCATATAGACAGCTGAAAAATACAACAAACATTTTTTGAAAAGGTTCATTTTTGGACCTGAATTAATACGTTTCAAAGAAACTTTTAAAAATTTTTCAAGTCTACTGATGAGTTGATTAGCACCAACGAAATATCGTTGGCATATAGACGCCTGAAAAATACAGTAAATATTTTGAAAAGGTTCATTTTTGGACCTGCATTAATACGTTTTAAGAAAATTTTATGCACAATTTATCAATTAAAACATGCGAAAAATGTGTTTTAGTTTTTATGATTATGACCATCAAACTTTAAAATCATAAAGTTGAAATTAAAATTTTTTTTTTTAATTCTAAGCCTTTCTTTTTAATAAAATATTGCAGCAGCATTTTCCATTGCATTTTTCACTTGTTGTAACATCAATTGCTACTCAGCTGAAATAAAAACACAAATACGTGTGCGATGTTGCTCATGCTTCTTATTAAGGTATCTAACCACCCATTTTTCAAATGGACAGCATTTGACTGTTGTGGCTTAAATATTAGTCACCACTATGTGACGTCATACAACATATGAACACATGCTCTCATTTGCTTATTAACTACATTAATGTGTCCACTTGTACCTAAACTGCAGCCATACAGACAAATGAGTAAATAACTACTATTTAATTGTGCCGCAAAGAGAAAATAAGTAATAAATTTGCTTTCAATAAAGTGAAAGCACATGTTTGTGCTAAATAACCACCAAAAATGTATTAAAACATACATACATACATACATACATACATACATACATTTTTAATGTAATCCAAAACTAATTATTTGCAAAGAAAAAAGAATAGTCTTAGTATTAGTCTAGTGTATTAAAAAAATTCAACCACCAGAGGAAACAATTGCAAAGATACACTTAACTTACCCAGTAAGGTTGCAAAACAAAAAATTTATGGAGTTCACTGACCTGATTGTCTTTATAACAACTAATAAAACAAAATCAACAAAGAAAAATATGTTTGGTAAAGAAATTATAGAAAATGAAGAGAGATTAAAATGATTGTTAAGGAATGTCTTTAGTTTATGTGTGTGAAGAGTAAGTAAGATCAGCGATTTTTCACTTAGCCTAAATTTTAAAAATTTCTTTCAAAAAATTTCTAATTCAATTGAAAAAACTCACTTATACCAGTAAATCGAGCACATTTTTGGCTTTCGTATCCATGTGGCCCAATTGAGTTTCACTACAAAAATGTGCCCATATATGCCCAAATTCTTTCGGAGGTCACCCACCGATTTTTCACTTAAACAAAATTTCAAAAATTAAGAAAAAATAAATTTCAAATACAACAGAGAAATGGCTTTGATGCTAGTAAATAGACCACATTCTTCGCTTTCTTTTCCATGTGGGCCAAAAGAGTTTCACTCCAAAAATTGGCCCATATACATATGCCCTAATTCTTTCGCAGAGCTGCAATTTTTCACTTAAACAAAATTTGTTAAAAAAATAATTCTCTAATATAAGTGACAAATGGCATTTATACCAGTAAATAGACCAAATTCCTGGCTTCTTTTTTCTTGTGGGCCAGTTGATTTACATTCCAAAAATGTGCCCATATGAATATAAACAAAACCTTTCAGAAATCACCAACTTATCATTTAGTAAAAATTTCAAAAAAAATTTTTTTAATATCAAATACAATTGAGATATGTCATTTATACCAATTAATAGACCACATTCTTGGTTTCCTTCTCCATGTGGTCCCGTTGAGTTACACTCCAAAAATGTGGCCATATATGCCCAAGATCAACCAACGATTTTTCACTTAGTAAAAATTTTACCAATTTTTTTTTTTTTTAATCACAAATGCAATTGAAAAATGTCATTGAGACCAGTAAATAGACCACATTTTTGGATTCCTTTTAGAAAATGCAAAAATAGATTTAATAAATTGCAACCTCTGATTGACTATACCATTTCATACTTCAATTTGTGTACATGGCAAACATTTTTTTAACAAATTTATTTTTTGCATTTTTTTCTCTGGCAATAAAATTCGCACACAAACACTGAACTGGGCTTTAATCTATTAAAGCAACAGAAACAATAATGTTTCAATGGGTTAATAAATTTGTTGCGATAAAGAAAAAATACAAAGCTAATTGTTTTCTTAATTTTCTGTTACTTGTTGGTTACAATTATTTTTGATGTTGCAAAATATTTTATACTGGTTGCACTCCAAAGAAGAAAAAAAAAAACATTGCAATAACATAAAAAACACAGCAAGGAAATAAGAAATAAATGATTGTGATAATACAAACCCAAAAAGCACGTAAAAATAGTTGTGCAGTATCGCATAGACTAATGATTCATTTCTGCTATTAAAAAGGCAGGCAGTTTTTTTAATAAAATTTAACTTCAGCTCTTTTCTCAATAATAGCTGTTTTTAGGTATACAAAATATAAATATAAAACTATAAATTATAAAAGAAATATTAAAATAAAATTATAGTTTCAATACAAAGCAGAATACTGTAATTTTTCTTGATTTTTCCTATTTGCTACGACCTTTTTCTTCATAATTATCAACACATTTACATACCTATATTATAATTACGAGTTTGAGGTTCTACCAGCTTTTTTTTTTTAATGTTAATTATTCTTAAAATACTGAATAGAAATGTGCCGAACTTTTATATTAACTTTAAAAAGTAATAAAAAATTTATTTCTCAGGAACAGCAGATCTTTCTTTAAGACTTTTTGCATATTTCAGAAAAAACATAATTATCCAGGTAATACAAAAAAAAAGCATGTGATGCAACAATAGAAAGAAAATCATGCTTATATAAAAACACGATGCAAAGTTGCATACCATAGATATAACTATGAATGTAGACATGTGTATTTCAAATGTTCTGCTTATTAGAGAAACCCAGTCAATTTGAGCACGAAAGTTTCTAACAAAACTACATTGCAGCTAGGTAAAGCAGATAACTATGAACCTGATTTTTACATTTTCAGTTTAATTTTTAAAGGGTTGTGACTTTTTCCGTTAAGTTTTCTTTTAATAGTTTTAAGGCTCGTGGTCAGTTTTAATATTAAAAAAGAAAATAGGATTAGATAAACTAAATAGTTACTGGTTTATTTATAATAAAAAAAATGTTTATGTCTATTAAACGCTTACTTTACACACATAGTACAGAAACTTTTAAATAAGAGATATAGTAATAAACAAAACCTTGAATATTACTGCGAAGACACACCTTTCTAAATAAATAATTATCTAAATTTTCCATTATTTTTTCCAATCTATTGATTATAATTTATCAATTTACATTTTATATAAAATTATGTGAATTCCACTATTTTTTTTCTAATCCATTAATTATAATTTATCAATTTTGATTTTGTGATAATATTATATTTTTTTCTAATCCAGGCAGTGTAATTAAATTTCCTATATGAAGGCCATTTTCCATATTTATATGTGTTAGCCACAACATGGCTGGCAACACTTTTAGGGAATGTGTGTATTTGCTCACTTTTTTACATTTCTTCAACTTCCCCAACAAAAAAATATTAAACAAAAATTAACTTCGCTCTGTTTAACGACGAAGAACGAAACAAAATGTAAAAGTATCGAAGTGAATTTTTTCACCCCACCTTTTTGCAAACTTTTTGGAAACTTGAAAATGGGAAAAATGCAATGAAAACAATAAAAATTATCTTATTGGCAATGAAAAATCCAATAAGGTTTAAATTTAAAAAATATTTTGAAGTTTGAATTTCTTTTATTTGTTCCAATAAACAAAAAACTAATTTCGTTTATTACGTTTTTTTTTCTTTTATCGTAAAATACGTGTCACGAAAATTCAATGAAGAGGAACACCAAATTACGAAAAACGAAAAGTACATTTTCCCCAATAAAATTGCGATACCATTTTTTTCTTGTCCACTTACCCATGAGATCAGATGCTAAGGCTTCCTTTTGATCGACTGGTACCTTGGCAATTTTTCCTCCCTTGTATACATAACTACCCTCGATCGACTTGAACTCAAGATAACGGGTAACGCCCGTATGTATCAACAATTTAACCAGACTGCCATTTGCCATCAAGAATTTGGGTATCAAATCCACATTCCAGTCACGGCCTCGCCCGTACTTTTCGACTGGCACCTCGATATTAAAACGCTGAAACAACTCCTCCAATGGCGTTATGGAGGCAGATTCACCGCCATAGTACTTATTACGGTCGATATGAAGTACTTTCTTGCCGGATACAGAAAGCATACCACTTATGATACACTCCTTGAGGCCGGTGCCCAAAACGATTGCATCGTATTCTTCATTCATTTCTAAGCTTGTTCTTTTTTAAATTCTAGTTTTTCACTTAATTAAAAGTGCAGTGTATCGTTTTTTATATATATTAAATACACAAAAAGATTTATTCCTTTTCTTTCGTCGGGTTTTTTCTCCTCTACAGCAAACACTCTTCTACTTTTGTGAACGTTCAATAAAATTTTTTCTATTCGTCTTTTTCTTTTCGAATTCGCTTTGGTATTTGTCGTTCGTTTAGTTCGCTGAATTCGCTTTGCACTTGAGATGATGATGTTGGCACTATTGTTTAATGGAAGAGTTGTAATTGATGGTATTGCTCTGCTGCATATGGGATACCCTTCTGATAATTTATAGCTATAATTTCATGCTTATCATCATTATCCACCATTAGAGCCGTCTAAGCAAACGTGAAACTCATTTCAGTTAATATATGTGCTAATATGCATTCGTTGACATGTATGGCAGCACAGAAGTTTGACATTTATTGCTGGTGTAACCGGGCAGTCAAAGGTGGAACATGGTAGCATGCGTAGTTCAACTAGTACATTTAACTTGGTTGGACAACTAGTTGCAAGGTGTAGCGTGAAATGTTAAGAGATCTGAAGGCAATATAATTGTGTTTGGAATAACTACAGGAGAGCTATGGTCATTATTAAACACATCAATTTATGTACTAGTAAATACAAATTAATTAAAATATATGCAATATATGTTCCTCGGCATACACATATTGCACAATTATTAAAGTAATAGTACTTTTTCAAATCAACATTGTGCTCCAAACTTCTGGCAGCCTTTACTCCTCCAATAGCAACCCTCAATAACGTAATGAAAACAGTTGACGTTTGCTAGTGTTCGTGTTTATTTCGTTGGTGTAAAACGGTGCGGATGTGCTAACGTTAGAATTTTAATTTTTTTATTAATTAATTAGAATTATTGTTTGTAAATAATAAACAAAAAATATAATAAGTGTAAAAAACATTCTACATATTAAAAAAAGAAAACGAAATCTTAGTAAATATTCTAACAAAGAAAAATTGTATGTGCATGAAAAAGATAATGCAACAAAGAAAAAAGTCAGAAAATAAAAGAAAATGCAAAAAAAAAATTTTGTATATAATTGGTATTTGGGGCACACAAAATGCAAAGAAAATTCATATTTCAAGTGAAATGGCAATAAGTTTATTTTTAATAAAGCAAAAGTGTTAAAACATAATTTTAATAAGTTAATTTTTCGAAATCACAGAAATCTTATAAAGCGAGAAGACCACAAGTGGTTTTATGAAGAAAGTTCTGTGCGGTAACATACATAAATATACATACATACATATATGCGTTTCTTGGCATAAAAAATCAAATTTAAATAGGTACAGGTATAAGGAGAAAAAAAATAAATAATCATATCCTTAAAAAGTAGTCTTTGTTTGAAAATTAGTGAATAAAAAACAGAAGTTTCTCTTTTAATATACCCTGCTACAGCAACAAAAATTTGCCAACATAAACAAAATTCAAACAATAGGTAAGTGTCAACTTTTTTCTTTTGCAAGTTCGTATTTATGTACCTGCAAGTATACACACACGCATATACGCATACATATCTACATAACCACAGTTTCTTGAGACAATGTTTAGATCATTATAACAAATGTAGGTAGAGGTACCCATAAAATCACCATATGAATTATTAAAAACGAAAACGTCATCATACAAATAAAAATTATGTATTAAAGCCAAACCAGATTAATTTCCAATAATGAAAAAAAAACCCATAATACGTATGTAGGTACATACATATGTACATTGAAGCAAAAGCAAAACAGAAAACAAATGTCTACATACAGTAAAGCTAATACCTACATACATACATATGTATGTATCTTGTAATTTTATGCTTAGAATATTTTGCAGTTTTCTTGTTACCTGAAAAGTTTAAACCAGTTGTTATTTTGTCTGTCATGTTTTAAGAGCAGTTGCTGAGATGAAAACAACAAACAACAACAAACGATAACAGTGGGTATAATAACAGATATCCCCCGATTTACACGACAAATTTAAGTAAGTTTAGGTATGTACACATTTATGTCTGGACCAATATTGGAAAACAAATTTTCCCTCTAAATAATCTTCTTTATTCGCCAGATTGACCTTTTGGTGTGCTAAAAATCAAACAATTAAATTTTATAAGTGTGTATTTGACTCATAGTACATCCTTGTAGGGTTTTTAAGAAGCAAAACCCTGATATGAATGAGAGGGAGACTTTCACAGAAAGAAGAATTAAAATAATAATTAATTCTCACTAGTTTTCTGAAAAAAAAAAACGAACGATTCATTCAAATGAAATATTTTGCCCAGTACTACTTTCTAACCCCAAACTCATTTTTTGGAACCAAAAATTGATTTAAGTTGCTTATATGTGAGATTTCCTGAAAAAACGGTTTTAGCTCCCTATGGGGTATATATGTATGTATGTACATAAGAACCGATATTGAAAGTATTTATTTTTCAGATTTTTTTACAAGTTATTAAAAAAACACCAAATTTGAAGGCAAAAGATTAAAAAAAATATGAATATATTTTTTATGTGAAAAAAAAACTAATTTCTGCAGCTTTAGATCGTTTTTTTAATATAAAATTTATTAACAATATTATTCAATATTGAATTAAAAATATTATCCTGAATATGCTAACAAACTGTTAGCAATATATTGAATAATATTGTTAATAAATTGTATATAAAATAGAGAAAAACGATCTAAAGCTGCAAAAATTAGCAAAAAAAAAAAAAAAAAAACAAAATAAATTAAAAAAAAATATGTGAAAAATATATAATATTTATTTGATCTTTTTAATTATTTGAAAAACTATTTAATACAGCTTCAGATCGTTTTTATTTTTAATTTTTTTTTTTTTTAAATCAAAAATTTTTTTAACATTTTCAATTTAATTACAAATATTATCCTGAAGATGATAACAAATTGTTATCGAAATATTGAATAATATTGTTAATAAAATTTTTATATAAAAACGATCTGAAGCTGTATTAAATAGTTTTTCAAATAAATAAAAAAAAATAAATAAATAAAAAAAAATAAAAAAGTTATTTCCAAAAAGTTTTTGTAAAAAGTGTTTTTGTAAAAAGTGCCCAGAAACCTACATATTTTGTATATACTTCTCTTAATTCCCATAGCAAAGATATAACAAGATGTTCTGATCAAACTAATTTTCTCAGTAATAGTAAATTAAAAAAAAATATGTGTGTGAAGATAAATTGAAAATTTTTAACCACGGACACAAACCTTAAACATTTTGACTTTCAAACATTTTGATTATCGGACATTATATTAGATGGGCTCTAAAACGATGTCCAATAATTTTCTTTCGCCCATCCCCTACCGCTTTCGAGAAAAGGACCAAACTTCTTTTTTTTATTTCCTCATTTGCGACTTCGTTTGACACTTTTGTGACTCCGTTTCATTCAAAATCAGTTTGAGAATATTAGTTAGTGTTAATGAACAATAAATTTTTATCTAAATTTTTGTATTTAAATTTATTTTTTTTTTATAAAAATTTGAATTTTTGGGCTTAACAGAGCCATGTTATCACATTAACAGAGGTCTGCTAACTTTTGTGTCCGTGGTTAAAAATTTTAAAATTTATCTTCACACACATTGTCTCTGCAGGATTTTAGATATTTTCTTTTAAAACTCTGTGCGAGAGTATTTTTCTGATTTCAAACACTTCCACATATTTACTGCAAATTTTGTTTCCATTTAATATTCTTTTCTTCAGAATTGTATTTGCCAGAAATGTGTATGTCTGCCAGCAGCAGTATCTTGGTAGATCTTTCTTTCTATATTTTCTTTTATTCAGGCATTTTGAATCTTCATTGTTTGGTTTATTCAGTGTAGCTTGTTTTACCAGTTTATATTCTTGGCGTTTTTGCTGATTTTTATTTCATTGCATCGCATTTGCCTACAAATGTACATGTATGTGTGTGCATTTTGCATCGAAATTGATTTTGATTGATCATAAAATTGTTTAATTTTTCTTTTTTTGTTTCTTCGTTTAATCAATAAAAAGAAATGAATTTAATAAAAAGAAATGAATTTAAATTATAACTAAATGGAGGTAGGTATGTGTGTACATTTTTAAATACGTTAATAATAGCTGTTATTCTCTACTCAACATCGGGAGCCCGCGTGATCACAATTTGCACGAAAACTATACCCGTACTCAAAATTGGGGCAAGTGACGGAGCGAGCTTTTGAGAGAAAATTATTATTGGCCTTCTTGCACGAAACAGCCCAATTTGGGTTAGTAGTTTAACAATCAGCTGTTGCAAAATGCAAGCTATAACAAATAAATAAGTTCATCTGGTTCAACCAACACAACAACAATTTTAATGTTTTTCAAATAGGCTTTCATATAAAAGGACCAGCACTGAATGCGTTCAGAAAAAATCTTTGCTTTATTTTTGAATAATTGCAATGTCAACGGCAACGCCGTGAAAGAATCACGCAAACTAAACATGCAACCCTTGTTCAAAATTTGTAATTAAATGAATTTGCAAACAAAAAAAATTAAATTTTTATATTTAAAAATGTTTCCATAATTTTTCTTTTCTGGCAACACTGCTTACATCAGCTTCCTCTGTATAAATGAAAATTCCATTTAACTGCTACTCAATCTATGAATTTCATCATTTAATTTTCTGTTAATTAACGATACAAGAGGAAAACTAATAAGTTCACAAACTGAAAGTATTGTTTTAATTTGGTTTCAATTTATTTATTTATTTTTCCAGGTTATAGAACCATCAACTTCTATTGTCTGCAAAAATTAAAAAAAAAAAATACGCAAGAGAGAGAATTTGTGAGCGTGTTTGTTTGCTTATTACAACAATGCAACATAACACATTCACCAGAAAGTTTACATTTATGCAATTTCTATAGAACTGAGAACAAAAAAATAAAAATTGGGTCAACAAAAATTGCGTACATTGACGTAAAAACATGCATAAATACATATGTATGTACATATGTAAGAGTTCTTTGTACAGGCAAATGTTCTACGCTAAAGATAATGACCTCGGCAATTGCGACGTTCTCTCTGTTTTTTTTTTGGTTTGTGGTAAAACGTTGATTGGAAAAATAATCTTAAAAGTAGCATTGCTTGTTGCGAATTGTGATTTTTTCCAGAAGCCTTGTGTTGTCATTATTGTGCGAAGGAAAAGAAATGATAGCCAGTTGCTGGAAAATTTTTATTTTACATTGATTTATTAATTATTCTTCTGAATTGGGTTAATATGCTATTTATTTACATCAAAACAAAATCTTAATCCTGACTAGACTTTTCATACATAATGAAATCTACTTTAGGACCAGAGGTTTTATTTAAATTTCCATCAATTTACTCAGTGCCTGTTAGGACGGCCAGACTGACTTAATTTGACTTGGTTTTTAAACTTTAATAATGGGTGTTAAGCATAATTTAAAGAAAAATAGCAACAAACTTTAAAAGCAATTAAAAATTCGGGTCGGCTTTAGTATAATGTTACCAATTACCGTATAATGAAAAAGTGTGCTGCCAGATATTTTCAAGTTTTGTACTCTTTCATACAACATAGAGGAGGAGGAGAAAATCCCTTGGCCCGTCGCGGTTGTCAATAGCAAGTTTTGAAACCTATGAAAATACTTAGGAGCTGAAATAAAAAAAAAAAATACTTACAACCGTTTAGGAATTCGCGATTTTGCGTTCTGTGTAAAAAATTTCCTCTGGCAGCACTGTTTTACCAAATTTTCACATTTTCCTTAGTAAATGCCGCAACTTCAACTTCGAATTATATTTACAAACTACAAGCTTCCGGCAGATTTTAACTGCAGTTTTAGCAATCCGATGACCCCATCTACAAATCTACAAATCTGTAAAACTTATTTCTTTTAAAGCCGGTGAATTAAGACAAGGTGAACTTGGTAGCACAGGTGATTATTTTTTACTTCTTGCACCAAATAGCTCTTATATGTAAAATTTTGTCTCTTCTTGCTTACAAAAAAGTTGGTGCCTTTTTATTCAAAATATTTTTGGTGGTAGACAAGTTTTGTGATAATAAGTTTTCTATTTCTATAGTGCTTATAGTACAAATATAAATTTTAAAGTGTTTAGAAAATATTCAGATCTTCATAACAAAAATCATTTTACACTAACAAAAATATGCGTTAGTTTGCGCTTGCTGTGGTAATGCACCTAGCTGGTAAGGAATCTGCCTTGGCATTTTATTAGTGTAAATAACTTTTTGCTTGTCAAAATCTGATTTCCCGTAGATATGTTCAGTTGCTCAATGGGTTCATGAGTTGTGTATAGTTTAGGGCGAACATTTTTGTAAAAAAATATAAAATTCACAATGATATTGACAATTAAAACGCAAAAAAAAAATCAATTATGCTGCCAAGTTCAATGAATAAGCCTTTCTAAAAGTAATTACCTATGCTGCCAAGTTCACTAAATTTGCTGTTAATGTCAGGCATTTTTAAAAAATTGCGCCGTGATTGGTTAAATAATACGACACTTTTCAAATTCTACTACAAGAACGTCACTAAATTCCAATCGTGGTTGGCGTATTTTATTGTCGAAAACGCAAAAACGTGCGTTTCAAAATTGCACATAAACCGCCCAATGTTTCTTAAACAAATTCACCGCTCCCTACGCCATAAAAATGCAACGAATTTGACAAAAAAAAAAAAAAAAAAGATTTTGCTGTGAAAAACTTTTCAAAAATTCTTTGCATTTTCTCCAATTGAAACTGCTGCTCCGAAACCCTGCACAATTAAATATGGCTGTTAGTGGGGTTTCTTTTTCAATTAATTTTGCACTATCAAAATAGGTATTGAATGTGTTTTTTGTTTGCTTTTTATTTAAAGCATTTAATTTATGACTCTATCATTCAATTACAGTTCCATATTTTTTTTTTTATCTATTTCGCATTATATTGATTCATTTGCTCAGGCTGTCGATATGACACGGAGGCTTTTGTACTTGTTTTACGCACACACACAACCGTACATAAATCTATATAACAAACACAATGGAGTCGCGACCAGAGAACTGCAAGGTACATAATTTGAATTAAACAATAACTTAGCAAACATTGAACCATTCTTGAAAAATTAAATAAAATCAAGTAGTTTCAATGAAATGTTGAGTAAAAAATGTTCAAAGTCAAAAGCTGCTCAAAATGACCACTTGTTAAAATAAATATTCTGGGACGATTCAAAAGACCAGTTAGCAATAACAGCTCCTGAAAGTTATTTAGGAACTGTTTTATTTTAGTTTTATAGAAATTTCAATATTAAAAGTAAGATTTTTATAAAACTTATGGTGGCAGTGTAACCGTGCAGTTCTCTGATACCGATAAAGTTACTGCACAGACGCCAAAGAATTTTACACGTTTCCAACTTGTTAACAAAAGTTTTTGTTATTTACTTTATTTTGTTTCTTTTTATTGTGTATAATTTTTTTTGTCTGTTTCAAAGCAGAAATGTTAAGAAACTTAATTTAAAATATTAAAAAGTTATTTTAAGTAAAGATAAGTGAAAAAAAAAACAAGAAAACAAAAGCATTCGTTCTTTAAAACTTATTTCCGTGTTGGGCTGTTGATTAAAATGTTCTGCGTTCATAAATGAAAAGCATTCGGAGTTCAAATCAAACTATAATTTTAAGAACTATCAGTAATTAAAATTAAAACGATATTAAACTGAAACTTGTGCTGCCAAAGGTGTCTTCTTGAATGAAAACTTTTAAGGGCGCTTTACACGAGTTGAAAACTACTGTTTTAATTATGGAAAACTTTTAAGGATAGAAAAGTAAAGTTGAAGATTTAGTGGCTGGGGGACATGCTGATCTGTGTATTCCTGCCAGTAAATCTTCAATTTTACTTTTCCCGTCTTCTTTAAAAATGTTGATTACCGCAATTTTATCACAAAAAATATTTCTAAATTCTATGGAAGTAAAAATCTAACTCAAGTCCGTTGAAATTTTATTATTTATTACTTTCTTGTTTAAATCTAAGCTAATATTTTTTTTCCAACTATTAAATAATTATTTAATTATAATTTTTTGTCTAGTATTTTCTCATTTTCCTTTTTCTATTTTTTATTTCTTCTCATTTTTGCTCAATAAAACTTTGACGACGCTTATTGAGTTTCAGAAGAATGGTGTACAAATGGTGTACATTGGTATTTTTTGTTTGCTTTTTTTTGTAACAAAATAAATGTCATAAATTAAAATTCATTTTCAATTGAAGCCAGAAAAAAAGAAACAAAACCACAGACAGCAAATGAGAGGAACACTTAAAAGAAAATTTCATCACTTTTTCGATATAAAAAAAATTTTTTTCCCTCCAAATAAGCATTACAAATTAATATGAAACCATTAGTTATAGTGAGGTTCCAGAAAGCGAAATATTAAACGGTCAAATAAACATACTTTCAGAATATTTCTGTATTAAGTACATATTGAGAATAACTATACGAAACGGTTTTTGCTAGAAATGTTGCATTTAATTGATGTACCTATAGGTAGTAGAATGAATTTTAGAAAAGTTACAGATTTAAAGGCATTTAATTTATAAAAATAGTGTCAAGAGTTAATATTTTTTATCTAAAAACAAAAAAAAGATCAAAAAAACTTTTTCTGTGTTAATATAGTTTTAAGAATTTTTATAACATCTTTTCAATTATGTTAAACGTTTTATAAATAATGTTAACTGTATTTATGTAGGTTACAATTTTTTAATTTCCTTTATGCGAGTTTTTGAAAACTGTAATATTTGAGAAAAACATTATTTCCTGAAGAAGTTTTCCGAAGGAAAACAAAATATTGAAAATAAAAATAACAAACAACAAATTTAAGAAATTTGATTTTTTTATTGTTTCACCCAAAATCAAGACCAACCAGAAAGTAGTGGTCACGTTTTTTTTTGTTTTTTTGTTTTTTTTGGTTATTTGTAATTAGCAGAACTCTTTACAATTATTCTTAAGTTTTTCAATGCTTGAGTTTTATTATAGAATTGTTGCCTTGTGATGATTTGAATTTGTGTTTGCATCATAAAGAATTGTTTTTCGTAGCGCCATTAATTTTTGTAATTATTAACACTTATAGATTAGAAAACAAAGAAAATTTTATTGCAGAATTCTTTGAGCTCTAGTCACTCAAAAGCTTACTAAACGCTTTTTTTTGTATGGAAATTTGACATACTAAACTTTGATGAACAATACAATAACAACAACAAAATACATCTGCTGAATAAGACCATTTGCATTTAAATTTGAAAACCTCTTAAAAGTTACTGCCTGTGTTTTGAAAAAAAAAAATTTTTTTTAGATATTTTTCTATGCATTTGTATAGAAAGAATATAAATTAAGGGACATTAAACTGTCATTTTCTCATAAAAAACACACAGACACACACACATGTACATGTACACATAATCGCCACAATAAATGCTTTGCCACAAATAGAAACGCGTGTGTTTCCCAATGATGCAGGCTAAATTCTGGTCCAAAAAAAAAACACTTGTTAAATCACAAAAAATAAATTGTATTTTAAATAATTTTTTTTTATTATTTAGCAGCAAATGAGTTTCATCTTTCACCAAAAATGAGCTGTTAATCATTTGCAAAATTTCGTTTGTATTTTGTTTATTGAAATTGTTGCAAAAAGTGTTTTATTAAAGTTAAATAGAAAATATATGGCAGGTGGACCAAAAGAAGTCATGTGATGTTGTTTGGCTTTCAGAAAATCGATTGAGGCTCGGGCAGTTTGTACGGTTGCTCGGTCCTCGGTCGGTCGTTCTATTGCGGCAGAAAAAATTCGATTCAGCGGGGTACACGAAAAAAAAAATGGTCCGATGTTTTCTCCAGCGTGAACAGCGCACCATGTAGTTACTATGAGTGGATGTAATGGCTTCTAGTGCATCACTCGTGGATTTTTGGTGCCCCAGAAGCGTTGTTCATGTACCCGCTAAGGTGGAAATGAGCCTCATCGCTCATTATGATTTTGGTAGAAAAATCGTCTACTTTGTACTCGAGATTGAGGATGGTTTGGGCGTAGGTTACGCACGTTTGGCGGTCAACAGGCAGCAGCTATTGCATGGACTGGACTTTGTACGGGAATATGCGCAAGTCCTTAATCAGAATTCATCTTTGGGACAACCGGCTGATGGCTAATTGCGAGGCACGGCATCTGGTTGATGTTTCTGGCGACAGCTCGACATCCTCGTCAACAAGGGCGATATTCTCGGCAGAAGGGGCTTGGCAGTGCCTCTTGTGATCCCATATTCTTCAAGGTTGGTGACCGTATTTCCATTTGCTAATGTGGCCGGCCGTACCTTAAGCAAACAAAGATTTTGAATCGTTTTCGAAAACTTGAAACTCGACCATCAAATTCAGGGTACCGTAATAAAAGGTAGCCGCGTAACTACAACAAACACTTCATGTATGTTATTACTAGAATTACTCTGTATTCTGTCTACCATTTGTTCGCGTTTGTGTGGTGTGTTTATGCAGTTTGACATTTACACGGTTAGAAGCTGTAGTCAGCTGCTCTTGCAAGGCCACCTGGTATAAAGATAGCTTGATTAAATCTGCTGTGGAATTGTAAGATACGTGAATGCACAAATGAAATTAGTACGTATGATGGATAAGCCATCGTATGAACTGTATGGAATTACAACACGTATACGTATGTTTTGAAATGCTTTTAAGTTCGCGGGTGTTTCAAGCCCCTTGACTGCATACATGCCGATTTTTTTTCACTACTGCAGTATTAGTCTTGTTGGGGGGGCGTTAAAAATAAGAAAAACTCATTTTATTTTTTCTTAACAGCTGTAGAAAAAGATCTCAATTATGATTTTTTTTAATTTGCATAAATAATGAATTTTCACAAATTTGTTTTTTTAGTGTTTGATGAATATTGAATTAAATTCTCTTAAAAACTGTTAAAGACCTGTATAAAAGTTAAATAAATTATTTAAATTTAAACTCAATGTCATAAACTTTGTTTAGATGAAGGTCGTACATTCAACTTTTCAATCTAAAATAAACTGAGAGTGTATTAACTTGTATAAGTGTGTATGTATGCGTGTCCATCAATTATGATAAGTGAACGAAATTTGAAAATTGTCTGCATCAAGGTTTACAAAATTAAAAAGTAACTATTTGAGAGAGAAATAGTGAAGAGCAGGCTCAAGCTTAAAATTTTATTTTTTTGCATCCAACCGGAAGCAGTATACAAAGTCTGCTGAACTTTATCAATTGATAACAGCCAGATCCACGGCCGCCGCAATATCAATTTGCTCACTCCAAATATTAATGTACGCTTATAACACGTGCAAGTGATAAAATTGTTTTATTCAAATGGGTGAGCTGTTTTCGCAACATTGAGTTTATTTCACAATATTCAGTAAATAATGAAACCATATCCGCTCGACAACAAAACGCAAGATATATTGATAAACTCACCGTTGTTCATGATGTAAAAAAGTGGGTTGAAGTTCAAGAAGTTTTAGCTGCATTTTTAATCGAAAAGTAGTCCCCCTTCAATGTTCTTAAGCTTTACGTATCCAGTCTTAGACACGGGTCTCCATTTCTTATTTATGCTGCTTCTTTTATTAAAACTTTTAAGAAACTTTGTTTTCAAAGCATTACTTTTAATTGTACTTGAAGAATAGCTTTTTGCCTAAGTTTAAGAACTTTTCTAGTATTTCATTCCACAACGTTTTAACTCTGAAATTTAATTTCTTCCATGTGTTGAAATATCATCGTTTAAGTCATTAAACCGTATTTTTTTTATAGTTTTATTGCAATAATTGTGGCAATGAAAAATATAAATCAATATCATTAAAATGTTACTTTGTATAATAAAATATAAGTATGTATGTACGCAAATTCAAAACGTAAAATTTATTTGTAGGTGCAAAACAAATTCAACTCAATTGTAGATACGCTTCAAATCAAATTAACTGACAGCTGGAAATGACACACCACACTGTTCGAGTGTCAATCAAAACTGACATATTCGTGTGAAGTTTAAATAACATTATGTGAATTTTGAACAAAATATTACAGTTAATTTAATTAAAATGAAAAGCTATAAACATTATTAAAAATCGCAAAATATTTTTGCAATCTTTAAATAAATTTTGGAAATATGATTTTTTTTTTCATTCCAAAAATACATATTGAATCGTAAATAGCCACCATAATTTAATGATTAAACAGAATTGGGGCTTAACAATGTTTTGCATACAAATTGATATAAAAAAAATTTTCAATAAGCAAAGAAAATAATAACAAAAGCAAAAGAAAGCAATGAGAGGGAATTTGCTGCTTACACACAGTACGCAATTAGTTATGACCTGAGCTGGAAGCAATTAGGGCACTGACGATCATCGTAGTGCACGTGAAACAGCTATGGAATGTTCCTCAGCCAATAAGTCTTCAACTTTTCTGTTTTCGTCTTCTTTAAAAATGTTTTTCGCTACAATTTTAGCACAAAATTATCATTCTCAGCACAGAGGAAGGAAAATTAGAACTCAGGCCCATCATAAAGTTTGACGACAAAACTGAAAATGAATTAATTTATTAACTATTATTTATAAAAAAAAATATTTTCAAAAAGATCTTTTTTTGTCATAAAAATACCAAATTTTTTCTCGACGAATCAAGATTTTTTCTAGTAAAATTTCTGGCAACGCTGGCTATTGGCAGCTCTTGATGGTTTCAGGGCTGGTTAAGTGTTAAATATTTATACATATTTTTTTGTCAGCAAGGTTCCAAAAATCGTAACACGCTCGATTTTGAGGCTTTCAGGAAATTTTCAAGTGGCAAAATCATCTACTCAACCTCAAAAACCTACGTCTTTAAAAACATTACATTTCAAAAATATACAAATTTATTTATTTTTCAATTTGTAACTCCATATAATTAATAATCTTATATATTTCCTTTCTTTACAGTTAACAGAACAAAAACGACAACAACAACTGCATTAGCATTTACAGAATGTTAGCCATAGCATGAGCCTGCGCAACATGGCAGTTTTGCAGAGTTGTTTAAAAGGCTTAAAATCAAAAAGGTAACTGATACTAGATGTCAGCTATCTTAATTACGCTTTTGTAATCAGAGTCCTGTTTTGTGTAACACAATTTAGACTTTAGAAATAATAATACTGCGATTTTTTCATTTGTGAAACTAATGGTGTCTTGTGAAAATGCCTTCTGCAAATACCGAAGAGTTGAGGCGAAAGTTTACGATTGTGCAACAGCAAAGATCGGCACCGCCTGGTTTTATGGGCACGACTACAACGCCGTCAGTGAATGCGGCAGCTGTATACGACCCCCTCAATGCCTCCTCCATACCTTTAAGCAATACAGCCACTGGCCTGTTGAGTGTACAGGAGCCGGAACGTACTTATGTGTTCCCCGGTCCCGGTGGAGTTGGCGGAAACGTTATCGGTAGTACAATGACGACAAGTGCTATAACCGGTGTAGCTTTCATAAATCCCAATCCTCATTCACTCACAGTGGCGGGCACGGGCCGCGGACATTCGCGTTCTGTGAGTCATGGTGGTGGGGCGATTGTCGGTCCCAGTGGCCGTCCTATTAAATCAGCCTTAAAAGGTCACCAGCGTGCATTTTCACAGGGGCAAATCACTGATTCGCCTGGAGCCGCCGGCACACCGCGAGGTCACAGTCGTGTGGGCTCCAAAACCGATTTCATTTTGCCACCTGGCCATAAGGAGGAAAACGAAGCCCGTGAATTTGGACCCTCGGCACCTACCTCAGCTGCTGGTCGTGGTCATTCACGTCAGGCCTCACGTTCCGAATCGATTTATACTCTGCGTCGTTCCGAAGCACCGCCCTGGTGGAAACGTGTGGGTATTTGTCGCACAGAAAATCTTGAAGAACGTCCATATCGCATAGTGGTGCCAAATCATACTGTACCCCCGAAAACACCTAAACGGGATCATCCCAACGGCCATTTTGTGGGCAATAAAATTCGCACTACAAAATACACGCTGCTTTCGTTTATACCGAAAAATCTTTTAGAACAATTTCATCGTGTGGCCAATTTATATTTTATATTTATTGTTTTACTCAACTGGTTTCCGGCGATCAATGCGTTCGGCAAGGAAGTGGCCATGATACCGGTTTTATTTGTGCTGGGTGTAACGGCAGTAAAAGATTTATTTGAAGATCGTCGCCGACGATGTTCGGACAAGAGAATTAATAATACAACGTGTCGTGTTTATGATGGGTAAGTCTGTTTTTATTAAAAAAATCAAATTTGATTTTAACATGCAAATCACAAATTATTTTCCTATTTATCACTAAAATATTGTACAGCTTTATAGAGACATAATTTTGTGTTTTCTTTTATTTTGTTTAACTACATATTTTCACTAATTATTTGTATAATTTTTTATAATTTACCAAATTTTTATGATTTACCTAAAATTTAGTGATTGCAAGAAAGTGCTGCCAAGGCACATTTAAAAAGTGTGCTGCCAAATTCTTACAGCAAACAGATTATGCAGAAAACATTTTGTACTTGAATACGACTCTTAAAAACGTTGCGTTTTGTCCCTTTAAAACGTTTTATAAATCGCGCTATTATGTTTTGTGCAAAAATTTTTTCTGGCAGCACTCTAACGAATATTTTGAAATTTTTTTTTGTAAATTTTGCAACCTTAACAGTGAATTATTAATAAATTATAAAACTGAGGCAGACTTTACGCCAGGCCCTAGATGTCACTCGAGATCAATCGCTCGCTTAGTTATATAGAAAACAATATCAAATTTTAAAGTTTTATTCCTATCTTCACTGTTTATGTTCAAGCGAACGATTCCTAGTGACACCGGCCTGGTACTTTGACTTCAGTTTGAGAAGCCTATGATCCTCTCTACGACTCTAAAAAAATTATGTTTTTCAAAGATTTCCTTGTTATACTAAATTATAAGTTTTATTTAATAATTATTTTTTAATGACACATCAGTCATACATCAATAATGTACTCATACACGGTGAATAGTCTTGCGCAGCCGCCACTTATTTAACCATTAAAATGGTACCGTATTTAGACCGTTAAGTTTTCTGTCTCTAGTTTTTTCTTGCAGCTTTTTTATTTCTTTTTTCTGTCTCTAGTTTTTTCTTGTAGCTATGCAGTTTGATGATTTAAATTTTTTGGGCTTGATTTTTTAATAAACTAATAAAAATCTGGTTAATTTTCTTTAAGTTCGTTCTCAGTCGTATTTACGATATCAACGTCTTTGTCACCTTAAAAACGTGACAAATGAATCGATAATAATATCTAGACAAAATAGTCACACGTAAAAACTTTCCCTTCGCCATCAAACGCAAATTATCTTAGTGTTTTCTCTATGTGTCGCTATTCGTACACATTGTGGGCAGACCGGCGATGTATGTAGTTTTTATTTACACATTTGTCTGCACATGCACATAAGTTTGTACATACTTAAGTTTGTTTGTATGGATATATTTCAAATAATGTTTGTTTAGTTTTATTTAAGTACAAATTTTGCAAGATGTGCTTGAGTATGTATGTATGTACATTAGGGTGGGTCGATTTAGCCATCTATATTGTGACTTCGATATATCGATAGCTTTACTAGGTTTAGTTAAACTGCGAATAGACATGTGCTGCCGTTACGATGAAATGATACTAATTTTCATTACGTCATTGAGGACGAATATTTTAAGGAAAATTTTGTTGTTCCATCAAAAATTTTTTTTTACAAAATTCATTATAGCAGCACATATTTTTTTCAGTTTAACTGGCTTCTCAAAAACCCAAGCTAAGTACATAATTGGAAGGTCTAATTGCGTGTAGAACCAAAAATAATACAAATACAAATTACTATATCGTAGTTCAATATAATTATCTACAATATCATAAATATGGATTTCTGATTGGGAGTCCTCCGTAAAACGGCTTGGTCGAAACTAAAATGTGCCCACAGATAAGTCAAATGTGTGACCAACCACCAATCATATCATACTCCTACTCCGTACCACATCTCTACGGGAACCTTGAGGCAAGTTAATATGATGGGTGCCCCGAATATGGGATTAATCAGTGCCAGAGTGTCCGTAGAGTAGGCAAATGCCCCCAATAATTTTATCTGCACAATAACTTCTTAGGGAAGCACCCAATCGGACGCCTCAAAAATGATTTTTTCGACAAGTCGTTGTGCAACTTTTTTTCCCTCATTGCCAAAAGCTATCAAAAAATCGATATCACAATATCGAAAATTTTTCGCCCATACAAATAGATCCAGCCTAATGTACACACATATTTTCTTTTGTGGACTTATTGTGCCACATTTTGATCAAACATTAGTCAGCCAGCCAACATATGTTGCTGGTTTTATTTATTTTTTTGTGCCAACAACCTGTTCAAGTACATTTAGTGTCCCATAAACAGTTTATTTGTCAGACATCTTCTTCTCTTCTGCCTTTTGTCATGTAAATGAGTGCATGAGCTTGTGTGCGAAAAAGGGGCCAAAAGCACAACCGGCCCCATAAATACATACTTACATACACATGTATCTACATGAGTATGCATGTGTAAAAAATCATTAGTATGTAAAAATTGTTTTTACTACTTAATTTGTTTACTGGGCACGTGCTTCTTTTTAATGTGTATTTTAATAAAAAAATTATTTTTATATATTTTTTCCAAGACTGTCTGCCAAACAACTGTCATCCATTTTTTTTAATTTTGAGTTTTTCACCAGTTACTCTTTCTATTTTTTTACAACAGCTCTGCTGCCTTTCTTTTAAACGTAAATGTTTTTTTTAATGAATCTTCTTAAGATAATTTTTTTAATTGTTGTTTTAGTTAATTTAAATTTTCTATGAACTCGTGGCAATAGAAATTGAACTCTTTCAAAGAATTTTAGTTCATTTAAATTAATAATTAAAGATAGAAAGCCAAGTGAAAAAAAAGAACATCTATTAGACCGGGAAGACCGAATAAATAATTCTTGAATGTTTTTCTGTCTGTAGTTTCATACAGTGAAAAATTTTAGAGAGAAATTGGAAATAAATTTATCAATTCTGAATGGAAAAAAAGCAAGCTCTTAAGTGGCCAAGTGGCTTAAGTGGCTGAGCTAGAGTAATGCAATTTAAGAAACGGATGCTGAAGAGTAGCGTTGCGGCTTCGAAGCTGCTGGTTGCATCCCAGCTGAAAATTGTGCTTTTCTTCCTTAATTAATAATAAGCACCAGGACTTATTTACAAATTGTACCTGAGCCTGATTAATGAATTAAAATAAATCTACGATTTTAGAAGAGATCGAACTATTAAATTTGTGTTGAATTTTCTTTTTACAGTTAAACTTTACAATTTACATTAATTTTAACTTTGTAGTCGAACTTCAGTATTTACAATATTTCATTACTTTTTTCGGCTTTAGATCACGTTTTACTACCTCAGAATTGCGAAAGATTTTTGTGGTAAAATTCTATTGGTCACCATTTTTAAAGAAGACAAGAAAAGTAAGGTTGAAAACTTATTGGCTGGGGAACATGCCATGGCTGTTAGACGTCCACAATTGCATACTCTTTTTAAGCAGCAGCGCTTAGTCATCCTACTATCTGAGCTCTTCATCACTGACTGTTAAAACTGTCAGAAAAGTAAATTTGTAGACTTATTAGCTGGGGTACAACCATGACTGTTTCAGGTTCACTACGCTACAACGATGAAGTGAAGTTGAATAACATAAAAATCAGCTTTTAAAAATTAGACCAGCAAAATCTATACAAATATATAAGTCACGAATTACAATTTTTCTACTTGCTCTTGTTTTGTTTACCACAAAATTTTAACTAATGGATCGAATATAATTTAATTATTTGAACTCAATTTACCACAATTGTGGCATAATTTGTTCTTCTCGTAAACTATTCGCTTTTCTGCAACACTCGTCTAAATTTTTGGTACAAAAAGCACCTTTTGCTTTATCAGTGATTTAATTGTTTTCATAAAATTACTATTTTCCTTAATGAAACAAACGTACAAGTTCATTAACAATTTGCCGATATCAGTTTTGTTTTGCTCACAAGTAAATAACACAATTTATGACTATTTAATTTATTTTACAATGTTTAAAGAAGCAATAAAACTAATATTAATCACAATTCTTATCGCCCATTAAATACTCATGCCAAACAGTAATGCCATGTGAATATTTTTTTGTGCTCAAATACAAATATGACCCATTTTTTTGTTTGTTTTCTTTTTTTGCCATTATGAACTGTCGCACAACGGCATTAATGGCAGTGCTGCCAAGTTCTTTTTATAGAAAAAAAACAAACAAAAAACACTGAGAAATTGCACATTGGTTTTATGTAAAAAGTAAGATAAATGCTTATTGAATTTATTGTCATTAGCAATTACAAAAATATATATGTATAAAAATGCATTTGAATAAAATGCTTTTTTTAATATACATATTTTATTTCTTTAATAGTTACATTTTTTTATTTTTTCCTCTCAATTCGTGACTGATTTTTTTTTTCAACCATAATTTTTGCCAGCAGGGAGAAGTGCTAAAATTGCTAAACTAATAAAAACCAGTTGAGGAAATATTATTTGCAAAACTTTTGCTATGGGAAAGAAAAAACACATGCAAATATTTTTATGCAGAAAAAAGGCTGCAAATGTTTCTCTGTAAGAAAATGTCCACAATTTTTATTTTCAAGCACGGCTTTGCATCTTCTTGGCGTGTAAGCAATAACGATAGCTACATTTTACTGAAATTTTAATTTTATTGAACTATATTAATGTAATACATTTATATTAAATTACTTTTTCAGGCTCGAGTTCAACCCTTGGTTTGTCACTTTTTAATCAATATGAATTAAGTAAAGAAAAGTAAAATTTTAATAGCTAGGTGGACAACCGGCTGTTTCTGGGCAGCAAACACCCTTCATCAGCACCCTATGAACTTTGGATATGTCAAATTTCACAAATTTGACACAGCCGCTTTAACCACTTGGCAACCAAAGCTCACGCAACTTTACTTTTCTATTTATATACTTAACTAACATTAATCAAAGCAATGATCTTGTCTATTGTATCACAAGTGTCTGATATGGCCTCGAATAGTTAATTCTTACTTCCACCCACAATCTTGCTAGTTATCCTCTTCTTTGCGACTTCCCATAGATTTTCGATCGGGTTAAGATCTGCACCGGCCACTACGTAATGTTGATTTTTCTGCTTTGCAATCAACTTTTGGTGCACCTCGTACAGTGCTGGCAGACAATTGCAGGGCATAATATTTTAAATGTGCGGACTTGAATGCAGCTAAATCAGCAAATTTAATATGGTTGACATGCGATATTTTTTTTTATTTTTATTCATATGTAAGATAACTAAAGGTGTAGTTAATTTTGATCCAACCATAAAGTCACAGCCATAAGAAAACTAACTTAACGTCTACACCAGACATAGTTTTGTCCACACAAACGTCAGGCGCTATGGGAAATAGTTTTTGTCTTAGGGTTTCTTATTTCTTCAGGCAGAGTCTGACGTTGGTCTCCACAACATATAGTCACGATAAGTAAAATTCACTTAATTTCTGCAGTGGTGCCCATAAAGTTGCCTTAAACAGCTGTTTTCTAGTGAGTGTTATATTTAAAAACAGTTTGTGCTCAATTTAGCAGTGCCACTTGAAATCAAAAATTTAATTAGTCGAAATTCGGCAACCGTTTTGCAAATACATGTATAAGTAGATTATTGCTCAATACTTGACATGCATATTTACACAACAATTTTAACTTAAATCAGTTGCAACACAGGAAATGCGGAAATATTTTGCTATTGACATGTTTAACTGTACATATGCGTACATATAAAATACGGCCACAAACAAAAACAAATAAATAAAAAAATAATTCAACAGCCGGCGCAAATTGAAACTAGCGATGTTGTTGTTAGCTGAAAATTTGTACTGAATAACAACAATAAATAATGAACAGCAACAATAATAACAATAACAACAAAAGTATTGAGACAAGTAAACAAATTGATTGCAGAGAAAAAAGAAACTGGCAATGCACGCTGTTTTGTCAATAATTTGGTTTCCTTTTTGAAAATACATATATGTATGTATTATTCGTAGTTCTTATTTGGAATGCATTTCTTTCTGTATGCAGGTATGAGTGTGTGTATTTATGGTAAATTAATGGTTATTGTAATATTAAAATTAAAAAAAAAAAACTTAAATTTTTAAAATATTAAACGTTGAAAATAAAGTATTTCGTATAATTTTTTAACTTGCACCGGTACTCAGGGGACGAACCCGTATTTATGCTGTGCATCGTACCGCCAATAGAAAAATAACTTTTGGGGACGAGGAAAGAGAGAGTAGTGTTTGTGTACGTTTGATTTGAACATTTATACTTTGTGGCGGGTAATATCTCTGCAGGCAACTTGTTCCACAGGCGAACCGTTTGACTGAAAAACGAATTCTCTCTGTAATGCCATTCACAGGCCAATCTAGTACAAATGGATGCGCTCTGGATGATGTGCACGTATTGCTTAGTTGTATGCGGGATTCAAGAACAAGATCCCTGATTTCGCCAGAACAGAATCTATTATAACAGCGATAATAGGCAACTCTGGGTCTAATGGGTATTAAATTTAACGCTGTTTTTATGATCCCATTCGGAAATTGTAAGCAGATCGTCATTGAGCGTATCGCTCATAATCTGGCTCTTGGCAGATTGCGTAACTATTTCTGTTTATTTTAATTTTTTCTTAAATGAATTTTGAAAATCGTCAATTCTACTTTGATTAAATTGATGGCGAAGGTATGATAATAGCCCGTGTTTACCGTCATACAGCTAAAGTATCTGACAATGAAATAAAAATTTTATTTCATTGATTAATAACGAAATATGAGAACCCTGCTTAACAAACTGTTTGTTGAGATGTCAATCAAAATTCCTGTTAAGTAATTTTTGCTACGCAAGGAAAGCGTAGCTTTTCATTCAATTTAATTTTTATACGTTTTTCCACTTCCAAAAAGTAAAGATAGTCATAAAAAATAAATGAATTTCAAATAAAAAATTTTTTTTTTGTGAGTATAAATTTCTAATTTAAAATTTGTGAATATTTGTATTTCAAAATCAATAGTACTCTGCCTTGTCGATTCTACATTATGTTTTCTTCTCTATGAAGAACGTAACAAATCGAAGAATTAGTAAACTAAAATATGTCTTGACTTTTTGTTTCCTATTAATGGCCAGTGTTAAAATATAAAAAATATTTTTCTTCCAAAGCTTAAATTACTTATAACCACTTAAGTTGTGACGTTAAATCTAACATTTTTAAATGGCACGACAAATGTAAAATTTCAATAGATAATTTATTTCAATTTCCATGTTTCATGATTGCATGAATTAAACAACTCAATGTGCACTCGTATTTTAATGTAACAAGTTATTTTCCTGTGAAAGTAATAAAACAAAGCAAACAGAAAATCAAATAACTTAAATTAAAGCCCTGTTTATTACGACAGAGTATACGAAACTTGCTCATTATGTAAACTTTCTATTTTGAATACATGGGTAAAAAAAATACAGCTATAAAAATAGAAAACTATTTTATTATTGCAAACTACTATTAATTGAACTAATTACATTATTATTATTAGCTATGTATTATTTTTGTTTAACATTTCATTTACATACGAATAAAAACGAACTAAAAAACAAAAACCTAAGCACATACAATAAGCAATACAATGTGAGTAAATGGAATTGAAACAATGTTTGTGTAAAATTCCACACGTTTGTTTTTCGTTACACTGTTAATTTTATGCGCTTTGGAAAAATTAATTGTTGAATTTCACGACACCTAAACACGTGGACTAATAAAAGAAGATTTTCGAAAAATGTAGATATAAACATACATACACAGGGAAAAGTATGGTGCCTCTTTTGGAAATTTTCACAATCTGTAAAATAATAAAAAAAAAATTCAGAATATCTAGGAAATTAAAAAAAAAAATTACTGGCAACACTGGCTGGAACAGTGTTCTGCTGACCGCATAGGAACAGCAGGAGTAGATGAATGCAGAGCATGTGGGCAAGATAGTGAGACATTGGAGCACTATTTATGCCAATGCCCTGCCTTCTCACAAATACGGTCCCTCCATCTAGGGAGCGCTACCCTGCATTTGTTTTATTAAATTTTTGTGTAAAACAATAGAATATGACCAAAATACAACCTTTCGTTAACAAATAAAAATAATTAAATGTATAAATTGTTTCGTGCCTATAATGAAATCAACTACAAAGATACGACTAAAGTGAAACAAACAAAAAAAAAATAATAAGAGCTAATTTTATGGAATTTTAATTTATGACCCCCTTTGGAATTTTTCTCAACCATTTATCATTTACAATTTTAACAATGAAACTTTTTTATGATAATAGTTGAAAACAATTTGATTACTCTTCTTGTTTGGTAGCATTTAATTAAATATTGTTATTCTATCTGGAATTATTACTTATTCCCATTTATATATTCCTAGTTACCAAATGGCATTTCGGTTAAAAAAAGCCCAATTGGCAACTCCTTACTTTAAAAGCTAATGCTGCCACTCAGTTTTTAACACTGTATGTGGCCATCAATTTCTTGATTATCACATATGTACATATGTATGTCCATATGTATGTGCAATGAATATGCATTGTTTATATGTATGTATTTAAATCACACATCTGCCCACTTTGACATCTGGTATTGTGGTTACATTCTGCAAAATTGTTTTTGCTTGTTAAATTTAAATACTTATCTATAAATAATAATGGAGAAAAATGCAATGTTATGCAAGTTGCACAGTGTGATTAAAATGTTAATTGTTTATTGTTTAAATAAGCTCAGCAATAAAATTTCTGTTTACTTTTCACAATTAATGCAAGATTTAAGACAATTATATTGTATATATGAATGTATGTATGTATCTATTGTTTTATAAATATTTATGAGTAAAAAAGGGTTATATTTAGATGTGTATGTAGATACGTACATATATACATTAGGGGGCTTTTTATCATGGGCATACAAATTTACACTACAACATATCAAAAAAACCATTTTCGAAACTTCCGACTTAAATATTTTTTTGTATTTTTCTGTAGGCGTCCCTTAAGAAGGCGTGGTACAGGCTCGGTGTATTTGAATGAAAAAAATTGGGGAGATAAAATTATTGGGGACTGGTCATACATTTGCCTCCATTACGGATACCATCACACAAACTTGCCGCAAGGTGCCGGTACAGATGTTATATTCTACGCTTCCTTAGGGAAGCTAATATAAAAAAACACAAAAATATGAAAACCGAACGCGTTGAAAATTATTTTTTTTTTTTCAAATATCGTAGTGAAACTTATTGTCCCTCATGCCAACAAGAAGACGAATTCATTGGTAGTTGGGTGCATTAGAATTCGCCGCACAACATACAATCGACCATCTGCATTTTGTTAGTGTAAATACTTACTTCTTGGATTGTCAAAATGTGGGGCCAAATTCTGGTATTCGTGATCGAACGAATTCGTAGTCTAATGTTGTGTGTTTGTTGGAATTCGGCTTCTGTGTTCGTCTCCGCTATTGATGAGCTGTGTTCAGCCTCAAGAGAAACAACCATTTTTGTAAACAAAGAGAACAACATTTTACAATGTTGGGTGCTAAAATCCAACGAGCAAAAAGCTATCATCTATTCCTCTAAGTTCTCTATGGTAATGAATTCGCCTTGTGCCAAAAGCTATCGAAAAATCGATGGCATAATATCGACAACATTTTTGTCCATATAAATTGATCCGGCCTAATAACGTACATTGTATGTGTTGTTGTAAAAATAATTCATTTTTTATTTTGGTTTTTTTAATCTTAAAACTTGTTTTTTCATATTAAAGAACATACATATTAGAGAACAACACTGTCGATTTAAACAACATAACAAAAAGCTCTTTACAATTCACACATATTTTAATATAATTCGTACGATTATTCATTATTATATAAGAAGTCACAGTTTGCGATAACAGAATTTTAAAATAAATGCATAAAAGTATTATATTGTTCGTATTCTGGTTCTTAATTATATTTTTTGTTATTGTTATTTAAGAAGTGTTTGTGGAATGCCCTAAATCTTTTTCGTGGTAATTAATCACAGGCTATAGGAAAAAAAAATATACAAACTCAGATTATATTAAAATATGTTTGTTGTGTTGTTGTGATAACTAATTAAATTAATAATTTTTGCAATTTCTATAAAATATTGAGAGCTTGAATTTTTTAAGTAACATCTGATAAAAACCTCCGACGAGGGGGGTGTTCAACTACAAAATGCATCATGAGATGCTTGGTCCATATCATTATTTTATTTTTACTTATAGTTATTTAATTTAATGGAAAATTTATTTTAGTGGCTTTTTATATTGCCATTTTTATGTACATATGTATGTATGTAGATATATAAGTTCTTTTTTGTTAATTTGTCATGACAAATTACATCCTTTTTTATCTTCATCTGCCTAACAATAACGCTCGCATAAAACTAAAACACAGTCATCACAACAATTTCATTTGAGAAATTCAAATTTAAAGTAAATCAACCTTTTAAGTACGAAAAAAGACATTAAAAAGAAGAAATGAATGCTATAATATACTTTCTCTTTAGAAAGTATGGCATTATATCAAGAAGTGAACAGTATATATAAAAAATGCATATTGAAACGTCTTTATTTGTTTTAAAAGAAAGTAAAATTTTTTTTGTAAAGGAAAAAACACCCAAATAATTTTATAAAATAACTGCAGCTTAACAGAATTTCAGGTAAAATAAATAAATGAGCTCAAAACCTTGAAATGTTTTGATTATTTATCACGAGTTGTATATTAAACCAATTTCATGAACATACATACATACTACTTCGTACTCGTATGGAAGTAGTTACAAATCTACTTGCATATGCATGTACAGTACATGCATGATTTATTGCTAGATAATATGTTAATTAATTTACTAAAACTCAGAGTACGAGTAAAGTGCAATAACTTATTCACATTAAACATTTTCAATTAACTATGACTTTAAAAAATTACAACAGAAGATATAAGAGATTTTAAATACATTTGAAATAAATATGTGAAAATACAAAAAGTTTATAAAAAAATATGATGAACAGACTGCTGATTTGAAATGTAGTTTTAGTGGTTCATATTGAAAATCAAAACATGTGCAATCAGTCTTTGTACAATATGCTCAGTCTTTACTCATGCTCGCAGAATCTCGCGTTTTCGTTTGAGAACATAATAACAGCAACAGTCTGGCAGCACCGTTGGGCTTATTGTCACTAGCTTAGAGCTAGATCACATGCGGCAATTTACACAAGAAATTTATTATCTGAGCGTTGCAATACACTTGCACTTTTCGACTAGTATTTTTGATATTTTCCGCTTGGAAAACATTTTTGAAGTAAACTTTCATTTTCCTCTGAAATTGCACGGGAAATTTTCACAAAAGTTGTAGATTTCATTGAAAATTTTATTTATACACCGTATACAGAAATTGTACAGAAATACTTGCTGTCTAAATGTTGCGTAATCGCTGATAGAAAGATATTTAAATATTCGCCGCTTAACATACAATCTGGCACATGCGTTTTCTTAGTTAAAATAATTTTTTTGGTTGTCAAAATTTGAGCTCGCCTAGCTACGTTCAGCTGCTCATGAGCTGTGTTCAGCTGCTCAAGAGAACCTAAACTAAAATGGAGTGAAAATTTTTGTAAACAAAGCAATTGACTACGATCAGTGCTAAAATCCAAGAAGCAAAAAAATTACCTGTGCTGCCAAGTTCACCTGGTATAGTATGTAAAGCAAAACAATCAGTTTCAGTGCTACCAAATTTTATTGATACTATTTTCCTTGCCATAACGTTTCAATTGTATTCAAGGGCCGAATTCCGGCATTCGCGATCGTATATACTCGATAGTAAAAACAATGTAAAGAAAAAACAAAACAACCAACAAATACACCCTATTCGATCACGAATACCAAAATTTGGCCCCAGGCATGCCTTTTTGAAAACGAAACGACCACAAAAGCGATAGATAGAAAGTACTTTCAAAACAAGAATGTCAATAGAAATTGGGCAAATTGCATTTTTTGGTTTTGTCAATTGCCTAATTGAGTATCATCAACACAATATTTAAAGCTTAAGAACATTTTCTTTCAATGTGAATGCAATCGATTTCATCTCCTTATCTAAATTTTAGGTACAAACATATGTACATTCAAATTTAGTGACTTATTCATGTATAAGAAATATTTTGTGTTTATTAAACTATTATTTGACAAATATTGTTTGGAAAATTATCAAGTAAGAAGTTAATAAGCATAAAATATTTTTTATAAAGAAGACCGTTAAATTATACTTAAGAAGAATGCATTTTAAGAAATTTGAAATCCATTCAGACATGCTTGACTTATAACAATCAAATATTACCAACTAATTTATGCGAATGCCTACATTTTTTAAATACATAAATTGTTCAATGTAACCATTTGTTTTTTTTTACTATTGTTAAAGTCAATACCCAGAAAAATTAGTTTTTAAAGAATATCCAAGTATATTAACATTGTAAACAAAAAAATATATGCGTATACTAAACCACTATAAAAATCCCATAAAATAGTTTAAAAAAAATTAATACCTGACATTGAAAATACAAAAAGTAGTAGCAGAACAATAAAAACACAAAATAATACCAATTACAAAAACCGGTTAAATGACTGGGTTCGTTTAGTCAATCGGTCGGTTGGTTAGTATTGAAAAACTAACTGAAAAAAATACAATGTTTACGCAACAGTGTTGGTATTTTGCAAACGGGCAACTCGAATAGCAACTCGAATAGTCAATGTGATGTCTGATCACACACCGAAAACCAGACTAGTGGCCAATTGCGAAACATGATTCCCGGCATTCGTTCCTGGTTCACCGGTTCTTCGAACGATAACCCCATGGGGCCATTCTGCTACACAGATGCATCAAGGGCGAGGGGAAAGATGGTGCTCGGTACGGCCAGACAGGTGAGCATTAAAGCGATCTCAGCTGAGCAGACTAAATCACGGACAGTTTGGGGTTGCAAAAGTGCTATTAATAGTTACTCGACACCTAGTAAACTGCGCAATATATGGCTTCCGGGCCAAGCGGGAATAACTAAAAATGAGATATCAAATTCCCTTGCTGTAAGAGCAAGAGGTTTAAGCAACATAAATTTGGAAAGCGCGAAACCCTTCGCCATAGTTAAATCTGGGCTAAAGAACTGGGCACACAGAGCCGAAGAATGCTATGGGGAGTTCCAGACGTAGGAAAACCGAAGGGGTTACCCGAATTGAGTAGAGTAATGGGAGTGATAACAGGCAAATCTGACAAATCTGGTATCAAAATGGGCTGCCACCATGGTGCCATTTGCCAAAAAGCTAGTGATTTTGAGAAGTCTGGTAAAGTGGTGTTCCTTCTAGTAGTATTCTGTGATCTGAATCAAGTTTACTTAATATCGATTTTGATAACCCACAATGATGAGATCAGATGATCTAACGGTTTCACCTGGTTTCATTGCATCACAATAACACTCGTTTGTACAATGAGGAGCAGAATATTCATTTGGGCTGAGGCGTTACAACGTGCTGTGCGTTGCATTAACACATACCAACATACATATTCTTCTATGTTGCTTGCTACAAAAACTTTGTAGTTTGTGCATTAATTTATGAGTTTGTGTTTGAATTTGAAACGGGCTGCCTGCTGCTGTACTCGTTTTGTATTTCACATCCAACCAAATCAAAGCAAAGCAAACAAGTGATGATGTCAGTAGCCAAAGTCTTTTATGGACATTTAGCTCACAAACTTTTTCGTTTCAATGGCCAAATAGAATCAACTTTAAAGATATGTTGAACGGCAGTTACACAAATAATGAAAACTTTTATTACACAGACCAGGGCATTGGACTTGAAGAGTCAGCCATTTCAGACAGATGAGGGCTATTCAAAAAAAAAAAAAAAAAAATCTAACAAAAAGATTTATTATATTTTTAAGTAATTTGTATTTTTGTTTTGTTTCGCTATTAAATATTTTGGCAATGGTAAAAGTTTTAATGTGTGCACGCTTAGAAGAGCATAATAACCGTTGCGAAATTTTCAGATTCAAGTTCGTTTAGTTTCTGGACATAAGACTCTGTTTTGGACAGTATGTATATATGTATGTATGTCTCTGTTATTGTCTGTATTAATTTCAGTTAAACTTTATTTGTATGAGAACTGACATTGAAACATTAAACAAATAGAACAAAGTGAACGTTTATTTTTTTTTTTATAATGATGTGCCCATTTAAAGTGTTTTTTCCATAGAAATTCATTATGTCGCTCTTGCCGCTCAGGCAGTAAATAATTTTTAATATTTCTGTTTTTACAAATGGTGTGAATCATATAAAACCCGCGATGACATTGAGGCCTCAAGAAATATGGTGGAAAATATCACACGTAGAGCAATAAGACCTTTCCTTTCCTACAGGCGAATTTTGTTTAAGTCAAGAACGATGTCTTGGGTTAATCAGATGTTTAAACCTGTACTCAGAACCAGATAGACTGGGCACGATGAGCTAAAAAACTGAAACTGGTAAGCAGTAATTCCTATAGACTCTGTAATGAAGAGAAGGAAACGGCAGAACACATTCTTTGCGATAGATGCAGAATCACATACCGGGCCTCAATAACATCAACCCTACGGCCATAACGAGGTAGTCTAGGTCTGGGTCTATAGGGATCAAGGGCTGCACAAAACATCGTTTTGGTCATGGTGCACAATTGACTCCAAATGTTAATAATAATAACGCTAGAATCACACGATTACCGCAAATACACCCAATCCCAATTTGAATGGTTCTAAATTGGTACACAATAATAAAATTATCGCAATTAAATAATATGCAATCACATGATTGTTCCATCTTATGCAAATTTGATTGCCGCAAAATTGTGACACATAAATTTTTCGGCAATAATTGCTACAGCTCAGTCACACGTCTACAAACATTACTCTCTTGTCCACCTCCCCATAACCTATTTTCCTAGTTCCAGTACAATGTGCTGTATCTAATGGCGTTGCCAGTTTAATAACGGTTCACGATAAAAAAAAAATCGTGCTACCGGAATTGTTTCCGAGTGCTTGTTTCTCATTATGAAAAAGAATGTTACCATACTTTTTTACGATTAAGCTTTATTACATGGTCTGGCGATTAATTAAAAAATTTATATGTTGGCCGAGAACAAATTTTGTTGCCTTTTTTGTTGTTTTAAATAGCTGTTTGTATGTATGTATGTACTATTATTATAATGTCAAGTCATTGTGAATACTGCTGAAATGTTAATTGCTGCAAAATATGAAAATCCATTAAAAGCATTATCCCGCTTTTTTAATGCTTCACTGAGCTTTAATTATTTGGTATGGAAAGTTTTTAATGTAATTAAAAAAGAAAACTTTACTATTAAATGCCACCACTAACATTGAACAATTTAAAACACACTTTATTTGCTCATAACGCAAAAGTTCTGCATGCAAATTTAATGTAATTAAAAAAGTATTTAACATGCCTAACAATACAGTTGGAGTTGGCGCATTGGGTGTTGTCAATCTAGTGAGTTTTTTGCAAGAGATTTTCTTCTAGAATAATGTTTAATCACTTTTCCCTAGTGGCGCAAAAAGATTTTGCAAATAAAAATTACAGTTTTTGATATATTTTTTTTTAACTTAAATATTTGTGCATATCGTTGAGTTTCCTATAACTTGCAAAGTTTAAGTACCCAAATTAAATTTATTTTTAAATGAATTTGCCATGCCATAAATTTTAAATCCTACACATTTACATATACATATGTATGTACTTTGTGTGTAGTACACCCGGTAGTCTTTACTAAAACTTGACATTGAAAATAATAGAAAATGCTGGCAATTTTGTATGCAATTATTTTAGGTACACACAACAAGTTGTTACAGCAAATGTATAGAAAATAATTGTGCACATAATTTTGAATTCTTGCTGTAAAAGAAAATATTTGTGTTGCGTTATATTTCTTAAGTAATAAATAATAGAAAAATAATAAAGCATGTCGTAATGGTGGCAGATTGTAATTATATTTTCAAATATTGACATATTTTTCCCAGATGGTTCATATTAGAATTAATTTAATGATGTCGTGAGTGGCAAATATACGACAAAGGGAGACTAATTTAAAAGTATCTAACAAAAATGCTGGAACTGTTTGTAACGGCCCAGTTAAGCGGTAATATGCAGTGAGAACACGAAATTATACTCTTAAAGATAGCTGACAAATGTTTTATTTGAGAAAAGAGATAACATTTTAAATCAACAAAAAAATTCAAAATAATATACACAAATATCAACAACAAATCCAGTGTAAATTGTAAAATAAAAGTTAAAAATAAGTGAAATTAGACGATTTCGAAAAATATGCAGAAGAGGAAGAAGAACAAACACCAAACTGCTAAGCTTTTTGGCTTGCCTGCAGAAACACCCAAAGCCTTGGGCAGCAATCGAATCTTCGACCTTGAGGACTTTTATGTCTCAAAAATCAGTGTAGGTTTATCTTCGAGTTTGATTTAATTTTAACGTTTAAACCAGTGTATCAATAAATCAGTGAATACTTAAATAAAGAAAATTTAGCGTTTAACCTTCATTCGTCAAACGCTGCAAAACATCAGCTGTTTGACATTTCACGCATCGTTGCCAAATATCTATTTCTAAAAACAATCAATTATAAAGTGTTCTCTAATTTATTGCAGTCAAGTTTAATCTACAATTAAACTATAGAAACGTTTTTTTAAATTGGAGTTTAACTCTGATTTTTTTGAACATTAGTAGAACACTCTTCCAATTCATACATCCAGATGCAAAATAAATGCATATTTTTTTTTTATAAAAGAAAAATTCGTACAAATAATTGAACTCTTTGCAGCTGGTAAATTCACCTATTACATCATACATGCTGCTCTGTTCCCCAAAACTGAAACAATGTCATGCATAAACAATGTCTTCCTTCAATACACTCATGACTACACACACTCGAATATTTCTATTCCGCCCGTCTTATTACAAAACACTCTGTAAATAATATTTCCTTCTTTACAAAAATCGATTAACATTCCTAGTAAATGAATTATCCACAAAACGTATTGACCCATATTTTTCACCTCCCCCTTTTTTGTTGGGCTCGCATGCAACTATCCCGTCCATTCTGTATTACATTTAAGTTGTGTAATCAAATGTGATTTTAGTAATTCATCAATTACATACATATGTATGTACGTGTGTATGCACATACATGTGCATGTGTGTCTGTATGTCCAGCTAAGGCTGTTTGGCATTTGTTTTCCCGTTATGACTCGTACAAAGTTTTTCTCGAAATTGCCAATGATTATTACTAGAGAACAGAGTTGCTTAATAATGCATGATGTTTGTGTTAAGAAAGGTAAACTTCCTCAACAATTACAGCAGTATGTAAGGTAAAAGCTACAACAACAACAACAACAACATGTTCATGAAATATAAAACATAAAAAGTTTATGATTATTAAGGTTAAGTAAAGTAAACCAGCGAACAAATTCTAATAGTTTTGGTATCTACATACATACATATGTACGTATATTTGTAAAATGTAGCAGTCGATGAATTGATATACACTAAGAGAAAAGCTTCATTCATCATTTCATGAATGCATATTCTCCATTAGTAACGAGGTAACGAAACATTTCATGCTATTAATGAAGAACGTTTCGTTGTTATGAAACTGTTTTCAAACTTAGAAAAAACAATTCAACTCAAAAAAAAAAAAAATAGCTGTTTTTCCCTTTCTCATGTTTTTTTTTAGTTTTTGTTTTTCTTATTTTACCTGTCATAATTTTTATCAAAAAATTACGGAAAGTTCTGCTTCGCCCTGAAACAAGGCAGATTTAAAAGGTACAAGCACTAGCAGAACAAAAAAAAAATGAACAGGAGTTGTTGATAGAAAAATAGCAGGCTGTTATCAAATTCTTCTCTCAATTGTTTTGTTAAACCGGGTTGGGAGTGGGAATAAAATACACACATTTCATAAAAGAAATTTATTTAAACCACTTACCGTCTAATTCATAAAAATTATAAGAGCTTTATTATTTGACAGATTTTCCATACAAATATGTCTTATAAGCCTGTAATAATTTTTATGAATTAGGGGGTTAAAATTTATTACTTTACTATTTTCTTGAATAAAAACTGCAAAATCACTTACTTATTTTAGTTTTTCTTCAATAATAGCTACCAAATCAGCAGCATATATCTTAGAAAACAGAGCGCGTTATGCGGCTTGTAAACATACTTTTGACACTAGCCTGCTAATAAACAACGAGCAGCTGTTTTAGTGTTTTTGTTGTAGTTATGCGGCTACCTGGTGCTGCGGTACCATGTATTGTTCAGGGCTGACTTACCATGCTTGATGAAATTACTGATTTATCTGGCCTGATGCAAATATCGGTTGTACCTGCCAAGTATACATTTCTTATTAAGAAACATTTATGTAAAGAAAATTAAATATTGCCCTGAAGAAGCTACCCGAAGGAAAGACAAATATCGGCAAATAAATGAGCAGAAATACCTATAGCTCGAAAAGATAAAATAATATACTAAAAAAATTAAATATTTTATAGTGAAACTTAAACTCAAAAATTTACAAAACTCAAAAAGTTTACATAAACTCAAAAGTTTACAAAATCATTTAGAGATCTTTTTGGCCTTGTGGCAGCTCTGGATTTTTCTGTGCTTTCTTCTGCATGGTGTATGACATCCTTGGTAAAACGCATTGATTTCCTGGAAAATAGAGACTTTGAATAAGTGGTTTACTCAAGTCGATGTTCGATTTCTTGAGAAAATGTATGTCATTTTCCTTTAAGTGTATGAGATTTTACGACTCACCCTGTGCCAAACAGAGTTACCAATAAAATCCCTTTTCTTTCATCATTAGTATAGAGATTTTGTTTTCTGCACTATAAATGTAAATTCATCTGAAAATTGAGAGTGTTGTTGTTATCACGCGAATGGCATACAAACTATCTCACAGTCAGCTCTTAAGCTCTGAAAACAACTTGCAATTGAAAGTAAAAACTACAATTAATCGACGCAGAAATAATAACAATGTGCCGTATAAATATCACTTTTACCACTCTTAGTGTATATATGTACATATATGTATGTATATATTTTCCACTAATGGTATGGGTCACTAAAAACCATAACAAAATTCTATAACTTAAATTACATTGAATACAACAAACACACAATTGTAGGCAGGCATACAACTCAATACTAGTACATATCGCCACTTTATTACAAGGTAGTCATAACTCGCAAAATCAAAATTTCAGATTTATATCTTAAGTGGAAACAAAATTAAAGCAAACATCTTTTTTACAATTATATTAAACAGTTAAAATGTTGAAAACTTTGGTTTCGCGTTATAAACTCTTAAAGGATTTTAAGAAAAAGTGCCATTGATAATGTAAACACATTTATGTACATATGTAATTGTAAAAGTCTACAGAGGTACGATTATAAATAATACTTGGTTGTACTGTATTGGATATTTCAATAAACAAACAAACCTTAAGTTTGATCAAGGTAATTCCTGTTTAAATTCGAAAAAAAAACTATAAACCACCTTTCGAACCCGAGAAATGTTGCACAGCTGTTTTTTTTAATAAAAACGTGGAAGTACAAACAAATGTATAACCATACATGTAAATATATATACATACATACATATATGAATGTTTTTAAACAATAAAAATTTAGGGTAAAATAAATATGGTATTGCTATATAACTGAAATACTAAGGAAACCTATTTTGTATACACAAAAAAAATTTGGATTTCGATTTTCAAATATAGAATATATATAACTGAAAATATTTATATATGAAAAATGTTAAATGCATAAGTGTTAAACAGCTGCTTGAGACATTTGACAGTTTTACCCTTTTGCCCAAAGAAAAAATACTCATCAAGTTCGGTAAAATGAGAAACACAATTTAACCTCTCATGTACCCAATTTACATAATTTTCAACACAATACATTTTACTTTTCTTTACTTACCTCGTGGGATTTCCAACTTAATATATCTCAAATTAAACCGACGCCGAATTCATTACTGAATGAACGCATGTGATTGTTTATCTTCTTGACTCGTTGTCAATGTTATTTCTCTTTATTTACAAAAAATGTTTCTCCCATTTCAGTCTAAATATTTTTGGCTTAAAAATGTTGGATTATATGAAAATCATGTTTGAATTATGTGTATTTATAATGATTTTTTATAATTGCTTTTCATAAAATATTTTATTAAAACTGTTTTAATTGAAAAGAAAGCAGCTATATGAGCAAACAAGGCGAATCAAGTACAGGTGGTCGCAATTCAATTCGCTTCAACATTTTCTCTCGAGACGTCACAAGTTTTGTTGTCGTTTTCTATCGGCTTTGACAACTCAGAAGATAAATTCGTGGAAAAATGCTGAAGCGAATTGGTATGCGGGCACCTGTAATGGATTCGCCTTGTGAGCAAATATACAAATTCTTTTTCTCTTTACTATCAATGCTGTTTTTACACTAAGGTCAGTTCATTACCAGGTGAACTTGGCAGCACAGGTGATTTTGTTGTGCTTCTTAGGTCGTTGTCAAATTATTTTCCCTACGTTTACAAACATGTTCGCATCATTTCTGCTCTGTTTCTCTTGAGTGGCTAAACATAGCTCTTGAGCAGCTGAACATAGGTAAGTGAATTCAGATTGAGATAACAAAAAAAAAACCTGTGTTAGTTTGTATGCTGTGCGGCGAATTCTATTGCACCCGCATGGTATAGAGTAACCTTGATCGAAGTGTAATAAAAATGCCGACTCATATTGTTTGAAAACCTTAAACCCTTTTTTGCGAGGTTTGATTTTTGTTTTTTTTAGATATGTCTATGTAGCAACAAAGGCGCGTTATGTATTTTGTTTTTATATTCCACCAAATGTGAAATAATATTTTCAAAATTAATGAGCGTTTTTTAAATTGAGCAGACAGGCAGGCATTCATTGATCAATCGTGCACATGATTAGCTAAAATTTTCTGTAAATAGCACATGTTTTGTAGGTAGTTGCTTTTGAGCTTATAATCTTATTTTGATGAATTGAAAAGGCACTATTTTAACTTTATAGTCGAACTGCATGACTTACAATTTTCAAATACTCTATCGGACTCTTAGTTTGATTTTACTTCCTCAGAATTGAAAAGGATTTTTTTGTGATAAAATAACAACTTTGCGTTTCTTGTGTTTAAAAATTTTGACCACTACAATTTTATCACAAAAAAACCTTTCTCAATTCTTAGGAAGTCAAATCGAGCTGAAAGCCCAATAAAGGTCTGGCATGTAAATATTAAGTAACAATTAGAATCACCTGATTAATTGAAGTGACTTTATTAATAGACTTTGATCATATGTTTCTACACTAATGTCAAAATTTAATTTTGTCCAATAAGCTGGTATAACCTACAAAAAAAAAGCAAGGAAAAAGTTATGAGCTCCTAGAATATTTACGCATGGAGCTCCGATTTCTGAAGATAATAAAAATTTCAATGTTGGAAAAGGTACTTTTAAACTTCATGTTTTCTTTAAACAAATTGAATATTTGTCAGTTAGCATTTAGAGATAAATACATACGTATGTATAAAAATATATGAGAAGTGTCAGTTAAGCCATATAATTATTTTTGTACACGCAACATTTTTAACAAAATCAATTGGTAACATTAATAACTTTTATTTCCATTACAAATCGATGGGGAAAAAATGTAAGTTTGTTTGGTTTTCAATGAGTTTTGGTGAAGCTATTGGTCTTGTCACCCACTGGTTTGCCTCATACTTGATCTTCTACGGACAAATGCCTCTTCTTGTTTTGCTGTTGTGGCATTCATATCTGGATTACATTGGATTATGGTCGCGTGCATGTTTGAAAAATAAAATGCTATGAATATTAATTCGATTTTGATGTTGATGTTGATTTCCAATTGATACAAAGTTATAAACTGACTGTCTGTCTTTCGTAGGTTTTAAGTACTGCTATTAAAGTACGTATTTGTGTATTGTCGTGGTGATTTGTTTAAACAAGTGTACAGGGTTTGAAAACGAAGTGGGAAATCATTTTGATATTTGGCTAAATGACGATTAAGAATTGTATAGGAATAAAAGCATTAAAAGTACTTATTATATTCAAGTCAAAAGAATTAATTTAATTTCATTTGTCTTATAACAACATTGCACGAAAAATTGCTATTTTGTTCAAAATATATTAAAACTAAACAGCTGTTCTTGTGAACACATTTTGGGTATATTTATAGTCCCAAGAGTTCACAGGCCAAGTTACTTGCGGCAGTTATTGAGTTTATAGAGCAAAATAGATGAAAAAAGAAGAGGAATCTTGCCTATACTTGGCAATTCGTTTCGATTTCTCATTCGTACTTGGAAATTCGTAGTTGTGTTGCTATTGGCAATGTTGAATGTGCGAACGTGAAAGCAAGTTCAAGAGAATATTTAATAGGACGTCCTAGAAATAACTTGCCGTCTGAAAATTGGGTTTTAGTAAAAACGCAACACATATGTACGTACATACGTGAGGATCAGCTGGCAAATGCTGTAACCTAAATAACACTTATTGCTTTTATTAAAAATGCATATGATTTACTGCCGTTTTCATACGAATAGTGGGAGGAGATGAATGCAGAGCTTGTGGGAAAGACAGCGAAAAATTAAAGACATCTTACCAGACATAACCCAATTACGAGTCATATGCTGGAAGAAATTAAGGAAGTGTATGAATGACACGGACTTCCTATGGACCTATGAGTCAAACTGTTTATGGTTAAACCCACGGAGTATGTCGTGTATGTCACAAGAAATGAACAAATAAACCCCTCCAATCCTAACCCAACCTAACCTACTGCCGTTGTATTAATTTATGACCATCACACCAAAATTTCTTTGCACTCATACTTGGCGAACAAATCTCTATTTGAACAGGAAATCACTTGAAAATTTTCACTACGCTGAAAGTAAAATTGTATATTAAAAAATGTTCTCCTTTATATAAATTTTAATTTTGAGAAAAATAACTTCCTTGTTCGTTCATGTGTTACTTGTTAGTCAAACAAATGAAACAGAAAGCTATAATTCCAATCAGTTTGCGGCACATTGAAAGGGGACACCAAACCGTAATATCGTATTTTGTTGTAATTTTGCCCACCCGTTCACTCAAGTAATTACAACCCAAGTCATGTCCGTGTCACTTTCATGTCAAATAACACTGTTTTTTTTAACGATAATATTTTTATTGTTGTAATCCTGAATGGTCAGGGCAACACATGATTTTGTTTACATGCAGATTGTTTTTGGCGCCGAGCATACAAACTATCAATGAAGTTGATGTTTTCAATGCTGTCCTAGAATTTGTGTTAAATTCCCTGTGAATAACATGATTTTCTGGGTTAATCTTTGAATCACATTTAATATGAAATTTATACACAGTCATAAATATGATTAAACATTTTAAAGAAAACAGTTTTTGCAGATATTTTTATAAAGAGCGCTTCACATACATACATGCGTACATACATTAAACATATTATTTACGTTGTTTTTTTGTAGTGAACTTCTTTGCAATGTATCATTTCTTTGAGTGTTTTTTTTTTAACGATAGCAACATGTTTTGGAATTTTTTTGCGATTTTTTTTATTCCTAAATAAATTTAAAAAAAATTATTTTATTAAATAGCTTTTTAAAATCAAAACACGCTAAATTGCTCCCACTACTACTAACACGTTTATGTGGCCTGACTGGCAATACTGTTTTCAGTAATGGTGCTACCAAATTATCAAAAAAAAATTATCGAGGTGGGCGTGAAGAATCCATAGTACAATTTAAAAATGTTGATCACTACAAAGTTTACCACCAAAAAAATCTTTCTCAATTCTGAAGAAGTAGAATCGAATTCAAGCTCGATAAAATTATTAACAATTGTAAATCATATAGTTCGACTATAAAGTTAATTTACTGTTCATAAAATCGCTGGGACCGGCTTTTATTTTATACAGTAGCAGGAACGCAAAGACCAATTGAAAATCAATTAAACGTTGGTGAGAGAATACAAATTATATTCCAATCAGCAAAAAAAAAAGAAAAGAAAAAAAAAAAACAGCGATAAAATTGAAAGTTGATCAATAGATAAAAATTTAGATACAGAGGGACCTTCTAGGACCCATGTGGGTCGGTCTCACGTCTGGCAGCCCGTGAAACATAAGTAGGATGGCTGCTTAAAAGCAGTAAGCAATTAGTGATGTCCTCGGATCGAAGCAATTTGGGTGCCAAATTGCCAATGAGTATTCCACTTTACTTTTCTTGTCTCCTTTAAAAAACGTTTGTCACTACAATTTTACCACAAAAAAATCTTTCTGAATTCTACGGAAGCAACATCAAATTTAGCTGAAAGCCCGATAAAGTAATTAACAATTGTAAATCATAAATTTCGACTATAAAGTGAAATTAATGTTTAGAAACAGAAGTTTGTTCAAAATTTTCAACGTCAATTTAACTGGCACTTAACAAATTTTTAACATGAATTTGAGTCAGGTTTATTGTTTGCATAGATAATTTTTTCTTCAGTAAAATCGAACGGCTATTTTTTTATAAAATATAAAATAGTGAATCACGACCTTAAATTTAGTGTTTTCTGAAGTCAAAACACGCTTAATTGCCTTCGTTGGTAATAATACGTTTAGCTGGCTTAATTGGCACCACTGTTTTTGGCAACGGTGCTACCAAATTATGAAAAGAAACACAAGTTTGTTCAAAATTTTCGACGTCAATTTAACTGGTATTTAACCAATTTTAAATATCAATTTCAGTCACGTTTTTCAGTTGTATAGATAATTTTTCCTTCAATAAAATCTAACGGATGTTTCTTTTTTTATGAAATGAATATTAAACTAGAACAAAATTTGTAAATACATACAAATTGAAGACACTGTTCCAATTTCATTGCACATATTAAGTTTGCTTATGCGACGCATATTAAAATTGCCAAAGTACTACTTATTATTAGCTTCAAAAAGAACAAGGCTAGTGAATGTCATGGCCGAACAGAATTGAGTGTAATAGAAGTTCTGACTTAACGCATGTATATGTATATGCTTTAACCTAAAAAATTGGCCACTTAATGTTCGCCATTATGTGGGACTATTTCTTTTTTGCAAAAATTCATACACAGTTACTTGTGTTCGGAGACGATAAAAACATTGCGGTGAAATATTATATGTACATACATATAACCCGTTTGCACAATAATATAAATTGTGCGAACGCAAACAAATGCTTAAAGGGTTATTAACGTGTGATGTCTAAAATCATGTCACGTTTCAATCATGCATATTTTATTATTCACACATGTTTCACGATGAATTGCTTTTTTTTTTGCTCCACAAGCGGCTTATATGTATGTATTTTTTTAATCCAAAGGAATGACTGCATGTCTGTCTATTTACTTTTTGAGAACTACAAACATTCCATAGAGCAGTACCTTGACTTTTAGCCGTTTAAAAGTTTGAGTATTGTGTTAGTTTGAGTCACTTAGGTTACTACTTTAGCCTTAAACTAATATTAGCTTAAACGGGAATGTTGTTTGCTGCAAAGTCAAAATATGTGTAAATAATGATAAGAAACAGGGGATTGTAATTGTTAAAAGGGGTTGATCTAGTGGCATTTACAATTGTTATCAACATTGTGATATCAATTAGATATGTTTGCTCAAACATGCACAAACCAGTTGTTAATTTGCTTTGTAAACTTTTTTGTTGATACTCCTGCAGTATTAAAAACATTGGAAAAGGGAAATACACTTGCAAGGCCAAATGAGTAGGAATGACAAATGCTACTGTTATGTGTAAAAGGCTGAATGAGGAACTGGAAGTGGTGGACAGAAGTTTAAGACTCCATTCCTCTTCTTTTAATCTATAAAATCACTCTCCTGCATACCGCTCTGCCCTAAATATTTTTTATATAAAATGTTCTCATTAGCGGAATATTATTATTTGTTTAATGTTGTGTAAAACAATTAAAAGGTGTTCATTTCATGGTTGCCTTTTTCTAATGTAAAAACGATTTGTACGTAAATAATAGTAATTACTTGATATTTAAATGTAATGAGCTAATTTTTGAATGCTTAAAATGTGTTTTAATACAATTTAGTACTTAGGGAATTCAATTGTATTAAAAGTTTAAGAGCAAAACATTGACATTTTAAAGAAATAATTTGCTCTTTTTAGCTGAATGCTAAATGCTGACATTTTTCTATCGTTTCAATAAATAATTTCTTGTCACAAGCTAAGACTTTCATTTTATACAAGTATTATTCTATAATGTAATGAAATCTTACAAGGCGAATTCCTTGCCAAGTCAACTTGGCAGCACAGGAAATGTTCTTTTGCTGCTTCTTGCTCTTCAGTACTGATTGCTGTCAAGTTGTTTCTCTCTTTATTTGCAAAGAATTTTTGCATCATTTTAATTTAAGGATTTATGGTCGAAAAATATTGGCGTTGGGATTTTTTTTAAATTATTTGTTTTTAAAGAGATTTTATTTAATTATTTTTTTTTGTTCAAAAAGAAAAGTTTTCCTTTCCAAGAAAATATTAATTGGGGCCTTTAATAGCAATCAGTCCCAGCTTGCCGAAATATTTTAACATCAACTCCGTTGTATGGGGACTCCCATACAAAAATACGAAAAAAATTTAATTCGGACGCTTTAAAAATATTTTTTTTTTAAATTGGTCACAGTGGAGTTTTTTTCCGCAAGTTATCAAAAAATCGATGGCACAATATCGAAAAGTTTTTTTTCCTTACAAGTCGGCTCACTCTAATGTGAATTGCTTTAGTGGTATATAGCGTTTATAAAAAGAGAGTGGCGCGCATACACAACAGAGAATAAGCTAGCTGAATTCAAAATCTGTCCTCAATTAACGGATACGAACCTGGTTAAGGTCATGTACTTGGCATCGAGATTGATATATGTCAATTATAATAGAAAGAAGTGCTGCTACTGCGGTTTCGAAGTGATTCTTGCCGCCTTTTGCACATGACTATACTACTAGAGCAAAAGATAACCCCAGCAGGGATTATATTGCATAGTCTTAAAATAAAAATAGCTGGCATATTTCCCTCCTGATTTAACCAGTGGTAGACGTTTAAACCCTCTACATATCACCTTTAAGTACTAGCAGCTCATTCACAACATAAAAACAATCTCCTACCAGACTTCTCTCAATCATTCTCTGTTATGTATGTATTTATCTTAAAGAATCTTACTTCCATGTTCATTCCTTCCTCTAGATTTCAATTAATGCTAATATTTCTTTTCACTTTTTAACAACTCTTTTTATACGTTTACATGTTCTTTTCAAACAATTTCCGTTTCACGCTCAAGCCTTTCCGTTGAGGAAAAAGTCCTTAATCATTGTGGTTGGAATTAAGAAACTAAATGAACGCAACTTAAACTATTCAATAATGATTATTTACATAGTTTGTTGAGTTGTTTTCTTTCTTTCCGTTTTCTTTAGTTTTTTTTTTTTTTTGATTTTGTTTATATGTTCGTATTCCATTTGTGGTTAATTGAACAAATTTAAGTTCACTTTGTAAATAAATCCCTTTGCAGCTCTTTACGTACTAGTTAGAACTAAAACAGAAAAAAAAATAAATAAAACAGACACAATCAATCGCAGAATGTGAATTCGTTAAGTGATTTTTTTTAACGCCTTTTGAACGCCTACCAAAACCAGCGCCATTAAATAGCAGTTCTTTGTAGAAAATTGGGTAAAATACTTTTAACAGTTTCCGACAAAAAAAAAACACTCAATTGAAGTGGAGGACTCTTGTTATGTTATAAACCCGCAACTCTGTTATAAAATCTCTTTTCGAAGTGACCTAAAAAAAGCTAAAGGTATTTTTGTTCTCTATGGACTCCAACAAAACAGAATTGGAACATGAGAACCCTGAATAATTTTTTTTTTCGCAATTTTTGTATCACCGTGCAATCAACTGTGCTGCCAAGTTTAGCTTGTAATGAATTCACATTGTCTTAAATTTTTGCTGTTTTTTTTTTGCAAAATCGGCATCGTCTGTAAGTCGATCACAGGCCTAGTTAGCGAAGCCTATACACAACCATATTCGTTCATATTCGAAGGATAAAACTAATTATCTGTCATATCAGACGTGAGCTAAGTGTTACCATTCACGAAATAAGCACTAGTTGAAAAAAACGTTAGATGGCGGACCCTTTATAAGCATTTTTTGTTTTTTCGAAATAAATCTAAAAATAATCTCGCACAGATTACACACAGGTTTGTTACCATTTTCATATTTCGCCTGCAGCTTCTTTTTTTTTGTCACTGTAGATTTTATTTTTTTGTAGTAAATCACATTGCTGCAATTAGTAGGCAGCATGCAATATTAGACGAATTGGAAACAAAATATACAAGACAAAAACATTTCGAAAACTAATTTTAAGTTGTTACCTTGTATCAGAAAATTCCCATGTGACGGCACAGATGATGTATAATTAGGGAGAATACTTTTGCTTGGTTTTCAAGTAGTTGACATTTAAAAATCTCTCACTAAAAAGACAAGTGTGTGTAAAAGTTGTTAACTCTTGAAATTCTTAACAAATTGATTTCTTAACGAACCGAAAAAATGCGTGACACTAAATGTTGTTCAAAAGAATTTACTAAAAAAAAAATCAAGGTTTTTAATTTTTTTCACTTTTTTTCTTTGCAGCGAAACCGAACGTTATAAAAGAGTTAAATGGCAAGATATACGTGTTGGTGATATTGTACACTTATCAAATAATGAAACAGTACCTGCAGACATACTGCTATTACGTACCAGCGACTCCCATGGGGCCTGTTATATTGACACTTGTGATTTAGATGGTGAAACGAATCTGAAACGTAGAGAGGTAAGTTGTTGCTTTTTTAAAACAATTTTAAGCGAAATGTGTTCTTCATTAGCATGTTTCCCATCATTAAACGACACGTATTCGCAACAAATGTCCCTAGAGTATTTAATAAAGTGTTTAAAAAATATTAACCACATTTACAAAACGTTTAGAAATTTACCTCTAAATTGTTGCTTGCATACGTAATGAAAGATTTTTATTCAACCTGTTGCAGATAAATGTGTTAAATGGTGAAATGTTGCCTTTTTCATAAATAAAAGATTTCTTTTAGAAAATTAATGACGCATGTGAGTCATTGTGAATTGTTTCTTGAGAAAAAGATTCTTCAATAATACCACTGTGCAAGAACCAATAAATAATGAGACCACTACTCTCTTGTTGGCCAAACGACTAAAACACGTATGTAAATGTACATACAAATGGATGCATCCAAAATAAAATTAGAAAAAACAGGAAAAAATCTAAAAACTTTAAATTTTATAAAAGTATATTTTAAGGTTATATTTCCTGAACGAAGCCACAAATTTCCTGAATTTGCTGAAATCGGCTATTAATATAGATTAGTCTTTCCCCTGCGAGGTATATTGTCTCATCTGTATGTTTTTCGAAAAGTTTTTATTTTTTGCACAGCCTTATAAATCCCTTGGTAACCAAAAGCATAAATGATTGGCATCACCCTGTTGTGAAGCCAACTACTTTGTTGTTGGCATTTAATTGTTTTCTATATTGTATTTTTTTCAATGTGCAAAGAATTAAAAAAAAATAGCTTTCAATTTTTAATGATTGTGTCTTCTATAACATTTGTTGTATTAAAAATTTCCATTTTTCATATTTTTTTTATCAAGAAAATAGTTTATTGAATCATTTTCATATTATTCCCATCGTATGTTTACACTTTTCATTATCTCTCGTAAGAAAAGTTGCACATAATACTCAAGAGATTTATAGAATCAAGTGCCCGGGACATGTGCAGAAAAGTCGTCGATCGCTTTCGATTGCGTGCCTGTTGTTTATTTCATTACTTCAATGAAAATATCAAAAACTTTTGATTTTTGCTTCAAGCAAAGCCGATCGCATGTACGTGCAGCCGAACAAGCACGACTGCACACACGAAGGAATCCAGCGAGTGACAAGTTTATTGCATGTGTCCTGTGCACTTTACATATATATGTATGTATTTAATTACCCGATAACAAGGCGGCACTTGTCTGAGAGCAAGTTAATTCACAGTGCAAAGCAAGAAGCAAAAAATTATCACCTGTGCTGCCAAGTTCACCTGAGAATGAATTCGCATTTGCTCGCGGATTTGCCAAAGCAAATATTTATTAATAATTGCACGGCTCCACGTGCAATAATTATTTTCGATCTTAAGCATTAGGGTCGGCAGAATAACAGTAAAAATATGTTCAGTTCAAGCTTTTGTTTTATGGGTTATAGAACACGTATCGTGTATTGAACATAAACAAAAAATATTCACTGTGAGTAGTTGCACAAAATTCTACGTTTTTGTAGGCTTTTATTTTTTAATTTTCATCAATTTTTGTTTTCTTCAAAAAGTTTATTTGATTTAAACACTTTAATTGATTTAATTTAAATTTAATTTATTTAAATTTTTCTAGCACAAGCAAGTTTTAATTCTTACAACAAATAAGCATCACAGAAATCACCTACAAAATTTGACAGATTTCTTGAAAATAACCTTAAACAATTAATTCAAAATATATTTGCAAATAATTATTTTTGCGGTCCACACGTGAACATAAAGTGCTGACAATAAAATTTGACAGATGTGAACATAATTATTTCCAAAGCGCATCAAGTACAGGTGGTCGCAATTCAATTCGACAGCCCCTCCCTGTTGCAGTTTGGCAATTATTACAGTCAATAATTAATGCGTCAAATAATTAATGTTTGCGCGGTATACAAATGTATTTGAATACATGTTCAGCTATTATTGCTGGAAGTTATTGCTGAGCAACAACCTTTTAACACAAGGTGTCAAATTAAATGTAAATTGCAATTTTTTTCAAAAATCAAATAAAACAAAAAAAAAACACACTATAAAAACTATGTAAAACTAAAGAAATTGAAAACTTCGTTGTTAATACTAAAAAGTTTTTCTATCGACCCCCCAGAACTCAATTTGAAGATTTATGGTAAATTCAAGTTTCCAAAGCCATGAAACATCTCATGAACATCTCCGTGACGTGATTTTGTCGATGTTATTGCTTGTACCAAGAAACAACAGATTGCTCGTGTGGTCGGGCAGTAATAACTACGAGAAGTGAGCGAAAAGAAAGTGTAATTAGCATGGCATTAATACCATGATTAGGATGTTTGTGATATTTATTGCTTCGCCTTAAATTTTCCACTTTGTAAAAATTTGCCTTGAAGCAAGAGTTTTATTGCTGATATGAGGCAGAAAACGTATAAAAGTATAACTTGCCAGATTTTGCTGTACAATGTTTTAAGTTTTCATTTGCGGCAAAATGCTTCCTATCCTTAAGTTTAAATACAGTATTCGTTTTTTCATTGTTATTATATGGCACTGGTATTTTTTATTTTCCCCATTTTGTTCTTTTTATTTTGTAGGTGGTACGAGGTTTCACGGAGAAACAAAATATATTTACACCCAGTAAATTTGTAAGTCGTGTTGAGGCCGATGCGCCTACAACAAAATTATATCGATTTCATGGGGCCTTAATACATCCCTCCGGGGAAAGAGTACCAATAGCAACTGAATGTTTACTATTAAGAGAAAGTAGACTTAAGGTATGTTAGTTTAAAAAAAAAAAAAAAAAAAAAAAAAAACATATAATACTTGTATTAATTTCTAAAGATGTCTTGAGACGAAAATGTTTATGCCGTTGCAAAGCTTATAAACCTTGGTTTTTTGATTACTTTATTTTGAATATTCTCAGAATACCGATTTCATTGAGGGTATTGCTGTATACGCTGGACATGAGACAAAAGCTATGCTAAATAACAGTGGACCACGTTATAAACGTTCCCAAGTGGAACAACAAATGAACATTGATGTTATTTGGTAAGTTGTCATTAGTTATATGTATAAAAATTGCAGCATACATTTACAATGAAAGTAGTAGTATTTGTCGTTTTTTAAACATAATAAAATAATTGCGGCAGGTTCTTATGGTTTCGCTTTTTGCTATTTTTGCTAGAACTTGAAATCGTTTAAATGCTAATAATGAAAGTAAAAAAGTTAATTAGGAATTGTGTTGACACCTACTCCAAATGATAAGGCAGTAAAGTAAAATGATAACACAGTTAACGAAATGATAATGCCTAGACAATTACTGAACTCTACCTTCGAGAAACTGAAATTTTGCACCTACTTACCTGGCAAATAAACTGAAATTCGATATTTTTCCTTGGTTTCGTATGTAGTAAAGTTTTCATATGTAGTAAGAAAAAAGAATTTATTTATAAAGAAAAACGAGCTCGAAAATAATTAAAAATTTACTCCCTTCACATTTGTGAACTTTTTTAAAGTAAATTTACTTAATTCGCTTGAAAATGATGATAATAAAGAAGTGCTATTAATATCAAGACAAAAATTGTCGCGTTCATTGGCTTCCAGCAAAGCGAATTTATTACAGGTGGCCGCATTCCAAATGGCTTCAACATTTTTTCACGATTTTTTGCTCTTGAACTGTCAAATTTCATAGCAAAAAACAGCAAAACTGATGGCAACTCACCGGAAAATGTTGAAACGAATTAAATTGCGACTACCTGTAATTGATTTGGTTTGCTGAAAATCAAAAAGCAAAAAATAATCAACTGTGCTGCCAAGTTAATCTGGTAATGACTGTTGCAGCAACATTATTTTTACTTATTTCTTACGAAGTTTTTTTGTATGGACTTTTGATAAACTATTCCACGAAACGGGGTACAGAATAATTAGCTTATGAATTAAAAAACCGGTGGGAATTAAAACTCTTGGTTTATTCAAATTCAGCTTAAACCTTGCGTCAATAAATCACTGCCCTATGTATTATTATTAATGCACTTTTAAATATGAAATATTATTATAATTGACCCTTAAACATGCAATTTTCTTCGTTTAAATGTAGTTTTAATATTTACTGCTTTAAAACTGCAGTTTAACGAAACTTGTGATTTAATGGTATTTTAAACTTGACTGTAAAATGTAAATCAGTAAATCTTTTGTTATTCATTGCAAAAATGTCAAACATCAGAGGTTTTGCACCGTTTGACCACTGAATTTTAAATGCAAAATTTTCTTTGTTTAAATAAGGTTTACGTATTGACTGGTTTAGTTAAACTAGCTTCAATTAAACCAGCCATTATAGCGAAATGATATTTTTTTTTTATTAATTCATTAAAGTACAACATTTTAAGGAAGTTAACTCATTATTCAACATACTTTAAAACAAAAATTTAAAAATATTCCCATCAAATATTCGAAAAAAGCGCTAAAGTTCGGAATTTTTTTTTCAATATTTATTTGGTCGAACTTGCTTTACTAAATAAATATTAAGTTGTGCTCGCAATAATTTTTATATAAAATTTGTAGTGGTGGCACATATTTATTTTCAGTTTAACTAAATCTAGTTTAATTAAAATCTCAAGAACCCAGCTTTAAACATTTACTAGTTAAATAAATTATGTTGTCTTTTTCATTAGGCACGATATACGAGTATTATTAATTCATTTTATTAAGTATACGCCCCCCCCGTTCGCAAGGCATTGATAGCATTTGATTTAATTAAAACGTCAATTAAGCCAAACTCGAAGTTAGGCTTCCACTGATTTTTCGGACACTAATTATTGAAACATAAATTAAACTAATAAGAGAAATTCTCTGCTACTGTTTTATTTGGTAATAAACAAATCAAATTCATTCAACAATTGTATATAAAATAACCAAAATTAAAAAACAGTGCAAACAAAATTAAATGCTGTCAATGCCCTGTGAACAGGGGCGTATACTTCATAAAAGGAATTAATAATACTCGTATATCGTGCCTAATGAAAAAGGCAACATAATTTATTTAAGGTGGCTGTCAAAGAAAGAGAGAAATATTTGCTTATTAAAAATTCATTTCGTAATTTGATTATCATATCCAAATAAAACTGTATCTATACTCCCGAACAAAAAAAAAAGGTGTATAAACAATTTTTTTAACTTTGTGCTGTTGACCTTTATGGTTTAATATTTATTAAGTAAAGCAAGTTCGACCAATTAATTATTAAAAAAAAAATTCCCAACTTTGGGGCTTTTTTTCGAATATTTTATGGGAATATTTTTGAAATTTTTGTTTTAAAGTGGGTTAAATAATGAGTTAACTGAGCGCCAACCCAATATAGCTGTGTAAGTATCTAGTGTATCAGTGACCTCCATCAGTATTTTTTTTTGCCGATTTCTTTTCTGGGAAAAACTGTGCTCTTCTTTTGCACTACATTTAATACAAATATATTTAGATACATTTTGTATTATATATCGTCATCTTGAATGCAAACGGACATAACTATTATTTATTTGCACTGATTTCAACTTCGGTTCGATATTACTTCCTCAAAAGGAAAGAAGAATGATGTTTGTGATAAAACTGGAGTGATCAACATTTTTGAGGAAGAAAAAAAAAATGAAGTTGAAGACTTCTGGCTGGGATACATGGCTGTTTCACGACCACCACGTCGCTCATCAGCACCCAAATTGCTTCGAACACAGGCCATGACTAATTATATACTATTTTTTAAAAACATCTGAGCTCTCCTTTACTGACTGTGTATATTTAATCTTATTGATCAACTTTCAATTTTATAACTGTATTTTGCTGTTGATTTTATTTTCTCTTTTGACTGATTTTGGTCTTCTCAGAGACTGTAGTTTTATTGCTGTCAAATAGATTTCAAGAATTTGTCATTTGCTTAAAAAATAGTTTGAGAAGAGAAGCAACCTCTAATTTAGAGATGAATGACGGCCTGGAATTTGTTGAGATCGCGCTTGAAATGTTGGTGGAAATCCTGATTAATCGACAATGCATTCAAATTAAAAAAAATTCAAATTTATTTACAAGGCCACGCTATTATTCTGTTAAGTGTTAGCCGTATTTTTCTTATGCCGGAACTTTTTTCTGTGTGTAAAAGTTCAGTTTATATTTCTTTTGCTATTGTATTTAAAGGCCTTTCTTAAAACAAGTAATTTTAATTGCCTTAGAAACTAAAAGCTGCTCCAAAAAAAAAAGATGTATGAGTCTTAAAGAAATTGTAAAGGTGCTGCCATTTTCATGTACGCTGTTGTGCATGCACATGCATGTCTATTTAATATGTATTTCATTTTTCTTCTTTTCTTTTAACCAGGTGTGTAATTATATTGTTAATTTTATGTGTTGTTGGTGCTGTTGGTTGCAAAATGTGGCTTAGCTCTTTTGAGCATTTTCCTGTACCTTATTTACCCTTCGAAGTGGATCCGAACTATGAGGGCCTCCTAATATTTTGGACCTATATTATTATACTACAAGTTATGATACCACTCTCACTGTATGTTACCATTGAGCTGTGCAAAATATTACAAGTATTCCATATACACAATAATGTTGATCTCTTCGATCGTGATACCAATAAACAAACCGAATGTCGTGCTATGAATATAACCGAAGAGCTGGGTCAAATACAGCATATATTTTCGGATAAAACTGGCACTTTAACCGAAAATAAAATGTTATTTCGTCGCTGTGTTGTAAATGGCATCGATTACAATCATCCGCCTTCCGAATTGGAAAAAGTGTATTCGAAACCGGGTTCCCCAGCTCCACCGCTGATAGCTAATGCCACGCTCCTCAGCGATATGGCAAATTTAAGTGCCTCCGGTCTATTTCTGGCACAAAATTCACAACGCATACAAGAGTTTTTAGTTGTGCTGGCAATATGTAATACAGTGATTGTCAGTGCGGCGCCGCATCGTGATTTAATGAATGCCAGTGGCATAATTGAAGTACAAAGCAATAACACATCTCTGGTGGGGGATTCTTCGGTGACCTTAAAAGGTATAGTATATATAAAAACGAATTAACTTTTTTTATTAGTTAATTAACGAATTTTTAATTTAGAGACAAAAACCCAAAAACTGTAGCTGTTTTCTAAAGCCATCAATTATTTCTCTTGGTATGAAGAAAAAGTTTCAAAAAAGGAAGTAAAATATGTAGCGATATGAAATTTTGGAAATTCATTTTATTTAATTGAAAATAAAAGACTTTTAAATCACTTGACGAGTTGAGTGGCCCCAATGAAAAGGCGGCGGCAAAAAGAAATAAAATAGAAAACAGCTTAAGTTTTTGGTTTTTTTTTATCTATATGTATGTAAAATATCTCTTTCTTTTCACGTATTCATTTAGGTGTTAAGACTACTGCAGGCCACAATGATTTGACATCATCGCCGGTCTGCTCACTTAGCAATAATAAATTGGCTTCGGCCATACCAGCCGATCGCTACATACGTTTGGCTGAATCACGTTCTGTTACACCATCACCGCCACCGAATTTAGCATTTAACATTCCAACACAATCGCACATACCCTCACTGTCGCCCATAAGCAGCTCAGCCGAATCGACTCCCACCTCCGAGTCACCGCCCATGAAAATGAAATCCGTATCACATGCAATATCGCCCACTGGACGTGCTAAGGCGGCCATAAATTCAAAACTCAATAGTATTACAACATTTCTAAATGCCAAAACACAAAACAAGCGGCTGGCCACTAAACTGCAGTGAGTTTTATAGTGACCTTTTGCATAATATGTATGTGAAAATATGTAAGTACATGTGCTTTTATTTACAGACAACAAAAAACTACTCCTACATATCAAACACCTGATGGCCGCCCCCTATACGAAGCCGAAAGTCCTGATGAACTGGCTTTGGTAAATGCTGCCTACAGCTACGAATGTTGCCTGCTTAATCGCAGTCCAAATCATATTTTAGTCAGTGTGCCTAGCAAGGGTTTGGTCGAATATGAAGTTTTGAAAATCCTGCCCTTTGATTCCAGCCGCAAATGCATGTCCATTGTGTTACGGCGCACCGGCTCTCAAGAAATAGTTTTATACACCAAAGGCGCTGACAGTTCGATAATGCCTGTTTTGGCGCCTTGTTCCCCCAATTCGAGCGAAGGCTTGATACGTGAAAAAACCCAACAGCAATTAGATCGTTACGCACGAGAGGGTCTGCGTATTTTAGTAATGGCCAAGCGTCATTTAAATGCAATGGAATACACCGATTGGTGGGCGCGACACCAAGAAATTGAAATGTCTACGGACAATCGTGAAAGACGTCTGCGGGACTCATTTGCCAAACTAGAAAGTAATTTGAGTTTATTAGGCGCCACTGGCATAGAAGATCGTTTGCAAGAGGGTGTACCTGAGACCATACAATCACTAATGGCGGCTGGCATCTCCATATGGGTGCTGACGGGTGATAAGCCCGAAACTGCCATTAATATAGCCTATTCTGCTAAACTATTTACACAACAAATGGAATTGATAAGGTTTTTTTTTAGTCTAAAATGCGCCATTCATTCTAGTCTAGTAGTATCGCTTAGAGATGTATTTGGAGAGATAACTGAAAACACAATCTTCCAAATAAAAAAAAACTTTTTCAAGATTGTGCAGATTTAAAGATTCAAACAGATATCTATGTGCTTATGTGATATTCCAACAAGTCGGAGGCAGTGTACAGCAACCATGTCATGGCAACCTCAGAATCCACGAGTGTAAGAAAGCAACCATGATACAACTAATAAGGTGGCCTCGTTAGCTGAACCGTTAATCATCTGATTTCGTAAAACTGTCAAGAGAGTACAGTGACGAAAGGCAACCAAAACGAGATAACAGATCGCAGTAAATTTGTTCATCTCTTTTCTGTAAATAATGTACAATGTAAATAATATACAGTTTTCAGAAGTTGTACAAAAACAAAATGCACGTTATTTTTGTTGACGTTGTTCTTGTTGTAGGGAAGAGGTACCTTATTAGTTGTATCATGAAGACAACTAGCGCCTACAAACAACTGCAAAAATTGGTTGAAAAATTTTATAATTTTTTTTTGTTTACCGAAAACGTTTGAAAAGTTTACTAAAAATATCTAAAAATATTATATATGTACATTACTAGCACTCACAAGAAATTACATTTTGTCTTGCTTGCAAAAATATTTTGTTACATTTTCACTGAATTTTTCTAACCTAAAATAAAATGTAAACAACTCTGGTGGTCACCAACAGAGATAAAAACATATATTTTGCCAATTTTTTGTTCTTCAATTCGCGAAAGCACGACACAGACTGTGGGGTCAGAAGAGTAGCGATTTTCGATATATGGTAAATTAATGTCCTTTTCTTTTAATATTTCTTGCTTCAAATACATCGATAAGCGATACAACTGGGCCTGCAAATTTGGCCATAATTTTTATATCCATATATTTTTTTAATACACATTGCGTATATAATTATAACTACGCTCTGCTTACAGATTAACTGCCCGTTCTAGAGATGCTGCCGAAGCTGCTATTAATTTTTATCTCAACGAAATGGAAGATGCGAAAATAACATCTTTTGATGGAAGCTCCCGCCTCAAACCCAGAGCTTTAGTGGTTGATGGCAAAACTTTAACATTCATATTGGATTTAAGGTTAGGCACGTTTTAGGAGTTATATCAGCTGTTTTAAGATAGAATTAAAAAAAAAATTACAAACTATTGAATCTGCAAATCCGTGAAGCGAAACGAAAAAAAAAAAATAATGCCAAGTTTAAGCTGTTTAACTCCGTAAAAAAGTGTTGCCAGACTTTACACACACTTGTGTTGAACAAAACGCGCACTATGCAGCACATGAAAAAATGAGATTTGCGGTTTTGTATAACAAATTTCGCGCTTCTCAGCACATGACCGTATGCTCATTAGATATTCCATTTTAGTCGTCTTTCATCTTTGTTCCACTTGTCTTGCAGTACATTAAAATCTTTTGCATCGCTTTTGCATTGAATATCAATGAAAAATAATTTCATATTTTCCCCTGATTTTAGATCAAAACTTATACGACCGTTTTTGAAACTTGCCAAAGCCTGCGCTTCAGTTTTATGTTGTCGTTCGACGCCTTTGCAAAAAGCTTATTTAGTTAAAATAGTCAAAGAGGAGTTACGCCTGTGTACCTTAGCTATTGGAGACGGGGCCAATGATGTGTCTATGATACAGGTAAATTTATTATATGAAACAGGATTTATGCAGAATAGCACAGCGGAACTTTTTTTTTCTTTATTCCATAGATGGCTGATGTAGGTGTGGGTATATCCGGACAAGAGGGTACACAAGCTGTAATGGCGGCCGATTTTACCGTCGCTCGTTTTCGCTATTTGGAACGATTGCTTATAACGCACGGCCAGTGGTGTTATGATCGTTTGTCACGCATGATACTATATTTCTTTTATAAAAATGCTGTAAGTTGAATTATAATTTATATGCCTACACATGTAATTCTCTAATGTGCAAGTATTAATTAATATGTATGTAGGTATGTATGTTTACTGTTGCCAACACTTACTGCCAGGTCCACGATGTCTGTCACTCAACATCGATCGCCCTCTTAGTTACATGCAAACCAATAATAAATTTTAAAAGTTTGTTGTTACTTTCAGTGATTTTGTTCAGGCGACGAGCGATGTCGAGTGACGTCCGTGGCCCTGACTCTTAGCTTACTATTATTGAATGTTTATTATTTAAAAAACATTTTAAACTTTTTATTAAACGTGTTAAAATTTCAGGCCTTTGTTTTCCTAATATTCTGGTATCAATTATATTGCGGATTTTCTGGTTCTGTGATGATGGACCAAATGTATTTAATGTTGTATAATTTAATATTTACCTCGCTGCCTCCTTTAGCCATTGGTGTCTATGACAAACGTGTGCCAGAAGATTTGCTTTTAAAGAATCCATATCTATATAAATACGTAAGTACAACATGTGTAACAAATATGTAAGTGTATTTATTAAAGCCGCCTTAAACGAAAAAAAGAGTGAACGATTTCCCAAATATTCTTTTAACATACATACATATGTATGTATGTATGTATATGTATGTAGATTCCCACTTGTATTGAAGAAAAGATGGACATGATTTTCTCCGGAACATTTTCAGTTTGAGTTGTTGTGATTCAAAAAATTGTTTGAACACAATTGAAAATTCATGAACTAACATGAAAAAACAATGTGACCACTTAGTTTTAGGGAAATACTTGCGTAACTAAATGCCAAAAAAAAACAGTGTAAGTTCTTCTTCTTCGAGTTTGGTCTAATTTAGGTTTATACTAAATGTAAAATCATTAAATCAGTGAATGCTGAAACCACATTTCAATGCAAAAAATGTAGCATTTCAACTTCAATCATCAAACAGTGTAAAACATCAGCTGTTTGCCATTTTTTTGCAACGTTGCCAAGTTTCTATTTCTTTAAACAAGGAAGAATGATTTACTATCGGCAAGTTTAAACTGTGCAATTCAATTACAGAAAAGTTTTGTTAAACTAGAGCACTATTTAAGGTCTAAAAATAGACCTTATTAATGTTATCCTACTTTTTCAGCCAGAAGGAGAGCGAGACATCAGCAAAAATATACAAAGAAATATAAAAAATATCTAATAACAGACCTTTAGCTGAAGAAAACTAATATTTTGCGTGAATTATTTAAAAATAAATTTTTTTTTTTCTCTTTTATATACTTTCTAGGGACGTTTGGGTTTGGCCTATAAACCACATGATTTTTGGATAATACTATTAGATTCCCTGTTCCAAAGTCTGGTGGTATTTTTTATAGCTTCATGTGCCTATGCAGGATCAGATGTTGGTATTTGGGAGTTTGGTGCCACAATAACGGCTTCCTGTTTATTTACGAATTTATTGCACGGTGTTATAGAGATACGTTCTTGGGTAAAGCTTTATTCTTTTATTAAAAAACTCCATTACAACAGTTCATGCATATACATACATACATACATATGTATGTATATAATTCTTATTTATTTTCCTTCTTAGACAATACTACATGTGCTATCGATGGTCTTAAGTTTAGGTTCATTTTATTTATTTTCAATCATTTACAATTCTGTGTGTGTCAATTGTTTTGGCCTGCCTTCGAGTTATTGGGTGATATTTCGCTGTTTTGTCTCCGCCATACACTGGTTGGTGATTGTGTTATCTGCTGTTGTGGCCATTCTACCACGGTAAGTTTAATATTAAATTGTGCATCATTCTTTCCTTGAACTTTATTTTTTTTTTATTTGGAGGCAATTTCCAAAGAAAAGGAAAAACAAAATAAAGAATCATTTATTTAAATTCTGTTTTCATTATAATTGCAGTTTGCTGTTTACTGTGTTTAAAGCAACCGTATGCCCAGATGACAGCACCAAAGTTTTATTAAATAGTAAGCGAGAACACAGTAGAGGTGAGGGTTTATTAGTTACTTGGTCAAGGTCAACATCTGCTTCATCAATTTATAGGTAAAGGACACACAACTAAACCTCAAATATAAAGGACTTGTTTGCCTCCCCCCTTTTGTGCTTCTCTCAAAAAACTCATTTTTTCGCATGCAGTGCAATTTTTTGTTACATTGTTGCACATACATACATTCAATACAAAGATATTTACATAGATAAGTTTTGTATTACATATCGTCATCTTAAATGCGAATGGACTTAACTATTATTTATTTTTTTAGTGAAGTGTTTTTGAGACGACCTTGAGGCAATTACATTTTGGGGAATATTATTGATTCCGTACAAAAAGAAAAATTTAAATTGAAAGAAATGCGGATCGATATGAAAATCGCAATTATTCATTCTAGCAGTATACGCTTTCTTCGAAGTAAATTTAACGTCTGTGTTTTAATATTTTCGAGGTTAGTTTTGCAGAATTCAGCTTCAAACATTCTTTGAAGCTTCAATCATTCGTTTTAGATTTTTCAAGTCTACTGATGAGTTGTTTAGCAGCAACGAAATGTCGGCGGCATATAGACGGCTGAAAAAAGACAGAAAGTATTAAGGTCTATTTTTTTAGACCTAAATTAAGGAACCATTTAATGTTAACGCCAAGTCGTCCTAAACATTTGTCTATGTCTACTCAATGGCGTTGGATAAAAGCACAGGCAATGCCTGGATTGTTTTTTTTTATTTTTTTATTAAATCTATCATGGCTTCTGTTTGCACATTGGTTGTGTATTTTTGTCTTTCATTCTTATAAAAATAGTTATCAAAAAGAAAACAAGATAAACTAAAACAACTTTTGTAACAAGTTTTACATTTTAGTTGTTCCGTTAACTTTGCGTTATAAAATGTTGTTGTAAGCAAAACTTGGAAAAATAATACGGCAACACCAAGACTGTAGAGATAGGTGATGCCGCAGCAACGGAGTGAATAATTGTAAATTTTGTTTGCGCATAAAAAATGCTTCCCGCACTTGCGAAACGGAATCAATAATCGGAGCCTATATATTTTTTTTTCACTTGCATTATGTTACAGATATTAACCTCAACGTTTAGTAATGGTAACTCCATAATATAAGTGAATTGCGAAAAATGATTAGATATTGATTTTTTTTATTATTTTTTATTTTGTTAAAAAACTGTTTAATACATTTGTTTGCATTGAAATATATACATACATACATAGTTATACGTATATTTAACTTTTATATATCTTTTATTTTCTTATATACATATACATACATATATGCACTATTTTCACAAATATGCCTTGTTATGTTTTAGTTGTGTGTTTTTTTATTTTTCAATATAATTTTGTTATGATTTTTTAAGTTGCATATTGTTGTAGCAGCATGTGAACCTTTATTATTTTTTTTTTAGAATTTTAAGGCCATATTCATAAAAATAAAAATTAAGTAACTGGCTCACGATGTCCTTCGGCATCGTTCGCTTCAAACGTTCTCATCGAATGCGTTGGAAAATAATCACCCCTATCGTGATGGAAATGGAACATTTTTGTCCGCATAACTTTTTCATTCATGTTCGTGCTATCAGTGCGTAGTGAATATTAGAATCGGTGCAATAATTTCACTACAGGAAGAATAATTTATACAGACAACATCGCATTGTTCGATGAATTTAATTTCTTGAAATTATCTAAACTATTGCAAGTAACTACATATATTTTCATTCAGCTAAAGAGTATAATAAACTTTTCATTAAACAACAATCAATAGATCTGATATTTGCATTCTATTGAACATGGTGTCGTTTTGGAATCTATTTATATTTTAATTAAAAGAAATAAATACTTACATAATGTATACAGTTGCTCAGCAAAAACGATGTGTACAAATCAAAGGCAAAAACGAAAATAGTACGGGTGAAATAACTGTTTGTGCTCAGGCGAATTTGATTTGAATGTGAACTTGTTTTTCAGCGTTATTATTCCAAGCTGAATTACACATAAAAAATTAATACATTTCAAAGCGAAACTGAATAACGGTTGCAATTTAGGGAAATGGGGAAAAGTTGTGTGGGAAAGAGTGTTTACGACAGGGGTGAATATTAAAATCTGATGAATTTTTTTTGCACTCCAACACATTTTTTTTGTGTACAATATTGCCAGACTAAAAAAGTCGTTTTCGCAGTTATGCATTTATTCTTTTTTATAACTTAATAAATAAATATACTTTCATATATTGTTTGCTTGCAGAATCACCGATTATGGGTCTAAGAATCAGATTATAACATCAATTACCTGATTTTTACTTCAGCTATTTTTTCCATTCTTTATCAGTGACGCAATGCGAACGAAGAGAAGAGGCAAAAACTCAATGAGATGTGTTAATGTTATGTGTATGTAATATTATTTGTAATTAACTTAAGTTCTACAAATTATACCAACGATTTTTTTTTTACAAAATTATGTTTATTATTTAGTCGTATTTGTTAAAGTTTTTATATGAAATTGAAGTGAAAAAAAGAGTATGAAAAGGTAACAATATAATAAATTTATAATTAGTAAATTACAAATCCTGCCTTACGCTTATAATAATAACAACTAGATGAATAAATATTTTTACAATTTGCATAATAAAATGTAAACAAAATGTCCCTATTGTACATAAAGTTGTTTAATGAAAATTAAAAATTAACTTAACAACAACAGCTATTAATAGTTCTACGAATAAATTTTTATGTTTACAAAAAATAAATCAAACTTTTGTATATATCATGTACTTGTATTACTTTAAGTAAATAAATCTTAAGATCCTTTTTTCTAAGTTTAAGTAAAAAAAAATCTTGAAGATGTTAAATAATGTGTTGAAAATTGTATTTGTTTTCATTTATTTTTATACGAAATTTCTTTTGCTTTGCTTTTGTGCATAAGTTTAGCGGTATGTATTGCCAGAGAACTGCACTGATACCAAGCAACCATAAATTCAACGGTTGCTTAGAGAAATTCTGAATGGGACAAGTTCACTCCACAGCCAGTTGAAAACATCCATGTCAGTCGGCCAATACTAACTTGATTGTATATGTTATAAACTCGCAAATAAACATTGTACAATGTACCTAAGTGTTCTGCGCGGTATTAATACCCAGTTAAGAAACGGTAAAAATTTTTTTGTAGCAAATATAAAAAATAAAAACATCTTTTGTTAGTGAACGAGGATAGTGTACTGAAACAACACAACATTTTTAAATTGGCCCAACCCAAAAAATATAATCAATCTTTTTAGATTTTGCGAGTCTACTGATGAGTTGATTAGCATCAACGAAATGTCGACAGCATATAGACGGCTGAAAAACACAGAAAACATTAAGGTCTATTTTTAAACCTAAAATAATATTAAATTATTTTGTACTGAAATTGGCAAAAAAAAAAAACGTTCGACTTAGAAAAAAAGTCGAGTCGTGTCTTTTCTATGTTCAGGTAGCGCTTACTTTGTGTAATTATTATGTAGTACAGGTATTTATTTAAAAATTAGGAAATCAGTATAATGAATTTGTTTTAATGTTTGGAGCTAAAATTCTTAAAAACATTTTTATCTTCAAAAAAAAAAAAAAAAAACACATATACATATATGTATATTAGCTGCAGCGTTCGTGTAATGGATACTTCACAGTACCTCTAAAATTGAGGTTATGCTGTCTTATTTTATTTTGTTTTTGCCCTCCTTGGGAAACAAGGGAGGGAATAAACTAAACATACTACGATTTCTTTTCTGGAAAAAAAGTGAAAGAAAATATACATATTACTAATATATGCAAATATGTATATGAATTATATTATATGAAATATATTATATATGTATATAAAAGTCGGCAAAATGTGAATTAGTAAAAAAAAATTATTAAAACCCATATCATGTTACGTGGGCTGCCGGTCATGAGACCGGCCCGCTTGGGTTCTAGAAAGGTCAGATAGTGCTACCCGAAGAGACTGTAGCGAAATAGCATTACACACCTCCTGCCGGTTCCGCCCTGAACCAGGTGAACGGATGAAAGACTCCACCCAATAAAAGTCTGGCTCAACTACATTATTCGTGCAAACAATATTGAAAATCTTATACAAGGTGGGCCCAAAGAAATCATCTTATTCGAAGTTGCTGCTATTTTTGCAAATGGCGGCCGAAGTCAAATCTATTTTTACATTTGTAAACTAGACAGCTGTAGACTACAAGTGAACAAGCCATGGGGCGATACACTTCCCGAGAATGCGGAATAATCGTGTATATGAAGAAGTGGACGATTTTTCGACCAAAATCATAATGAGCGATAAGGCTCATTTCCACCGCAGCGGGTGCATGAACAAGCAAAAATATCGCTTCTGGGGCACCAAAAACCCACGAGGAGTCATTGGGCCATTTTTTTTTCGAGGACGCCGCTGGTCAAACGTCAACGCGCTATAGGGCGATGTTAACTGAGTTTAGCTGCCGCAATTGAAGGAATTGGGGTGGGGAGGACATGTAGTTTCATTAGTATGGAGCAACGGCCTACTACACTGCACGAGCCACAATCGACATTCTGCAAGCCAAACAACATCGGATGAAGAGAAAACTGCCGTTAGTTAATTTTTTATAGTTTTATTTATTTATAAAATGGAAATACATAAAACAATAACTTACACTTATTATTACTATTTAAAAGTTCACTTAATATTAATTAAACTAATCTTGTGTTTTATTATAAAAGTTTTAAATGCGAAGTTCTTGATTTTTGTACACAAAAAATACATTAGTATACATACATACTGAACATACTATATACGTACACACATACATTAAAAGATTAGATGTGAAAATGAACAAGTTATAAAAATGGATTTACGTTAAAGGAAATTTCTAGTAAACTACTGCTAGTATGTAATCATATAATTTCAAACAGTTTTCTTAATTGCTTATAGTGCACCACAGATATTCCCGCAAAATTTCAAAAGTTCTACAATTAGTCTGTATTGCGTTGCGAAAGAAAAATCGTTCGCACTGATATGATAAAACGCTAGAGAAAGCGTTTCTTTCGCATCGTAATACAGAGTAGCCTCACTGATATATACCGTTTTACCGGCCCTGACTGAGTCCCTTATTTTCTAAGTCGATTTCTTGGCATATTTGAATGTATTACGAAACTTTGTTGGGAAATCTACAAAGAAAAGCTCTTCTTTGAAAAAAAAAAAAAAAAATTGGAGTTACGGCCTGTCTATGGTAAGGCAACGATATATACATACGCTCATCTACAATCAGACAATCTGAAATAACTGGCAAAAACAAAAAATCGATGAAATTCTTTGGTCGTCGCATTCGTGATCGAATGCATTCCGGTACGTATTCTGAGTGTTTGTTGTTTATTTTGTTTTTCTTTACCTTCCTTTTACTCGGTAGTTAATTTGATTTATGGAATTCGAACTATGGAATACGACGATTTGGCCCGAGATTTGTGCCATTTAAGCAAAACCAAATGATTTGGATTTTTCTTTGCCAGTTACGACCTTGTCTATTTAAAAGATGGCGTTACAAATCGATGCACTTACTCATTAACTTAATTATAGTACAAATTTGCAATAAAACTTCGATTAGGGGCTTAAGAGAAAGCATTAATTAAATTAATATATGTATGTATAAAACAAGTATTCAAAAAATATTGATAAGAAAATATAAATACAATCAAGAGTTTTCTTCCTTTACAGTAGTGATCGGTGCAACTTCCGCCGGCAAAGCGGAGCCAAAATTGTTATTGGTTATAAAATCAAATTCACTGGTGGCAGCCAATATTTTGGCAAAGTCCTGCGGCACCAATGTGCATTCCAGCATAGATGACGTTAGCGATGTGCTGTTTTGTTTCAAAGCCACAGTTTGACGCACCAACTTTTCTACGAACAAATGCAAACATTGTGCCAAAACCGTTTGAGCCGAGGGATGATAGATTCTAGTGTCTAGTTCTTCGTAGGCCAGTTTAATATTAAAATCTTTACAAATATCGGAAACCAATTGGCACTCGTGCTCCAAATGCGCTGGCGTTGTTAAATAAGTGTCCAAAGCAGAGTGTGCTAAATGGTTTGAGTCTGCGGTGGCTTTAGTTGGTTTGACTTTTTGATTACCTTCTTCCTCTTCTATGTCATCAATATTGATAGTTTGTTGCTGCTCTGCATCATGTTCGTATGCAGTTAAAGTCTGCCAAACTTTATCCACCCAATTGCGTAATTTATAGTGTTCGGTTAAGGTGGGATAATGCAAAACTGGCTCTTGCTTTAACTCGCTCTTCACCAAGTCCGTGAAAGCTTTGTTATTGCCAGCACTGCTGCCCGCTGGTACTGGCTCACCCGCCTTGGGCAGAGATTTTATGGGCGGCGTGTAGGCATATTGACGGGCAAAAGTGGCAATTTCTTTGGTGGACCAAAAGATTTCTTTTGACGAATTATTGAGACGTTGCAAATGCTTATGAGCACGCAGCAAACGTGCTACATTTTTGGCTCTTAACCATTCACAGGCTCTTTGCTTGAAAGCGGTTAGAGAGCAAAACTGCAACAGAGTATGGCTAACGAAAGGAAAATCGGCCACCAAAGAATCTTTAGGCACCACTAATTTCAATCTTCTCAGTAGAAATTCGACAGCTGAACGCATATTGGCAAACTCTTGTCGCAGAAATTGTTTTTCAAACAACATGCGTTTCATTTGCATGAGTTGTAGAGCATTAATGGAATTAATGCGCTGTTGTTTTAGACCAAAATGAATGGGGGGTGGTGGAATTGTATGGGATATTTTAGCAGCTAGAGGCTGAGCATTGCCTGCGGCAGCAGCTAGAACTGTTTGTTTTTGTTGTTGCTGCTGTTTCAATAAACTGACTTGAGGCTTGAGTAGTGAAACTTGTTTCGCCTGTTGTTGCTTGTATTTCATTTGCTGGCGATCAATTATATAAACTTTGCCCTCCTTTTGGAATACTAAATTTTTAGTGGGAATTATGGCATTGCTGATACTTGACTTTTGCAATTTATTTACTACTGGTAAGGGACTACTAATCGGTTTTGGAGTTGTTGATACAGTTGAAGTTGTGGTCTTCACATTTTGCAAGAGCTGTTGATTACTTGTGGTTGTAATGGTTCGTGTAGTGGTGGTATTCAAGGTGACTATTTGCGGTTTAGTTTGCATACTTTCAGGTACAATTTTGAATATATTTGGTTTAGTTGTCAAGGCTGGCATTAGTGTTATACCGTTGGAGGTTCTGAGGATTGGGGTTGCCACCGTGTTGGTGATTTGTGTTGTATTGGTTACTGCAAAGAGCAAGAAAACATATTAAACAGCATATCAAAACTAAAATTATGCCTTAAATATGGAAATAATACAAAAAGTCCATAAAAAATTCTTGCTAAAATAATATTACCAATAAATCCATCTTATTGGTTGGATACCTTAAAAATGGATGAACTAATTGCTAATAGTGTTATTATACAAATCATTGGAGATGTGTTAAGCTCTTATTGTTCAAATTTCTATACAATATTTTTGGGTACATTTTTGGAGTGTAACTCAGTTGGGCCACATGGGAAACGAAGCCACGAACGTGTTCTATTTACTGGTATAAAAGCCATTTCTAAATTGTATTTGAGATTTTTTAAGCAAATTTTGAAAATTTCTACCAAGTTAAAAATCTGTGACCTCTGAAAAAATTTGGGCATATATGGTTACATTTTTGGAGTGTAACTCAACTGGACCACATGGAGAAGGAAGCCAAGAACGTGCTCTATTTACTGGTATAAAAGCCATTTCTCAATTGTATTAGAGATTCAAAAAAAAAATTTTTTTTTAATTTTGACTAAGAGAAAAATCGGTGAACTTTGAAAGAATTTGGGCATATATGGGCACATTTTTGGAGTGTACCTCGATTGGGCCACATGGAAAAGAAAGCCAATAGTCTGGTATATTTACTGTTATGAGTGCCACTTCTCAATAGTAATTGAGATTTTTTTACAAAAATTTTTAAATTTTGTTTAAGTGAAAAATTGGCCATCTCTGAAGGAAATTGGTCATATATGGGCACATTTTTGGAGTGTAACACAATTGGACCACATGGAAAAGGAAACCATCAACGTGCTCTATTTACTGGTATAAAAGCCATTTCTAAATGGCATTTCAGAATTTAAAAAAAAAAAATTGAAATTTTACTAAGTGAAAAATCGCTGATCTCTGAAAGAATTTGAGCATGAAAAACAAAAAAATAGTGCAAATAGGGACTACCGGGAGATTGAACATGCGCCAATTGAGAATTAGGCAAAAAAAAAATTTTTATTTTTACTGAAAATTTTAATTTCATTGAACTTCTTGCAATACATTTATATTAAATTAATAATAAAAAAATAAATAAATTACTTTTTCAGACTTAATTCCAACCCTTGGTATTAAATTTTAATTAATTAATTAAAATTTAATATAAATGTATTACAAAAAAATGTATTGTTTTCCTTAACGATATTTTTACCTGTATTGTTTTTACTTAAACTGGGAGCCATTGTGACAAGTTTTGGTGCCACAGGGGATTTATTTAGGTTCTGCACACTTGAGGAGGCAGAACTGGCCGCAACTAACATTTGTATGTATTTGACTTTACCCGTCGAGTCTATCAGTTGAACTAATTTCTTTTGTAAAATTTGTTTTGGCGCAGTGACGCTGGCAACGGGAGCTGATGGCGTACCAGCTACTTGAGTTTTATTTGCTATGGAAAATTGCAAGACATTTGAAGGGGAGGTAGTTGCATTTGTCGAAGTATTGCTTAGTATGGGCAAAATAGTTTTGCGTACAGCAGAGGCTACGGAAGTTGAAGGCATAATAATTTTGCCTTCTTTGTTGAGAATTATAGAGGGTTTTTGCCCGGTTGTGGGTAAAGAAGCATTGGGAGTTATTGCTTGTGCTGATGCAGTTGTAATTTGTTTAAGCGGTGGCAGTACAGCATTATGGTTTGCAACTGTTGTAGCGGTATTGATAAGCTTGACTTGCACAGGACTGACTGGCGGCTTCGAGTTGACAGAAGTCATAACGGGTTTTGTTATCAAAGCGTTATTATTTACTTTAGTTGTTTTCTCTGCGGAAGCTGCAGTTACTGAAGTTAATGCCAGCGTTTGGGTAACGTTAGAATTGGTTATGGTATTCAAGGTGTTTGCTGCCGATTTTTCAGGACTTTTTAATCTTTCTTCTAAACTTAGTATTTTAGTAGGAGTTCTTTGTTGTACTGTGGTTAGTTGATTAATTTTCGTTGGACTGGGGGTTTTAATTTTAACACTCAAAGGCTCATTCACCAACACTGTAGGTTGTATTCTCTCTATGTCGGCACTTATTGAGCAGGGAGAAGCTTCGATTTTATTAAGAAATTCTAACAAATTGTCATCCACCAAGTCTTCGTTACGTGTAATTGTATTGTGTTTAGGTTTTGTGGGAGACTCGGGTTTTTTAATTAGTTTTAGTTCAGGTTTTATATCCTCCACTTGTTGGCTAACAGAACCTGTGGGTTTTACATCCCTCAACCATATTTCAAGCAATGTTTCTGCACCAAGTGTTTGTATGCCCGACAAAGTTTGGTCTAAAACGATATTATGTATAAGTTGTACGGGTTTTTGATGAAACTCTGAATGGAAAAATAGCTGCACTCTTATGGGAAATTCACCCCAACCACGACGAGATATTTGAAAGGGAGGCGATTCAATGTCCACAACGTCATTCGGACGGTAAGAGCGATGCAAATGGAAACGTACTTTTTTAATAAATTTCTCAATAGGCTGCTTAGTGTCTTTTGGCTGTACATAGACCAACCATTTATGAGTTAAAGCTTGTGCGACGGATTTTATATCCCTCTCTATTTCATTGCCAATATATTTGGAGGTATTGCCAACAACAATCAAATGTTTGATTTTATTATTGAGTCGAGCTGCATTTAAGGACTTCCCTGAAGGTTTGTCAGCGGGAACTTTGAAAACTTTTTCTTGTTTGATCACGGAAGGGGCTGGGCTATTTGAGCTTTTAAGATTTTCTTGGGCTGCCGCGTTTAACAATCTACTGACATCGTTTTCTGTGGCATTGAGCTTTGAATGATCTATGACTATACCCTGCTCTTTGATAATTTTCTTAAGTTTCCGTTCTTCCCGCTTTTGAGCTTGAGATTTGGCCCGTATCGTTTGTACAGCATTTTGAGCAGCAGTTCTTTTGGGGCAAGCTCTTATGACTTCGCTAAGATCTTTGGGTCGCTTGCCTATTAGTTTCTTAACAGAAGGATGTATTGGCATCTGCGGTCCCTTGTCGTCTCTGTCGAACAGGGTATAATTGCCTTTTAACGTAGCCGCATCAGCTGCATTTAAAGGTATTTCCTGTTTCTTATAATAAGCAGACACTATGCCATAACGCAACCTTTCCAGCAATTGTTTAGCCTTCCCCAGTCTCAAATCAATTTCTTCCAGTTGTTCTTGTTTCATCTCAATTTCTCGCTGAAACTCTCTATCAATTATGCTGCTTACTTTATCAAGATAATCATCAGATTTAGTTGCATTTTCCGTCTTAATCTCTTTATCTGATTTTATTCTTTTGTTTGCAAATTGATTGCTGCAGCCGGGACTGCCATCGTCGTCCTCTATTGGCTGTTCTTGTTGGGGATAGTCTGGATCATGAAATTCACTATGTTTACGTTTCAAGGGTGAGTTTCTGCTGAACATGACCGCCTCATAAAATTTGGAATTTTAATTTTATAATTCACTTTTTTGCACTTTAGCCTTATTAATGAATTAGGCTAGTGCTCGCTTAACAGAAGATGGCTTTATTTTACAACAATTCGTGGTTTTTTTCAATCACTTTATCACAATTAGTAAATAATACTCCTTTTTGCAAAAATTCTGCTTGTACTAAAAAATGAAAACAAATTGAAATGTGTCATTACACAAAATTCCCAGAGCTGCCAGGCAAGCACCAAGTAAGCGTTGCTAAATATAGTACTTAGAGAACGTGGCAAAAATGAAACAAAACTATTTTAGAGACTTTTAAGAATATATATCGGTGGAGATAGGCCACTAAGGAAAATGGGATATAATTTATAAAAGCTGAAAACTTAATATATAGCATTGAAAGAATACTCTGAAAGCCTAGCTAAGCAAATAATATATTTAAACTATTTTTATGTTGATATAATTTGAATTTAGGAAGTTACTACCGTGTCATGTGGCTATGGCAGTGGAAAAGTGTGAGCGTAAGGCAACATTCCTTTTGCCAGCACCTTGTAAATTACAACTTGTGAAAGTTTTATGTCACATCTTGCAAACTTGAATAGTCCGTAGAACCAGACTCAGATGTAAAATAATTAAGTTGTATTGCCCAAGATATAATAAATACCAGGTTGTCGCATAACTACAACAAACATTTAATGAATTTTGTTGGTAGAAATACTTTAAATTCTGTTTGTGTGCATGTATTGTGTATTTTGACAGTATTTCGAGTTGGTGGCAGTAGTCTTATAAGTGGTCTTATAAGCCTACTTGGTGGAAATTTTGTTGGCCTTGCCAACAGTTTTTTTTTTCTGTCAAAAGGTTGGCAGCTAGTTTTTAGTACAAGCACTTGTAAACAAATATGTATGAAGGAAAATGCTACAATTTAAGTTATTTGGAGAATTTTAATAAAAATGCTTTTATATACGAAAGAAAACCAGATGAAAGTGAAAATATTTATGACTATGAAACTATTATATATGAAACGAAAAAATGTTTGGAATATTTTCTGAAATATCAAATAAACTATCATACAGGTATTGGAGTTGATCTCCCGGAGCATTCTGCAGCTACATGTGTATTGCTATTAGGGTAAATTGACTAAAATGTTTGTAACGTTTTTTTTAATAGAGCTTGAACTTTCTAAACGTTTTCTCAATTCCAAAGAATTCTTAACCATGACTGCCATTTTTATTGTATGAACTTGGAAGCTATTAAAGATGTCAATTCATATATCAAAGCAAGTGGAATAAAATACATCATTTCGTGTCGTGGTGACCTTAAAGAGTGCAACATCAAACAGGTTTCAAAAGATATAACAATTTTAAAGAATGTTTTCTATTTGTATTTATTGGAAAACAGTAGTAGCACTTTGGAAGGCAATAGTTTCTGTTACACTATAGCAACTTCGGGAAGCACGGGTAATCCCAAAATTGTACATGTGCCCTTTGAGTGTGTGGAACCCAACATAAAGAGCTTTAGGTAGATAGCTAACGTTTCTTTTATGAAAACTGATAAATAAGTATATATGAATAAATTATTTTTAAAATCTAGCCAGTTGTTAAAAATTCAAGAAACTGACATGATTTTTTTGGGATCGCCACCTACTTTTGATCCCTTTGTGCTAGAATTTTTTGTTGCGCTAGAAAACGGAGCAAAATTGTTAATTACCAGCAAAGAAATGCGTTTATTGCCGCAAAATTTGCTGAAAATAATCTTCCCAGAACAAGAAACACTCAAGCAGGGAGTAACCATTTTTCAAACAACACCTTCTTTGTTCAGGTTATTTGGCCAGGAGAGCATACAAAATGTTATTTTAAAAGGAAACTCAAGCTTGCGGTAAACATTTGTATTTAATACTAAGAAACATGCTTCTATAGAGAGATTTTTATTTTTTAGGTGTTTAATTTTGGGTGGTGAGGAATTTCCTGGTAATTTAGAGCTTAAATCATGGTTGCCCACGGATTTTTTCGCATCTGGTAAACACATTTTCAATGTGTATGGCATTACCGAAGTTTCCTGTTGGTCCAGCATTTATGAATTCGAAGCCAAGAGTTTAGAGAGATTAAAAATACCAATAGGTTCACGTTTAGATGAATTTACTTACTTTCGTTTGGTTGACGATTCTTCAAATGCTTTGCCTCATACAGAGTGCAGCAGGGGCGAGCTTGAGATTGGCAGTGATATCAGACGTTGTTTTATACCACAACAAGATCATGATGTGAAGATTTTAGAAAGACAAAATATTATTTATCGCAGAACTGGTGATCTTGTAGAACGTGACAGCTGGGGAGATATTTATTATGTTGGAAGAATAAATAATACCATCAAACGTTTGGGCAAACGTATATGTTTGGGTAAGCAAAATATTAAAATTTGTTTATTTCTTGTTTAATTAAATGAGCATTAAATTTTTCATTACAGATGCTTTAAATAAAAAAATAGAAAATAATTTAAACTCCCACAATATACCATACAAGGTTGTTTCTTTGTGGCATTCTGAAACTTTAAAGCTTATCTTTTGTCTATTCAGAAGCCAAGAAACAAGGGATAATGAGAGACATTTGGTAGCAAATCTTTTAAAAAATACCTTGGATACTTACGAACAGCCAGATCATATATTTTATAACGAACAATTGCCTATAAATTCGCATGGCAAAATAGATACTAGAAAGATGCTGCAGCAGCTAATTTTTGCAACAACTAAAACGCCGCTGGAAATATTTAAAAATTTTTTAACAAATGTTTTAGGTTTCCCTAAAGACTTGCAGGAATATGTAACTCCACCATTTTCAGTTGCTGCCAACAAACGTTCAAGCTTGAGTACAGATTTAAGCTTTTTGCAAGCTGGTGGCACATCATTTCAAGCTTTAAGTCTGGCCACTGAAATAACCGAACTGTTGGCAGAACATTTTGAGCAGCGTAAATTGCTTGAAATGCTTTTGGATAGTGATGTTGCAATAAGAAAAGTACTAAAATTTTTAACATCGTGTTCCAGAAAATTGGACTGTCACACCACAACAATTTCAACGAGGAGTTTTAAATATACAGCATTAAGCTTAAATATGAAATTACTTTGGCGTTGTGATCTGAAAAAATGCATAGATGCTGCCCCCTCAATATTTGAAGATAAATATGTGTCAGTTGGTTCCCATTCGCATATTTTATTAACTGCCAATGCTCTTACGGGAGAAGAGATATCACGTTTGCAGTTCAACGATCGCATAGAATGTCCTGTAGTTTTTGTTACATCCGCGCTGGCGGTAGTGGGCTGCTACGATGGCTTTCTTTATGGTTTTGATTTCAATGGGGGCACTATTTTGTGGCGGCTGAATGCTGGGGGCATGATTAAAGCAAAACCAGTGCTGGTGAAAAATATCCTCTTGATAGCTTCGTATGCAGAACAATACAATGTTGTGGCATTTGATATTGAGGTAGTGTATAATGCAAATGTACAGGCATGCCTGCCTGATATACGCCCAAATCAAAATATATTTTTATTTCTATTTTCTCGAAATTGAATTCGAAAACCATTTTCAAATAACTATATGAATTTTTTCGAAATCAAAAAAAATTTTTTTTTCGAAATTGAAAACAATTGTTTTATTTTCATTTCATTGATTTTACAGTAACTTGGTCAGCTATGAAATGACTACGAAAATTCTTTAAAAGAAGCTTGCCACTAAAACTGACACAAATTATTTTTTCGAAACCGATAAAATTGCTTTTTAAACAAATACGTTATTTTTAAACCAATTTTCAAAATGATGATTTTTGAAAGCGTTTCTGAGTACAATAATCATACATATATGTAAGTTTTTTGTGGAAATCAAAATTTTTTCGAATTTAAAAAAACTCATTTATAGACCAATTTTCAAGTGTTCACCAAGACAAGCGTATAAATTTTTTCTGTAAAATTATATAATTTGTTTTTCGAAATCGAAAAAATTTCTTTTTGCATAAATCGGTCATTTATACTCCTTTTACACTTTTCACATTTTTCTCAGCGAAATAATCATTTGTCAGTACAATAAGCATAAGCATTTTTTTGGAATCATAAAAAAATTTTTTTTTCGAAATTAAAAACTTTTTTTCCGAATTAAGTTGTTTTTGAACTCAAAAAATTGCTTTTTCAATAACTCGGTCATCTAGAAAACGACTATAAAAATTATTTACGCTTTTAAAAGAAGTTTGCGACTAAAATTGACACGTAATTTTTGTTCGAAAAATTGCTCTTTGAGTAAATCAGTTGTTTATCAATCGATTTTCAAAACTCTTTTCACTTTTTGCACGTTTTCTTCAGTGAAATTATCATACACTTTTTTTGAATTGAAAATTTTTTCGTATTAGAAAAAATTGCTGTTTTCATAGCTTGGTTTTTTACAAATGAATTTTCAAACCTCCTTTTGCTTTTTGAATTGTTTCTCAGCTAATTGATCACATAATTTTGTTTCAAACTCTAAAAAAAATTTCGAAATCAAAAAATTTATATTTTTTGAAATTGAAAGATTTCTGTAGAAATGATAATCTTTGTTCAAAATGAAGTTTTTTTTAGCTCAAAAAAGTTGCTTTTTGGCTATCTAGGATATTTCTGAAACAACTATCAAAATTCTTTTCGTCTTTAAGAAGAGTTTGCCACTAAAATGAACACATATTCTTTTCGAACTCAAAAAATTACGCTTTAATAGCTGATTTTCGAAAGTTTTCTCAGTAGAATGAGGTCATAGTATTTCGAAATGCAAACTTGTTTTTTTTCGAAACCCAAAAATTGCTTTTCGAATAACTATATATACATAACTATATACATATATACATTTTTTTTCGAAATCAAATTTTTTTTTCAAATTTTAAAATTTGTTTTGAAAATAAGCATATAAATTTATTTCGAAGTAAAAACTTTTCAAAATCGAAATTTTTTACGAAATCGAAAAATTGCTTTTTAAATAGCCCGGTCATTTATAAGTTGATTTTCAAAACCCTTTTTTGCTTTTTAAAAGCTTTTCTCAGTTATATATATATACATACATACATATATACATATGTAAGTATGAACATTTTTTTCGAAACCAAAATTTTTTTAAATTCGAAAAAATTGTTTTCAAAATAATTCGGTCGTTGAAAAATTGCTTTTTGAATAACTTGGTCATTTTAAAATTATTACTTTTCTCGCAAGAGTTTGTCATGTAAAATAATATTTTTTTTTTTATTCAAATTTGAATTCGAAACCTATATCGGAAGAAAATACTTTGGGATAATTATGTTTACCAACTATCTGCCTGCTAAAGTTTCTGAACAAAGATTTCCAAAAATGTAATTGAAAATCAAAAATCTATTTGATTCTTTTTTCATTCATTCATTACTGCTATGAAATTAAAATTTTATCAGAGCCACAGCAATTTGTGGCCGGGTCTGCTAGTATGTCTAAATTTTTAATTCGTTTTGAAGCAACATTTTCATAAACATTTTCTTTTTTTTCATTGCAAGTCTTTAGCTTTGAAATGGCAATTAAAAGTTGGCTCTAAAGGCATCATCTCATGGCCCCTACCAATAACGGAAGACTCGATGCTAATTTGCTGTTTAGACGGCACATATGCTCTACTGAATGCACAAACTGGTTTAATTCGCTGGCAGCAGAAACTCGACTCGCCCATATTTTCTACAGCTACCAAAATTCGGGGAAGAAATGAAACTCTTTTGGTGTTGGCTGAAGTCAAGGGACTCATAAACATTTGCAAAGCGGAGAATGGAGAAAAGGTATGATATATAGTATTTATAAAATATTTTACACGTTTTAATCCTCTCCTCTACCACTTTCTCAGCTAACTACTTTTCAAGCTGATGGCAATGTATTTTCCGGTTTGTCGTTACTTTCCACCGATCAACGGAATCAGTCATTAATAATATTTGGTTGCCATGACAAAAATGTTTATTGTCTAAAACTGCGTCATTGCCGCAAACAGTTGACCTGCCTGGGCAAATATGCCTTAAATGCTGCTGTGTATGCCACACCGATTGTGGTATCCAAAACTTGTGTGCTGGCCTGCTCGACAAAGGGTTTGATGGTGTTATTGGATGTGGTGAAAAATTCAGTTTTGGCTTCCGTTGATTTGAGGGCAGAAGTGTTTTCCACACCGAAATGCTTAAATGACGAATTCATTTATGTTGGTTCTAGAGACAATTATTTATATTGTTTTCGAATAGGAAGATAATTAAACCAAAATAAATATGTTTATTAAACACAATTTTATAATAATTACAGAGAATCACATGCATACGAACATAAAAAAATTATTTTAATTTTTTTTTTCAAACTTTACGTTTTTTCTTAGTTTCTTGGGCCGATTGCTTGAGAACTTGTGCTGCTAATTTCTTATTTGCCTCCATTTGGGCCAAATCCTTTTCACGTTGCGGTATAGTTTGTTTGGTTTCGGGTATATTAACACGTTTAACGGCTCTCTTCAGCGGCCCCCTGGCCGTTAATTGATTGCTACAAGTGGCTGGCGCACTTGCTCTCAGTTCGTCTAATTGCTTTATTTCGCAATCTGCTTCTTTAGTTGACACCTCTTTCTTAGATTTTCTAGTTGCCGTATTATTGGTTTTCCTTGTCCTTTTAGCTTTGGTGGGATGTTCAGCGGCATCATCAGAATCCATGTTACCGGACATTTTTTCTATGGCATTTTGCACACGCTTACTAACACGGATTTGCTTCAAGCTCAAAGCATTTTTAACATTGAAATAATTACGTATGGATTGCTGGGTACGCTTCTCATTGAGTTTTTTGAGTACAGGCATTAGAATGTCGTCGGTTTTATTTGTGGTCCAGCCGAAATTTTTTTTAGCAAACTCTCTTAACGACTCCACATCCGGATAACCCCAAGAGAAATCCTCTCTGTTGTCATCCACTTTTGGTGTTAAATATGCCTCTACAACGGCGGTGCTGGGAAAGCCTTCAATAAGTTCTATATTTTTCAACTTTTTCTGTAAAGCTAAACGGGCTGAACTGCCGGGAGGTGCCACCGATGTTTTAAACGATTGCCACCAATTTCGAAATCTTTGCAAAGTGCTTAAAATGTTTTGCATTGAAACAGGGGCCGGTTCATCTGGTCTATTTGCAAGCTCTTTGGGTGTGAAGGAAGCTAAAATTTCTAAGGCTGTGACTGCTCCAATGCCATGAATTCCTGGGGGAATTGAAAATAAGAATCAAGTCAAATTAAAAGGAATTTAATCACGTTGATTTCACATGATTTTTAATTAGAAATGTGAAATTTTAGTGGTTAAACAAAAAACAAATTTTTATTGTTAACGACTTTATCGGGCTTTAGTTCGATTTCACTTCCTCAGAATTGTGAAATATTTTTTTGTGGTGAAATTATAGTGAAAATTGTGTTGAAATTTCTTGATTTTTGAAGAAGGCAAGAAATCGAGTTGAAAAGTAAAGTTGAAGACCAAATAACAATTGTAACTGGTCGAATATAAAGCAAAAATTAATTGTTATGTTTGAGCAATAATTTGATTAAAATCTACACCGGTGATCATAAAAAAATTTGTTTTTGTTAATGTTTTCAAGTAATTAGATAATATATAATAAACATCTGCCTCTACAGTCCACCGCTCTACCAACTGAGCTATAGAAAATATTATCGTTATTACCAAATTTTTAAGGAGTACTAATGTTTTTAAAGATTTATAAATATAATATAAATCACATGTATTTATTATATAAATAATATACATATGTACTTGTATACATTACTATGTAAACATAACAGCTTAAGGACTAGTAACCATAGCTTAATCTTGTTAGCTTAGATCTAAGCATAGATTTAAGTTAGCTTATAAATAAATAAATAAAATAAATAATAAACATCTTTTTCGGGAACAATTTGTTGTCGTTTTCGAAAACGAAAAAACTTTTATAAAAACAAAAAAAAATTTATTCTTGAAGAATATCTAGACAAGAGTGTCTAAATATTGAAATAATGCGTATCAAAATAAATATATTTTTCGGGAACAATTTTTTGTCGTTTTCAAAAACGAAAACATTTTTTTTAAAAACAAAAAAATTGTATTCTTTAAGAATATCTAGAGAAGAGTGTCTAAATATTGAAATAATGAGAATCAAATTAAACACATTTGTCGGGAACAATTTTTTGTCCTTTTCAAAAACGAAAAAAAAAACTTTTAAAAACGAAAAAATTTTATTCTTGAAGAATATCTAGAAAAGAGTGTCTAAATATTGAAATAATGAGTATCAAAATAAATATCCTTTTCGGGAACAATTTTTTGTCGTTTTCAAAAACGAAAATCTTTTTTGAAAACGAAAAAATTTTATTACTGAAAAATATCTACAGAAGAGTGTCTAAATATTGAAACAATGAGTATTAAAATAAACATATTTTTCGGAAAAAATATTTTGTCGTTTTCATAAACGTAAAACTTTTTGGTGAAATTTTTTTTATCAAGTTATTTTTTTTAATTTTGATTGTTACCCAGTATTTGTGTGATTTTCGGTTTCTGTTTTTTAAGGGTAGGGGCACATATAAACAATATTGGACCACTACTTTCTTGATGATCTTTATTTTGGACAAAAATTTACATATAAACAACCAAAAATGCATATGCCTTCACAAGGATGCCACAGCAAACAACAATGAAAAGAAAAACCAGGAAAAAAAACATGAAAACTTTAAATTTCACAAGATGATATTTCAAGGTTATGTTTGCTAAACGAGTGAATACATCAATTACAACAATTTTGTATTTGCTTTGGGAAAGCTTTGTACTGCCAAATAATTTTCTTGGTGCTAACTTTGTATTTGCTCTTTGAAACAACATAACCTTAAAATATACGCTTGTAAAATTTAAGGTTTTTCCGATTTTTCCCCCGTTTTCGCTATTTGGTGCATCCATTTGTAAGTTCATGCACATATCAAAGTATTTGGCCACAATTTGCAAGCAAATATTGTTAATGCGGCCATACCTTAATAATTTCAAATTACAAATAAAAAAAATGTTTAATGAAAATAAAAATAGTTTTCAAAACAATTTGTTTTTTTATTGCCAATAAAATTATGTGTGCTAACCAGCATAAGTACGCACCTGTTGTATAATCACTTCCCACTAGACAGGCCAATTGTATTAGCTTCTGACGATTACAATTAAAATCCTTTTCAATTTGTTCAGAACGAAATTCCAACACATGCTTATTTTGGGCAAAAAAATTCTTATAAACTGTGCGCCCACCAAACAACCAAATATCGCTGTCATCCGTTATGGTGCCATTGGTAAGTTGAACTGAATCCAGAAAAGCACATTGAGCTTCAGCTTCCATGGGAGCCACAATAAATGGCACACCGAACAAGCGTAACAAATCTTGACAGTCGGATGTCATGCGCTGCGTAACTGACATGCCCATGCGATCTTGACGATTACGTTCATTTTCCAGTTCTTGCCTTTCTTTAGCCAAATCTGAGGCCAACGTGCTCAATTCTTCGGCAGTTTTTTGTGATTTTAATATATTTGCAGCCTCATTTAACATGTCTTGTTCACTAACAGCAGGCTCTGGCTCATTTAAAGGTATAAAATCATTGTCCAAATTTTCAGCGCTTTCTTTAGAGGCCATTTCATGTTCTTTCTCATCGAATAAAGTTTTATTAGCCTTTGATGGCTTTTTACTGGGTGAAGGGGAGTTGCTGCCATTTTTGCGTCCAGATTTTGGTGTTTTGCGCACAAAAAATGGTGATTTTATTTTTGGTATGTCGTTGTTTTCTTCTGCCAAGGGTTTGTCGGGAGTTCGTTTAACCACATAATCAACATTGAAAAATTCTGTTATTGCATGATTTTTTGAGGGTGTTCTGATGTTCGGAGATTTTGACTGGAGTTTGGGCGATTGCATTTGATTGAGTGGTGGCGTTATGCAACGTTTTCCATTACTATCGTTATCACAAACTTCAATAATCTCAGATTTTAATTCACAGCCCTTTAAAGCTGTTTCATCATCAGAAATTTCAATGACAGTATCACTTAATTTAATATTTTCTAATTTGATATTTTTGATATCGTTGGCTTGTTGCTTCAATTCATCCAAAATTGAAAGAATTTTGTTCGTTTTTGGTGGTGATTTCATTTGTACTTTGGCTTGGGTTTCTTCAAGCAATTTTAAAGCTTCAGTAGCTTGCAGATCTTTGTTATCTGAAGAGCTTTCCATTTCATTATTGACTTTTATTTCCATAGGGCCCTTGGGCTCTTCACTTTTAGCTATCGGTTCTTTACGTGCTATTTCTTGAAATACATCTGCAAAGAGATCATCTTCAGGCTCTAATGACTTTCCCAAATCGATTTGAATATTTAAGAATTTTGAAGTACTTGGTTTGATTTCCATTTCATCCGGCAAACAAGGAGGTGTTTCCTCTATAATGCATTCTTCCTCTGAATCATTTAATTTATTTTCAGTATTAACATCTTCAACTTCTTCTAAGTCAGTATCTGTTTCATCAGACTCATCATTATTTCTTACGATGTTATCGGCAGTGCTGGCTTTAGCAATAATATTTAAGTTATCAGCTCCTTTAAACTCTATTTTTGTAGCTTTATTGTGTTCTTCAGCAGGCTGCACAATGTTATTTGTCACCTCTTCTAAATCTGAGTCTGTTGCATCTGAATCATCGGTAACGCAAAGGCGTATATCCTGACTTTCACTGGTTTTTTGTTCTTTGGCCGTAGTCGTTTCTCTTAAAACAAATTGATAATTTACATTGTTAAAAACAAAATTTATATACAAATTTTTTTATTACAAAAGAAAGGAACTATTAAATAATCCATAAAGTTGGAAAACTAGTTTGTTCTTAAACTTGGATTTCGTAGTTTTTCTGCTGTTAACACTTGTGACTTTTAGAGATTGCTCATCTTTTTTTAACCTGCCTGCAATCATATAATTGCTATTTTTTTAATTAAGTTTATTTTCATACTTACATCTCCTTTTCATCAGCATCACCAACAAGTGCTTCTATATCTAAAGTATCGTCGACATTTTGTGTTTTTTCTAATATTCCTGCAACTTCTTCCTTATTCATGCCTGCATATTCAATCATATAAGAAGCAGCCGGTCCCTTGGCAGTATTTTGTAATTGCTGCCGTTGAGCTTTTGACAGTTTTAGACTTTCATCTGAATCGTAGTCATAATCTTTTTCATCATAGACTCTGGTTGCATCATCTTCAAGCGATAAAGCAATAGCTAGTTCCAAATCTGTTTCATATTCATTACCCAATTTTTTCTGATCTTTCTTTTCATCATCATCATCGCTTTGTTTGTCTGACTTAGTTTCATGTTTTACAGTCTCTCCTTGTTTTTCCTCCTTAATAGTTTCTTCTTTAGTTTTTGCTAATTTCTTTTTTAAGTCTTTAACTAAAAGAAATCGGGTGTGTTCATCAGATGTAATTTGCTTGGTACCCTTTTGTACAATGTTTGTTTCCAAAATGCCTTCTTCGCTGAATAAATTAGTGAGTTCTGCATACGTTAAGGTACGACCGCCCATTTCCTGCTCTGCAGTTTCGAGACTGACTTGCACATCACGTCTCTTAAGCAAACGTTTCATTTGAAAATTACTAAAATCATCACTTTTAGAAGGTAGTTCATGCAAGCGACCCCAAGATGATTGCTTACGGGTTTCTTTAATATCTACTAGGATTTCGTGTCTGACATCAGCAGGTAATTGCAAAAATTCTTTACTTTTTACATCAAGAGCTTGAATATTGGTGTTGTAAGCACGGCGGTGGTTTGATTCCTCAAACGAAGAATCTTCCGTTGAAGTGGTAGTGTAATCATCAGACTGAAATGAATTCTCACTAAACGATTCAAGTGAATTCTCATTATCTGCCTGATTTGTATTACTCTTTCCAGAGCTGGAGGGTAATTCAGGTAGTTTGAACATATCATCCACTGTGTCCTCTTTCCTTGTGGGTTTATTTGCGGCCATTTTTTTGACGGGGGAAAGCAAGAGCTCAGCATTTGACCCCAACGCTTGCTGGACAACTTTCTCTTTAGCCAGGGATTGCAACAGCAAAGCTTGTATGCGATCAGCCTCACTGTTGAGTTTACTTCTTTGTTGTTGTCGCCGTGCCTACATACAAATTCATTTCTTTATGATGGGGCCCTTATACTTTTTTTAAATTAAAAGAAAAACAAATTATACTTACTATAGTATCCTTTTTCAACTGAGGCACACAACCATCAAAAACGAAAACTGGTTTGACCCGGTAATACATCAATTTGCATAATCTATGAAACAGGCCCAATAAATGAGCATTATTAAGAGCGCCCCCTTTATTATCTTGAAAACCTTTTACCACTTGATGCAACCATATCGATATGTCTAGAATAAGTTAATGTTTTAAAATCCTTGTTCATAAAATGTGTAGTATATGTTTTAGACTTCCTACCAATAGCTAAAACTTTTCCTTCCAAAGTCTCCACAGGCACTGGTTTGCCACAAGGCTCTATTAATTTCCACAAGCCGGTTACTCCCATAACTTCTTGTAACTTTTTTTTTATTATAATAATTATATTATTATTATTATTGCTTTTTTTAACACAAATACTTAAAATCAATGATGAAATGGAAATTTGTTTATCTTTCTACTTTTTGTTATTAAGTGCTGCCATATTTTCTATTGAAAAAAAAAAACAATAAATGACATGTGCAGGAAATGCAGGGATGTATAAGTGTCATTTGAATTGTCTCAGAGTTGAAGGTACGTTATTTTAAATTTTTAATTACAGACTTTATATACACATAAACGTCGCCAAATAGAGAGTAGTTTATAAATTACAATGGATCTTCATTTAAGTATGCCTACTTTTAGTTGTAAAATATATTTCGTGTTAAGCTTGCGTTATGTATTGTGTATGGCTGAAATCTAGTTTACCGACCTAGCTCTAATATTCATGAAATTTTGTCAAGCGTTAGAAAATTTAAAATTAAGAAGTCAATGTTAAATGAAAAAGTTTGCGCAAAGGTCCGCTTACCGAGTTATGGACCTCAGAAGTTTTCCTATGTTGGTATATGTGATGTTTCTCTACATTTTCAAGGATATATGGTCAATATAAAAAAAATACACACTGTGATAAAAATATTGAAAAATAAAAAATATTTAATGGAAAAACAATATTGTAAAGGCCTGCTTTAAGAGTTAAAGGCGTTTAAGAGTTTTACAATTTACTATATGACCGGAAACTAAAGAACACATATACATATATGTAAAAATGAACTGGTGGCAGCACCATTGTGCCGGTGTTCTTTAGCTTCCGTTTGTTGTTTGCCCATTTCCGCAGCGAATTTTCAAAGGAAAATTATCATTGGTATGAAAAATAGAAATGACATAAAAAAATTATTTACTCATATACTTACATATTTACATACATACAAACATGTATGCGCATCATCAACCTGCATGATGCAAGTTTTACCAATTTGTTGCTTAATTTTTGATTCTACATAAATATATTTAACTTATTTTTGTTGTTGTGGGAAATGTTTGTGGATTTATTTCATTAATCTATTGTGTATTTTCTTCAGAAAGTCTTTTTCTTCAGATGTTTTATAATTTTTGTTTTTGATTAAGTTTGATAAAATCCGCAAACACGACTTCAAACTCTATTTAGAGTATAAAAAAATTAAGCCTGCAATTAAGAAAATGCAAGATTTTATTTGCTTCATAACTTGTGTGTGTGTTTTTTATTCAAACGCATTTATTAAAATAAATTTAGTTTACTATAAATATATTTCAAATATAGAATAAATACAATATCTAATAATAACTTAAAACTTAAAACAATTATAAAAATAATTTTTTTTTTTTACAAACAAATTACTCATACGTTGGTTGTTATTTACTTCGATACGACAAGCAGAGGAAAATAGTTAAAATTTGATTGCCAAGGAACGTATTTATGTACATACATATGTATTTCTTTTTAATTATAGTTTCATTGTTCCTCAAGCAATAGTTTGTTTAGTTGTTGTCTATGTGTAGGTGAGTGTTTATTTTTTTTTTAGGAAAATGATGCTATAATACCTGAGTTAAAACTAGAATTTTTTTTATTTGCTAATCTTTGTTAATTACTTCGTTCATGTAAAGGTGAAACTAATTTTGTTTTTTAGAATTGATAATCTTAGCTTCCTGGCTAAGTTTAATGTATTCAGATTGCATAATATTTCTAGTTTTAGCAATTATTGCATCTATGTCATCTTTTGTGCAGCCTGCTGTAGGAATTTCGGGTAATATTTGTATAATGGCGTGGCCAGAACGGAAGGTTTTCTCTTCGCTATTTAAGAACCAGTATTTGGAAATAACCACCGGTTGTATGGGGCATTGACTTTGGAGGGCAATATGGAAGGAACCTTTCTTAAATGGCAACAAGGTATCTTTGGAGTTACGGGTACCTTCAGGGAAGAGCAATAGTTTGCAGCCCCTTTCGTTGATGGCTTTCGATTCTTTTTTCAGAGCATTTATGGAGTCAGATTTACGGGATCTATTGATAAATAATGTACCCCAAAGCCAGGAACCAAAACCGAAAAATGGTAGATATAAAATTTCTCTCTTGGACACTACTGTCGCACGACCAATGACCGGCCAAAGGTAAGATAATACTGCAAAAATATTTAGAAAAATTATTTTGTAAAACGAAAAAAAAAAATATTTAATATTTCTGCTCTGCAAACCAATGAAATTAGAGTTTTTAGGAATTTTCTCATATCATATTGAGACCAAAAAATAAAAAAAAAATCTGAACTCTAAAACTAATCAATTCCGGGCCTTTCTCTCTTAAGGCGACGATATACACATACAAACATATGCATGCACATCCCACTACTTACCTAAAAGATCTAATGCACTCTGATGATTCATTAAAACTACACCTCCCGTATTTTTGCGTATATTTTCTAGACCTCTCACTTCCATGGTGACGCCCAAACCTTTACAAAGCTGTCGACACGCCCAAGCGGGACCACTAAAATTAAACCATTACAAATTATATAAAGATTAATTAGATTCGAATTTCTATTTCAATTAACTTACAGTGCATTTTTGTAATCTTTTGGTCGGAAAACCATAAACGGTATACAAATAAGTACAATCGCTCCTGAACCGATTAAAAATATTGCCATTTTTAGCTGATATGGTGCTTTGTTGGAAAAACTCATAAGCAGCGCCACTAAACAGGCGAGCCCTATCATTTCACAGAAACAGGCCATTTGTTGATATATTTTGGACTAATCTGTAAAACACAAAAGAATATCGTTAATTTAAAATTTACTTCAAAATCAATTCAAATGTTAAATTCAAATTCAAATTATGATTTGTTCAAGTGTTTACATGGTGTATTTTTCAAATACCATGCAAGTCCCTGTCTACACAGATAATTAGGCTTTAAGCAATCGCTTAAATTATATTTTATAAAACTTTATTTGAGCAAAAAATTAAAACGGTGCGCGCCTTACAAAATGAAAAATAATCAAACACTATATCCCGGAAGCCTACGACCAAGGCGAATTAATAATAATATATTTTTTAATATACAAAAATGATCATAGAAGTTGCGAAGAAAACTAAAATAATGTTTTCTGTATTAAAGGTTTGTTTGAACATTTCTGATTCTCATGTGGTCCATGGGAACTATGGAAAAAGTGTATAGGATTAAAAAATTCTTTTAAGATTTTTTTCAAGTCTACTGATGAGTTGATTAGCATCATGACGAAATGACGGCGTTAAATCAGAATCAAGGCTATATAATTGTTTTACAAATATTTTTAACTTACGAGGCTAAAATATCTGTGTACTTCTTTCTATATCGATTGATTTATTAATAATAGGCAGCTTAGGCAGATTCAATGCTATTAAATACAAGTATAATTCTTTTTTAAAAATATTTTTATCATGGACTAATATTAATAATGAAGTGTACACGCATTTACATATTTATTATTTTAGAAAAAGTCCACTCTTCATTATCTCAAACGGTTTTTTATTTGTTTCAATTAAATTAATAAAATAAAAATCACAACAATAAACTTGCTCACTTCAAACAATGCACACTAGGCTGGGTCGAGTTGGCAATCGATATTGTGCTATCGATTTTTCGATAGATTATGGCAGTGCAAGAAGAAATAGCATGCATGTCAAAAAAATCATTTTCGAGGCGCAGGACTTCAAATTTTTTTTTTTTAGTGGGAATGTTCCGAAAGGGCGGTTCATACTATTATACAAGTATTAATACAGCAAAAGTAATTGTTATGTTTAAGAGCACGACAATTTCTATAAAAAAAATCCCATTATTTGTAAGACATGGCATGAACGAAATATATTTCTATAACATGACTAAAATCCAAATTTTCAACCGTTGTATAAGGTAAAATAATAATATTGCCAACGGCTCGCTAGCGGCGGCAAAACTATCGACTCAGTCAAGCTATTCTGCGTTTCCTTTTATAAACCACAACCCTGATCCAATGGAAAGAATTATCGTTTTGAAAAATTAAAAAAAAAAACGACGAAGTCGTATGGGATGTCAAGTTTTTATCGTATTATTTTTCAGTTTGGATCGATTATTTGAATTTTTGACAAGTATTAATACTTAGTATAATAGTCTGAGCTGCCCTTAAGGCGAAGTGGTAGGAGGTCGGCGAAAAAATTAATGGGCGTGGGTCATACATTTATCTCCACTATGGGCTGGAATGAATTAGTGCTGAAGTTCTGTATTTGGATGCCTCGAAAATGAAATTTCCCTCCCCCCCTCACATTAATAGTGCAGTCAAATGTATGACCAACTCTCAGTAAATTTTTCTCTCCAATAGTTTTTTTTTTCCACATACAACGAGCCCGTACCATGCTTCCATAGGGAGGATCTCATACAAAAATACAAAAAAAAAAACAAAATTAAAAACCCCACACCTCGAATATAATTTTTTGGATCTGTTGCAACTTTTTGTTGGAACTTTTTTTCCCATGCCAAAAAACTATCGAAGGCACTTTATTGAACAATTTTCGTCCATACAAATCGACCCGGCCTAATGTACTCACACACATACCCATAAGTATGTACATACAAACGTATATCTATTTTCATTTAATTCAAACAATCAATTTCAACTTAAAAATGTTTAGTAAACATTTTTTCTTTTCTTTCTTTAGAATGATTAATCATTACAAATACGAGCATGTATTTTTCTATTTCATCATTTCACTTTAATGATTCTTGGAGGCATTTATTTTACATATGTTTATGTAAATTGCTTTTGTAATTTATTTATTTTTTTATTTAAATCACAAATGTGCAGTTTAAAGTGTGCGTAGCAGTCTTCAGCAGACTCAACTTACTGACCAGAATACTTGTAGGGAAGATTATATATCGACAGTTTGAATAATACTAAAGTCCACCTGCTGTTGATTGTTTTTAAGTTGCTTCCAAAAAAAAAAAAAAAAACTTAAAACGATCTTATCAGCTATAACTAAGCAAACGATTAAAGTGTATTTCAGTTATTTTCTTATTTATGACACTTAGAGAAATAATGGCTAAACTACATATATTAAAAAACGAATAAACTCAAATGGTGCCAAGCAAGAATAGTTATTGTTTAGAGGACTATGCTTAGACCACTAGACTTAGACTTAATTAAAATTTTTTTTATTATCTTGCAGGTAAGCGAGCGAACGATGTCCAGTGACATCGTGTAACTGAAGGAAACAGACAAGGTAGCTTTATAGCAGATAGCTGTACAAGAGCAGTTGCCTACTACTTCTAGCCGTTGAACCGTCAAAAGTTTGCTTACTAAGTCCATGTATACACAACACAAACACAACAAAGCTTACAAATGTGTGACGGAATACTTCTACCAACAAAATACTTGATGTATTTATTCTCCAGTCAATAAGACTTCAACTTTACTTTCCTTGCTTTCTTCAAAAACAAAATATTGATCACTACAATTTTACCACACAAAAAATTCTTTCACAGTTCTGAGAAAGTAATATCGAACTAAAGCCCGATAAAGTAATTAACAAAAATAATTACTTCGAACCACTGGCCATCAACTATATAATAAATACATAAGCCTTGGAGATCTACGAATTATTTAATTAATATTCAGCCAACGTCGGCACTCATTATTGCAATGAATTATTTCATTGAGCCAATGACGTGTTTCACTAAATCAATGACTTGTTCATTACTACAATGAAAAACTTCATTGTATTAATGTACAAATGCTAATGGAATGTTTTCTTTAAAATTGTGAATCAAATTTCTTTCAGTGTATAATGATTTCAAACATTAGTTGGATTTGTAGTAAAACACATAATTTTAATTTCAGTGTATCTTATGAAAATGGAGTAATTGCCTTATGACGTTCTGAAATCGTTGACTTTGTGACAAAATGTGTATTTGTTTTTTTTTTTGTTTTTTTTTTTTTTTTTTTTTTTTTTTGTAGATATTGGTTAACAAAATATTAACATTATTGCTAATTTTTAATCGTCATATTGTGTTTTTGAACTTATGAACAATGAAACAGATTGGCAGCAATAATTTATCTTTCGTGTATGAATAATTCTTAGATTATTATTTTTGATTGCTTGCGTTTGTAATCAGCTTGAAATTTTTCATAATTTATAACAAGCCTTTTGTGCCACTGTATGATGAAAAGTGCATTCGGTAATTCTGCAATAATAAATTAAAAATTGTTTTGTAATTTTGATGACGTTGCAACAAATGTACAAAAATAACTTGCTAAATACAAACACACATACATAAGTATAGTGCAAGTACTTTTGTTTAAGATTTCTTAAAATTTCTTATTTTATTTATTTATTTTTTGGATCATTGTGATATGCAGGGTAAGGCTGCATAAGCGCAAAATAATTTAATAAACAAGGAAAAACTCTTGAGAATAATAGTTGAGCTCGAGGTAATTTTCTTATGATAAAAACAAAAATTAGCAAATTTTATTCAATATTTCGTTTTCCTTTGGAAAATTTCTGAAGGAATGTTGTTTTTACTTATAAAATAAAAAAATCTCTATATTTAAAAAATATTTTCTTTGATTTATAATTAACAAAAACCTTCCTCAAAAAGTTTTCCAAAAGGAAAGGCAATATTGAATAAAATTTTGCTAGTATTTGTTTTTAATATAAAATTAAAAACAAAAAAATAATTTGACACAAAAAAAAATTTTTTTTTTGATTTTATAATTCACAAAAACATTCCCTAAGAGGGGTACTGACTAAATAGTGCTCTAACGTCTCGTTTCTTTACAGCCATGGTGTAACAGTGTTAAAAGTTTTCAAAGTCAAGTGATTTGCCAGAGTTGAATAATTAATAAAGTATTGAACTGTACAGTGCAGTAAATAAAACAGCTGAGTGTGTTTATATACTAGAACACAATTTTTATTAAAAAAAAGTGTGTTTTATTTTTTGCAATTAAAAAATCCCCGATATCGTTTTTATTAAAGGGTAAAAACGTAACAATATGTATGTATTTGAAAAACAAAGGAATTTTGGACATTTCCACTAAACTGAAATAACTGAGAGAAAAACTATATGTGGCAACTCGCCATAAAACACTTTAGAATATTTTTCAATTTACTACAAGTATGTTTAGTTTTTGAAGTGTTTACTCTAATGTTCACTAATTAATGTTAAAATAATTGTTTATTAAGCCTCTATTGCGCTGCACACATATTAAGTTTACTAATCTGTATTTTGTATTTTTTTTACAAATTGATAACAACTCGCTAAAACTAACATTTTATTGTGCTTCAATAGAAACTGTATAACTTGCAAATTTTTGCAGGCGATAACTGCCAACTTTCTGTTGGTCCCAATTTCAAAGCATAAACTTTTAAGCACCTTTTAAAAATTTAAGTATTTGTAAGTATGTATGATTATTGTTAAGTGGCCTTAATTGCCTGCTAATTTTATTATTTTAAGTGCCCACTATGTACTATTGTTAACAATGATTGCCTAAAGATTATTTTAAATTTAATTACGAGACTAATAAATACATTTTGAAATATAATGATATATGTATGTATATTTATTAGATCTATGAAAATTTATCGCCACAATGAAAATCTTCATTGGATTAATGAAAAAATTTTCAAGATATGAATTTATAATTATGAAAGAAATTTCTTTCAATGCAGAATTCGCCTACAAGTAGAACCCCCCAGTGTGTTCACATGTTATACAATAAGTACCCTGTTTCAGTTGCCTGCCTTCAAATATCAATTATAAATGCAAGACTTTGCCGCAAAGCCATGTGCACACATGTCTTAACATAAATAAATAACCATGCAAAGTACTACCTACGGTTCAGACGAAAGAAAAATCACAAACATACTTATTTACAAATAAGCCATATACATATGTATGTGCAAGTGCACTAAAATTCGTTTGTGTTGCAACCAAGACAATAAATATTTACATATAAAATATTATAATTTTTATTTTGTTTAATATCATTTTTTTCAATTTTCTTTGAAATTAAAACGTCCTTGGTATTCAAAAATGCAGTAGAAAGAACCTTTGACAAAAAAAAAAAAAAAATAAATATGTAAATAAAATATGTATGAATATATATGGATTAAACTTTATGAAGGTAAATTACATGCACATACGAAAACAGTTAAAAAAAGAACATTTGCTGATGTACAGTGCTGCAGAGAAAATTTCAAACGTAAAATTTAAATAAGACAGAAAAAAATTAAATGATTCCCTCGTATGATTATTTAATTTTATCCAGCATAGTGCACAAGTCCGTACCTGGCCAGGAGCCCTAAGCTGATGGAGCATCAAACCACGTGGTGTAATTCTGACGTTATATCAGCGCCCACGAACAGCTGGTCTCTCTGCTTGGGTGGAAATTCATTTGCTACTGTTCTTGGCCCATAACAAAACCCCTTGCCCTGGACGGCATACAGAAATCACGACTGCTGCTGGTAGGCCGAAATTCCTAGGAACATCAACGATGGTTACAGATCTAATGTTCCTAGGAATTTTTCGTAAAAAATGGTTTTTAACCAGCCCTGATGATCCCGCCATTCCAGTTCTTTACAACGCAGCGTCCGTAGAGTCATTTCGGGGCAATGATTACCGTACTGCCGAGTTCTCCTGCGGTGGAGAGTTTCAGCAGGCCCCTCAGAACACGCCGCAACACCTCACGACCTGCCTTAGATTTCCTTCAATTACCAAGAAGTTAATCGAGGTATTTGCATCTCATTTAATTCGGTGACATAGCACCAAGCTGGACAAGATCAGCAAGATGCATTATGTCACACCGAGGGGGACAGCAGCATAGAGTAAACAGAGATGAGAAAAGTGAATTTTGAAAATCGCTCAAATCAGCTATTAAAAAAGAGAGAGGTATATAGTATAGCAGTAGTGCTGGTGAAGTATTGATTATTACGTTACCGAGTACTGAGTACTTGCACTTTTTTTGTGGATATTCAATACTTAAAAGTAGTTACTCAATACTTTCAAAATTAAATATACAGCAATATAAAGTTATATTTTTCAATAGTGAAGATATTTTGAGCTAAAAGTTTTTCCGGATGAACTGTAGACCTTGAAGCATTTCTGTTTTTCTCTAAAATTATAGTTTTACCAACGAAATTCAATGCAGTTACCAAACTGCACTCCGTGTTGGTTAGATCCAGGTGAATTATGTAAACGACGATAGCAAAATTACTTATTGCAACGATATCGAGGCAATAATGTATGGCAACGAATTTTGAGTATGATTCATCCAAGACGAGTCAAAAAGCTGCACTTCTATATTACAATAATACCAAAAATACTTGCCACAATATTTTTTTAGCTGGAATATTTTATTCAACTATATGGCTCATCTACTTACATATAGTAAAATGTTTACAGTAGGCTTACGAGCCTACTGTAATCAACTTTAATCAAGTTAGACGTTACTGGGTTTTGAAAAAATAAAATATTAATATGTTGAATACTTTTGTTACACACTATACGCCTTTATTTCTGTAAGGTCATGGTAAAAATACAAACATTTGATATAGAAACAAATATTTAATAGAAAGTTGTTGGAATTTGAAACATTTGGTTAATACAATTGTTACAAGTTCTTATTGTCAGTGCTATTCAATAGAATGGAAAATCAAATGTGTGTGTGTGTGTGTGTAGGTACATATGTACGTGCGAAGGACATTAAAGTAAGACCAGAGCTTGACAAAAGATGTGGATGGAGTGAAGTACAACAAACAAAATTTATATGCGAATAACGACCAACAAAAAAAAACTCTAATTTCATGAAATATTAACTAGCAATCCATTCTTAATTAAAGAGACACGCGAAGTTTTTGTGTTAAAAATTACTCATTTCTCAGAGAATATAAAATATATTCCAACCAACCAAGACAAAAAAAAAAAAAAACACAGTGATAAAATATTAAACAGTCAGTCAGCGCTTAAAAATAGTATGCAATTAGTTATGACCTGGGTTCAAAGCAAATTGGACGCTGACGAGTGTCGTGGTGGATGTGAAACAACTCAGTCCTCAATTGTAAGTTTTGTGCATATCTTGATTAATTAAAATATAAATTAAAATATTGAATAGGCAAAAAAACCGAGACTGAAAAAAAAATAAACAACAATGGTATGTACCCCAGCCAATAAGTCCTCAATTATTAGTTTTGTGCATATATATACATATATATGTATTTTTTTTATTAATTAAAGGATTTTATATCGAATAGGCAAAAAAAAACTGAGATTGAAAAAAAATGTGCCAGACCTGAACTTTGTATATGAGACCAATGTTACAGGTACATATAAATTGATTAATAAATGTTGGCTTGTCTATATATTTTTCGTCCTTCTCCTCTTTTTTTTTCAAACCATGCTTTTTAGGTTATCACAAAGGCATTGTTATGTGATGAGCCCATGTGGGCTGGACATCTTTCTAATTCACTTCCCAGCAGCCTGTTAACCTAATCTAAGCCTTATCTAATAAGTTGCCATCATGATACAAATTTAACAAGTAAGGAATTGTCAAATAACACATACATACATACATATGTACACATGTATGTATTTCAAAAAAATCATTATTATAAATTTTATTTGTGTATTGACTTCTATAAATCTTACAATTTGTTTTTTTTTTTTCTCATACTCAATAGCGAATAATGAACCAAAAAAAAAAAAGAAAAACAAAATTGAGGTTAAGATTGTGGTACTCAAAGAATAAAACAAAAATTAGGAAATAAATAAAAGTAAAAACTTATCTTTGGATTAATAATAAATCCCAAGTTATTTATGTTCCTATTGTTTGTATGAAGTGCACTTAAGTGAGAATATTCATGAGTAACAGGAATAAGAAACTGAGAGTAAAATGACCAGATGTGAAAAATGTAGTGCAATTCATATTTAGTGTTAGGTTAGCTAAAAAAAATTGTTTTCTCAGACTTCAGGTCTTTATGATAGAATAGTGGTAAGATAAAGATTACTTTTTCATTAAATCGAACCAGTGAGGTGAGATGAGAGATTGCAAGCCAGTTGCCACTCGTAGTAAAAAAAAAGCAGCACACCTCTGGGGTAAGCTTTAGAATAAGCAGCCAGGCTTTGAAAGAAATAAGTTTTATGGGTATGTAGAGGGAGTCGTGGCCCTCCCAAAACTGCAGTCATAGTCTGCCGGAGGCTTTTAGTTTCTTAATAATTCGATGTTGAATTTGAGGAATTTACTATGGAAAATATGAAAATGTTGGTGAAACAATGCTGCCAGAGAAAAGTTTTTGCGCAGAACGTAAAATCGCGAACTCATAAACGGCTTTGAAGCATCTAAAATCCTATTTTTCAATTTCATTTCGGAACTTTTTTCATAGGCATGCTAAACTACGAATTCGGCCGGGTTAAGGAATTTTCTTCTCCATGGTATAACCAATAACGGCTTAGCGCACAAAATCTGTAAGGGTCTGGCAGCACATTTTTTTTTATTTTATGGCAATTGGTACCATTATACTAAAGCCCATCCCACTTTTGAAAAATGGGCATGGCAGCATCACGGTATCTTTTCAGTTAAATATTGTGAAAAAAATTATAGTCATCTCAACTTTTACATCACATTCAAAATCCATTTTTCTCATACCCAAGATTTTTAATTTTCGAAGAGAATCTTATAGTTTTCTAAGTAATTTTCACTGTTGGCTCTCTCAGCATGTGCCTTAACATGTTTATATGCCGGTTAACATGACAACAAATAACAGATGTTTAAAAATAATGCATTACACAATAAATAAACGTGTATCTTGCTGCACTGCGCCTGCTCCGAATTATTTCTCTGTTTTTTTTTCTATTGCGGCAAAATTGAAGAAAACTGCATACCTACATGCACAACTATATAATTTCGTTGTGTTTGACGGAGAGCAAAATTGTGAAGACACATACATACATGCACACATAAACATATAGAGGATTAAGGATTATCATAAACAAATGCTTTATAATCAACAAAAAATAAAAAAAATGTAAGCCAAAATTGTATTTGTGCATGAATGTCTGTGAGACGACCTACCAAAACAAGTAATGAAATGTTTTTGATTTTTTTTCTGAACGATTTCTTTTGTTTTTAATAAAAATATTTTTTATATATTGCATGCACTATGGTTTAAAGGAATAGGTCTTCTTGTGTGCAAAATTATTTACAACTACAAAGTCATGCTAATCAAATTTAATATTGAATATTGAAAAACAAACAAAAAAGCGAATTTGGCATGAGAAAACATTTTTTTCGCCATTGATTTCTGAATAACTTTGAAACGGAAAAAGAAAGAAACAGATTGCATACCAGTAGTTGAAATACAATTTTATAGCGCATCATTTGATGTGCTATTCAGTAAAATTGGAGAAGGGTCTTCCGAATTATGGTTAAATATTAGTTGTATCATGCTTCAAACTAAGGCGAGAGAGTGAGATCATTCACAATAGATGTAAAATATTTGCAATAGCATAAATTTTATGCCACATAATTGTGAATACAGTTATAAAAACACGTTATTTTTTGTTTTGATAATAGCACATTAATTATTACATAAACTATATTCATATTTAAACACCGAAATTAATTTTCTTTACCACTAGTTTTTCTATTTTGAGTTCTGTTAACTAAATTTCATAAACTTCGTGTTCAGTTTTCGAATTATTTCCTTGAACTGGGAGTTCAAGGATCCAAAATTTCTGGGAATTTCTGGCGAATTGCGGGAAAAGGCAAACTCTAGTGTGTGTGTGTGTTTGTGTTACGTATTTCCTTGCAGCGAAAGTAAATTACGTGCAATACATTAGCAACTGATGGCTCGCTCATTAAAAAAGTTAATTGAGTATTTTGAAAAAGAAAACTCTGTAATAGCAGTTAATGCCCTTCAAAACAATATAAAGTCACGCAAAAGAAACTCAATTATCGCAACCGTTTACAGTTCAATAAGAAATTAATTGTATTGTGAACGTAAAAAAGTATACATAAATGGAGTGAGTAGTGGAAAAATCTAAACAATTATTCAGGAATGTGTAAAAGTATTTACGCCACTTATTTATACTTAGAAGATATTAAATGAACTTTGCCATACAACAATAAAGCAATCCAAAGTGTGTACTCATGAATTAATGAAGATGTACGCAGTTCGGAAAAGATGAAAAGAGGATTTTTTTTATTTTATTTTATTTATTTTTTACCATGGAAAGCACTCAGGGTTGGCAGATTCATAAAACTATCATAAATCAATGTATAGGTATGCAGTAGTTTAATTAATTAAAAAATAAAAATTAACACTGGTGTTCATAAAAAATAAAACGATGTTTTTATATAAAGTTTTCGACCTTCTGTTTAAATATTAATAATGATTTCTTGATCTTGAGGTCACTGTTTTCAGCTTTATTCTATTTGGCTTCTCGTGGCTTTTCGGTGCCTCTTTCTTTACATCTAGGCTCTAGGTCAGGCCTAGAGCCCAGAAATAAAGAGAAACAAACATTTTAAATTCATAAGGCCAAAAAAATCTAACAACATTATTAGTAATGATTTTGTGAGCTTGAGGTCACTTATTTGACTTATTTGAAGTGACTTATTTGGCACCGAAAGCCCACGAGGAGCCATTACACCTGCTCAAAGTGACTGCATGGTGAGCTGTTCACGTTGGATGAGTCATCGGGCCATTTTTTTTCGAGGACGCCGCTAGTCAAACGACAACGCGCTATAGGGCCATATTAACCGAGCTTTTTCTGCCGCAATTGAATGAATCAAGTCTGTGGTTCCAACAGGACCGAACAACGGCACACACTGCGCGAGCCACAACCGATATTCTGAAAGCTAAACAACATCGGATGACTACTTTTGGCCCGCCTGTTAGAATGACAAGCGGAATAGGGCCGAATAGTTGAGCTGAACTTTCTGCTAAAATGAGCGTTCCTTTAAAAGTTAAGATATGGAAAGACAGATATTTTTTCAGAGTGAATAAAATGATATTTGTGTGGGTAAAAATGGCACCGAAGAAATTGTCCTTAACGATATATGCACCTCCTCTATAGAATATCATGTACAACATCCTCAACTGTACTGGCATCTGTTGAAGTTTTTAAACGGCACTATGACCGACATTGTATAAATGTCACGTACGATGACATGGAAATGCCCATATGTATGTACATATACCTACATATGTATGCAATTGTGTCAAACACGCAAGTAACGAAAGTTGTCCTAATAACATTGTGAATCATGTCAGATGTACAAAAATATGTATGTATGTATGTAGTATGCATGTTCACTAAAAGAAAGCAAAATTGTTGGAAACTTACCCTAAAGCAAGAGTTTAATAGGGGTTTGATTTGCAAGTATGCATGTATGTTTGTTTGCTTGTACATATTAAAACAAATTAAAAGTGTGTTTCTTATCTTTGAATATTAAAATAAGAAGGTGGTGTTTTTTTTTTCTATGAATGCCCAAAGCCAGAGATAGTGTTCTGTGTCCAAAAGCAATTGCTTTGTTGTTTAAGAGATTTAAGTGAAAGTGTCAGGGTGCAGAAATATCCGTTATTTTTTAATTTTTGCCAAAAAAAAAAAAAACGAAAAAAAATAAAGAAACATCGGAAAAGATGTTCAGTCAAAATAAATGCCCATTAAAAATGCATTTTATTTTTCTGGCTCAAAAGTTAAAAGTAGTCAACACTGATATTCATAAAAAATAAAACGTTGCTCAAATACATTTAAAATAAATTTTATATGAAATTTTTTTTCTAAAATGTATTTCAAGAGTATTTTTTTTCTATGATGGGTGGATTTGTGAGGAAAAATATGTATCGATTTTTCGGTAGCTTTTAGCATGGGGGAAAGAAAAGAAAAAACATATTTTCGTGGCGGTGTTTTTGTATGGGAGCCACCTATAGGAGGTGAGGCACGGGGTCGGTGTGCTCGAAAAAAATATTGGAGAGCAGAAATTAATTATTGGGTTTTGGTCATACATTTGACTATTCTAAGGACACCCAAGCACTAATTAGGCAAATGCTCCCCCTCCTTAAAGGGAGTCCCATGTACAAATACAAACGAATTGAAACTTGAGCGCCTAGAAAATTATTATTTTTTGCAATATGTTGTGGCGGAACTTTTTTTCCTCGTGCCAAAGGCTTTGGAAAATCAATGGCATAGTGGTCACGTTTTGCTCAGAAAAACGTGACCACTATTTTCTGGTTGACTTTTATTTTGGCCAAAAACATGCATAAAAATAAAAAACAACAAAAGTAAACGACAGGAAAAATATGAAAAAGCATGACATTTTACAGAGCATATTTTGAGGTTATGTTTGCTCAACAAACGAACAACACATTTTGCGCAAATTTGTATTTTATATTGTAAAGTTTTTGTAAGATCAAATAATTGTTTGCGGCAAAAATTTCAATTTGCTCGTTGAGTAAACTAACATAGCCTTAAAATATACTCTTGTGGAATTTAGTGTTTTTAAGTTGTTTTTCTACGGCATTATTCATAAAAAAAAGTGTGGCTATATAAGTTGATGCTATCTTTCCCTTATGGCAATTTATACAAAAATAAAATTTAACAGAATTGCAGTTCTACGGTATGCAATATTTGTCAATTTACAACTTTTACGGGATAGTTTCGACAAACCTGCAAATGCAGATCATTTTGTAGTATATTTAAGAATATGATTTCTGTCTTTTTATGATTTCTGTCTTTTTTAACTGCCTACATGCCGCCGACATTTTGTGGATACTAATCAGCTCGTCAGTAGACTCGAAGAAAAAACCTAAAAGAGTGTTTGAAACCCGACTACTTGTTCCATAATTCCCCTGAAAGCAATGAGGATCACAAATGTTCAAACCTTTAATACAGAAAACACTTTATCCTTTTGAAACACTTTTACTTTTCTTTTTTCTTATGAATTATTTTTTCTTTTCATATGTTTGTTTATTTCCAGTTGCTTGTAACCACATACTTGGTCAAAGCAAAGCTTACGAAGAAGGTAGTGGTCACGTTATTTTTTGACTAATATTTCCTAATGTGACCGTACCTTTATATATACATAATTATTACATTTTCTGTTGATGTTTAAACTCGCATTTACCGAAAAAAGTGCAAAATAAATGCTTAAATTTTCGAGAAAACAAAACGCTTTAATTATTATGCCTCGTTATTATGTGCCTCTAAAGACGATATTTAGATTTCAGATGTATTAATTAAGGAGCACAGAAACAAACATATGTAAGTATGTGCATTTCCAATTTATACAAATAAAACATTTGAAAACAGCACATAACTTTTCTCGAACACTGTATTTACATAAGCACGTCCAACCAATTGCCCCAAGTAAAACTAGTTGTGTATGTGTGTGACAACAAATACTAGGCAGGTAAAGATAAGATAAAAAAAAGTGCATTCCACTCACCTGGTGTTTTAGAGGTTTAATTAAAATTTTAATATTCCTTGGAAAAAATACATTAAATTCAAGAAGTTTTATTGCGGCTTGTTGTTGTTTTTATGTGCTGTAGGTATGTATATGTAAATATACAAAATATTTTATAAAAATGTTCCTTTCAAACAAGGAATGTTCGTTTTGTTTTCTTGTGTTTTGTTTTTATTTTTATTTCACTATTATTCTTGTATGCATGTAAAATAAAAGTGATTTGTGTGTATGTTTGTTTGGTTAAACGTTATTGCTGTGGTTGTTGCAATGTTGATACACTAGAAGGTTGTTTGTTGTTTTTGTTTCTGCAGCCACTTCGGAGTTACATGCACTAAAAGTGTAAAATTTCTTTAAAATCAGATTTTTTGTGCTAAATTTTATTCAAGTCAATTTAAAACAATTATCGTTGTTTGTTGCTGAAATAATTCTGTAAATATTATTAGCAATTATGGCAAATGTACGCACACACATTCTAGCATTTTTCTTTAGTATTTATGTATGTATGTAGGTGTGTATGCACATGCATATATAATGTACATACACACTTTTGCACTAGGATTGCCACTATATGGCATGTTTGTTATTAACAAATTTTTATAAATTTGCTTTTGTTGTATCTGACTATGTTTTTTTATACGTGCGTAAGTACTTTTGTATAAATGTATAAATATATAAAAATTGCTAAATTCTATGGATTTGCTTTAATATTTGTGACACTTTCAATTAACTTCACTTTCTTTTCGTTAAACTGATGTATGTACACATATGTATATATACATATGTGTTATGTACATCCAAGTCTAGGTTTGTATGTTGTTATCTTTTACCTCAATTTTTTCACTTAAATATTTACCGTGTGTGTGCAGGACAGAGTAAACGATGTACACACACATACATATGTACATATTTATATACATATGTATGTAAATACTTTGGAAAAAAGTCACTCTGCCTTTACCTATTTCCATTAAAAAAAAAAACAATTTTTCAAAAATAAAAAAAATATTAGAGAAAACCGCAGTCCAGTCAATTCACGTTTAAGACAGACAGTTAAATTGATGTTTTTAGTTTGATTGACTATAAAGAAATAGACAGACAACAACACCACCATCACCACCAACAAGCAAGTGGTGTTGGACCAAATGTCAGTAAGAAACTGAATTAAATTCAATTAAACTCACAATTCAAAAAGCATGTCTGTCTCTCGTTGATGATACTATACAAAATGTAATAATAATAAATAAATGGCATACATACATATGTATGTATGTATGTAACAACAAAAACCACCACTACTTTCTTAAATACGGTGCCGATTCTATATTTCCATAAGTTTATTCCTGTTCATTCTCGTCTTTTCATAACAGAGTATCTATCACTGCTTTACTCGCTCACTTCATGATTGCATTTAATGTTATTATAACGGTTTATGCATTTTAACATGCCGTCTGTTAAATTTTATAAGAGATTTTGTTTTAACATTTCGCTAAAGCAAAGAAATGTGAAGAGTCAGTGTTTTTGTGATGGATTAAAATTGAACTATCGCAGTTGTGTTAAAATTGTACCTATAATTGGAAAAGAGAAGCATCTATGACCCCCTGTTCGAAAATGTTAAGGCTAACTATTGAGATTTATATTAAAGAGTTCCGTGGCATAAAGTTTAAATTTTCGTAGTGAGCGGTTTTGCCAGTTTAAAAATTATCTCCTAAAAGTATGCAAGTGTTTAAAGTGGTTATTTGATAGAATTTTACCAACTTTCTTAACGAAAATTAAATGTTATCCACCTTAGTTATAAGTCTTACAGCGGTATTCTTAAAAAATAAAAGATTGAAATACATATTTATAAGTACCGGTGCTAAGCTTTAAAATTTATCCAACAAGTAAAATCAGTACTAAAATTAAGGTAGTGTTTTGTGGTTTCTAGCATGTCTACATGCCAACAGTTCGTTGGTACAACGCGACTTGGAAACTTTTAAACAGTTTGCTAACACTTTATTTCACTTTCCATGTACTACTTACTCCCCATTTAATGGCCTAATTGTGTATGTATGTATCTACATATGTACGAATATGTTTTTTTACACTTTTTTACAATTCAGTCTGGTTCGGAGAAGAATATCTGTACAGAGCCTGACAAAAATTAACTGGTTTTATATTTTGCAAATGTATTTTCACGTTTTTGTTTGCAGGAATTGTTATCTCGTTTCTTTTTGTGTTTATTTTATATTCTTTGTAATTTTGATGTTTTTCACTCACTAATCTACACTTTATTAACAGACAACAATCAATATGGCGCTAAATTTACCAGCTGTTTCACATTTGTAAATAAATGCACTTCTAACGTCTACTGCAGTTTTTAGTATTAAAGCTGATGTAAACATAACAGCACTGCCATCTTAGGGTTTCCCTATGCATGTGGGATTAGTGATTTCTTTTAGGGGTTTTGGCGTATAAAATTGTTTGAGAGGTAATTTGAGGGGTATTTCGAGGGAATCTTTCAATTTACTTGAACGGCATAATTTTTAGGCTTAAACATTTTAGAATGGAGCAATTTGAGAACTTTAACGGCTCTGTGTTCCAATTAAGAGCCATGGGAAAATATGTAATAATTTTACCGTCGTTTAAGCTAATACTAAGGTTAACTGATTGCTTCAGAAAAACAGCTGATGTGTGTATAATTATTACTTGGGCCAGATCAGCATTATAAACCGCTTATTGAGCATGTGGTTCCGACCCCTAGAACCTTCAAAATATTTATTTTTTTTTTTTTAATTTTCAGTTTTATTTTTCCAATAATAATTTTAATAGAATAAATCTAAATTGTAATTAATGTTATCGAAACTTATAAATTAAAAAACCATATAAATTGTTCCATTTCTTAAATACCATTACGATCTTCAGGTCTTGTTTCACTGTAAAAGCCTAAATTCATTGTTGGCACCATGTTGCTGTAAAAAGACATGTCAGCCGCGGAAGGACGTTGTGAGGCCAATGCAACCACAGGTGGAAGTGGTGGCGGTTGAGGTTGCGGCAATGTTTGCGTTACTGAATGGTGAATGTTTGCTGTTAGGTCCATGGGTGTGTGTGAAACACCTGCAGCATTTAAAACAGCTTGATGTGCCGACAATGCAGCGTTGTGTTGCAATTCATGCATTTTCAAGTGCACTTCCAATTCGTCTCGCTTATGGAATGTAATGCGGCAAATTTCACATGGATATTGCGGACCATGTTGCTCCAATTCATGGCGCGCTAATTTTTCTCGCCGATTAAATCCAACTCCACATTGTTTGCAAGTAAATAGTGTGTCTAAATGAAGTGCCTGGTGGCGATGCAAATCTCGTTCACGGGTAAAAGATTTGCTGCATATGTCGCAGACATGCAGACGACCATGTGACGGTTTCGCAACAGGTATAGGTTTGCTGGGCGGAATGGCGGGTTTGACTTGCGGAAACTGATTGGAAGCAAATAATGAACGTTGTAATTCATCTGTTGGTCTGGGCGCATTGATTTCTACATTCACATAGGGATTAATGGGTACGACATTATTTTCCATGTTATCAACACTGGGAGGCAAAACTACGGGAGTTGGTTGCCCAGACGGCTTTGACTGATTAAGAAATTCCGTTTCTTTGCGATAATGAGCCTGCTCATGTATTTGGAATTTGTCCTTGCGTCCAAATGCAGCTGGACATTTGCTACATTTAAAAGCCCTTACATCGGAGTGAGTTCTGCCATGTCGCAATAGCTCTGGGCCTGTGGTAAATGAAAGTGGACAATGCTGACAATTAAAAGGCTTAATACTGCTGTGTATACGCATGTGTTTAGTGAGGTTTGTGTTTCGTGAAAAGCTTTTTGCGCAAACGGGACAAGCAAACGGTCGTACGCCTGTATGCACGATTGAATGCTTTTTGAGATCGGAACGTCTGCAAAATCCTTTGCTACATATGGTACACACATACGGTCTTTCAGGATCATGCTTCTCTTTTATATGGTTAATCAAAGGTTGACGACTTGCGCAACGCATTGGGCAGAAGTTGCAGAGGAAAGGAGTTTCAGGATCATGACGAGATTCATGATCTTGGCAATCATTTTGAGTGGTGAAACACATATCGCAATACTGACAAGAATAAGTGTTTTTGATGACGAATTCCAAGTTTTTAGCTTCCATTGGCAACGAAGTTGAAATTTCTTTGGGCACATTGTTATCAGTTTTAATAGCGGTATCTGCTTCATTTAAGGCAACAGGATCTGACACTTTCTTGCTCGATTTTTTAGCACCATTTGTGCTACTGCTACTGGTTGTTGCAACAGGCTCATGTGTTTTTGGCGGTAATATCACATCTTCCGGTTCGGAATCTGATTCCATGGAAAAATCATCATCAGAGCTTTCAAATTCCTGTTCTGGGTTTACTTCTTGTATTTCACAATAGTCATCGGGCACAAATTCGCCTGGATTGCCATTTAAACCGGGTCGTATTTCTTCAGTCTCCGAGACAAATGCGTTTGTTTGCAAAAGTTTCAAGCGCTTTTGTAACAACTCTTCACATTGTTGAACTAAGCAGCGAAAATTATTAAATGCTTGCACCATACTCCAGCAACGATGACAGATTACATGTGGCAAATTTGAGCAAGTTTTATCATACTGAAATCGAAATACATATGTTATTACATATTTATTTTAAGTGATGCACTCGAATTTAGGTCTCCATACCTTAATGTTGAACAACTCGTGTAACAATTCTTCCACAGATTTAAGCTTATTTTGTTTTTCATCAACACCAGGCTCTTGAAAAATATCCACAACTTCATCCGCCACGGCTTCATCATTCTGCTGCAAACACAGGCGACATGTTTTTTTAGTCACTTTCTCAGACAATTCCTGAACTATAACTTCTGGCGGAGGTTCTGCTGGTGTAACATCAACCAAGTCTACCATTTTCTGTTGTTAATTGCAATTATACAATGTAAATATTCAGTAATTTTAGAAATCCTTGTTTTTCTTTGTGCTGCAAATAATTTATATTAAATGCGTTTAGAACATATTTTCAACACAGTTGCAATTTAAGGTAGCATGAAAAAAAAAAACAAAGCGGGGTGACACATAATAGTGTACCTAAGGAGTTGCCAGCTATAAGAACAATGCAAAAAGCAATATTTTATTGCGTTATTTTATTAGTAAAGCGCAGGAGAAGTAGCATAGTGCATCGATTAAATCGATTCTGAGAGTGAAGGGTGACAATAGAGGCTAAATTAGAAGACCCGGATCGGATTTTTTTTTTAAACGATCTTCGACCATTTCAGTCAAATGCCGATTATCAGTGTGAAAAAAATTTTTTTTTCAAAATTTTACTTCATAAGCTCTACAAAAATTTCTTAATCAATTAAAAAAAAAAAAAATAAAAAATTAATTGTTGTACAATAATTTTTGTGCAATAATTTGGCTTTCACAGATTTAAAAAGAAATCCATTAGTCGACGAGTTATAGCCAGAAAACCATACAAACAATATGCTGAAAATCGGCATTTGGCTCCAAAGTTTGAAGATCGATAAAAAAAATCGATTTGACATAAACAAACGCCGCGATGCCTGTCTTCTAATTTAGCCTCTATTTTCACGCCTCAGTCTCGGAATAGATTTAATTTTTGGTTTTGAACTACAGATAACCTATTGGGTTAAAATTCTTACTCATGGAATTATTTCCCCCAAATGATTTTTTTTACAAATTCAATTTAAGCATCAATCCCCAGTGTAACATTACAGTGGAAGCCTTCATGGCCCATATACATATGTAAACGTATTGTAAATCAAGTAATTGTTTAATTAAGTGAATGAAGACTTGGACTGTTGCGATTGCCACTCACTGTTAAATGTCTTACGAAACAATTTAAAAAAAGTGAAAGTTCGAATGTAACCCTTTATTTTACACCACCTACATGACAAGCCAAAATTTTCCATTGCATTCCTTTTATACTTTAAAGAATACTGAAAAAATAAAACGTTAAATATTTTACACATCTCGTGTAATAAAAACCCTCTATAAATTGTTTGTAAACACATATTAATTTTGAATACAAAATGCATCTGTAAAATTTTCATAACTGTTCATATTTCCTAAATTTCAATTTATGCATTTTGATTGAACTAAAAAATGATGGGGAACATTTGTTTACGACAACAAAATCTTTGCTGTTAAAATGATTTTTGTTCTTTGCTTTACATAGAAAATAAAGTTGTGCACACATGCAGACACACACACACACACACAAACATACAAAGTGACTCACACAAGATTATATAAATAAATATTTGCAACATGAAAAGAAACAAACTCATACCAGTATGTACCGGTAAAGAAAAAATAAATACCAATAGGCAACCGCCTCTCTTTTCTACATAAAACTAAATCAGCATTGTTAAAACCGCTTTGAAGTGGTAACGCAACAAGGCTAAAAACAAATTTCAGTTGTTGTTTAATATGCTTTTTTTTATTGTTTAAAACTTCAGCATACAAAACTTCTTTGCATGCACTACAACACAGCACTTCTCTACTGTGTTTTGTTGAAAAGAAAAAGTTTAGTAAAAATTTTGGGGTTTTAAGGCGTTTCTGGTTTTGTTTTATTGTCTACTATTTTACCAATAGGAATACAATTTTATTGATTCGAATTGTTAGAAAAAATAAATTAATTTAGTTACGACAGACTTTAGAAATTTTAATAATTTTCTGTTTTATTGTTCATGTATATCAAATTGCGTATAAAAGGCCACTTGTATTAACAAATTATAAAAAAAAAAATTTCTTTTTGAAAATTAACAACACATTCTCGCATTCAAAGTACGATTTCTGGGAGACATGGTTTGTTGGTTTTTTTTTATTGTTTTAACAATATAATTAAAATTTTTTTTTTTATATATTAATTGACTGGTAAATGATTTTATTTTAAAATGGAAGAGTTCGCTTTAATAAAGATGATAAATTCAAATTGGAAAAAGTTGTGTAATAATGCCAGGACAGGTCATCAAATTTAGTCCCTCTGACACCCAGCCACTGCATTAAAATTTTATAAAAAAAGGAGAGCTAATACAATTCTTTAAATGAGCAACACATTTGTTTTGTTGTTTTTTGTTTTGGTTTAGTAAATAACAAGGAAACAAAATATTTATGGGAACTTTCCCTGCTTTGAAAGCTAATTTTTTAATGTGTCTCTATATAATATAACAATTAAAATTAACTATAAAAAAATATACATTTCAGGGTAATATTCTTTTCAAAGATTTCGCATTTCGGATTTACTAATTTATTTCTAGAGTAGTTTTAACAATACGTGTAAATTAAGATCTGGTTTCCCATTTAAATAGAATTTTCTACAACCCTTCTTGTATAAAAAAAAGAAAGAATGGAAATAACCAAAACTCTTATTTACCTTCTAATCCTCGCCAAGGAGGTTTTGAGCATTTATGTCTTGGAATTTCTTTTAATTCTTTCAACACTACTTTTTCTTTGGGCTCTCTGCACCATAAATTTATCATCTTTAGTAGATTGTTTTGCAGTTATTGCGTTAAAAAAAAAAAAGAAGAGAAAAATTGTCTAGTAATCATCTAAATCGAACTCATTATTATCCAGTTCATCCAGCTGCATACTTTGAAAGTCGACCTTGTAACGTAAAATACCGCCTATACCACCGAAACCACGTACAAACTGACTGCCCTCTTGAGATTTGTCGGTAATAATTTCCAGCGTAGCTCCAAACATTTTATAATTGTTAGCCAGCCATTCCAACAGCGGTTGTGTCTCAATCAGTTCCAATTCAACGCCCGTATCTTTTTCCATAAAATTGGTTTTATCTTTCTCTTGTTCGGGCGTTAAATGCAGCACAATGGGCGTCGCAGTATTGCCGTGACATTTTAACACATAACGTTGAATATCTAAATTCTCCCAACAGATCAATATATCAACTGAACCCAATTCTAAGGCGCGCAACGTATCCTCTATGCCAAAACAATATTTTCCTGTATCCTGAGAAATCTCATCGAAGTAGCGGCCAATCAGTTTTTTCTCTTGTATAAATTTAACATTTTGCAATGATTCAGCCGACAATTCGATGGCCTGGTTGAAGCCATTTTCTCCGCCATAGGATACATCAATAAGTTTAATAATTTTAGACTGCAGTCTGGGATCGAACATGTCAGATTGACTCAGTTCAGTTTTAAAGTCAGCGCTACCAGCTAAAATGAGTCCAGCAATGTTGGGTTTGTCATTCGTTATAAACAATTGTGTTGCTACTTCGGCCACTTTTCGCACATAATTGTGACGTTTTTCCATACGCAAACGTGCGAAACGCAAAGCGGACTGACCACCACGACCATGCTTTTTTGGCAGATCGACGGTAAATTTATGCAAAACCTCTCGGGTGTTGCCTTGAAGTGTACCGAACAGGGCACCATTACCGTCCATAACAATGAAGCCAAAACGATTGTCGTCAGCCAAAAGTGCCGTAAGTGCTTCGGTGTGAAATTTATTGTCACACAAATACAATGACGTATTGATCGGTTTGAAGGGCTCAAAATCAATATTAACTTTTTTCTCTTTACCTTCTTCGGTGACAATTGTGCCACAATAGATGACCAGACCATTGGGTGGCACTTTGGTGTACAATTTCAATCTCTGCTGTACTGAGGTAATCGCACCCAACACTGACAGTCGATTGACACGCGACTTGATGTTTGAGGCTGTGCCAAATTCATCGGCCAACATTTTACTCACACGAGATATTTGGTCCTTGGGAGGAATGATTAATGAAATCATGCTCGTGCCATTGCCGCGTGCGATCTCCAGGCTCTTGATGAGCTTCTTGATTTTCCAAATTTCGACATTACGATCAGCTGACGTTTCTTCTCCAGACATGGCTAAGCAGTTGCTTTTGTCCACTTGTCGTTGGTAAAATAAAAAGAAATCTGCTCAGTATTGCCAATTATTAAAATGAAAAAACCATAACGATCGTAGTGATGCCAGAAAAAATTTCCCTTTCTTTTCCCAAAAACTTCAATAAGAATTTCCAAAACATATATGAAATGAACTTAAATTTTAAGATATGTGCATATATAAATAAAAAAAATTAATGCAAATTACAAAAAAACAAAAAGTATACAATATGTGCTTAAAGTGTCTATTAAAAAAAATTTCAATGGAAAAATTTCTATTGTACAAACTTCTTTGAATAAGCCTATTCAATAGCTCAGTTTTTTTATTTAAATTTCTTTCCTTTAATAAAAAAAATCTTATGACGATGACTGCTTTGCTTCTTTTTATTTTCTTTGGAAAATATAAAATTTTCAAAAATGGCAATGAAAACTATTAAATGTAATATTTTTCATTGTTATCAAAAAGGTGTACCAAACTAACGAGCTGAAATTTTAAAATATTTAATTTATCGAGCTGTGATCGTCACTCTTTCTGGAATTTTCTATATAAATTAATGAGTAAATCTATGTTCAGGCTCAGTAAGCTCTATTTGTTTTTGTAAGTTATTTATTTATATGAATTTATAATATTTTAATAAATCCGATTTAATTTTTACAAAAAAAAATTTTTTTTAAAAATTAAAATAAAAATGGTCCATGAATTTTTAGAAATTGTATTCGACGTGGAAGAATTTTCTACCAACATGACTCGCAAATTTGAATTTTATTAGAATTGTGCTAATCAGCTCTTTTAAGCGAATGCTGTAGTCATTGAACTAGGGTGAACTTTTAGCTCGTTAGTTTGCTGTAGTTCGAATAGATTTGTTAAAATGAGCGATACGACCAGACAGACACAGAAACCTAGAGAGCTCTATGTCAGAAAAATGAGAACTTGAGCATAGAGTGCTCAGTGGCTTGAGCGATACTAATTAACTTATTATTAAAAATTTTTTTACTAAAAACAATTACATAGTTAAGCAGACGTTCATAGTTTCTATGCATTTTTTTTTTACCGAAATTGGTTATTTTTTTCAGATTTCTTACAATATAGCGTCCCTTTATCCATAATTGTGTCCTTAAAAAGCTGTGGCTAAAATTTAAATGCTAACGAAAAAGACAAAATTTATTTAGTATTGGCAGGCTATAGAACAAAAATAAGAAAAGAAACCTAGAACTATGACAAACTAAGGAACTAAAAGAGCTTTCTGTTATGAGAGGTTCCCTTAGTTCAGTTGTGTGAGTAGTTCGTTCACAAACTCTACATCTCTAATTTTTATTACTAATTCAGAATCGCCTATTAGGTGCAGGCGCATATACTTATCGAAAAATTAGTTATAACAATAGTATACACAATATACTTCAGGTCTGACTAAACCACTAGGCTGCCTTTTGTGAGTAACAATTGTTAATTATTTTAATTAACGTTAAGTGACAAGCAACAATTAAAAAAAATTAACACGCGTTTCGTTGAAATATAAAAAAATAAAACCTATACTTTATACCTTTTTATAATTTACTATGCACATTTTTATAATATACTGGCTTAGTAATAATGTATATAATCTTATATTTTTACATATTTACTTGACAAATATTGTAAGAAATTTATCAAATCAGAACTTAATGCACATAAATTATATTGTATAAATAAGATCGTGAGGCTTTTCTTTCGGTTTATTAATTGTTGTATGCCATGACACACCTCTATCTGTGGTATTCAATTGCTGGTGAGTTCCCAAAATGGCAATTTAATTTTATGTGTTTGGCATCACTACGCAAGTAAATAGGTAGCAGGGTTGATACTTTTGCCTCGTCCCCACTTTTTTCAAATGAAATCCACAATTTCTAATTTTAGAGTTGTCGGACTTTGCATGATCTCCATCAGAAGAAGAGTGTGGAAAATCGCCAAAAATAAAACTCGTCAGAGTAAATGCTTACATTTTATATGAAAGCAAATATAATACACGCTGTGCTTTAGTTTAACAAAAATAAATTCTAATAAAATCGTTAATTTAAGGCTTATTTTTATTATTTCAGGCTCATTGTTTCATTAAATGTTTGAAATGGTCTGTGATTAAAATATTGCCCTGTGGTTTGTGTTTGTGATAACGAATAAGTTTTCTCTGTTGTATTCTTCAAAGCGGGGCTGATAAGACGTGTACTATTGCACTTTTTGCTACTACTGCTAATGAGGGGTTTAGACGGTAAAATTTTACGGTATGCCATGTTGAAATGTTTCGTAGAAGACAACGGATGGGATTGTGTACGCTTAGTGTGAAATGAAATATGGAGAGAAATTGCATGAAAATATAGTTGAAAATTTGGCAGTCGTATGGCTCTATTTTTTAGTATGTCAAGTTAAAATTGCTTTTCTTCATGCCAAAAGTTATAGAAAAATCCATGACTTAACATCGATTGATTGCTACCTTCCACCCACCCTAATATACATACAACCATCCCGCATAGAACTTCCTTTTACTTTAATAAAATGCTACTTAAATAAAAAGAAGAAAAAAATATAATTGATGGAAAAGAAAACAATATTTTCCTTAACCTCAATCGATCATCTGATGCATGACGTCACATAAATTTCAATTTTGTCATTAAATCTGCAATTCAAATGGTTGAGATTGATGTTTTATTGTTGAAGAAAATGTATGTTGTATGTGCGAGTACACAAAACAAATTCCAAATAAAAACTAGTTAAGATCTTAAAAAGAAAATCCCACCTGCCTCGTCTTTGCTTTAGACAAAACCATGAATAATGTAACGATTTCTTCTACTGACTTCCAGTTTTGTCTTGGTTAGTGGATTGAAACCCTTTTGCTTTTGTGTTGACAGTTACAAATCATTGCTGCAATGGCGCATTCACAAATACATGTGTATGTACATACATATGTATGTAGTTGTAGCAGCATCAGATGAAACAAAACGATCCTGTTGTGGTGCTCTCAAAGTCAACAATGTTGGCTTTGGCTGAATGTGAGTTTTGCGTTGCATTTTCAATCAAATATTTGCGTTGCATGCAGCCATTCAATGTTGCTGTTTTATTTTTGAAATCACTTTTCATTTCATTTGTTGTTTCTGGCTGGGTTGGTGACATGCAACCTCATTATTTCTTATTTGCATTACTTGAATATGGGTATTGTATATTCAAAAACAATTGTAGGTCTTTATATATATATACATACACATGCATGTATGAATATTGATGTGGTATTTAAAACAAAGAAATGTGTTATCAAAACTCAATAAAATATTCATTCATTACACTGCAGTTACACGATCAAGTTTTGCTATCAATTTTTTTTCACATACTGCTAAAGAAAATAAAAGAAGAAGAAAAAAAAACCAGAGGGCAGAAAGGAAATACTGGGTGAAACCCTTATTAGTAAGAAGGTTGGTAAATATTTAAAAATTAAAATGAATGTAGATATGCTCTACAAATCGCAGCACATCATATTTGTTGGTTTTGCACCTATACATTTTTATTTATATTTTTAAGCTTGAATCTGTTTAATTTTTATCACTTTTAATTGCAACTTTCAAACAAAACAAAAAAATATTTTGTTGTCAGCTGTTTTCTTGATTGTAACTTTATGCTCTCTATGGAAAGCAAAAATTGTCATCAAGTTTGCATCAATTTTCAATATTGTGAGTGTATTAGTAAAAAAGTGTGAATGTATTAAAACTTGAAAGGCAAAACTTGATCGTGTAACCCCCAAGTTAACGCTGGTGCAAGGTATATTTAATAAAGTATCAGGTGGGCCAAATGAAATCATCCCATGTTGTTTGGCTCTCAGAATATCGGTTGTGGCTGGCGCAGTGTGTTCCATTGCTTCGTTCTAATGGAAACACATGTTTACCAGACCTAATTCGTTCAATTAGGGCAGAAAAAAACTCGGTTAACATGGCCCTATAGCGCGTTGAAGTTTGACCAGAGGAGTCCTCGAAAATCATCTGACTGCGTTAAACTGTCAAGAGAATACAGAGATGACAGCCAGCCGAAACAAGACAGCAAATCAGCGTAAACTCTGTGAATCTCTCTTCTGTAAATGTAGCAAACAGCTTGACAGTTTTCTGGGGTTTCACACAAACAATATGCATAATACAACTAATAAGGTAGCCTCATCAGCTAAACCTTTAATCATCTGTCTACTTTAGGTTGTCAAGAGAATGCAGAGATAAAAGGCAGCCAAAACAAGATAGCGAATCTGCGTAAGCTTTGTTCATCTCTCTTCTGTAAATGTAGAAGTGGCGTCTTTTTGACAGTTTGCAGAAGTTGTACAAAAATAAAATGCCTGTTATGTTTCTGGAAGTTTTTCTTGGTGTAGGGAAGAGGCTACCTTTTTGGTTGTACCCGGCTTTGGTCCCGTTTATTTTTTTTATACGTTTTTTATTTTATTGATTTTTTGTTTTATTTCGCTATTTAGTTTCTCTGCAAAAAATGTTGCTGCTGTGTGTAAGCAATTGATTAGAGGAAGAAACAAACATTGTCGGTTACTTTACTTTCAATTCAATCACATTTAAACAAGATTAATTTGATGGCATCGTGGGACAAAATGGTACGTTTGTACACACACAAACATATTTCATTGACCGCAAGAAAAAATAATAATAATAAAAAAAAACTCACAAATTACAACATAACAGCGGCAGATGTCATGAGATTTATTTGTTTTGCTTTGACTCAATTTGTTGTTCGCCATCAAAAATGATTGCAATGTTGCACAGAAACCGTTGTCACTGCCGGGGAGGCATTCACATGACCAGTCAGTCAGTCAGTCAGTCAGCCCGTCAGTTGTTGTAATGCGATTTTGTGTTGTATGTTGAATATCGTTTAAAAGAATTTCTTTCGCTTAATTGCAATTAAAATTGTTTGACTTGCCTTTGATATAAGCGTTCATTGTGATCAAAAAAAAAAAAAAGAATCATAAGACAAACACGTGGCATTGCAGGTATTTTAATTTCCTTTTGCTAAAGCTACACTTCGCAAACGCGTCAGTGGGCAAATACTAAGTTTGATCCCGTTCTTATTGGGCAAAAGGTGAAGTTACATAGCCCGCTTTAGACGCGTCCACGCTTTTCATGCTTTTTATACGTTTTATGCGTTCTATGCGTTTCATACTACAAGTTACATACAACGCTTCGTATGCGCCATATTTCTTTGTTTTGATAAGCTGTTGTGCAAATATTTTCAACATACAAAACAAATAACAAAATATTAACAAAATGGAACTGCTCATGCAGCTGCTCTTTTATTTTTGTTCTGATAGAGCAGCAAGGTTTTATTATATAAAAGCTCGTGGTTTTTAACTGCATTTATTAGCTTCTCTTCCATATCGCTTGTTTTAATATATTGAAAATATTTGTAAACATAACAGTGATGATACTCAGTACGCAAACGCAATCGATAAATCGAATCAAAATTTTGTTAATGAAAAAAGTGTTGAAAAAAACAATTACAATTTGTCTTACTCGTGATAATGTTTATAAAATTTGTAACAAAACTTTTCTTTTTTATTAAAAACGTTTTTTTTGCAAAAGATTTTATACATTATTTTACGATATAAAAGCTATTTATCGATAACGTTGAGAGTAGGCACATCATTGGTTAATAAAACCAGATGACATTTTCTCATGACGCATGTGACGCATATAAAAGTAGAAAGTAGGTCTACTTTATGCGTTCTACGCGTCTTCGCGTTCTATGCTTTGTGCTCTGTAACTTGTCACATACAAATGCACTAATCCTACTTTTTTGACAACCGCGTGAAAAGCGTCGACGCGTAGAAAGCGTGCTGTGTAACTTCAGCTAAAGTTTGCTAAAATGAGAGCAATCATGAACTTCTACTCTCAATGCTCAACAAAACTGCACGAAAGTACGGGAACACCAAAAACCACATTTTTATCCAAAAAAAAAAAGTAGCATATGATACACATATTTTGGTGCTGTAATAAAATCTGAAACAAACATTTTGGGAAAATGGAAAGTTTTTGTAACGCATTTTTATTTTAAAGTCCTTTGCAGATACTTCCATATGAGATGCTAAATTAAGAACATACAAATGTTTGCTATTTTTGTTGATGCAGATGCACTTTTTTGTTTGTTATTGGTGGCTTTTTGCAACGGCTGCTTGTTTACACACAATTTTCTTTACCACTTTACTTCACCATTTAATTAACTTAAAGCTAACTATTCCTTAACAGATACTGGTTGACACCAGAGTTGCCACTCACAATTTTTTTTCCTACCAAATTTAATTTCAAAAACTACCAAATGGCATGTTTACCTACCAAAAAATAGAATAAGTAGTTAAAAAAAAAAAAATAAAATTAAAAAAAAACAAAACAAGTTTATACATTACCATGTTAATATGTATCTTTATAAAAATAAATAACAATTCATTTGTAAAAGAAACAAAATTTTAAGTAAAAAATAAATAAAAGTTAATTTGTAAAAGTAAAAATCTTAAGGGTTTATTTAGAAAAAAGTTTATTTTTTAAAGTCTTTTTTTGCTGATCATATACATATAATCAGTCTTATTTATCATTTCCTTGCACATCATAATATTGTTTAAGGAACATAGTTCGAGTCTATTTCGAAGTTTGGTTTTTACTAACGCAAGTGTTGAAAATTTTCTTTCTGCAGCTGCTGAACTATGTGGCAAAGACAATAAATTGAAAACAAAATTAACTAGATCGCTAAACATATTTTCATTAAGCCCATTTTTAATTTTTCCAAACTTTTCCCAAAAAACATTAATCTTTATTTCATCATTCAATCAATGCTATACAATATAACAAAGGCAGAATTGATTTGTCATTGATGGATTGGATGATTCGATGGATGAAAGCTGATTAGCGTGAAAAAAAAATTAAAACTGAAATTGAAAAAAACTACCAAATTCACGACACAACCTACCAACTCATTTCAAAACTACCAAATTTGGTAGGAAACTATAAAAAACGGCAACTCTTGTTGACACCTGTATGACTTTTCAGTGCAAACAACTGACCATTGATGTCCTGGAACGCTGCACTACTTTTCAACTTACTTATGGTTAGCTACTTAAAAGTTAGTGCGCACAAAAAACATGTACAAATCGACCCTCGTTTTATATTTTTCGGTGGTGATATTTGGTTTTATTAAATTAAATTTCATTTTATTCTATTTTTTTTTTTTTCTATATTCTAGTTATTTTATTTTTGTACTGCCAGGTTCTTTTGTTAGACACTGGCTGGAATCGAAGCACTAAACCTCACGACTGGTGACCAGCCAACAAATCCACTCAGCCATCGTAACATTTAGAACGAATGCGGGCTGTTTCTCTCTCAAAAGATCTTTGGCTAGCACGAACTTTTAGTACGGCAACAACTACTGTCGAAGCTTGTCGCTTTTTGGTTAAATACTTTTCGTTAACTTTTTCACGCTTTGGTATAAAATGTTCAACAATAATAAATAATAATAGAATGATAGTAGATTTTTCGAACTTTTTAATTTTAAAATGAAAATACTAAATATTTTTTTCAAGCTTGAGGTACAATTTTATATTTATTTTAAAATTTCCAATATTTCGCTAAGAGGTTAGGGTACCATTATCAGGGCTAATGTGAAACAACAAATAAAACTAGGTTTTCTTAAACTCATCATAAATAAATCAATAAAAAAAATATAACATACATATAAATATTTATAAATAATTAGTGAAAATAATAAAACAAATGTCACCAACTAATTATAATCCAACATTTTTATTGATTTATGTATGGATGGCAACCATGAACATAGATGTCAACGTGACAACATTATACGGCTACACAGTATTAGTCAGTTTAGCAACGATCCTCAAACAATAAACATCTCTTTTATTACTTAATTGTTGTCTTTTTATTAATTGAACAGAACATTGAAAATCGGTAGGTTGTTTCCCATTCTCCCATCCCTGACACAAACTTACATTGAGGTATGGTTTTTTAAGCGACTTTGCAGAGATACGAAAAAAAAAACTCTTCTTTATTATGGTACAAAAACACACTGATGGATGGATGTTACATATAATTATCATACCTTTTCAATTCATTTATTCATTTATTGAATTTGTAGAAGAGGTTCTCAGTGTCTGTTTTAATTCTCTCATCTAATTGTTCTCAATATTCAAAACTTTTGTTTAATCAAAGTCCAATATGTGATGTAATTTCCCACAATGACAAATATATTGTTATTTGTAACAATGTATTTCTTTTTTTTGCACAAACATTTATTTAAGCCAGACCACTGTGCGTGGCCTTGCCGGCTGGAGCAAATGCAAGATTATACTCCCACATTTATGCATCCTTAGATTGAAGGATACATTTTTGCCCAAGCATGACCTTGATCTTGAAAATGCTTTTACTGTTGTCTGCAACAATTGTTGCTGAGCACTTGGTGTGAAAGCAACTCATACCAGTTGCATCTGTGGCCTGAAAAGAAAAGATTTACAATATTGTTGCCTTCATATTGAAAGAAATGTTTAGACGACCATAGATTCACTTGCCAGACGGTTGTGTGGCTTCGCAAACGGTTTCGGGTTCCAGCGATTAAACTTTAATTCAAAGCGCGCCTTTTATTTTAAAGGAAAAGCAAAACAAATGCTTATTATGCCAGCCACAAAATAATAAAATGCCTTTGCGTGCAATTGATACTGGTATTAAATTGAAATTGAAATTGAAATAATCAATTAAAAAATCAAGTGTAATTCCATTTTATGGAAAAATTAAAAATCTCAGCATAATCTGAAAAAAAAAGAAATAATTAAAACTCAAATAGGAGAGCAACTATAATATAAAATGGAAAAATCAAAATATTATTATTAATAATTATAGATTTAAAGAAAAAGCTAAAAGCCAAATTTTATAATGATTAAAAATGTTTGTTTGTTTGTTTGTTTGGTTGTGTAATGCAAGCAAAGGATCACTATACTGACTTGTGCTTTTGTCTTGTTTTCGGATACATGAGTGCGTGTGTGTGTTTTAAATCTTAACCGTTAAGAAAACTAAAAAAAATACAGTCAAAAATGAACTTATTTATTTGCTTTAAGAGCCAATTGAAATATATTATTTTAGTTCTAAAAACAGACCCTAATGTTTTCTGTCTTTTTCAGCCGTCTATATAACGAAATGTCGACGGCTGTCCAGAAAACATTAAGGTCTATTTTTAGACCTAAAATAATATATTTAAAATACAGTTTTAGCTAAAAATTCATTAAATACGGATTTATTCAATACATACCATATAAAAGGTGTTTAAATTTTAAGGGCCCATGTTGATTTGGCATAAAACACAAATCACCTGGGAAACAATATATTGGTATGGTTCCATTGTGTATGGAACAAAATATCAAATTCGGTGCCACAGCACCATCCGTTGATTCAACTTTTCGCTGATGGTCCAAATTTTCGGTCATCAAAATTCTCAAAAATCATTGAGATTCTAACAGGTGGGCCAAAAGAAGTCATCCGATGTTGTTTGGCTTTCAGAATATCGGTTGTGATTCACGCACTGTGTACACGTTTGCTCCGTCCTAATGGCAGCACATGTCCTCCAGATCTAATCCATTCAATTAAGGCAGAAAAAAAACCACGGTTACCACGGTCCTAGAGCGCGTTGTCGTTTGAACAGCGAAGTCCTCGAAAAAAATATGGCCCGCTGACTCCTTCAGCGTGAACAGCGCTGGTGTACTCTAGCTGCTCGTGCATCACTTATTTGTTTTTGGGTGCCTCAGAAGCGATAATTTTGCTTGTTCAGGTACCCTCTGAGGTGGAAATGAGTCTCATCGCTCATTGTGATTTTGGTGGAAAAATCGTCTACTTCTTCATAGACACGATTATTACGCGTTCCTGGGCAGTGTATCGCTTCATGGCTTGTTCATTGATATTCTACAGCTGTCTAGTTCTTATATATAAAAACAGATTTGACATGGCCTGGCATTTTGCAAAAATAAGAGCAACTTACAATGAAGTGATTTCTTTTAGCCCACCTTTTATGTTGTTAATGTGTTGAAACACTTCCCTGGAACTGGGGGTTTCTTTTAGTGATTTTGGGAATTTCCCGGTTGTTTGGTGAAATATAAAATAAACTGAAAATTAAAAATTTGTTTGAGAATTTTCCAGTTATTCAGTGTAATAGTAAATAAAATGAATATTAAGAATATGTATAAGTTGTAGAGTGAAGCAAGCCTGGCAAGAGCTGGATTCTTCATTTTCATTAGGGTTCCGTTTTGAAAGCTTGAAACCCCACTGTGTTTTGGATGTTTTAATATAAAATAAATGAGTAAAAATATAAACTCATGTTACCAACAAGTAAATAAAATCAAAATAAAAAAAAATACCAGCTGAACTACAACAAGCAGGCAAATAACATAAAAAATTTAAAAATTTCAATACAAACACAATTTAAACACCCAAAAGGTATCAACATTTTTTCTAATTGCAAAGTTTGCTTTGTTTCTCATCTTTTCATAAATATGCACACACTTACCTACCTGAGTTGAAGAACCTTCAGATGATAATTTATCTTAAAGCAAAATTCAAATCATTTTATTAAAGTGTTAAACATGAAAGTGGAAATGAGTGAATGTTTCAGCCCACAAAAATATTCCAACACCATATGGATATCTCATTGAACAATTCCAGCAGGTAATAAATAATGCAAACATATGTACTTCTTAAGGTACAGTCACACTTAATTAATATTTGTTCATTTTTGGCAAAGAAAAATAAAAATGGAAAAACGTGACCACTAACTTCTTGCTTTATTTTGGATAACTGTATGCATACAAACAACTAATGTGCACAAATTTATCTAGATAAAACGACAAATATTTAAAAAAAAAAAAAAATTAAATGAAATAAAAAAAAAATTTATTTCACAAAAAATATTTTAAGGTTATATTTGCTCAGTGAACAAATACAAAATTGGTCATTAATTTATAATACTGTAGATGGTAAGAAATAATAGTGATTTTTGTCTTTGTCTGGTAGTAGCATTTTCGAAAAATAGCGCATTTTCTACTCGAATGCGCCCATTCACAAGCCCAGTGGTATCGTTTCTATTTGGATCTATTTGGAGAGAGAATTTCAAACTACATATTTTCAATTTATGTATTTCTTTGTGAGTTGAATGTTTTATCTCGCCAACTACAATCATAAACGATGCAAAATTGCTTGTGAATTCATTTTATAGCTCTTAGGTATGTACAGGGTCCGCCATCTAACTTCTTTTTTTTTCAACTAGTGCTTATTTCTTGAATGATAACACTTAGCTCATGTCTGATTTGACAGATAATTAGTTTTATCCTTCGGCTGGTTGTGTATACGCCTCGCTACGAGGGCCTGCAATCGACTTCCAGAAAATGCAGATTTTGCAAAAAAAAATCATCTTTTCAAATGGAGCTCATTCTGATCTTGGCGGGCATGTAAACAAGCAAAATTGTTGCATTTGGGGCACAAACAACCCGCACGCATACCTTGAAAAGCTGACGGACCCAAACCGAGTCACTGTTTGGTGTGGATTTTGGTCCAGAGGCATAAGTGGGGCATTTTTCTTCGAAAATGAACAAGCAGTTGGCGTTACAGTCAATGGCGATCGTTATCGGGCCATGTTGAACGAATTTTTTTGTTCACAAAAATTGAAGAACAGGATATTGGCAACATTTGGTTTCAACAGGATGACGAAGCTACGTGCCACACAGCCCAAGCTACACTCAATGTTTTACGCCATTTTCACAAAAAAAAAAAAAAATATGCCGTTTTCATGTCTACAATAAGTGTTGAATTTTCTGCACTGATTTACACCAAACAAATATTTTTTTTAGTCATTCGTAATTTTGACAAGCTTGTCTTTCGATAAAACTAGTTTTTTAAGAAAAAAGTACAAAATAAATGCACACTTTTTTCCCGCAAAGAGATCGGCATAAATAAAAAAAAACATAACCTTAAAAAAAACCATTTGTTTTACAAAATATTTGAAGAAAACCTTAATTTACTTTAATTGGCTATCAGCCTTAAAACATTCTACCTTGTTGCACTTAAAATGTTTTCGAGCACAACTTTTGAGTGCAACATACATACAATGTGACAAAACAAAAAAAAATATTTCTTTTTGTCACATTGTATTATTATTGAAGATTGTTTCCCACATTTTATGAACCCAATTGAGGTTTCCTTTTTGCAGCCAATAAAGTTGTTCTGCTCATTTTATAAGTATGTGTGCGTGTGCGTGTTAATCCAGATATTCTTTTTCTTAAGAAACAGGTTGAAATTGTTTATTATTTTTTTTATTTTCAATTTACGCCGTCAAAACAGCTGTCACTTTGACATTAATGACAATAAGTGTCACAAAATGACGAACTTGTTTTCTTGCATCTCTGTTCGCCTTCAAATACTGAAGTGTGAGCTGACTGTGTTGCACACAGTGCAGATGGGACTGACGCGAATAGTATTTTTATTTATTCTGCTTTTTGTTCGTTTGGGGTTAAGTGCGTGAGATTAATTTGAAAATACCCATAATTTAGCCTTGTATTCCTTTCTTATTGTTACATATTTTTAAGTAGAAAAATAAAAGAGATTTTAATATATTGCGCGGTTTGAGAGGAAAAATATGATCACGTAGAGAGAGGGAGACAGCTTAATTTTTGCTTTGATCTCAAAATAATTTAATCTTGTGCATATAAAATTATTATGGTAACTACACATTCCCCCATATTCAAATTGTGGTCAGTGTCTACACATCAGGTCGACATCAAAACACTCGCGCTTGTACCCCCCTTGAAATTTTTTATACTCGTAAACTAAACAATATCTCTATGAGGCCACGAACAAGATTTAAAATCACGCTGGTCTCAAAAGTGCAGCCATTTTTAATGTCAAGAAAAATCAAGTTTTTTGGGAACTTAGACCTGACAAGCCTTCCCACCATTGATGGCACTTAATTTATGCTAAAATCCTCTGCTGTCTTTTGTCTTCAGGTCAAATATCAGTTTTGAAATCGTCGATGACGTTTTACATAATATTGAAGTCAAAATTGCGAGGATACTCTGTGATAATATTGAAGTTAAAATTCCGATGACACCCTGTGATCAGTACGAAGATACATTTTTCTATGAGTGTAGTAAAGGGTCCGCCAAATAACTTTTTTTTTGAAAACGGCGCAAAACATAGAGTGTAGCTTCGGCTGTGTGGTACGTAGCGTCGTCCTCTTGAAACCAAATGTTGCCAATATCCTCCTCTTTAATTTTTGTAAACAGAAATTCCTTCAACATGGCCCGATAACGATCGCCATTGACTGTAACGCCCACTGCTTGCTCATTTGCGAAGAAAAATGCCCCAATTATGTCTCTGGGCCAAAATCCGCACCAAACTGTGACTGGTTTTGGGTGCGTCGGCTTTTCAAGGTATGCGTGCGGGTTGTTTGTGCCCCAAATGCAACAATTTTGCTTGTTTACATGCCCGCCAAGATCAGAATGAGCTCCATTTGAAAAGATGATTTTTTTTTGCAAAATCTGCATCTTCTGTAAGTCTATTGCAGGCCCACTTAGCGAAGCGTATACACAACCGAATACGTTCAGCTCAAGGATAAAACTAATTATCTGTCAAATCAGACATGAGCTAAGTGTTACCATTCACGAAATAAGCACTAGTTGAAAAAAAACGTTAGATGGCGGACCCTATATTTTAGACAGCAACGCCCTTTAATCGCACCACTGTAAGACCGACATCACATCTACAATTACATAAGTATTTACTTTTACATATTACAATACTCGTACTTGCCCCATTAGTAGTGTGCTTTAAGTTCGTTGCTCAGGACTTATAACGCTGCTTAGCGTTATTAATGGTATTTATTTTTAAAAGTTTATAATTAGCCTTTAATTTATTTGCTAACCGGGTGGCTGCTGTTAGTTAAAGAAATTTATTAATATTGTAGCACGAGAAACTAAAAAACAAAGCATAATTGTAATGCAATGTGTCTAACAATGAATTAATAAATTCAAACAGTAGTTATTTATGTTTCCCCTACACTGAGAGAAAAGCTTTAAATTATGTAGTTTTAAAAGTGTAAATATACACACTTACACATACATATTGTTTTTTCTGGGAAACCAAAACCAACACTTTGCCTGCAAACACTTTTCCAATAAATTTTGCGTGCTATAAAGATTTAAGAAACTATTTTTTGCCCTGTAATTGTACTCAGCTACTGTATACATGCTACTGAAGAAGAAGAAGAAAAAAAGAATAGTAAAACATTTCTTTAATGTGAGAACTTAATTGTTTTTCTTGCCTAATACCCATACCAGCAATTCTTACTTTCTCTTACACTGTTTTTTTTTCTATTGCCAAGATAATGTTATTGTACATAATACTTTAAGTCTTATGAAATAAATAAATCTGCACTTTTTTATCTTCTCAACTTTATAAGCAATTGTTTGTTGGTTTTTTTGCTCGGCACATTTGTGCTCATTAAAAAAAAAAAAGAAAGAAAAAGAGTAAAAGAAATTGCCCGCAACTCTGGCTTATAATATGCAGTTGCCTGTGGACTTAATCTATTGATTTTTAGCCCGTCATTGTCATGTTAATGATACAGAGTTTACGGTTTATATTTACAAATATAGGAAGTTAATTAAACTTAAGTAAATTTTTCAAACATTGCAACCAACTTGCGTATGAGACATTTGAATAAATTCAGTTAAGTACGAGGCTAACTCGCACACTTAGGGTTCCGTACGTATGTATGTGTAATGTACGTATGGAATAGTATATGTTAATACATATATTGTATAAATTTCATCTCTTTGTCTCTTACAGCTTGAGAGTTACGTTTAATTGTTGCTCTACGTTGTGAAGGGACACCTGGTAGTTTTACAGTTGTTGTTGTTCTTTTTAGCATTTGTTGTTGTGGAGCATATGTGAATACATATATTATGCATATTTCATCCCTCGTTACTTTACGTTGCATAGGGACGCCTGGTAGTTTTCGACTTGTACTTGTTTTCAGCATTCCTTATTGTAGGTCATATGCGAGTACATATATTGTGCACATTTGATCTCTCTGTCTCTTACAGTTTGGAAGCTACGGCTAATTGTTACTTTGCGTTGCATAGAGACACCTGGTAGTTTTCGACTTGTTGCTGTTTTTAGTGTTTGTTGTTGTAGCGGCAAGGTACAATAATATCCTGTGAAAACTTCAGCTCTCTAGCTCTTACCGTTTCGGAGAATGGACCCTGACGGACGGATGGACGTAGAAGTCTCTGTAATAGGGTTCCATTTCACTCTGATGAGTACGGAACCCTAAAAACAAATGAGGTTAAATACAATAAATAGATAAGCTTTTGGGGGTTAGATAGTACTACACTCAGAATATGTTTGCAGCAAGTGAGCGTAGTTTTTATTCTAGAAGTAATCAGTGCAGTTATTTTTAAATGACAAAACCTTTAAAAAAGAATGAAATTTTAATTTTAACTGATTTGTACAGTTGCTTAAAAAACTAACTACAGATACATACGGATTTTCACTCACAGTTAATAATGACAGTAGTAACTTATGCTGCACATACATGAACGAACCAAGTTGTATATACCACATATTTATAATTTGGTTTCTACCTACATATGTATGTAGCATACATACTATTTACATATTTAAATTGATTGTTGCGATGGCTGAGTGGGTATGGCAGCTGCTTTCAAATCGAGATGCTGTTTGTTCGAATCTTAGCAGAGGCTTTGCTGTACAAAAATTAAATTAGCGTATTGAAAAAGGAGATAATTGAGATAGAAAACTATAATTAAATAAAATGACCAGCTAAGAAAAAATAATCAAAAATTTTTACCAACTGATTACACAAGAATTACTTGACAGTTAGAAAGAATAAAGGAGAAATCATTATTTTTACCGTTTGGGTTCGCCAGATCTTTTAACATTTAAATTCAAATGAAGTAATATAAGTAATGCAATGATGATAAATAAAATAAATAAAAATAAAAATGGGTGCATTTATATTAAATTACTTTTTCAGGCTTAAGTTCAACACTTGGTTTGTCACTACTTTTTAATTAATATCAATTAAGTAAAGAAAAGTAAAATTTGTTTTTTTTTTTTGGGTGCGTTGGATAGAATCAAAATTTAGACAAAAAATATGCAATAACTTGGCTGGCTGAGTGGCCTGAATGTTGCTCAAGAAACATGAGGCTCTGAGTTCAAGAACGGCTGATGATGAGAAGTGCGGCGGCTTCGAAACAGCAGCCAATTGTACCCTCCTAGCTAATGGTCTTTGATATGTTTCTTTTTCGTTTTGTTTGACAACAGCAAATTGAATTTAAGGCCAATGAACATAGTACATATTTACGTTAGTAGTACTCGTAATGTTATGTTATGTTACTAGGGCCGCCGGTCTTGAGACCGTCTCACTTGGATCCTAGAAAAGGTCCCGTTGTGTGTACTCGTAATGGGCCTTTAAAAGTTTATTTTCATTATTAATGCTGGGCTAAACAATTCATGGAGAAAAAGAATTACCTGCCGTTCTCTTTTCTTCAACAATGTCTAGGACTTATGAACGATTTTCTTCTTCATTTAAATGATGTTTTGCAGTGCTCAATTTGTTGACATTGCCGTGTTAAATAATGCCTTCTGGCTCTCATATGCACCATGTTTCTCTGTTGATTGAAATATGTATGTATGTATATCCTATATTGTCTCATCAGCAGCCAAAATGATTTGGTATTGATTGTTGTGTTCGTTGCTATTGTATCAAGTGATAACAATGCCAGCTCCGGGCCCAGCAATTTTCAAACATTAAACTTAACAAATATGAACTTAATTATTTATTTGATTTAAAAGCCAATTGAAATGTATTATTTCAGGTCGTCTATATGCCGGCGACATTTTGTTGATGCTAATCAATTCATCAGTAGACTCGAAGAATTCTTAAAAAAATGTTAAGTTTCAAACATTCTTTTAAACATTTTTCAAGTCTACTGATGAGTTGATTAGCATCAATGAAATGTCGGCGGCATATAGACTGCTGAAAAAGACAGAAAAGGTATATTTTTGGACCTGAAGCAATACATTAAACTTAAACTACGAGCCATAGGTCCTCCCATTTATTTATTTATTTGCCGATATTTCGCTCTCCTGCGGATAGCTTTTTCAGAGCAATCTTAGCTTTATAGTCGAACATTATGACTGACAATTGTTAGTTATTTTATTGGGCTTTAGTTCAATTTCCACTTGCTTAGAATTGACAAAAATATAATTACTACAGACTTTGCTGCATTAGTATATTTCCTTGAAGGTAGAATCTTTAGAATTAACGAAACTATGGAATATATTTCCAGTGCTAATTTCATTTCTATTCAACTCACAGCCAGAGATGGGTTCTTTATTATTTTAATCAAATTGTCGACATTGTTTTTTAGCGAATAGTTGACGCTTTTGTTTGCGTATGCCAATTGAAGAGAGTTAAAACCCGATTCGCTCCAATTTAGTCATATATGACGCACGCTCAAAAAGTGTTGGACAATTTACGGATGTTGTACTTTTACCTGCATCTTCTAATAATAAGCTGTGGCAAAAGTAGCATAATTATAATGGAAAAACTAAAATTTAATCCTCACTTTTTTTTATTCCCTCACTGGGTAATGCATGCTTCAGCATGCATTTTAAATTTTTGCATGCTGAAAATAAATTTGCTCTTAGCTGCACATACAACTAACTGTAAGTGTGTGTATTTAGTTAATTATTGATGGTGTTATAAAATTTATTTATTTGTGTATTATACCAACATTTACATAATATTATTATACACAACACGAGATCCATAAAAACCATCACCAACTCCAGTAAGACGAACTAATTGTGAAAACATTTTTCATTCATGAAATCCATGGCAGGCAGCCACACTTTTGAGGCAATTTACATTAGAGACGCTGCTGTTGTGGCTTTTATCTTGTGCTAATTAGACTTCTATAAAAATGCCATAAAAACAAATTCAGCCAGAAAACGTTTGTTGGCCGAACGGAAGTTGAGCGCAGTGAATTTTGCCACTTAAAAGAGCAATAATTGCAACTGTAAGTCTTTTGTGTTTTCTTTCGAAGAAAGTATTGCCTGAACATTATAAAATGCGAGTATAATGATGAAATTAGTTTAGAAAAGTGCACTTGTTTTCATGGTAGGAGAAATAGCTTTTAAAGTAAAACAACAACTGTCATAAAATGTTTCTTTTTTGTTTCGCTATCAGCGGTAGATTTCAACTTCCGTTAAGGGTTTTAATGACACATGCAGGGGACAGATTATAAACACGAGATGGATGGCAAAGACTGTACAAGAAATTCTGGCTACAAATATGACATTAATAACTTTTATTAAGTTATAAAATATTTAACAGCCTAAGCTGAAACGGGAATTTTTTTTAAAGTGTCTACGACGATGACTATTGGAATATGGGTTAATAACACTACCCACCACCAAAAAAAAAAAAAAAACATGCATGACCACTATATTTTTTTGATGTGTTATGCCTAAGTACAAAAATCAAAAAAATTTCAAATTCTATGCATCAGTTTCTTTGAGAATTTTTTTTCTTCTTCTAAAATATGAGATTTTTGTAAAGGTTGATCCAGACCTCTAGTGATAATCATGTAATACGTCAACAATTTAATCATGTAATACGTCAAAAAATTATAAATTATGTCAGCTTTAAGAGTTGTTAAAATCAATTTTTTGGTATCCTTAATAATTTTAGAGTTGTTGGGGGTGAAAAAATAAAAAAAAAAAAAATATTTTTTTTTGAAAAATTGCAAAATTTTTGATTTTGGAAAATATATAAAAAATATAAATTTGCAAATATTTTCCAACATTTTTATTTATTTATATAGCTGCCTGTACTATCAATTAAATGTGCTCTTATTTATGAAAATCTGTGTGTTAATGTTTATTTTATTACCGAGACAGCAAAAATACCCATTTTGGCAAAAAAAAAAAAAAAACTTTTTTGCTATCATTGCCCAAAACTAAAGCAATTGCTCGTCTCAGTGGCGTGCAATAGATACATATCACAAAATATTAAAATAATTTTTTCAAGTATTACATGATAAAATCGGCCACGCCATTTTTATGTAATGACTAGAGGTCTGGATCAACCTTAGCGAAAATCTCATCTTTTAGAAAAAAAAATTCTCAAAAAAAGCTGATCCCTAGAATTTGAAATTTTTACGATTTTTGTACTTAAATGGGCATAACACATCAAAAAAATATAGTGGTCACCCATGGTCAGAAAATTTTTCTCCATTTGTTGTATAGTGTAATTCAATGTACTTGCTCAAATCACCTTTAGAGGATAACAGTATAGAAAATTTGTACTTTTCATCGTCTCCTCATGCTTGAAATCAAGTTATCAGTACACCAGTTAGCCTTACAAGAGCAGCTGACAGCTGCTTCTGGCCGAGGACAAATGGGAGACAGCAGAATATTAAATAATTCTGTTGGTGATTATATCGGGCTTGAGTTTGATTTTTTTGTGATAAAATTGGAGTGATAAAAATTTTTAAGGAAGACAAGAAAACTGAAGTTGAAATCTCACTGGCTGGGGTACAACAGCAAGGCTGTTTCACTACCACCACGTGGTTCAAACCCAGGCCATGACTAATTGTAGCAGGATGGCTATGCCCTGCTGCTGAAAAACAGCATATAATTAGTCATGGCCTGGTCTCGAAGCAAATCGTATTCCAGTTTTCGGCCAAGATGAAACTTTGAAATTAGTGTAAACAACACAAATAGCGCTAGTATGCCTTACGATCGCACTAAACTTTTTGCTGTTACCGCCCTAATACCACTCATAACGAACTTGTCTTAACAAAATTCTAGACATGTACTTCCTTCGTTGTCATGCTTTTTGTTAAATGGATGAGTTACTTCCTATAACTAATCACTGTTGCGCCACGAAGACATCTCAACTCAAAATCCACTAACAAAAAATGAAGGCATTGAAAAACAAATCGTTTAAATGCAATACCTCAATTTCAACAAAAAGGAAAAAAAGGAAAATATTTTTTTTAAGTCGATTAACCAGTTGAAATATTGTTGGAAAATTATGCGAGTGTTCGCTTTTTTTTTCTTCTTTCTCTCTTATCTCTGTCAATTTAATGGCATCATTTTAGTGGGATTAACAACAGTTTATGATCGTGTATTTCAGGTAGGATGTCATTTTTAAGTGAAATTGACGTTTTAGAAGCAGGCACTTTTGTGCGCCATTTGCTTGTTTAAGTGTTTTGACAATTTTTTCATATGTCTTATTTTTGTGCGGCACATTATTGGCAAAAGGAATTTTAAAAGGTTTTATTTGTTAAAGGTCTCATTAATTTAAATTACAAACTACATCATAATAATGGTCATAAAGCACTCTAAATGAGTGAAAGATTTATTTCACTGTATACATATAGAAAACTGTCTGGTGAAATGCCGCAATGCTAACATTTTCGAGGCCTCTACAAAATTTATTGATCTAAAGTTACAACCAATCACGCACGGGAATAGTGGGAGGAGATGAATGTAGAGCATTTGGGGAGGAGAGCGAGACTCTAGAGCACTATTTATGCCAGTGCCCCGCCTTCTCACAAATACGATCCCGACATCTTGGGAGAGACACCTTACCAGACATAACCCAATTACGGGGCACATGCTGGAGGAAATTAAGCAACTTTGTGAATGACACGGAGTTCCTATAGACCTATGGGGCAAAGTGTATCACGATTAAATCCACGGAGCGCACAACAAGCCTATACTGGCTTAGGTGTATGTCGCAAGACATGGGCAAGCAAACCCCTTCAATCAACCTAACCTAACCTAACCTAACCTACAACCAATCAATTTTCTCTAACTATAAATGGGTGTCTAAATTATTGAGATATAACCAAGAGGTTGATGTAGTGGTTGTAGTTTCTGTCGTCTACTTAGAGATCGTGTTTACAGAGCTAGAGAACGCTCCCAGGATGGTAACCAGTGGGAGTAAACTGGATGGTCTTGCGAAAAACCCAATCAAAATGGAACTTGCACAAGAAATACAAAAGACTAACCTTCATAACGCCAAAACTGGAAGGAACTGCACATATTCTCTTGGATGTCCAGAACTTATTGTGGACAGTAAACTTACATAGAAGAAGAGTGTCCAGGTTAGGACTACAAAAGTCATATCGGCACACACATGTGCAGAAAAGCTATAGCCTCAACAGGGGCTATTCAATGAAGCTCTGAACCTTTGCTCTTTTATGGAGCAGCAGTATGATGGTGAATGCTGGACTCTGTAACTAACAGACTTCCAATAGAGAAGAGGTCGCTTGAACTATGACATTGTTAGCGTTAGGCACTAAGAGAATAATATCAACTAAGGCCCTTCTTTGTTGGCTGCCAGTTGATTTTAGGGCAAGAGAATTGGCAGATGTGGAAGCCAATTTTTTTAAACCTCATATTTCTCAGCATCCGAGTCTACAATTTGAGCTTCCACTCAAAATTTGATCATCTTTTGAAACTCAAAATTTACCTGGGTTTTGGCGTTGACGTACTACATAAAATTAATTTTTTCTGCCTTTAGAACTTTTAATTCGTCATCTTTTGGCGTATAGAATTAAAAAGCAAAAGTTTTCACTGGAAAAATGTATTAAACCGGTTCTGAAAAAAAGAGTTTCAATTTAGCGACAGTTTTGTTTGATTACTTTTATTTAATTTTTTTGTTTGTTTTTTTGTTTTACTGATTTGTTGTACTTTAAAACTCATTTAAAAGTCCAGTGGAAGAAAACAAGTTGTTCCTTTTAATGTCCATTTGAAAATGTTCGCCAACATCTTCTTGCGTGTAGTGGCAATCAGTTGCGTTGTTTGTGTGGTGTGCATTTTCAGTTCCTGCGAGTACAAATAAAAGCAGCCTGTGGGGAGCGTAAAATCGATCAATGTTTAATGTTGTTTGCGATACATTTGCTGATGTTTGTATCAATTCGCTATCGGAAAAACAGACAGTCGAAGATACAATGAAAAACAGAAATAATTAAACACTTAACCTACAACAACAACAACAAAAAAGTTGTTTATAAAGTAGCACGGTAGCAAACGGTTCGTTTAAGCCTACAGAAAGATATTTGCCATGTATTTTGTCAAGTTTAATTCAACATTAAATGTTAATGATGGAATTTTTGCTCATTGTAAACAATTTTAAGCACAGTGGGTAGTAAAAGTTGTGTATTGATTGAAAAAGAAAACAATTTTATTTTACTTCTCCACTGCCATTATAATAAGAACAAATTTTAAACTGATATCGAGTAAAACAAAACTATAAAGTAGAATTATATAAATAATAGTTTATCATCTTATAACAGTTAAAGCCAGAGTAAATTTTCAAAAAATTTTTGAGCTGTCTTCTTTGCTTCTGACTTTTCAGCATGTCTATATGCCGCCGACTTTTCGTTTCATCAGTAGACTTGAAAACACGTATGAACATGTGTTCAAACATTCGATTATTTGTAAACAGTTAATAAGAATTTCAAGTATACCTTGGAGCCAATCCATTGGAAATGTCTCTGTTTCTAAACTTAAGAAACACTAATATAGAGACGTCCTGACTACAATTCATAGCTAAGCCATTAATCACGCTTCTCCCAGCCATATTTTGCAGATGCTATTTTGTAAACTTTTTCCTTGTCTGTTTTCTTCTCTTCTCTGCTCTTCTCTTATCTTATTTTATCTTATCTTTTATTTTCTTCTCTTCTCTCCTCTTGTCATCTCATGTTTTCTTCTCTTCCATTATTTTCTCATTTCCTCTCTTCTCTTATCTTTTACTTCCTTCTTTTCTCTCCTCATGTTATCTCATGTTTTCTTCTCTTCCATTATTTTCTCTTCTCTTCTCCCCTCTTCTCACCTCACTTCACTTCACCACACCAGTCCCATTCTCATTTCTTTTCTTTTCTTTCTCCATCGTCTACCACTATTCTTTTAAGCTATCGCTTAATTCGACTCGCATGAGCTTGACACCTTATTATTTCACTTTCCAGTAACCTACTCTAAACTATCAAACTGCTCCCTCTCTCTCTCCAGTGAGATAAATCTAACTTTTTATTTTAAGAGTCACTCTAGTGTACATGTTGCATGTGTTATAAGTGCAACCATAAATTAAAAATCTTGTCCTCTAACCTCTAACCAGTTTCTTGCAAAAACTACTGGCAATGCGTCGATCTATGTCGCTACCATGGTTATGAGTGCACTTCTTTATCAAATAGAAATTTCAGACTAAAAATTAAATTAGGTTTATTAGGCTTGATTTTCGGCTTCCATCTCATATCTAGCCATATTCCATATTTCCGCGGTATGTCTTCCGGTCAAAGATGAACAAGATGATCAGCTCAGTCATGAATTTCTTTCTCAATTCAAATATTTCTTTTGTTCGTTTTCGACACGAACCAACGATCGAATCTATTTAAATAACATCGGTTCGATCACTGATTGGTGGCAAAGCGATCAAACGAACGATTACGATACAAGCCTAGGAAATATATTCTGGAGAGAAGATTCCTTCAATGACAAATTTCTTGGGAACAAAAAGTGTGAGTGTTATTTTCTAATTTTGAAGCGGCCATTTTGCTAGTGAACGTGGATTGTTTTTTTAATGTACAAGAAATTACAAAAACTGATTTCTACTTTTATGAATTTTGGTATTTTTTTTTTAGCAACAATAAGTAAAATTGTTTTAATACGTTTCATGTATCTACAATTTTATAAGTGAGGAGATAAAACTCCTATAAAAAAAAGCTGGAGAAAATGTATGAAATACCTGCCTGTTCTCCCTGCAAGTTTTTTCGCAGGGGAAACTCTGTTCATAATACGAGGAATGAGTAAAGAGAAAAATCTCGGACGGAATGATCCTTCATACGACTAATGGGGCTGTGCATATGTTGGAAAATTGCATTAAAAAACCGCATTTTAAATTGATATTAATTTTTTGGAATAAGCATCTTAATTTTTAAGTTCAAGACGACACGCAAATAAATCATTTACCTACCAACAAAAAAAAAACAGCCAAAAATATAAAATTTTAAAGCACGTGCACCTTAAAACTGTAACTGGTTTGTCAGTCACAAAAACATTGTGTTCGAGATCATACCAAACCGACGACGACGATGACGACGACAACATCCAGCAGACGGAAAAAGCAACAAGACTGTTTGAAATGTTAAGTTGCCGTTTGCAAGAAGCAATGTTTGTTTGGTCGACAGCCCAAGAATTTGCTAATGAAAAATGAATTAGTTGCGTTTAACAAAAAGTTGTCGTTTGTCTTTTACATGAATTATTTCTTTCAGTTGTACATACAACAGTGTGTTAAAAGTCTCGCCAACATTTCTAATAAATTTTATTAAACATTGTTAGAAAATCTAACAAGTTTTCGCCGCACATTGACCACAAGCTAGTATCGTATTTTCCATGAACAGCTGAATTCCTCGGATTTTTAATCTTAGTTTTATTTCTTTTTTTTTTTAGCCTAGAAATTTAGTTTGTTAACAACAAAATGTGGGAAGAATTTATTACAACTTTACTAAAACGTAAATATGGGAATTTATGAAGAATCTTTGGGTGGAAACATGTTATCACAATTAGTTGATAATTTATATTATGTTGGCGTTAGATAAACATTTTTATTTATTGCGTTCAGAAATACGATACGGAGATATTCTACACGTATGTAAGTGTATTTTATTTTTGCACATTGTCCGACTTTCAACGGGGCATAAACATTGCAATTCACTTAAAGTTTGATGGCTGAAGAAAGCCAATGTAATGTAAGGAATGTTCTAGGTCTCACCATAAATGTTCTAAAATTTCTTCACAGGATGAACTTGCACTTAAGGCCTTGGAATTATGACACTGCCCTCGTAAGAAGGCATCCGCAAAACGTTGCTTCTTATTTCTGCTTGATTAAATTGTTGGGCGGTGTGTTTGTTAAACTAAAGAACTATCACATTTCTTTAGTCTATTCTTACAAAACTGCAAAGTTCCTTGTAGTTTTAAATAACAATATACATATGAGCAAAATACTGATGCTTATTTTAATTAATGCGAAACGGTGCTGTAGACTCCACAAGTATACAAACAAAATGTTCCAAGATGCCGTGTTGATACAATAAGGAATAGAGGAATTTGTTCTACTAATATTGGCGCAGGCACACATGCGAGCCTGCACTCACACAAAAGAGAGGCAGGCAGGCAGGCAGGCAGCACGTTCTTGCCAAAGAATTCTCAACCACAAAATATCCGTTCTTTTCCAAAGTTAAATGTGTTGACTTGTGACCAACCAACATAAAAAGGAACTGGTTTCCTCAAATGCCTGCCGGAGACATGAAGAGAGTGTGACACTCGATGTCAGTTTGTGTATTTGTCGCTGTGCAATGAGGATTAAGTTTAATTTAATGAAAGTGGAAGTCTGGTTGCAATTACATTAATAAACACTGACAAATGGCGCAGGATTAAAAACAAAATGTGGATTGTTTTTTTTTTCTACGATACGATCATTTAAAGGCTTTTGTGTTATTTTAAGATTTATGGAACAAGCAGAAGATGGTAATTTAAAAAAAAAAAATGTATGACTATACAAGCAATTACTCAAAAACAAAAAAACTGATAGTTTGCAATAAGTTCCTTGGAAATTTGTACGCTAAGCGAGTTCTTTGCAAAGCAGGCAACAAACAGCACCTTGAGAAACAGTAGGCCCTTCAATCCCTATTTTGCGGCACCACGGCTCGTGTCTTTCGCTTTTCGGTAGACAATTTATTTGCTTCTATAACTAATTAATTAGTAACACAACCTCTTGCTTAGGATGTGGATCTATCCAATGCTTCTGTATTGCAGTTCCCCATACCACAAAGGACTCATTGTCAACGATCCACTAGGATAAATATTCTGCAAAAATTTTGCCTTGATTAACAAAGTTCCTTTGTACCTCTCTACCCCCAAAGCTAGAACAACAAGAGCTATACAACCGGGCTATAGGTCAGCATCTTATTTGACAATGGCTGAGTCCACATGCAGAAAACCAGACGCCACATCACCATAATTCTGACTTGTTTTTTTTTTTTGGCAGAGTTCCCCGTTTGGCTGTACTTTTATATTTCTTAAAAATACCATTTTTGATTTATTTATTTTTTATTGAAATTTCCAATGTTAACGCTGGTTCGAGCTGCTGGTAGTTGTAACATACAGTCTCATTAATTTTGTGCCACTCCGTTCTAATTATACATCATTTAATTGGATTTATTTATGAGTTTATTTGTGGTTTGTTTGAAGCAAATATTTTACATTTGATTAATTATTTGACATGAAGACAACTATTTAATGGACACTTTAGTGTGACAGAAAATTATTAATAGAAATATTTATGTATGTGTGAATATTAGGTGGGCTCGATTTGTATTCGAAAGAAAATATTCGGCGAGAAAGAGTTATGGGCAGTTGGTCACACATTTGCCTCCTCTGAGGCTTCCAAATACGCCATCCTGGGAAAATGTACCGAAACACTTACTTGAACGAAATTTTAGACTTAATGATAAAACATAAGTACGATCAGTACTATTTCTCCAAAACACGTGACCACTACTTTCTGGTTGCCGCTTTTTTGCGAAAATACATGTGTATAAAAATTTATGTTAACTTTACAGTCGAACTATATGATTTAGTATTTTTATTAATTTTATTGGGCCATCTAGTTTGTACCCAAGCCAGTAAGTCTTCAACTTTACTTTGTCTTCTTTAAAAATGTCAAATCATTTCAATTTTATCACAAAAATTTTTTCTCAATTTTGAGGAAGTAAAAATCGAACTAGAAAACCCGATCAAATTATTAACAACTTATATGCATTCACAGGTAATAAATGAGAGAAAAAAAACAGGAGGAAAACACAGAAAATTATTAAGCTTCACAAGATCATATTTTAAGGTTATTTATGCTCAATGAGCAAATACAGCAATTCTCTAAAGTTTTGGCTATATTTTTGCAGTGTTCGAAAAAAATATTGAGAAGAAAAAATTACGGTCATACATTTGACTCTTATATATCATTTTCGAGGCTCCCAAATACGGGCCCCTGAGATAATATATGACTCTCATATTTTGTTTGAACGCAGAAAAATACTAAAAAAAACCTTTTAAACTGGCAGCCTCGATAATGAGTTCTTTGCTATGTCATAGTGGAACTTTATCCTCCTCATGCCAAAAACTTTAAAAAAATCGATGGCACAGTATACATTTTTAAACCGATCCCCCCTATTGTATAGTGTATTCCTTCCTTTAATTTTTATCTCCTCTTAAAAGAATCTTGTTTAAAGATAATATTTACCGTTAATCGGCGCAACTGCTCTCTGCTCTGCTCTGCTACTTTTTGGTTATTGCTTGAATTAATTTTCCGCAACAACTCTATTCCATTGACACGGTGTCATTAAACACACAAACTTGTACAAACAATAATTGAATTACAACAACAGCTCTGTTTGGCCGAATGCAATAATTTCCTTGCCATACATTTTCACCGTATAAAAAGCAAAAGTTTTTTTATCGTTCTCCAATTTTAATAGAATTACCAGATTTTATGTTCTGCAAAGTGGCGATTTCGATGATGCAACATGATGATTTTTGAAACTAGTTTGCATCAAAGACGCAAAAAAAAAAAACGAAAAAGAAAGACATTCAATAATCGTTAAATATGATTTAGTGGAGCAAGAAAACAAGTTGCAACTGATCCGGTTGGCTGGTTGTTTGTTTTAGTGTGTCAGTTAGTTTATTGAATAGATCTGGAAGAGGAATTTTTGTGTAGCACATATTGGAAATTGATGATCTTCGATTGCTTTTAAGCACATTAGAATTTATAATAAACATGTGATAGAGCACTTTAAGTTTTAATAACGGTATGGCATACAAAATTTAAATTTAATAAATTTTTCTGGCACTTTTCGTTGCCACACAGATTTCTATCAATTAAAGTTTAATAATTTTTGGTCATAATTTGTTGATTTTATTGTTACAAAATTTCAGCAAATATGGAAATTAGATTGATAATTAATGGCAAAGCTTTACTATTTAATATGATTAAGATAATAGCGATAAGACTTAGCGCGTGTGTACTATAAGCTGAAAGAAGTTTGGCTAATTAAAAAAAAAAACTAAAGCACAATACGAAAGGAATAAGTGTTGGATGGCATGATAAATGCTGAGAACACAGCTGATACGAATAACGAATTTCGTCCAACATGAAGAGTTCGGCGGTAAAAATTGGCTAACTAAAGGTACGCTCATACAAAAACTTATATTAGCCAATATTGATACAAAAAACGTGACCACTACTTTCTTCTTCAACTTTAGTTTGTGCAAATGTATGTATATAAATAACTAAATGTGCCTGTATACTGACTTAGTTACATGAACTAACAACATTGAAAAGAAAATCAAAGAGAGAAATGCGTAAAACCTTAAATTTTTCAAGAGCATAATCTACGGTTATGTTTGCTCAATGAGCATATGCAACATTTGGATCAAATGTTTTGCTCTCTTAAAGTTTTAGTCAGATCGAATAATTGTTCGCTATAACTTTTGCATTTATTCGGTGAGCAAACATAACCTTTGTACCTGCTCTTGGGAAATTCCTTCCTTTTACGTTTCCTCCGGGTTTGTTTGTATATTTTCGGTGGTGTTTGTTACTGTATCCGTATGTTTTTATAAGTTTTTTAAGTTGTTTGTATCCACATTTTCATCACGGAAAAGTAAACAAGATGATAGTGGTCACGCGGTTTGTGGGCTAATATTTGCTTGCGTATGTGACTGTATAGAAAACATTGCCATGATTTGCTGAAATATTTAAGGTAGGTAAGAGTGTAATGATTGGCAATGTAATTAAAATCAGAGGAATTACTAAAGGCATGGTTACCCTGGCTACAACAAGCAACGTGACCACTACTTTCTTGCTGGGCAAAATACATGGATAGAAACAACTAAAAATGCATAAATGTTAACTTAAATACATCAACAAAGACCAACGAAGAGAAAAAAACATGAAAAAACGTATAAACAGTAAATCTTACAAGAGCATGTTTTAAGGTTATGTTCGCTCCACCAACAAATACAATATTTATGGCAAATCGTATTTGATTTTATAACGTTCTTGTGAGATAAAATATTTATTTGCTTCAAATGTTTTATTTTCCCGTGGAGCAAAATTTAACCTTAAAATATACTCTTGCAAAATTTAATGATTTTTTGTTGATTCTCTTAGTTTTAATTTTTATTATTGATTTTTATTGTAATGAAATTTTAGTTTTTATGCCCAAAACGAAGGCTAACAAAAAAGTAGTGGTCACGTTTTTTGAAATAAATGGTCAAAAATAGGCTCCTGTAAGCTACGGTCACTGCAATTGTAAGCAAACAAGCTACGGTCAACTGCAAGCTACGGTCAACTGCAATTGTAAGCAAACAAATAATTAATTTATTTGTTAGTTCAATCTTATCTTATTTTATTTTATTTTATTTTATTTTATTTTAATACGAGTATTTAATTTTATTCGACCCCTTTTTTATTTGATATCAGTATCTTCTTGAGCTAAAGGTCCTTTGTTGTATATTTTTTTATTTTTTCTTCATATATTTGGCCGATATTTGGCTCTCCATCGGATAGCTTCTTCAGGAAGTATCACAAATTCTCAATATTATTCTGCTGCGAAAGCTTCCGAAGGAGAGCGAAGTATCAGCAAAAATATACAAAGAAATATAAAAAATATATGTAATAAAGGACCTTCAGCTCAAGAAAATACTAATATTAATTTTCTTTTTTATTTCATTACCACGATGTTTTGTTTTCTTATTTTTGATAGCAATCGCTTACTACTTGCGCCATTTCATTTATATGTGTATATACATATGGATTTTGCTTTTTATTGGGCTCATATGCCAACTTTTAATGAAACTTATTTGTTTTGCAATATTTTAATACGTCCATACTTACGTTTATATGGTCATTTGTTTAATGTTTTCATCATTAGTTCTGCCACTCACTAAAATGCAACGTGTGTGTTTCCTTTGTAAAATTTATTTGATTACGGACCCAACGGACAACAAACGAACAGATCCATTTTGTCTCGTCTCGTCTCGTCTCGTCCGTGAATGACATCAAATTAATCTTGTCTTTAACTGATGGAACTAAATGCAACCAACCGCCACTAATCTTAATTGCGATACACAAATTTTGTAAATATACGAGTGCTTTTTGCATTTGCATCAGGTATACTACGGTACTATTTTGCAACAACAATTTGTTGCACTCCATTTTCCAAGAATACGTTTTAAGATTAATCTCAATAAAATAAGAAAAGTATGTATTTGCCATTTAAAATAATGCAACAAATGCTGCAGATAAATAAATTACGCTGACTAAACACATGTTTGATCGTTACCAGAAACAAATTTGTCTGTTGCGGTTGTTGATGAAAGTTTTATAGGAAAATATTAAAAGAAAATTTACTATAGTACCATTTACAATCTGGTGTATAAGCAAATTTATGCAAATGAGCATATTTTCTCTGCATTGTGGTGAATGTGACCTGTTATGGTTTCGTTTGCGCAATTTGTTGCCGAATACTACACTCAACTACCAAACCACTTTTCAAGACAACGGACTCAGGCAAATAAAATGGATTTTATACATGTACGGCACAAACAATGTGACCACTATTTTCTTGCACGCTTTTGTGGTGGCCCAGTGCGGGACTACGTCTGGCTAAAAATGCAAATTCGCTCACATGGAGGCATCAAAAAATACCAACGCAATATAAAAACGGCAGAAAAGCATAAAAACTGCAAATTTAAAAAGAATATATTTTGAGGTTATTTTGGCTCAAAGAGCAACTGAAAAATTTCTCAAGAACAATTATTTGATCTTACAAAAACGTGGCAAAAGCAAATATAAATTTGGTCTAAGTGTAGTTAGTATTTAATTGTTGAGCAAATATAACCTACAAATATCCACTTGAGAAATTTAATATTTCTTACGATTTTTTTTTCGTCGTTGCCTTTATGACTGTAAATATCGTTGTCGCCTTTATGACTATATATATGAATATATATGCAGTTTAGTTATTTATAAACATGAAATTGCTGAAAATAAAGTCAAACAAGAAAGTAGTGGTCACGTTTTTTTGCAAAAATTAGCAAAAATTTGCTCATTTGTGAATATACCTTAGGAGTTGTAAAAAAAAGTGTTTTTTCTTATAAATTTACACCTTTTTCTATTTTAAAAACTTTTCAAACACAATATTTGAGTGGATTTTATGGTAAATTATACCTTAAAAGAGTTGTAAAATAATGTGTTTTTTTTCTTATAAATTTATACCATATCCTATTTTAAAAATTATCTGAACAAAACATTTGAGTGGATTTGTGGCAAATCATGAATTAAAATCTGATAATAAATTGGTTTCTGTTCCTCAGTCGCTTTACCATCATTTGTTTTCGGGCCGCCAGTACAACAGACCAGCTCACTTGGGTCCTAACAGGTCCCGTTGTTAATTTACCATCATTTACTTAAACACAACCCTCGTAGATGCCTAACATGATTTATTTAATTTGATGACACAGTTTATCACTTGAACCTTAATGTAGCATAATTTACTTTTGTCAGCAAAGAAATATCTTCTCCGTTGAATGTGTAGGAGTCGTAAGTTTGCCAAGCATTTCACCTTTAAATAAATTCTTTTCAAAGTTAAAAGCTCAATATTCAGACCAGTTTCTGTGGCAACGAGCGAGTGCACTGGCAAATATTTTTCCAAGAGTAAAGCAATAAATTTATTGGTTCTATAAAATGAAATATTACTAATAATGGACACAATAAAATATTGAGTTGAGACAAATTAAATATTTTATAAGCAAACGTCTATGGTTTTGACAAACAACAGCATATATGTATATGGCAACATATAAAGTATATGGTAACTTAGAAAAAATATTACATTTTAAGCTAGTAGCTTTGGCTGTTAAAGAAAGTTTCTGGTTACGATCACATATGAGCACATATTTGGCCGTTTTTGCTTAGAACAAACGTGACCACTAATTTCTTGTTGGCCTTTATTTTGGGCCAATGTATGCATACGAACAAAACTGTTAAAGTACGTTTAAAGTTGCGCTCATATATGAGCAAAAACGGCCAAATGCCATTTTTGGAAAAAACTATGACCACTACTTTCTTGTTCTTGCCTTTATTTTAGGCAAATACATGCATATGAACAACAAGGCTGTTAAAGCACGTTAAAAGTTGCGATCACATCTGAACAAACAATTGGCCGTTTTTGCTTAAAATAAACTTGACCCCTATTTTATTGTTGGCCTTTATTTCATGGAAATGCCTAACAAGAAATACATACTTATTGCCATTAATACAACAAAAAGGAAATCAAGGAGAAAAAAATGTATTAAACATTAAATTTCACAGCAGCATATTTTGAGGTTAGATTTGCTCAACGAGCAAATACTCAATTAAGAACAAATTCGCATTTGCTTTCAAAAATTTTTATAAGATGAAATAATTATACGCTGCTTATATTGTATTGGCCCGTTGGGCAAACATAACCGTAAATAATATTATCTTGTGACAATTGACACTTTTACATTTTTCCCTGAGTTTTCTTCTCGTTGTTGAACGAAATTTATATTTGCTTTTGCAAAGTTTTTGTAAGACGAAATAATTATACTCGTTGAGCAAACATAACCTTAAAATATTATCTTGTGAAATGTGATGTTTCTCTGTTTTTTTCTTCTCGCTGTTGTATCTGTGTGAGTTTTTAGTGGAAAGCATCCAAGTACTGGTCCAACAAGAGAGTAAAGGCTACCTTGTATGAGGTCTGGTATTGCCAATTCCACCGCTCTTTTAGGAATTATGCATAAATATTCGAAAAACTAGACATACGCTATTGTACATGAAAACCAGACATGGGAGTGCTTGAAAAAAAAGTCACTTGAAAGAGCAGAATGTACATAAATAATAAATTGATATGATCCATAATTTTAATAAATCACGAAAACATACACATTACAAAAAAAAAAAAAAATTGCAGTCATGTTCTTCACATTTGAATTTAATTCTATCTGTCTGTCTCTTTCGATTCAAGTTAAGGGCTTAAAGTTTTCTATACTTCATACATTGGTATGTTTATTGGTTTTCAAAATAATTTCAAGCTAAAACTTTGTGTGTTATTCAATGTCTTGCAAATGTTTTGGTAGACAAACTCTCAGACAATTAACTATCAATAATCTCTTACACCACTACCGCGTTAGATGGCGTTAAGAGATACACACATGTGTAAATACATACACAGCCTAATCATGAATATTCTCAGGGAATTCCTTTTTCTCGAGAAGAAATTACTCCAAAACATACAACGAGTGGCATCTCTCTGTTTTAACCCAGCCATTTTTCTTGTTGGCAGTTGATTGTTCACTCTTCAGTGTTTAGTAATATCAGCGAAATTTTGTATACGTTTGAAAGACCTTTTAGTGCCATTAAGTGTTCTTCGCTCAAATGTCAGTTATGGCTTCTCTGCTTGGAGCGCATCTGAAATGTTCAATTTTTTGCATAACTCTAGCGCATAAATAAATCAGGCTGGGCGTGACCGATGGCATGGTTTATGTTGCCTGCAGTTTGTGGCTCATTTGCATGCACCTGTGTCCTAAGAAAGACCCACAAGAAAGAGCCTAACCGAGTCACATCGTAAGAGCTCGATGGTCACCTCATATCACCTCCAGTCTAGCTGACCACACCCTCAAATCACTCGTGCAGAATATCGAATGTGGCATGAATTGTGTTTGTGCGGCCAGTTGAAACTACAAGTCGTTGCTAAACTTCGATATATTTCTTAATCGTATGCCTTTCATGCACCGTTTAGCGAATCATCAGTGTTTACATTTTAAAATCGCATTGTTTGCGTTGTTTCGGGTTCAGGTTCTTGTTATTTTATTCAATTTTTTTTTTGTCGTACAATAGTTGTTGTTATTATTCTGGGAGTATTTGTTATCGTGTTTGTTCTTGTTGTTGTTGCTGTTGCTTTTCTGACTTTACGAGTATTAAAAGCCTTAAGGATGTTAAAAATCAATGGATAATCATGTAATTTTCTTAATGTTACAAAATAACAACACCCACAGCAATGGCAACAACAACGACAACAACATTGCCAAGACCATGACCAAACATTACCACTATTTTGATCATCAGCAGAAATGGCCAGAACAAACGAACGAACGAACGAACGAAGGAACGAACAACCACATCGCAGATAAGGAAAGAAAAGCAACCAGCAATTTTGATGGTCAAACAACTAAACAACAGAACTCAGCGAACGCATTTTCAACAGCAAAAAAAAAAAAAAAAAAGAAACGCTCAAACAATAACAACAACACTTTTCATTCATTCGTTGTCATCAGGGGTGATAAGAACTGCACACTCTGAATTCAATGCCAAATTAGCGGTCTTTGAAGTGCAATGAAAATTGGCTTGTAGCAATTCAAAAGCGAAAGACAACCATAAAATGTGTTTATATAAAGATTAGATGAAAAACAACCATAAAATGTGTACATATAAAGATTAGATGATTGAATTCTGAGATGAAGAGCTTCATTTTCCAGTGCTACTGGCGAAAACGATGCTTTATAAAACGTAAAAGATGTGTATGTTCATAAAAAAAAAGCATAAGTGTGCAGGAGTCTGTCAAAAGTTCAATTCTCCATATTAATAAACAAAGGAAGTATATTTTCAGTTTCCATTGCGTTTTTCAATGTCAAGTAAAAATAACAGAGAAAGATAAATAATGTATAACACTATTTAAAGTGAAAAATACTTCTCTAATTGCTTTCTGCCTGGGTTTTCAGTCGCTAATGCCCGTATGACACTACATTTTCCATGCATTGTTGAAGTTTTGGAGAACAGTGCAAATATAATGTAATATCAGAATTTAGTATGTGCAAAGAGTTCAGCTATATTAAGAAAAATGCAAAACTGTCAACATTTTCGTTGAAGTTATCGATAAACAATCAGGTTATGTCAAAAAAATGTAAAACTTTTCAACTTAACATTCCAAACTTGAATGTTGCTGTGTCAGCGGTTTATGGACAATTTGTGTGATTTAACGCTTCTTTCTTAGAACATTTTTATTTCCTAGCGCTTTCTTGAAATAAAAAGAATACAACACTTACAAAAAATATGCCAGCTTTGTTTGCGTTTTGTATACTTGGTTCTTTCTAGCAATTGCTGTTTCTTTCTATAAATCCTATACCAATTAATGAAAGAAAAATGAAGTATCATACGGGCTTAATATGCTGCCGGAATTTTGTTATCAGCGTAATTGTCAATGGAGTGACTGGGCAGATTGTAATATTTCGGGTTTCACCGTGGCAGATTGCAATACTGTGGCTTTCACCCATACATGACTAAGAGAATCGATCAGCTCATGGGGTAGTAAATTACAACTTTATATATTTTACAATCTGGAAAAAAAATATATGTACATACCTCTCCGTTATTGAAACGTACTCATAACTTGAAAAATGAAAATTTCCAAGTTTTTTTTTTTAAGAAAAACTATTCCTTATCTCCAGTTGAACTGAAAGTACATCAATAATCTTGTTTAAACTCATATTATAAAATTAATATTCGGCAAATTTAGACGAATTTTGTAAAATAATAAGTAAAGATTTTCAGGAAGAAGTGCTTCCTACTATTTTACTACTATTTTAGTTGTTACCGAAATCAAACAATTTAATTAAACAAACAAAATAACCCATGAAATTTGATAACATTGCAAACATATTTCAATATTGATAAAATTATTATGTATATGAAAATTATTATGTATATGAAATGCTTCAATACGTATTTGTATTTTAAATACTGCCCAGCCCTGCTTGTAACTAAAAAAATTAATATGGTATTTAATTCTCCATGCCTGGTTATTATGATGGTATGGCATAGAACACAAGTTTGTGCAATTGTTGCAACACATGTTGTACATACAAGTTTGGAATTTGGCATGGAAATGAGTTTAATGTTGTGTTTTGATTTTTGTTAATTTTTTTGTTTTGTTGTGTTTAAGGGTGGATACAAATTTTGTTTATACTATATGTATGTATGTATATAACGCTACAGTTTGTCACCGGCATGTTACGCCTTTTGCAAATTTATATAATGTAAATAATGAGTGCTTAATTAAAAAGTGCAAGTATTTTAAAAATATGTGGGGGTAATTTTCGATTAAACCGATATGGCTGGAAAAACAGTTTAATGTGAAAATTTATTTTGCAACTCACCGGCATACTTTTCTCTTTTATTTTTTTTTAGCATACATTTTTGAAGTGTATTGTCATAATTTCATTGCTTGTACCGACACTTCCTAAGCTGACACAAAACACTCTTGAGTGTAATCAGAGCTCGCCATATTATAGAAGCGAAGCTAATGTCAATGCACATACATATTCCATTCTGAAGTTTGCAGTAGGGTATGTCTAATTCCATACAACATTCCAGAATGATTTTCTGCCTCATTTTGATATGTAAGCTATTCACGCTTCCATCATTATCATCTGCCTCATCATCCTCGAATGCCTGTCGTGGTCCTCCTCAGCCCTGACATCAACAACATCTCATACATGAGAATTTTTAAAGAACACTTATTTTAGGTTTTCATTGTCGGAGTTCTGAAGAGTTGAGAGGAGCGTTCATTGTACGTTGAAATAAATGTTTTATTCGTGCATTTAGTTTGCAAATCAATGTTTAAAACTACAAGTAGTTATTTGTTGCTATCACAAAAGCTACATTTTCTTGTGTGGATGTTGTTTTCCCATTCTCAGGTACGCAAACTTTAATAAGCATGTATGTATGTATGTATGTGTGTATGTATGTTTATATGCTAGAAGAAGAAAAAAAAAATAAGAAGAGGAAGGCTGAAATCTGTGTGGTGCTGCCTGATTAAAGTTCTGTTGCTGTTAATTAAATACTTTGGGCATAAGTAGATTCAAATGCGTACAGGGATTATTAAATTACACAGGGTGGACCAAAAGTCAGCGTGGAACTTACAAAATTTAGGTGCACCTGCACACAATTCTCTACTTGTTTATTGTAAAACCATGCCAAGGCTTGATGGAGCTTCGAGCTGGAAACGAATAGCGGATTTTGTAGAAAGCATCCTTCGCAGAAAAAAGACGGACATGGATGCACATGAAAATAGAATAAGCTAAAGAGAGCAAAGTGGTCCCGACGGGGAACTAGAAATTGGAAAACGGCAAATATGGGCATAGAGAAGGGAGCCACACTGAAGTAATGCGAGAGTAGTTCCGGTGTGGCTAATTCCCATGTAAATGGGGGGGGGGGGGGTGGTTTTAGTTGGTAGTCTTGCGAGGAGTCCAACATCGCCTGTTGCGAAGAGTGACGACCTAGCAGGCATGCGTAAAAGCATTTCCCCTCCCCACCCCACAAAAAAAAGGCTTGATGTTTGCTATCTATTACAATTACAATTTATTTTCTACATGACAAAAGCAAATATACGTTTTCAATAAGCTTTGACAATCAAAATAGACCTTTCAATTGTTTTCTGTCTTTTTCAGCTGTCTATATGCCGCCGACATGCTAATCCACAGCATCAGTAGACTCGAAAAATGCTTAAAAGAATGTTTGAAACTTAACATTCTTTTAAGAATTTTACGAGTCTACTAATGAGTTGATTAGCATCAACGAAATGTCGGCGGCCTATAGACGGCCGAAATAGACAGAAAACATTTGAAGGGTCTATTTTTGCACCTGAATTTTAATTCAGGTTCAATTTGCTCTTAAAGCCAATGAATAATTAAGTTCATATTTAAGTAAGAAAACTTATTAAAATTTTAAGTCTCATGGTGCTTTTTGGCTCACCCTGTATACTGAACTTAATTCACATTACAGGGCTCTCCGAACTAATAAAATAAATGAAACTGTTACCAGTTCGTGACAAAAGGAATATGTTAAAGAAAAATGCATGAAGATATCCTTAAGCTGATGGGTATTTTCAGCTCAACGCAGTAGCAGCGATAAAAAGTGAAGGCGAAAATAAATCGCTGCAATCATGGAAGAAGAAGGAGATTATTAATTCATGTTCATTACTTAGTTTTGATGTTTATTTCTGTAGAATTATTCCGTCATGTTTTAAGCGGTTTTTTAAGGTTTTGTTGCCCTCAGTTGGGTTTTATAAAATATTGAATAGCTCGACCATTTTAAAACTGTTTTTTCAAATGGAAAAATTTTTTTTTTGAAAGTCAATTCAAAAAAATGTTTGTCTTATGAATTAAATTTTGAATAGTCCAACGATTACAAAATCCTAATTATCATCCTGAGAGAATTGAATTGAATGTTTTTCAAACGTTTCCGGGTATAATGACAAGTTGTGTAGCATCGAAGAAACACAGGCGGCTTATTCACTGCTGAAAAGCTTGACATGCATTAAGCAAAGAGGTTTTTCTTAGATGTAAAGTAGTAACTAAAAAAAATTAATATCTACAGAATTCTTTTTAAATAACAAACCCTTGCGATTTCACTTACCTTGTTTCTCAGCGCAGGTACTTTTTGTTGGAACAAAAGCCATCAAAGTAATTCAAGTAATTCTTAATACCCGTACATACATACGTATGCATACATGTATGTATGTATGTACATCTGAGTATATACTTCAAAGAAAAACCTTAACTTGTATCATTCGCCTTTCAATTTCTAAAAATAATTAAATAATTGGAAATCTGACAAAGAAAGAAAATAAAAGAGAAATATTTACGTTCTTAAAATACCTTTTGTTTATTTTATTTTTGTTAAAGAGAATTGTATTCAAATCATTTGCATCTTAACCAAAAACAAAAAAAGCAAAAAAAAAAACATTTACATAAAATGAATGAAAATACGTTGAAAACCTTGACTGAAAATCTCAAGAAAACATTGGCAGTGAACCGGTGATTGAAATTTACGGCGTATGGTATAATGCAAGGCATCAATCAAGCTGATACTTGCTGCAATAACTGCAGACGTTGACATTTAATATTGTTAACAAATTCTTTAGCAATTTATTTCGTTGCAGGGTGATTTTTATTATTATTCCTTTTTTTTTTTTTTTTTTGCTATAAATGTATGCATGTGCTTGTAAAATAACCAAGATTTTGTTTATAGATGGCTTTAAGATAAAGATATTGTAGAATTTTAGGAAAAACAAAGTTTGTGCAGTCCTCTCTTGAGAGTAACATAAATTTTCTCTCTCTCTCTTTTTCTTTCAATATGAACTCTTGGAGGAGTAGCTCCGGTTAGCATTTCACATGAAACCATAGATCACTCTGAGGAATCAGTCCACTCCTGAGAGTAACATGAATTTTCTTTCTCTTTCTCTCTCTCCCTCTGTTAGTGTTTTCATGTCTGATGTGTAGCGCACTTAATGATTGCTATGACATCAACCATAATCGATTACAGAGTTGTCCATAAATTGAACAGCTGTTTTCTGTGATTATGATTAGGTCAAGCAAGCAAAAACTGCATGAAAAAAATATATATATGTAAATAAATAAAACTCAATTACCAATATCCTCCACTTTTTCAAGCAAACCATTTACTTGAGTTCTTTTGAAATTATTTCCAAAGTCACTCAAAACTGTAAGCATTCCTTCCAATTATCATCTCAACAAACAAACACAAATTCTCTACGGCCTAATCTTCAAAATACCAGTAATTTCAGCCATTATCCAAGGCTTATTGGCTCCAGCCAGCACACAAATGCGCTTGACTACATTTTTCACAAAAATTTCAAAGGGAAACCGTCACTCACAGTTTGTACTCTGTGCTCCTCCGTAACGAAGACAGATAATCACAGTGTATGAATATTCAAGAAATTGCCAGCCAACTGCAAAAAGATAACTGACTTTCTGCTCGTATGACTGACTGACAGACATACATACGTACATATGTATGTATGTGTGACTTGTTGCAGACTGCACTTCAATGACCAATTGTGGGTGTGTTGCTTTCAGCTCAGAGGTCAAGATCAGGGCTGGGTTTAAATTTGTGTGTTTTGTGATTTTGTTAAGTTTTAAACTTAATAAGTTACACTCTTGATTTTATCGTGATGAATTCTTTTCTCCAGCTCCTTTGCGTTCTATTCACAATACATGCAGTTTAATGACTAAAAACTAATCTGCCAGCCACATCGCTCGCATGTGCAAGCAGCAAGCGACAAAATAAATACGAGTACAAACAAGCATGCAAACATTTTCAAAAGTATCAAAGTTTAAATGAGAATTGTATAAATTTGAATTTATGCATTTTTGTTTACATTTTGTTGCTCTTGCTGTTGTTCTTGTTGTTGTACGTTCTGTCAAATATTTTTAAAATTTGCTTGTTGCAGTCAATATCGGTGTTGTGTGTGTGTGTGTGTGTGTGTGCAACAATTCTGCTTGTTGTAATCAACTTGTCGAAGTGCACGAACAATAAATTATTTTGTTTCTGGTGTTTTCTTTTTCTTTTGCTTTGATTATTTATTTTGTTTTGGGTTGTTTTTTATTTTTTGTGTACTTCTTTTACAGGTTTTTAGTTTTGCCATGCAAGAAGTTGTGATTACAATCGTGTTTTCATACCATTTCAGTTAAGCCTGATACTGTTGCTGTTGGATGTGCGATCAAACACCCGCCTTGTGTTGAACAACATAAATAAATATTGTTCGGTGGTAAGTGAAATGATGATGACCAACTTATTTTAAAAATAGAATTGAAAGAAACTTTAGATCAGAATAACGGCAATAAAACTTCGACGAGAAACTCGTTTAAAAATTATAAACAAAAAATATCCAAGAAAATATTAAAAATCATTTCAGAAGTGTCAGAAGGCACTTCTGAAATGATATTCTGAAAGCCAAAGAACATCATGGATGACTTCTTTTGGCCTGCTTGTTATTATAATGGCGGTTTTCACGCTTCGTATTAAAGTACTATTATAGATCTGGGAGATATTTTAAATTTAATAAATCTTGATAAATTTCAAACTCGGCAACAACAAATCTTATACATTTTTAATTTACTAAATTAAAACCTCTGCAATGCCAAAAACCGTAGTAGATTTGCTGAATGTAGCATGTGGATTTATTTACAAGTATGAAACAGCTGAGAGATTTGGCGCCACATTGTTTTTTGCTTACATATAATCAAGTGAAGTGTAAACATCTCTTAAATTTGCCATGGCTGTAAAATATCTAAACAAAAGTCAACTGTTTCAACTTTTTTACAATACCAAACAAAAAGGCGCTCACACTTAGAAGTTTAAAATAGTGTTATATTTAAAAGTATTTTAAATATGTGTAATGCGAAGTGTGAAAACCGCTAATAATTTTTGTATAAAATTTACAAACGTTGAAATGCAATAAAAACCTAGCTCGACCTCTACACCAGCTACATATCAACTTGAGCATGACATGACGCCGACAGAGCGTACGGCTTTAATATGCTCATGCTTTGTATAGGGAGAACATGTATGCCCAAACCATTCATAAATTTTGATTTGCTGAAGTGTTTACTTCGTTCATATTTTTGTTGATTTCAATATTTACGTTATTTATTTCATTATTTTATTGAATTTTTGTGTATTAATTCAGGTCCAAAAATAGACCTTCCAAATGTGTTCTGTCTTTTCAGCCGTCTATATGCCGCCGACATTTCGTTGATGCTAAGCAAGTCATCAATAGACACGAAAAGTTCTTCAAAGAATGTTTGAAACTTAACTACTTATTCCATAGTTCCCATGAACAAAATTTTGTTCATGGGAATTTTGGAACAAGAAATTTTCGTGTGATGAGTTGATTAGCATCAATGAAATGTCAGCGGCATATAAATTTCTGAAAAGACAGAATTAATTAATGAATTAATACATTTCAATTGGCTTTTAAAGCAAATAAATAATTACATAAGTTCATATTTGTATAGAATTTTTGTATTTTTGAATTTGAAGTGATGTTTTTTTTTTAAATTTTCATTCTTGTTTTTTTCTGTCTCTTTTTTGTGTGGTATTTTTCATGAGAGCTAAACTGTCAAACAGAAAATCATGGTGCATATGCTCCATGTTCGGGCATATGCACGAGCTGATGCCACAACAATTATTTTCTTTACATTTTAGTGTATTATATACAGGCCATGATTGATATTATTGATTTTTTTCTTTTCGCTCCATCCCATCATACCTGCGTGTCATTTATTATTAGCTGGTCACATTATGATCGAGGCAGCCTATTTTTCGTGATTTGCTGCTGCTCGCTTGTAACAAATTATAGTATTTGAGCATTTGTCTGCTTGTCTATGCTAACAACAACGAAAACAAACAATCGTGAGTGATTTACAGACGTATTGAATTGAACTTGAACCAGGGATTGATGATTAACACAACGTCATCATTATAAATTGGACAATTTTGATTAACACCTCAATTATGGGAAATTTGCGAAAATAAAACTAAATAATAGTACTTAAACGCAGCATTATCATCAAAAAGGGGAGTATTTAAAAGCAACAATTCTGTCGGTGGAGCCTGCAAATGTAAGAAACAAACAAAAAATGAATGAGTAGAATAGCGACAGGAAATCAATTTCCCTTTCAGCTTTGTTTTGGGGTCAATTACATTTGAAACTTGACAAATTTGAATTGTATATTTTACATATGCATACATATTACATAAGCAGACAAATAAAGGTTGGAGTTGGAGGTCCGAGTCCTTGGCATTGATAAGCTACTCTGGTTGCAAGGTTCTGTGAGGTTATTGAGTCAAGCGTTCTCTATCTTCAGCATAAATGCCCAGAACTACTTACATTGTGATGACCAAAATCTTCAGCCTGCAGCTTAGACTGTCACCATTATAATCAGCAGCTTTTTAAATGCCGCAAATCAACAACTAAACAGCTGTCTTAAGGGATTCTTGATTCTTTGACAATCAAGAATCGCTTAAGATTCTTGATTCTCAGGCTGCAAGACAAAATCTGGGAAGGATTTAACACTTCTTGTAAAAGCGAAGTAGCCAGGAGTTCGTTAATTGCAGGAGGAAAAACAAAACGCCCTTTTCTTAAGGCCCACTTTGCTTTTACTCAAATGGCGCATAATGTGTAGGTGCACTCTGCCAGTGGAATTTCTTAAGCATTAATTCTGTGCAAATATTTATTTGACGTACCAAATTTGACAGCTACACAAGTTTCAATAAAAATTGAGAACATCTAAAATGACATCTTTAGCATTAGCTTTAAATTGAGTTAATTACAGGTGAAATTGAGCAATTTTATTTTAAATTGAGAAAATTTCAAAAATCATGGAACAAAATAATTTGAAATGTGTTTCCATTTTCAGCTTAAATGCCACATTTTCTTTTGAGCTTCTTAACGTTTAAATTGAAATTGCCCCTTTTATTTTGATTTTCTTCTTCAATCTTAAATTCAAGTTTCTCAAATTAAGTTGGAGTTTTTTCAATTTTAAATTTTAAGTTCATCAATTAAAATATTTCAATTTTATTAAAAATCAAAACTCCCTGCCAACGTACTAAAAATGAGCTAAAAATGCCAGGCAATAGTCTTGAAGCAAGGCGAATAGCAAAGCGAAGAGCTTTACTTCAAGCTCATTTTCTTAATATAAAATTAAAATTTCTCAATTTCATTTGGATGGAAAAAAGAAATGAACTAAATAGTTTTTACGAAAATCGATCATTTGTCGAATGACAGGCTTATGTTGCATTGATCATGGCTGACAGGAATCCCCTTTTGTGTGAAAAACTGTCTGGTTCTATAAAAAGCTTAAGCCCACTCGAAGAGCTCATTCTCTGCTCAAAGTCATTCGTTCTTCCTCAAAAACAAAAAGCTATTCAATTATAATTCGATTAAAAGATGTTTAAATGGTGGAAAAAACAATATTTCCTTTTTCAACTGTAACCAGACAAATGCGATCATGTGACAACTTTGCGTTGGTTGGGATGATTTTGCTGTTTTCATCGTCAATGTCTGTGTTGCGTTTTTTTTCTCTCTCGCTCATCGCTACAAATATGAATTTATGGCAGTTGAAAAGTCATAAAAACCTGCTCAATCTTGGTCTGGTTGGGCAAGTGGACAATGATGATAAGCAACTTGTAGACCATTTTTTGCACCTCTTTTCAACAAGTGTGTCTGTTTGCGCAACGCAGTAACTTAATAATAGCTTTTGTGCCTCGCTCGCACTTGCTCGTATTTAAACATTTTTCGCACGTTCAATAATCTTAGATCTCTGTTAAACATTTTAAGTGTTTTATAATTGATACTTGTTCACTGATACTTTAAGGAATTTCTAGTGCAAATAAGTTGGTCTATTGTAATTGAAGACAGGCAGACAGACAGACATACAGGCAGAAAGTTAAAGGTATCATATTATTGGTTAATTGGAAGCTTTTGATTCCTAAATTATTAGTTGTCAAGACAGTAGTTTTTCTCTGACAAATAAAAATTGTTCATTATTTTGGCATAAGCTTGAAATTCAGTTCTAACACTACACAGCAAATGGAAAAAATTTTCTGACCATGGGTGACCACTATATTTTTTTGATGTGCTACGGCTATGCCCATCTAAATACCAAAATTATAAAAAAAATCATTTCTAAAATATGAGATTTTCGTAAAGGTTGATCCAGACCTCTGGTCATAACTTAAAAACGGTGTGTCCGATTTAATCATGTAATACGTCAAAAAATTATAAATTATGCCAGCTTTAAGTTTTGTTAAAATTTTTTTTTTCGTTAATAATTTTAGAGTTATTGGGGAAAAAAAATAAAAAAAATAATAATTTTTTTTTGAAAAATTGCAAAATTTTTGATTTTGGAAAATATATAAAAAATATAAATTTGCAAATATTTTCCAACGTTCTTATTTATTTATATAATTGCCTGTAATATGAATTAAATGAGCTCTTATTTATTAAAATCTGTGTGTTAATGTTTATTTATTTTACCGAGAAAGCAAAAACACCCATTTTGGCAAAAAAAAAAAAAAAAACACTTTTTTGCTGTCATTGCCCAAAACTAAAGCAATTGCTCGTCTCAGTGGCATGCAATAGATACATACATATAAAAAATATTAAAATAATTTTTTGAAGTATTACATGATAAAATCGGACACACCGTTTTTATGTAATGACTAGAGGTCTGGATCAAACTTTACGAAAATTTCATATGTTAGAAAAAAAAAACAAATCTAAAAAAAACTGATCGCTACAGTTTGAAATTTTTATGATTTTTGTACTTAAATGGGCATAACACATCAAAAAAATATAGTGGTCACCCATGGCCAGAAAATTTTTTTCCATTTGTTGTGTAGTGTAATTCAATGCACTTGCTCAAATCGCCTTTAAAGGATAACAGCATAGAAAATGTGTACTCTTCACCGTCTGCTCATGCTTGAAGTCAAGTCATCATTACACCAGTTAGCCTGCATGCTCCTGCAAAAGTTCACGATTTCACAAAAAAAAACTCTCTTCTTGCCGTTATTGCCAAAAATTTGAACAATAGCTTGTCCTAGTGACATGGAATAGGTACCTGTGTATATCTCAATGAATAATCAAATCATTATTTTTTTTTAGAAACTAGAATAACAAGTAGACTTGGTATTTTCGCACCCTTTTGCTGGCTGCATACTCCTTGAAGGCCCATTCAACAAAAATTTTTTTTGGCTGTTGGGTAGTGTAATTAAGCATTAAACTTCTGCTTCCACCAATTCAGTTTTTTAAAGCCCTGCCACCCGTTTAAGGCGGTTATTTTCAAACATGAATCATTGTAGTGAGAAAACTAAAAATACTTTGGAATAAATTTAGAAAATGTTAAACATTGAGATAAATATTCACCTGATTAAGTCTGAAATGCATAAAGAACATGCAATCAGAAGCCAAATAAGGATTGCTGTTTGTAAAAATGGTATTAAGAATGTGTAAAGGTTGATAAAGGACATTGAACATTGCAGAGGATAAAATATTGTGGCATAGATAAAGAAGCAAAGGCAGCTTTCCACATAATTGTGGAGAAGTGCGGCGACACTTAGACACCCTTCAGGTTACTTAAATTAGTATTTTCTCGAAGGATTTATATATTGTTAAATTTGTTAATTTAACCTGAACGAAAATCGTCTTGAGCCAAATACAAATTGATTTACCCTAAGAGCCAATCGATTTAATCAAGGCGCTAGCTAAACGCAAATCAAATGTCGGTGATTCACCTGGACTCATTCCCCGCCTCATTTAGGGGGCAGCGGTGGCCAGAATCCATCATAATGCGTGCGTTAGGTCTTTAGTTTTTTTGCTCTCCTACTTCTGTTTGACTGTGTGCTCTTCTAAACTTTTCTATCTGAATTTTTAGCTTCCTCTCTTTTGGCGTTGGCTCATTGGTATGGAGCCACTCGAGAAAGTTGCCTCTTGCAAGATATAAGAAAGGATAGGGTGCACATCTGCTCTAATGGTAAGTGGGGCTCCTGCTTCTACATCATCTGAGATGATGCCCTTGCTGCTGGCTGTTCTCTTTATGCTATGCTCTATGTGCTCTAAATTCAGCGCTCACTTAAACATCTTTTCCTCTAATCTTAACTTTTTTTTTTGTTATTTTCTCTCTGCTCTCGTAAAACTTAATGAGTCATGTTTAAGTCATTGATTGTAAATTATCTTTGAGTAAAAATCTGCAATTATAATTTTATTGCGGTACTCATTTGTTCAAAATTATAGCTTTTAACAAAATGATAAAAAGCCCCGTAACGTGATGTGATGGCAATCACCATAGAAAGAAATAGAACGATGATTTCATATTAAAGCATGATCTTTTTTTGCACTACAGACATTATATTAGATTCAAGAGAAGATCTTGTTATTTATTTCTTATCACCAGATTGCATGTTAGACATCCATCATTTATAAAAACTTGTACGTTCTTATGTCGTCGATGAAAACGAAAGTTTTTGTTCTTCATAAACACAAAGAGGAAGAAGAATACGTTCACATCTTGTTTAAAACAAGTTTATGTAAAAACTGTCAATGGCTTCAGTCACACACAGATGCTTAAAGTTTGCTTTACATATTTTTAAATTAACAACAAGGTGAGACGATTAAGTGTTTAAATGTTTTGTATGTCAGTGGTGAACGTATAACTCAGTAATTAAAATAATACTTTTTGTAGAGCACTGACTCAAAGTGGTTCCCTAATCTGGCATCTGGAACTTTATAGTATCTAGTATTTAGTATTATTTATAATATAGTTTTGATTTTGCAATACAAAATTTATTCTATTACAACAAACAATTTGTAAGAAGCTTCAGTTCAGTTCACGGAAGGACTAATTAAACGTTTTAAATATTTTTAAAACAAAAGTAATCTATAGAAGTTTTTTTTTTTTTTCAATAAAAAGCGAAGAAAACCAGCCAAATTATTTACATATATCGTAAACTATAATAAAAATTACCTAAAATCAAGGGAATACGAAACTGACTCATACTAGCAGACAAGTGGTTTAACCCATTTTAAAATAGCAGACATAGAAACAGTCCTCAGATGGAAAATTTTAGTTCTTGTAAAGACCAGGCAACCACACATCCTATAAAAACAAGATGAGCCCAAAGAAGTCAGCCATGATGTTGTTTGGCTTTCAGAATATCAAGGCGAATCCATTACAGGTGCCCGCAATTCAATTCGCTTCCACATGTTTCCACGATTTTTTCTTCCGAGTTGTTACACTGCAGTTACACGATCAAGTTTTGCTATCAAGTTTTTTTCACATACTGCTTGTCAAAATTCAATAAAATTGATAGCTGTGACGTAGGCTGCACGCAATTTCAAAGCAATTCGTTTTCAAGATGCCGTCAAGAAGAAAATTAAAAATGGCTGCTTCATTAAAAGTACTATCAGAAATAAAAAAAAAATAAAAGAAGAAAAAGCCAGAGGACAGAAAGAAATCGATAAGACGCCACATTCATATTCCACAGAACTTCGTGGCTTCTGTATAGCTCTATAAACCGCAGCACATCATTATATTTGTTGGTTTTGCACGTAAACATTTTTATTTCTATTTTTAAGCTCGAATTTGTTTAATTTTTATCACTTTTAATTGCAACTTTCAAACAAAACAAAAAAATATTTGCAGACAGAACGAAAAAAAATTGTTGTCAGCTGTTTTCTTGATTGTAAATTGATGCTCTCTATGGAAAGCAAGAATTGCCATCAAGTTTGCATCAATTTTCAAAATTGTGAGTGTATTAGTAAAAAAGTGTGAATGTATTAAAACTTGAAAGGCAAAACTTGATCGTGTAACCCCCAAGTTAAAGCTGATAGCAAACGACAACAAAACGTATGACAACTCGAGAGAAAATGTTGAAGCGAATTGAATTGCGAGCAAAAAATAATCGCCTGTGCGACCAAATTCGCCTTGTATGAATTCGTCTTTAGACGTAAAAGTACTTTCATAAAATTTTTGTATACGTATTATGAATAAAAATTTCAGTGAAATCTGTGAAAATGTCTTGCTCAATTTCGAAGGAGCGTGAAAGTTCATTTAAAGAATGTCGTCGAAGGGTTGCAAGTATTATTATTTTACAACCATCCTTATAGTTTTGCTTATTACTGAAATAGAGTTGCCAAAACTACTACAAATATACATTTATAGGGCAACATTCGAAAATGAATTTTATGGCTAAACTTTTATTAATTAATTTAATAATTATCACTATAAATATGCCTCATTTGTGTTCTCTATTCATATTTGCTGTAAAAATGTTTTAAATATATTCTAATGTATAAAATAATTTAAAATTCACAATTATTATTCTATTGCAATCCTGAAAATGTGTATGTGTCGTGGAAATGTCAAAAAAATTACTTTCAGGAAAATTTTGCTGAAAGCTGAGTTGAAAGTTAGAAAACTGTGAGTGTGTTAGTAAAAAAGTGTGAGTGTATTGCAACTTTCAGGCAAATACTTTTCCGTCTAAATGCTACGTAAGCGCATTCAATTCAATGCTGATTCTAAAGTTGCCAGACTGGAACGCAAAGCAGGTGTCAGTGTGACCGTAAATGCCAGATTGTTAAAAAAAAACAGTCAAACTTTTTCTTATTTCTTTTGCCTTAATTAATAACCATCTGAATCAGAGCATAACTGGCAATAAAAGCAGAATTTAAAAATTCAACCGAATTTTTCATTTCCATTTAATGCACAAAACAATAAAAGTTGCTTATAAAACAGCATTTGTAAATAAGCAGGTTGTGGCAGATTTGTGTTGTAAAGAAAAATTGCTTCAACAAAAAAAAAATGTCTATGCAATAAATCGTTCATTCGTTCGCACCTACAAATAAAACCCCACGATCAAGTGCATAAAAAACCATTTTAGTCCTCCTCGACAATGAATGTTAAACAATGAATGTTTCTCAGTTGGTGCTGGTTTTCTGTGACTGTGTGTTCTTCTCACCCATCTTGTGGCAAATAATTGCAGCCGCAACAATGGAATGACAATTAAGACAAGTGTTGAAAAAGAAGTTATAATTAAAATTGTTTTTTCGCAAAAAGTATTTGGTTGTATTTTAAGTTGAATTTAATCCTCAGGTGGACAAGAAATTCACATCTAATTGCCGCTTCGCTTTCCATCCGCATTTGGCTGCCTGGCAATTGGGAAAACCCTTTTGGCCTCAGATGGGTTAAGGCGGCAACTTTTGTGGCCAACACCGTAAAAATCATGTGTGAATTTTTGCTATTTTAATGCACATACCGGCACATTCAGGCTGTGCATGTTACAATCACAAAAGAAAATCTACCCGAAAATAAAACAATGAATGCAGTTCTTTTGCTGGGCAAAGTAAGACATAAACGCAAGCAGAGAAGAAAACCTAGTGCATTTGTTTTAGGTTATTTTTAATGAAATACAGTTAAATTAATGGGGAACTAAAATTTTACTTCGTTAAATTAAGATGTTTTCTTATTAACTAAACTAATTTAATTAAGCCTACACTGGCTCTGGTGCAGGCTGGAAGATATGGGCTCTAGTCCGCAGACCACACCAGTCAACCTAATAGCATGTTTCCATTACAAGTTGAATCACCCGCTTCGCTCTCTCAATCATATTTATCAATCACACGGTTTACACCACTCGTCTATGTGCTTCGATTTGACTTTTGTTTTTGATAAGCCACCATAAATTTTCCATTAATTTTCGTAAAGAAAATTTGTCTAAATGCACAAAAAAAAAAAAAAATAAGTGAAAGTGTTGTTGCAAAAAACCACATTCATATGGAAATGTGTTCGGAGTTGGCATTGCAGGGCATTAAATACAGCCCAGAACTTAACTTTTATATTTATGGGAGTATTACGTTTTCTTTGCTTTTTATTTATTTATTTTTTTGTTTACAATATATGATTTTGACAGATAGTTCAGATAAATTTGCGATATAAACTAGAGAAGACAGGAATTTTACGTACTTCGCATGTAGCTTCAACATGAAGCAACTTCATTCGCTCTCAAAATTTTGTATGGCGAAGCACGTTGCTTCGCTCCCGATTGGGGTGTTAAGCACAAATAGAGAGTGAAGCACATGTAGTGGAAACATGCTATAACCCAAGGCTAATCAAGTATAGGTGGTCGCAATTCAATTCGCTTCAACATTTTCTCTCGAGACGTCATAAGTTTTGTTGTCGTTTACTATCAGCTTTGACAACTCAGAACATAAAATCGTGGAAAAATGCTGAAGCGAATTGGTATGCGGGCACCTGTAATGGATTCGCCTTGCTATAACCTAACATATATTTTATAGCTTGGCTCTTAGAAAAACAACCCTGTTTCTGTAGGATCGTTGTACAATTACGAAATGATTGTCACTTGCAAACGCAAGTTTTTCAACGTGAAAGGTTGATATACAGTAGACTCGCGAAAACGTGAACGTCCAGTTACGTGAACATCCAAAAACGTGAACATTTTTATTTTAACATTGACTACTCTGAAACGTGAACAAGTGATGATGGCTCTAAAACGTGAACTTTTTTTCTAATGATTTTTTATTTTCTTAAGTCAGTTCTGTAGTTTTTATAAATTTTGGGAATAGCGGCATTTTAATTTATTTCCAGCTTAGTGACAAAAACATCTTTTAGAAATGTATACACACCTACATATATATATATATATATATATATATATATATATATATATATATATATATATATATATATATATATATATATATATATATATATATATATATATATATATATATGTATATGCACACATATAATACTTAATTTCAGTTTTTATGTGGTGAAAAAAGAATTCTATTCTTAAGTGTTCTTGATATAAATAAATAAAAAATAAAATTGTGGTGGTAAAATCTCTACGCGTTTGATTGAAAATAAAAATGTACATAGAACAAAGTGAATTTAAACTCAGTTTCAAAGAAAAATGTCCGCCAAGAAACCAAAAGTTTTAACTCTTCAAGAAAATGTGAAATTATTGAACATTTAAGGAAAGGTGCGTCAGATATAGTACAGTGATTACTAAGTCAAATTTGTTCCGACTTTTCCACTTTGCAGTAAATTTAATAAATAAAATTTGTTATATGTAAATGTTTTAGCCTATTACACGACTCTGCATACTGATTTTCAACGTATTTTCATGAAAAAAAATCCAATCTGAAACGTGAATAAAATCCAAAACGTGAACACCCTCGGTAAAAATTAGTTTACGTTTTCGCGAGTCTACTGTAATTAAAAAAAAACATTGCACAAATAACACATATTTTTTGACAAACACAATTTAATTTTTCACATATTTTACTATTGTTAATTACTATTATTTTCGGTCTAAAAATGGAGTTTATTAATGTTTTTTGTCTTTTTTAGCCGTCTATGTGCCGCCGAAATTTCGTTGATGCTAATCAACTCACCAGTAGACTCGAAAAATCTTAAAAGAATGTTTATAACCGAACTATTTATTTCAAAATTCCCCTGAACAAAATCAGAATTTAGTTGATTAATATCAACGAAATGTCGCCGGCATATAGACGGCTGACAAGGACAGCAAACATTTGTAAGGTCTATTTTTGGACCAAAATTAATACATTTCAATAGGCTGTTAAAGCAAATAAATAATTAAGCACAAATAAATAAAAAAGCACAAATAACAGTCTTCTGAGATGATAAAATATCGTCCAGGACTGCAAAAAATATCATTGCTTTGATTAATGTTAATTAAGTATACAAACAGAAAGTAGAATTGCGTGAGCTTTGGTTGCCGAGTGGTTAAAGCGGCTGTGCCAAAATTGTAAAATTTGACACGTCCAAAGTTCATAGGGTGCTGATGAAGGGTGTTTGCTACCCAGAAACAGCCGGTTGTCCACCTAGCAAATAAATTTTACTTTTCTTTACTTAATTGATATTGATTAAAAAGTAGTGAAAACCCAAGGGTTGAACTTAAGCCTGAAAAAGTAATTTAATATAAATGTATTACAGAAGTTCGATAAAATTATAAATTTACAGTAAAATGTTGATATTTCTATTTCAATGTTTATGTCTGTGCCTCTATGAATGTACATATTTATGTCCCATAGTCATGCCATGATTTCTAATTTCAATAAACCAGTCGTAAAAGGCCACATCAAACGATAAATCAACCCTCGTTAATTTACTTACGTCCTAATATTTTGTCATCTACTTACCTGCATCAGACACTTTGTTTGCTGCACATGCATGCGGCGGCCATGAATTGAAAACTAAAAAATAAGCAGCAAGAAAAAACAAAAAACCAAAAACTCTAGATAAAAACTATCAACATGCGAATCTCTGAATGCAACAAAATACAAAATGACAACATTAAACTTCAAGTAGCCAAAAGATTTTTGCATTCTTAATGTTTTCCTCTCGTACTCAGCAGCTTGCTTGAAGTGCAAAAAAAAAATCAGCTGCAAATAGTTTCAAGCAACATGTAAATAAGTGGCAAGTGTTAATTAGTATGTTCTTCTATGACCCAAAACAAGCAAAACAAGGTATGGGTAAATCCACAAACTCTTGCTGCACGCAGCCTCCAAACAGAACTTTGAAAAACAACAAAGATATATTGATGGAAATCCCCATTGATATACATATTTGTTTGGCAAATAAGTTGTCAATTAAAATGGCAAACAATTTGCGGGCGTAGAACAAAACTTGGCATTTTCAATATTCTGAGAGACAAGCAACATTTCTTTTGAAAAGAAATGACAAATTTGCAGTGCAATTAGTGTAGGAAGATGAACTAAAAATAGTTTGAAATAAAGACTGACATGGACAGGAGAAAAAACATTTCTATGCGACATGAAACATAAAGATGGAGGGAACAAGGAAGAATAAAAGCTAATAATAATAACTTGACTTCCTAAAGCGGGATAACTGCTCGATAATATGATTGGAAGGGTTGATTGGAAGGGTATGTCTGCTCATATCTTGTGACATACTTATAGAGGCTAGTATAGACTTGTTGTGCGCTGCGTGGATTTAACCATGAACAGTTCGACTCATAGGTCTATAGGAATGCCGGTCTCATTCAAAAAGTTCATGCAGTTCCACTGGCATATGCCGCTTAATTGGGTTATGTCTGGTAAGGTGTATGTCCCAAGACATCGGAGTCGTATTTGTGAGAAGGTGAGGTACTGGCACAAATAGTATTCTAATGTCTCGCTCTCCTTCCCACATTCCTCACCTCCCGCTACTCCTGTGCGGTTCAAATATTCCTAGTAGTTGAGAATGGCCTGTTATAAGTTCCATTATTCCACCTAATTCTTAGCAGTCGCCTCTCTTTTTTCTTGGCTGGCTCCTCCCATAGAATTCTAGTGTTGAGTTGCACGGTTTCGTTATTACAGAGAGTTAAATGGGCTCTATGGGGCCAATTATTTAGCTCAGATTTAGAAACAAAACATTAAGGGCATTATAAATTTCCCAAAACACAGCTCAATCGTATTGCTACTTTTTGGTTTTTTCACAATTTACTCCGGCCTTAAATCAAATAATAAATTATAATTTGTTAATATCACTGTGCTTGAATTTGAAACTTTTTTTTTCGACAGACGGGGCATTCAGTGGGTAAACCTAATTCGGGTGCGCTGAATTCCGCACTGATAACCGTTTTTTTTTTTAGGTTAGCTCTTGTTTTTGAGATATACCGTTATTTTGAAAATGGAGCAGGTAGGACAACATATATTCTCTTCAGGCAAAAACGTTACAAAATATTGCAAAAAATATAAAAACCGAAATTAAACAAACAAATTACCTTTCAACAACTGTAAAAAGCTTTTTAAGTAGTTTAGAAACACCAAACTATAGAAAAGTCAATGTTAAGTTACGGAATTTTGCCTTTTGGCTGTCGATATGTAAGTTGTTTTTTACTTCCGTCAGTTGAAATTACTTTATTTTGATAAGCAAACAAAATGTTTCTTCCACTTTACTTTCGCTTAACAAAAAAATTTTTTTCTTTAATATTTGAGGCTTCGTCTGGTGACCGGTTGAAACTGCAATTTTTGATTTCTTGTGAATAAATTCCAAAGTTGTGCACCAATTTTAGTCATTTATGGTTTTTTTGTTTAAAACTTTATTTGTTATCAACGTATGAGAATTCATCAGCGTAACCTTATTTTTAGATTTTTTATGCTGTTTTAAAGAACGAAAAATTTCGAACTTTTGCAAAAAATTTAAAAAAAAATTTATTAAGATTAAAAAGATTTTTGAGGTTATTTTGTTTGCGAATTTCGGTTTTTTTAATTTTTTTAATATTTTAAGCAGATTTTGAGTTAAGGGAATATATGTGGGTATGTTGTCCCACCTCCTCCATTTTTAAAATAACGGTATATGTATCTCAAAAACAAGAGCTAACCTAAAAAAACTGTTTAGCACCCGAATTAGGTTTACCCACTGAGTGCCCCCACCCCTGAGACGGGTTTTTCAACTAGCACAGTGTATTTATAGCTCTTCTCCTGCTTTCATAATGTTAAATGAATTTATAGTCTTATGCTGATATGATTTGTCTGTCAAACCTGTAAAATGCTTTCCAAAATAAATCATAAAAATTGTCATGTAATCTTGGCTTAAACAAGTAAATGAATACGAGCATAAAAAGCGTGACACTTAGATCTTGGAATCATAAAAAAAGGAATAATATTTCTTGGCTAGAAAATTAATTAGGACCACCTTGAATGTCACGCTGTTTAAACGTCTTCTTTCTATTTGCAGCTGAGACGAGCACCGTTATGGCAGCGGCAGCAACATCTACAGCAGCCGCACCAACAACTCAGAAAGTCATATCATCCTTGTGAGAGCGTTTGTGTTATTGGACAAAGTCATAAAATTAATCAAAATGATATGTTGTTCCCTGATGAGACATATGAAGATTATAAAAAACGTACAAAAACTACTACGAATTCCAATAACAACAAACAAGCAGCTCAAATTTTAAGCCAAGGTTGTCTGCCAACAGCGGTACAAAAAAGTGATTGTGCAGGACAGCCCATAAATAAGAGCTTGCCAAACCAAAGCCAGCTACCGAACAGTAGCGGCAGGGAAAGTGCAGCCAGTGCAAGTAACAGCAGTAGTGACCACAAGCGTGCGATAGATTCTTTTGAGCGCTCACCAAAAGTCAACGAACAACCAGCAGAACAAACTGTTGCCCAGACAACGACCAACAGTAGACAACAAAAAGCAGTACAAGCTAAAATAAACGGTAATAAGAATTATGACAACGACAAAACGCCGCAGCCCACAGCTGAAGAAAGAAATGTTAATGATGATGCGGCCGCCGAAGATCTTTCCACGAATCCTGTCTTTTTGCGCACATGCGAAGCTCTCATACAGCAGTATCGCATACGTCCTGATTTCTTTTGTCAATATTATAAGGCTGTCAGGTAAGTTGCTTTAAATTATTTATCAATTTATTACCTTTTAAGATAAAAAAAAAAGTAAAAATCTTTTTTTTTTTTTTTTTTGTTTAGCAGCAATTCCACATCACCATCCTCCTCGGCACAACATTCGCAAACCAAAAGTCTGCCAAAGAAACAAAGTCTTGTGGATTTTTCGGATAAAACCTCTAGTAAATCTTCGGGCCAACTCTTACAAAATTCTACCAAAAACTGGTCAGCTTTGCCAGCCGAAGCAGCTACCAGCAACACTGTTGCCGAAGCAGTTCAACGTTTTGCCGAACATTCTGCCATTTATACTCTACCAAAAAGAAGGCTTGAAAACTCAGATCATATAGCAGCTATAGTGAATGGTAAGTGAAAAATATACTTGTATATACAAATTACTATAACAAATGATTATTAAACAAGACAAACAAAACATCAAATACCTTTAGCTAGGGGACAACTAAACGTTTCCAAGCCTCGAAGGGTGGATGCTGACGAGAAAAGTGACGAGTTCACAATAACTAGATGTGCCCCAGCTAAAAGTCTTTGATATTTTCTTTGGCTTGTTTAATTAATATCAATCACAACAACAATAATATGGAGTTGGCTTAAGTCCCATAAACGTAACTGTTAATTATTTTATCGTTCTTCAAATCGATTTTATTTCCTCAAAACTGAGAAAAAAAATTTTTTGTGATAAAATTGTAGGGGTCAACATTTTGAGAGAAGGCAAGAAGAAGATTACATGGAATAATTCCTTAATCATATGTAAATAAATATACATATGTATTTTTTCTTTAATAACGTGACCACTACTTTTTGTTCACGTTTATTTTGGGCAAATACCTGCATAAAAAGCAAACAAAACCCATTTACATGATCACAATGAAAGGAAGAAACGTTAAAACTTTAAATTCCACAAGAGCATGTGTTTTGTTCCATTTCTGGTTTAGCTTGTAAGGCCTAATATCTTTCATAATTAAAACAAAGTTTTAAATACTGTTGTACCCGATGTTTCGTCGATTTTTTGTCGACTTTTTCAAGGGTTTTTATATTTTATGGCATAAGAGATTAATTAAAACATTGAAAAATTAATACGTTACAAAAATATAAAATACAATAAACATTTTAATGCAGGACTTGTACACTTTTAACTAAGGATTTTTGAGGTTATGTTTCTTCAGCGATCAAATACAATATTTAGAGTAAATTTCTATCGATTTTGCAAAGTTTTGGTAAGATACTTCATCCTACCACAACTGTGCACCGAAAATTTTATAGGTATTTGCTGGTTGAGAAAACATAACCTAAAAATATTCCCTTGTGAAATTTAATGTTTTTAATACTTATTTCCTTTTGTTTATTTTTGCTTGTGTTTGTTGATGTAGTTTTAGGTATGTAAATGTATTTTTTGCTGCTTGTATGCATGTCTTTGGACAAAAAATAAAGTTCAACTAGAGAGTAGTGGTCACGTTTTTGGGCCTATGTGAATGTACCTTAAGAATTGTTATTTATATAAATTTAATAAAATTGCCTCCTTACGATTGTTCCTCAGTTTGCTTTGCTCGGACACATCACTTACACTTTTCCGATTCCCCAATATTTCACAGGATTCTTTTGATTTTTTTTCACTGCACTTGGCCAAAAAAAAGTTCAGCAAGAAAGTTGTGCTCACGTGGTTTGTCGGCTATTTAATGACAATGCGACTAGAGCTTTTATTCAAATGTCGTCTTCATTATGTTTTCTTTATTATGTTTTCCCAAAACAGAACATTTTCTCGACATACATACATACATATGTATGTACGTTTGAAAGTTCCCTTTGGATAGCATACATATTTTAGATATTTATATCTAGTTTTTATATGATATTTTTAAGAAAATCAAAGCCCTGTTTTTCAAAACTTACAAATGTATATTACAAGCAAAAAACGCATTCACTAAAACAAAATTATTGTATTGCCTTGTTATTCTAACCTAAAAAATTATCAAGTGCGCATTTACTTGCACTACCTCAGTTGTAGGATTTGAGAAACGGGGCTCAGGTATTTAATAATATACTAATGCTAGCAATTTAATTTAATTTATCGACTTATAGTATGGGAAGCCACATAAGTAAATAAAATTTAGCAAATTAATAATTCCAACTACGCAATCAGAAACTTTTATTTTTTACATTTTTATTTTATCGTTTCTGGTAACACCGATGATCATGCATACGTTTGCTGGCATGTCAAGCACATGCCCACAAATCTGTTGCATATCTTATGGCTGCACACTTTTATGCTTTCCTGGAGTTGAGATCAAAAACATGGCCAGACATTTTATAAGCCCGTTAAAAGGGAGCAAATTTGGTTTACCAAAACTCACCACACTTGTTTCCAACACTGCTTGCTCTGCAAACAAACATACTCACCTGCTTGTTGTTGCTTTTAATAAAGCAAAATAACAATAAACAGAGAACTAAGCCGGGTTTCCTATAATGTAACAACATGAAAAATTAAGAGAAAATTTTCAAATGAGATTTTTTTCAAAAAACTCAATCAAGCTGGAGTTTGCAGCGGACAAAAACTTCTTTTTCAAAAACATCTTTCAGTTTGTGCAGAACATTGAAAGTGTTGAGATATTGTGAACGGAGCGAAACGGAAATAATCACAAAATTTTATTAATTACCAGTACCAAAAAAAAAAGTTTTTAAAATACTTATACACAGTAAGCTTTTATGCTTAATCCATGGTAATTAAAATCGTTTTTTAATCGCTGATCGTGTTAACAAGTTGCAAAAACATGCACATACATATATGTATGTAATTTCCAAAGAAATTCGTTTAAAAATGAAAAATATTAACATGAATACATAAAAAAAAAATTATATTTTTAAAGCTTTTTGTTCCCAAACAAAAGATAAATTTTAATAAGAAAAATACCTGCAAAGAAAATAAGAGAAAAAAAAGTTCAAATCTTGTTTTATGTGGATACCTTAAAGGTATCTTTTATTTTATTTGTTGTTAGTTGTATACATTTGCTTTGTTGTTATTGTTGTTGTTTTATGGGTATTATTGCTGTTTCGTCTGTATTGTAAGCCAGCCGTGTGTGTTGAATGTATGAAACTGTGTGTTGTTTTTCTTCTTCTTAAAGGTTGAATTGAGTGTTCGTTCATATGCGAACATTTGTATCTGACGGTTTGTTTAAAAGTACCCAACAAACACGCTTTAATAGGACTGGTAGTTAGTTGCTGTTAGTGTCGATATTAAAGTTTTGGAATTGAAGTGTTGCCACTTTTGATATTGATTGAAAAATGCAAGTTTATTGCAAATTGAAAGTCGAAACTTGAACATGTGACGGCAGCGTTAAGAAGTAGAGAGTTTTATCAGATTTTCTAGCAACCTTTTCTTATAATAATACGAGCATTACATTTTACGGGATTTGGTATTCCTAGTGTTGCAATCTGACAACTGACAGGTCTATCATAAAGATGGACATTTTCGAGGTTATAAATACTCAGAAGTTTTTGACATACGAGCGCTATTTGAGCATGGCATCATTTTTGAGCACCCAAAACATCGATTTGATGAGTCATCCGCCGTCTAGTCCTGACTTGGCACCGAATGACTTCTTTTTACTCCCGTACGTAAAAAACAAATTGAAAGGTCAACATTTTCCAATACCTGAAGAAGCAGTTGCTGCATTCAGAATGCGTGTTTTGGAAATATGTACCTCCATCAGAGTGGCAAACGTACTTCGACAATTAGTTCAAACGCATGCAAAAGTGTATAGATCTTTATGGGGAATATTTTGCAAAAGCAATAAAGGCATTTTCAATGATCAATATTTGTGTTTGTTTACTAATCCTGATATATAGAGGGCAACACTCATGTGTTAGCAATTAATAATGTAATCGTCTTCAGCAATATACGGAAATATCATAAAATTTGTTCGCAGTTCGTACAGCGTTTTTCGATAAAACTTCTTAAAAGAAAAAAAATTATTTATTTTTTTAAAATCAAATTTTCTGGCAACACCGCCCTTTAATGCCTCCTGTGCTGGAGTGTGGTCATCATGCAACGTTTTTCGATAAAACTCCTTAACAGAAAAAAAATATTTATTTTTAAAATCAAATTTTCTCTTGCTTCTTCTGAGTGTTTTGAATTTATTTATTAAGCTGGCAACACTGCCCTTTAATGAATGCCTCTTGTGCTGGAGTGTGGTATGAGTGAAGAAGTGTGGTGTAACAAAATACACAGCACAAACAAATGAACATACAGTACAGATTTGGTGATGGAGTTGATAACTTGTTTTTTTTTTCTTTTAATGAACACAATGAGCAAAAAGAGCAAACAAAAACAATAATTATCATAATAAACGGGTAAATACAGCAACAACAACAATAGCTCAATCAAAGCGCAACAAACAAAATGATCATTTCTAACACAACATTTTAAACAAAAAGTTTTTTTTGTTTGTTTTTATTTCAAAGAAAATTTAAGATCATAAAAGAACCAAAAGAATTTTGTGGATAAAAATCTAAAATGTGAGAAGAAGAAGAAGAAGTGAGCAACAATAGGAAAAAAAAAAATAAGAAATTGTGGTTTTGCAAATCGCGTTTTGCGGTTGTGGTTTGTGCTGGTGTTGCAACTTTTGGTTGCCAAAAACAAAAGAGAAAAACAGAAGAATTCAAAAATTTAAAAACGCGTTTATTTTTTGTGCATCATTCATTCGTACTGGTTTCTGCAGTTGGCTCAGCAACTAAATGGAACCTTGTAAATGGTGGCAAATCAATTCAATATGGGAATTATAAAAGAAAATTTAAATTAAAAATGAAAATTACCAGAGCAACTAAAAGAAATTCTTAACCTGCCATAAAAACTTGGCCGAACTAAAACAAGTTTAAAGTTGAATGATTTTTATTACTCTTTCTGGTCCTATATAATTTTTTTTTTTATTAATTAAAAGAAAAATTAAAATTAGATAGGTATGTGAAATGATATACTATCTAAAGAGTGAATAGATTTGCAATGACCGGTTTTTAATCGATTGATGCTATTGAAGAGATTCTGTGTTTGATATAAATTAAAAAAAAAAATCAAACGTCTTCGATGTTTCCTTATTTATCAATACGATTTCCCAATAAATACAAATGTTGATTAACGATGGCCACTTTAGGCCTTTCAAAAGTCTTCATACTGGATAAATATTTTACGGAGCTACAAAAATTCTGGGAGACGGAGAAGAAGTTGCAGGGTGAGTAAGACTTAAGCGATATACAATAAATTGGAGGTAATTTTTCTTAAATAGAAAATATATGTACATATGTAAATTGTTTAAAAATATAGTTTTTCCTGTGTACCAACTAAAATTAATTCTATTTAAAACAAAAAGTTTCCACTTAATAATCTTAATATTTTTTTTATTGTGATAGAAGAATCTATGATAACTTTTTTTAATATACCCAAAAAAAAAAAAGAAGTCAAATCACATTTTTTTCGAGTGCTGCCTACATATGCCTTGCATTGTACTGGAACTAAGAAAATCGTAAAGAGGCATTGGTGGGTGAAGAAACGAAAATGCTAAGCTCTGCCAAAATTGTGAAATTTGAAACATCCAAAGTTCATAGGGTGCTGATGAAGGGCGTTTGCTACCCAGAAACAGCCGGTCCAGTCCACCTACTTATAAAAATTTTACTTTTCTTTACTTAATTGATATTGTTTAAAAAGTGGCAAACGAAGGGTTGAACTTGAGCCTGTAAGTAATTTAATAAAAATGCGAAGTGCTTGTGGGCGTTTAATTAAGCACAAAAGTCATAATATAAAAACAGAACATTTACAACTAATACGGTAACCTTTTCCCTACAATAAGAACAAATTCAAGAAAAATAACATGAAGTTTGTTGTTGTACAACTTCTGAGAACTGTCAAAAAGACACCACTTCTAAATTTACAGAAGAGAGATGAACAGAGCTTACTCTGATTTGTTGTCTCGTTTTGGCTGCCTGTCATCACTGCGTTCTCTTGACAGTTTTCAGTAGTCTGATGATTAACAGTTCAGCTGATGAGTCTACCTTATTAGTTGCATCATGGTCAGGATTAACAAATTAACTAATTTGTCTATTTACCGTCTAATTCATAAAAATTATAACAGATTTATAAAGCTCTTATTTAAGAGGTTTTCCACACAAATATGTCAAATAACAGTCTTATAAGCCTGTTATAATTTTTATGAATTGGGGTTAGTGTACAGTGTATATAAAGGGTCCGCCAAATAAATTTTTTTTAACGGCGCAAAATATCGAGTGTAGCTTGGGCTGTGTGGCACGTCGTCGTCCTGTTGAAACCAAATGTTGCCAATATTCTCGTCTTCAATTTTTGTGAACAAAAATTCGTTCAACATGGTCCGATAACGATCACCAATGACTGTAACGGCCGCTGCTTGCTCATTTTCGAAGCAAAATGCCCCAATTATGCCTCTTGACTAAAATCCGCACCAAACAGTGACTGGTTTTGGGTGCGTCGGCTTTTCAAGGTATGCGTGCGGGTTTTCTGTGCCCCAAATGCGACAATTTTGCTTGTTTACATGCCCGCCAAGATCAAAATGAGCTTCATCTAAAAATATTTTTTTTTTTTTTTTTTGTAAAATCGGCATTTTCTAGAAGTCGATTGTAGGCCCACTTAGCGAAGCGTATGCACAACCATATTCATTTAGCGGAAGGATAAAACTAATTATCTGTCAAATCAGACATGAGCTAAGTTGTTACCATTCACGAAATAAGCACTAGTTGAAAAAGAAAACGTTAGATGGCGGACCCTGTTCTTTGAATTTTAATCCAAAACATTATTTTCTTCTTTAGAGAATTTAAAAACTTTAATATAACACCATGTTGTTAAATGTGGAGGACATGTTTGCGATATTTCTTTATGCATTGCATTTAAAAAAAAAGCAAACATAGATGTTTAAAATGAAATTATTTTTATACCAGTACTTCAAGTTTCTTATATTTAATAGTAGTTATTAAGTACCTCAAGCTTGCAAATTTTGGCTGGCAAAGCGTTCATTTACTTTTTTATATTTTTGAGAGTAATTTGGAGGTAACTCTTGTTGGCCCTCTGATTGCTAGTTTTAGCAAGCAAAGTTATTGAGCAGACCTATTATATTTGTGGCTGCGGCCTGGCCTTCTGGCTTGGTGACCGAGATCCGTTAATCATTTATGCCACTTGGCATTGCCAAAAGTATTGAATTTTTATTCTATTAATTTAGGTCCAAAAATGAACCTTTTTTGGACCCAAATTAATACATTTCAATTGTCTCTTAAAGCAAATAAATAATTAAGTTCATATTCAAAACTAATTGTAATATTTATTAAATTCTCTTTTAAACAATTTCTAATTAGTAAATTATTACACTTACCAAGAATTTAAAAATTATGGGCAGCATTTTCGATTAAAGGCGACTACTTTCAAGGAGTGTTTTTTTTGAATGGGGGGCGGAAATTTTTGATCTGGCAATGCCTTTATGGGCTTGCTAATCCAGGGTAGTAGTTTTTTCTTAATTCAAATATTACTGGGGCCAAATTATGGCATTCGTGATCGAACGAACTATCGAGTAAAAATAATATAAAACAAAAACAAGACACACAGCATTCGATTACGAATTCCATTCGATAGCGAAGGCCGTAGTTCGGCCCCTCATTTCCTCATTTTTCATGTGGCATTCGATAGTGAATGCCGTAGTTCGGCTCCTGGTTGTCTATCGCCTTTCCTCGTTTTTTACGGCGCCTCAATTTACAATAAAAGTTTTTTTTTCAACTTTCATCGTTGAAGTGCCCAGTTTTCATCATAACGTTACTTCTCAGAGATCAGCTAAAATTAGTCAAGATCACTTATACACAATTTCATGCAACACCCTGACTGTTTTCTTGTGTAATCATATCAAGGCTTGAATCTTTTACCAGCTGGACAAGAGACAGCAAACACGATGGTTCATGATTTTAAATCAGTTGATTTTTTCTGCCAACATTTTCGACCAGGCATGTTTCTTATTTTTATTTTCATTGTTCATTATGAACTCGAAAACATTCTTTTAGTTTTTGCGCTTTTTTTTTCGTTTTTTTTTTTTGCCCGCTCTGTGTTTCTATGGAACATTTGTTTCATGTTTGATTGGTCGTTAGTAGTTGGCTACAATGGCATACAACTCTAAAAATACCCCCAATCAGATACAAACTACAAAAATAAATAAATAAAAGGTAGTTGGCCAGTGTATAAAACTCAACTAACTGGTAATTTTTTGGTGAAATGTATTTTTTGTATTTATTTTTTTCTTTAATCCCTACGGCTGATTAAGCTCAAGTGAAACTGGGATGGCTGGCAAACCTGCTTGATGTTTAGATTTAACAGCAAGCAATCAACTTTTTTTTCTTCGTCTTGTATTCTACAACATTCTATAGACAGACAGAGTTTAAGCAAATAGCTTAAAAAAAAAACTAATGCGGACTTTGGAACCAACGTTTGGGCACATGTTTCCGACAATGTTGCAAAGCATGAACACTGAAGGTAGAGTCAGTAAAAACGTATCACGTACGTGAGCATCAGTTGGCAAGTACGGCAACAGAAACAAAGCTTTTTGGCTTGGGATGGGGTGGGGTGGGGTGGATCGATTGAGCTAACGATATTATAACACCGACTTATCGATAGTTTTTGGCATGAGGACAAGCAAGTTCTGCTGCGTCATATCACAAACTTTATGTTTGAAGCCAACTAGCCGAATAACCACAACAAACACAACACCAACAAATATTTCATGTATTTTTTTTTTTTTTTTTTTTGTAGAAAAGTTCTGTCACTCATTTGTGTATTTTGACAGTTCTTTAAGTTAGAAGCAGTACACAGCTGGACTTGCAAGGATGCTTGGCATCGAGGTGCCTCGTGCGATGCGTTCGGTTTTCAATTTTTTTTTTTTTAGCTTTGTAACAGTTTTAAGGACTAGATTCTACGGCAGAGGGAGGAGGAAAGCTTTGCTGACTACTGGGGAGCCCTAAAGGGCATGCGAAAGATATTAATTATTAGTCTATATACAGGACTAATGACGGGGCACTGTAAGCTGCCATCTCACACAACTGAAATGAGAGCGAAAGCAAAGGGAATAAATTGATGATTAATTTTCCATATGGTCCAGTTGAGTTACAAATAAAAAAATGTCCCCATATTTGTCAAAATTTTTTCCAAGATCATTTTTCACTTGGTCAAAATTTAAAAATTTTTTTTAAAAAAAATTTTCAAATACAATTGAGAAATGGACCACATTTTTGGCTTCCTTCTCCCTGTGGTTCAGTTGAGTTACACTCCCAAAATATGCCCATATACAAATGCCCATGTACAAATTCTTTCAGAGGTTATTATTTTATTTTTTTTTTTTTTTTTATTCTGTATATTTAGCACGGAGGCTATTAAAATAATACATTAATTATTATATTTGGCTAAAAGGATTTTCTACATTAAAATGCACATTTTATATACTGTATTAAAATTCTTTTGAAAATATAAAAATTGGTTTAATTTTTTAATTCTAATGGAATTTCACTGAAAAGCTTAAGACCCTTGTATAATAATGAACTTTGGCTGAAATTTGTTCTTCTAAAATTTAATCTGAAGTCTCCAGCATTTCGCAAATTCTAGGGTTGAACATCATCAGCAACGTAAACTAGCTGTGTTTCGATTTTTGACGGTGTCATTGTTTAATATTTTTTTTTCAATTATCTTAATTTTAAAGTTTTGAACGTTTTTATTCAATTTTTTCTAAATATTCTTTAATTTTATTATAAGTCAGGGTGGTCCATAAATATGTATATATTTATGGAAATTTTTTACTTTCACAGATAAATATGTTGGTACAATGTTCTCTTACGAAAAACATATTTATCTTCACACTCAAATATATCGTAACGTTATTTCATTACGTCAAACATATTTAACTTGGCATATTTATCTTCACACACATCAAGCGATAATCACCTGTGCTGCCAAGTTCAGCTGGTAATGACACATTTGTGAGCAACATGAATTGCTCACGAATGTGCTTACATATATTGTTAAAACTTCGTTTTCTCCATGGTTTGGGGAATACTGATTTCTATTTTCGAAAAAGAAAATTATTGCATTTATCATGTGCTCAAGTTCAAGTTCAGGGTGCCCGGTGGAAAGGTAAATATTTGCCTTCACATTTCAGGTTTGGCAGTCGTGAAGTAAAGACGTGGCAAGTTTATTATGATGGTGCCACATGGCATACAGTCAGAATTACAATGGAATTGCTGCGAAACCTCTTTTCATCTTGTATGTTATCAACCCAGGAGAATCCGTTACAGGTGGCCGCATCTCAATTCGCTTCAATATTTTTTATCAGCACTTTTTGCTCTCGAATTGTCAAAACTTAAAAACGTAAAAAATGACAATAAAACTTGTGACAACTTGGAGGAAAATGTTGAAACGAATTGAATTGCGACCACCTGTAATTGATCCGCCCTAAATAAAGTAGGCAATTTCACGTGTAACCTAAAAACTATCACCTGCATTAGTGTAAGCCAAAACGAATCGGCAGCTTTCTGGCAAACAAAATTGATTAATGCCATTTCGTTTAATTTTAGATGATGGCAGAAGACGAGAAATATTTACATCTCTTTATGCATTAAATTGAACCAAGTTTCTTCTATAATTTTCCATATTTTCCTTTTACTCCTCGTACAATTTTAATTGATGTTTATTTATTTAATGAACATTTTTCCTTGCAGCACATTTAAAGTATTTACACCTGCTCTTGCATTTCGCTTACATTTCTGGTACCCGAATTCTTGTTTTATGCTTGACGATTTTAAGCCAAGACCAGCCAGCCATTAACATTTAAAGTCTTGAAAAAAATAATTTTTCTTATTTACGTTTTAGTATTTTTCTTTTCTTCTTTTTCTCTTTTTTTTTGTAGTTTTTTTTTTTTGAATTGTTTAACATATTTTTGTTACAAAATACAAGTTTTGGCTGGTGCTTTTCTCTTGACCAGCAGCACAAGTTCAAGAACAAGAATACACACATATGTATGTATGTATGTGCATATGTATGGGGAAAAAGATACATAAATTAATGAAATTAACATTTGATTGCTAATTAAGTCATCTTGCCTGTGGGCCAAAGAAGAACATACATAAATTTAAAACTTGACACTAAGAAGCTGCTTAATCAATACATCATAGCAATAATTTTCAGCTTGGCGCTAATATAATTTCCCTTTATTTTGCATGGTATATTGAAAGAATATTTGGGCAGCTCACAAGCTTATTGTATTAGTGTATTTTGTGTATTGTTGCACATTACCTTATACAAACACATATATTTGTTGTTAGTAATTTATAATGAAAACTTTGTTTGAAATATGCAATTTTTAATTACCATATTTTCTTATTGAATTTATATCTGAAAATAGTTAATACTGCAAAAAGCTCATAAAAAGCAAAAATTTATTGAAAAAACGAATTTGGCATAACCTAAAAATTGCTCACAAGAAAATGGTTGAATGGTCACCAAATTTAGAGCAAAGTGTTTTCTGGAACTTTTCCATTAAAAGAATTATATATGTATGTATATTAACCTACAAAATAAAAATTATAACCTCAAAAAATCTTAGTGCTAAAAATATTATCAGAATTTATGCAACAGGCTTTAGTGAGTTATTTGAATACTTTTCAAAACAAGACCGTACTTTTAGGTCACACATAAACAACAAATATTAGTGCATTTTTGTTAAAAAAAAAAAAAAATGTGACCACTACTTTTTGTTGATCTTTGTTTTGGACAAATACAATATAAAATATGAAATGCGATCACATATGAACAAATATTAGTGCATTTTTGTTTAAAAAAAATGTGACCACTACTTTTTGTTTATCTTTGTTTTGGACAAATGCATGCTATAAAATACTAACCTGAAAATACTTAACACTTTTAATGGTCTCTTGCAGACGCCTCATCCTCCAATGAGGCTGTACACCTTCAACAGCGACTCAAAAGTCTCAGTACCGAATTAGTCACACTGCGAAATCGTTTGCATGTGGGTCAGGGTCAAAGTACAACTGCCACAACCATAACAAATGGCAATGCAACAAATATCTCCCAACAGCAGCAGCAGCAGCAGCAACAACAACAACAATTGGGCCCCTTAGCAACGGGCCTTGAACTGAATGCATCAAGTCCAAATTTAAATATTAACAATAGTAATAGCAATAATAATTTAAGCCATAACACCAACACCAACAATAATAGTAATAATCACTTTAACAACAACAACAACAACAACTTTGCCACAAATGGCAATAGCAACTTAGTACAACAACAACAACACCAGCAACAGAATCAACAACAACAGCAGCAGCAATTACATCAACAGCAGCAAACTCAAATACAACATGCTACAATATTTCCCACAATAAATAAAAGTAATAGTAACAATCATAATAATAGCAATAACAATAATAGCAGCGGCAGCAGCAGCATCGCTACTGCCAACAATAACAGTAATAATAACAACAATAATTGTAGTAATAATGTTAATTTAATAACCACTAATACCAATACCGCCCAATATCATCATCATCACCATCATCATCACCAACATCATCACATTTCTCAACAGCAACAACAACAACAACAATCGCAAGCACTTCAACAGCCACCACCATCATCATCACAACAACAACAACAGCAAACGCAAACGCAACAACTTCATCTAAATAACCATTCGTCACCAAACGTAATTAATAATAGCAACACTGCCACATCTATTTTAAATAATAACAAAGTAAGTATGTACATATGTTTAGTACATACGCGAGAGTGGTCTTTCACAGCCACAGGGGTATTCACGCAAAGCTGCAATTTTTTCTCCACCTATTCACACATACATATGTTGCACATGATCTAAATGAAAAGCAATAATTTTGAAATTTACATTCGAACTATGTTATATGATTTAAAATTGTTAATAATTTTATCGGGTTTTCTAGTTCGATTTTTACTACTTCCAAATTGCGAAAGATTTTTTGTGACAAAATTGGTGCGATCAAGATTTTTACAGCCGACAAGAAATGTAAAGCTCAATACTTATGGGCTTCATCACCACCACGTCATCATGCGTACATATGTATATAGTGGATTGGCTTTGGATTGGATGCATCAAGTCAAATTTTCCGTATGAAAAATTCAATGTTGCTCAACATTTTCCGCAGTTTTGAACAGAGTACTAGACTTGTATCGAACTCGTTCTTATATTCGTTGTTGCCACAAACCAACAATCGAACGCATGCTATATAAATGGGTTCGACCATTCGTTCGTGGCAAAAACGAACAAAAGAACAAGTTCGACACAAGTCTAATTTTGACAAAATTTTATTTGTTATGAAGACCGGTGTTAAAGTGGAATTGGGTCGAACTCGTTCTTTTGTTCGTTTTTGCCACGAACCAACGATCTTAACCATTTAAATAACATGGATTTGATGGTTGGCTTGTGGCAAAAACGAACAAAAGAACAAGTTCGACACAAGTCTAGTGTTAAGTTTTTAAACGTTTTTTATACTTTTTTTATTTCGTGACGTGAATACCCTCTGCTGTAAATAATAGACTACCAGATTGCTATATTAATTAAAACTTTTAATCAATCCATTTTATCATATTATGTAGTTACTAATATATTTTTTAATTTGTTGCTGTTTTCTTTTTTTTTTTGTTTGTTTTTTGTTTTTGTTTTTTGTAGAACTCACACCATTTGTTTAGTCATACTTTACCACATAACTCATCCACAACATCAGGCATTGTTTCATCGCGAAATACATCCATACCACATCCTCTGCCCCATCAAATCAATGAAAAAGGTAAATTTAATAACAATTTAGGTGCACAAAAAGAAAAAGGTGTTATAACTCCAAAGGGGCATATTTATAATAATTAACTGCCTGTTCCTCAATGTCGCAAGAAAATGTAAACGATCGAAATGTAGTCGCTCGATTTCGAATCAATTTGGATTCCTCTATGTCGGAAGCCTGCGTTTGCATGGTCTTACGTCATGAAATATTTGCTATTTACTTCACAGAGATGCCAGATCGGTAAATTAAAGTTTTGGTTAATTTTTTTATTAAATTATTGACATAAACTACTAAATTATTCTTGTGTAAATACCACCCTTCTTACAACTGACAAGCCAAAGCATATACATACATACATAAATAAGTAAAACATAAATAAAGCAAACATTTTGAAAGTGTGGAAACAGTTTTTGTGATGTTTTAAAATTTAAAAGTATTTTTTTAAAATGTCAATAAATACTTGGACGCACTGAACACTGGTATTCCTCTGGCAAACTCGGGATTTTCTACCATTTAGCGAACAAGTGAATTGTTTCGGAAAACTACATGCATCATATGATAATTGTTTATTACATATATTTACTAAATAAAATAAAAATTAAAAATATATGGGGTTTCTAGTTTTATTTCCCAGTTTTTTAACAAAAAAAAAAAAAAAGTTTTTTTTTAAAAACTCCCACTCGATAGTAAAACAACAAGTGCTTGATATTGACATTTGTGTTGGCAGTGCTGACGCAATGATGACGATATAGGGGAATCGGATTTTGTTTGAAAACACTTACGTCTTTTCGACTTGTCCATCGAGTTATCGTTCGAATAAAAGAACATCATAGAGGAACCCAAAACAATTTTCTTGCGCTTAGAAAGCGAACAATCGCACGACTTCGACACTGAGGAACAGACAGTGCAATCAGTTTTAATTAAAAAATTTTACACTAAATTTTCGTAAAATTCATTTCAAATAACTTAAATTTTTTTGAGTCTACACTATATTTTTCATGCATTATTCAAGTTTTGCAGAACAGTGCTAATATAATGTAATAGGGCCGTTTCTTTCTATCAATGCAATAACAATTAATGCAAGGAAAATATAGTGTCTAATGGGCTTAAGAATATGCCGCTAACTGTATATATGTATATAAAAAATAGAGCTGCAAAACTATCGGTAGTAAAAATCGATGTATTTAATTTTAAGATACTATCGATACCTTTTTCTCGATAGCAATGTTAGCGGAGTACAAAAATTATTAAAAAACTAAAAGTCAATAACATGAATCTGAAGGCGGTTGGAATCTCAAAGGCGAAATTTCAGTTTCGCCTCCAACGAATTGTTGGCAGGACAAAATTAATGAAACATAGAAGTGTTGAAATAAATCAATCAATTTTAATTTTTGGTAGCATCAGGTATAATTTTTTTTATACCTGCAGCTCCATAAATAAACTAATAGAAATATTTTTTTTCCAATGGCTGCGGCACATAAATAAATTTAGCGGCGGCGAGAAGTTATCGATAGTTTGACAGTAAACTATTGAGTGGCAATTGACTATCGATAGTTTTGAAGTTCTGTTAATTAACACTAATTTCAAAGTCACCCGAATAAATCTGCGAATTTTGTTTGATACTCAATGTTTACGTGCTAGAGCTGTCAGGAACTGTTTACATTTATAGCACTCCATTTTTCACTTTTTTTTTATTTTTGTTTGTGTACTTGTTGTGCGTCGTAGCAGGGATGTAAACGTTGATACAACTCCACTTTATTCCCATTAGTTGAAGATAGAAAAGAATGCATTGCTCCCATAATTAGTTTAACGTTGCCATAATTAATTATTAGCATTAATATTAAGTTGATGTACCTGTAAAATCTTGATATAAATGAACTTTACTGCTTCCGATATTTCTTAAAAGTTAATAAAATGTTGCATCCCTCTCTTGCATATGCACATTTGCTGTTGCTGTTGTACTCACTGGTCTTGACAGGTCTAGCATTGTTTTTACACAAACTAAATACACAAAATGTTGTTGTAGAGCTGCACAGGACCTTATTAATGGACCTTGATTAATTTACTAATTACTTGATTCAAAATTGTTGCTGTTGTGCCGTAAGTTGGCTGCTGCTTTTAATGTTGAACCGTCCAATGAATGGTTCGTTTTATACTCAAATCTATCTTCGAAGCTCGAACTATAACGTAAGTCGAATTAGTTCTTTTCTTCGTGTTTGATACAAACCAATGATCAAACCCCTATTCTTTAAATGGGCTCGGCCGTTGGTTTGTGGCCATTGCGAACAAAAGAACGAGTTCGATACAAGTCTGTCATGAAACAACGAACAAACCCACATTATCTAAATGGGTTGGTTCGATCATTGGTTCATCGCAAAAACAAACAAAAGAACAAGTTCGACACAAGGCAGGTCCTGTTTAGCCAGTGTAGAGGCCTATACAGTTCATGATGTGAATGTTGCTACAAACATAAATTTATAGGGGAACATTCGAAAATAATTTTTATTGCTAAACTTTTATTAATTAATTTAATAATTATCACTATAAATATGCTTCATTTGAATGGCAGAATTTGGCCTCAGAGCTGTAATTTACACTTGAAAAATCTTTTGTTTTTAAAAATTTTTTTTCTAAAAAACATAAATAATAAAAAATAAATACTTACTTTTCTAATTAATCAGCTTCTTCGGCTGCCCATAATTTTATGGATTCAATTGTAATGCCTATAATACCACCGCCCACATCGATGACCCACAACTCGAATACGCTGCCCATGCGCTCCTCCTCTCACCATGCCAACCATTTGCAACACCCACAACAACAGCAGCAGCAGCAGACGCAACAATTACACCACCCTCACCAACATCAAACTTCTACTGTCTACCATCAACAGCCACAACATCAACACCCACAACATCAGTACCAACATCAGCCCATCCAACTGCCCTTCATACCCATACAAAAGCATTTAAATCCATGTCATGGCATCAACACTTTGCCCATGGGTTTTAGCAACTCCAACATTGTTGGCAGCATACACAATGTCAATCGTGCAAATCAGTATGCAAATCAATTGAGCAACTCTGCCGGGGGAAATGGCCAGCACAAGCAACCATATGAATTGGAAGATTTGATACACTTATCGGGACCACTGACAGAGGATGCTGTGATGCGCACTCTGCAGGCCAGATTCAATGAGAATTGCTATTTTGTAAGTACATGTCCACCATAAAAGTAGTAAACTAAGACAAGCACAGTTTGCTTATAGATATGTATAAGTCTCACTTGCTTCCCTGAAGGAAATGTCAGTAGAAAAACTCTAGTGATTTACTATCGACATGGTCACCAGTACTAGTGACATATTATATGAGGTACAATGATTATTTCTGTTGGCATTCAACATGTGCTTGTCATTGCAAATCAGCTACTGTCCAAGGAACTAGTAACTAGGTGGTTCTAATGCGACTATATGACGACCATGGTACTATTGTTTCTATAGACATTGTCGCTACCCTGAAAGAAATGTCAGTAGAGAAACTCTATATAAAAATCAAGAAATAAAATTTGTCTGCTCATTATCAATGTTGTCAACTCAACGTTTTTTTTCCAAATGAAAATGATTTTAACTTCTATTTTTATACATATGTACATACTTATAATCAAGAAATCCCCTCAATTTAAATGATTTTTATTTCACGATTTTGGTGGGCTTACAAATTTCAACAATCACAACACTGTTCATAAGACAAAAAACTAGAGACACTCTGTTGACAATTTCATAAAAAAAAGTCACCAATATAGGCCAAAAATGTAGCGACTTGGAACCACTTGACTATAGGTTTCCTTCAGGGTTACTTCCTTCCTTAGTTACATACATACATACATATGTAAGTAACTGGCAGCCAATAATATTGACCATAATTGGTTAAATCTGTTCATCAGCACTCAGTCACTGTGTGGCAATTAGAAAACTTTGTTTCCATATTTTCCTTTTTCTTTAATGTTTATATTTGGCCGTAATCACTAACAATTATTGCCCGATCATAATCAGACACCTTTTTCGTGATACTCAAATAGAGACACTCACACACACACGCTTTCACGCACACCATCTTTGTGACGAGCTTGTACAATAAATGCATTTATTATTTATTATGACCAAAATGGTAATTGTTAGCTGCTTATTATTGTTCTTACAATTGTAATTTTTTTTTCTTGTTGGAGTTTTTTCAATGCTTTGTTTTGTTCTGTACACACTTGGCTTACAAAAAGGAAAAGTTTAAGCCAGCAACAGTGTTATAGACAGCTAAAGCGAATCTCAAATACCCTTCTCAATAGTTAAGTCCATAAGTAAAGGATGGTCCCAGCAGAAGGCAGAAAATTATCTTAATATGTTTTATTTTGATAGAAATATCTGTGACATGAAACAAAATATACGCTATGCCCTATAGTCTATATTTTCAATGCTTCCCCAATGAAATTGTCGTTGATGTCTCATCCTTTAGCGCTGGTATTGTTCTTGACTTATTGATGTATATCTTGTCCCTTAAATATCCCCAACGAAAGAAGTCCAACGATGTCATTGGCTAGATAAGATCGTCACGATGTGATTTAATACACCCATAGAGTTTCTCGCGCAAACGAGACATTGGTGCGAGAGCAATTAATTACCTCATGACATCTTAGTTTGATCTTGTCCTCCTCAGAATTGGGAAAAACTTGTTGGCTTAAAATTGTATTGATCATTATTTTTAAGGAGCACAAGCAAAATAAAGTTGTAGATTTATAGGCTGGGGAACTACATACCATGGCTGTTTCGCAACCATCCCGAGGCTTATGAGCAACCAAATTGCTTCAAGCCCAGGCCATGATCAATTTTATACTGCTTTTAAACAGCAGCGGTTAATCATCCAGCCTTCATGGCAAAAACGAACAAAAGAACGAGTTCCACACAAGTCTACATAAAATTAGCAAGACTTACCACAGGAAAATATTAAGGAAAGCTTTTAGAAAAATTCTCGCCAGGGTACCCCTCAGCCTAAAAACGTTTCAAAGAGAAAATCTCTTGGATTTTATTAGATAGTTTTGGCTCTCTGTAAGTGATTTAGGAGTGTTACTTTCAGCAATACATGAATAGTTTCATTGAAAATTTCAGTCAAAATTGAGATCAGTTTTTGGAGGACGAAAGTGGAATATTGTTTTCTGCCCTAAAGTAAAAACGTCTAGTATATAGTATTTCTGTTTTACTGTTTCCCAATGTTTGACACATCTGTTACAGTTGTGTTTCAGTTCAACTTAAAAAAAATATGCATGCAGTGTCCGCTCAGGCAAACTAATCGACATATCGTCGCTGTAAGCCTGGAGCCCGGTACAAAAAAAAAAGTCAAGCTTTTTGTCTACAAAATAAAAATCTTGTTTTGCTTTAGTGTTGCAGTTTAGAGTATTTTGTATTTGCCACACGCACGGCAAAATTTTGTTGTAGTTGCTTTTATGTTTTGTTTATATGACTTTTTTTTGTTCTTCTAAAACCCATTATCAAGCTTGCAGGCACAATATTTACAAACTCACACATGCGACTGCTGAGCGGACAGACGCACAAACAACTTGCCAACAGACTGCACACACATTGCTGCAACTCAGCCACCACAAGCCAAGCCGAGTCATGAAAACAGACAAAATGTCCATACAGACCACATGAGCAAACAAACAAACAGTCCCGGCCAAGTCACCAACATGCCTTGAAAATTCCAAGACAGACCAACCGACCAACCAACTCAGGCTTTTTAAGGCATCGTTAAATTTTGTTGTTTGTTGTTTTTTTTATTTTTTTTTTTGCTCGCAATTTCAAAGAAAATACCGAAACAGAATCCATTAAAAGTTGAAGTTGTATTTTTATTATTTGTTGCATTTATAGTTGTTTCTTTTGCTGCTGCTGCTGCTGTTGTTGTTGTTGTTGTCATTATTTATTTGCTGCTTTGTTATTGTTTTTTATTTGTAGAGTTTTTCTTATTTTCGTTTGTCTGTCTCTTTGTTTCGTTTCTTTTTTTAAATTTGAACATTTATTTTTGTTTGTAGAAACAGGTTTTGTTTGGCACCTTTTGCCTGGTGTTTGCATTCATGTACAGACATACATATGTAAGTAAATAATTTGGCTTATTTTTTAAATTCTATTTTACTTCATAAGCCAAATAATCTAGGAGGCTTACAGGCCAACCTGAATTAGCTGCTGTTACGAAGGTCTCTTGTACACAGCTTGCAAGAGTTGAAATGCCTATCAGCCAAAGTCATCGAATCGAACTTTTATGAATTGTTAAAAAAAAAGTAGTTTCTTCCCGCTCAGCACATATTTAGCAAATTTTCAACAAACAAAGTGTTCAGGCGTAAATTACCCATATGACCATCATCACGAGAAATTTTTTTTTTTATTATTTGTAGCATAGACTAGCACAAGAATCGAACTCGCAAGACACAAAGTCTTGTGAGGCAAGCAAGAACCATTCTATGTGCTCGACCACCGACTGTGGTGAATTTAAGTGCACAATAATCGATAAAAAGCGCAAACTGAATTATGATTTAGTCGAGACAACAACACTTGAAATTCCACCTCTCGTTGAGTGCTACAGCCAGCGTTGCCATTTATATATATTTTATATATAAATATATACATTTATATTCTTGGGCTGAAGGTCTTTTTTATTAAAGTATTTGTTTATTTTAGTCGATATTTCGCTCCCTTTCGGATAGCTTCTTCAGTACAATATTGTCCTGTCAAATATTTTAATAAAAAATACCTTTAGCTCATGAAAATAAATATATAAAATATACAACTAATAAGGTAATCTCTTCCCTACAATAAGAACAACTTAAAAAAAAATAACATGCCGGGCTGGGCAGTATTTGAAATGCGTATTTAAAATACAAACTCGTATTTGTATTTTAAATACGTCTCATGCTTGTATTTAGTATTTTGTATCTTAAATACTAATGGATGTATTCATAAAAAAATTGAACAGCATTTGAAACACATTTTAGGGAATTTTCAATAAAACTGTATTCATAAATGAATTTTAAGCTAAAATGTTCATTTTAACACCTTTTTAAATCAACTGTGTTTCTAAAATTGCTTACACCCATGTTTAACTTGGGGGTTACACGATCAAGTTTTGCCTTTCAAGCTTAAATACATTCACACTTTTTTACTAATACACTCACAATTTTGAAAATTGATGCAAACTTGATGACAATTTTTGCTTTCCATAGAGAGCATCAAGTCACAATCAACAACATTTTTTTTCGTTCTGTCTGCAAATATTTTTTTGTTTTGCTTGAAAGTCGTTTTTAATTTTCTTCTTGACGGCATCTTGAAAACGAATTGTTATGAAATTGCGTGCAGCCTAAGTCACAGCTATCAATTTTATTGAATTTTGACAAGCAGTATGTGAAAAAAACTTAATAGCAAAACTTGGTCGTGTAACTGCAGTGTAAGGTGATTTTAAAATGGCGTTTATGTTATTTGTTGTTTGTGTGTTTTCATTTTATATTGTGAAAAATTTAATCTAATAGAAAAACTTTTTGTAATTGGGAAATTTACATAAGTAAGTAAATAAATAGTTCATAAAACTAACCAGAAAAAAAAGAAAACTTACCTTCATACATATGTATATATATTTACATATTTACGCATTTACACAATTTAATATTGGTTTTTGTGTTTCCATAAAATCACAAAAAAAAATTAATTTTTTTTTTATTAACTTAAAACGAAGTGGCAACGCTGGCTACCAGACAGAGTTTACCACTAATGCCACTCTGTTTATACAGTACGAACAAGGTGTTGAATTAGTCAAGTAGCTTAGCAAAGACCACATCCACAAAGTAATTTAACATGTATGGTGAATTATTCATAATACAAAAGGGGGTGACCATCGCCAACTTAATAGTTATACAAAAAAAAGACACGTTAAAATTTTAACATGCTTAAGATATGTTTACAATAATAAAACAAAAAATGTTCGTTTTTTGAAAAAAGAAAAGAAAGCGTGACCACGTGACTTTCTTGTTGACCTTTATTTTAGGCAAACACATGCAGATCTATATATACATATAAAATTAAGTGGCAAAACTTCGTGTTCGCATACTCCTCCTAGACGGCTTGCCCGATTTCAATGAAATTTTCAGCGGTGATTGGGGTCTGTGTGGAGGGTGCACATAAGAAATTTAATGTGTGTACCATTGCACGTTATGCAAAATTAAACAATTAAATTTAAATGCAGAACAACGTTTGCCGAGTCAGCTAGTAAAAGCTAAAAATGCATATGTATTAGGCTGGTCGTCGATTTGTATGGACAGAATTTTGTCGAAATTGTGCCACCGATGTTTAATAACTTTTATTATGAGGAAAAAATAGTTCCGCTACTAAATATATAAAAAAAGAAAAATAAAATCATCATGAAGGCGTGCAATTTTCACACATGTGACTTCTTCACGGGCATTTTAGTTGCAAATTAACCGTTTATTTTCGAGGCTCCCAAGTGTACACTGAAAAAAGGAATTCAATTCATTTGCACTTAAGTGTGAGGACCTCGTTAAGTTCGAATTTCCTTAAATCAAGTACATTGTGCTTGTTTTAAGTACGGATTTTCCCAGCGCTGCCAAATACTTAATTGTAGCCATATTCAAACACAGTTTCGGATTGATTTCAGCCATATTCAATCCTGATTTCGGATGGAATATGGCTAAAATCTGTACTTAAAAACAAGCACGCAGTATTTGATTTAAGAACATTTGTACTTCCATACTTTTGACACTGTGTGGGATTGATTTAAGTACGGAAGGATTGAATGTTTTTTGAGTGTGATTAGATGTTTCTGACCCTTATTTAATCCCAAATTCGTACCTGAAATATACCGCTCTACTGCCTTAATTTAATAATAATTTATAAATTATTTTGTCTCTCTAAATTGGAAAAGCGTTTCTAGTTCATCATGAGGGAAACAAAGTAATAAATAATTTCTGTTATAACGCTAAATTATAATTTTTTTTTTCTTAGCCGAAACAAATAATTTTCATTATTATATACATATGTAATCTTTTTTTATTTTGTTCTATTACAGTCCAATGTTGGCCCAATTTTACTCTCCATCAATCCATATTTAAATGTGGGCAATCCTTTAACACTATCATCCACCCGCTGCTTTCCTTTGGCGCCGCAACTGCGCAAAATTGTTCAGGAAGCTGTGCGTCAACAAGCCGAAACCGGTTATCCCCAGGCCATTATATTGTCTGGCACTACGGGGGCTGGCAAAACTCACTGTTCCATGCTGCTGTTGCGACAACTTTTTGCGGTGGCTGGCGGTGGTCCTGAAACGGACGCTTTTAAACATTTAGCTGCCGCTTTTACAGTATTACGTTCCTTAGGCTCGGCCAAAACTTCGACAAATTCTGAATCCAGTCGAATAGGCCAATTTATCGAAGTCCAGGTGACAGACGGTGCTCTGTATCGTACTAAAATACATTGCTATTTTCTGGATCAGACCAGAGTTATACGCCCTTTGCCCAAGGAGAAAAACTATCATATATTCTATCAAATGTTGGCCGGTCTGAGTCGTGAGGAAAGAGTTAAATTGAATTTGGAGGGCTATTCACCGATTAATTTACGCTACCTGCAAAACGGTGATGTCTCACAAAACGATCAAGAAGATGCGACCCGCTTTCAGGCCTGGAAAACATGCCTGGGTATATTGGGTATACCATTTTTGGATGTGGTGCGAGTTTTGGCGGCCGTTTTGTTGCTCGGCAATGTACAGTTTATTGATGGGCAGGTGAGTGTGATAATGAAATGGGAAATAAATCTATAAATCTATATAGTTAGCAATTCTGAATACATATTTGTCATTAGTCAGCTGGGCTTGCAAGGCTATCTGGCATACCCGATGACATAATGGAAATGAACGCTACAAAGTCACAACAATAAAATTGTTTGCCGTCTTTTATTGCATGTCTGCGCGATATTATTTAAATAAATGTCATGCACACAATCAAACTGAGTAACGGCCCTATAAGAAATAGCTGATGGAAACTAACACATTAACATTAGCGTTCAGCGTTACCATTACAATGATTTTTTTTTAATATTTTGATTCTCCTGTATTACTTTATTAGTTTCATGTGGAACTACGTTTATGCATTAATGTTTTTATAGGTTATCACTTTACTGAGGTGGTAACGCTGGCTTAAAAAATAAATCACATGTGCACGAATGTTTACATCAGTTTTTTTTTATCATTTGCCCTTAAGAAAATGATAGAAACCCTGATGTACCCATCCGCAATGTCGTTCAGATGATGCATCAAATGACCGACTCTGTTTTTGCTGGGGAGCTCAAGGAAAATATTTTTCTCGACAAAAAAAACTCCGAGAATTCTAAATTTATGGGAAACAAAAAATATGAAACCGTGTCTGGAACCCCTTGGAGATACGGTTTCATATTTTGTGTTCCCCATAAATTTAGAATTCTAGGAATATTTTTGGTCGAGAAAGATATTTTCCTTGAGCTGGAAATTTCTTCAGAATCTTCATCATTTAGTTGTATAGTATATTTATAAAATAATTTTCCAACTGCTTTCCATAAATCTACTCCATACCTGCTTCATAATTTAGAGATCTTTGTTTATTTTTTAAAATAATTGCTCTTCTCTTTCACACAGAGCTTGGAGGTGGATGTTAAAGGTGAAACTGAGTTGAATGCTGTGGCAAGTTTGCTGGGGGTACCACCGGCTGCCTTATTTCGTGGTCTCACCACACGTACCCACAATGCTCGGGGCCAGCTAATAAAATCTGTATGTGATGCCAATATGTCAAACATGACCCGTGACTGTTTGGCCAAAGCACTCTACTGCCGCACAGTGGCCACTATTGTGAGAAGAGCCAATAGTTTGAAACGTTTGGGCTCCACTTTGGGCACTTTGAGCTCCGATTCCAATGAGTCTGTGCACAATCAAGGTGATGTGGCTTCGCAGCATGCTTCCACTATAGGAGGAAATTCTGGCTCCAAGTCCATGGCTGCCCTAAACAATGCCGTGCGTCATGCTACCGATGGCTTTATTGGCATTTTGGATATGTTTGGTTTCGAAGAACCTTCACCGCACGCCCAACTGGAACACTTGTGCATTAATTTGTGCGCCGAAACCATGCAGCACTTTTATAATACTCACATATTTAAAAGCTCGGTGGAATCGTGTCGTGACGAGGGCATAGTGTGCGACACCGAAGTTGATTATGTGGATAATGTGCCCTGCATTGATTTGATATCCTCTTTGCGGACGGGCTTGCTCAGCATGTTGGATGCGGAGTGTGCTTCCCGCGGCACTGCCGAAAGTTATGTGGCCAAAATAAAAGTTCAACATCGCAGCTCACCGCGCTTGGAGATGAAACATACCAACGAACCTCATGATCCGCGCATGTTTATGATACGTCATTTTGCCGGGCGGGTCGAATATGATGCTACAGATTTCTTGGACACTAATCGCGATGTGGTGCCCGATGATTTGGTGGCGGTATTTTATAAGCATACCTGCAATTTTGGTTTTGCCACCCACCTATTTGGCTCTGAGCTGAAAGCTTTATATGCGTTGCAAAGTGTGCCGAGGGGTTTAAGTTTTCGCATTGCTCCCACATCTCACACAGATCTGTTGAATGGCGATGAGCCGGTGTCAACTTTAACCCAAGATTTTCATACTCGCCTGGACAATCTATTGCGTACCCTGGTGCATGCGCGTCCTCATTTTGTGCGCTGTATACGCAGCAATTCCTCGGAAGCAGCTGGTTGTTTTGAGCGCATGACCGTGGTCAAACAAATACGTTCCTTGCAAGTGCTCGAAACAGTAAATCTAATGGCTTCTGGTTTTCCCCATCGCATGCGCTTTAAACAGTTCAATGCCCGCTATCGCATGTTGGCTCCTTTTCATTTGGTGCGCCGCAACGAAGACAAACTGGAGGAATGCTGCAACATCATACTGCAGTATGCCATGGAAAATCCTCCGATAGTTGAAGGTTCGGTCACATTGGCCTGGGCTCCTGGCAAACGGCATGTGTTTTTAAGCGAAGGTATACGCCAGCATTTGGAACATTTACGCACAGAGATACGCAACAAAAGTGCTGCTCTTATACAGGCTACCTGGCGGGGCTGGCAGTGGCGCAAGAAAATGGGTGGCGTGAAGCAGAGAAGCCGTCCAAATGGCAGTGGAGTCTTAATGATGCCATCAGTTAAACTGCAAAAAGCACATATGACAAATAACACCATTGGAGTGGGAGGTGAGTTCTATTTTTTGGAACGAATTTCCTTAACGCGGCTTGCTGGTAGTGGAAATTAGTAGAAATCGTCACGAAAGCGTGTGAGCTGTTTATATGTATATATTATATATGTATGTAGCATTTTTTATGCGGAAACAAAATTTAAAATTATTCATTCCGCTGCTGCGGCATCATTTCTACAGTGCGATTTTGCCGTATTATTGATTGCGCTATGTAGATATTTTTCCTAATTTTGCTTACGCTCAAATTTTATAACGAAGGACCTCAATGTATGTAGAGTTTTTTACAAAAATTGTTTTAGTTTATTTTGTTTTCTTTCTGACAACTATTTTTATAAAAATAAAAGCCAAAGATACACAAAGTGCAATTGCAATTGCTGTATTCTACCCAGCACCATCCAGCAGACATAAAGAAATTTTTGGGAATACTTGTGGCTGATACTAAATGCTTAGGGACCACCAATAACAGATGCCGGTGGTTGGCGAAAGGTATCGCAACACCGCTTCTTAAATATTATTCATTGGGGCTTAACTTGCAGTTTCATTGTAATAGGTTCGGACAGCTTGCAAGAAAGGCGTAAGAACATTTATTTGGAGGCTGCCAGAATATTCATAAATTTTTATTTGCCAGGAGACCCACATTTTCTTATTTCAACTTGCTCTCTGTCGTTCAGCCGTAACACTTCTTCAGATTTACATATAGCGCAAAACTCTTCTTTCTAACCGGATGCCCCAGCAATCACTCACTACTATCTATCCTCAAAAAAAAAAAAAAGAAGCAATAGTATCCATATTTATTAAACTATTTCACTGATAACAAATGAATTAATATCCACATCTAAAATTACACACACACATTTTGTTTTTGAAATGTGTTTTTCTACCAACAGCTTCTGCGAAACTAAGATGGAAATTATTAAAACAGAGACGTTAAATTTACTTGACAGAAAGCATGTACCGCAGGAATGAATGAATGATCGATTTTTCTTTCCATTTAAGTTTTCGTGCCCAGTGAAATCAATTATACTAGCCAATAATTTCTCTTATGAAATCTAAAATGTTGGGTCTTTAACTACCAGTTTCAGGATTTCGAAGCCGTTCGAACGTTCTCATAAATAGTATTTATTTATTAAATACATTTGAAACAAAAAAAACACACTTCAAGATTTTACTTTTGTCGTCGCAGTGTAACCTTGAAACTGGCAAATTCTCGGCGGGCACTCTCCAAAGTCTTGCTCGACACTACTTTCGATGACAGTCAAAGTCAAATTACTCTCTAATTTTGTAAAAGCTTACCAGACTAGTGGGATATTTGCTTGATTTGATTATTTATTTTTTTATTTATTTAAGACACGATTTTATACGAATTTATAAATTGCACCAGCAATCAAACTTCATTTTTCATTATCAAAAAAGAAAAATGCTTAAAACGTTTGTCTCTTCTTCTTTTTTTTTTTTTTTTTGTTTAGCCACGAATGCAGTGATGGCTGCTGCAGCTGCCACATTAACATCTTCGCTGCCGCGCTTATCGGCGAAAACCACAAATTTGGGCACAGTCACTAGGCCAAGACCACAGCCAATAGCTGGAACGCCACCACCGGATCCAAATGAAAAATGTGACACGAAAATAATTCAACAAACTTGCAGCCTGTTTGGTTTAGATTTGGTAAGTTCTAATATATTAGTGGTGATGGTTGTTCGCAATCAAAGTAAATTTACTGTGTGTGCACAAATTCAGCTTTTAATAAAACCTTAATGAGTATGTTTATGCTCGGATTGGCGGTTTCAACACATAATTTTTTAAGTGAGGCCAGTAGTGTTCGATATTTAAATTGAGCTGTTATTAGATGTGAATAGCAATGACTTTATTTATTTATTTTTTTGTTTAACTTGGCCCAGTACTTATAGGGGACGAGCCCTATTTATGCATGCTCATCGTGCTGGTACTAGGAAAATAGGTTTTGGAGAGGACGAAAGAGGGAGTAGTGTTTGTGCACGTTTGATTTGATTATCTTTACATTGTAGTGGGGGCGGGCGGGGAATACGTCTGCAGACAAGTTGTTCTACAGACAAGCCGCACGGCTAAAAAATGAATTCTCTCTGTAATACCTGATGTGCGATTAAGCGGCCAACCGACTACAAATGGATGTGTGTACCAGATCCCTGATTTCTAAATCGGACACGCCGTTTTTAAGTTATGACTAGAGGTCTGGATTAACCTTTACGAAAATCTCATATTTTAAAAATGAAATATTTTATGATTTTTGTACTTAGATATGTATAACACATCAAAAAAAAATATATATAGTGGTCATCCATGATATGTTTGGCTGTTGGGTAGTGTTATTGTACTAGTAGCGTTTGGGCCATCCGCGCTTAATGGCCGCCTATAGGGCACTAATATTGTTTTGCATTGGAATTTCGTTCGACGACAAAATAATGGAATTTTGCTTAAACAAAGAGTAATATAAATTTATTTTTAACATCCATAAAACAGTAGTTTTTATGTCAATGGTCTTCATGTTAACTTAAAAGATTATATTCTGTGTGCTAGACAAGAGCAAAGAAAATGTTTTTTCCCCAGAATTTTCACATATGCGTGTGTTTATACACATGTGAATGTTTTATGCAATTTAAAAATTTCAATACTGCATATTTTTGTTTCCTCATTATTTTGTGCTTCTATGTGGCTGGAAAAAATGTTTGCTTATTTCTTGTTTAATGATTAAATTTGCATTAGCATAGTTTAAGCTCAACTTCTTTGTAATGTAAATTAATATATCTTTTTTTCGTCAATTTTTTCCTTTAAACTTTTATGTGCAGGAACGACCACCACCAGTGCCACCATCACGCAACTACACCGTTACCGGCAATACAAAACTAAGTTTTCCACAAAATCGCCTCATGAAAATGAATTTCCCTGAGGACACAATAACAAATCCACCCAACGAGCAATTGAAAAAAGGTGAAAGTGTTACGGTTGTTGGTGCCTCAACGTGTCGTGGTCATTTAATAGTCGAACACAAAGGACAAAATTTTCATGTACCCTTTCAATACATGGAGCTGGCAAGAGGACATCATCCGCAACAGCAACAGCAACAACAACATCATCACCATCATCAGTCAGCTGCTAATGCTGCTAATACGAATGCAAATACCCAGGTGAATGTAAATAATGCCAACAACAATTTGGCCAATAACAACAGCAACAATAATAATAACATTAGCAATAATCTGGGCAACAATGGTAATAATGTTGCAACAAGTGCAGCTGTCAAAATATAGTGGATCCTGGTTCAGTTGTAACTCAAACAACTACAACAACAATAACAATAGTGGCAAGAAACTGTTTATAGGTGAAGGTAAAAGATGAACAAACAAAATTCATACCGGGCAAATAAACTAAAGCAAGAAAGAAATACAGAGAGAGAGAGAGAGAGAGAAAGCGAAGTAAAGACGGTCTAGTGGGCTCTTGTGACAAGTAAGTGCTTGAAATCATCTTCCCTAGGCTGTCATATTGATATGCTCGTAAATATTTGAAACCGATTGTTAGGGAAAATATCGTTTTCAAAAGTTCTGATGAAAATTAAATTTTGTAATTATTGTTCATGAAGTTTTTGTACTCTGTCAATAATTTCAGTGAAACGAATCAATCGTTTTCAAACAACATTGTAGAAACGAATTGTCTTGCATTTAATAATTTCGTTTAATATCTGAATTTTTATCATTAAACACGTAAGTTTTGTAAATTTTTTTTCTAAAACATGTGACCACTATTTTCTTGTTGAACTTTATTTCGGCTGACTACATGTATATAAAGAACTAAAATGTAATTGCATTTACAAGAATACAACCAAAAAAAAAACATCAGAGGAAAAAATTTGAAAACTTTGAAATTTTACAAAAGTATATTTTAAGGTTATGCTTGCTTAACGACCAAAAAATACATTCCTTAGAGCAAATTTTGTTTTTATTCTTGCAAAGTCTTTGTAAGATCCATTGTTGTTGATTGTTGTGAATTTTGTGTTTGCTCGTTGAGCAAACATAACCTCAAAATATCACATTGTGAAATTCTATATTATTATGTTATTTTTCGGTTTAATCGATTCTTTGTTATACGTTCATATATGCATGTTAATGGATATGAGATAATTGGCCAAAATAAAGTTCAACAAAAAAGTAGTGGTCACGGTATTTTTGAGCTGCTATTTGCCAATGTGATGCGCTCACATTAAGTTAATGGATAAACAAACAAACAAACAAAAATGCCATCAAATAGCAGGCTAAAATTGGTTCAAAACGCCTTTTTTTGAAAATCGGTTTCTATCATACAGTTTGATATTGAAAAAATATTGAAAAATTTAACCAAAACATAAGAGTTGTTTACAATAGTTAAATGATTGCAACTTAAAATTTTGCAGTCTTTGGATGTTTAGGAAACAGGCTGAGCTTCCTCGTCTGTAGCCATGTTTTTTTCCTTGCTTTCTCATTGCATTAAGAGCAGTTAAGCGGTTGTATAATCAACAATTCTTTATACAAAATTGACTTTTCGGCATTCTATTGAAATATTGTGAAAAATTCCTAATAAAATTTTTTTAGCTCGAATGTTAGAGAATTCGTTATGAAAAAATCTGACTTTGAAAAAAGTTCGAACTCTTGGTTTGATGGGTTGTATTGTTTTTGTTTTTCATCTAATTTTGCTTCATCCCAGTTTCTATGCTTATGATTATTACAAACGGTATTCATTTTATAAATAAAATTTAATTGAAATAAAATGAGTACAACAAATACGATTAAGCAACACAAAATAGAATTACACATAACAAATTATCATTTAATGATTGTGAAAAGGAATATTCCCTTGATTTAATTAAAATAAGAAGCTTTTAAGATTTGTAAAAAAATGAAATTAATATTGCTACTTATTAAAACAAAGTATTATTAACAATTTGCTGGAGAAAATTGTGCAACCAGTTTAGTTGTCTTTTGAGCAAAACTCATTTGATTTTCCTGTAAGTGCCAATTAAATTATAGAGTTAAAGTATTAGCCTTAAGTCACCCCCCGCCAAGTTCTTCCATTTAAGCAAAGCGATTGCTTGCTGTAATCATTAATTTTAAGTTGTAAAGTTTAATTTTTTATTGAAAGCATATAAAAAAACAGTTTTTTTTTTCGGTGTGCTTAAATACTACATTTATTTGGTAAGAAACTTGTTTTACTACATACCTACTTTATGGCAATAACATACATTCATATGCATACCTACATACTTTTATACAATAAAAATTGATTTAAATAAATAATATACAAACTGTTGCCTTTTTATACGTTTCTGGAATACATACATACATGTGTATGTATGTGCTATAAACATACATATGTATAACTGCCTGAAAAATCATTTTAATTCCTTTTTTTTCATAAAGAGAACCAATTCTTCATATACATATGTATACTTGGTACCTAAATCATTATAATGAAATCATACGAAAATATAACTGTTTCTAATCTCATTTATCTTTTACGTTTTTGCTGTTAAATTCGTTCTCATTTTTTTCTCCCAAAAACAACACACGTGTAAGATGTTCTCTAATTATATGAATGCCAGAGAAAGTAGTCTGGTTGCATCTTGCTTTACATAACAAGTGTAAAGTAAATGATTATCTTAGTGTTGTTCTTGTCCGAATTTCTTAACTACAAGTAGTATATTAATTATACACGCATGCAGCATTATTTCTTGCAACTTTTTATATAACAGAATTAAGTATTAAATAAACTTCCGCAACCATACATTATGAAATTAATCCTGAGTGTACAAATAGATAAACGACTTGCAGAAACATGAGTTGCAAAAACAAAAACTAGCAAACACGTTTATTTATCACTTTAGCTAAGAATTTATTAAGAAATTTATTTAGAAACATAATTCCACCCAAAGGATTAAAACTCAATAACAATTAAACTCTTAAGAAAAGAACGCAAAAAGTATGTGTACGTACATACATACATACATACACATTTGTGTACATGCTAAGTTCATTTATCAACAACTTTTCTTCTCATACTCATACTTAAGAGTAATAATATCCAGCAAGCATTAAGATATGGTCACAGTGGCAACAGTTAACGAGACCACTACTCTCCCGCTGACCTTTGTTTTTTTTTTCGTTTAGTCTATGGATATATCTTAACAGATTGTACACAACAATTGTACTAAACAATTGTACAGTAAGTATTAAATTTAAAATTAAAAGAAAAATATTACAAAAAAAAAAAGACTACAAAACGACCTGCACTTGCAGGTTTGTCAGAATTTTGGCGTATAAGTTGTAATTTGATAAATATTCCATACCAAAGAACTGCATAGAAAACCCCTCTAATAATTACATAATTTAATCAAATGTTGGCGAGGTATCTGCCCTGTTGGCGTGCACTACAGATCATAAACGCACAAGTCTAGGTTAGTAATAATTCGTTATTTTAATTCAATTTAAATGGTCTAGTTACTTTATTAAAAAACTAGATATAATTCTTTTTGATGCGATCTCGGTTTTAGTTCAGCAAGATAACAACTAACCCAAAATGGCTGATTTCCAACCCTTTTATGGGGCCTGTACTTGGATCAGAAAATTCTCGTGGAGTTCTTTCGGGTTTTACAATTGCATGATAAAAATATAAAGTCACTCGAACAATGCAAAGAAATAATTTGACATCTAGTAGATTTGTATTTACAAAACAAATTATGTACGTAAAACTATCAATCTTTTAATAAATTAGTAGTGGCGGCAACAGTAATAATATATAGCGTTAAATAGCAAAAACACAAGTATAAATACAAGTTGTCTGAAGTGTCCTTTAACAAAACTCTGAACAAACATGTCCATTACTCGAGTTAATCAAAGAAGCCATATTTTCACCAGCTATATAGATACAAACAAACAAAAACTGCATAAGGATACATCAGCAAATATCCACAACAGTAAAAAGCGGGGAAAATAGGAAAAATATTAAATTCCACAAAATCATATTTTAAGGTTATGTTTGCTCAAAGAGCAAATGCATAATTTACAGCGAACAATTGTTGTTTGGAAACAATTGTTTGCTGTTCACAATAGGAAGTGAAAAAAAAAACAGCTGCTCTATGCAAATTTACTCTAAATTTTGTACTTGCTCGTTGAGAAAACATAACCTCAAAATATACTTTTGTCAAATTTTATGTTTTTACGTGTTTTCCAAAATTTTCCTTTCCTTGTTGCATCCTCTGCAATATATATGTATGTATTTCAGCTGTTCACAAGCAAATATTTGTCTCAAATGAGGGCCAATAAGAAAGTAGTGGTCACGTTATTTTTTGTTTTTATTTTATAAAATATACAAGTATTAATATAATACTGAACTGCGTTTGAGGCGTGCTGTGGGCTCGGTGTGCTCGAAAAAAATTATTGGCGGTTAGTCATACTTTTGACTCTATGCGCAGCCTGGGGCAAAATTACATTTTCTAGGTGCTTAATTACGGATCTTTGGAACTAGTCAGTGCTTCAATGGATGATCAACCGCCAATAATTATATTCGAACACACCTCTTTAAGGAAGCTCTCACATACAAGAAATTTTAAATTTAATGCCGGGATAATGCATACAGCGAAGTTGTGCTAAATCATTCCACAATTTGAAAGAAAATGTGAAAAATACACAATACACTATTCTGATATTACCTCTAGAGGGATTAAATGTAATACTGATACCCATTAAATTTTTGTTTCCCTCATTGTCTATCCTCCTTTCATATTTGAGCTCTCATACAGAAAATAGAATTTTTAATTTATCAAATTTATCCTTAACAGTGATGGGTATATATGGGAGTACCAAAATGTTTGCTGGGTTTTCGTATGCACATTGTGCATTGAAAATTGTTGCATTATTTTATCCTTTGAAGAATATGCTTTACTTGATAAATATGGCAAGAATTCCTTTATTGATATTTGCAATATTAGGAAAAGAATAATGATTGAAATCGTTTAAACAAATAAAAAAATTAAAGATATTAACTAAATATGCTTTAAATATTTGTGTATGTATCTTTCTTGTAACATTAAAGTAATAAAGAAATATAATGAATTGAATAAAGTTGCTTAGCTGAAATATTTTGTAAAGTGCTAAATTTAATTGTAACTTGAAAAATTTTCAGCTGAAGTTCTTGACTTCTTTTCATATACATATATAGTTGACATGACTTCTTGAACTTTTTCACATATGAACTAATATTTGTTGATTTTTACAAAAAGAAAACGTGACCACTACTTTCTTCCTTCTGACTTTCAATTTGAGCTAAAAAATTCATATAAAAAGATAAAACGCTTACACATTCACGTAGATATAAACACAAACATCAACGAAAAGTAATAGTAGGAAAAACCAAATAAAGAAGTAATATGCTATTTTTTGCAAGCAAAAAATTTGCGTTTGCACCTTTTTTTGCATTATGCACCCTTTTGCTAGAAATTTTTGAAAGCCTATGTGAGGCCCTAAAATGTTCTGCAGAGTTAACAACAGTTTTAAGGACAGCATTCTACTGCAATGACTGCCGCAGGGCTCTAAAGAGCATGCAGCAGGCAAAAAGGCTGCTACATCCCGCCTCAATGAAGTCCTAACGTATTGTAAACCTCGGCAGAAAGGATATTAGGCTACATGCACTGTTAATGACGGGGTACTGTAAACCAAATTACAATCTGAAAAATCTGAAAAATCTGATAATAAAATAAAACTTTTCCTATGACTTTCTTTGGTTTATTAAAACACATTTTCCTGAAGAAGATACACCAAGGATTATCGAAATATCGAATAATTTAAAAATATATATTTATTGCAAGTAAAGTGACCTTGACCCCAATTTAATAAATAAATAAAATAAAAAAGGTCGAACAAATACATAGTATCTAGAACTTTTCCTATGACATGATGTTGACCAATTCACTAAACAAACCATGTTTTTGTTTGTTTTCTTGTGAATATTTTTTGGTGTTGGTTTTATTTATTTATTTTTTTTTCTTTACTGATCTAGCATATTTGCTTTTAGCAAAGCATGAAGAAGCTTTTCGTTTCATTTTCTCACAGAATATAATATTATTATAAAATTGTGTAACTTTCACTGTGGCATCAACAAGAGTACCATCGATGCGTATGAGTGATGCGGCTGCCGTATGTTCACTATGAAATTGCAATACGTATTCGTACTGTTTGGTTTTGCCTGATTGATCATGATGATTTGATGACAACATTTCCGAATAAGAATTTCATCGATATCTCACTCTCCTTATTTAAATTTAAGTTCCAATAACGCTTGACGCAATACCTTTTAAAATTGCATGCATTTTGTATCACTTTCACCTGTTCCCTTCTGTTTAATTTAAATAAAACCACAACATTGTGCTGGTATTTTTTAAATAATTATATTTAAAGTGTTATTTTATTTCTTTAATAACTTCTCAATTACAGTTTTTTTTTGTGTGTTTAATTTAAAAATAAATAAATCTTAATAATAAATCATTTAAACTAGACAGAAAAAAGCAATTTTATAACAAAAAAACAAACTTCTTTCGAGGGGACCTTGTTTTTGTTTGGTTTTTTCTTTTAATTTGTCTTGCCTTAAATTATGTTTTTGGTTTCTTAGCGAGCTTGAATAAATTTATAATTTATTTTAACATTCAAAGAGTTTTCTTAAATACTAAAAAATAGTACATTTTTTTAAACACCTATTAATGTTGGTTTATGGTTTTAAATAATTTTGTGTTTTTAGGATTTATAAAACTTGTTAATTTAAGGAACCATTAATTTTTTTTTTTATTTAATACGTTTTTAGTTTGCTTTTTTAGATATTTGCTTTTTCAATGTTTTGTAATTCATATTTTGAAATAATTTTTGGAGCAACAGTTTAAGATGGTAGTTTTGTGCAATTTGAATTTTTAATTTTGTGTAGGTGTTTTTTTTTCATATATGTATATATTTTTATTAATTTATATACACAATTTAATTTTAATTTTGTTTTAAAATTAAGTACTTTTACTTAACAACAGTTTGTTTGTTTAATGAAAATTTAGACATCATTCCGATTGTAAAAGTTTAATTCCATTTTTTCTAGTTCGCTTGACGCTGGGACGTTTTAGTGGTTTTGGTTGTAATTAATGTGTATTGTTCGGTGTGGTTGAAAAACGTTTTAGCTGGACTGAGGGCATGAGCGGGAAAAGTAATTTTCTTTTCTTTAGCAGCTTAAGCTTCGGTTTCGGAGCGTCTCCTTCGGCCTGGGCCGCCTGGGAAATTAGCAGCAGCCAAACCCATGCGATGCTTCGCTTCCTGTGTACCAGAGTAGCCGCGAGCCAAACCAAAATCAACTGTGCGCTTGGAGCTAAAACCAAAAAAAAAAACAAAAATACAAACCCAATTTTTATTTATAAAAAAATATTTGCCCTAAGCAATGGGACCACTACTTTGCTGTTTGGAACAAATAAGGCAACTAATATTTTCGCAAAACAACGTGGCCACTACTTTTCTGTTGATCCTTATTTTGGAAAAAAAAATAAAACAACTAAAATTTTTACTAAGCAACGTGACCACTACTTTGCTGCTGACCTTAATTTTGAAGCAAATACAGGCATATAAGCAACGGTAAGTGTTTTTACATATTTATTTACCTATTTTGTTAATTTTGTGAAACAAGGAAACAAAAATTTCTTAGCCAACAAATCTTTATTATTTTTAAACATTTACTTTTGGTCGAAATTTAGCAATTTTTATGGGAACATGACACATTTTGGCGAACAAGAAAAAAAAACAAATTATTATTTTTTATTAAAGCTTTAAATTTATTGTATTAGTTAAAAACAAAAGGTGAAACGGCATTAAAGATATGCGTTACACAAATATTTTTTTTTTTGAGGAGAGCATGACCACTACTTTTTCGTAGGCTTTTATTTTGGACAAGTGCAGGCATGTAAATAAATAAAAATTCCTATAACTACAAACAAAAGCAAAAGTGAATAACAGAAAAATATGTTTTAACCCATCTGACGGCGAAGACGGCTGTACAACATACTACCAAAAGATTTCTTTGTGTTTTGTTTATATCGTTATAATTTGTGTGGTATAAAAAAAGTATATTTTGAAAACCTCTACAACTAATTGAACATTTTGCTTTAGTTTCAAATATAATTGTTTTAAAACAAGAAAAATTCCGGTGTGAAATCATTCAGAAAGACAGAAAAATGTGAACAAAGAACATGGAGCTCAAATCGAAAATTTGATTTTTGCACACTTATTTTCGACAATCTGATCACAAAAATGTATAATTTTTGCTATTTTTAGCACTCTAGTGTACGGCGGGACATTTTCACAGCTTATTTACAGTTTTACTTTTTTGTTCTATTATTCTACGTGTTCATGACACCCCTCTTAACTCTCCAATTATGATGAAAAAATTAATTTGGCTGTGAAAAAGAATTGAACAACGTAACATTACATTTGGTTTAACCCACAGTGCCAGTTCTGTTTACCAAAAGTAGCCCATTGGCACAACCACTAACTTCATACCAAGAAAGGTGAGGTACTTACCCATTTACACCCGTATTCATAAAAGCTATTGAAGGTTTATTACTCGTTTGTTTGACAAATATTCCGTAAAAATACGTCAAATAAGAGCTTAATAAACTTACAATAATTATTATGAATACGGCCTTTAAAGTTTAAGAATATGTTGAGATCGTTTCGACCCTAAGGCCTCTAATCATTCGCTTTATTAGATAAGATTATTTTACTCGTATATAGAAATTTTTGACTCAAAAAAGACTCGAATTTAAAAAAAAAAAAAAAGATTAAAAACCAGTCTATATGCCGCCGACATTTCATTGATGCCAATCAACTCGTCAGTAGATGGCTGGGAAAGAAATAATTTAATTAATAAAGTCTATTTTTAAAACTAAAATAAAACATTTCAATTGGCCCTTACAGTAAATAAATAATTAAATTCAGTTGGGAAATGTTTTTGTTTACCAAAATGATGATTAGGTAAAGAAGAAGAAGAATTGCAGGGTGACATAAAATGGGCCGACTTTGTAATGGCCCCTTCAGAAGTTTAGGCAGTTTTGAAGTCAAAGGCAGCTGTGAAGTTTCTCATGAACTAAACAATTCGGTGCTATAATTTTGTCTGTTGTTCACGTATTCTTTGTAGACATAGAAATTAGCTTTTAAAATTACATTGTACATGCTACTTCTTTTAATGTTGCTTTTTATGTCGTCACACACACACACACACAAGTATATCACTTACGCCCACTTTCGGTTTGACCTTAAAATATCACCATCTTCAGATCGATAATGTTTGTTCTTTTTTCATTATTTACATGCAACCTTTCAACAAATAAAACTACGGCAAAAAATGAACTACTTAAATATTTTCCACAGCCACGCTGTTTTAAAAAACTTGTTGTTTTCTTATTTGAAACACCAGCCTGCAATAGCAGAATCCAAAAGGAAAACTTCAATCTTAACCAAAGGCCACACTTACTTTTCCAAATCATTGCGAGCTCTCATTATAGTTTGTCCAAAACGTGCCATTAATTCCATGAGAATGTCGTTTGGTACTTCTTCGATTTCATTGTTGTTGTTGTTGTTGTTGTAGTATCCATTACTCTGACTACATGTTTTATTGTTGTTTTGTGTGTCGCGGCACATTAAAAGGAGAACATTGCAAAACATGAATGAAAATTGAAATAAGTAAGAGAAAAGTTAACAAGTTAATTCGTGTGGAAAATAAGAATTTCATAAATAATTATTTAAATGAAAATCCTGTAATACCTACTACATATTTGCTATTAAAGACTTTCAAGCAAAAGCTGCAGAAAGAATTTAAATATTTAATATTACTAATTAGGCTTTTCAATTTGGCTGTTAATTATGAAGCAAGGAAAAAAACAAATAATGGGATGGTGCAGTAATTAAAATTTCAAGCAACTGAAAAATATTTATAAGATTATTTGAATTTAAGAACTTTGTTTGTTGTAGAAAGATGAAAATAATTAAAATTAAATTTGATTTTCAAAACAACAAAAAAATTAAATACTTCAAGGTCAAAATACACAGAACTCGTTTAGCGCCTCAGCGCATCAGAGACTTCTATCAAAAAAAAAAAGTTAAAATCAAGTTACATAAAAAATTGTTCAATGGGTACGATGCATAAACTTCAGCAACTTTCAACATTTTCATACACGTAATGAATGAGTGAATCATCTAGAAACACAAATCGCATCACCAGCGGATTTGTACAGCCCTGGGCGGATTGACACTGGGACAATGTGGCAGCAGATTGCATACGGGAGACCAGTCTAGAAGACAATTGCAAAAGCATTGATCTACAACATTCGTTGCTGGTTGATCAATTCCTCTAGATACGTTCCCATGGGGATACTCTGCTACACGCCGAGATCAAGGGCGCAGGCAAAATGGTTACCGGTATTAATCTACAATTATTTTGTTTTAAGTTTAACGGGCTCAAGTTCTTTGTATATTATTTTTGTGATTGGCCTTAATTAAATAAGACAAGGAAAACATCAAAGACTTTTAGCAGGGTGGACAACCAGCTGAGTTCGAAGCCGCCACGCTTCTCGTCAGCACCCGTCCTTGAACTCAGAGGCTCATGTTTCTAAAGCGTTACTCAAGCCACTCAGCCACCCCCAAGTAACATGTACCAAATTATTGAACAGCTCTGCAAATGGAAGTTCGAGCACGGAATGTATTAAGGAACTCAATGAAATTGAAAGATCAGGAGACCCACAAATACACTCCCCAATAACGCGATATAATCGTGTCTATGACAAAGTCAACGATTTTTCCAACAAAATCATGAATGATGAGACGCGTTTCCACCTCAGCGGGTGCGTGAACAAGCAAAACTATCGCTTTAGGGGCAACGAAAATCCACGATTGATACACAAGCAGACATTACAGCCGCTCAAAGTGACTGCTGTTCACGCTGGAGGAGTCATCGGCACATTTTTTCGAGGACGCCGTGGTAGAGGGCCATGTCAATCAAGTTTTTTCTGCCTTAATTGAACGAATTAGGTCTGGAGGACATGTGCTTCCATTAGGACGCGAAGCACAACCGATATTCTCAAAGCCAAACAACATCAGATGACTTCTTTTGGCTCACCTGTTACTAGAGATTTTTTTTTCTTTTAATTATTTTTCCAAATCCCCCACTGTGCATCGTTATGCTTTAAAATCGCCTTACTTATGCAACACAATGACTGTTTTCTTTTTGAAATTAAAACAAAACAGTAGCACACATGAAATTTATAAATTACATGTACTTGTGTCGTTTTCGAAAAAAAAAAAAAAACATATATAAAATATGTGTAATCATCGTGACAGCAGTAATAATATACATTTTGGTTGAATTTCTTATAAAAATACCACTACCTTGGCATGGGAGCACCCTCAGCGTAAGAGACGAGCCACAACACCAGCAACGCTGATGCCAAAATACAACCAACGAATTTTCTTTGTGTCATCATGCTGGCTGTTTGTCCTGGCGTCTTCCAAATGGCAAAAGAAATTGAAAGAGTTCGTTTCAGGCGAAGTTTAAAAACTGCAAGAAAAAGAAAGAAATTTCGTGGTAAATAACTAAAATAAATTTAAAGTTTAAAATCACATGACTGCCAAATACCTGGATACAGCAATAAACAGAAATTTAAAAAAATATATATAAAATAATATTTGCCTCCTTTTTGCTAAGAAAACGTGACCACTACTTCCTTTTTGATCTTTGTTTTGGGCCAGTGCATGGACACAAATAATAAAAATACATATACAATGCATATTTGCATTGAAGAGAAAAATCAGTTATAAAATTGTAACAAAATTTCACAAGGCCATATTTTGAGGTTATGTTTGCTCAATGAGCAAATATGAAATTTCTAGCGAGCAATTATTTGGTCTTACAAAAGTTTTATTAGATCAGTTAAAAAACGGCTCTAAGTGGTATATTTTCTCTTAGACCGAACATAACCTAAAAAGATGCTCTTGCAAAATTTAATGGTTTGACATTTTTGTCTCATTTTTCTTTTCATTGTTGTTTTTTGTTATATTGATGTCAATGTATATGTATTATTAGTTGCTAATATGCAGGCATTTACCCAAAATAAAAATTAGGGAAAAAACTAGTGATCACGTTTTTTTCGAAAATTCGCAAATAATTGTTCATTTGCAAATGTTCCAAAAAAAACTTCAATCGCACTTAGAGGAACAGGCAGCTAATCCTTCTTCCATATATTGTTATTGCTACTATGAAAGTTATGTTTTTTAACTTTTTTTTTCAATTTATCCCAGCAGTAATAATTTGATTTCGAAAGTCGCATAATTTTTAAACAAACAAATTAGGCCAAATAAAATTGAAACATAATTAAATATTAGAAACGCTGCTATAAACGTGTTGCTAATAAAATTAATTCCAGCGAACACGTCAGGCTCTCTTACAGAATACTTTTTTTTATTATCTTTCCTGCTGTTTATTAAACTCGTTAAAAACAAAGTTTTGAAAATATTAAAATTTTTAAAATTAAATCATTATCAGCATGACCAAACGTCACAACTGGCCGTCATGTTTTTATCATAAAAATAAATACATATTTTAATATTTTTTGCTTTTCCTTTTCACTTTTCATTTACTCTAATTTAAATCGAAATCCTACGTTGAGGACATTTCCTTTGGAGTTGTTTTTTCAAAGTTCTCACTTTTTAAAGGAATATTGTTTTACACCTGTTTATATCGTTATCCTGGTGCTTCCTTACTTCCTTTTCTGTTTATGTGTTGTCATGTAATTGATATGTCATGTAGTTGTTGTAGCTGTTGTTATTTTTGCATAAAAAAAAAAACTTATACAAATGCTCAGAGTTATGCCGCGATGTTACCCAGTTGACGATGTAAGCATAGTTAAGGAAAATAAATATTTTATATTTTTCTATTATTGCTAATAAATTTATGAAATCTACTTAATTTTTAATAAGAAAAGCTCAAGCAATTTTAAAGGCAGAAAAAAAGAAAATGTTGCTTTTTAATTCTAGCTTAACTCTTATTGTTGAATTGTTAATCAAAAAGTGATTTTAATGATTTTTTTTAGAAATTTTTATAAAAACTTTACGCAGAAAATTAAAAAATTTTAATTTTATGTATAAACAAAAATTTACCCATTTTGAACAAAAAAACTAAATCAAAACGCGACCACTATTTTTTTGCTGACCTTTATTTTGGACAAATAACATGCAAAAAAAAAGAGCTAAAAATGCAAGTACCTTCACATAAATACTACAGAAAACGACCTCGAAATGAAAAAAACCAGACATAATATATCTGCTCAATGAGCAAATACAGCATGTAGAGTAAATTTGTATTTGCTCTGGTAAAGTTTTTGTAAGATAAAATAATTGTACGCTTGAAATTTTGTGTTTGCTCATTGAGCAAAGATAACCTTAAAATATGTACTTGGGAAATATTTATGTATCTAATTTTTTTTTTTACAGCAATTTAAGGTCGTCTTTATAAAATGCTGCTATTTTGGTTAATATTGAACAGTAAAGGTAAAATAAATTTAGCACGGTGGACAGCCACATGTTTCTTAGCCGCCACGCTCTTCGTCGGCACCCTAATGAACTAATTAATCAAAGTTCACTCAATTTTATATTTCCTTACTTACTTTATCAATATTAACTATATGAATGTTAATACATTTATATCAAATTACTTTTTCAGGCTCAAGTTCAACCCTTCGCTTGTCACTTTTTAAGCAATATCAATTAAGTAAAGATAAGTAAAATTTTTATAGCTAGGTGGACTAGACCGGCTGTTTCTGGGTAGCAAACACCCTTTATCAGCACCCTATGAACTTTGAACTTGTCAAATTTCACAATCACTCAGCAACCAAAGCTCACGCAGTATTACTTTATATTTATATACTTAACTAACATAAATCAAAGCAAAGATCTTTTTGTGTAGTCTCTTTCATGGGTGACTTTTTGTCATCTCAGAAGACTGTTAATTGCTCTTTATATGAGAGCTTTTTCATACATGTTGTGGTGCAAAGATCAACCGGAGAATAAATTTTTCATATCCAAAAGCCCCGTAAAACCTCTTTCAATTTTTCTACAACAAGCTGGTAGTAATTTTAATGTTTTTCGAGTATTTCATTAATTAGTTGATTGTATAGAGGAATGTCACATTTTACTTAGTACGTCGTGCTCACATCATTGACAACCCTTTGGCCAACTGGGTTGCATATAGAAACAAATCCAACTGTTGATATTTTTATCATTCCCTTATCCGGAGCACAAACGAAAATGTTTGATGATGATTTCTTGTTCTTGGCATTTTATAGTTTTTTTTTTCATACAAGTGGTTGACTGTTGAAATGAAGGGTAAACTGTGTTAATTTTTAATAAAGTGACGTTTATGGTGTTGAAAAAGTCACTGCACATCCTTGATGGTTTGTTGCTTTATTAAGCAATTTATGACGGTGATTTTCAAAAGAAACATGCTTTTGCATTATCATTCAAATTGAGGTTAAAGCAAAATAATTTTTGCAAACTAATAAATAAATATTAAATATTTTTCAAATTAATATTTATATTAATAAATAAATATTAATCTGAAAAACGGACCGTGTCCACTGACGGTGTGTCACACTGGTTGACTTTTCGGTCAATATCCTTTGACTAAGCAGAGTACAAAATTAAACGCACTTTGCGTTTAATTTGAGGACTCAGGTCTATTTTAAGATTGGTAAAAAATGCCGAACAATTGCTTTGCGACAAAATAAATTGTATCCTTCAACAGAAATATGCTTTTACCTACAAAGTATAGATTTCACTTAACTTTAATTGCAAGCATTAAATTCAGTTTTCTATAATTAACTAAATTAGTACTTGAGTAAGCAGCAAAAACTGGATATCAGTTGATGTTATTAAATTATCAAATCAGCCCTTATTAGCATACAACTACTCCCCCATCTTTATCGTTTTCCATCCGGTAATCAAAACAAACGGAAATTATGCGCCGTGTATTGCAAATTAGTTTTACAACCATTTGACATTTTTTAGATAGAGAAAAAAAAACTCATACCTTTAGCCGTTAAACCACAACTCTATAATGAATAAGCAGTGAAAACGAGTGCAAACTTCCATGAAAAAGTGCTAATTAATTGATGCAAATAAATATAATAATTTTGTGGTTTATGCGAATTTGTTTTCAATAATAATAACAATAATTATCTTATCAAACTGGAGAGTGCAAAAAAAGCAAACATAATTTATTACCAGTGTATATGAATAAAATTTTGCATGTGCGGCAAATGAGTTTTGTTTAAATACTTTTAGCATTTGTCTTGCTGAAGAGGTGTGTCATTTGTAATAAATCTATATTTGGTAATTATTTGAAATTTATTATGTGGTATTTATGTGGTATTTATGACACTCAAAATGCAGGGTTGTTAAACTCTGACAAAATAAAAAATACAATATACATATATGCAGGTATAAAAATCAGAAGATTTTTTTTTTCAACCACTTCTTTGTTATCACTGGGTGATAAAACATTTGGAGCTCAAGTGAAGAGAAGAAATCATTATGGAAAAATCCGCGCCAAGTACAACATAAAGAGGTAAATGCTTAATCGCCATTTTAATAGCGCTTTCTTTGCTGGCAACATTGTGCATAAGTGTAAATATTTTACACCATTTAAATTTTTATGTTCTCTTCAAAAACGTAAAACACTGGTAATAAATAAATACACCAAAAAAAAAAAAAAACAATGTGTGGCAAACATTATAAGACGTTCTATAAAAAATATTGAATGCACAAAAATGTGTAAAAAGTGTTACATGTTAAATGTTACTTACACATACGAAAGCAAACAAGTTAATAACATACAAAAAAAAACAATTTTGCATGAGTTTTCATAATAAAATTCAAAAATTCAGATTAAGCATCATTCAGGATTAGATTAAAGGCCAAACTGTAACTGTTCAACAGCCATATGTTTTTACAAAATTAGCTGAGCTGCCAAAAATAAAATTGCTAACAAAAAAATCACCCGTTATGCTGGGTATTTAACATCTCTACATATGTTATTAATCTATTACAATACAAGTACGTTCGTTGCTTACCACCGAATTATAGTTTATAAATTTAATATTTAATAAATAAGAAAGAAAAAAAAAGTTTGGCCACTTGAAGGACACCTGTTGTTTCTTGTAACGAAAACCCAGTTTTAATGTGCCACATTTTTAGTTGCTCTACATACAATTCAAGGGTCACCATGACTGCATTCGCTCAAACACAAACACACACACACACACACATTCACACATACTTGCTTGCAGAATAGCTCAACTGTTGCTTTGGCATCATGATGCTCGTATTGCTTTCATAATTCTGTGATTTTTCTTTTATACGAGATGTTTGTCGGTTGGAAAGGAAACATTGCAAAATGATTTTTAATAAATAAAATGTTTTATGTTGAATGGAGTCAGCTCTGTTGTTGCTGTTGTTGTTGTTGTTGTTTCTGCTGTTGTTATTGTCGCTGCTGTTAATTCAATTAATGAATGAGTTTAAGAATCGAGTTCATTGCGGGAAATGAAATTGGAATGAATTTGATGTAGATTAAATCATTTCAATGAGCAGCAGCAAATAAATTTAGTGATTATAATAAATTGTTGATTTGAAAAGAAAAACATTTGATGTCGCTATAATTGTTTGTATTGTAAATACTTCAATTTTTGTAATTTTCTTTGGTAATTTTAAAACTGCCTAAAGATGGAGTCATTGCCTTAATTTCGTAAAATTTTGCAAATAAGCGCATTCCAAACACAAAAAGCTAATGAAATTTTCTAGCTGATCTTCATAAATTTTCAATTCATACACTTACTTTCCTTGTTTTATTAATATTCAATTTTAAGACTAAATTATGGCAAATTTTTTTTACCACAACAACTGCTGGTGTGCACACTTAACACCTGTTGAAGAAAATAATCCCTTGAGAGTGATTTTTTCCTAAAATATGTACATACATATTACCTGTGTCAAAGGATTTGATGAACATTGTTTTCTTCGTTTCTTTCTGCAGCCGCCCACAAATATTTATGCATGGAAATATAAAAAATAAAATGGCTTTTAAGGACTTTATTTTGTTGTTGAATATATTGGCATGTATGTATATATTGAACAATACAAAGAAATTTTATGTCCTTGCCGGCCTGCACTGGAGTTTTTATTATACGAGAGTTAAAATTTAAATAGCAAATGCATAAAATGTATACGTACAATAATAATAAAAAAAAAGATGATCGATAGAAACAAAAAAAGGAAACTTTCTTTCTAATTAATATTATTAAACTCTTGAGCTGGATATATTTTTAATTTATTCGAATATTCTTGTTGATAACTGGCTCTCCTTCGGAAAGCTTCTTCAGCACAATAATATTGAAAAATGTTTTGATTGGTTTTTTAGGATGTTTGTTTTTGAAAAAAAACCCCCCATCAAAAAAAATCTTACAAGTTTCACGATCCCCTTTTGAGTTTTTTCAAAGTGCCTGAATTTCAAAGTGCAAGAAATTCGTGTGAATACAAAAAAAAAATCATAATAAATCACTACTAGTATTTACTCAAATAAAATCAACGCAATAACACTATCAAATCAAAACAATTTTCAATTCTTTTCTTTTCATCGTTCAAACAAAATAAATTTAAAAAAAAAATAGAAGTAGAAAAGCTCACGAAGCAGCAGGTTTTAATGGCTGTGATTCAATTCGGTTCGCATTCATTTGCTGATAACAGGACTTACAATTCATAAAAAGCCAGTGAATCGTGCAGTCTAAATGAGATTAATAGAAAGGAACCTCTGTAACTGTGTGTTACATGTCCTTTACTCGTGGCCACAGGATTAGAGCGAACTTTTGCCCTGCCGTTGTTTTTTTTTTCTTTCCTTTTCTTTTCTTAGTGATTTGAAGTTACCAAAAGACAATTGTTATACAAAAAAAAATAAATAAATAAATAAAAGAATATTTGTGATGCTTATCGTGTGTATCTGCACTCAATAAGGGACAACAACGGTCACCACATGCTGCCAACAAAGTCAGGCAGAAGACGTTAACGTATCAAAAAAAAAAAAAAAAAAAAAAAAAAACCCATAAATATGCAATAAAAAGTACAAATTAGATATAATAAAGACCTGAAGCAAAACGAAATCGGTAAACAGAACACTCTCGTTCACTCAAACTGAACAGCACAAACAGCTTTTGTAAAAATAAAGAAATTAAGAAATTTTCCGCCCGGTGAGATAATTTTTATAGATGCCAAAATGAAAGAAAACTGTAAACACTCAAAAACAAAAATAATGCAAAACGTCTTGAGGCCTATTTCTCAAGTTTTATAAGACTATTTTTTTTTTATTTGAACCCATACTCAGAAAACCATCCCTGGATTGTAAAGCAACTGAGGAAATTAGTTTTGGCTAAGTAGAAAAAGGGAGTAGTGTTTGTGTACAGTTGATTTGAATCGTTTATGTCTGCAGGCTGAAGAATGAATTTTCACTGTAAAACATGGTGGCCAATCGACCAGAAATGGATGGACCCTGGAGGATAGCCCTGTATTGTGCCATAAGATGTGGGCTTATGGAAACGAGTTACTTGATCTGTTCAGAGCACAATGAAAATGTGTCTCACAAAGGTCTGTTGTTAGGATAAGAATTAATAGACGTTGTGATGCATCACAGCGTCATTGGGATGGCTTGAATACATTTCATACACCGCATTGAGTGAATTTTTTGAGTGTACTTTAAAAAAAGCCAAAATATCTGTTCTAACGAGCATCTCTCTAACTGATTCTCTTTCCACACGTGTCTTTTATTTGACAAAAATTTCATCAGAAGTATGAATAATATTTGGGCAATTTCTTTGGTATTCAACTCCTTTTTATGGGGTCCGCTTAAAGATTTTTATTACTGATAAATGGTTTTATAAATACACATGTTAGGGATTTATGTCCTCTTCTTATTCAATTGTGGCAGCAGACACGTTTTCAAATTTATGTGGATAATGGAAAAACCACAAAATAATACAAATGAGATTTATTATATTGAATTTAAAAATGAGTCGACAAATGAATAAAGTTTAAGAAAAACAATGGGAGAGTATGCAGCAGACTTTTTTCATTTAAACTATTGGCATTTATTTAAACCATTGGCAGAAACTTTGTCCAGACATTTTTGGTTAAGCAATTTCTAATGCTGCAATACGATTTTATGCAGTTACAAATTTTAAATTGTCAAAGTTTTTTTTTGCAAATTTTTTTTTTTCTAATAATTTTTTCTATCCACTACAGCCGTAACTACTTTATTGGGCAGTAGAAATCCCGACTCGTTTTCATTATGAAATTGTTATTTTAGTTATTCTGTTTTTTTTTTTTCAAATATGAACTTAATTATTTATTTGCTTTAAGAGCCCATTGAAATTTATTAATTCAGTTCCAAAACATTTGTAAGGTCTGTTTTTGAACCTGAATAAATATACTCTGTTTTTCTTTCTGTTCCGCTATATCCTTTTAAAATTATTGAAGTATTTTTTTTTTTGTTTTGAAGTTTAGGGGAGGTAGCACAAACAATAATATTTGTTATTTTCGTTTTGAAAATAACTAAAAATTTCTCTATAAGCTTGCAAACAATTTATGCTAAATTTATGATTCCCCGGGCTTCCAATGCTGAGTTTGGGATCACAACTATTCTTACAATATCAACTCGAAAATTTAGTTTTCATAAGTACAACCTGCCCGCCCGTATTTAATGCATAAAAAATTCTCAGTAACTAATCCGATTTGCTTGCCACCTGCTTAATGATTTTAATTATTTTTATTATTATGGAAATTTATGTCTACTAACGAAATTCTGTCAATTTAAATTTCAATTAATTTTCTAATATATTTTGCATACCCGCTACATTTGCATATTTAATATTAGTTAAACAACTAAAGAAGTAAATAAATGGCTTTTGTGTGTTTTTGTTTGTGCAATAATTAAATTTATATAAGACATACATACAAGCAAGGAACGAACACACGCGGAATTATATATATATACATATAAAACTAATAAATATTCAACAGTTTCGTATTCAACAAGTGTACAAGTGTCTACTAAAAGTCCAATTTGCTAATATTTTGAAGAAAAATCAGCAGAGCTGATTTTCTAAAGTTGATGACAGGCCTGATTTATTAAGGCCTCATTTATTAGAAACAAACAATTTACTTGTAAGTTCAATGTATCTTTTTGAAATTGTTTCGCCAAACACAACGATAAGAGATACCAAATGACTTATGAATTCAGCAAATATTTTTTTCCAAATGAAATCTCATATAAAATATTTGTATACCATTAATTAGGTTAAAAAAAAGCTTCCCTGACTGAAAAAAATTAGTTTGTTGCAAGTTTTAACTAAAACATGTACATAAATACACTTTTGTTTAGTTGCTACAGCCATGGTAACTCTGCAACTTTTTTTTATTTTTTTTTTTTTTTTTGGCTTCTTTAAAAATGTTGATCACTTCAGTTTTATCACAAAAAAAAAATTTCTCTAAATTTTGAGTAACTAAAAATCGAACTCAACCCTGATCAAATTATTATTAAATGACATTGAATTTTATTGTTAATGTCTTGAGTGCAAAAAAAGTTCTGTTTTATTCAACAACTAAGAAAAGTGTTGAACGTTTCGAATTGAATTTTTGTCACAATTATGCCGTCGGAAGACTTAACAAAACTTTGCACAAATTTAAATGCAGCTTAAGCATGACTGTATTGAATCATTGAAAAATTTATTATGGACTGTTTTAGAAACAGAAATTCGGTGACGCTGCAAAAGATGTCAAACTGGCGGTTAGTCTAAGCCGCCACACCTTTCCTTCTCTGCTCTCACTAATATACTAATGTCCCTAATTCGTTTTTGCAGATATTTTGCCCTGTTTGATGACTCCAGCTTACACGCTAAATTTTCTACATTCAAATGTGGTTCACTGACTAGGATTTACCAGCTTAAACGATGAACTTCCACTGATTTTTTAGGTACCAAAATTTAAGAATTTGTGTCACTCAGTGCGAATGAGCAACAGTTGAAAGCACAAATTACTCATACGCAACTTGCCACCCAGACAACTCAGCGTACTCACCGTATTTTGTCGCAATTAAAGCTTGAAAAACAAACAAAAAAATTTAACTTAAGCCAGAAGCTTCTGATTATTATCAAGATTTTAGTTGTTGAGTTCATGAACATTTTATTTGAAATGCTGTCTCTTGGCAGCATTTTGACCATAAATCGCAAGCAGCCTGGCATAACCTCAATCGCTGGAAATCTGCAGTCGCTTAAGCTATTTTTAGAGTGCTAGCTGGATTTCAAAACCGCTGGATTTGGGGAGAAGACCTCCATTATATTAACACGGCACACGCCATGCAACAATTAAAATAAAAAAAAAAAAATTTTTTTTCTAGACCCCTATATTTTGCTCTTTTTTGTGTATATGATTATGCCAATGCATTCCAACATCTAAATTTGGTTCGCTTTTTAGCTGCCCTCAAAATAAATAATATCACATAAAATTAAGTAATAAGTTATTAAAATCTTTTAGCATTCATCCAACAAACACACACACACAACAAAAACACGTACTTCTTCTATTGTCAGATAAATTCAACATACTATGCATATGTTTATCCAACCTCACTGCTAGTGTTCAGTGCCCTTTATATATTTCAAATAAAACCACAATGTTTTAAATTCTAAATCAAGTCCCAGACGTAATTAACACTATTCATTGTATTAACTTAACGTTAATAAAGCAACACCTTTTGTAGATGGCAAAAAGAAAATGTATATTTTTAAGCGTCTACAAAATTTACATTTTTTATGTTTTTTAGGTTTTTGTACTCTGTCTAAGCAAACATTTATTTTCAATTCTCCATGCATCCTTTAGGTCATAAAGAATTATTACCGATTTTTTCCAAATGCCATATAAATATATTTTGTGGTCTCTGGGGAGAAAATGTAACTTAATATAGAAAAGAAAAAAGAACACAAAAATCACACTGAACAATGTTTTCTGCTTTTTTTATTTCTATCTACATAACTGCAACTCAACTCAATTACTGATTATGGTGCCATAGAAGATTCACATAATTATTACAGGCAGAAATAAAAAGTAGTGTTTTAAATTAAGAAAAAAAGGAGTACTCCTTAGTTGCACAAACATACCTACATTTCAAATGTGCAGTATTTGGTATTTTCAAATATTTTGTATTGCATGTTTATAACACAGTTATTCTGCTTGCTATTGCTCAGCACATTTTCATGTACTCTAACCCAGCAAACATTTTGTTTGGCTGCAAAATCAAAATATTTCTAGTATTGTTAAATAATCTAAGCAAACTAAGAAAACAACTATTTTCAGTATTTACGTTGTTGTAGTGAATGAATCGAATTATGAATTTATAAGTACGAATAACTACTGGAAAAACATCCAGCTTCATCGAAGCCACCATGCTTCTCCTCAAAGCCCATTTTAATCCTAAATTTAATACTCTCTATTTAGGTTTTATAATGTCAATGCCCTCCAAAAAAGTACATAAATATGGTTGCACATGTTTAACATAGTAATTTATGTAGTAAACAAAATGAGTGCTGATAGCAAGCGCAGCAGCTTAGAAACAGCTAGTTGTTCGCCAGCTAAAGTCATAGTTTAACTTTGAATTGTTTATTATTATATTTACTATAATCAGTTGCACTTATATCCTGTTTATAAATACACTTAAATAATAATTTTATAATCTCGGTTTCCATTAAACTTTTATTAATTTTTAATGCAACAATCTCACATTTGGTTTTGCTTTTATCTTAGGCCTGTACTTTAAGAAATCTTCAATTTAAAATTTTTCTTAAAAGAAATGAATTTTTTGCACGATTTTTTCCATAGCTCTAGAAATTGTTGTTATACTAAAATATGGTATTTAAATGGTTTGAAGCTAGCATAAATTAGAGCTCTTGGACATACTGTGTAATAAAATCGAGAACACTGCTTCAAAGTTATGATACACACAAGTCTGCAGCTGATGATTTTTTTGTTTGGTGGATCATAAAACACAAAAAATGTGCTGTTGCATAGTGTAATTTACTGTGCAACAATTTTAAACTTTTTACAAAATGTTTCCTTGTTTCTTTATTTTCGGCCAACACAGTTTGCTGGGTATTTTTGTATATATACTTAACTATAGAGGGCTAAATTTTGTAAAAATAATCTGGTTCTGTGGTATAGATAGGGTGAACAAAAAACTGTAAATACGTAACAACATTTTAAAACATTAGATCAGTATTTAATACTGATCTCAACAATATCTCAACATGAAATTAAATGTTCCCCAGATCTGAGGACAAGCATATGCTAAGCATGCTTGTGAAAAAAGTAAGAGCCCTTTAATTCCCTTTAATAGTAAAATGCTCAGCTTTTGTTTGCTGGGTATTCCAGTTAACTTGTTAACATTTAACAAATACATTAAACACTACTTGACTTGATTTAATAACAGCAACATGCCACAACAACTGCTACACACAAGCATACTCTTCTATACAAACTATTTGTAATAAAACACACACAAACACAAATACTCAAGAACTATTTTAAACGACAAAAGCAAATATAACACGTTTCCAATAAAAATATGAGAATTGTAATTGATGTTTACATAAATGTTTTCTGTAAATACAGTTATAAACATATGAAAGAAAAAACTACTCTCACAGACTACATTTCTCCCAACAGCTCTCATCACAACGAAGCAAACACATTTGCCACAGGTTATTCAATACATGTGTATGCATGTGCGTATGAGTTTACACAAACAACACATTATAAACAAACAAACAAAATACTCATACGTAAGCGAGTTTGCAAACATGCAGAGACACCAAAGTGAAAACTGAAAGCCTTAAAGAAAAAAATTGTATTCTAATTTAGGCTTTATATTGTTTTTCAAACATTTTTAAGTTAAGAAAACACATCTCGCTCCTTTAATGCAACATAGTCACACCTTGGTGGAACTCAAAAATCGTTTAAGGTTTTCAAAACCATATGAGTGCACTAAAGTTTTTTTATTACAACTTCAGTTTGACTTGATATTATTATTAAATAGTACTTTTTCTTAAAAGGCTTTAATTTTTCTATATGTTAGCTTTATAAAATGAGTATAAAAAAAGATTGTTGCTTTAACTTCGGTTCAACTTGAGATATAAATCTGAAATATTTTACAGAGGCAAATTGTTAACAGGTAAAGCAACAAATTTTCTCTGGAAATTTAAAAATTTTAACTTTTCGAGGTTTGACTATTGTGCCATAAAGAAGCAATATGTACATATATACCTTTAGGAGATCCCCACTAGCACTGTGCTTATATAATATGCAACTTTAACTTTGTCAATTCGTTTAAGGTTCTCAGTTCTTCTACATAAAGTGGATGCAAACCAAACTGTGAATAACTTTGACAACAAAATATACTTGCCTGACTCAAATTTTAAGTGTGATTTTGATAGTAGGGCCTTTGCCCACAACATTGCACTAGTTATCTCTTATCAACTTCACAGATAATGTCACTGCTTTCAATAATTATTGCGTTTTCGTTTCTAAGAAAAGATTATGCAATTTTTCTTAAAATGCGTATTGCAAATTTCTGGTGTTAATCATGTAAAGTAAAAGAAAATTGCATAATAAAAGCAAGCTTTTCTATTACGATGGAGCCACTCTGGACTCAAGTGAACTGGTCTTAACGACTGGCAGCCCAAGAAACATGCATGCCCTACGCTCTGTGTTTTTCTTAGCAAAACAATGTTGAAAATTTTACACTTACGATAGAACAGAAAAAGGCATCATTAAAAAACCAAGTAAAACCTCGTCTGCAAAGTGAAGACTTAATGCTGATGTACGTAAAGTAAAAGGCATGGCCTTTTATTTGGGCGTAAGTGATAACCTTTGTAGCTTGTTCCACATGACCTGTTAACAATTTCGACAAACTCTGGGCTCTACAAAATGTCAATCCAAAGCTGGGCATCCTGCCTCCAAACACAAGCTTTTACAACCAATTTTTTTTTAGCTCTAAAACTAATAAATGTCCATATCCTCTATATAGTCACTAGGAAATTTACTTCAAGAGTTTTTATTTCTTATTTCTTATTTAAACAATTTATTTCTCTCACTTTTATATTCATTGACTTGGTTTTCTTGTTGGTTTTGCCATAAAATATTGCTGATTATATTATGATAACAAGCGCTTCTTAATCCACTTAAATGGAAATTGTTTTTGATTATTGCGAAACCTCATAAATAGCTAAACTGGTACACAAATGTGCCAGCACACAAACACACACACAGTATGTGTTTGTGTCATAAAATCACATAATCGAAGGAGCACAAATAATATCAAACATTTAACACTTGAATACAAATCCTTAAATCTCACCAGCAAATGTGTTTCAAATGTATTTTAAAAACTTTTCTTTAAAACCTTTGTGCTGTGCTCCAACTATTTTTTTTTTTTTTTACTTCTACTCTGTTAGACAGTATCCTGCTATTTATTTTCGATTATTTACATTCACACGTGTGTTGTACGTAAATACATTTTCAGTGAGAAATCTCAAGAGAGCTTTTTAGTTGGGCCTATTAAGGATCTACTAGAAAGCAGTGTACACTATGAAAAAACAGTGTTCACCATGCGGAGTCTGCTTGCTGTCTAAAACAATGAAACAACGTGAGCAGTGAGCTCAATATACCTCATAGCTCGAATTATAAGTTTAGAGTAATCCTAAATTTAGATTAAGAACCTTAGAAAACATTTTAGTGCTGCTTAAATAGTAGTTTTGAAGCTTTGAATTCATGTGTGCGTGATAGACCTTCCTAGCCAGGTCTATCCTACAGAACTTAAAATCCACACAAAAACAGTAATGATTCTAACTCATATTTAGTTTTCTTCGACGGCTTCTTTATATTTTTAACCTTTTTAATTCAAAAGAGTTTCAGTTTAAGCAGATGAAAATAATAAAATGGAAAAAATTTATGCAAATTTCTTGAAGTTTCTTTACATTTTTCAGTTGTATTTATATATTTAATTAGAAATTTAAAATGTATTAAATATAAATTAATTAGATTAATTTTTTATATATTTATTTTCTTGAGCTGTAGGTCTTTTTTATTACAATATTTTTTCATTATTATTGTCCTGAAAAAGTGTTCCAAAGCAGAGCAAAATATCGATAAAAATACTCAAATATTCTAATAAAACAGACCTTCAGCTCAAGAAAATAAATATATAAAAAATTAATCTAATTAATTTATATTTAATACATTTTAAATTTCTAATTAAAAATGCTATATAAATATAACTGAAACTGAAAGAAACTTCAAGAAATTTGCATAATTTTTTTTCATATTATTATTATCTGCTTAAACTGAAACGCTTTTGAATTAAAAAGGTTTTTAAAAGGCAATTTATTGGCAGCGTGTGCACTGATATTGTAATATAACGAGCATATAAAGATAACTCCCAAATAGGCAAAGTTTTAGTTTTTGTACAAAGTTTGTTTACAAAACTATTAACTAAAATAAAACTACTTGGATGAAGGTTTCTTTTTTTTTTTCTGATTTACAAACGGTAGACAGCGACTATTTTTTACATCGGACTGCACAAGTTTCGAAGAGAGAGAAAGCAAATACATTTATCACTATCACTGTGAGACTAAACAAATGGACGCTGATTTCCTGTTTTTTTTTTTTGTTTGTTTTTTAATTAAGACATATTTTATTCGAACTTTTTTTTATAACGGGTTTTTCAACAGGAACTTTACAAAAGTACAGCAGACGATACCATATTTCTTGCTGCTCTTTTGACGTTGCTCTTCGGTAAGGTTTGCCATTTTATGATGGCAAACCTCGTTGCCAACAACGAGTTGAAATTATTAAAATTTATTAACAAAATTCGGAGTCAGTGGCCTCAATGTTAAGAGCGCTACATCCAATTTATGATGAGGCTCATTTCTGCCTCAATGGCTTCGTCAATAAACATAATATGCGTTATTGGTCAGGCAGGAATTCACACGTACTCCCTGCGTCACCATTGCATGCGTCACCATTGCGTTTTATGGGCCGTACTTCTTCCGTTATGATCGTGATCGTCACGTTACTGTGAATCGAAATCGCTACCGTTCAATGATAACCGAATATTTTAGCCCCAATTGTATGATATGGACTTGGAGGACATGTGGTTCCAACATTACGGCGCCACAAGCCACACAGCGAAGGTCACAATCGCCAATTTATTGAAAACCAAATTTGGAGAACGTGTTAGCTCACGAAATGACCCAATCGCTTGGTCACTTCGGTCGTGCGATTTGACGCCATTAGACTATTTCCTGTGAGGCTACTTCAACTCTATGGTCTATGCCAACAAGCCAGCAACGATTGATGAACTTTGTACGAATATCGAACGTGCGAGCGAATTGTAGCAGTATCGGCCAATTTATGCTTGAAAACCGTCGACAATTGGGTTCAGCGTCTGGACTTTTGCAAGCGTGTCCGTGTTGACCATGCAAAAGAAATCGAGTTTCATAAATACTGGCATCAAAGGTGCTTTTACAGGCATAAAGAATTTCATTGTTATCCCGCACCGTTTTTGTTTTATTTAAAACAACTTTTGTAGCGCTCTTGTGGAAAACCCCTGTATTATTATTTTGTATTACGTTGATCAGGCTCAATAAGCGTGTTCTATATAATATTTTTGTGATTGATATTAATTAAATAAGACAAAGAAAACATCCAGGACCTTTAGCTAAGGGTGGACAACTGGCTGTTTCGAAGCCGCTACACTTCTCGTCAGCATCCGTCCTGTTTCTAAAGCGACTTTATAGCCACTCAGCCAATAATAATGGGTACCAAACACACCCATTATTATTGGCTAAGTGGCTTGAATGTTGCTTTAGAGACATGAACCGCTGAGTTCAACGACGGGTGCTGTCAGTGCAGCGGCTTTTTTTTTTTTTTTTTTTTGCTTGGACCAGTACTCCGGGAACGACCCCTATTTATGCACGCGCATCGTACCGGACCTAGGAAAATAGGTTTTGGGGAGGAAGAAATAGGGAGCGGCTTTGAAGTAATTAAAAATTTACACAGAAAACAACACAAAGTTGCTAAGTTTTATCACCATCGCCCAAACTAATCCCCGACAGCCGCCATTATCAATAAATTTTTTCCATATCGGTCTTTAAAGCAACATTTGTTAGCAAACATCTCACATTTCACAAAAATAAAAAAAAATTAATTTCGTTTAGCAAAACATGAAAACACGGAAGCACCATTAAACAAGAAGTTTGCAGCAACAACTGAAAACAAAATCTAAATATTTTCACAAAACTATTTCAATTCAAGCAAAAGCTTAAGCTTAACTATTTATTCATTTATAGAAATATTTTTTATCGAATAAAAGTTTCAAACGTTTTCAATGCTTCTCCTTTTTTGTGCGCCTTAAGCTGTATTTAATGCATACCATTCATGGCGACTGTTTTCTTTTGTTCAAGTGTAGTGGTGATGCTCCAATTTTTTTTTTTCATTCTTTTTTTTTTTTTTTTTTTTTTTGGAGAACATTTTTAATTACATTTTTAAAAATGTTTGTGTTGTTTCACGAACAGCAGAGTGCTGTTTTTAATAAATTGAAATTTATTTAAATTGTGAAATATGAAGCTTTTAGCTCAAGTGTTGTCACTAACGTTTTAAGCAAACAGGCTCTTAAAATGTGTGAGTGTGTTTTCGTTTTGTATTAAAAATGTTCTTGCGTTGCTCGTAATTTACTTGGGCAATTAAGCAGCCAATGCGCTGGTTCTGCTCTTAACAGGATTCAAGAAATAAAAATATAAATTATTGTGATTCCCGTGTTACCTGGACAAACATGGAGTGCATCGGTATAAATATAAATATGATTTAAGTTTAAGATTAACACGGAGGTATCCCAACGTTCACCTCTTTCTCCTATTCCATTTTTCTAATATTTTCCAGTCGTGTTCATTTAATCATGGACCTGGCCTATCGGAGATCAGATCCGACAGGAAAAATTTGCATGTTGAACTCAGTATCGATCTATGAATAATCTCCGAAAGGGGTCATAAAAATCGTTTAAATCTTAACCCTTGTGAGAGCCAGTGTTGTTTGTTAAGACTGTAATGCTGGTGAATTCCACCACTTTTCATTACTCGATGATACTCAATACTTTTCATTTGAGTACTAAATATCTTTAGCGGGGTTTTTTAATATTTAAACCACTATTTATGCCAGTGCCCCGCCTTCTCACAAATACGATCCCGACATTTTGGGAGAGACTCCTTACCAGATATAACCCAATTACGGGGCGTATGCTGGAGGAAACTAAGGAACTTTGTGAATGACACGGAGTTCCTATAGACCTATGAGCCAAACTGGTTCACGGTTAAACCCACGGAGCGCACAACAAGCCAATATTGGCTTAGGTGTATGGCGTAAGAAATGGGCAGACGAACCCCTCCATTCAACCTAATCTAACCTAATATTTAAACCACAGGCAGTTTTTGTTTTAACAGAAGAAAAAATAAAAATATATTATTATATTTTTCTCTCATCATCATTTTGCAATTGAGGCTTTCTAAACAGTGTTGCATTTCTGATGAATTTCAACTAAAATTATATTTTATTTTGAGTTTTCCGTTGAATTTTATAAAAGTGCAACTCTGCAGGAATTAAACAACTACTTTTAAGTGATGAGTAAGATGTACTTTACTCCATCCCATCTCTTTGATATCTATACCATCTATATCCGAATGAAAATGGAATACAACTCTGATGTGTGGGTGGTGCCTTAAAGTCTACTTTTTCCTGGGCCAGAATCGCTCTCTTCTGACGCAGAAGCTTATGGGTGATAGTAGGATATTAAATTCTATTGACTCGCTTAAGCATCGTTGCAGTGTGGAGAGTGCATCACCCTTTAATATCTATACTATTGTATCTGACCCCCCTGCCTCTTCCTCCAAATTTTACTCAGTACACGTGCATTATTTTGAGCTCTTCAACTTTTGGTTAATTGACCAGGGAGCTGTGCGACCCGTCTGTAGAACGAATTGCCTGCAGCCATATTTCCATTCACTCACAGTGAAGGAAGATTCAAATCAAATGCACACAAACACTACTCCCTCTTTTCTCTTGTGCAAAACTATTTGCCTAAATCCTTTACAATGCACTGCATGTGTAGTGATCGTGAGTACTGGTCCAAATAAGAAAAAGAAAATTTTTTTATCAGAATCGAAGAAAAATAGTAGTGCCAGAGTTAGTTGAGCAGTTATGTAATTATGATTTATAAATTAAATAAAGTGCAACAATCAAAAAATACACGTACACAACAGTATCAGGTCTGTCCCAGAATTGAGAGAGATTTTTTTTTTGTGATCAAATTGCAGTGATCATCAGAACATTTTTAGAGAAGACAAGAAAAGTAAAGTTGAAATTTTGATGGCTGCTTCACGTTCATTTCTTTTGCTTACTAACATTAAAACATCAGCAAACTTGTGCACTTTGAAATTCCATTTGCCACAATTTTCTCTTATTTTCTCTTCTCTTTGCCAGGCCGATATTCTTTCAATTATATTTCCCACTGGTGTTAATTATATTTAAATCAATTAACTTGCCACGTATTCAAATTAAAGTGTTAATTACAAATTTTTGTTATTTATGTCAACAATCTTGCTTAATGTACAGTTGGTGGGTGGGTGGGTGGTTGCAGCAAATAGCCACAACACTCTGAACTCAACATTCTTTAACTGGTGCAACGGCAGCAGCAGCCAAGATTGATGTAAACTAAAATGACACAAGTCATTCTTCATTCTGTGGTCACTCAGTTTGTAAGTTGGTGTTTAAAAACTGCTTGTATTTATTTTAAAACTTGTAAAGTTTACATTTCGTTTTATTCTCTAAGCCGCAAGTGGCAAAGAGAAGAAAATTGCAAACTCATGCAAATGACCTTTAAAAGAGCAAATGCAACATTAAGAAAAACATGCTGTAAGAACAATATCTGAAATCCAATTCTTAAGAAGTTCATCGGGCTTGAGTTCGATTTTTACTTTCTCAAAATTTAAAAAGATTCGTTTTTCTTTTGTCATAAAACTGAAGTGATCAAAATTCTGGAAGAAGAAGGTTAATTTTAATATCAAAGGTACCATGAGATGTTTTACCTGAAACAACATTTTCTGGCATAAATCTGCTAAACTAATTAAAATCAATTTTTGCTTTTTATACTTCACAGAATTTTAGGTAAAATTTTTCTTTTGCAATTTTTGTAAATTCCAAGACATGTTAATTTTCAATATTACTTAACAATAACCAAACATCAAATTCTGTCTCACAATATATGTATCTCTTTCAATGGAATGTGGTTTTCATTCAGATGGATTTGTAAAATGTCGTTTTACTCTAATATTTCTTTGCCAATATAATTGGGAACTATTTGTTAAAACAAAAATTTTAATCGTTTTAAAAAAATGTGCATTCTTAGATTGTATTTCCAGATTTATACTGTATTGTACATTGTATTGTAGAAATAAAAACACCATTTTATAAAGCGGATTAGAAAAGCCAGACAAAATTGTTAAGTTATGGCAATCGGCTTCAAAATTGTTGAGTGTAAAGTAATACTGTTCCAAAATACTATCAATAATTGCTGGACGTGATATTTAGCGTGTTGTTGAGTATTTAAAAATTACGTGAATATCAGTTCCAAAATATTCTTAAAACTTTGTGAAATCCTACCTTCTATTAGAACTATTGCAAAAATAATAATTGATGTCTTTGACGAATTTATCATTCCCGTCTGGGATACTGTCAAAAAAAAAACTAAAGCTAATTAGACAAAATATGCAAATCTAAGGCAGCTTTAATCAGTCAGCCGCAGCTCTACAAGAAAATACAGGTTCTTACAATTGTACTCGCGAAATACATATAATGAAAAAAAAAAAAAAAAATAAATAAATAGATAATAACCCTTGAAAAGGTCGTCAAAAAATCGACGAAACGTCGGGTACAACAGTAATTAAAACTTTGTTTTAATTATAAAAGATATTAGGCCAGAAATAGGAATAAAAACGCGAAAAACTGCTAAATTTGTCGTTGGGGGTACTGGTGTACTTTTGACTATCAAATAGTGATAAAAAAAGTACAATTGTACCAACTTTTGAGCACACAAAACTTTTCAGTCACAACACAAAAATAACAGAAAAATTAGCTGTCAATGTCAATAGCAAAAACTTTGTTAAAAACAACAATATTTTGTTTACTATTTGCTTGCCATTTGATCATATAAAAAATACTCTAAAGCTTGTTCAAATACTCATTATAAGATGGTTGTAGTTACATAACCATATTTCTGTTTTCATGGATGGTGACAACAAAATGATCAAACTGCAGCAAAACCAGTGTTTAGGGTAAACAGAAATTGTCTATGGCATTTTAAATCAAAATATTTAGCGTCATTATAGACAACATAATATTGTTGTTGCAACCATATTATAAAATGTTTTTTCTTTGAGTGTATAGACGATTTACAATTGTAACTAATTTTGTTGGGCCTTAGTTCGATTTTACTTTCACAGAATCGAGAAAAAAAACTTTTTTGTTGCTATAGAATATACATAACTGATCAACATTTTAAGGAAGAACAAGAAAAGAAACCTTTAAAAAAAATGTTCCTAAAGAAGCGCAACTATGAAACTCGAAATATAAAAAAGTAAAGAGAATAAAAAAAACTAAAAAAAGATTAAAAAATCATTGTTTTGTAAAACACAAAAATAATTGACCTCGAGCTTGCAATAAATAAAATAAACAACCGACTATTTAATCTAAACAAGACCATAAGAATTTAATGATCATAATGCGTATCTTTATCTGATTATCAATATTCGAATCATATCACTGAATACCTAATTAAAACTTAATTACTAATACTTGTGTTTTCTTTTCTATTAATTTATCAATTTGTGACTCACCTTTGCAATAAAAGTTTGTTTTCAAAACACAATTTGCTTAAAAAGAAATTAATAAAATACTAATTAATATTAAATTGTTCACCATTTTTTTTTTTTTTTTGGTTCGATAATTTTAATGACAATATAATTTTTTGCAATATACAAAATTGTATTTTTGATTTACACAACTGCATTGGTGTGGTAATTATTTTAATTTTATAAAATTTTTATAAAAATAAATTATTCAAAAAAAAAAAAAAATTCTTACAGTCACAGTGATTTTTACGTTGTTTTAGCACAAAAGGATTCTATTGAGTTAAGAACTGCAACGTTTTAAATCTGAAGCAACAGTGAAACCATAGAGCCACAAGATGATGGATTTATATGCCACAATTGAGGAGTTTTGCGCTGTTGTTGTTGTTGGTTTCATTTTTAACTTTCCATACAACCAACCAACCAAGCAACCAACCACATATTGTTCAATAAGCACACACACTTCAAAGTTGGCTACACATACACATTTATACATTAAAAGTAAAAAAAAAACACTCTCGCAAATACAAAAAAGTGAGAATGAAAGAGGAAAAACCCGTTACAAAATTCAAATACCAACACTTCGTTAAACGGAAGTTAAAACTTGTTGCTGTTGTTGTTGCTCTTATTTGAAAAGGAAACCGATTGTTCTTAATTAATTAAACACGAAGTCGCAGCTGTTTAAAAAAGCCGATGAAAAACGATTATCGAATACTTTGAGGCACTGTTAAGCAACTGCGCAGATTTGTTTATGTGTATGTATGTACTTATGTATATTTCGCTATTCAAAGAGACACATGGCTGTGTATGTGTGTGCTTGTTTCATGTTAAATTAGTCTACTCTGAGTGTAAATGTACAGCTGCTGCATGCTTATACTTTATGTTAATATTAAGCATACGGCATGTTGTACGCAATGTTAAGTACATACACATTTTGAATTATCATTTTTAGCAGACGAGCAACATTACTTACAGCTTTTAGCCGATAAATAGAAAATAGGTCCTATTCAAAAAATTAATGGTTTGATAAAATTCTTAATTATTAAAAAAAACTATTACCGGACTTAAAAAAAAAATTTTTTTTTCAAATATTTTAATATTAAAAATTAACAATTACAATTAGGGCCATTATCGATGAGGTTGGCATTAGCTAAAGATATCTTTAATAGAAGTGAACGATAAACGCCATAAAATGAAAAATTGTGCTGCCAGTTGCTTACAGATTTTGTATGCGAAGCTGGTCTTGCTTATACCATGGGGGAAAAAATCTTTTAGCCCAGCCAAAGGCCGGTTGTCAAGAACAAGTTTTGCATACCTATGAAAAAATGTCTAAAAAGGAAATTAAGAAAATGGAATTTTGGATGCTTCAAAACTGTTTATAAATTGGCTATTTTGCGATCTGCTCAAAAATTTTTCTCTCGCAGCATTGTTCTGTCAACATTTTCATATTTTCCTTAGTAAATTCCCCAACTTCAACATCGAATTAATAAGGAACTAAAAACCTCCAGCAGACTTTGACTTCAGTTTGGGGAGGTCCGCGATCCCCACAAAACATACGATATACCTAAAAAAGGTATTTCTTTCAAAACCTGGCTGCTCATTCTAAAGTTTACTCGAAGCATCGTTGTAGCGACAATAATTTGTCACCAATACCGCCTTATCAGCATGTCGGTATGGGTTTAATGGTCTCTGGTTAAATGTTTAATTTACAATTATTTTGTATTCTGCCTGAACAAAAAAAAATCTTTCGCAATTTGGAGGAAGTGAAATCGAACTATTGTATATTGATTAGAAAATTATTATCGCCACACTGTTGATAAACGAATGAATATCCAGTTGCATGTAGGTATGGTAGTAAAACACTTTTTGTCATTTCATTTATATCGTTTATCATGACGCAATAGCATTCCTAAATCACTTACCACCAGGCAGCCATTCCTAATAGCTAAGCAACTGAAATTATTTATCACCGGACAGCAATTCCTAATAGCTGATTTATTGAGTGGCATGACAAAAGTAGTTTAATATCCATGCGCACTTATGTATCTTGTTATCAAAAATACCTTTGTTTTTGTTGGTGGGGTTTTGCGACCGTGATGGGGGTTGTGGATGTACTTGTAATTTATTTATTATTTTATAAAGTTGTTTATGCTCGTATTTTCCAGACAATTAAATTCCAATTCAGGGAATTAAAATTTTCTATACGAATTTTTTTTAATATGCACTTCATTTTATAATTCTTTTATAAAATAAAAATTCAAAGGCATCTAGTCTACTCCTTACTGAGATTTAAAACTTGATGCCGGTATTCGTAAAAATTTAAATGTATCTCAAAACAAATTTTTTTTTATTAAAATAATGAACAAAGCAGTATATCTTCCGGGCGGACACTTTGTATTATTTTTGATTATTTTGGATCCATGAAAATGTTTTAAAAATATTTTTTAATTACTTTGGATTCTTGACTCTTTTCCACTAATCAAAAGTAATTTCGACTCTTTCTAGACTTTTTTGTAATCGTCATCAGTTCCCAAATTGCCTAAAACTAATTTTGTATAATTATAATTCTTCTTTTATAAAAAAGTAATTGGTTACCAAGCGTAAGCACAATTTAGCAGATATGCTTTAAGTTCACAAAATAGTTCTGTTTTTTATATAAACTTTTTTATGAAGAAGAATATTTTTATTAAAGACAGATTAAGTTGTAGGCTTCAGACGTTTCTTTTTCAACGAATCTCAATTCATCATCATGTACCCTCACTTGTTTGCGCATCAACTTAGTTGACATTTTCTTTTCAAAAAACGGAAAGCAAGTACTTGTAACAACTAATGAAAACAATAAACATGCATACTTCTAATATATCATTATTTTATGCTACATTTTATCAAGTTTATTTTGTTTGGAAAGTGTCTTAAGCGAGTCAGCATATAAATTTGTATTTTAAAGATGTGGTCCTTGAAAAAAAGCCCAAATTAAAGAAAAACAAAAACGCAAACAGAATACTGCATTTTAAAAGGTCAAAACGCCCACGCTAATATATGAAACGCTTGAATGATGGGAAAACCATAAAATATTTACACTTCGTGACACCATGCTTCACATAGTCCATAAAACCTGCTCGCTCATGCTTTTTTATGTGACTAAGCATAAAGCCACAGGCTGTTACCTGACAGAAATATGATTTCTTGTTTATAGATGTACTCATTCATGCAGAAATAAGCCTCATTTTCAGAATCAAGATCTGCTAATTTTTTATTTTTTTTTTCTTTTTTTGATAAAAGGATATATGGGAGAAAGTTACGTCTTTGCACCGAATGAAGCAAAATTTACAGCAGAGCACAGACGCATAGTTTGATAAGTATTTACTATTCACAAATATTGCCAAAATTTAGTTTCTATAAAAAAGGACATGCGAGAGATGTTCAAGTCCTTGCATCAAATAAAATCAAATACATAACTTAGGAAACATCTCTTAATTTTCAGTGTATTCCGCTCAAAAGTGCTGTTAAAATCTATTTTTTGAGAAAAAGGATATATGGCGGAGAAATGTTTTCTTGCACCGAATAAAATAAAATTTACAGTACATATAGGACACACAATTTTAGGGATATATATGCATTTTCAGTGAATTTTACTCATAACTGCTGCTAAAATTTAGGTTTTGAGAAAAAGGATATATGGGAATTAAACATTTGCTTGGACCGTATAAAGTAAAATTCCCGACCCACATAAAACACACACTTTTAGAGATACAGATAGGACACACAATTTTAGGGATATATATGCATTTTCAGTGAATTTTACTTATAAGTGCTGCTAAAATTTAGGTTTTGAGAAAAAGGATATATGGGAGGTAAAAATTTCCTTGCACCGAATGAAATAAAAGTTAAAGTAAATAAAATATACAGAATTTTAGAGGTATTTATTAATTTTCAGTGCAATCGACCCGTAATTGCTGCTAAAATTTAATTTTTGAAAAAAAAAGGATATACGGAAGGTATATGTAGGCTTGAACAGAATGCAATAAAATTTACCGCAGAAATGAGTTATATTATTTTAGAGGTATTTAATAATTTGTAGTGCATTCTACGCGTAACTGCTGCCAAAATTAAGTTTTTGAGAAAAAGGATATATGGCTGGTAAGCTTCTCCCTGCATTGCATTAAATAAAATCAACAAGCATAAGCAAGTTGAACAATTTCAGAGGTATTTACAAATTTTTAGCGCCTTGTACATATAATTGCTGCTAAAATTTTCATTTTGAGAACAAGGATCTATGAGAAGTTGCCGTAAAAAAAGGATATATGGGAGATAACCATGTCCTTGCACCAAATGTAAATGTAAAGCACATAATTTTAAAGATTTTTATTAAGTCGTAAGGCATTTAACCATAATTGCTGCTAAAATTTTGGTTTTGAGAAAAAGGATATATAGGAGGTAAGCGTTGCCTTGCACCAAATGATATAAAATTTATAGTAGAGCTTAATCACAGCATTATAGAAGTATTTATTAAATTTCAGTGAATTCTACTCATAATTGTGACTAAAACTAAGTTTTTGAGAAAAAAGGATACGTGGAAGGTAGCCATGTGCCTACTCCAAATGAAATAAGGTTCACAGCACTGTAACGAATGCACAATTTGCTAAGCATTCAGTGCAATTTAATCACAAGTACTGTTTAAAGTTAGTTTTGAAGAAAAAGGATATATGGGGAATAGCCTTATTCTTAAACCAAATGAAGAGATATTTACAGCAGATTAAAATCATGTAATTCTACAGGTATTTATTCATTTTCAATGCATTATTCTCATAAATACAGCTAAAATTTAATTTCTAAGGAAAAGGATATATGGGGGCTTAACGTTTGGTGGTGCTGAATGTAATAAAACTTACAGGATAGGTAAAGCACATAATTTTACAAGTTCTTATTAAGTTTCCAGTGTATTTTACTCATAATTGCTGCTAAAATTTACTTGTTGCCAAAAAGGATATAAGGCAGGTAGTCATACACCTTACACTAAATACAATAAATTAGCAGCAGACATAATTCACACGATTTCAGAGGTATTAATTAACTTTACGGGCCTGCTACTCATAATTGCTGCTAGAATTTAGTTTTTGAAAAAAAGGATATATGGGAAGCAAACGTTTCCTTGCACCGAATGAAATAAAATTTATATCATAGCTAAGTTAGGTAATTATAGGGATATTTATTGAATTTCAGTGAACTCTAGGCATAATTCTTGCTAAATTTAATCTTTAGGAAAAAGGAAGGCCAAAAGTAGAATAAATATGTTGTTGCTGGAATTTCGCTCAAGCTTTAAGAACACGTTCAGCATACAAAATTTAATATTTCTAGTTATTTTGATTCACTTCCTGATAACAAAGTACTGAGAAGTGACGACTGGCAATGCTGCAGGAATAATTTTAACAACATGGTCTCTTTATAGCTGTCAAAATTCGAAATTCCATTTACTTTTATAATAAATACATTTATGTTTTTATAAATTGCATATTTGATATTTACAATCAGGATTATGAAAAGCATGCAAAATAATACAAAATTCATAGTGAAGCTAACTGGAGGCTAAATAAGCCTTTATGTGCTGCCGATTGCTGAAAAATCTTTTCATTATGCTTCTATAAAAGTCTTCTAAATTAAAGTATGTCAGCAGTATTTCATTTTCATCTAAAATTTCACACACATTCACTTTCTACCGCCTGCCTGAATTTGGGGCAAGCACATAAGAGTTGTGTAAATGTTTTTTATACATTTGACAAAAAAAAAGGAAGCAAAAGAACGGCCTTCCAATAGAAGAGCGTATGACTTACGAAATCTCAAACGTATACAAACATTTCTTTAATTGAAGTTTGCATTTCTTAGGAGGAAATCTGACATTGCAATAGGCCATAGAAAGCTGACGATTTTCAAACAGTTGCGCCAATTTTGCCTGGACGTTGTGTGTTAATGAAAACAACAAACTACCCTGTTTCAATTAGAAAATTTGAATTTGCCAAAAAAGAAAAAAATTGGAAAAGTTTTCATTCATGAATAAACATGAGTCAATGAAAACTTTCGAAGTTTAAGTAAATATTAAAATTAGTTCATTGCCTGCCAACTAACAGACGCTGCCAGTTTAAACATCAGCGCCATCACAGTGCTGCTGCAAGGAGTCAATTGTGAACAAAGTAACTGCTAATGTTTAGCAAAGCAACCCAGTTGTCCAAGTAGGCAGCGAAGCACACTGCTTTGTCCTATAGGCAAAGAAAAAAATAATTCAAAAAAGCTTTATAGTATTTATAGAAAACACATTTTGATTATTTATATTATACGACCCTTTATTATTATTATTATAATTGTCGAACTTGTTATTATTTAGCTTCAATTTTGCAAATAATATTGCTCTGAAATAGCTAGTCAAAAATCCTATGATTTTTATCGACCACAGAGAATGCGAAAATCCAAGAATTCCGTTAGTGAAAACAGCTGAAAAGAAAGAGCGATTTTTTAAATAAAAAACGAAAACAGTAGTTATGGCCTGTATTCGAAGCCACGTGGATGCTGATGAGTGTCATGGTGGACGTGAAACAGCCATGGTATGTATCCGACCCAGCCAAAAAGTCTTCTGCTTTAAAAATGTCGATTACTACAATATTATCACAAAGCAAAATCTTTCTCAATTCTAATGAATTAAAAACGAATTAAATAAATTAAATTAAAATTGAATTTATTAAAAGAAAATCAGTAAAAAAAAATGCGGCTGGTATAAAATTAACTTTTTGTAGGTTACATTATTTTTGAGGTGGGACGAAAACCTTCGTTGTTAGATTCCTAACTTTTAACTTTTTTATCTGCACAATTATTAATAATAATAAAATTTTTTTAAATAAAAAAAAATAAAATATTTTTGAGGTTAGGGCTGGAAATGTTGAAGACAATTTGAGCAGTCTTACCAATGTTAACTAATTCACACTAATAAAAGTGAACTTTGCTGCAAGCACACTTTTGGACAATTGGGCTCTTTCAAGACCTTATACATACATAGGTATTTGTACATGTAAATGCATGCCTGTGCATGCTAGTCGAGCAACAGTCATTATGTGATGTACACACACACACACATACATACATACATACACATATCAGCATCTTCACTACCCAGGGGAATACATAAAAAAACACTTTGCACTCTCGCCTAAATACTCTTCTTGTACATAGTACATCTGGAGACTGACTCGTCTTGATTATTTTAAGTTGACCAAAGCTAATACATTGTATGTAGTATGTATGTATGCATTTAAATTAAGTTTCTTTTTTCTTGCTTTGTACGTTTTAATTTCTTGTTTTTATTCCACTACTACCTACTCGCACATTTTTTGTGTTTTGGCTTTACTTGATTTTAATTTAGCTTTAGCAAAATTTAAGGGACATATGAAAAAAAATCGTTTGGCGCTTAAATTTAATGCAAGATTGCCAGCACTCTGGCAATCTGAATAGTATTTATATGGAATATGCTAAGTACTAGCTATTTTAGCACAACCCTAGACCGTTTAAAGGGAATTATGAAAGGATGCCTTTGGTGTTTTTATATGCACCCCCAAAAACTTAAGAGCAAGTGAATGATATCGTTTCTAATAGTTACTTCAGGACATCGAAAATATTGTTGTTTACGTTGAAACAAGTGATTGTCTAACAATTTGCACAAACTGGGCCGAAGAAAAAGTGAAAGCTGTTTTGTGCAAGAAAAACAAGAATATTTTTTTCGTGGCAGATGGCAGTGATTGTACAGTTTGACCTGGTAGAGATGATATCTACAAGTAACAATCAGCATGTAAGAAGAAAATTTCCAGATTACCTCTTCCTTTTGCTTATCATTTCCATCGAAGTTGCCGATAAAGAGCTAGTCTTACTCATCAGCCGATTGTCCATCACAAAAATTCAAATTAGGAAATCCAAAGCGCCCCCAAAATTCTCTTTAGCATTACAAAACAACCACACCTTTAATTTAATTCAACTACATCATTAACTTTTGGGGCCCATTGTCTTTGTAATGCATTTACATATAATTGTCATAGAAATCAATGCAAATATGAAAAAATATCTATAGAAAATTTCCAATCAATTGACGTGAAAATGCAAATGAGTCTCGTAAAACATATTGACCAGAATCATCATAAGGATTTTTGTCTCCTGTGATGGCAACAAAAGTAACAACTTTACAATTGTAGTCTATTTATTGTCACTTAAGTTTTTCTATAAAGAAATTAACGAACAAAACTAAAATTAAATGCAACTGCAATAACAGTTGACGGCAAATGAATTGTAAAATAAAGAGTATTCAGCAAACATGAAGTCAAACCCAGCGGAAAATAAAATGACATGAGTTTTGTAAGCAATTGCATTTTTTAAACAGTTTTTAAGCACTAATCCCTCTGTTCTCTGTCCTAAAATCTAAAATATGTAATCGAAGAGGAACATGCTATTGTTGTAATATATCGTTCGATATATTAAGAAATTAATACCATTGTATGTAATTTTGTGGGCATTTTGAAAAAAAAAAGATTTCGAATGATCACTTTGCTGAGGTGGCAACGCTGGCTTAAAAAAGAAATCACACGTATACTAGTATTATCATCAGTTTTTTTTCATTTTGTCCTTAAGAAATCCTGAGGTATGAATCCATCAGCAATGTCGGTCAGCAATTCTCGCTGGGTCGTTATTCTGGGGGAAACTTTATAACAATGAGACAGGCTTTGAAAGAAATTATGTTTATAGGACTATAGAGGAGGTCGTGGGCACCCCAAAACTGAAGTCGATGCCTGCCGGAGCCTTATTATCAATTTGATGTTAAGACTATCGAATTAATGTACATACATGTGTATGTATGTATGTATGTGCTAAGTGCCCGCGATATAATATTACAGTTTCTCCGTTTTTATTCCACCTCCAACTCGTCGAATGCTCATCTTTCATCTCCCTAAAAAGGCATCAATTATATATGTATTAGTTTACTGCTCAAGTTGCTAAATTTAGTACCTGCTTTTATTTTGTGACGTGCACATGGCGCCGCTGTAATTCGCCAAAAATATTAATTTTGATACGCGTTTTATATATACATACATACATATATACATACTTAGTTCTCTTTGCTTAAAATTTAAAATTATTGCCATAAATTAAAATACATATGTATGTATGTATATAGAGTTTTAAGCAATTAAGTCTAAATTCATTTGGCGAAAAGTGTGAAATAGTTAAATTCCATTGAGTGCAAGTGTACTTGCCGTTCAAAAAAAAAAAGAAACATGAAAAAAGTGCTTATTCATCATATTAATGGCAATGTGTTTGTTGTTATTATTTGATTGATTTTGAGCAAGTGTTGAGTAAAGTGGTGAGTAAATAAAATGCAATCGCTCAGTAATGAGAACATATGTATATTGATGAGAGGAGCATTTGTTGGTGTGTGTGTGTTTGGCAACTTGTTGCAATTTTGTCTCTTGATTATTCAAAATACGTAAGGTAAGACTTTTGCTATTAAATAGGAGTGTGTCAGAGGGATTGAAACGATGACTAGAGGTAGTCATAATAATAAACATGTTGCTATTGTGTTATAAACATGTTGCTGTACAATTTAAAATGTTTGTTTAGTGTTTCAGATGCAGTTGTAGAAATGAAAATGATATTTCGTTATTCAATGAAATGAGTAATTTAAAAAGTATTTTTTTTTTATTGTGCTATTCAATTTGTAAATCAATATGATCTTTTGTGTTATATCTAGGCATATTTAATTGCTTGAAAACAATTTATTATTAATAATTTTCTACGTACATATATTTAATAATTTAATAACTTGAAAACAATTTACTATTAATAAGCTACAAAAGAACTAGCTGCTAGAGCCATTAGATCAATGAACCTCTTTATACAAATATCTGTCAAATCTTATGAAGTTATCATGCGATGAGTATCAAACCTGTTGCCTGCGTATTTTTGTTGCTGTTAAGATTAAAACTTTTGTTTAGTTTTTCAAATGTAGTTGTATAAATGAAAATTATTTTATGTTATAATGAAACACACCATTTTTCTATTGACCAAAAAACAAAAATTCTCAAAAATATTGAAGGTTGGTTATTCTGAAAAACGTGCCCAAGAGGTGAAACTTTCCTTGGCAACCAAAAGCAAAATAATTCAAAATTTCAACTAATACGTGATAATCTGAATGCAATGCGTCTTACAAAAAAATAAATAAATAAAACGATAAAAAAATTGACATCCCATTCAACTTTATCGTTTTTGAAATTTTTCAAAACGATAATCCTTTTTGTTTTCATTAAACCAGGGTTGTTTTTTATAACAGGAACAAAATGTTCGTTGGTTGCCAAGTGGAAATAGTTCAGTAAAATAAAAAAGAATATACAAATATGAACTTAATTATTTATTTGCTTTAAGAGCCAATGGAAATGTATTAATTTAGGTCCAAAAAAAAAAAAAAATTTTCATTTTTGGACCTAAATTAAAAAAGAATATACATACATACATACTATGTAGGTATTTCAACAAAAATTACTATTTCAATGAAAACATCATTTCTACCAAACTTAATTGAAAAATGTCAAAAAGTTTTAATTCTACAACAATGTGTGCCCCACACATTATACTAAGCCCGACCCCGCAATATTAGAATAATGTATTGTTGCAATTATAGTGCACATTGCAAAATACAGATGTCTCAATATACAGGCATGTGCATATTTTACACAATAAAAACTTTATGCCCAGAAACTTTGTATTATTTGCGCGTGTAAAATGAAAATGTATATTACAATTTTTATAATAATTTCTGTAATGAAATTACATATTTTTATTTTTATCTAAATATAAAATACTACATACATACATACATATGATTGTATGTACTTGAGTTTTTTCTTCTTACAAGTTTCACAGCTGGTTGTCACTTTTTTCATGAATGACAGAGTAATTTTTTTGCGACACAAAAAACGCACAGTCGTCGTACACATTAAACACATGTGCGAATAACTCCAACGCGCAACAAGGTATTGGCACGTGACCGAGTAGGGTGCCTTTTTAATTCGCAGTAAGCGTTTAAGCACATTTGATATAGCCATAAATACATACATACATATGTATGTATGTACTACTGAAAAGTTGCTATTTTTAAACTAAAATTAGGGCATAATTAGGTTGATCAGCTTGAAAGCAAAAAAAAAAAAAAAAAACATTGTAGTAAACATCTTAAATGAAACAATCAAAAATAATATAAAATGCTAATAATATGTGAGATTGTTTTTGTTTATTGTTGTTTTACCAGAGATATTATTTAATATCAAACTTTTGGGGAAACTTTAGCATAAGGAGGCGGGCTTTGAAAGCAATGAGTTTTGTAGATTTGTAGAGGGCTGCCGTGGACCTCCTAAAACTGAAGTCAAAGTCTGCCGGAGGCTGTCAGTTTGTTAATAATACGATGTTAAAGTTGCGGAATTTACTAAGAAAAGTATGAAAATGCTGGTAAACAGTGTTGCCAGAGGAAAGTTTTTGCACAGAAAGTAAAATCGCAAATTCATATGTAAATGGTTTAAGAATCCAAATTCATACTTCTAGGGTTCCGTATTCATAGCGCGAAAACGGTACCCTATTACTGAGACTTTTACATCCGTCCGTTCGCCTGTCCGTCCGTCACATACTGACAAACGGTTAGAGCTAGAGAACTGAAACTTACACAAGACATGTGGTTACTCGGCCCCTACAACAGCAAATACTAAAAACACCAAAAAGCTAAAAACTAAAGGGGGTCCCCATACACGAAACTGTGAAAAGTAGATAAAATTAGCTGTAACTTTTGCACTGTTAGAGCTAGAAAGCTGAAATTTTCACAGGATATGTAATCGTATAGACTCTACAACAACAAATGCCCAAAACAACAAAATTAGGTCTAAAGGGTGCTCCCGCACAAGAAACTGTAAAAATTAGCTAAAATTAGCTGTAATTTTTGAAACATGAAAGCTAGAGAGCTGAAACTTACACAGGACATGTGGTTACACAGGCTCTATCTACAACAACAAATGCCCAAAACAACAGAGTTAAAAACTAAAGGTTGCTTCCATACAAGAAACTGAAATTAGTTGTGACTTTTGAACTGGTATCGAGGTACCTTGGCTCTCACACTAGCACGAACTTTGAATACGGGAGATCGCATAAGCCATGGAAACATCGGTGGCACAATGTGAACAAATTGACCTGGGCAAACAAATAAGTCTCTGACGTCATTCCGCTACAGCAAATGGAACTTAAAGAGCATTTATTTTGTTCCACATTAATGAATGAATTGAAATAGTTTGTATACATATCTTTATGTGCATAAATATTTACAACTACACGTTCTGTAGGCAGCAGTATAATAGAAATAATAAAACATACGCACCCACAACACACCACGCAACAGGCACGTAATCATGCTAATGTCCTTAATCATTTGTGTTTTTTGCGGTCTAGAGATAATTTTTTTGTTTATATTTTAAAGATGATGGCTTTAATTTTTATTGTTCTGTTTTTAAAGTTATGCAAACTATACAGTATTTAACTAGATCAAAAGCAAAACTGAGAATGACTACAATTTTAGCTTTTTCGCTGACAGCAATTTGGTATCCTGTTTCCGTTTTGTGGGTTTGGCACTGGCGCTTGACTGATCTTGTAGTTTGGAGAAGAAGGCCTTTGAAGATTTTAAGGCTCCCTGATCGTTGCTGGAAGTAATCTGCAAATTAAAGTAGAAAAATTGGGAATATTTAACTTCAGTATTCAGTTGAGTTTTAGGGAAATCTTAGTCTACTAATTATTATTCTAACATTTTAGTTTATTCTATTTACCTTTTCGACATTTCTGTGTTTTGTTAATTTCTTCATTAATTTCACATTTTCTTCCTTCTTTGTGAGTTGAATACCCTTCTTCTGACGTTCCACATCCCTGGCCTCCAAAGCTTTGTGTATGGCTTTTTGTTTGGATTTCTTTTTACGTAAAGCGCGATTCTTATCGGTCTTGGTGCGTTCCGATTTACCAACCAGTTCATATTTGGGACCACGAAATACTTCTTCGGGTGCCAGGAGTTTAGCATCACTAACCGCAACCGGTGCCACCTCCTCCATGGCCACTGCCGGAGTGTTTGTGATAATTTTGGGTTCAGCAGCAACTGGTTTGGGGGTGAAGTGAAAGTTGGAAAGAGCATCTAGTTTTATAAATAAATCTCTCATTAATTTGCGTATTTCTTGGTGTTCTTTAGGTTCCTCAGTCTCGTTTGCATCTTTGTTGGGGTTGAGCTTTTCCATTTCTTGTTGATATTCTTTTTCGTAAATGTGTGCCAAAGATTCTTTAGATTTTTGTTGGTCCAAAACCAATTGTTTGCGATACTCTTGAGGCGTTTTTATGGGCTTTACCATACGTACAACATCATCCCAAGCTTTGTTTCGTATGCGCTGTTTTATAATATCTTCTAAGCAGCGTGTGGTCTCCTCTGTGATAATCGGGTCTGGTCGTACGGTGGCATCAAATTCTAATACTTCTTCAAGTAGGGAGTTCTGTGGACGTGATGTGGCTTGTATTTCACCTTTTAATTGCCAGGGTTTTTCGCCCAATACTTCTGTTTCATAATTTTGTATTCGTTGCTCTAAACGGGCTTGTTTGAGTTCAAATGATGACTTAGGTTTTTCTTCTTGTCCTGTTTCACTGTATTCGGACTCATTGGAGGAGTCTGCTTTCTCAGCAATTTCTTCATTTAGGTTCCGTTCCATGTTCTCCTCATCGTGCTCTTTTTCTAATACATCATCATCTTTTCGATCACTATCTTCAGCTTCGGCATCATCATCTTCCTTATTTGAGGCAAAAAAATCTTTCGATTTACTTTTACTTTTCTTTGTCAAATTTTCCTCATTCTCTAAATCCTCGTCGATATCAAAAAAGTCTTTGTAAGCCGGATTCGAGTCTTCTTCAGAATCATCCTCCTCTCCAAAATTGTTGGCAAAATAGTCTATGCCATCATCGTCTTTGGCCAAAGGTTTGCCTCTTTGTTTTCTCTCATCCTTGGCTTCTTCGGCTTCTAAGAATGCTTCCATTTCATCCAATTTGAAAAATTTATCATCAACTATAGACTTGTGTTTTGATTTTTTATGTTTTGGTATTTCATAATTTCCAGCATCATCTTCAGATTCATCTTCATTCCCATCATCATCATCTTCATCCCCATCATCTTCATCAAGTTCTTGTTCATTTTCTAAATCCTCCAATTCATAATCTTGCTCCGCATCATCATCCTCATCTTCCTCTAAATTTAGTTCTTCTGCTTCATCTCCTTCATCTTCCTTTAAATGCACTTCCAATTTTGTTTCTCTTAAAGCCAATAATTTGGCGGTCTTCGTTATCATTTCATTTAAAATAAGATTATTACGCAGTTCCAGTTGTTGCCATATCTGTTCCGCATCCATGTCCTCCACTATTAACTCGGGCAACACCTCAGGATTATTTACATTATCACGGTCACTTTCTACAGTCACATTATACATTTCCAGCAACATTTGCTCTATGTCCGCACATTTTTCCGGTTGAGCTCTGAAATAGAAAAATAAGTTCATATTTTCATTATCACTTTTACATAAACTGGCCCGTGTTGAAACTTACATTAAAAACTTTTCGGGATCGGCTGTTAATTTCAATAGTGTTTGATTGACTTTTACCAGCCTTTCCTTTATTTTGGGTACTGCCTTAACGGATGTCATCTTATGGCTAATTTTTGTATTTGCAAAATTAATTATAAACGTAGTTTTTCCGTTTTAAAGTTTTACACAAGACACGCGAGAATGTTTTTGTAATTTTTTGTAAACAAATGTTATTATGACAGTTCTCCACATGCTTTATTACAAGACAGTGGCTCTCAAACTAGAACAGGGGGACTCAAGTATAAATGATTTTTACTCATTTTATAAAGCAGTGTGCTCAATACAAACATTACCTCTAGTCTCTGAAAATGAAACAATTAACTATCAAAAAAAAATGTTGGCTTTATTTTCTAATATCATAAAAAATTGCTGTTATTCATCGCCCTTCAAACATTTTGTCCATGATGTTGTTGCGCACAAAATTTTTGTATTGCGACCACCCTGTTCAAATTTAACATTCTATGAGTCACTCTCTAATTTGTCATCGATAATTGAACAGCTGACACTTTTGTTTATCCCCTCCCGGTTTGTTAATACAGACATCAATGTTTTTCTAAAAAAAGAATCTATAAGAAAAGTTATTAAATTTATTAAAATGGATAAACACGCTTTAAAATGGTTAATTTTGGGTGGTGCTATACGATTTTATTTGGCCACTAGTGAGTTTGGAGAAATCCTAGCGAATCGCGTAGAAGTGGCTACACCTTTAAATTCCTTCAAAAGGGGTAAAAGTGAATTAACAAAAATTTAGTAGCAATAAAATTTATTTTTCATTGGTTTCAGTTCAAGAAGGCATTTATTTACTTAAACAAGGCACAAATCCATATGACGGGGATGTTGTTCACGAAATTCCTGTCATGCTGTGGTTTCTTCTGTATGCTGCGGAATTTTTGCAGGGTCTCTTGCCATTACTTTATGTTGGAATCGATACTTGTACTGCTTTGATACTATACAAAACCAGTAAAATATTTGTGCGTAAAAAATTACAACAACAAGCACGAGAAATAAAACTGTATGCCAAAGACACGGAAGAGTTGCAATATCAACGCACTGATGAAAGCAACATATCCTTCCTAGTCCTAATGGCATACCTCTTCAATCCCCTGGCCATTTTTAATTGTGCCGGCTTAACTTCAACAGTATTTAGCAATTTCTTTCTATCTTTGGCTCTATATGGTCTAGTGGATTTTCGAGTTCTAATATTTTTCGTTTGCATTGCCATAGAATTTCAGCGAAATTTGTATCCAGTGGTATTGCTAGCTCCCGTAGTTTTGATCTCGAATAAAGATAAGAATATGAAACGAATATTTCACACTGTAGCACTTTTTGTATTGTTGACAGTGCCTCTCTTACTTTTGAACTACAAACTATTGGGGAGTGAAAGCTGGAGCTTTATTGATGGCACTTTAGGTTTTATGTGAGTAAAAATTTTCAAAAATAAATTATCAGTTTAACTGTTGGTTTTTTCTAGCTTCTTCTATCGCGACTTGCAGCCGAACATCGGTTTGTTTTGGTATTTCTTCACTGAAATGTTTGACCATTTTCGCACTATGTTCCTGGTAACGTTTCAAATGAATGCTACCGTTTTATATTTAGTGCCCTTGTCGTTGAAATTGCGCAAAGAACCCATACTGTTGGCTACCATATTAATTGGTTTAATGTCGATTTTCAGGGCATATCCCTGCATAGGTGATGTGGCCTTCTACCTGGCTTTATTGCCGCTTTGGAAAAGATCTTGGAAATGTAAGACGTTTTATACCAAATTTTGCTTATTTCGATTTTGTGTTAAAAAAAAAAAAATTTGCTTTCAGTTATGGCCCACAACTTCATAGTATTTTGTTTCTTTTTGGTGTCGTTGAGTATGCTGCCCGCTTTGTGGCATTTGTGGATTTACTCCGGCTCAGCAAATGCTAATTTCTATTTCGGTGCCACTTTGGCATTTTCAACTGGCCAGGTGCGTATTGATTTTCTATACAAATTAAATATTTGTCTGAAAAAAAAAAATTATGTTCTTTTTCTAGATTTTCCTAGTTACCGATTTATTGTTTGCCTACGTGAAACGTGAATTTTGTTTGTTTAATGGCCAAAAAATCATAGTCGATGGCAAGGAAGCCAGAATAGTTCTGGGTTAAATGCTTTAATTTATTTCATTAAATACAACAATACATTCGCCATTAGATATTTACAATTTTCTTTTTAAGATATCTTTTTTGTAATTATATCAATAAAAAGTATTTTTCGTAGCTTTATTTTTAACAATAACCGTGGTTTTCCCATGTAAATAGTTTAAAGAGTAAAAGGAATGTAAATGTGCTTACCATACAATTGAAACTTTTCAGCACAATTCACAAACAGAGTTCAGTAAGTTTTGAAGTCAATAGAACAAAAGTATCATAGTTAATTTCAAATGCACTTTTTCTTAGTGATAATCTGAGCTAAGGCCAAACGAATATATGTAGACTTGTTTGTGTAATGGCTTTGGACGCAGGTAAAAAATTGCCTGAATTTTCTTTAATGAAAATCATGTTTCTAGAAATTAAATTCATTCCAGAATGAATCGATATGATGTAGACTTGTTTGTGTAATAACTTTGGACGCAGTTGTGAAGTTGCCTTAATTTTCTTTAATGAAAACTCATGTTTTTAGAAATTAAGTTCACTCCTGAATGAATCGATAGATTAGCTAACTAAGTTTGAAAGAAAAGCAGACGCATTTCTTCGGGAACGGACTCAGACTACCATCTCAATGATGGCCAATCGCTTAAAATATGATATGAACGACGAGTAGTTTTTATAGGATGTGTGTGTGGTAAGTGCTAGATAATTCATTACACATTGAATATTCTACTGGGGTGATTGGAAGTTCTGCTGGTCTTCTTATGCGGTATTGTAAACTGACCCAGGAAGTCGATCGCATTAAAATTTTTTCTTGTAAAGCTTGAGCCACAAATTGTAAAAACCCTCAAAGCCAATATTATCCGCATGCTGATAATATTAATTTAATTATATATATTGCCTTGGAGTAGCTGTCTGAAATTTCGCCAAAAATATACAGCAAAGGAACCAAAAAAAACAAACTAAGACTTTCAGGGCCCGAATAATAGAAGTCACCCTTATTGTATTAGGCGTAGTTCAAAAACGACAGCTTACGTTGTTGCTGACAATTTTAAAAATGCCTTTTTTGACAGTCAAATACGCGCGAACTCGAATTAAAATTTAATAACGTTCTAGTAGTAGATTTTGAAGATTTTTTGCATACCCATTTTTTAAAAACGTCTAACTTTAGCCGCAAAAACGCCAACCATATTAAAGTAAGACACACGGGTGTGTTCTAGATTTCGACTTGGATTGATTTAGCAAATTTTTTTAATCCCCATAATTCATAAATTGGTGTTCTCATTTTATCATGTTTTTACATATTCGAAGTTTCTGTTCGAAAAAAAAATCTAAGTGTCAAATACATAAACAACAGCTTTTTATCAGCTGTTGAAACAATTTTAAATTATTTTAATTAGAAAAGAGTAAGTGAAAAAAAAAGTTTTTCTAAAAATGTCTGGATCTACTCTAATTGCAAACGAATAAAAACATGGCGATGCGGATTACAGAGCACGAAAAACGCTAAAGTAATCCACTGTAGAGTGAATTCGGATTCTAGAACACACCCGACAAGTTCGAATAAACTAAATAATTATCAAAAATTAACTTATTTATTTGCCTTAAGAGCCAAAGCAAATTAAAACTGTTGCCACTTGTATACAATTTCGTGAGAGAAAACGGAATTTTAGCGCCGTTGCTAAAATCTCAAGTTTTTGTTCTAAGAAAGTAAAATTTTTAGCTTAAAAAAATTTTTGTTGCCTAAAAAAAAATCACTCTCTGGGAACAAAAAATTAAGATTTTAGCAACAGCGACAATAAAACTTAATTTTCGCCCACAAAATTTTTTAAAAGTGAAGTCATCGCTAAAAATCGCTTAGTTCAGTTTGGAGATTTTTGTTAGCGATGTCTCTAATTTTGGCGAGTTATTTATTTTTAAATTATTTTTTTTTTGGTTGCACTCGTACCATGATTTTCCATTATGTCAGTTTTAAATGCATGTCACATTGCAATTTTTATTTTCAATACTTACCAGAAAAGAAAGTAGTTTCTTATATAACTTCCAAATTAAAGGCCATATTCATAAAAACTATTGAAGGTTTATTACACGCTTATTTGACAAATTTTCCGTAGAAATGCGTCAAATAAGAGCTTAATAATTTTACAATAATTATTATGAATATGGGCTTAAGTATATAATAGACCATTAAAAAATCAATTATCATTATTATTTTTATATAATTTTTTCAAACATGTTTTTTTTTTTTAATTTTATTATTCGTTTAATTGATGGTAGTTTTTATACTGATACGTATGGTTTATGTAATACAATTGTAAATTGTTTTTATTTTATAATTTTAATAACACTTTAATTTAGTGTTCGTAATTAACTTTTTTTTGTTGTTTAAATATGTTCATGTATTATTATGTAATAATGTATGTTTTATAATGAGTATATGTATGTATTAATAGAATGTATTTATTGTGTTAAAAGATGAGCGCACTGCATCACAAGACCTAGAAATAACAATAGTAACTGCCAAGTCTGGCAACATTGCCTTGGAAGAGGTTCACTTTCGATTTAAGGGCGAGCAAAATTATACAAATTCGGTTTAGAGAAGATTGGTGACAAAATCGGTTCTATTTATTAGCTGCATAAATGCATCTAACAATAATTACATTAGGGTCCCATTGGCACAGTGGGCCCGGTAAATTTGGCTCAGTGATCGCGGCATTATTCCTCTGAGCCCCCCCCAGCACTGTCACTGTGAGAGACCCAGAAGATTTCAAGCAACTTTTAGTGGAATCATGTGCATGTGCGTTATATGACTATTTAGAAAGAAATTAGTTTATTTAAAACAGTTTATTGCATTTTAAGTAAAAATATTTCAGCATCTTTTAAAAAAACGCCTGCTCAACAAGAATAATTGGTTTCTTTTTTTTTTTCTCCTAAAGTTGATTAGATATAATATATTTATTGTATGTAAATGTCTAGAGATAGTAGATAGGATGATACATTTTTTGGTTTTGGTTGTTGTTTTCTTCTAGTGTTTTTGTTTTATAACTGTAATTTTCTTTTATTATTATTATTATTGAACAATTAATTTTTTTTTTATATATAAATAAATATTTAATTAAATATTTCCTAGCATTGTCAAGATCGAACAACTTATCAAGAAAAATGTTCTTTGAAATATTCATGATTTAAGTTAAACATGTTTAACACTTATTATAAGAGATATTTTATTGGTTTTTTTTTTGTGTAATTATGAATATAGATTTTTTTTTTTTTTTTTTTTGAATCAATTCCACCAATTGCCAGTTTACATTACTTGGGGGTTACACGATCAAGTTTTGCCTTTCAAGTTTTAATACATTCAAACTTTTTTTTACTAATACACTCACAATTTTGAAAATTGATGCAAACTTGATGACTATTTTTGCTTTCCATAGAGAGCATCAAGTCACAATCACAGCTGACAACAATTTTTTTTTTTCGTTCTGTCTGCAAATATTTTTTTGTTTTGTTTGAAAGTTGCAATTAAAAGTGATAAACATTAAACAGATTCAAGCTTAAAAATAGAAATAAAATCCAAATCATGGAGCACTCTAAAGTAAATAATACATACACATCTACATTCATTATAATTTTTAAATATTTACCAACCTTCTTACTAATAAGGGCTTCACCCAGTATTTCCTTTCTGCCCTCTGGTTTTTTTGTTCTTCCTTTATTTTCTTTATTTGTGATAGTACTTTTAAGGAAACAGATATTTTTAATTTTCTTCTTGACGGCATCTTGAAAACGAATTGTTATGAAATTGCGTGCAGCCTACGTCACAGCTATCGATTTTATTGAATTTTGAGAAGCAGTATGTGAAAAAAACTTGATAGCAAAACTTGGTCGTGTAACTGCAGTGTTAAGCAACTTTTGTCATTGCGATTCTTACGAGTACTTGTGTAGTAAGTGTGAAAGTGGTGACAGGAAAACAAGCAAGTGTCAGGCAACGTGTCTCTTTCCTCATTCGTAGTGTCAAAAAGTGTGGTGCACACTGCACTGAAAGAATTTTTGTTCGTAAATCTAATGAATTTATTTCATTAATATGGTTTCATTAATCCAATAAAAAAAATCATTACGGCAATGAGTTTCATTTCATTAAAAACTATTCATTAGTTTTCATAATTTCGTTAAAAAAAATATCATGGAATTTATGATAAAAAATTTCATCAAATCAATGAACAGTTTCATTAAGTCAATGTATGCGTTTATGGAGTTTTTAATTCACATTTGATTTGTACCAAGATGTGGATATATGGTAACATATTTAAGCATTAGGCCAAAGTGTTGAAGTCTACTGCATTATAAAATGTAATTTTTTTTGTTGGAATATCTGTTATTAAGATTATACTTAACCTCAATAAAAATGATATTCTGTTTTCATTAGATCAATGAACAAATTCCTATATTTAATGAATCATTTCACTTAGTTAATGATTTTTGTCATTAAACTAATGAAATATTTCATTAGCTTAATGACTAAAATTCATATATTTAATGGAACGATTATTAATATCAAGTTAATGAGTCAGACCAATGAAATATTTCATTGATTCAATGAACCCCAATGTTGGTGGAATAATAATTAATTTTTTTTTTCTTCATTAAATTAATGTCGGAGCTCTTCAGATTTATGAACGAAATTCTTTTAATTCAAAAACACTAATTCAAAAATTGCCCAACTTGTAAACTGGCCTCTATTTAAAAAATGAAACAAAACGCAATAGAAGAATTTTGCGTAAAAACTTTTATAATTTTTAGTCTTTCTAATTTTGCGACATGACTGATGAAGATATCTTAAGAATACAAATCACTTTAACTTAATTTTTTTTTTCTACAAGCTTAAGTGTTAGCGAAAAAAAATAGTAAACAAAATTTATTTATAATTAAAGATTTTTAGGAAATTATTTACATAAAGAATCAAAATTTGTTTTCACTCTTTCAACATCCGTATACAAATATGTATAGCTAACCAACATAAATTAGCGCGTCAAGCGTATTTGTGCTGTCTAAGCCACCCATTTTGTATGGAAAAGAAAGGATAGTTCAGACAGCAAAAAAAAAGGTTGGCTTGCGAACTCTGAATATTTATTATTATTATTATTTTTTGTTAATTCAAACGAACGATAATTTTTCTGCTTTTATGTGAAAATGTCCTAAATGCTACGAGGGTAGCCTTTTATATTTTGGGATTAGAGAACAAAAACAAACATTAATCAGCAAAAATCACTTTATTGATTTTCCCCATAAAGATCTATAGACTTTTGCATGCGTTTGAACATAAATTCTGAATGAAGCCACCGCTTCTTAAGGTGTCGAAAAACATTCGAGTTCTCAGTTTGTTTTTACGTACGTAAATAAAAAGAAATCGTCATTCGATGCCAAGTCAGGACCAGACGGCGGATGACTCATCACATAATACCAATTAGTTGTATCATCATTTACAAATGTATGCGCGACATTGTTTAAACGAGTTGATTAGCATTCAAATTGAATACTGAATTGCAGTGCGGGGATCTATCAGATTTAGGCTAGCAGTTGCCACTGAATGAATGTGTAGGACAGAGGGTCATGTAGTATTATTACAAGGAAGGTTATGTCAACGATTTTTCTGTTATAATATTATTTTAATTAATTCAACAAACTCTTGGTTTATAGTAAATTTTTTAAACAATTTTTTTTATATTGCATATTAAAATTGAATTAAAATTAATTTGATTTTATAATTGTAATTGTTTTAACTAAAGCATCATACAATAGGAAAATAAAAATTAAATATAGTCTATTAAAATACAATATTTACAAAAACAGACAGGATGATCGTTATTAAGCATTAAGTGAATGTTTGTTTAACAATAAGATTTTCTCTTGAGAGATTTTTTTTTTGTCTTTTTACAAATAAAATGGCAATACTTATTTTATTAAATATTTTTATAAATAAAATTTGTTTTGTTTATTTATTGTTACTGGTCGTTAAATTAATATTTCCGTATTTAAAATTTCAATAATGAAATTCTTTGATTTATATATGTATGTATATAAGTATATTAAAAATTTTGCTTTAAAGTAGATTATTTGGCTGCCCATTTTATGATTAATTGACCTGAAAATGACATTGTTTTTTTGTGGCATATAATTATCTGAAGAAATATGTTTGAATGTCAGTAATTGTTGGCTTGATTATAGTTAACAATAGAACAAAAGTTATTGAACATTAACGAGGAGAGACCGTTTTTTAGAATCCGGTTTCAATTCAATTTTAGTCTGTAATTAGTCAAGGCTGTGATTCAATATCCTACATATTCGTACGATCTGATAAATATGACATGGGTTCTCAAAAAGTGTGCTAAAGTGCACGAAGAAGAGTGTGCGCGTGTGTGAAAGTTTGTTTGACACGTCTGTCCGATTTGCTAATCTTTGGAAAAATTTTAAAAATTAATTTTTCTATGCAAACACAGTTGGCACAACGGGACCTTTCTAGGACCCAAGTGAGCCGGCCTCAGGACCGGCGGCCCGCGTTACATAACATATGCAAACACAGTTGCCAAGTGTGGCCATTTTGATGCGACTTTTGAAAGCGGAACAGAATTCTCAGATCAGATTTATCTAACAATTCCCAGTGAATGCATTGCACGATTGTGTAGGACAGTGAAGCACGGCCTTTAAGCTACATTTCGTTTTAAATCTAGCATCAATTGTGTTTACATGTTTTGGACGGTAACTTAAGTTCTGCAGTACTGCCATATTAATTAGCAAAAATGTGGCAACAAGTGCTTGCAAATACTTTTTTCTATACATTATATCATAAGCTATTTAGCTGTTACAAAACTAAAGTAACATCATCGTCAACGAAATGCCAAGTCCAAGGATTGAACTTAAGGCTGAAAAAGTAATTTAATATAAATGTATTACAAGACAGAAGTTCAATGAAATTAAAGTTTTCTGTAAAAATGCCAAGTTTAAACTTAATTTAAGTCTTAAGCCCGCCTATAAAATGATAACACTAAATTAAACTATGGCTATCACTTCCCGTTGAATATCAGCTATCTGAAATTATGGCTGCCAGCAAACAAACAGAATTTTTTATGTTTTCCATATTTCAGCCGTACGTTTCTTGGCCAAACAAAAATATTAAGCCAGCTTGCATAGATTCATCGGTAAGAAAATGTTCTTTTCTACATTATTGAACAAAAAATTTGCCCATCTACTTAAGGCTGTGATTCATTATCCTACTGAATCGTACGATCTGTAAAAATGACATGTGTATCCAAAAAGTTTGATAATCTGGACTAAAAGTGTATGTGTGTGGGGAGGACTTTTTGACAAGTCTGTCAGATTTGCTAATCTGTCTTTTTCTATGCGATCAGAGTTATTTGCAAAAAAAGTATAATAGTGTGGCCGTTTTGATGCGACTTTTTAAAGTAGCACAGAATTCTGTCAGATTTATCTAACAATTTTCAGTGAATGAATCGTACGTATTGAGCAGAATAGTGTAATAGGGCCTTTAGGAACATAATTGATCACAAAAATTAAAGTAAAATATTCTTGAAAACTTCAAATGAGCAATGGAAGGGAACAAAGTGGAACAAATTAAGGGGAAACTTTAGAATAAGAAACTTTAAGGGGAAACTTTAGGAGCCAGGCTTTAAAAAAATCTATTTTATAGGTTTGTCATCAGCCGGAGGCTTGTAGTTTGTTAATAATTCGATGTTGAAGTTGCGAAATTTATTAAAGAAAATATGAAAATATTGGTAAAACAGTGCTGCCAGAGGAAAGTTTTTGTGCAGGACGTAAAATCGCGATTTCATAAAGGGTTATAAGCATCCAAAACCGTATCTTTCTCAGTTCATAATTTTTTTTCATAGATATGCAAAACCTAGTCTTGATAACAGGTTTTCGACCGGGCTGAGAGATTTTCTTCTCTATGGTTTAACCAACGCCGACTTCGCATAAAAAATCTGTAAACGTCTGGCAGCACACTTTTTCATTTTACGGCAACTGGTACCATTGCCATGATACAACTAAGTTGTATCATCTATTATACTAAAGCCGACCCCAAATAAAAACTTTCACCTCCTTGAAATTTAAATAGAAATTGAAATTTATACAAAAAATTTTATGCAAAACTGCAATATTAATTTTTTTTTTAATTTTTAAACATTTAGGGATTAAAAAAGGCCAAATCCGTAAATCTGTAGCTACGAGCCTAATAAAAGCACCTATAAAGTTCAAAAAAGGCCTGAAATCCTACTGAAAATAATCAGACTGGTGTCTGATATTTCGTTGAAATTCTAAATTTGAGGAGCAAAAAAGAGGTGAAAACAGACATTTTGAAAGGAAAAAATTATAACAAGAATTATAGTCCTAAGAAAAAAAAAACTTCGAAAGAACTATGCATTTTTTTACTTTTTGAATCTTTATTCGAAACTTTATTCGAAAATTCCAAATAATTATGTCCTAATGGCAAAAAAATAATTCAATCCGAGTTTTTATTATTTCAAATCACAACTTAATTTAATTTGGCTCAAGTTCTAAGCAATACAGTAAAGTGAGGCTGGGGTACAGCCAGAGTTGGAAACCGTATGAATGCTGATTAGCAGCTTTCCAGCTCGCAAACAGCTGTAGCCCAGCTTAAGTCTTAATTTTACCAACAATCATTTAATAAATTGAATATGAGTGTAAATAAATCAAATAAAGTTGTATTACATTTATATTAAATTACTTTTTAGTCCTAAGAAAAAAAAAACTTCGAAAGAACTATGCATTTTTTTACTTTTTGAATCTTTATTCGAAACTTTATTCGAAAATTCCAAATAATTATGTCCTAATGGCAAAAAAATAATTCAATCCGAGTTTTTATTATTTCAAATCACAACTTAATTTAATTTGGCTCAAGTTCTAAGCAATACAGTAAAGTGAGGCTGGGGTACAGCCAGAGTTGGAAACCGTATGAATGCTGATTAGCAGCTTTCCAGCTCGCAAACAGCTGTAGCCCAGCTTAAGTCTTAATTTTACCAACAATCATTTAATAAATTGAATATGAGTGTAAATAAATCAAATAAAGTTGTATTAATTGAATTCATTCATAATTAGATTCAATTCCACTACAGTTTAAATTATATAAATTTAGATTTATGTAAAAATCAAGAACACTTTTTAAACAAATTAGGAAAGACTTAAAGAACTTTAAAATTGTGCAATAAAACTTTTGTTTGTCCAATTCTATTATATATTAAATATTTTATTCAGTGAAAAAAAAAAACATAGAAGAAAACTCACTTACTTGAGTTTTAAGCCAGCAAAATGTTGAGTTTTTCTTTTTGTTCGAAACGATTTGAATTGACTTTTTTTGTATCTCTTTAAAAATATTGATTTTCGTTTTTGATTTATAGTTCTTGTAGAATTTGTTGATTTGGTGTAATGCAATCGGTAGTTAAATTTTCCCTTTGTTCTTAAACTAGACGGGCAGCTCCAAAGCCTAGTCTAAGAAGGGATTTTGTCATACGTGGCGTTGAGCCAAAGACGAAGAAGATGTTGATGAAGTGGCAGTGGCAGTGGCACCAACACCACCACCAATGCTGCCACCAGGCGAAGGGGATGGTGAGGATGATTTACTGCTGTGGCGACCACCACCATGACTGTTTGTAGTTGATATTGAAGCTGCCGATGCTATGGAGGCTGAAGATTTTGGACGATTTGGTGGTGGTGGGGGTGGAGCCCGACGCATCCTCTGCTGCAATATACGCGGTAGTTGAGGATGAGATTTTTGCGGTGCAGGTGCCAAAGGAGGCATAGGCCCGCTATTCCGATTATGTGGTGGCAGTTGTTGGTTGTGGTGTGAGTGATGATGATGTTTTTGTTGATGCAACTGTTGCTGCTGGTGTTTAGTTATTGAAGAGTTGTTTGAAGAGGAACCTGAAGTATTGGAAGTTGAGGTGGAGGATGCATGAGATGTGGTTGAACCTCTTTTTGGTGGTATAATTTGCTGCTGTTGCAGCTGCTGCTGTTTTTGTGACGCTATGGAAATTGGTGGCATTAATTTGCCTGCATTTATAGGCTGATGATTCGAATATGACTCATCTTCCGGTTCAGAAGTTAAAGAATTTGTTTCGGAAGGTGTGGGCGACGGTGATGGGGGCGACAAGGCTTCTTGTTCCTGCAGATAAGCACGAAACCCTTGTATGGATTCATTTAATGCCCACAATTGAGAGAGCAGCGATAGATCCAGCTGCCTTAAGCCATACATTTCTCTTCTTAATATTGCCAACTGTGTGTCTAATTTTGAAGTAGAACTAGAAGTAGAAGCACTATCACTATCATTACGTGATTGGAGCTGATTGATATGAGTGTTGTTGTTACTACTGTGATTCGAATGATTATTGTTGGTAGGTGTATGCTGCTGCTGCTGCTGTGATTGGTATAAATGATGCTGACCACTGTGTGTGGAAGAGGCACGACTGTGTAAACTTTCTCGATCGCTTAGAGATTCTTGTGTAGAAGAAAGACTGCCGTGACGGTATGAATTAGAACTTCCACCTCCATTGCTGCCATTACTGCGCTGTCTTTGAGCAGCCGATGTGGAAGTGGAAGCACCCAAGTATAATTCGGGATCTAAGAAGTGATGGCTGCTTTGTCCATGACTAAGAGGCGATATTGTATTTGTATGTTGAACAGCAGCGCTTAGGCTTTTCGGTAAAGGCGGTAAGCCCGGCAGTGTTATTTTTTGGTCATCCTCCATTACTTTTACAATACTTAGCAAAATTGTCCTTTTTTTAGTGTTTGTTTCCCTACACAGCTTTCTAATAAACTCACTCAATCTCTCTTGTTATTCGTACTCTTTCTTACACGCACTATTTATTGCTTTATCTAGAGAGAAACAGAAAAAAAATTACTTCTTTTTACTTTTGCATTATGCATTTTTTTTCTTACGTTTTCTTTTCTTGCTGCTGTTGTTGGAAAAAAATTTAATCAATATTTGTTATCAGTTTAGTCTTAAAATTTTATTTTCTTTCAATGAAGAAATGTCTACGTATTTGTTTTTTTTTTGTTTTATCACTTAAATTTTGTTTTATCTGCAAATTTTTCGAGATTCTCTTTTTTGTCTTAATGTATATTAAATTCCCAAGCTTGACGACACATTGGACACTGTTTGTTCAAGGGTTGCAAATTTAGCCATTTTACAATGCAATGCATGTGAAAGCAATGTGAACATACGCCCCACACCAATGGACAATCATCGCCGGGCAGTGCACATTCCGGGCATGTTGACTCAAAGGACATACGACATATACCACAATTTTCATCGTTTGCTATCCAACGCCATGATGCAACACCCATCCACGATTTGATTTTTACTTTCATTTTGAACACATTAAATATTATATCCTAATAATACATTTAAAAAGCTTTTATAAAGGAATGTAATTATGTACGTATTTGCTCATATGCTTTGCACAAAACTTATTTTTTATTATGAAAACTTTGATTTTCTAATCTAAAAAATTTTCGCCTGCAAAGAATTTTCCGTAGTTTGCACGATTTTCTCTGTATTCCTATTGCGTTTTTTTCCAAATGCAATACTATTTAGAATTGACAGCTCAAATTTAATTTGAACTGGCAACAATGAAAAGCAGAGCTGCCGACTGCTGGTAAGCAGGCACACTACGGACAGAAACAGACTTGTGAAAAATTCAATAAAATAAATTTTTTTTTTAAATTATTGAATAAGGTATTGTTGGAAAGGATTTTCAGTCCAGTTACCAAATAGCAACAATCTTTTTGCGATCTACTCTAGTTTAGAAAATACAGCCATTTCTTTTTGGTCGTCTAAAATCCAAAGTAATGATAATGTATTATATATACACTTGTAAAAAATTCAAAAAAAATTTTTTTTATTATCGAGTGTGATGTCGTCTAAAACGATTTTCAGTTATAGTTACAAAACACCAACAATCTTTTTGATATATGTTCCAGTTTAGAAAATACAGCCATTTCTTTTTGGTTGGCTGAAATTCAAAATTATCATGACATTTTAATACACTTGTGAAAAATTCAATCAAAAAAAAAAATTTTTTTTTTCATAGAATGTGATGTCGATGAAAAGGATTTGCAGTCCTCGTTGCGAAACACCAACAATCTTTTTGATATCTATTCTAATTTAGAAAATACAGCCATTTCTTTTCGATCGGCTGAAATTTAAAATAATGAGAATGTAATATATTATACACTGGTAAAAAATTAAAAAAAAATTTTTTTTATCGAATGAGGTGTCATTGGAAATGATTTACAGTCCTGGTTAAAAAACAGCAACAATATTTTGGAGATCTGCTCTAGCTTAGAAAATACAGCCATTTCTTTTCTACCGGCTGAAACTCAAAATTATTCGAAAAAAAAAATTCTAAATTATCTTGGAAAAAAGTTAATAAAAAAATTTGTTTTTTAAATTTTTGAATGTGGTATCGTTTGCAAGGATTTTTAGTTCTCGTTACAAAACAGCCACAATCGTTGTGTTATCTACTCTAGTATAGAAAATACAGTCATTTCTTTTTGGTCGGCTGAAATTAAAAAAAATTATCACGATATTCGGATGTGAAATGCCAAATTGCTTTGCTCTGCGGTGTTTGTCTGTACTTTATTTGCTACAAAATTTAATACGGCGGAAGTTTATGTGTAAATTACAATTGGGTATGGCAATGACACAACAACATACCATGCATTAGCTATCCATTTAAAAGGGCAAAAATACCGTTAATGTGTTGTTGAGATATAAATTTAATTAGGATACGAGGATATGTATGCATAGGCACACCCTTTCTTACATACATACGCACATAGTTTTGGACGAAAGTGGTTTAATTTTTCGCGAAATAATCCAAAGCAATCGGATGTATGTATGTACATATGTATGTCCGGAGATCATTTCACCAAGCATGCTCTGAAATTTGCTAGAAAATTTGAAAATATTGATAATACAGTATTCTAGTTATCCTGTTCAAAGCACTGGTAGCTTGATTGTGAAGATTTCTTAAAACTTTAAACGAATTTTATTCCATTTTTATCCATCATAATAATATTAAATGTTGAATGGAACGAAATAAAAATATTTACATACATATACACATGATTCTTAAATTGAATTAATAAAAATAAATTAAAAAAATATATGTACATATGTATGTATAACTTGGCCTAAAGCCTCCCCTGTAGTTGGAACCAAATGGCTGAATTCAACTTTATTTAACCATAAGAACTGCACTTGTATGCATTTAAAAATTAAACAAAAACGAGTTGTCTTAAAACAACACATTTTGAGAATAAAATTTTTCATAGTTACATACATACATATGTATGTACATATGTATTTGTTTTTTTTTTTTTTGTTATTAAAATAATACATATTGGTGTTAGAGATTATCCAAGCATCAAAACCAAATTTTAAATAAAATATTTAAACCCATTGTTTTCATTCATACAAGGTACCTATATTATGAGTCATATTAATACTCATCCACATATGGACATATACACACATGCATATGTATAAATATAATGGGCTAAAATGTTAAACAATGTTTTTTTATATAGTATGTAAATACATACATACATATGTATGTATGTATGTAGGTACACATATCCTTACTTGTTGTGAGCAATGTACAAAAACATGCCAAATCTCTCTGACGTGTTAAAAGATCTGTCATACATACACACATACATACACAGGTATGTCTGTTACACATGTGCAAATCCGTTATGTCTAATGATCATTAAAAATAGCAACACACGATCAAATACTACTTTCTTTCGAACCCTAAACTGATCATTTTTACCATTGGCTGGAGGACCTCAGAAAGCTTACATACATACATATACATGCATACATATGTATGTATGTATGTGAATTGTCTATAAAAAGGTAACCAGACTTGAAAACACATACATATTATAAAATTACTGTATTGCATTAATACTAAAAATGGTTTTAGAACTAGATTATCTCGTATTTAGACGGGAAAGTAAATGCTTGAAAGTTGCACAATTTTCTAACCTTCAACTCAGCTTTCAGCGAAATTTGCCTGAAAGTAATTTTTTGGAAATTTACTGCAAGTAAAGTGACAAAGTAGTAAGCACGGTTGGTTGCCTACTCCACCGCACATACATATGTACAAATTTTCAAAATTGCAGTAGAATAATACTTGTGAATTTTAAATTATTTTGTACATTAGAATATATTTAAAATATTTTTGCAGCAATAAAATATTTTTGCAGCAAATATGAATAAAGGATATTTATAGTGATAATTAATAAAAGCTTAGCAAGAAAAATTATTTTCGAATGTTGCCCTATAAATTTATGTTTGTAGTATAACTTTATTTCAGTAATAATACTTGCAACTCTTCGCTTTGACGACATTTTTAAAATGAACTTTCACATTCTTTTGAAATTGAGCAAGAAATTTTCATGAAAGTCACAGATTTCATTGAAACTAATAAGGTAGCCTCATCAGCAGCACCGTTAATCATGTGACTTCTTAAAACTGTCAAGAGAAAACAGAGATGAAAGGCAGCAAAAATGAGACAGCAAATTAGCGTAAGCTCTGGGGCCAAATTCTGGCAGTCGTGATTGAACGATTTCGTTATAGAATGCTGTGTGTTTGTTGCTCATTTTGTTTTTGCTCTACATTGTTTTTATTATCGAGTATATTCGATCACGAATGTCAGAATCCGGCCCCTGTCCATCTCTCTTCTGTAAATGTAGAAGTGATGTCTTTTTGACAGTTTTCAGAAGTTGTACAAAAACAAAATGCTTGTTATTTTTATTAAAGTTGTAGTTATTGTAGTGAAAAGGTTACCTTATTAGTTGTATGTATCATGGTCAACTTTACTTATCCCATGCATGTGCATGTATATTTGCTGGCCACCTTAATTTACTGTTGTTAATATCATTTGGTATGTTATTGCTGTTGCTGTGGTTGTTGGCTGTTTTAAAATCAAATGAACTTCCGAGACATTGTTGTCGTTTTAACGCTCATATATCAGTACGACGACGTCTGTTGAACCCTAAGCACGCGATCATCTCACTCTCTCACGCTTGGCTCAATGTAACGAAAACACAATACGGTTGTTTGCTTGTTTTATTGATGTTTTTTTTTTTTTGAAAATACAATTTTTTAAAACAAAACGCTATCGATCAAATGTTTCCAAGTGATTTAAATTTAATTAAAATAACAACAAACAAAGTAATCATACCTGCATAAATACATATGTATTTGTCTGTGCAAAGAATTTAATGTGAAATTCTAAATAAATTCTAAACAAATACCTAATTAAAGTGGAAAATAATTAAGTATGTATGTACAAGGGTAACTAATTACAAATTAAATAACTACGTATAATAATCGTCTATAAACCCAACATACACGATACTTCCATTATTATTAGTATATGCTAAAAAAAAAAAAAAAATGCCAATCAGAATTTGGAAATACACAAAAGAATAAAACGCCAAGAGAACAAGCAACAGCAGCAGCACATCAAGGTGAACATGCGTTGTTGTTAATAAATGAAGCACAAAAATCGGAGTGTAGCTGAGTGCGCGTGGTCTTGAAGCTCTAAACACATAGACGACAGCAGACAGCAAGCAGCAATATGTCAAAAATAGAATGCATGTGTTTAAATGAAAACGATTATTTTGACGGCAGCAGGGCAGCACGACTGCACAACAGCATTTGCTGCTGCTGCCAACTTAGGCTATTTTCTATTTTGACGGGCAGCAAATAAGCAAATATAGTGTTGCCATTATATATATATATATAAATTGGACAAATTAGAACAAAAACTTTCTTTTAATATTAAATACAAAAGAACATTGCAAAAATACAATAAATAAATAAATGTATGTGTTTTTATAGTTTTTTCGTGATATTATTACATTTTTCATCAATATTTTCAATTTTATTCATTATGAAATAAGAAATACGGCATCCCTGAAATTTGCATTGCTAAAATACACAGCTGTTCATTTTCAATATCAAAACAATTTTTTTCGTTTGAGCTAATTTTTTGTGATATTTTATTTAATTTTCATCCTGGTTGCTTCGAAAAAGTGTTCTTCATCTTTTTCCTTGAGCTGTTGTACACATGTTTTGTAAATGCCCTCCTCATCACGGGTTATATTTACTGTGTGAACCCACCATCTTCGGTTTCTTGTACTATTCGTCTTATGGGCTTTAATACACTTCAGCTGTAGTCTGAGCTATTTTAACAATTGTTGTGATAAAATTTGCTAAATTTTCTTCGCTCATTTTTTATATGTTTAAACTTTGAATTTGTAATATTTATGAAAATTCGAAATTGATTTACACACCAGCTGATTATTATGTTGTTGCTGTCTTCAAAATAATTATGAAGCCGACTTCAGAGCAGCATTTGAAGTTGGCTGCACTTGAAGTTGGCAGCATTTGCAGTCTGCTGTCGTCTATGTGTTTAGAGCTTGAGTTGGCTCTGCTTTTTTTTTTTTTGAACGTTAAACGTAAATATAAAAATCACATGTGTGTGCGCATTAAAAGGAGTTTGTACGAATGTTGTTTGTATTGAAAACAAAGCGAAAAGAGTTTGTGTGAAGTTAAGAATTTTAAAGTAAAACAAAATTTGAAAACAGCCCAATATAAATGTGGTATCATGTATCTTAAAGAATATATGTAAGACACTATAGAATGTATGTATGTACGCACCAGAGTACACAAACATATTTTATAAGCGGCATATTTGCGAAGTTGTATTAGAGCATGCGCACAACTTTAAAATGTACGCCCTAACTGTTGGTCAACAATCATGCCTACTTAAGTATGTATGCAAAAGCAAGCGCACGTAGTTGAGCGCATTGCATACATACATATTTAATAATTTTGCTCAAACACAAAATAGTATGCGTACCGATAGCAACTTGTTTTGGTTTAATTAAATTTGCTTTGGTTGTTAAAACGCGTATTGGGCTGGCTGCCAAACGACTGAACGCCAACATATTGTTGTTCCACAAAGTTGGGGTTTTTCTTAATGGGACTAGAGCAGCCCATCTTAAATATTGTGCCAAAAAATACAATATAATTTTACTCGTGCCCAGGCAGTTACAATTAATTCTGTAGTTTTTAGATTGGCTCAAACAAAATATGTAGTGTAATAACCTCCACCAACCAAAAACATTTGGAAATTCTAAAAATTTGATTTTACAGCGTAGATATTGTTTGAGAATATTGTTTCCAAAATTTATTTCCATCTTAAAATATTGGCATTTCCGAAACTGCTTAATTGAATTAGCAAGTACTTAAAACGATAACGCCGTCCAGTGAAGGGATGATAAATATAAAAAAATGGTAATGCAGCTCGCAATTGTTGTATGAACCATGATACCGCTACGCTGCAAGAAATATTTAGCTGATGGAAACTAATGCATTAACAATATAATACAAATAAGTGTTTGTTATGGTTTTGTCTGATCGGATTTTACAACTATTCGATTAAAAATTGTCCGATTAGTTCACCGGGCACCCTAATTTTTTTTTGTATGCATTTTGACAGGTAGCTGAAAAATTCGCTCAAGGCAAAATGAATTCGACAGTGCAATTACCTTGTAAAGGTTATCTGCCTTGCCTCTCGTCTGCTTCGTCGATCAGGCTGGCTTGATCTGCTGTCCAATGCCTATTGGCTTCTAATGCCTGCACTTAGATTATTGATTTATTATCCAAATGCATGATTAAATGTTCAAAGCAAAAACTTACCAAGAAACTGGTGTTTGTTTTACACAGATCCGAAAAGACGAAATAAGACATTTCGAATGGGAATTCAAAAATTCAAATTTGCGAAACAAAAACATACATACATATGAAGCTCAAAAAATACTTTTATTGCATGTATTATCTTTCTTCCCCTTCACTATTTTCATGTATTCAACATTAACTTATAATAAATAAACTGTTTTAAATAATTATCTTTTTGTCTACTTTGAAAGTGGTTTCCACTTTTTATCTTCTTGCTTTTTTAATCACTTACGAGTTGTTTTTGTTTTTAATTGTTTATATAAATTATTGTATTTTAAATTGCAACAACAACATTTATTATTGAAGTCTCATTTAATGATAAATTATTGTTACTGTTGTAGTTTATCATTAAAATTGTATGACGGGTTTCAAAAGATTATTTTTGATTATTCATGAAGTGTTTAAAAGGGACATGGGACATTAATGTAATACCAGAAGTTTTTTTCTTTTGTAGGGCCACCCCTGGAAAAAATTATTTTCCTCATATATCGTGTATGTAGGGACGAATATTGGAAAATATTTTATTTTGGAGTTTGATCAGGGCAAACGAAATTTTTTCAAAAAAATTATCATGCCCATTATTGTCCCTCAAAACGGACGGATATCGTCCGTTAATCGATTTTGCTATCTATTTTAAGTCAGAATCTTCATATGTATATCCAAGTAAGTAGTGGTTACGTTGTTTTGGGCAAACTGTCCACACGTGAATATGCACATACATATATGTATATGTACACTTCATGGGATCGGAAATTACAAACCTTTATGTATACGTCAGTGTTGCCAGGTCAATGTATTTCTTTCCCCCAGAAAAATTTTAAAACCCCCTAAAATTCAATGTTTTTCTACAAAATCCTCCTTAGAATTTTTGGTGAACATTCTGCTTTAGTTTGCGAATCACCAATTTTAATGCATTGACAATGCGGAGAATGCATAAAATTGTTAAACTTTCCCCCAAATTAAAAAGAAGTAATAAAAATTAACTGATTATATGAATTTTTCAGTGCATATGTTATGATTACAGGCGTTTGTACATATGTTTATTATAAATTTTCGATTTATTTGTATTCACATATTTTGAGATCTAAGTACATATGTATTTATAGGCAGCTGTAAATTGTTATCGTAGCGTACCTAGAAAAAATTAAATGTCTCCAAAAATATTAACACCGGTATTCATAAAAAATAAAACGTTGCTCAAATACATTTTAGAACAAATTTTATATGAAAAATTTGTTGTAAAATGTGTTTTAACAATGACTTAGTTTTTATGAATACCGGTGTATGAGTTTCTAAGTCTTCTTCGCTCTTTACGTTCTTAGATATTTTCATTTTCCCAATTCTTAAGAAACCGAAAAAAATTCAAAGAAATGACCCATAAGGAAAAAATTCATTCAACTCAACAAAAAAAAGTATGTACTTAAAATTACCAGTTGCAAAATTCTGAGGCCAAATCGACGCATTCGATATCGTATGAACTATCGAATAAAAATAGTGCAATACAAAAACAAAATGTACAACAAACACACAGCATAGCCGACGGAATTCGTTGGATATCGAATGCAACGATTTGGCCCCTGTACTTGAAGCTACCAGATGAACATAAAATATCTCAGTTAATCGTTTAAAAATCGTTAAAGTCTTCAAATTTATCAGTTGAAAAATCTTCTAACTCCTGCCATTTTACCGTTCAACCAAACACAGAAATCCCCTAAAAATACCCCAAAAATAAATTCTGTCCCCCTATATTTCACCCCGAATGAATTTAACACCCCAAATTCAACCCTAAAAGAAAAAAAACCTCCTAAATCTAGGGGAAACCCCCTAAACTGGCAACACTGAAATGTATGTATGTCGTATATTATACGTACCCTTAACACTTGTTGTATAGCGTATGATCAGCATACATACATATGTACATGGTTTAGGAAAAATGTCTGTGTTTAATATTGTCAAAACAATATGTAACAATATTAAAAATTTGTTTTATGTTTTCTTTGTTTACATTTATCTATGCTGCACAGATGTTTCTAATGCATACACACATACATATGTACATACATATTATCAACTAACAAAAAGTTACAAGCTTATTTTGATGTGTAAATATTTACTTGCTAAATTGTTTGGTTCCATAATTTTACAACAACACAATACAAAAGGTTATCAATGTAACCGGTAAACAATTACCAAATATTTTGTGATCTCAACTGTTGTGTTTCATTAAACTTTATTTCCATTTGTTGTCTATTGCAAACCGCTGGCGGAAGCTATTTTATTTTATGCCCACTACTATCATGGAAAATCTGAAATATTATAATTTTTTTTTTGCAATTATTATTATTAGAATGTGTTCACTTTCAAATTCGTGATCAATTGCATTTATACAATAAAAACTTGGAAAAATTTAATTATGTCTAATTGCAAGCCACACAATATAAAGCAAATGCAATTCATAATTATAAATAAAAAAAAAGGAAAATAGTTTTGAAATGACAAAAATTTCAATAAAAATGTAATTAATTGTAGGTTACTTCATTCAATACGTTGCTCGGTATGTGTTCAATTGACTTGCCATGAAATTATCGCTTCAACTGCAAAAGTGCGTGAGTTTCTCAAGTACTATATTTTAGATTTTTAATGATTTCCACAAACATAAACGTGTTTTTGTAGGAATGCATGTAAAAATGTTTTCATTAAAGTCTAGCTAATCAGTAAATAAAGATTGTAATACAATAAAAAAGAAAAAAAAAATAATAAGTTTGATGAAAGCAAAACCGGTCCTTTGTGTTTGAATGATCTTGATTAAAACGCTCTATGAGTTTTGCCAAGAATTTTTAAATGTTAAATGTTTTAAATTCAAGGGTCACTGAACAACTTGCTGCGCTGAGACAGAAGGACAGGCGTGCTTATGAAAACAATGGTATTACCTGGCTTAATAAAATATCAATATTATGACAGTAGATATGGGCGCCTCTTCGGCGTTGATATGGGCTATAAACTCTTTCTAAAATAGAGAAACTAAAATGCTAAATACGTAAGTAAAAGAGGTGCTATTATTATTGTTTGGTCCAGGATGGCCCTTTGCACTGCGACCAAGAATGATCTATTGTGCAACTCTTTTCCCTCACGAGTTTAATATATCAAGAAACAGTACTAGCTCTTCTGTGGAAGCCCTTGCAAGTCCTGTGAGCCCAATTTATAGGCCTGCAACAGCCTGTATCTTCTGTGGCCAAGTGCCACACATTCAATAATCAAGTGTTCCATTGTCTCCTCTTCTTCTCCGCAAAATCTGCAGGTTGCCGTGCTGGATAATCCCAGTCTGTGTAGGTGCTTTCTGCAGGTATAGTGTCCTGTTAGCGCCCCACACAGTGCCCTTAGATTCTTTCAATTTAATTTTAGAGCGAGATCCGCCCTCTTGGCATCAAAGCTAAGAAATTTCTTCGAGTGTTCCAGACCCCGAGTGTCGTTCCACATAATAATAATAATAAATAAAAGAGGTGCTAACTTTTATTTTCAAATTGCTTACCATAGAGCCTAAAGATATCATAATAAATAAATTGAACGAATCGTGCATGACAAATGTCGAAATACTCTTAAATTGTCATTGATGAAAGTTTTTTCTGCGACAAGCAGAAAGATGTCTATATTAGTACCCGTATCTGCTATAGTATAGAAGCCATTTGTTTTCGGTGGGCTGAAATTCAAAAATTATCATGGCACATACACTTGCGAAAAATTCAATAAAAAAATTTTTTTTTTTAATTATCGAATGTGCCAAAGATTTTCAGTCCTCGTTACAAAACAGCAACAATTTTTTTGATATCTTCTCTAGTCAAAAAATACAACCACTTCTTTTCGTTCGGATAAGGGAATTCAAAATTTTCATGAAAAAAAATTTTTTTTAATGATCGACCGTAAGTGGTATCGTTGGCAAGGATTTTCAGACCTCGTTACAAAACAGCAACAATAATTTTTATACGAGTAATATTGATTGCATTACATAGAAAATCTTTTTTTATTCAGAAAATCTTTGCTAATTTTCTAATCTTAAAATTTCCATTTTGCCTTTTAATGGGCGTGGGTACATGTATTTATTCCCTGAGAATTTTTTCTTCTGAAAATTTTTATTCCTAATACGAGAAGTGAGTGCCGAAAAAAAAACTCCCGTGAAACTCATTTACTTTTCGTGTCGTAAATTAAATCTTAAGGAAATTGCCTTTGTTTCTTTAATTAATATATATTTAATTGCTTAGTTTTGATATAAATGTCATTAATATTTATTTAATCGTTTTTGTCTATTATCAACATGTTCTAATTGCTAAGGTTCTTTTCTCAAGCGAATAAATAAATGCCCAAGTATAATTTTTATCAGAAAGAAAAAAAAATTAATAATCAAGACATCAATCAATTTGATAAAATATGGACTGTGTTGGGACGGTAATCACTTCTTATTATCGCCTGTTGGCTTGGTAAAGGGGAACCTGTATTTGTTGGGGGGGGGGGGGGGGGAGTGTAAGAGGTTGTTCGCTTTAACAAAAGTTTGATGAGATTGGTTTGTGCCGTACATAATAGAAATAAACCTAGTTAAATATATTATAATTGCTTATCAAAACCTTTAAGCACACTCGAATTTGTATTTACTCAGAAGGCCTTCTTACATCGGGCCTTATTAAAAGTTGGCTGCGGTAATTTGCAAATATGTACAATTTTCTTTTTTCTCTAAGGATTGTCCAAGGCGAATTCACTACAGGTGCCCGCATCCCAATTCGCTTCAGTATTTTTCCACGATTTTATCTTCTGAGTTGTCAAAGCCGATAGAAAACGACAACAAAACTTGTGACGTCTCGAGAGAAAATGTTGAAGCGAATTGAATTGCGACCACCTGTACTTGATCCGCCTAGGGATTGTCTTACAAAAGGCTTCTACTTTTCTATACTAAAGATAGGAGATATTTTGCCTGCCCAGTTCTCTATGTATTTCAAACCCCTTTCACATTTCAGGTATTTTACAGTGAGCCTGTCAAATGTTCCACCATTTTCCTCTACACTGATAAAAAAACCCATTATAGCTATGATGACAAAATACATGATTACGATGACAAAATATATCGTTTTTGACCCCATGACACTTTTCATCACGGTGATGTAAACTAATTCTAATTGTTATTACCGATAAATATCAATGCCATGTCATTGTGACCCCGAAGCGATGTATACTTACTTTTGGTTGAAGTAAAATATTTTATTAAAACTGTTTTCATAGTAAAAGAATCAACTGTATAAGCAAATACGCATTAGGCAATAAGAATATTTGTTAAACAACCCATAGGGAATTCAGATTTTGACAAGCAGTGGTGGGTTTACACTAACAAAATGCATGCCTAAGTTTGCATAAAGCCGCCTTGGTTTTGATCCAGCTACCATTCTACTGTAAGGCTAGCTGCAATAATGAATTATGTGAATATATATCAGATATATGAAGAAGAAGCAGTGCAAAGGTCTTCGAGAAGATATCCATACTACTTATTTTACCTGCTAGTTATTTATTACATATGTACATACAATAGAGATGTAAATATTCATAATTATCCTAACGGAAACGAAGTTAACTTTAACCTAACTTAAAGCTAACTATTTCACAACAGCTGCTGCTTGACGCCTGGATTACTTTTCAATTCCAAAAACTGACTATTTTAATATTGTCCTCGGAAGTAGTCAATTGTCTTACGCTGTACTGCATTTCAACTGTCTACTTAAAAGTTAACTACTTGAAAATTAGTGGCCACAGAAAAATAAAGTACAAATCAATGCTGGTTTTATAGGTTTCGATGTTGAGTTTTCATATTATTAAATTAAATTAAATTCCATTCTATTTTATTTCATTTTCCTTTTAAATTCCACTTATTTCAAAATACATATAAAAATATAGTGCTAGATTCTTTTGTTAGCCTCTCCCGGAATTGAATCACTAACTGGTGAGCAGCCAACATTCAGCTATCGCAATATTTAGAACGAATGCGACAACAAGCAATTTAAGTAAACCGTGTGTGTGTGTGTGTGTGTTATTATTTGAATTTCGGATCAACTGTGCACTATTTTTCAGTTAACTTATAGTGAGTTCACAAAAAGTGAGTTAGAAATCGATTGTATTGTTGTTAACTTACCCCCAATTTTTGACTTGGATTTTAAATGCCATTTCAATTTAAATTTGATTTAAATACAAAATTGAGTCAAACAGTTGTTATTTAAATCAAACTTAAATGGCCTGCCGTGCCCATTTAAAATCGATTTAAGTTTTTCATACTGCCATATGATTTTGACAGTTTTGGTTTTGTTCTGCAAATTAAGAAAATTGCACATGTTTTTTTTTGTTTGTTTCATAATTTGATTTTTTATTATTTCCAGCAGGTAATCAACTTCTGTGGCAGTGAAATTGGGAGTCCTTTTATCACTTTTGCTACTCATTTTCATAATTTTTACAAAACAATTTATTATTTTCTAAACTTTTCACAATTTCACTTGCTTCCACATTTGTTTAAACAGCTGTTTTTCATTGAGTTATCAATAATTTTTTGACACTTACATTGTGCTGCCGTACTTTTATTACAATTAATTAGCAAAAATAATTTTAGACTGAAACACAGAAAGCTACATATTTTAAATCCAACTTAAATTTTAAGGAAAATTTACTAATTTTCCACATAATTCATAAAAATTATTATAGGCTTATAAGACGGTTATTTGACATATTTGTATGGAAAATCTGTCAAATAAGAGCTTTATAAACCTGTTATAATTTTTATGAATTAGACGGTTTGTATTTAAATCCCAAGTCAAAAATCGGGGGTTAATGCTAGTATATAAAAGTTAACTTAAAGTTAACTATTCAAGTATGAACTTAATTATTTATTTGCTTTAAGAGCCAATTGAAATGTATTAATTCAGGTCCAAAAATGAACCCTTTTTACAAATTTTTTTTTGTAAAAAGGATTCATTTTGGCACCTGAACTAATACATTAAAGTCAACTATTTTAGTAGTCGTCTATTCAATGTCTGACAGGGCACTTGCTGACAGGCAAATAAAAAATAAAAAAGTAAGCTTTTAATCAGCTTTAAAAAATTAATTTTTCATACATGCATACGAAAGTGTAGTTACAAATCCATTTTTATAAAGCACTATTTTTAAGATCATGTTTACTAATTAATACATATATTGTACATAGAATATATAAATTTGTGGCACTGAAAGTTATATTTGTCACACCTTATCAAAAACGTGTACTTGTCAAGAAATAAGTACCAAACATTTAAAAATGTTTGAATAAACTTTAAAACAAATATCTGCAGCTACGATCAATGAAAAAGCCAAGAAAAATTCTAAATATTGACAAATGTTTTTGTGTTCAGATAAAATCTGACAGCCCAATACAAATGCCAAAATTCACTTTAAATATTCAATGCACGCACGAATTGAACATGGAGGTATGTAATGTGTATCTACTGTAATGACAGAAGTCTAAATCTATCAAGTGTTGCTTTGAAGAATTCATTAATTCACTTACATACAGTGGGTCAAAGGAAATGTTTGTTTGTGAAGCTGACTAAAACATTTATTTTAAATTTATAAATTTATTAGTATAATAAAAAATTGAAAATTATATGACTTAACAAACAAAAATATCTAGAAAAGTACATATGTATGTATTGCTATATTTAAACAAGCAAATAAAAAGTTGTAAGTTTTTTAATACACAGCTTATTGTAGGTGGTTAATTTTAATTGCAACGGTAACTCAAGACAGCATTAACGAAAATTATTTCAGTGTACCGTTATAATAAACATTTTCCTCTTTTTAAAAATGGATGAATGACATTCGTAGACCGGCAGTTCGAAGGGATGACTACACTTATCAACATCTGACCGGAGTACTTGAAAAATTCTGTCTAGTATATTTACATACATATGTATGATATAAACTTCCACGCGTTTGCCTTAAATTTCTGCTATGAAAATCAATTAATTCTCTTAAGTGTATTGATAAGTTACTTTCAAAAGAGGTATTGTCACAATACAATCTTAAAATGAAATCTTCAAGGAAAAATACACACTTGTGTTCGCATTTCAGTAACCTGAATGCCAGCTCAACACGCAGACAATTTTTTTTTTCTTCAAAAAAGAGATCATTAAAAGCCACTTAACGATTTAATACCTCATTGAGTACAATACAGTAAATACAAATATTTCACACTCACGTTTAAAACAATTACGGGCCTGTATAAATTGTATAATGAAAATGGCAATAATTTTTTTTTTTATTATTTGCAGTGCGTGAATAGATTTTTTAATTGGGTTTGTTGACTTTTGTCAGGCGGCTTATTATTTTTTTTTTGAATTTTTTTTTTGTATTAAGCAAAACAAAAGTTGTAAAAATAAAATGTAGTATTTGCTATTCACATATTAAACTAAATAAATTTAGTACACAAAAAATATTTTAGAAAATACAGTAGAAACAAGTTGTGCCTCCCGTGGCGGGGGGTTTTCTATGCAACTTTTTTGGTATGCAATATTTGTCAAATTACAACTTATACGCTAAAATTCTGACAAATCTGCAAATGCAGGTTGTTTCTTAGGCTTCTTCTTTAAATATTTCCGTTTTCAAATTTAGTACACAAAAAATATTTTAGAAAATACAGTAGAAACAAGTTGTGCCTCCCGGGGAGGGGGGTTTTCTATGCAGTTTTTTGGTATGGAATATTTGTCAAATTACAACTTATATTCGTCGAATAGTGACCTGTGCTCGTATTCGCCCATATTTAAAATTAATATTCGTAACATCACTAACACGTGTATATATTTATATTTTCAATAACTAATTACTGGTCAGAACACAAGTGTTTTCTTTATTTTTGTTTTTGTTGGTTCCTCCTTCTTATTTGTAGCGCTTTCCAAGCACTCAAAAATCTTGTTAAAATTTATAACTTTTTTTTTTGTATCGCTCAAAGAGGCGTGTTCATCAAACGCTGACAAAACCTATACATGTAAAATTTCATTTATGGTGCATGATAAAATAATTAGCAATACTTTAATTTAACGAAATTATCTTTATTAATAATCTTTATTGAAAACCTGACATGAGTCAGCAGTAAAAAAGTAAAACTCAAAATGAGACAACTTCGATCACGATTTTTAACGACTTCGGAAGAAATGTTTGCAGGTATGTGTATTAGGGTGGGTCAATTTAGCAATCAATATTCTGCCATCGGAAAAAGAGATCCACTACGACTTGACAAAAAACTTTTAATATTTATTTCATTTCTGTATGAGAGCCCTTTTGAGGAGACGTGGTAAGGGATTGGTGTATTCGAATATTATATTATAGAGAAAAAATTTAGGGGGGTTGGTCATATATGTGGCTCTTCTACAGGCATCCTAGGGACCACAGAGGTCTCGAAAATGTTCGCCCCAATCACACCAACCCGTATGACCAACACCCAATCATTTTTTCTGCCAAATATTTTTTTTTGTGAATAACTGACTCCATGCCACGCCTCTTTGGGGCTGCTCTCACACAAAAACTCAAAGCAAATTTAAATTTGGACGCTGCAAACAGGTTTTTTTTTTGATATGTCGTAGTGGAACTTTCTTTCCTCGCACCAGAAGCTATTGAAAAATCGATGGCACAATGTCAACAAATTTTTGTCGATATATATCGACCCGCCCTAATGTATATCGTTTTGATAACAAAAAAGTTTCCTAACAATTACTTATTTTATCAAATGCAGAGGAGACCAATAAATTGTCAGGGATCAGTTGGTTTAAAAACAATCCCTGTAAACCTTTTTGTGTGGACTAAAAGAGTGTGTGTGTGTGTGTATGTGTGTGAAAGACTTTTTGACAAATCTGTCCGATTTGCTAATATTTTGGAAGATGTTCAAGAACTATCTTTTTCCTATGCGATCAGAGGTGATCGAACTTATTGACAAAAGTCAACAACAGTGTGGCCGTTTTGATGCGACTTTTAAAAGTGTGACAGAATTCTATCAGATTTCCAGTGAATGATAGTAATTCACTGTGTGTAGGATAGTGAATCACAGCCTTAGGTAGCTTTTTGAAACATTACTCCATATATAATAAAATTATCTTTCTATCTTTTGGAAGTTGATATTACCGTACGGTTCAGCTTGAGCAGGGCTCTGCTTTTTTATTTTTATAACACAGCTTCAACCAAATATTTGCAGCAGCAAGTACCTATTAAATTCACAAGTTTTTTACAAGCCAAAACTTTTCCAGTGAAAAGCTGTAGATTAAAATGGCATGAACATTGTTATAAGGCAAGGCGAATTCATACAAGGTGAACTTGGTAGCACAGGTGATTATTTCTTGCTTCTTGCATCAAAAAGCTCTTATATGTCAAATTTTTTTTTCTTTGCTTACAAACAAATTGATACCATTTTATTCTAAAAATTATTTTTAGTGATAGAAAAGTTTTGTGACAATATTTTTTTTATTTCCATTTCACTTTTAAAGTGTTTAGCAGATATTCAGACCTTGACAACAAAAATCACTTTTCACTAGCAAAAGCATGTGCTAGCTTGTGTGTGTTTGTGTGTGGCGAATTCTAATGCACCTACCTGGTCTGAATCTCTCTTGGGTTATAAGCAAAAGAAACAAGTTTTATAATAAAGAGTGCTGAGAAGCTGGGAGCTGAAACTAATCATCTGTCTTGCCAAGTTCACTTTGTATGAATTCGCCTTGCATATGGCGTCACTGCTGAGCTGTTCTGTTTCTTGATGTGTTCTTAATAGAGCATAAACTGAGTTGAATATGTGCAAATTATTTAAAATAGAGTACGTTTGCCTTATACCGTATTTTTAAGCATGATTATGCACTGCCTCGAGCAATTTGAAACAGGTTGGTGCCAATGTCGGTCTTATCTGCACAATTTTTCTAGCTATTGTTTATCTATTTCTCCCATATAATTATCTATTTCCTATAATTATTTTGCACTTTGTTGTGCTTTCGAAAAAACAGCTTGTAAATTAAAGGGAAATTGTAATACATAACTAAATCATTTAAATTATTATTTTTTTAATTTAGAGTTGAGTTAACAATGTCGCCATATTATTTTAAGCTTAGCACGCACTTCTAACCATATTGAGGATTTTATGTTGTTGTAAAAACAAGGAACATTTAAAATCTTTTATAGAAAAATTATAAATTATTCTGAGGTGTTCTCTCCAGTGCTGCCAAGTTCACCTTGGTAATGAATTCGCTTCAGGGTATATCATTCATTCGATACCTTTGTTTTTGCTGTTCTTCCTGTGAACGTGATACTTCGTAAAATAGGAAAAAATATTAAATTAAAAATAGTTATAAGTGCTTTACACGCTTATAAATTGCAAGGAAACAATTTTGATACTTGTTTACTTCTCCCCTGTATGGTTCTGTTTAGAGCCTAGCACCCTTCGGAGAACTTCTTCTATATTTATGAAGGTTTTTTGAAAATAATTCCTACTTCTGATACCTTGAATAAAAGTGAATTAGCGTACTTTTCAAACTGCCTTAAAGACTTAACATTTTTATTTATAAACTTTCGAAGGAAATTGCACTGCAAACAAGACAATATTCAAATGTCATAAGAATAAGACTATTATAAGAAATTTAAATAGCAACGAAATATTTAAACAATAAACACTGTGGGAATACAATGTTATTAATAAATGCAAATATCGTTACTTCAATTTTGTTGCAGTATGTGTGTGTGTGTGTCAGAATTAAAATTTTAATGAGTCTCTCATAACAAAATTAGACGATGTATTTTATTTTCCCCAACAAAAGCCATACTTACGGAAACAATGTTTTAATTTGAATTTCAAATCCGTTTTATCTTTTTTTTCTCTCCATTACTTTTTATTAATTAATTTTATTTATTATTCAGTTTATATCATACATCTCAAATTCTATAAATTCATTAGATCAGAAATTGAAAAAAAAAATTAAAAAAATTATCGTATTGTGCCAGACTTGGTGCTGAAATATGAATAAGTTTGTTGTTAAAAAAGAATTTGCTTAAAAAAAAAATCTAAAAACAAGCTTTTTATTTAATGACTAAAAATTAACATCATAAAACAACTCTGCAACAACAAAAAGGAAGTACGTTAACAAAAACTCTTTCCACCAATTTTCGGAGAACAGTTTTGTTTTTAGAAACTGGTTTGATTTGTTTTTTATAATTTCTTATTTTCTAATGAACTGAAGAACTGCTTAGAATAATGCAGTCCCTTCCAGTGAATCAATATCTGATGTGTTTAATAATTTGAATCTGTATTCCAGAGTCGTATGTAAACATTAAAATCAGGCGAATGGAATAATTACTAATTTACAGATATGTAAAGTATTCCAGATTCGTATTTAATGGATAATTACTAATGAATAATTACTAATTTACATATGTATATAAACATCAATTCGCACAAATATTATGTGTGAAGTTGCAAATGTTCCACATACATATGGTTTTGTGTAGCCATTATTTAAAGAGCAGACTGTATGTCGGATCAATTGTTTTTAACGTCAGCCTAAAAATATGTTTGTATGAAAATCAACATTTAGTGTTTTTTGATAATGTTAAGGTTTTTGAACAATATTACGTATTGCAGATAAAAATTGAATCAACACTCAGTAACATTTACATTGCCTTTATAAAGCGGAGTTGGATAAACCAGCGCTATTTCAAATTGTAACACAAACTTTTAAAGCGAAACATTTTTTGTACACCAGTATAAATTAGATGGAACACAAACACAAATTTAACTATTTACGGTATTCAAAGGGTCGTCCTAAAGTCAGAAGTCTTAAAATAATAGTACGAAAATATATGACTGCTGTGAGCAACCTGTCATAAAGTAGTATGCTATATCACATATGAATCAGCTGTTAACGAAAAGGAAAGCAATTTAAATATTTTTTCGTCATTAGTCTTCACAGTTCATATTTGGCAGTCGTAAAGACGAGATGTGGTAAATTTGTTATGGGAAAATTTTTCGCTAAATCAACGTGTTTTAATCGTGAAAAAATAAATTTTTGGGAGACAAAACTTGCCAGTAAGATGCACTATTTGTCGTGTAGTGAATGATTTCCAAGAAAGAGGCAGCACAACGTACTCCAAGATCGAGTGAAACCATTGCAGCTGTTCAAGAAAGTGTTCCATTAACCTCAATTCGACGCGGTGCTCAGAAGCTTGGTCTCCAAAGAACTACTTTGGTTACAATTTTGCTCAAAGATTTGCATTTCAATCAAGGCGAATCAAGTATAGGTGGTCGCAATTCAATTCGCTTCAACATTTTCTCTCGAGACGTCACAAGTTTTGTGGTCGTTTTCTATCGGCTTTGACAACTCAGAAGATAAAATCGTGGAAAAATGCTGAAGCGAATTGGTATGCGGGCAACTGTAATGGATTCGCCTGAACATTAATCCGATATTGTACATCATTCATAACTGCCGACATTAAATGAAACATTTATCAGTATAAGATTCATTCTCTTTCACATAATCAAAAACTATAAACAAATAAACTAGTACATATACCTTCTCGTCGGACAGTCTTAACCCTGCCGGCAACTCAGTTAACTAGTAATGAATTATAAGCAAACTTTTTTACAGCTGGTGGTGGTTGACACTTAGATTATTTTCAATGGAGATGACTGACTATTTTAACATTACGATGTCCTAGGAGGTAGTCAATTGTCCGACGCTGCATTACTTTTCAACTAACTTCAAGTTAACTACTTCAAAGTCAGTACATACAGAAAAAATTGTACAAATCAAGGCTGATTTTACATTTTTCGATGGCAATAGTTAGTTATTATATTTTATTAAATTAAATTTCATCACACTTTTTTTTTTTTTTTTTTGTTAGCCTCTGGTGGGATTCGAACCACTAAGCCTCAAGACTGGTGAGCAGCCACCTTAACCCATTCAGCCATCGCTACATTTAAAACGAATGCGAGAATAGGCAATTTAATTCAAGAGTTATTTACCGTGTATGTGTGTATGTTAGTATTTGAATTTTGAGTGAACTCTGCACTACGTTTCGATTGTATTGTAGCTAATTTGAAGCTAGTCCATAAAAGTTAACGTGAAGTTAATTATTTTAGTAGTCGACTACCAATTTGCTGGCAGGGATATTTTATTAAATTAAATTTCATCCAATTTTTTTTTTTTTTTGTTAGCCTCTGGTGGGATTCGAACCACTAAGCCTCAAGACTGGTGAGCAGCCAACTTAGCCCATTCAGCCATCGCAACATTTAAAACGAATGCGACAATAGGCAATTTAATTCAAGAGTTATTTACCGTGTATGTGTGTATGTTAGTATTTGAATTTTGAGTGAACTCTGCACTACGTTTCGATTGTATTGTAGCTAATTTGAAGCTAGTCCATAAAAGTTAACGTAAAGTTAATTATTTTAGTAGTCGACTACCAATTTGCTGGCAGGGAAGCTTATTACGGCTGTAACTTACAGACTGAAGCAAGAGGGTTGCTTTAAACAAGTACTTATATTACTGATGTTGCTTGTTTAATTCTGTAAATGAAATTTATTATAAAGTGTGACTACGCATAAAACAGTGCAGTTTCGCACCTCCGCATCAAATTATAAAAGTGCTGGCGGCTTATCGCACCAAATGATTTACAATTTGCACATACACGAAACAGGAAGCAATAAAATTGTAACAATACAAAACATCAGAAAAGGTAAATCATTGACAATAAAGACAGATTTTCATGTAGAACAGATTATTTTGCACCCAGCACGGTGTTCCGGAACAATGCTATTATATATGTACAGACATTTTTTGACAAGTCGTAGTACAAAATATTATCATATAAACTAGACTTAAAAAATGGGCCAACTCGCAAAATTTCCCATCACTAGCAAACGACCCACTAGTGTGCGTTTTTTATAAATCGATCTGTAAATGATCATTCACAGCTACAGCAACAACAACATTTTGGCAATAGCATTGACTGCCATATCTTGTTTTATGTCTTTGGTTAAAAGTAGGTGTATACATACATACATATATGTTTTATAGATATTGGATATCTAAAATGGAAATACATACATACATATATACATACATATACGAGCAGATGTTTATTGCTAAAGCTCTGTGTTGCCTTTGCTTTATTTTGACGGTTCTCTTTTTACTAGACATGTGTCTACATATGGATGTATTAATGTACATACATACATACTTATATATTCATACTAACATAAATGTTAATGAGCCCAAATCGAAATATTTATGTACACACAAATATACATACATACATACATACATAAGCAGGTACCTCATTACAAGTATGGGTTCGATGAATTTGTTTTTAATTACAAATGTGGACAGGCACATACATATATGGTAGCGGTATTAAAATTAACTTTAACAAACTAAATTTTAGTATTCTAATTGTTCGAGCCTTAGGTCACTTGTTTTTTACAAAATATTTATTAAATTCAATATTTCGATATCACAATATTGAATTTAATAAATATTTTGTAAAAAACAAGCGACCTAAGGCTCGAACAATTAGAATACTAAACAACAAAGGTCGAAGAATTAACATCAAGAACAAACTAAATTTTGTTAATTATTTTATCAGGCTTTAGTTCGATTCTGTCTTCCTCAGAATTGAGAAAATTTTTTGTGTGATAGAATTGCATTGATCAACATTTTTAAAGAAGTGAAAAAAATTTTACTGTAAATTTATAATTTTTTATCGAACTTCTGTTAAGGGTTAAGGGTTGAACTTAAGCTTGAAAAAGTAATTTAATGTAAGTGAAAAAAAGTAAAATCTAAGACTCATTTTCTGGGGAACATACCATAGCTGTTTCACATCCACCACATCGATCATCAGCACCCAAAATTTAAATTAATAAAATTTGTACGCTGGTCAATAATACTTTCGTACAACTTTCAGTGCCACCAAAAGTCAGTTAAACCTTTTTTGCTTTCAGTGATCAATTTTGATACTCTCTCATTTCTAATAATTTTTGGAACTGTTCTCGTATTAATAGGTTTCAAGTAAAACATTTTCAAATTGCTGACATAAAATGTTGACAATTATGGTTGGTTGGTGTTTGTTTTTTGTTTTAAGGAAAGTTACATAATATTTAGTTGCCATTTTAAGTGACAGCAAATTTTTTTCCTTAATACTTAAGCGCAAAATCGCTAATTGTTAAACGATTTAGGGAAAAAGTTTACATTTCAACTTTTGCAAATTCGAAAAACAAAAAATTAATAATAGATGTTCAACACAGTTTTGTTGGAGGTAAACAAGTCGAAATTTTGAGTTTAACAAGAATTTTGAATGTATCCACAACAAACCAGCAGTCCATATAATGCCTCATTTCTGAATCGGCTTTAAATTTTTGAATTAAAAACTAGTCTGGTTTTATTTACTGGCCAAAAAAAAATTATTCAGCATGCAAGCACATTAATTAGCAAAATCTTTTATGTGTGTTGAAATCATTTTTAACCAAACTAGTTACTAATCACAATACTGCGCTCACACCCGCACGAAATCTAGCAGATTCATATAGAATAAAAAATATTTACACATGTTTACGCAGCCGTGTTTCTACATCTTGCAAGATTTTATTTCCGTAAAATTTATTTATAAATACACATTTTTATTTCTGGGTCGAACTTTAGAATTTATAAGCTTTAATTACACATTACTTAAGCTGAAGTTAAGCTGCTTTTACTTCCTCAAAACTGAGAACCAGTTTTTTGGTAAAATCGTAGTGATCAATATTTTTTTTTTTAATTTGTTTTTATGCCATGTGAAATATTTGGATATGAAACACTTAGCTTTTAATTAACTTGGTTTAGTTTGTGCAAAAAGTAATTGGTTGTAAAATGTTATTGCAGAGCTGCATTTGGATAACAGATCAAATCTGTTACGCAAATAAAATTTGCCGCCAATTTTTTGATGTCACTCGACGTCTCCCGTTTGTTTAGAGTAAAACAATAAAAAATTTTTAAATTTTGTTGTTATTTTCAGTTCTTTTGTGCAAGCAAGCAAGGCCTGGGTAGCATCATGAACTAGCGGTTGGTGCTGGTTGTAAAAGGGTAGTGGTAGCAGCATTTGTCTCGTTGAAATCTGCAGAAAGAAAAGCGAACAAAGCCCATAAATATTTGTTACTTTAAAATGGATGATAATAAGTTTATCTATTAAATTCAGAAAAATTATGAAATTTTAAAACAAAAGTAATTAAAGTTACAGATGCCACGTTTTGTTTGCAATGCCTCCATTCCTCTGATATATACAAAAAGTTTAACCACACTTTACCTTCTACACGAACACGACAAGATTTTATAAATTTTACCTTCATTGTCTTAATCCCTATATTAATTTTAAATTTATTAAATTATTTCTGTACTTAACTGCCATCTGGCAACTTGAACTTATACTCACGTGATGCACATTACTGTGCGTGACTGGAGTATTAATGTATTTGATATCAGTTTACAACGAAAACACATTTTTATACCTAATATTTTAAATAGGGCTCTGTTAACGTTATCTACATGCTCTTGTATAAACTTTTAAAAACACACCTTTCCTTTGCTCTTCACAAAAACTACTCGCTCAGAAACACTCACTCTCTCCTCAGAGATGGAAAACATAATTTGAAATTATTGTAGCAAAAATGTTATTTAATCATTCTTCGACTAAAACTCTTTGGCTGATAGTGTCACGAACATTTTTGTAAGTAGTGCTAAAAAGTCAGAGGCAATAATGAATCACCCGAGCCGCCAGGTTCGGCAGATAATAGGTTCGCCTTAAGATGGCGCGAATATTTTTGTAAAATGCTGCCAAGTTCAGCTGCTAATAAATTCGCTTTGGTGCAAACCAAATTGCTACGCAACACAAAACAGTACCCGCATTTTCTTAGTGTAACGTAGCGCTTAGAAAAGGGAAAGTGAATGCCTGAAAATTGCAATACACTTACACTTTTTTACTAACACTCTCACAATTTTCTAAATTTCATCTCAGCGTTCAGCAAAATTTTCCTGAAAGTGCTTTTTTGACATTTACCGAAAGTAAAGTGTCATGGTAGTAAACACGGTTGCCTACTCCATGACACATACAAATTTTCAGGATTGCAATAGAATAATAATTGTGAATTTTAAATTAATTTGTTAAAATATTTAAAACATTTTTATAGCAAATAATACCATTACAGTTTTATTTAATTGAGATTTTGACAACCAACATATCATTTACACTGCATCAGGGCGAATCCATTACAGGTGCCCGCATCCCAATTAGCTTCAAAATTATTTTTCCACGATTTTATCTTCTGAGTTGTCAAAGCTGATGGCAAACGGCAACAAAACTTATGACAACTCGAGAGAAAATGTTGAAACGAATTGAATTGCGACCACCTATACTTGATTCGCCTTGGACTTGATATGATCGCTACCATTTTCCATGCCTGAGCTTTGCTCTTCCTCTTTGTCTCTTTTTGAAAGAGAGTGTTTAAACAGGTGAAGTGTTTTAAGTGTTTTGCTGCCTGCTTTTTAAGTATAGTTGTATATTATTTATGGAAAAAAGTTGTAATTTATTTTTGCACACATTCTGTTGAACTCTCCTCGCCTGCCCACACCACAAAAACAAGAAAAAAATTCATAATGAGTAACAGCAGACAGCCAGTAACCGTCCATTTAGTTCACCAGTCAGTCAGTTAGACGTTGAGTCAGCTATTGCAATGCAGCCATAATCTCGTGTTTTATTTTTTTTTTTTTATTTCGTGTTCAGAATCTTTTAAGCGAGAAGAAGTAACGTGAATGTTAGAAACCAGATCTGAGTACATTATTTTATTTATGAGATGGAATTAAATTATTATAATTTTTTTTTGTTACGCTCTCAATAGAGCGAGCAAAATTTAACAAAACAGTGTGAATACAGAGATTTATTTATAAATTTGTGTCTTTTTGTTGTTTATAACAATCGGTTGTTTTATTTTCTTGACTGTTTTAGAGCCAAACGAGACCTTTAACGTTAAACACGAGTTATCGAGTTTGTTAACAAAAAAAAAAAAAAAAAAAAAAGCAAGAAACAGAAAAAACACTGTATTAAATTATCTAATAAAAACAAATAATCACATTAGCAGCCGATTAAAAAAAATTCATTAATTAAATACCTGCCTGATAGTTCAACAAAAATAGCAAATAATAACACAATAATTTGACGCCTGTAATAAAAAGTGTTCATAACCACAACACCAACGGTTCTGGTGTTATTTGTTGTGCTCTTTGTAAACTTCAGCTGTAAAAATGTGTCGCTGCTGTCAAAAGTGAGTAAAATATTTTTTATTTTTTTATTTTTGTGTAAAATAATGTTTATGTTTTAATGATTTTTTTTCAGTTGCTGGGAAGATTTCTATTGGAATTGCTTTGAGGAAAGATTTTGCTATGATGAATCTATCGGTAAGTACCTGCTACATATGTAGTTTATTTCATTTAGGCACCTACATATTTTTTTTCTTTTTTTTTTTTGCGTTATCAGTTGTTATGTCCGTGCCTTTAGTTCACTCACATAGAAAAAATTTAAATAGGTACTCATACAATAATTCTTTTTTTTTGCCATGATGTTAAAACTTTTATAGCCGGTACTCGAAGTAATAATAGGTAGTTGTATTTGTGGACTTCTCAGTAATTTAAATACGTATGTAAATATCTACATGTATATAAAGACGTAGCTACACATAGTTAGTTGTATGCATACATATGCTTTTATGTATGCACCGTTGAATGTAGTGAAGATTGTGACTGGATAAGAATGACTCAAACCAAAATATTTAAGCGGTTATTTCATAGAAAGCATTTCTTTAACAAGTGGGAGATGTGTGCAGTGAGAGCAATATGAGTGACATTTCAGAGTTTAAATTGCGCCTGAAAAATTAATACAGCAAACACCGGTATGGCTAAATGATCAAAATAAATAATTTTTTTTTAATTTGTGGAACTGATTTCAGAATGATTACAAAAGTATGTAGGCATACATACATATGTATGTATATGCGTTTCCATGTCAAATTCTTCACCACCTGATATGCCCCAAAAACAATTAGCAAGGTAGTTATATAAAGTTTATATTTGGCATTTAAAACTATGCATTAGGGTTTAGTGCTTAAGTCCATTCGATGCGTACCGAAGCTAATACCAAGGCGAATTCATTACAGGTGCCCGCATTCCAATTCGCTTCAAAATTTTTCGACGATTTTATCTTCTGAGTTGTCACAGCTGATGGCAAACGACAACAAAATGTATGACAACTCGAGAGAAAATGTTGAAACGAATTGAATTGCGACCACCTGTAGCTGATTCGCCTTGGCTAATACATACAAAGTCAAGGCAAGGCAATTTGTTGGGCATCATAAAATAAATTCAGTCAAGTACGAGGCTGGCTCGCACACTTAGGGTTTCGTACGTATGTATGTATGTGTAATGTACGTATGGAATGGCATACGGGAATACATATATTGTATAAAATTCATCTCTCTATCTCTTACAGCTTGAGCGTTACGTTTAATTGTTACTTTATGTTGTATGGGGACACCTAGTATTTTTCGACTTGTTGTTGTTGTTGTTGTTGTTGTTGTAAGGCATCTGGGAATACATGTACTGTGCGAATTTCGGCTCTCTATCTCTTACGGTTCGAGAGTTATAGCTAACTTTTACTTTACGTTGTATGACGGACACCTGGTAGTTTTAGAGTTGTTGTTGTAGGGCATATGTAAATACATATATTGTGCAAAATTTCAGCTCTGTCTGTTACAGTTTGGATGCTACGGCTAATTGTTACTTTACGTTGTATGAGGACACCTGGTAGTTTTCGACTTGTTGTTGTTTTTAGCATTTGTTGTTGTAGGGTATATGTAAATACAGCTCTCTATCTTTTACAGTTCAAGAGTTATAGATAATTGTTACTTTTCGTTGTATGGGGACACCTGGTAGTTTTCGATTTGTTGTTGTTTTTAGTATTTGTTGTTGTAGCGGCAAAGTACAACACAATGCTGTGAAAATTTCAGCTCTGTAGCTCTTACCGTTTCGGAGAATGGACGGACGTAGAAGTCTCGGTAATAGGGTTCCGTTTCACTCTGATGAGTACGAAACCCTAAAAAACACCTGCTATTTTTTAGTGTAAGCAATACCGTTGGCTTACAATTGTTAATTACCTTATCGGACTTTAGTTCGATTTTACAGTCCAATCTAAATTAGAGCGTCAATCGTATTATTGCCGTCTAAGCCACCCATTTTGTATGAAAATGGGTGGTTTACACAGCAAGAATACGCTTGACGCGCTAATTTAGGTTGGCCAGTTACTTTCTCAGAACTGAGATGGACTTCTTTTTGTAGTAAAATTGTAGTGATCACAATTTTTAAGGAAGACAAGAAAAAGAAAGCTAAAGGCTTGCACTACATTCACAAATTAACAATTCCAAAATAGTTTTTGTTTTGAAGTTTTGTTTTCTTTTTTGAAATTATCTCTTCAACTACACCGATAAATCAGCTTATGAATTCAGCCAATATACATAAGTATTTCTACTGGATAATTTGGAACGTTCCCATTAATTTATCGAATACAGCTGTTTACAACAAACTTGCAATGTCCAAAATGGTATTCGCTGATCTGAACGGATGTTTACACTTTAGTATCAATGAGGGATTTTATAAAATTATTTTAAATGTTCGTATGTATGCTTGTGTTTGCTTAAATAAGTACTAATTGCAATACATGAAGTAAAGTTAATTCCATAATTAACATTCACATCACGTGTAATTAAATCAGAATGTGTATCACCATTCAGATTTTATAAAAAAAAAATCCGCCTCTTAATTTCAAACTGGGCAACAATGTATTTTAAAAGTAAAGGGGGCTTTTTCGAGATACACAATTTTCTTTTAAATAAAAATAATAAAAGATTGCAAGAAATCAGCATTATTTTATTTTGTGGCGTTCACTTTAACCTGACAAATTTTATGCTGGTGTGAAACGAGTGTGAAAACTCGTTAAGACAGAAATGTGTTCTATCCTTACTGGGTGTCTCCATTAGCCATGAACTTGGTATGAACATGATGTCGAACATCGCTCATGTTCCTGTTTCGGCCTCGATCGGTCATCGATGCTCCAGCATATGCCCGAACCTCGATGTTCGCCATGCAGTCAAGCATGAAAGGTAATTTTCTGTGTGACAGTTTAGCTGTCGTGAAAAATAAGCCCATGCGAACGCAAGCTGTCGACATAGAGGAATCCAAATTGTTTCGATATCGTGCGACCACATTTCGATCGCTTACATTTTCTTGCGACATTGAGGAACAGACAGTAAATTAGTTGCGGCAAGCGAAAATCCCATACATTTTGTTAGTGTAAAATCTTCTTGTTATGTCAAAATTTGAATGCACCTGGATAGCACTGTTCACTCGATCTCACAGCACCGAAGAGGCCTGTAAACAAAGAACAAAATGTTGACATAACAAGATGAAAAAAAAGCGAGAATTAAAAAATATCACCTGAACTGTCAAGTTCACCTAGTTTAATCCACATTGATGCAGAATTTTACATAAGAAGATTTTACACTAAAAAAATGCAAGGGATTTTCACTTTAATTCGCCTTCGATCAAAATAAAATTGTCGAGTGCGGGCAATTATTTTTTCCTTCTACCCACTGCGAATGCCTCATCAAGCTTTAGAATTGTTTCTTGAATGTTTTTGACGCTTTGGCGAACGAAAAATGTACATACTTCATTAAAAAAAAAAAAAAATTGATTGAAATGTATCACTTTCTCATTTAATAAACTTTGCTTTGATTTCAGCCAATTACAATCCTGATGATGATGAAGAATACATTGCAGCACAGAAAAACGGTCATGTGCTGGGGCGTATACAACCTTCAGAGAACAACAATTTAAGCGTACCACAAATAATTGTTGATCAACCACTAAGAAGAGGAAATTCATCTGCTTTATTCAGGTACTAATGAGTCAAATAAATACAATCTTTCTTTTGTGTGCAAATATTAACATTATCATGATCAGCTTAACAACAAATTGTACTTGTTTATCATGCACTCCTTTGATTGAATTTTCGTGCAAATCATATTTAACATATAAAATATATAAAACTTAAATATATGTATTTATGAAATCCATTAACACAGTAGTGGCAAAATTGATGAAGAAGTCTATAGACGTGAAACACAAACCAATGTGCCCATGTTGGGTCCCGAAATCCTGGCTGTTTTTGCCAATTCACAGATATTCCAGGACCATCAGCCCACCAAATTGAATCGCATCAACACAAAGTTAAATATGGCCGGCATACATTCGCCCAAACGCGAAATTCCCACAACGCCCAAAGAAAGCGATCAGGATCGTTTGCTGAGACGCTTGGAAGGTAATAATGAATCTACACCGTTTTTATCAAAACGTATAACAGATCATGATCTAAATAGTTTGGGCACAAATACGCCTTTTATAAAAGTAAAGTTTTATGTAGACTAAGGAAATGGGTTTAGCATCATAGCATGTAGTGTGGGAGGGTGGGCCCGCGAGCGATCGGCTTGAGTATTATTTTAAAATTTTAAGTGAAATTATCAAAATACTTAAGTACTTTAAGCTAGTTTTTAAGTTAATTACATACATATGTACATATAAGTATAACTAACAAAAGTACTGAAAGTCGCAATATAAGCTATAATATTCATATGTATGATAAGTATTATTAATTTTTTTAAATAGCTTTTTTTTTATATAAGTAATAAAGTAAAAGGACAAGAAAAATTAAAAGACAAAATTTTATTTAAAAAATTTCCTTTTGTTCCATTACTGCATTAAACCATTAACATTGTAAACAATTAGCGTTGCCAATTAGAGGATTTATGTTCTAGTTGGCAAGTCTCTTGCTACTTAATTGTAATTGTAAAAAAAAGAAACATAACCTCAACTGTATTCTCTATGCAATAAGTACAACTTGTGTTGGAATATCATATATGTATATTTTTTTCTTTTTTAACATTTTTATGCCAAAGATTAAATTTTTGTTTAATTATAAAAAAAAATAAGTAAATCATTGTTTTATTTATCTAAAAAAGAACAGAAGAGATAATTATATTATATTATATGTATATATAAAAAAAAAACAGTCGTCAAACAAGCTGATAAAATCAAATGATAAGCAATGAGCGCGTAATATTTTGGCACGTAATATTTTGGCTCTGTTACTTTGATTATTATTTTGTTACCATTTCTTCTTCTGTTTTTTTGTACAAAATGTATTAATTTATTTCTTGTTGTTTTCGTTAATAAATGATTATCTAGTTTTTTTTTGCTTAGTTTTACACGTACACTACTTTCATTGACTAAGTAGCACACATTTTTACTACAAGTCTGTTAATTGTTTGTACTATTTTTGCTCAAGCTGTGTTGTTGTGGTTGCGCTGTTGAATACGTCAACTGCATTTTGGTGTGTTTTTTTTATCTTTGGCTGGCTCACTACTGATTACAATCAGTTTGTTGTTGAAGTTTTCGAAAATGATTTGATTTCGTACATTTCGACACTCGTGACTTTAGATAATGATGTACTCAATTAATTTGGTCGATAAATTTATGACTTTTGGTGGTATTTCAAGGGGCGCACAATTTTTACTTTGTTATTGAATATAATTTTTAAGAAAAAGAACTTGCAACCAGTGTTACCAGGTCAATGTATTTCTTCCCCCCCAGAAAAATTTTAAAACCCCCTAAAATTCAAGGTTTTTCTACAAAATCCCCCTAAAAAATTTTGGTGAACATTCTGCTTTAGTCTGCGAATCACCAATTTTAATGCATTGACAATGCGGAAAATGCATAAAATTGTTAAACTTTCCCCCAAATTAAAAAGAAGTAAAAAAAAATTAACTGATTATATGAATTTTTCAGTGCATATGTTATGATTACAGGCGTTTGTACATATGTTTATTATAAATTTTCGACTTATTTGTATTCACATATTTTGAGATCTAAGTACATATGTATTTATAGGCAGCTGTAAATTGTTATCGTAGCGTAGCTAGAAAAAATTAAGTGACTCCAAAAGTATTAAGAGTTTCTAAGTCATCTTCGCTCTTTACGTTCTTTTGACATTTTCATAAAAATAGTTTCAATTTTATCAAAGTTCTTAGATATTTTCATTTTCCCAATTCTTAAGAAACCGAAAAAAGGAATGACCCATATTTCAATATGGAATTCAAAGGAATGACCCATAAGGAAAAAATTCATTCAACTCAACAAAAAAAGTACTTAAAATTACCAGTTGCGAAATTCTGAGGCCAAATCGACGCATTCGATATCGTATGAACTATATAATTAATTCAAGTTATTTGGGATATTATTTATTGAAAAAGAACACAAAATTTCAATCAACTATTTGTTTAAATATACGTATATGTATATATGTTCATATGTGTGGCTGTTGTTTAGTCAGGTGAAGCCTAAAATGATCTACCGTCTGTTGATGTCAATTTTGACGATTACACACGGTGCAGTGGAACAGTTTTTAGACCTAATCCCCAAATTTCCGATTTTTCTTTCGCAAAAATTAATACTGTGCTGCTCAGGGGTTTTTTTTTTTTTTTTTTTTTTTTTTTTTTTTAAGAATTCACTTTACTGAACGTAGTGACAGTTCCACACGAACTATCGTGTCCAGTGCATTTGTGGTGTCTAAACCACTCACTTTGTATGGAAAAGGGTGGCTTAGACAACCAAACTATGCTTGATGCACTAATTTAGAATTAACTATGACTCGGTTGCAATTATACAACGAAATGTAATTGTAAAAATATATATTTTGTAAAAAGAACTGTTTTGTTTTCTTGTGAAAATGTTTTGTTTCCAATTGATTTAAAACTAAACTTTTGTATTCAGTTTGGTGCCTCGTTTTATTTTCACAAATTCAGTATGTAAATATTATTTTGGCGTATGTCATTCACGTTGCTGCATGTTGAAATTGTTTAACTGATAACAAGTGCAACAGTAAGTCTCCACTTTTTATCTATACTTAAGAAATATTGCAAAAATTGCAAAACATACATACATATGTATAAAAAACAAAGTCAATGACTTTAAAAAAATGTTGTAAAGTACAAGTAATTTCAAAACAAGTAGAAACTTTCATAATTTTTTTATTTAATTATTTTTTTTTTTATTTATCAACAACTAAATGAAAGTTACATTATTTTTATATTGCTGCCAAGCAACTGGTTGATTAAATATAAACAGTATTGTTTATAACTTAAATAAAATTTAGGTATATTCCAGATGCAGCCCAAAGTTACGCAAAAACGTTCAACGTGACAATTTTTGTGCAAGTAAAAGAGCAAATGAGAGAGAATTTCTTTATTTTGTTCATTTCCTATACAAATTTGCACGAACTTTTTGTTTGGTTAAGTTCGGACAACAATCAAGAAATCAGCTGTTTTTTTGGTAATTAACTAATTTTCGAAACAGAAATGATTTCCTGAAACACTCAATAAAATTAAACATTTTTTAAATTTTTTTCTATCCATAATATGAAAAGAATTAAGTTGGGCAAATCTTTAGGCGCCGAACTGCAGCATTCGTGATCGAATGAACTCGACAGCAGAAAGAACGTAAAGAACGAAAACAAAATAAGCAACAAACATACAGCACTCGGTCACGAGTGACGGAATTCGGCCCCAGGCTAGAAAGTAAATTGGCTAAAAATCAACTTGTTTTAAACAATTTTAATATCATTGATATCAATAATATATATCTATAGCAATTACATGGTGTGCACTTCACAGTTCAGTGGTTTTTTACTGCCTCAATTAAATAAAAACTTAATACAAATTTTCGGCAATTGTCGTGTACAAAATTTCTCGGAATTCTTCTTCCAAATTACGTTGCCAATGATGAGACTGTCATACATATAAAATGTAAAAGTCCAATAGCTAATATACACCTTGCACGTAAGCGCTTATATGCTCTCGATACCCGGTAGTCTTACAAGCTCAGCTGACTACTGCTTTTAGCTTGTAGAACTATCAAAATACACAACACAAACGCCAACCAATGGGTGACAATAGTTCAAGATTTCTACCAACCAAATACATGAAGTGTTTGCTGTAGTTATGCGACTACCTGGTATCGAGCTGCCTTGCTCTCAAACTATCTTTATGCCAAATATCTTTATTGCCAACAGCAGCTGACGGACTACTGCTGCTAACCGTCAAACTGTCAAGGGTTTGTTTACAAACTGCCTAAATACACAGCACAAACGCAAACAAATGGGAGGCCAAGGCGAATCCATTACAGGTGCCTGCATACCAATTCGCTTCAACATTTTTCCACGATTTTATCTTCTGAGTTGTCAAAGCCGATAGAAAACGACAACAAAACTTGTGACGTCTCGAGAGAAAATGTTGAAGCGAATTGAATTGCGACCACCTATACTTGATTCGCCTTGTGGGAGGCTGACTAAAGCATGATACAACTAATAAGGTAGCCTTATCAGCTAAACTGTTAGTCATCTGACTACTTTAGGTTGTGAAGAGAATGCAGGGATGAAGGGCAGCCAAAACGAAACACCAAATCAATGTAAGCTCTGTTATCTCTCTTATAAATGCAGAAGCGGCGGCTTTTTGACAGCTTACAGAAGTTGTACAAAAACAAAATGCATGTTATTTTTATTGAAGTTGTTCTTATTGTAGTGAAAAGGTTACCTTATTAGTTGTATCATGGACTAAAGCAGGGATGCCCACGGCCTATACGCTTGGTACGCTTTTGTTTTTGTAAAAGCGCGAAGCATTGGCTGAGCATTCTAATATGTATACACAACTTTTTGTATGAAATACACACATACACACATACCCCAAGTTCAAAGCAACAACACTTTCATATGCACAGCAATACGAACGCAGGCTTTATTGGTACACATTTGTGCCAAGCGTAAATTTTGTTGTGTTTTGTTTTTTTGTTTTCATGATTTTGTTGTTTTTTTTTATGATTTCGTGAGTATGAAACACTTGAAGAAATAATTTTGTGTTATTAGTTTCAACTGTACAGTTTATTTTGTAGAATGAATGACACGTGGGAAACCGAATTTTGTTCGCTAAAAATTTTGAAAATCGAGCACAATGTACGATTTGCTTTCAAATAATCAAGACGATTAGTAAATAGGTATGATTTGGAAAGGAATTTTAATACAGTACATAAATTTTGTGAAAATGAACCACAACCAACACAATACCAACAAACACTTCATATATTTTGCTGGTGAGAATACTTTAAAGTCTGTCTGTCACCCATTTGATCGCTTTTGTGTATTTGTGTGGTGGTAGATTTTGACAGTTCTTCAGGCTAAAAGCAATAGTCAGCTGGACGAGAAAAGGCCACCCACCTTGCTACCAACAAAACACTTGAAGTGTCTGTTCGTGTTGTGTTTGTGGTAGTCAGGCGGATACCTGCTATTAAGAAACCTTGTGTGCTTTGTTCAACCAAAACGCTGTGATATTTTGTGTCTGCTTATTATAGCGATACGCATTTAAATATTGAACCCCACTAATACCTCCCATACCAGCCATTGTTGAGGGAAATAAAATCTCGTGCACTATATCAATATACATATGTACACATGTATGTATGTATGTATGTATGCATGTACATACACATGTATGTATTTGGAAACCAATTCTCAGCGGTTTGTTATCAATATTTATAGAGAAGAAATTGTTCGCTCATTTTCAATTAAAAACAAAAGAGTTTAATAAGGTATGGAGATTATAAATTAACAATTAATGAAATGTTTTTATTTTTTTATTTTTTCAACATCCAGTTTTTTTTTTTTATGGCAAACTACACTAATCTTTAAAGTCTCGTACTACAGACAAACATGCATACGTGCAAATGTTTACTTGTATTGGCAAACAAATTCTTCAGCCTACTCAAACCATCCATACAGGGTCATTTGACCGTATCCCAAGATAAGAAAGAAATGGTGTAGCACTTAGTTTTAAATACAACAAAAAGGCTTGGCGATTAAAAACATAAAGTAAATAATAAAGCTTATAAGGCAGGTTTCGAAAGATTAAAACAACTGATTGATGAGTTTATTGTACGGCAATAATTGCTGACATAACAGGTTGAGCAGTGACAACAAAGTTAAAAAGTGTAATAGAGTACATTTACACCCTCGCAAAGTCCTGGCAGGTATATTCTTTTTTGCTTTATATTTTTTTTTTTTTTAAATCACAATCTTGTTTTCTGAAAACAAAATTGGCTGACTTCTTTCACTGTTTTGACAGTTAGAGCTCGATGTATGTGCTCATCTCTAATATAAAACGATTTTCTCAAAATCAAGTAGATTTCATTAGAACTTATTTAATAATATATAATTTATCATTATGTATGTATGTATGTATTTAATTTATCAAAATATGCCCAATGAAAACTCGTCTTTGAACAAAGAAACGATTTAGGATCTTTCCATGTTAAGGTAACCATATGCAATTAAATATTTTAAAACTGTTAATTAAAATGTATTGCTCATTGTATTCCCACAAGAGAAAATTGTTTTGTTCAGTCGTTTAAAATGTTTTTCTTTTAATTTTAATACATACTTGTGCTGATATTTTATGCCTTTAAGTATTTCAAAACTAAAAGAAATGTATACAAGAAAGTAGTAAATGCAGATGTACATTAGAGGGTTTCACTTCAATCGATAACTTTAATTGCCCTAATACTTCTGGAAAACTATGAATTTCTTTAATTTCTGTGGCTGAATTATATTCTCTGATCTTTCAAAACTTCAACATCCCATAAAAAAAAATAGATGCCGTTGAATTTTTCGTTGTTAGAAATAAATAAAATAAAAACACCTCTAAAATTGAAACCTCATAATGTAAATACATACATACATATGTATGTACATTCAGTTCTAATAATACATCTCAATCTTATCTGCTTGAAAATAAAAAGTTGTTTACAATTTTAAATAACAACAGACATTACTGACCATTAGTGAAAAGACAACAATTTAATTTGCCTCGAAAATTATAATAATATAAAAACTAGAATCCAACAAAAGTCCCAAGCTTATTTGTGATTTATTTATATTTAAACACCCATACATACATACATACTTACATATGTATGTTTACCATATGAGCATTACTTGTATGTGTGTAGTTTTAGTGAGCAGGTGTAAAACAATTGCAAACCAAAAAAAAAAAACACTTTTTTGTTTCTTTTTTATAAACTGCAAGAATATCTTTATTTTTAATTACAGTCGTACTTCCATAACTCGAACTTCTCTAACTCGAACTAATTTTGTTGGCAGTAGCGTTAAAAGAACAAATCACATACAATTTTCCTTCCGTAACTCGAACTGCCATAAGTCGAAGTTCTCCATAACTCGAACAAAAAACATACACATGAACTCTATAACTCAAAGAATTTTGCTTGTTAAATTGTTTTTTTTTTTTTTGTTTGTTTTTGTTTTAGTTTTGGTTTGTTTGTTTTACTCTCTTTGGTTGCTTGAGCTGGTTTGTATACTTTACATGGTATTTTTGCTCAGTCACTTATTTCAGAATATTTTACTTAACTGTAAATTTTTAAATACATACATATGTATATGAGTACATATGCTTGTTCTTTTATATTCTTAAGTATGTAGTTTTCCATTAGAGGCTATTTTAAATAAAAATACATGATACAAAAAACCTTTTATTCTATTTTAACAACAAAATTCTGTAACTCGAAGTCTCCGAAGTCGAAGTTTTTTCTGGGATAATATAATAATAATAATGGTGATTCGAGTTATGGAAGTTCGACTGTATTTTCTTTTTCTCCTCAACTCTTATTATTCTCCCTAACGTTAAGTTAACAATGACCTTTAGTTCCCTGATAATACGAATTGTTATTTTAACAACATTTCATTGTTGTGAAATGAATCGATGTGTCACTGTCAAGTGCAAGGCGAATTCATAACATGTCAACAATACAACTCGGCGAAATCCTAAAGTTCATACACATATAATTTGTCAGATCATTAGAAAACGCAAAAAAACAAAACAATTACATATGTATATAAATTATAAATTAATTGAGTTTTTATTATTCGAACATTTCTTTATATAATTAGTATACCCTTCACAAAAATGTGTAAGGGTATATATGTATAAGTTTGTGATTCCGTGTGTAACGCATTGAAATAACCATCTAAGAGCCCATAAAGTACATATATATTATATATATAGTATATATGGCCTAAGTATGGCGTTCAAAGGACTATATTCCTGAAGGGCTTTCTGCACAGTAGTCAGCTTACTCTAGTGGCTATTCTGATGAGACAGTCGTCAGAATATTATTGTATAATATCAAATACAATAATATTCTGACGAGACAGTTGGGGTGCATGAAAGGTGGTTAAACCCTCCTTATAGTGACTCCCGCCGAAGTTAATGAAATGAAGAAGAACCAGAACATGTTCAGCACTTCCTATTATATTCAGCTTTATGTAATATCAAAGACTTATCGAAATACAGTGGAAGTAGGGTGAATCCCTGGATCCGAGCTTAGGGCTGGTTTGAGCATGTACGCTGCAACCTGCCTGCATTATATATAGCATAATTTAACAATAGCTTTTAGGTATAAGCATAATTTCTCACATATCTTTACAAAAATCTTGTAAATTATTCTTTATCTCTATCATTATGATTTACAATTTACCATTTTTATCATAAAAATTTGAAAATAAATTCTTCTTTTTAAGAAACCTTACTAATTTTATTATGTTTTTTTTTCTTCAACTTTCATAGCAAATTTGAATGGCGATTCTTTGGATTCTTCCCAGCCATCGGACACGGACAAAAATATAGTTTCACCTGAGAAGCGTATAACATTTACCATAAGCGCCGATTCGTCACCCGAAGGCAGTCAATCATTGACACCGAAAAAATTCGCTGCTATAGCCGAAGAAGAGACGGTTCTCAATGCAAGTGGCGAACCAGAAGAAGTAATTTTGAGACCACGTCTCATTGACAGACATCCACATCTATTGCCAGGCGCTGCTTTTGGCACAACGCCCCGTAAGTTCCTGCGTACCGCGAAAAGTGTGCCACACTTTAATGTACGTTCAGCGGCCAGCGAAACTGATATCTTCTCTATAACCGGTTCTGGCAATCCCATAAGTATGACGCCTGAGGTACCGTCCATATCGTTCAGTAATTTGCCCAAAAATTACGAGGACACTCCCACAATTGAAAAGTATCGTGTATCACAAAGTTTATATTCCATACAAACGGCAAATGCAGCCAAACACAACTCAGCTGATTATTCAATGCCAAGATATTTCCGCAGGTCGGCCATGATGTCCTATAGCACCGAAATACTAAGTAATGCCAGTGGTGACATAACAACCTCTAATTCGTCGTCACGTGAAGAAATACGCAAACCTGAAAAAAGTAAACGGCTGCAAAGGTTGAGAGGTGCTTTGCCCCCACTTCTAATACATTCGGTTTCATTCCGCAAGACAAGAGATGAAAGCAAACAAGTGGATTAAAGAAAGTTTGCCTTCTATTTACTTTATACGTATTATATAAAAACATAAATATTCAAATATAATTTTACTCGCCTTGTAAATATTAAGTTATTTGAACAAAATTCTTTTCAAATATTTTAAGTGAATGCTAAGGCGTATTAATAACAGGAAAATTTACTAGTACAACAACAAAACCGGCGCAAAGCGCTAGGCAAAAACAATGCGAATTCATATGAGTTGAACTTGACAGCTCAGATGATCATTTTTTCTGCGACTAATCCATGACAGGTGGCCGCACTCGAATTCGCTTAAACATTTTCTCGCAAGTTGTCATAAGATTTCTAGTCGTCTGTTACGAATCTTGAAAAGTCAAGAGTCAAAAATTGTAGGAAAATGTTAAAGCGAATTGGGATGCGGCCGTCCAGAGCAGCAAAGGCTGCTCAAGTATTGTAATCAGTTGCTTAAGAGGCGTGTTCAGCTGCTCATGAGTTGTGTTTAGTTGCTCCAGCACTGTGTTCCGCAGCTCAATAGAAACAAAACTAAAATGTTGCGAACATTTTTGCAAACAAAGTAAAACAAATTCCACAACGGTCGGTGCCAAAAAGCATCCTCTGTGCTGTCAAGTCCACCAATGAAGAATTCGCCTCTTGAAACCCATTCAATCGTTGTCAGTTGCATCAAGGCAAATCCATTACAGGTGCCCGCATCCCATTTCGCTGCAATATTTTTCCACGATTTTTATCTTCTGAGTTGTCAAAGCGGCTAACAAACGACCACAACACGTATGACAACTCGAGAGAAAATGTTGAAGCGAATTGAATCGCGATCAGCTGTAGCTGATCCGCCTTGAGTTGCGTTGACTATTTTCACTTGCTATAAATTCGCCTTGATAAAATGTGTACTTAACTAATATTTTGCCTATTTTAAAAACTTTTAGTTTTGCTTTTTTGTTATTGTAGGAAGCCAGTATTTTTAAAACTTATGTACATACCTATTATTATAACTTGAAACATTTTAATTCAAACACAAAAATTATTTAAATAAAGTACTTTCACAGAAATCTTTAATAACCATTCATACATACATACAAAGGTATACATGTCGAATCACTGCTGTCATGATTTTGTAGAAAAACTAAGAATTAAAGAAATATGAACAACAAATCCACTACTTCAAAACGTTATAAAAAAAAAACAATATTAAACCACTGCTGGTAAATACTTTTAATGCATTCAAATCATTTGTTGAGATATGAATACATTGCAATAAACTAATGTTATGTTTTATAATCACATTATAGTTAAATGCTCCTTTGATTCATAAAAAAAAAAATTAAGAGCGAAACGGTTTGTTAAGTGAAAACCTCCAAAATTATTTATAAAATTGGTACATAATAATGTATTCCACGAAACATCTCTTTATAACCGTTACTATAATGTTTGGGAGCTTGCATATATTTATGCATACTTATATCGACACATATACACACACGCTCCCATATATACATACCTATTGCCTGTTCCGTACTATGCACTACTTACCCTTTGCAGAAAGCACAACTCTCCCACACACACACACACACACACACACACACACACACACAGTCGGGCTCAAGTTACCATGCCTTAAGAATCTTAATGTTATTTTTCATATTTAATATATCACATAATCACACCCATAACTTGTACATATCGAGCATTTTTGGCCAATGGCTTAATACAGTAGTAATTATTAATTTCGTTAATAAAATTCTTCACTAGTGAATACATACATGCACACATAAGTAAAATTGTGCTACTTAACAAAGCAGTTCAACTTAAAGCAGCTAATACAGTTTCATGCAGATAACGCAGTGTTCATGATGTGATAGTTTAGATAGCACCGTTACTTGTGGAACTTAAACCAAATGTTGACATGTTTTACTTGGTACCTCATACAAAAATTTACAATTTCTTTTTAAACGCAAATAGGAAATGTATATTCATACCTACATAGCCTTAAGGAATGTTAATGCTGTTTATCATTTCATAATTTAATTTTTCACATACTTAAATGCATGTACTAACATGTACGGAAATGTTAAACGTTCACAGAAACAGCTGATTTTATACTAGCTTTTTTTAGAACGAAATTCAGTATTAGCGGAATTTTCCTACGGTTCAGTTGTTCGTGAGTGGATTAAGAATGCTACGATTTTATGTTAATGTAATGAGGAAACTTAAATTACATATTTTTCTTACAAAGACCTGCTAGAAATATTAACTAAGATGTTGTGCATAAGAACATTAGTGAAAAGTGGTGGAATCGATTAGAAATTATGCAATTCATTCAATGGCCGGTCGCTGTTTTGCTTTTGTTGCCTCATTCGTAACGGTTGCATTTATGAGGATTGGGCTAGTATTCATGTTAAAATGTGTTTAGTTACAAAGAAACATTAAAATGAAGAAGTTAAAATGTAATGCGTTTAAGAAATTGTATTTGGACCAGTTTTGTACATAAAGACAAGTAAGAAAAACCAATTTCATTATTTCTGCTTAACACCTGATCGAGCTCCTACTTACACCCATAACTTGTACATATCGGTCATTACTAAGTAAATTAGTAATTATTTCCTTAATAAAATTCTTTACCAGTGCAGACATACATACACACATAGGTAAAATTGTGCTAACTAACAAAGTAGTTCAAACAGTACCAGGTAATACAGGTTCATTATGATAATGTAGTGTCAGGACAGTGAGCGGGTAGATAATACAGTTTTGATGAACTGTACTACCTTAAACCAAATGTTAAAATATTTTATTTGGTATTGCATAAAATTACGACAATTTCTTTTAGACTGCTTAAAACCCAAAACACCGCATGTTAAGTACTTCCAACAAATTTTGTTAATACCATCAATCGTTAGTTTTTTTTCGTGCTCTTAGTTGTACAGTTTCGTTTCATATGCAGACACACCACCATGTACGAGGCTTAACATAATGTATTACACGCATGAATTTGTTGCATCTCATCCATGTTTTTATGCATTCGTAAAAGATGTAAACTGTTTTTAACTGACTTTTTAAGTAAAAAATAACATTATGTCCAGTAAATCATTATGAATGTGTTATGGACAAGAAATTTATTTTTTTGCTCTGGCAATACTCTTAACGGCCGATGGCGGTTCTGTGGCAACAACTCTGTTTTTCTTTTATTTTTAAAACCAGACATGTGTAAGCCACCAAAAGTGACAGCTGAACCTTACATCTCTGTTAGATGTAAACGTACTCTTGAAAAGATTGGTGTTGTGTTTTTGTGTTGCAAGATTTTTTGGAATAAATGAATTAAAAATGTGTGAAATTTAAAAAAATCGGTAGCCGCAAAATGTCCATTTTTGTTACAGGTGAATTAAATTGAAGGCGTTATGGCTGTAATCGCAATTTTTATAAGCCAAACACACAAGTTTCAGTGAAAAAATATTTTCTTGTTGCAAAGTTGCAAAAGAAACCAACTAGAAAAGAAGTGTACATTTTCAAGAATCCGAAGCTGCAACATGTTCATTTTTGGGTTATATGTGAAATAAAATGTAAGTTTTATTGTTTAAATGAAACTTAACATTAATATAAAAAAAGTTTAGAGAAAATTCTATTTCTGCTGCAAAGGTGCAAGAATATCTTTGGTGAAAAATCGAATTTGTAAAGAATGTAAAATGAAGCACAAGAGGAATAAAATGTGTGTGAGTGTATATGAGAGCAGAAAAAGGGATAAACAAAAACAAAGAGACAGCGCCTTTGTTATCATTTTTGTTTGTTTGTTTACAAATTGTTGCTATTTTAATGCCTTCAATTGCACAAAAACAACAACCGGCATTTAAAATTTTATTGTTTATATGCATCAAATGTTAAAAATCAATACGCCGGCTTTCTACAAATATAAAACTGAAAATTATTGCTTATAAGTTGATGCAGATGTGTATTTTTTTCGTCTTGCAATGAGAATAATTTGAGTACCTTTGCAGAAGAGTGCTGAGAATGTTACGCTCTTCTGCAAAGTTCTTCTAAACAGATTCCTCATTTTGGAGGTGGCCAGCTGCGTCTTTTTATTAAAAATATGACATCAGCAGGGGGTTATTTTTCACTTTTTCAGGGAAAAAACAAACTTTATAAAATGTACACTCAATAATTTCGATTTCGACCTTTTTGAATATGATTTATAAGAGCATCGCTGTTTGATTTTCAATTTCTTTGTAAGAAGTATAAACTTCTGACAACAAGAATTTAGTTCAATAATGTACTGTATGCAGTGAATTTAATTTTTATTTTACATACTAAGTTTTCTTCGAAGTAAACTGTTTTCTAGTTGAAAAAAAAAATTATAATATAATGTCAAACAAATTGAACATACAAAAAACAGTTTTATAGAAAATGAGATCAGAACAATATTTTTCAAATATATAAGCCGTTTGCAATTAAAACTCCAAGTCTGAAAAGGACACGTAAGTTGGCAGAAAAAATTTGAAATGATATAGTAAATTAACCTGCATTTTGTAGCATAATATGCAGAAACCATAAAAAATCAATTACAATAACTCAAATGGAACTTTTTATTAAAAACATGAAAAAAAATCCTTAAGTCTAAAGTGCTGCGCAGAAAAACCAGGTAAAAATATATACTTAAAAATAGAAAAAATCATTTCTCAGACAAGAGGAAAAAGCATTTTATGTTTTTTTGTGCCCTACTTCATCTTGAACGTGAACCAACGAAATAATTGCTGTTGTAAGCTTATTAATTCATAAGATATTCACACTTATTGTGTTCTACAATAGTTTTAGCTATAACTGCAATTTCTAAAACTGCATTTCGATATTCAAATACGCCAATCACCATCGCAATTTAGTTGAGTTCTTGAAGTAGGATTTGAAAAGCAAAGTGTGTTTTTCAAAGGGGTTTGACTATTTTGTGCTATATCTAAACTCAACATAGTCTTTATTACAACAAGATAAAATGCTGTAGTATAAATGGGGTATTTAATAACATATTAGACGTTTTAACCCTAGAACAGTCAAAAAAGTCATTTATGATGCAATTTGTTTTTGGAAATCACTTGATTTCAGACGAAGTGATATTTAGAACAGACTTGATAATAAATATTTAAATTTAATATTTGATTTAATATTTGGTTTTTTTCGATCCTGTTTTTAAAATATTTAATATAATTATTTCCTTGAGCTGAAGGTCTTTTTTATTATATGTTTTTTAGTATATGTTTCTTATGCTCAAGATAATAATTATACTAAATATAATATTTACTATTCAAAAATTAACTCAATTATTTATTTGCTTTAAGAACCAATAGAAAACGTATTATTTTAGGTCCAAAAATAGGCCTTATTGTCGGCGGCATATAGACGGCTGAAAAAGACAGAAAACATTAATAAGGTCTATTTTTGGACCTAAACTGTCATAATATTTAGTAAAAAAAAGCAAGTAGTACACAAAAATGACTTTTTTTCTCAAGCCCAAAGGGATCGCATAAAACCACATTTTAAAACAAAAGCTTTGCCAAACTACAGTTTCAACTCTCATTGATTTGTTATTCCCAAAGCCTGAAAAATTCATTGTAGATCAATCTTTTTAATTTAATTTATGTATAAACTTTCAAGCTACCCTTTTAAAACAAAGACAATTGCCGCCTTAAACTCCCATTATAATTACAGTCGGATTTAGTTACGAGAAAACGAAAAATTGCACCCAGGGTGGCAAAACCCTTTTCGGTTAAATGAACTCATCACTTCCTGACTTCCTCTATAAAACCAAGAAGCGAAGTTTGAAATAAAATAACAAAAAAAAAAAAAGAAATCAAAAAAGATTTCCATGTCAGAAAGCGAATCTAAAAATAAACCTATTACAAATTTTTTCCTTCTTTTTTCTAAAGAATCCGATTGAATTGTACGAAATTTGGTGGGCATTTTGAAAAAAAAAAAAAAATTGGAAAGATCACTTCGCTGAGATAGAGTGAGAGAGAAAGAAACACGTGCACGAAACTTTCCATCACTTTTGTCATATTGCCCTTAACAAAATGATGGAAATTCTGATTGTACATCATCGTAATCAGAAATTGTGATTATACCCATCAGTTAATATAATTTAGGTGTTGGAGCAAAAAAGATGGGTATCTATATCAAACGATAGTATTTTATTGACCTGGAATATTTGCTGAAAATGTATAAAACTATGGGACTATTTACAATTGTTATATACTTTTTCAGGCTTTTAGTTCAATTCTACTTCCTCAGAATTATAAATACAAAAGAAAAACCAAATTACTAATTTGGTAACTCACTAACAATAAATATTAAAAAAAAAAACATAAAAAACTCCCAGCCCTGCATCGTTTACACAATCAATAACATGTGGAAAATAAATGGATTTCCTACAAAGCACACCAACAACATCAACAAACCAAAACAGAAAAAGAAAACATAAATAGAGAAAATAAAAAACCAATAAAAAAAATCCACAACTCAGAGTTGTGGTATAAATGTAACAAAAACAATAACAAGCCATTTGAAGAGATTCATTCGTATTATGATTTTTGCAATAAAATTTTTGTTATTGCAATTATTTGTAACCCCCCAAACACACGAGCTGCGCAAGTTCAACACAATGTGCTGACGACTGTCAGACTGACTGAGGACCAGTGAAACAAGTTGACAAGTGAAACAAAACACTCCTTGAAAAATTTGCTCAAACTGAAAAGACTGTATTGGATCCGTTTCAATCGCAAGTTGGATTCAGGCCGAAATAAACGTTAAAACGAAAACCCCGTACAAAACGATATCCGCGCGCGTTTATTATTATTTTAAACAACCCAAGGGTGTTTAAAGCAAAAGAAATACAAAAAAAAAAAAATATAATAAATTCAAAGAAAAAAAAGAAGAAATATAAATCTCACAAATATAATGCCCACAAAGCAGTGTTTGTCAGTGTGTGTATGTGATGAATACGAAAAAATACTGCTATAAAATAAATTTCAGATGATGAATGAATGAATGATTCTCTTCAATACAAAAGGCAGTTTTTTTTTAATGCGGAGCAAAAAGGTAAAAGTTAATTGAAAAACTGCTTTGATATGTGCGCGAATGAATAATACCTCAAAAAAATGTGTATAATAAAATTAAAAATATTCTGACTGACTAAAAGTCAAGTAATGGCAGAATTTGTAACATGAATTCAATGCAAAGCTATCAAAAAGAAGTCATTAATTAAGTAAAGCTTTAATTGGAAATTTCGAACAAGCAAATGTGAGCTAGAGAAAAAATTAAATGCGCATACATACACACACACACATATGTGTGTGTATGTGGCTATCTTAATAAATAAATTGGGCAATTTGTCTCATAGGTATACAACTAGAAATTAAAAAAAAAATTATTGGTTGAGCAGTGGATTTTTTTTTTAAATTTTTACAAAAATTTAGATCTTATGAAAACCTAAAAATAGCTAAAGTTAAAAAAATAAAATCAAATTTGTCGCCAGAACTTTTAACATCAGAATATGGTCTCAAAACGCAAAACGACCATAAATTACAAAATCAAATGTGAACTGAAAAAAAATAATGAATGGAAATATATTTTTGTTTTCATCACAACCTAAAAGAAAAAAATCTTGCTTTTTTTGTTTAACATATTGATAGAAAGAAGCAGATATGGGAATAAACAACTAAAGAGCAGAAACCTTCTAAAAGCATGGAAAAATAATAAAATATTCAAAAAGTTAAAACAAAAAATTAAAATTATTAATGAGATGCACAAATCGTTGTTGGACTGCAAATGCAACTGCAGTTTTAATTTAAATAAAAAAAAAAGAAACTGAAGAAATGAAGCAAATGATACTTAGAATTGGAAACACAAATAATTTGTTAAAATTCATTAAGATTCAACTTTTGCCAAAAAGGCAGAAAATTAAAATACAAAATATTAATGAGATGTAAAAGTAGTTGATGGAATGCAAATGCATTTGCACATTTAATAATACAAAATGCAAAAAAGTAGCATAAAAATCAACGAAAGCAAAAAGCTATTTACATTTTTTTACAAATAATTTGTGAAAATTAAATTTTAGAAAAATGCATGACACCAAACAAATTTACAACAACATTTTGTAAAAAAAGACAGTGAAAATGAAAGCAATCTAAAAAAATAAATAATCAAAAAATTAAAAATAATAATCCAAATACCATCACCACCATCGCGAGTCTGTGAAATATTTGTTTCCATCGGCGTTGCCTTTGGAAAATAAAAAAAAAAGTGACGTAAAAAGGGTATTTTCAACAAAAAAGGTGTCTAAGAAAGAATCTTTCAAAAAGAAATGGCTCAACCTTTTGTTTAAACCCAGACTTAAATACTTCTTGCAGTTTTGATAAGAAAACCAAAGAATTTATAACCACAAATAACAAAGAATTCACATCAGAAAAATAAATAAATAAAACTAATAACCAATTTTTGATTTGTTTTAAACGAACTTTTTGGATTTAACCATTACTATTTATTGAGAATTACTATTGCATTGAATCCATTACTCGTATGTTCATCAACTCTGGAAAGCTATCTGTAACAAACTTTAGACATTTAATAGATATATTGAAGATTTATTAGCTAGGGAGCAACCAGCTGTTTCGTATCTGCCACAATACCCGTCAGCACCCAACTCTTGGTTTCGAACTCAGCCCACATAAACATACCGTATGTTTAATACAGCATTGCTTAGTACTCTCAACCAACTAAGTCCTTGCTTTGATTTCGATCTGTATTTAACTTATTGCATAATTACTTCCAATTTCTGTTACTGGTTCTATTATTAATTTCTGTTGTTTGGATGGAATTTTCACATCTCTCATTATCACAAGCATGAACATGAAGCAATTACAGTGTACTAAAAACGAATTTTTACAAATTGAGTTACATTTGACTTACTCTCTAGAAAAACATTAACGCTTATATTCCAAAAAAAAAACTTGATATCTATTTCATATCCAAATTAAAAAATTTTTGTATGGAAATTTTCAAATGAAACACATTTAATAAATACTTTAATTTTTTTTTTTTAATACAAGCATAATCCATTGTAGACAAAGAAGTTGAAATTTAATTAATTTTTCATTATTCGAACTTTTTCTTATATAATTATTTATGTATTAAGTTCTCAAGTTCTTTCTATATTATTTTTGTGATTGATATTAATTAAATTTTTTTCCACCCGAATTCCCCAATGTCAAAGTGATTTGGCTGCTGATGAGCCTCATGGAGGACTTGACACAGCCATGGTATATACCCCAGCCAATAAGTCTTCAATTTAGTTTTTCTTGTCTTTAAAAATGTTGATCACAAAAACAAACGAAATCTTTCTCAATTTTGAGGAAGTAAAATTCAACTCAAGCCCGATAAAATAATTGACAATTGTAAATCGTAAAATTCGACTATAAATATGATTATTTTCTTGAGCTGAAGGTATTTTTTTTTATATATATGTATTTTGTTTTGTATATATGTATGCCAATATTTTTGTCGCTATAGCTTCTTAAGAGTAATCCTAAATACAAAACATATATACATACATAAAAAAACCATCAGCTCAAGAAAATAATATTAAATAGAAAAGGGGTCAAATCCAAACACAAAAACATGTTCGACTATAAAGTTAAATTAATTTAAATTTTGTTCGCTCAATATATTCTAAGCTGCAAATGAGAACCCATTAACGTTACTATTGTTTGGGGCTGTTTATGCACTTCGCTCAAAATTTTCTTTTGTGCTGTCCTTGCTCCCTCTACACCGACACCTAAACCATTAGCAAGTCTCGTTTCGCGTGTAGTTTTGAATGCACCAAAGTCCCTGGCATCCAACAACTTAGTGCCCAGGCGTCTATACGCAGTTTCCTTCCTTACATTACAGAATCTGCAGGAACCACTGCTTATCAACTTCATTTTGGTGAGACGAAAATTTAGTTTACAGTGCCCCGTCATTAGCCCTGTATAGAGTCTAATATCTTGTCTGCTGAGGCTTCTAATATGCTCAGTCTCCACCCTGCCGAGTTCTCTGAGATTTTAACAATTTTCTATTAAATTTTCTTGCATGAAGCAGAAGGGGAAATTATTAACATATAAATATGAGAATTGATATCAGATAAACTGATATTTGAGTCTAAAATATACATTATAAATTGATTAATACTTGATTATGTTAAAACGAGGAAAAAAACTAAAATAAAACATGTTTTAACTTCTACTCAAATTTTGGAAAAAAAATATAGAACCTTATGTCAGAAAAATTAATCTGGTGCTAACGGTCGGATCGTGCCGAGTATACAATGGGGTATAGGGAGATGTAGAGCACAGTTTGGGCTACAAAAGGCAGCTAAACCTTTTTCAATGTCTTACAAACGCTAAAAGTTATGCTTTATTATGTGGAAGAATATAGGAAAATTTGGAAGTCTATAAAAAATTCTAAAACATTTTATTTTTCTGGTACTACCAGCTGTATATAAAGTTATAGATATATAAAAATCAAAAGCATACTAAGAATATTTTCATTTTAGCAAAATACTAAAAAATTAACATTGTGAATCATGTTGTGATATTGTTACAATAAAGTGCCAGTCGCACGATATCACTCGACATCATTCGACAAAAACCCTGAAAACAACAAAAGCCTTTGAAAATTTCTTATTGTTTTGCATGTAACCAAGCGAGCGGTCGATGCCGAGTGACAATCATGGGCCTGGCAGTAGACACAGACACACTAGTATCTACTTTCGAATGAACTTTAATATTTTACCATAGGAGACCACAAAAAAGGACTTTAGGCCGCCTTCTCGTAAAACCAAGCAGTCCACTGTGTAGCGCTTGCTCGTTGTACGAGGGTTGTTAAACAAAGTAAAAGTGTTGGAAAACATTAAAATTACTTTCTGTGTAAAAGTTTGTTTGAACATTTGTAATTCTCATGGCATTCACGAGCATAATAGACTAAGTAGTAAAGTTGCAATCATTATTTAAAGTTTCTTCGCGTCTACTGACGAGTTGAGTAGCATCAACGAAATATTGGCGGCGTATAGACAGCTGGAAAAGACAAAAAAAAAAAAAAAATTAATTACACCTAGAATAATACACTTCAATTGGCTCTTATGGCAAATAACAAATAAATAACCTAATTTTTGAATTTTTGAATCTTTGAATTAATTTTTAATTGTTTAAAATTCAATGAGCGTTATCAATTTATTTACCTATACCTAGGTAAAAATTTTAAAAATTCTTCACTTGATACCTAACAGATTTGTTCAATAAATATGAATTTTATTTCTACTATAACTATTTTTCAAAAAAAAAAAAAAAAAAAAAAAATTGAAGATTCCAGCCCAAGTTGTTTATATCCAATACCAAATTAATTTGCCACAAGCAAACGTTCATGCAGAGCCATTATGAAATGATACAGCTTTATCACATTCATATTCAAAAAAGAAAAACGAAAGAAGACTAATGCTTGACACAAAAAGTGTAGCTTTAAATAATTGAAACAGCCACAATTTATCACTGGCTTGTATTTCTTTTATTATCGATTACACTTTCGTGCCATTCAGTTGACAAGTGTACGTGGATGTGTGTGTGTGTGTGTGAGAGAATACTGCTGCTTTCTTCTTTTTTTGTTTTTTTAAAATAAATTATTCTTTAAGAAACCCTGCGGGTTCTTTAGTTTAGGTACAACATTTTGAAACTACTTCAACTTATTCTGGCAACTTTGCATTATACTCCGTTTGGCTTTAACAATTTTTGTTAGTTTATCTTGTGTATACATAGATAATTTCGTAGCAGGTTTTTTATTGTCGAAGAAAACTGGGTATAAAAAAAAACCTACATTCAAATGAGGGCATACTCAAACGAACTTGTGTTGAAATGTAAAATGTAACACAGAAGTAAGAGTGCACTGTAAAAATACATCAACATTCATATTTATCCAAAGTACCCCGTATGTAGTTAGTAGGTATGCTTTTGTATACAACAGCTTGGAAAACCCATTATACCTACTTTGGGAGCTGTCTCCAAACCTCCCTTATTTTATGTTCACCACTCTGCTTTTTATTTTGTTTGATTTTACATCTTCTTCTTCATCTACTTGCTTTATGCATGTAGGTATGTGTACGTGTTTAGCTGTTTGTTGTGTGTATTTGAAATTTGACCAGAAAATTTATACACAAATGTGTGCACAACCCTGCACACAGCTGTAGTACATACATGTTTATTTTCTTTTACCGTTATTTCGTTGTTATTATTTTTATAGCTGTAGTTGTAATTTCATGGGGTCTATGACTGCAATTGGAGTTGCTGTCATTTGGTTTCAATATATACTTTTTTTTCATCTTCTATTTTATTGTTTCTCTGCTCCTGTGTTTATGTTTGTTCATTTGTCAATTGTTTTGCTTTGTATACAAAATATTGGTGGTTAAGCATGTGTTTTTTTCCCACCATTAATCCACCTCATTCTCACACTCTCCGAGTTTCTCCACCACAATATTTTGTTGCTTTTGGCATGGTGTAAATATGTAGTCTGCTTAAGTTTCTTCTCTGTCCGTTTCAATTCCAATATACCTACTAACTTTTTTTCTGGCATTCCCTCTTTGCTGGAATTTCTGAATTTTCTTTTGCAGCCAAACGAGGGCTATAATTGAATTGTCACATTTGTAATTGGATGGAAAATTAAAAGAATTTGTTTATGTAAACTACAGTGAAACTGCTACTGCTAATGGGTGAGTGAATTGATTGGGGACATAAGACGTATCATCAACGGGTCCTTACAAGCCTGGGCGAGCTCTCATCGGCTAATGTGACCTTAGATCCCATACCGAAGACCAGGCCAAAGACCTATTAGCAAATTCGAGATACCTACCTAGAAAAAATATCACGCTTTCAGGTAGCTTACAAACAAACGAAAGATAATGAACACTGCTTAGCAGTGATTTTTGTTCGCAATATTTCACTTAGTAGGTCTTTTTACTGCGCTAATTATAAGTTTATCTCAAATACATCTAGCAGCACAAATATCATATCTCTATAACAACATCCTCTCTTCCTTGTAAGGATGCAATTGTTTAAGCGAGTATTTGTAAAACAGTTAATGAGAATTTGTAAATACGAAATGTAAGAACACAATTTCGCAGAAAACCTGAATACAGCTCGAACATTTTAAAATTGTGTTCATACATGTTTGGAGTTCTAATTAACTGTTTACAAATACTAGAAAATGCAGTAAACTGTTTGAACATATTTTCACAAGTGCTTTCCAGTCGACTGACAATGTGGTGGGCATCAACAGCTCTACATTTTTTGGGTTTTTCGAAAATTTGCTCTGGCTTTAGTAAACTATTATTTGAAAAACTCAGTCGCTGCCACAACTGCACTCTAGTAAGCGAGACCAAATTTTCAATTATTATTTAAGGCCGGGATACGCTAAAACCAACTGCAATTCTTTGGCATAAATGTTACTCGGAGGTTATCCTCTCTGGGAATGGATCTTAAGAAGGAAGTAGTGAAAAACTGAAAGTAAAGAGCGGCTATTATCCCGCCAAACGATAATCTTCATTACTCGTTCGAAAACCCCTAATTAATGATATACTTCTGTGCTGAAACTTTCTATACCTCTGGAGACGTGCAGGAAATTTCGGAAAGAATTTTTTACTAGAATTTTTGTGTATTCTGCCGGAATATGACTAATTTTAAGCTCTGAAATCATTGTTCAACCCTGACCTTTTAGTTTAAAAGCAATCCTCGTACCAGGAACTTTTTTTTGCTTTATTTTTGTTACAGGAGATCTGTATTTTTCTAATGCCTTTAAAGCTTAAACTGATTTCTCATCTGTATTTTAGGCTATTAGCCAAAAAAAATCTTTGTCTGTGTTTCTAAGTTAAATGTTTTTTTTTATGTGGAACTTTTTGAGGTGAATTTGTTTCATTGTTGTTTTTATCCTGAGTGTTTCATGTTGTCACATTCTCTTCTTAGTTTTAGGGTGTAAAAGTTTCGTTTTATCATTTGTTTTTGCTTTTGCTCTCTCTCTCTCTCTCTCTCTCTCATTGTGCCTGCTTTCTCCGCTTGTAAAATTTTTGTGTATTATGATTTTTCTTTATTTTGTTTTTTTTTGGTTTATTATTATTACATCTTTTAAACGAATTTCCTGTTATCTTTGTATGGGTTTTACATTGGGATTTTAAAAGCATTTATCACTTTCCAAATTCCTAAAGTGACTAAAGAGGTAAAAATACACAAAAAGAATCGAAACGTTTATTAAAAAATATTAATCATAATCTATTAAAATTTAATATGAATTTCTGCTTATGCAGGTGTTGAAAAATGGGTCCAAGTCAAGTAGTTTCCTCAGAAAAGATGTTGCACCAGCACTTAATCGACTTTTCTATCAATACTGGGACCGCATTACGTCATTCGTGATCGAATGAATTCCGTTCCGAATGCTGTGTGATTATTTTGTTATTGTGCTGCATTAGTTTTATCTCTTTCGATGTCGAATGGCATAATTCAGCCCCTGATCCAGAATATACATAAATGTTCTAAGAAACCGGAAATTAAAAATTGCAGAAGTTGCTAAAAGCGTCTTAAGCTTGTGTACGGGAATAAATCGCAATGCTTTTAACTGAGAGATTTTGATTCGATCGATTTACTCTGTTTTGAAAAATTTTTTTAAGTCAAATGTGGCAATGTTTTACAGATCAAAGGAAAAGTATAGAACCAGTGGTAATAAAGATGTCTAGCATTTTTTTAAGCCACAGGCAGAAACTTCTGTACCGTCCATAAAAATAATTGATTTCATTCCCAGCAAAAAACCGATCCCTTTTCCTTAAGTGTGTATTTTACTTGCAATACAACTAACAGCTGTAGTTTTTAAGAAACGGGGTCGTGATAATACATAATGTGATTTAATTTGTCCCTCTTAAGGCACCTCAACCATCTCAAGAGCCTGCAGGGGATTTACTAATCTTAAACGCCTCACTTGTACTAATGTCTTCCTCATTGCTTTTAGAGCTCCTGGTTGGCTCTTTATTGACGTTATTTTATTTACTCTTGAACAAAGTTTGTTTCTTTTTTTTTCATAGATTTCATTCTTTCTTTAGTGACAAGAAATATTGTAACTTAAATTTGGTGATTAAGTAGCTGTTATCTTTTTACATAAAACATATCTTTTCTTTTTCTTCTTTCAAACGCCATTCGCATCAATTTGCTTGTTGTAGGTATGTGTCCATTAAATAGAAAAAAGCCGCTTAGTGGGAAAATTTTTTGCCTGCGTTCTTTTTTTTTCCTAATAAGATTTGTTATCGCTTTTAGCAATTTGTTGTAAGAAAATTCCATTCTATTGTAATTTTCTCTACATTTTCATTTCGTGTTTCGTGTTTCAAAATATTTCACTTCCATCATGTACTCTTTTAATACTCGGAACAATGTGAGTGTGCCTCATTAAAATATGTAACTCACCGTTACTCTGTTCTCTTGCTCTCTTTTTGTTAGCAGAGTAAAGAGTATTTCACCACTGGGTAAAATTGTAACCGTTAAATCCATGGTCTCTATTATTGTTTTGTTGATTTTTATGCGGTGTTTGATTTTTATTTTTTGTATTGATGTTGTTGCAAAGAAAAATACCCTTGTTTTTGTAAAGTGACAACACCGTGTATGTGTGTGTGTGTGTGTTTGTGTTTAAGTATACATTCTATTTATTTGCATGAGTTTTATACTGTCAATTTTATCCTTAAAAATCCATTTGTTTGCCTTTGTTGCTGCCAAAGTCAATATGCATATTTATTTAATGTTTGAATAAAAAGGACCTTAAGTTTATCAAACATTTAAATGGTTCTTTACCTTTCATATACTTTTCCCTGCATTACATTTACATACATATAAACATCCATACATGCGTACATATACATATTTACTATGTATATTTTAGCTAGAAGGAATTTGTTAGAAAATCACGTTTTAGTTTTAATGCAAATATATTCTTTTTATTAATTTGTTTGGGTATCATTTCAAACCACATTTACATCAATCAAAAACTATATTTTGAAAAGTTTCTATGGTATTTCTAAAAATTGCGTTAGAGGAAAACTATTTTCGTGTTTTGTTAACACTTACATATGTATATGGTCAATGTCATTTGTTATATGTACCTATATTTTGAATTAGCTGGTGAGGCTCTACTTAATAATATCGCACTACAAATGCGGAGTTTTTACTATTTATTTTTGAAGACATTTAGTTTAATAAATTTAGTTTAATAAATAATAAAAATTGAATTATTTAAATATGTTAGTTCTAAAAGGCCACTGGGTGTAACGTGACTTTCTTTGTGACGACGCTGTTTTCTGGTTGCTCAGCTGCTTTCATGTAACATGTTGAAACATCTTCAGTAGGCCTCATCGATTTGTAAGTCTTATCTTAAAAGACAAACAACCCCAACACTTTTTTTAAATTGAGTAAATCGATAAAAGTCTGAAGAGATGAAAAAAATCTATCAAATTAAAAATTCGTAATCAAAACCAGTTCGAATTATTTCTGTGTTAGGTCGCCATATATAAGATTCTGATATCGTTTGCTATTTCAACAATTTTCATTCGGATCCCTTAAAATATTTCTCTCATTTGGTGAGAGTATGCCCAAATTGCAACTAGTGAAGGGCAGATGAGAGCCCTAAATAAAAGAGAATAAATAATTACAATAACAAAACATAAAACTATCCGCAACGCTCTTGCTTTGTTGAAGTCTTGTGAACTGCTGAGGCAAGTTTGATATTTTTTGTGTTTGATTGCTTTGCTTAGGGCTGGGGCGTTGTTACTAGAAACAAGGAATATAATATGGTCTCTTTGTGTCGAATAAACTTAATAGTTAATTTGTATTACATACTTTTTTTATCTGATGAATTTTTCATAAATCTAATCATATTGTATGTATTTTTTCTCTATTTTTAGATTTCATTTGATCGCCAAAAGAAATTAATGTCCTAAAAAACCAACAAGAAATGTTCTTTTGAATATCAAAAAATCCAAAGGATATTATTACATATTTACGCCATAATTATTGTAACGGCCATGTGCAACGTGATCTCTCAGCCGGGCCATTAGATACATTTTCCAACATAATTTTCGCTTAATTTGTATATATGTAAACAATATTCGGTATTTTTTTATAGTCGTTGTATTTGTCGTCGTGTTAATTGTTAATGTATTTATTTGTCGTCATTTATTCGTTGTTGTGTCGTAAATGTCTATGTGTCTATCCTTATAATTGTGCCCACAAAGTGTTAACAGCATCAAGTTTGTGTGTGTAAATCGGTTTGAGCTGTTAAAGAAATAAAACAAAATAAAATATCCTGCAACGCTGTAATATACATACATACCTAAAGCACTCACTGTATACTTGTAGATAAAGAAAAAAAAAAAAAACCACAAAGACAGAAACAGAGTCAAAAAAACGCGCGTGTTGTAAATCGATTGATGTTTTTTTATTTGGCAGCAGCAATTTTAAATAAAATATTTAAATAATTTTGTACATAACGCTAAAAAAGGGAGAAAAAAAAAACAGATTTTATAATTAACAAAAAAGGAAAATTAAATAAATAAATTAATAACAGTGCAGAAGTGCAAGTGCTTAATTCTTATAAAAATTGTAACGCAACTGAAATAAACTAAAACGCATAAAATTCAACCCTGTCTGCCTGCCTGCCATTTTCCCCCTGACTACACTCATCTCGTTACTCTCCACTTCAACTCAAGTTGGCTGCAATTTTCAACTTTATTTAAGGTTTAAGGACCGCCACACTCCCTGCCTGCCAGTGTGTGAGTTGAAGCTTTCACTGATTAGTGGCCATTGGCAGCGAACAAAAAATGGCCTGCCGCAATAATTTTAAAAAATACTTCAAACTTCTTTTGTGGAATTGATTCATTTTCTTTGAGGCATTAAGGACATAACTTGTCTGGAGTAAGAAAAAATTAAAACAAAGGTGAGTTTTGTCTTTTGTGGTATTTTTTTTTTCACAAACTTTACTGGTAATCTGAGGTTATATAAAAAAATTTTAATTTTCAAAATGTAGAGAAAAATTGAAACAGTAATATATTTTACTGATTATGTGAAACGAGAAAGATTCATATGATTATTTCTAGTAATTAATATTTGAAAAAACTAGAAAAGTAATTTTGCGACCTGGAGCTGGTTCACTACTAGCTGCTGTTCAAAACGCTGTGACTGAAACAAGTGAACACTAATACACACGTCATAGTGCGTAGAGCAATTACATTTAGCATGTGCTGTGATCTTGTCAAAATGGAGTCCTACGGACTCTACTTGAATATATACACGTAGTGAATTGCCACGATAACCACGGAACCAAGTAAATCTTCCATTGAAGAGAGGAACATACCCAGTTTCTAGGCTAACTTCACGTGCCGTTGTCAGAAAGGCAGTGATTAATAAATCAGATTATTTTGCTATCTAATATCCTCGGTACGGTGTAAGAAAGACGCTGTCCCAGGACTGACTGGTTATGATAAATTCTATAGGCTGGTCAGCTACTCAACCAAATGATTTTGGTTCCGCTGAGTTGCCTGGGTATGATAAGCAGCCTTTACCCCTCATATACCTCCAGAATAGTTCGATCAGACTATCGACCCTGTTCTACAAATCAACCACTCGATTTCCAAACGAAAAGCGATCAGTGCTTCTGCAAAACAAAATTCTATATTTGAAATGAAGTCTGAAATAACATTTTATACCACTTACAAAATAGATTTTTTATGTAATTTATTTTCTTAAATCACACAATTCCAAGCCAACTAATTGTTAGAACAGACCTGCATGGTTATCTTTAACTCAAGACTGCAACTTCTTTTACTCCAGCTCAATTTCGACTTCTCTTCTTGTTCCTACGGTTCTCATTCATTCCTCTTCCTACTGGTAATCTTAACCTGTCACAAAACTTACTCTGTCTAATTAACTTAATTTTTTACGAATTTCATGCCCAAAGTATATCCTCTAAATACATGCGCCGTTACCTGTTAAAAGAAATTTCTTATCAGAAATTTCCTTAATATCCCTTTTATATCCCTTACTAATACCCAACTTAATTTACACAAAATTGTCGAGTGTATTTAATGCGTCAAACGTGTAAACGTCATTAAAATGCTAAACCCATAATTAACAATTAACTTTAAATTAGTCGGATGGCAATGAATGATACCCCATAATTACAAATGTTTATTTTTGAACGCCAGACCACCACACTTCTGAGCATGAGTATCAAATGGCTTGGTTGCAGTATTGAGTCTTTACCTGCTGTAAGATGAAACCATTCTATACGACTTCTACTTTAAACCACAGGCGGGGGGTTGTAAAGAATTCCCAATACTTTTATGGCCAAAGCTAATGCTAACATTATTTAAAGATTTGAAAAAATGAAAAAAAAAATTTATAGCGATTGTAATAAATTTGTTAAAAAGCGTAATAAATCACTGTATAAAGAATAATTGGGGGAGGGAAGTTTAATTACTTTTTTGAAGCACAGATGTGTGATTTAAATTTCAAGTAAGATGCGATTTAAGTTGGAAAATTTTGTAATTGGTATGGTGTCAAAAAAAAAAGTCTCAAAGAATAGTCCTCTCTCTTATAATTACAGTTTCCATACTCTCTGTATTATTAATGCCTTTTAAGGCACAGTTAAGGCCCAACTATTATCTTCTTTTAACAGTATAAATATAAACCAGGTTGCTGTGATAAGAAAGCAATAATCTCAAACCCAACTATAATCTCATTTGCGTTTCTTTAGGCGGCATGAATATAAAACAGGTTGTTTCTAACAGGTGGGCCAAAGAAATCATGCTATTGGAAGTTGCTCTTACTTTTGAAAATGGTGGACTGTTCTTACATTTGTGAACTAGACAGCTGTAGAATATACAAGCCATGGAGCGATACACTTCCCAAGAACGCGGAATAATCGTGTCTATGGCGAAGTGGACGATTCTTCGACCAAAATCATAACGAGCGATGAGGCTCATTTCCACCTCAGCGGGTACGTGAACAAACAAAACTATCACTTCTGAGACACCGCGAATCCACGAGTGATGCACGAGGAGCCATTACTCCCGTTCAAAGTGACTGCATGGCACGCTGTTCATGCTGAAGGAGTCATTGGGCCATTTTTTTTTCTAGGATGCCGCTGGTCCCACGACAACGTGCTGTAGGGCCATGTTAATTGAGTTTTTTCTGCCGTCACAATTTAATGGATTAGATCTGGAGGACATGTGGTTCCAACAGGAAGGAGCAACGGCACGAGCCACAACCGATATTCTGAAAGCCAAACAATATGAGATGAGGCCTTTTGGCCCACAATTATAATTTATTGTATTGAGGGATTTTTGGGAAAATAATTTAGTAATTCCTATTCCTATTTTTTGTTTTGCCAAATTTCATTCTGAGTCTTAAGCTTCCATCTGCAGCCACAGTCTGGAACCCAGAACATGAAAATAACTAGTAGCTGATTGTTCCAGTTCACTAGGCTCAACCAGTCAAGCGGAAACGAAAGGTTTAAACATTTAGTCAACACCTGAGGATGGTGTGGCCATTTTTACGCTAAAAATGAGACTCAGACGAGCACTACTGAACAAGAGTCTCTTGCGTGGAAACCTATAGATAAAATGCACATTAGCTAAATACTGGAATACTAGCCTCGAACATTTTCTCAACTTGGATGCTGAGATTGTGGAATTTGCTTAGAGACCGGGCAGCAAAAAGCTGCAAACACTGTGCTGGGCACTCACAAGGCACTACGAAGAGTAGTATATAAAGTATTTAATCGCTTACTTTACTGTACGGGGACTCAGTAGACGTATGTGTTTTCTTATTGCGAAAATATTTTACTGTACGTTATGCCATCTATCGATAACCATTCGTTATATCTTTGCAAACTTCACAGCTTTGGTATAGGTCGAGATAAAGCAGTCTGTCGTAGTAAGAACTGCGTACACAAGCCAACTTTTAGCGAAAACTAAAACAAACGACCATGTCCTTAAAAAAAAGGCAAAGTGGTTATTAAAACAAATGGGCATATTCTTAAAAATGTGGCCCTTGAAAGTAATAATAGGGCCAGAAAATTGAAAAATCGATAGTTTAGTGTCTCTTACGGTCATGCTGGCTGACTGAGTTGGTTTCCTACATAATTTTTTTCCCCGGTGGCAATCATACTCGTACTTCTAGTTTGTAGCCACACATGTATCAGACGCATGAGAGTTTAAGCAGAGGCAACAACATTGTAATTTTCTATGCCAGGAATGTTATTTTTTTGTCTGACTCATGTCAGTAGAAAAGCTTCAAACCGAGAAAAAAGCAACTACGTAAAAGTGATTGCAGTTACTGATTGCTCTTTCTGTTTACTAGTTAATAAAAATGAAAAACGAGTAAGAAACACAGCCACAAAATTTATGGCATATAAAAATACTTAAGCAAAGAATCGTTTTACTTATTTTTGCATTGTGCCCTTGCAGTGCCCTGGTGCCTTTGCCAGCCTTAATAAAAACTAAATGGTTTAAATCTCTTTAAATATACATGTATCTCAAAAGTTTTATTTCATTTTATTATTTCCGACATTCTTTTTGTTCACAAATGTTTTGAAACTTTTTCATTTGCATTAATTTAAAAAATAAATTTCAACACTTTCTTTTGCTCCTGCTTTCCACTTTAAATATTAAATATCTACTTCAAATATAATTTAAACTTTTGACGTTAATATTCATGCTTTCCCTTTGCGCAAATGTTTGTGTCACAGTGGTTGTTGCTGTTAATTCCTTCAGCTTTTCTGGCAATATCTTATTTTGCATCTGCTTAAGTAATAAGGAAAACAAGCAGTCGTCACTCACTCACTCACTCAGTCAGCCAGTCTGCTTAAAAACAGAGGGAGCAAAACGATACAAAAATACAACCAGAAAGAAAGTAAGCAACTACTAGACTGTCATATGATACTTGCATACTGAAAGACATAAAAATTCTAAAGATTATAAAGAAAAAACTGCCAAGAACTTAAGTAACAACTAAAAATCGACAACTAAGAATGTGTCTGTTTATCATTTTATTTATTTGTACGGTCTGGTCTGTAAGATGGTGTTTTTTTTCTACTTTGCTGCAGCTTTTGCCATTTCCATACGCTTGAAGGCAACGTCTTCAGACAACAGCCAGCAAAGAAAACTGCCAAACATACATGTTCTGCTGCTACAGTGCCACTACAAACAGAACAGAACAGAACAGTACATAACCGAAGTGTTGTGTGAGTAGTTTCAGTAGGAGTTTACTTTAAATTTTAACCAAAAGTAAAACTATACCAGAGACCAAACGACCAAACAGACTTTCGATGACTTTGAGTGGCCACAAATACTGAAGTGCTTCCTCAATTTTTTCCCATTCTTTTCATTTGTGCCTTCGATATGCTGCTGCTTTTCGATTTTTTCATTTTGTGTTCAAATTTGTTTGTAATTCTTTTTTCTTCTTCTTCTTTTTCTGTGTGTAGTAAGAATTTTTTTTTACATTCTTATTTTGCATGGGGGAGCTTATTTCTTTTGCTGCTGCACAGCAATGCTAGTTTGTCTGACAAAACATGATTGCTTGTCTGGGTTTATTATCTGTAGTTGTTTTCTACCTACTTGATAGCTGAAAGATTGTATTTTGTTTTCTGCCAAATGCAAGAGAACAACTTTTTGTTTTATTTCCTAAATTGATATTATTCCTTTTTGGGTTTCATGTTGCTTTTGGAATGCCCAAATAGAAAACATTTGGCGACACCTTTTCCTATTAATTTTAAAATTGACACTACCAACCAAGTGCTCAACAAATTGGATACTGGAACAGAAGTCGAACGTAACTGCAAGATATTTTCATACCATCATGTCAAAAGTGTTCTAAAACTATTGAAATAGCAAATGCTTGAAACATGACAATGTTCCAGGGCCAGTCGACTAAAGTAAGATTGATAGTTCAGTGAAGCAGCATCTTTATATCGTCCGAGCTATTTTAGTACCTACTAAATACTGTAGCATACTAAAATAATGCATCGCAGCTTGAGAGATGAGTAGATGATATACTTCAGCATCTGCCATGTTGGATTATGCCACTTTGTGAAAACAAGATGTCACACCAGCGCCCTGAACAATGGTGGCAATTTATTTGCTACCATGTCTTTTGGAGTAACAACCCTTTGGTGGGCATATTGACACTACAGGTGGGGGGAACGTCAGGCCCATATACCTTGTTAAAGAACTCGGTTTATATACGGCCTCATGCTATAGAAGCAGACAAGACAGCACAACCTTTAAAAACTACAAATCTCCTCTAGGCCATCCGTGGTATGAACTATAACTTCTTTCTAGCAGCAGAGATAATAACCTGGGCTACAATCAGTACACGTAAGCCCCAAGGGGCATATTGAGGAAGCTGTAGCTACTTACTTTTACCCGACTATTCAGGAGATTACAAAACAGGCATCTGTTCGCAGGCAATAGCACCTCTAGAAACCACGTATCTCTATTCCAGGCGATCCATGTTATAAACCATAACCTTTTGCTTGTAGCAGAGATGGGAACCTAAGTTACAATCAGTCAACATAAACTCCAAGAGTTAGTTGAGGCAACTATTGCCGATTGTAGCGAATAAGTAGAGAGAGAATGTCTCTCTAAGGATTTGGTTACCAGGATGATCAATATCTTTGCACGTCTCCAATCAACTTCTCAGAGTGAAGCACCAGACAACTCGCCAATGGCTGTAAGCGCACTCGCATGGAAATTTCGTATATCTTATCGATCTGGACAACTTTTGGAAATACTTTCCTGGAGAACTCGAGCTATTCAGTCCTTCGTGTAATAGTAACTTCCCAGACAACGAAGGAGAACATCAGTTATCTAATGTTGTTCGCTGACATTCTCCTTCTCTAGTATATTTTTAAAGCGATACTTCTTTATTGTGGAGTTTACAGGGCCTAAGGTCGGCGTGCCAAATAGTCTTTTCATACTATTAGCCTGTAACACATCCTGTTCTACAAGGTATCAGACTTGCTAGAATCATTGGGGTTGGTTGAAAGTTTATTTGGGATTTCAAGCAACCAACCGTAGTCATGAATCCAATGCGATCTAGGCAATTGCATTGCCGGACAGGTTGGATTGCTCGAACTCCTCAGGAAGAGCTTACGTTATGCAACAAGACCAATAACAAGTAAACAGCCACCTTAGCCAGTCTAACCAGCTATTTGTAGCGGGAAGATTAAAATTTCCATTGCACTACGCGATGTGATCCAGCATCCTGTTGACATAAATCATGCGGCTATCGGTCCTGCAAGGTTCCAACCGGGCTTAAAGGTCTAAAGCTCTCTATAGAGGACTTCAAACTACGTGATTAAAAAGCCTCGTACTTGTAATCATCACCACCATCGAGGTCTTCATACTGCTTTCTGCTGCAATTTCAGATACAAATAATAGCCACAACTTTACAGCCCAGTTGTAGGAAGCAATACCAGTGCTCGGCGCCAAAGTAAGGCATTCCAGTGACAAGCTGATTCTGTTCTATTGCTGCTAAAACACATAATTTGTGCGAAAACCGCTGCACTACTGACTTGCACAGCAAACGGTGTTGCTTGCGAAGTGAATAAACCATTAAGTGGTTGAAAAGAAAATTTATTTATCATATGAGTTGCTGTTGTTATAAATTCTTAAATAAGAGTTGTGTGGTTGGTCAAAATGGAAGAAATATTTATGTTATAAACCAAAAACCAACAAAGAAAACCAAAAACGGTAAATGTAATTTGCTTGATTTCTTTTATTTTGGACAGCAAAATTGACCAGCCTATACTACTACCGCATTCAATTGTCTGATTTTGGCAAAGGCAAAATAAAAAGAGGCATACAAAACAGTAGCAAATAGCAGCAGCAGCAGCAGCAGCAGCAGTGGCACAACGGCAGGCAGGCAACATTTAGTGGCCGGTGTATCGTTCGTTAGTTTTCCATATTTGGGAAAAAGAAATTGTTGTTGATTTCATATGTGGCATTTACTTATTTTCACATACTTACATGTGTGCAGCAGTGAAGCCATTCATCCATTTCAACATGTTGCAAATTGCTTTCGAAAACAATTGCCATGTTAAAATAAGCCTGTATCATTCGATTGTGTACAACAAAACGGTTTGGGGTGAGTGAGTGGCTGCTTGTGCAACAACTGCACAAAAGAAAGCAAACTCTTTTATTTTTTATTTTTAGCCATGCAATAGCCAGTTAGACTGCAAGCCGGCTGACTAGATGGCAGAAAGTTTTCTTCTTTTTTCTTGGCTATCTATTGTATTTTATTTTCTTGCTTTTTTGATTTTTAGTGAAGCGAAGCAACATGATTGTTTCTTTGTATGGCTGGCGTTTTTTTAATCAAAAATTTAATAGGAAATTCCAAAGTGTATCTACCAGAAAAATCTTGATTCTTTTTTCTGCCTCTCATTCTCTCGCTCTGCTCAAGTATAAGGTGTTCAGTTTAACATTTGGCTGTTTGAATTAAATTGTTGAACTAACGGAATAAAAAGTTTTATCTTTACTTTCGAGCGGCTAGTTGGTGGTAAAAAGGTCTACCGTTATTTGTGGAATGTGGCGCATGTTGCATAAAGTCTTGTTGCAAGAACAGCAGATTTGTTAAGGAACGTTTTAATCAGATGATCGTCAAGGTGGACATGAAACAGCCACGACAAGTCTTCTTCAAAAATGTTGGTCCCTACAATTTTACAACGAAGAAATATGGTCAATTCCGAGGAAGTAAAATTTAAGTAAATCCCTATAAAAAATTCACAAAACATTTTAGTTTTGAATGGGTAGAATTCCAAATGATATTGAGATGTTTTAAAGAGTTTTCTTAACCAAACACTTAAATTGCTCAGTTTAATATGGAGGTTGTCATATTAAACTTAATTTTTATATGATGGTTTCTTAATTTCTTTTAAGATTTTTTTTATTTTAAATTAATTTCCTCACTTTCAATTGGCGTTCTCTTGACTTCAGTGAAGAAAATTTCAACACTGTAACATCTCCAATTTCTATATCATTCTTATATGAAATCCAAGCGCCAAGCGAAAGGTTTTCTTAAATCAAGGAAGTAGCTTAGCAAATTAAGAAATTAGTCACCAAATTTTTACGCTTTAATTTAATTTTATAGTCGAAATATATGATTTACAGTTGTTAATTACTTTTATCGCACGTTACTTCGATTTTACTTCCCCAGAATTGAGAAAGATTTTTTTTTGTGATAAAATTGCAGAGATCAGCATTTCTAAACAAGGCCAGCAAAGTAAAGTGGGAGACTTTTTAGCTGGGTTGCATGTCATTGCTATTTCACGTCCTTTACAACGTTCAGCAGCACCCAAAGTGGTTTTGAACTCAGGTCATGATTAATTTCATGATGTTTTTACTTATTTTTACTTTCTTTACCATAAGTGTGACTGCGACAACCTATAAAATAATTCCAATATTAATAGATAAATCAAGAAGATAAATACGACTAAGCTAGTTGTTCCCCAGCCAACAGATCGTCGAATATGTATGTTATTGTCATTGATTCATCATAAGCACATGAATTATGCACTACAATCATAAGATTAAGGCAAATACTTTGTTTAATTAACTTGTTTGTAATCCCTTAAAAGATAAACAAAAAGTAGAGTCTCTTTTCTTGAAAACCAGCCAAGATGTTATAAAACAAGCAGAAAATGGCATGAAAAGAAATAATAATACTAGAAAAAGTTAAATTTCAAATTAAATTCCCCTTCCAGCAATTTTTAAGTTTTTGGTTTTAAGTTGCTTAACTAAATTATATTTATTATCCAACTGTATATTTCACACATTATTTCTTGTCTATTTTAATCAATATCTTTATTTTTCAACCGTAAAGCCATCACCGTCACCACCAACCGAAACAGAAACACTTTGTTTGATGCTGCAGCCAGCCAGCCTTCTCTCTTCTCGTTTCTATTTAAAACGCTAAAAAGTATCAATTGTAATCAATGTAATACAATGCGATTTCCAAGGATTAAATGACAGTAAAAGAAAAAATAGAAAAATATGGAAAAATTGAGCTTGAATTTTCAGACCTTACACACCAGACAATGTCTGGGGTAACTTATGTATCAACCCAAACAATGTAAGCATGGTTAAGCAATTTTAAAGAAGAAAATTGCTTTAGAAGTTTTCGCAAACGAAAACACAAATGGGCAAAAGGAATAATGCTCCACAATCGATTGTGGCAATTGTAATTTATAAACATGAACATGTTTTAAGTCTTGCCGCTATAAATCTTCATAAGAGGGGAACAGAATTTTCACAGCCCGCAAAAAAAGCAAATGTTCAGCTTAAATTTACTTTGTTCATACAAAAGTCTGAAATATACGCTAAATTTTGTTATTAATTGGACAGCAAACAGTTTTTTTTTTTTATTAGATTACACTAATTTGTCTGCCAAAAAAAGGAAGATAGAAAGCAATGGAGGATGCTGTTAAAACAGCTAGTTGTACCCCAGCAAAAGTCATAATTTTATTTTAGTTTTGTGCTTTAATTATTATCAGTCTCCTGCCACTTATTTGAATAAACCTTCAAATACAGTTATGTTTCACAGAGTTTGAAGCAATCGATCAATTTTTAAACAAACTTCGTTGCCACACGCTTTGCGCCTGAAATTGCAACTTCCCTAATTGAGAAAATTTGCCTAAACTTTTTTTTTTGCTGTTTCAATGTTTTCTTCAATTGCTGACGTGATCGCAACTCCACAACGCTCATCAGTTTTGAAACAAACTTGGACTTGCCGGATGCCACAATCAATATTTCAAGTGCCTTAGAATAGTTCATTCTATTTTTAGCGCAATATCATACTGCCTGAATCACGATATCGTGCCGAGTTACTCGCCATAAAGGAATTTAAACCATTAAAAAAAATTCTATATTTTCTTGTTGGCTTGAATGTGAGTGCTGATGAGCGTCGTGGTGGACGTGAAAAAGTACCATGGCGTATCGGAGCCTGTCAGCTTTACTTTTCTTGTCTTCTCCATAAATGTTGATCACTCCAATTTTATTACAGAAAACAAAATTTTATTTTTCTCAGTTTTTAGAAAGTAAAATTGAACTTGAGCCTGATAAAATTATTAACAGTTAAGTTATTATTTTAGTTTAAAATTTAACATGCCTTCCACTCAACATTTTGTCTTGTTAATTTTACATTGCAATTTTTTTCTGTGTGTGCGTGTGAGAGCTTATTATTATCACAAGTGCATCTTTCTCCAGACATACCAATTTTCTAATTTTATACCAACTCACACTTTATTTTGCTAACATTTTTGATTAATATTTGTTTGTTATGCTTTCTTTTTATTTTGATTATTATGTCATGCAAGGCAAACAACCTTCATTTGCAGACTTAAAAAAAAATTGAGACAAAAAGCAAATAAGAGTGTTGTATTCGGCTAGGTTGAATCTTAAGTACCCTACACAATGGTCATGTGTGTATAGATATGCTGTTTTGTCAGTTGTAGTTTTAATATTATTGAAATATTAAACTTCAACTTTAGTTTTCTTGTATTCTTTAAAAATATTGATCCGAGTAATTTCATCACAAAGAAATCCTTCTCAATTCCGTGGAAGTAAAATCGAACCCGTATAGAGCCTCCTAAGGGGGAAAAAGTTTGCCAAGGCGTTCAGTTAAATTTTTTTTTGCATTTTTTGTATGGGACCTCTTGAGGAGGCGTGGTACAGGAACAGTGTTTCAAAAAAATATTGTGGAGAAAAAAATTATTGAGGGTTAATGATACATTTGACTCCTCTGCGGGCGAGTTAGTTTAGCAGGTCAAAAATTTCAATTCTGAAGTGATCAAATATGAGTCTCTGGGACAAATCAGTCCCAGGTGGCCTATAGAAGAGTCAAATATTTGGCCAAAATCCAGCAATATTTTTTTTCGAACACATCCACCCATTACAACGTCGATTCAAGGAGATCCCAAAAAAAAAAAAATAAAAAAATAAAATGAAGATGAAAATGAAAATGAAAATCTGAAATCCGAAAAAGATTTTTTTAATCGTTGTCACAGTGGAACTTCTTTTCCTCGTGACAAAAACTATCGAAAAATGTAAGTCACAGCATTGATTGCTTAATCGCTCCACTTTGATATATCTGCTAATAAATTGGCACAAGAAACAATTTTATAACTCAATTAGTTTTCTCAGAAACGCTATTTCAACAGCCTACAGAGGCCGACTTTGTTTTTCCGAATTTTCTGTCTCAGCGGATTCTGTAAACATATGTATGTATATATTTGGAGTCGAAAATGAACACTGTGGAAATCACAAACGAAAGCACAAACTTGTGCATACATATCCTGAGCACTTGTTGTGAAGCGCATAAAAATAAGTAGACACAGGGAAAATAGTTAAAAGGAGCAGGAAAGTCGAATACAAATTTACAAGTACAATAAAAATAAATTACATATGAATTTATTATTATTCTGATTGTGTTTCTTTTATTTTTTTAATATGAATGAATTTTGTTTTTCTTTGCCTGCAGTCAAGAAGTCAAATCTTTTTTTTTTTATTCAAATGTGTATGTGCGTGTGTGTCAGACTTAAGGATTTTTATTATTTATGTATAAAAATAAATCTGTCTTTGCTTGTGATGTTGTGTGTGTGTGTGTTTTTTTTTTAAATTTATTTCTTTTGTTAAGGCCCAGAGACAAAGTTAAATTTAATAACTAAAAAATTTTTATTCTCTTACATTCACAAACTGCAGTTGTCTGGACGAGTAGAAGTGGAAATAAAAAGCAAAGCAGCAGCGCTAGTATTGTTATCAATGTAGCCGTTCTGCATACTCTTAATATTTCTTTTTTGTGGCTTTTGTACTGGGAATAAACCTACAAACCACGTACATACATATGTATATAAAAAAGAGGCAAGCAAAAATCACCAAAGGAATTTGATTAAAGAGAAATAGTTTTTTTTTTCATTTTCTCAACAGAGATAAATATGCTTTTGTTGCTTTAAAGGTCCCCATTAAAAGTTACCAGTCAAAACCCTGTGTGATTCGCTCTATATGAAAAACGCTGCAACATGTTTTTTAATTCGAAATTGATTCCTAAGGCAATACACTTTAGCAAAAATAATACCCCTTCAAAGTTCTCCCTGTATTCGTACTAAAAATATTTAAATTAAAAATGAACTTTCTTTTGAAAGGTACCTGCCTGAATAAAGTACTTTTCTGGCAAAAATACTTTACTAAAACAGTATTTTACAAAATAGATCTTTATTAATTATTAAGTTTATTCGACCTTTTTTTTAGTTTAATACTATTTTATTATTCAAGCTAAAGGTCCTTCTATTCATTTATTTATTTGCCCATATTTCGTTCGTTTGGATGCTTTTCCCCAAAAACCCCTGCTGCTTATCAAAGTTTTGTTCATAAATTAATTTTTCCATTCATTTGACCTGCGTTCCATTTGCAACATAATCAATATGCACCTGAACAGCAATAAACAAAAATCGTTTGAAATTTATTATAAATGAATGAATTTATTTCCATTATTGAACAAAAAAGAGCACTTTCAATGTCCATATTGTACCTTTGGGCATTGTTGTTCGTTTGTCGGTTTTTTTTTCAACAGCAAATAAATAAATTTTCTAAATAATAGAACATTTTATTGAATTTGTGCAAAAGTCCTTTAAACAAATACATGTCTATACTCATTTATTATTTATCAGTCACAAAAATACTGAAAACTGAAAAATCTAAACAAAATGTTTATTATTATGCATGACACAAAAAAAAAATATCAATAAAAAGCCATAAACACAATCGAAATGAAATTTGATTGTTGAAACGAAAAAAAATAAATAAATAAAATACTTCAAATAGTGGCAAATATATTTTGAATAGTTTATAGACAAACTGCTGGACATTTTTTTTTTAATTCTGGTCAGCGAAATGTGTCTGAGCATTAAGGCAAAGTTTTTATTTAATAATTTTAGAACATATGCCTGTACGAACTACAGAGGGCTTCAGAAACAAAATAACCAACCCATCAGTGGCGAATGGCAGATTTTATTTAATATTTCGTGATCAAAAGTGGTTATAATACCACAAAATATTGCTCTATTTCGGTCAATATTTTGGTCGACTTCAGGACAATAATACTAAAATAATATATTATTTTCCTGAAACAGCTTTGAGCTAGCTGAGATAGGAAGAGCGAAATATCGACTAAAATATACAAAAAAAAAAAAATGTATATATTATAAAAATACTTTATATGGCCACACTGGATGTTTCGCCAATGCGACTATATTGCGCTCTAGACTAAACTATTTTATTGTTAATGATGCTTTCATTAGCACTCAGAAAATATTGAAATAGACGCAATGTTTTTAAGACCACTGTTGGACCACTAACCGCAAAAATAACCTAACCGAGAAAAAAAACTAATTCTACAGGATCGTTTATTTTTATATATTTCTGTATTTCCTTGCACTTTTTTTTGAGAATTTTAATTCAATGAAAAATTAGCAGTAGATTACTAACAAATAAAAGGATTAAGAAACTAAAAAATGTATATTTGAATTTTTCTTTTTGGCGGCTACATTATTTTCCCGGCAATGGATCTGTAGGATTATGTTCCTACATAATTTTTCAATGAGCTTTAGGAATGACAAAAAAAAATACAAACCAGTTTTCAATGTTCTGAATACTAGTTTACCGACCTTTTTTTATATAATTTTCTTTGGCTTATGTTTATTGCAAACAAAACATTTTTCTGTAAAATTTACTTTTTGATCGCTTACGGTATTTTCACGAGTAGGAATCAATATTTATCTGTTTTGGAAACGTCCTACAGAAAGAAATTCATAATATTTCATTGAAATCGAGGAAAACAAATATGCTGTACATTTGCCATATGTCGGTTACGCGGTTTTTCCAGTTATGGCTTAAGATTTAACTGTTACTGCAGAAAGAAATACATAGTTCTTCACTGAAATTGGGAAGATTCTAGATAAAGTTAAGATTTTGAGTAATGCTTATATGTATATGGCTCATCCCCTGAGTACTCAGGTCCCAGTCTAAAAAAAAAGAAACAAAATCCAAATGAAAGTCGAGTTTCAATTTGAAATCAAAACTATTACATATAGAAATCCAAAATTATATAATTAATTTAAACTCAATTTAAACTGAGAACTTTGCAATTCCATTTAGAATTTCCGCAATGTAAAACTAAAACTTCTCAATTTCATTTAGAATTTGTTCAATTAATAGTTAAAAATTCCCAATTTTAAATTGAAATTCTCAGTTTTATTTTTTTTTTCCATTTAAAATCAATATTTCTTGGTTTTATCTAGAGCTTTCCAAATGCTAAATTTCTCGAGTTCATTTCGAATTTTCAATAGTTAAAAATTTAAGTTTTTAATTTTATTTTTATCTATTTAAAACTAAAATTTCTTAATTTAATTTCAAGCTTTCCAAAAATGTAATGTAAAATTTCTCGATTTCATTTAAAATTTTCTCAATTGAAAAATAAAATTTCTCAATTTAAAACTAAAATTCTCAAATCAATTTTTCTTACTTTCAAACTGCAATTTTCTCATTAAAAAAAAAAAATTCATCTATTTCATTTAGAAATTTCTCCATTTCAATGGAACATGATGTCTTTATAGTGCACTGATTAAATTTATTTCATTTAAACGTTGTTATTTTCCAGGTTGATGGCAGCGATAAGAATTCTGCTTTATATAAATTTAAATTTCGGAACTGGGAGGGCTTTAGAAAAATCCCTCTAACTGAATACACCCATTTGCCCTGAACAATATATTTGTTCGGGCAACTTTTTTATATCTTCCTTGAAACTGGTGAATTAGGCTTTGTTCTTATCGAATTTTTTTAATGAAGTTTCGTTTTTAAGAAAACTTTCTGCATTTAAATGCAGATTTTAAATTTTATATGTTTTTTATTGAAGTGGTTTTTTTCAACACTTTATTTTGTACACAATTTAAATATTTAATTGTTTCTTCTTTTTTCTCTGCTGTTATTTCAGGTAAGCCCCAGCTTTTATCTGCCGTATAAACGTCAATTTAAATTTGAGTAAGTAGCAAAAAACAAAGTTAATCGATTTACATTTCCGAATCGTTCAGTTCTTTTTTATTTTTTTTTTTACAAACCAACCACCGTCTAAGGAAGCGAGTAAGGTTTATAAATGCTTTTTAATTCCCTTGACACCAAAATGAATTTTCGGCACACATTTCAGCTCAAAAAAGGAAATAAGGATTGATCGCATCAAAAGGTGTGACCAAGGTGTGTCGTCGCCACACAACATTTTTTTTAGGGGTTAAATTATTTAACTTTCGTACCAATACCTTTTATCGGCTTTTTCTCACTTCAAATTCAAATGCTTAGTAGATTTTATAGCCAAATTCGGATTGAATGACAGACAACCACTTTGAAAAAAAAACACACGCACACACACACAAACATATTTAATACGAATTAAGTCCTTAAAAACCAATAAAAACCATAAGATGATACTTTTAAGCAAAAAATATTTTCAAGCATTTTAAGCGATTGGATTATAAGCTGCGCAACACATGCTGTTGTCAACAAAAATTTCAGTTGGCACGTGCGAGGGTTGTATGAGAATATCTCAAAGTTTTATGATTCACACTGAAGAATATCTACAATGGTATACAGGTTGAGAAGTAGAAATCTCTTGGGATCTTTTTCATAGTATACCAAATATGTCAAATATATGTGGAAATAATTATTTAAGTCTGATTTTTTCGGGTGCCTTTATGGGAGGACGATTACGACTCTTGTAATAAGAGGAACTACTTTTTTCCATTTATTGTTGTGAGATTAATTTAGAGCGATGTTATTTTTTTTTATTAAATTTTTTATTACACTGCTGAAGCGTTTTATTTATTAGTTTGGCTATCGAAGCACCATACTTTGGAAATTTTAAATCTCCTTTTAGCTGGTGTTATTGTTCGAAAATTAACTTTTTGATTACGTTTGAGGTTTTTATTCATAACAAATAAATTTGTATTTGAAGTGAGTTCTATGAAAATTTTGTTTGACATCTTTGCATTATAACTGATTTTAAATTCATTTCAATTTTATGAATATGCCAATAATTCTTTATTGTGCTGTTGAAGGGGCTTATGTAATAATTTGGGCTTCGAAAGACCATAAACTGATATTTTAAAATCTTATGATTAGTTTAATTTTTTTTACCATGATGTAACTGTTTTATTATATTCAATTCTTTGTTGCACTGTTAAGAGTTTATTTGATAACTTGGGGTTCGAAGGACCATACAATGTAAATTGGAAATCTCATTTGAGCTACTACTATTTTATTATTCTAAGCTTTTATGATGAAGTTATATTTCTTATTACATTCAATATTTTTTCGAGCTTCTAGGGGGTTTTATAAAATAATTTCAGTCCGATAGATCATAATCTGAAAGCTTAAAGCTTTGTTTGAGTTAGTGTTGTTATTCTAAATTTAATTTCTTATCATGGTCTCATTTTTGTATTATACTCAATTTTTTGTTGCACTATATAATAATTTTGGGTTCGAAGGTCCATAAACTGGAAATTTGAAGTCTTATTTTATCTCGTTCTGTTATTTTAAGTTTAATTTCTTACTACGATGTACTTTTTACTATTTAGTTCCTATTGGCACTATTAAAGGGTTTTATTTAATAATTTGGGGTTCGAAGATCCATAAACTGGAAATTTGAAGTCTTATTTTATCTCGTTTTGTTATTTTAAGTTTAAATTCTTACTATGATGTACTTTTTCATATTTAATTCCTATTGGCACTGTTAAAGGGTTTTATTTAATAATTTGGGGTTCGAAAGTCCATATGCTGAAAATTTAAGGTTGGTGTTAGTATTCTAAGTTAAAAATATATTAAAGCTGTGTATCATGATGTTACTAGTTTCTTATGTTCAGTTTCTTTTGGCACTACCAGAGAATTATGTATGATGATTGCGGTTCGAAGGACCACAATATTGATATATAAAATGTAGTTTAGGGCAGTTTTATTTGAAGTTCAAAGGCTGTTGCGTTGTTATGTCTAATTCCTTGGATTTAATATAACAGTTTCGGGTTCGAAGCACCATAATCAGGAGGTGGAAAATCTCGCTTGAGCTGTCATTTTTTAAAATAATATTTTTCACATACTTTTTTTATTACATTAAATTTGTTGCTGCACTGATGAATGATATTTTTTTCAGTAGTTACGGGTTCGAAGTACCATAATCGCTTCAGCTGGTGTTATTCCGAAATAATTTTTATATTATAACATTATTATTTCAATACATGAATTCCTTGTTGCCCTGCTAAACAATTTTATATCACCCTTTAAGGTTCGAAGGACCACAACTTGATTATTTGTAATCTTATATCGAACATGTATACATGCACATTAGGTTTGTGAAGATTTGACCACCCTCGTACATTTAAAAGCAAATTTATTTACCTTATAAATGACTGAAAATTGTATTCATGTGTATGTGTTTGTGCTGTTGTTGTTGCTTGATTTTAATGGCAGTATTAAATTACCGAGGAACGCGCTCATTCAAAAGAAAGAAAATAAAAAAATCACAACCTTGACGGCAAATGTGCTAAATTCTTAATGAATACACTCGTACGTTCATAAAATGTTTTGCTGCTTGTACCTTCAACATTTAAGTTGTGTTATTGTGCTCATTCCCTCATTTATTTTCACGCATAATTGGTGTTTAAGTGGAATTTCAAATGCGTATTGTTTTGTTGATTTTGAATACAGAAATAAAAAAAGCTTTGCTAAAAATATCACCGTCAAATAAACAAATGAGTATGAGTAATGAAACCTGCAATTGCAGAAAGAGAAGGTGTACGTTTAAGTGATAAAATCATTTAATTCATTTAATGATGAAATTTTTTTTTCAAAAATACAGTGAAATCTCATAAGTAAAACTACTCTGTTCTCATGGATGATTCTAATATTTGAAATTTTTTAGAGCCAGCAATTTGGCAACACTAAGAATTGGACGTTTTAACTTTTGTTAAAGAACTGAAACTATTATAAATAAATTGATCATTAAAAAAAAAATACTAAAATAGTTTTTAAAAACATACCTCATTGCTTTAGAGCGAAAGTTCGAGCTAATGTTTCAAATTACCAAATCAGAATTATGGCATTTTTCTCGCAAAAAGATCAATTGTAAAGACCACAACGTGATGTAAAACAGTGAAAATTCGCGAAACATTTGAAGAGAACATTAAACAGTTTCAACAAGCACCACCGAAGCAAAACCGCGAGTATTCACGAAAAATTTTGAAAATGCGAAAAGGGCATCTTATTGTGTTCTCTGTAACCGTTTTTATAAACGAAAATGTTCTTGATAAGTTTGCACATTGCAACACTTAACTTGAAACTCTTTTTCATACAACTATTTAAGCTGCAAAAAATGTAGCCGCCAAACTAGTTTAGTCCGTCTCTGAATATATCAGGGTTTTCTCTGCTGCGAGATTTCGCCCTCTTGAACAGTTGTTTTTTTTTTGTACCTTCAAGCAAAGTTATTTTCAGAATATTGGTTTCAATCCAAACAGACCTTCGTTCAATAACCTTATTACAATTTAGTGCACTATAAAAGTGTAACGTTTGCCAATAGCCTTTAGATTTTTATAAGCAACTGATTTGGTGCTGAAATTTGCATTGTTTTGTTAAATTCATAACGAATTCCAACACTGAAATTGAATTGTATGCGGAAACACAAAGAAGAAAAAACAAAATTCGAAATAATCGTTTAACGCTTGATTAATCAAGTGCATGTTTTTTATAACTCTTGCATTCCTGTTCTTTTTTTCAATGTGGTTGGAGTTTTCTTTTTTGGTTTTAATTGAAAAGGTTTGATTTTGAAATATTTAAATTATAATTGATATTGACAGCTAAAAAAATTGTAATATTTTATTTCACTTAATGGTTTTTAGAAAAGTTTTTTTTTTTGCTAACGAAAATTGAGGCTTAAATTTGCTTAAAAGGAAGGAAGAAGAAAAAAGTTGATCAATGTGATTAAATCTAGACAGTCAGTAATGAAGAGCTTAGTTAGTGGGATGATTAAAGTTATGAATTGTGTTCGAAGCCGCTTGCGTGCTAATATTTGTCGTGATGGACGTGAGACAGCCTTGCAAAAGACAAAAAAGAAATTTAGTAAGACTTTACGTTCAATTCACTGCTTGATCATTTTCTGAACTGCTTTATCATTTCAGCCACTCACTAACACAGTTGGATGTTATCATATTTTCAGTACCTTATAACTCTTTTGCACTTCGGTTGCCCTCCATAGTACTTTCATTAAATTTTTAATTTTAGTTTCCATTTCATAAACATTTTTCTCTAATATTTTCATCCACTTACAGCTAATTTATTATTTTAATAACATTTTGCGATAGTCTGTGGCAGATAAACAATTTAAATTATTGACTTAAACTGTTTGTTGCCCCTTCACTTTGCTGTTTTGGCACCAAATATCACCTCTTGGTAACTGTGTTATATTCTCGTAAATTTGCTAATCGCCAGCATTTGCATTTAACTAAATTCAAATTAATATTTGTAATTGTTTGATTTTATCAGCTGCAGCAACGAACACACACACACACACACACGCCATCAAATATTGTATATTAATATAGTTTTTTGTTTTTGTAATATTATTTAGTTTGTTTTTACTATTGCAAAATAAATTCTCTTATGAGCATTTGAAATAAATTTATTTATTTATTTTATGCTGAATTAGGCATTATACATTTGCTGCGATAGAAAAAGTTATAGAGATTTAAAAATAAATATGTTACGCTTAATTAAATATTGACTTTATTTCTACATTTAAATGAAATTTTGGGAAAACTTTTAGTACAGCTTAAAATATTTTGAGGTTAGAGTTTAAATAATTCATGGGATGTAAAATTATAATGAATACTTTTGATATGGCAATAATGTAATGTGGTTACGAGCACAGTAGAACAGTTTCAGGTTTTTACTTGGAGCTGAGCGGGCTAGAGTTTCTTTTCGCTCACGTCAAGCTCAAGAGCAGCAACTTTTCAATTATCCTGCAGGAGATGGAAGTAGTATGAAATGCAAAATTTTGCTGCAACGAAAAATCATCAATACTAGTTCTCATTTGTAAACTTTCTTATACCATCTTGAAAATTCTTAGTAGTATGGTTCTAGATAGGCAATAGTACAATTGATTATATGTATATGGTACCAGACGGGAGCTAATAAGGCGTTTTGGAACTTTGAAATGGCCACTAGCGTTTATGTCAAGTTACTGAGTAACAAAAATTTTTTACTTTAAACGATATTTTGCTTGTCATACATACTTTTATCATAGCAAAAAAAAAAAAAATGTTAAGGTAATTCTTTGACAAATTTTCTCTTTCTTGTATCTGTTTTTGCACCCTCTTCATTTCATTTAAAAATTACCCTTATTATAACTTACCATTAAATTAACATAACACTTAATTGGTCATATGAATTGCTCCAGAAAAGTGTGACTTAATAAAACAAATGAATGTATTGACATTACTTTGCTGTTTGTTTGTTGTCCTAACAACAATTTCTGTTATTGTATTACAATATTCAACGTCAGTCGCTTTACCTTTTCAATGCCTGTGCATTTTAAGGGGGTTAGCTCAGGTTTCACCTGCAGTTTTTCATTACTATGACAAGCAATCAGATTAAAGGTCTAAATCTAACAAGTCACAATGCCAGTGGAAATGTTGAAAATGTTTAACAATTCACTTAATAAACAAAATATGAGCAACTGACCACAATTATGGCTAAAAAATTAGTTACAACTCTAGTTTATCAAAACTTTTCTGTAATTTAGTTGCAGTATGTAAATTCAATTACTTATTGTCACTTTGTGACAGGTGTAATAAACATTTTTTTTTAATTTTATTTTATTTGCAATCTATTTAAAAATTAAAATAATCGTCGAAATTTTCTCAAAGAATTTGCAAAAAAAATTAACAGTGGGGTTAAATTCCATTAAATTTAACAAAAAAGTCTAAACAATTTTAGACAAGTTCAATATTGTATATATATATATATATATATATATATATATATATATATATATATATATATATATATATATGGGTACATATGTAATTAAAATAATAAAACACTTAGAATTTATACGGGAGATCTAGTATATGCAGTTTTTTTTAGCTGTGTCATCCAAGAGTGTTATTGCTAAAACGTTTTGATGGTCACTCACTCTTTTCAAATAATTTGTGCTGTATAAAGATATGTATTTCATCTCGTTTGCATGGTATATTGAGATTGTGCAATAAAATTGGGATTTAAAAAAAAATTTCACTTTGAACTTGATCCATTTATTATTGTTTATTTTTAGAATTAAAAATTTGGCAACGTTGCAAAAAGTGTCAAACAGCTGATGTTTTGCACCGCTTGATGACTGAAGTTTAAATGCAAAATTTTCTTCGTTCAAATGTGGCTTAAATATTCACTGCTTTAAAAGTCTATTAGTTAAAATGTTAACGAAACCAAGCATGAGCATGAATTGACACTGATTTTTTGGGCTTTTAATCAGTATTTATTATATCTGTTTTTTATCTCTTTATCTAACAAGAAAACTGCTATTCTCTTCAGGCTTAGGAGACGTATTATGTAATTCGATTCGAAAGCAAAGCTGTTGAAATTTATCTGCTTTAAACACAGCAATTCCCTCACTTTTCCTTTCGAGTCGAATTACAGAATAACACCATGGATTGAAAACTCGGTAGTACTAATTTTGAAATTATTTAAATTTTAATCACTTTAAAAAATGAAGTTTAGTGAGCTTTGAAAAGGAACACATATTTTTTTCAGACCTCAGTATTCTTTTTTATGCTACTAATTTTATTTAGGGATTCACGTCCTAATTATTTGTTGCTGCTAGAATCAGCCACTTGTTTAATCTATCAGCCTGCTTTTCCTTCCCCAATCCAATCAACCACCTTCCAAATGCTAAGCAGTAAACTTTTATGTAGTTAATCAGTTTTGCACGTTTTGAATAATTCTACCATTTCGCATTATCATACATTAAAAACCATTTAATTACGAGCATTCTTAACTGCATTTGAACTACGAGTATTTGATGGCTGCATGCAGGAGGTAAATAGAAATTCACAACTGCAACGGCTATTTATTACTGAGCTTTCATTATAACAGTATTATTTATTCTTGTACACAATCATCCAAAAAAGGGGTATGGTTATAAAACACATTTCCTTGCACATTTGTATATGCATACCAGAGCACTGCAAGGAGTGCACTCGTCTTACAAAGGATTTTTGGTGTACATGCCAGATTGTATATCTTTGTGTATGTAATTGACTTATTTGCGATGCTGCAGAGAGTGACCATGAGATCAGTCGAGGAAGCTGCTATGAATTCCGCGATATGCCTATAATTGGTAGAAATGTTGAAGGATGTGAACTAAACACACGTATCGATAATTGAATGGATAAACGGCCTTCCGAACGCCATTTACTGCGGCTCATCAGCACCAATGACGGACAAGGTTATTAGCGTAAGATTATGAAAAACGACCCCAGCTCTTGCCACAGTAGATAAATAAGAGCACGTCATCGAGACCTTTATGAATGGCCCCAAGTTAGAATTAGGAGCTGGTGGGGACATCTAAATTCCCTCTTCTCAACAAGAGAATCAGTTATATGTTACATAATGAATGTGGCATTGGTCAGGCTGAAGTTGCGGCGATTAAAAGAGCGGTGAGGTGGATGAGATGCCATAGGATATACGGTGAGCATATCCAAATCTGCATTGGCAGCAAGAGCGCTATAAATACACAACTGGTGTATACACGACATCTAGATTACTTCACGAATACCGGGTATCTCTGAATGAGTCTGCGAGAATTCGAACCTGGAGCTTTTTTAGTACGAATTCTTTATTTTTTTTCCTTTTTCCCTTTCTGTCTTGACTAGTGAAAAATTAGTTTAACCATCTCAAAACCTAATTCGTTGCAAATGTATCTGCCGAGTCATCAAATACAGTTCTTTCTTTTTTCAATATCTTTTTGTTTTCTATCTTATTTTTGCTGAACTGTACTGAAGTGAGTTTCCTTTTACTTTTGAACGTGTGAACGCCTAGATTTCAAATAAATGATACAATTTAGTTTAATATTTTTCCGAGTATGTGCTCTTGTCGTCCTTGTTACGTTAACGTTGTGTTTGTGTCTGTCACTGGAAATTCTTATGCAAATTTCTACCGTTTTAATTAAACTAAATAGTGCTCTTGTCAGCATTTTAAATGCATTATCTTTGAGCTATTTGCATAATTTATTAAGCAATAATTTTATATAAATTTAATTAAACAACACTATACTATTATGCTAAATAAATAAAACTATAATAAAATACAAATTTAACTTAAATTAATTAAAATTAATTTCGGAAGAATTTTTTTTTTCGTATTGTGCACAAACAGGCAGATGGAAATATAGAGTAGTAGCGGTACATAGCAGGCAAACTCCAGTCGTCATTCGAGACGTCAATATTATTCTCCAAAAAATTTCTTTCCAAAATTTCTATCAAACCTTTTTTAACTATTTAACTAAGCAATTTTATTTATTTATTTATTGAATGTATTTTACAAAAATAAATTTATAAAATACGACACTAGAAATAGTGTGGACCACTTGGTCATTACACTATTAAGCAATTTTATTTTTTGTGGACTTTAATTACTTATTATTTAAAAACAATATTTTAGGTTTATTATACTCTTACTCTTATTTCTGTACAATTTTGTCAAATAAATGATTAATAAACATAAATGTTTCCACACAATAAGATAATAAAAGCAAAACTGATGCATATTTGAATGTTTTAATATTCAAACGTTTATTTTTTGATACGTTCAAGAATACTAATCGTAGTAACCAATAGTAAAACGCTGTATGAAGGTTGTGAAGAGAAGTAAAAGTGTTGCAAAACCATTAAACTCTTTTCTGTATTAAAAGTTGGCTTGAAAATTTGTTGATCTCATTGTGCTTATGGGAATAGTAGAATGTGTAGCGAGGATCCAAACATTCTTTTAAGTTACTGACGAGCTGAGCAGCATCAACCAAATGTCGGCGATATTAGACGGCTGCAAAAGGCAGAAAACATTTAACAAGGTCTATTAGACCCAAAACATTATTTCTAAAATAGAAAAGAAAATATAGAAAAATTAGACTACAAAGAAATTATATAAAATTAACACAGGAAAGTTAAAGAATACTGTGATTTTTGAAATCTTTATCCTTGTTAAGATTTTCCGTATTCACAGAGTGAAAACGAATTTCCTTAACCGAGTCTTCGCTGTACATCTGTCCGTCACAAGACGCATTCGTCCAAACGGTATGAGCTAGAGAGTTGAAATTTTCACAGAACATGTTTGCATAAAACTAAAAAATACTTATAACTATAAAAAAACAAGTAAAAATATTTAGGTTAGAGGCGTGCGATTTGTGAAATTTTGGCCTAAAGTCGGTTTTGCCTAAAAAAATGGGTTAATTTCAGGATGCTACCCTTACGCAACAGGACATAATTTTCCAAAAATTTTTTTTCTTTAAAATATTTTTTAAACAATAAGCTTTTAAAAAAAATATAAACAATATATGCTTTACTTTGGAAAGTTCTTCCAGAAATAAGAAACAATAAACTTACTTTTTGCCCTAAAAATATGCTAAAAACTGACTCTTTTTGAGTTTTTAAATTGTGTTGAATACAACTTTTTCTTTATAAAAGATTTTTTGCTAAAATTTTTTTTAGAAGAATTTAAAAATAAAAAAAAATTTGCAAAAGATTTGGAAATGAAAAAATTAGATCGTTTTTAATTTTTCACATACCCCAGGTGGCCTACTTTGGGGGCGCGTGGACACGCCCACTTAAACGCTATATGGTCCAATCTCAAAACTTAAGCTTGAATACATCTCTTTTAGGCCTGTCTAAAATTTCATTGCAATCGAGCCATCCGTTTAGAAACGGCAGAATTATTTCCAATATTTTTTGCAAAATCCCCAGCTGTGCTAATGCGCGGGGAACCCTTTTTAGCCGAACGAGATAGAGGCTTGGAACTTACACATAGCATGCAGTTGCTTCGTCGTACTAAAAACAATAAAAATGTAAAAACCATAGGGCACTCCATACAAGGGGCACCCTTTGTGTACCAGTTGCACGGTAGTACGGAACCCTGGCTGTGCGAGTCAGTCTCGTACTTGGCCCAATTTATTTTTCATTTATCATTTATCGAACTGAGTCTCAAGCTGAAATCCACTTCATTTATGTATTAAATTTATGAATATTTTTGCAATTTAACAGTAATTCATTTGATAAAAAAAAAAAAAATCTTATAATAAATATATGCAGATGTTGCCACAGGACTCAATTTACACATACACTCACACAAACACTTGAGCAAAATGCACAATTGCAAACTTGCACACACAAACACTCACACACTCAGCCATGCACACCCAAATTTACACTTAACACAAAAAGCAACGTATAAAACAAAACCATTTAAGCCACTTTAAATGCACATTGTGTTGCTTTATTAATTTGTTTTAAATAGAATTTTAAATTAACAATAAATACAAATATTTCTCCGTCCCAACAACAAATACAACTGCTGCCGTTTAGCATTTCTCTCTCACTACAAAAAAGTAACAGAAAAAGAAGAAAAAAACTCCAAATGAAAAACCAACACGTCGAATGGCACCATTTCTACCACGAAAATTGACACCAAACCCATTGTGAACATCTTTTTTAAACCGAAACCATTTTAGCTTTGGTTTATATTCATACCCTTCACAGCACCTGTTTAGGGAATTTAAGTAGGAGTTGGGTAAGTATTTTGTAATTTCCATTACATATTTACATTGCTGACCCCATAAAATACATTCTGGATCAATGTTGATGAAAAACCGGTTAAGCAATGTCCTTCTGTCTGGCTGTATCCTACTAAAATACTATATCTAGAAAAGACACTTGACTTGGAAACTTCTTTCTTAGAACAAACTATTAGAAAATCGATTCAAGTGCCCAAGTTTTTTTTTCCGACTCAAAAGCCCTTCAGATCTTCAAAAATTTTCCAAATTACAAGACTCCCTTATAATAGTAAAGGCTATTTCAGATTCGGCTTGGCTAAATGTCATACTTTAATGGCTTTTTTTCAGGGACCGCAACTGTTATAATTTTTATTGTAAAAGTGAGAAAATAAAAGTTATTTTTTGACTTTTATTTTTTCCGAGCAGAAATAAAAATTATTTTGTGATAAATTCATTATATTTATTAAAAAACTTTTTTAAGCAAAAATAATTTTTCAGTGAATTGTCAAATTTACTTATTTAGAAAAGAATATTTGGAATATTAAATAATAATTTCTTTGTCAAAGGGGTTGAGAACACAAAAATAACTTTTATTTCTCATAAAAAAAAAAAAAAAAAAAAAAAAAAAAAATAAAAATCCAAAAAATAACTTTTATTTCTGCTCGAAAAAATAAAAGCCCAAAAAATAACTTTTATTTTTGCTCGAAAAAATAAAAGTCAAAAAATAACTTTTATTCATGCTCGAAATAATAAAAGTCAAAAATAACTTTTATTTTTGCTCAAAAAAATATAAGTTAAAAAATAATTGTTATTTTTGCTCAAACAAAATTAAAATAAAAAAAAATAACTGTAATTGTTGCCTGGAAATTTTTTTCAAAAGCATCGCAATTTCTGACAATTTGGTCCAAGACTTTCAAAATGGTAAACTTGGTTTCATTTTCCGACATTTCCTTGAGATTGCTTTTTTTAATCAAAAATTCAAAAATAACAGTTATTTTCGGTCCCTGCTTTTTTTCAATCCAACTCCTGCTGCTGCAGCTGCTGAAAAGTGGAACAAGGCATGCCTTCACAAATTATATTGACAATGAAAAAAAGATGACAAATATATGTGTTTTTTTTTAAATCCATTGTAATTCATACATTGTGAGTGCAGTAAGCAAAAAAAAATATTGCCTGAAAAAATGTATTCCAATAAATTTTTTTACATTGCATTACTGTCAATTACAACTGTTTCACTGTTGATGGTGTTTTTTTTTTTTTTTTGGTTCAGTTTTCTTCAAGCCACAGAGCTGCTTCAGCTGTTAATGTACTAAAGAGTTCTGGTTCCAGCCCAAATAACCCATGTTCCGCGACTGCTGGCGCCAACGCACAGCTAAATTTGTCTGATGGCCTTTACTACTATATTCATGCTCATTACAATTCCCGCAATCTTTGTTATTGAAAGTCCAAAAATAAAAAGCATAAATATTTCGCCTTTTATTTTAATTTATTTAAAATTGCTAATTACTACTTGTGTATTTATTTAATTATATTTAGTTTTCAGCAACGAATTGTTGCCGCCAAAAGGCACTTAACATGAATACCTGCCACAAGCCGCAGACACAATGACAACAGACATTTTGTCATATTTTTCGTTTTTTGCTGCCAAACAAAAAAAAAAAAAAAGGAAAGTACACACAAGCCCTTAAGCGTTAAATTATTTATATTCATGATTAAAAAGTAAAATTTTATAAAAATATTATTTTAATATTCATTAAGGGGTTTTCAACTTAATTGAACCACATGCATCCATCTACTGCAATCAAAAATAAACGAGGGTTGTTCAGGATTTATAAAAATAACAGATTTTCATAGCAATAAATAAATTGTCATAACATTGGTAATGAATATCCTTTTGCTCAGTTGTTAACAACCCTCTTGCATTAAATTGACACATCATCATAAAGACCATAATATTCGTTATATAATTGGCTTTATTCAAATACATGAACTTTGTATTAAGCCTTTAGGCTAAATGCTTGATAGAGAGAAAGAGAGGGAGAGAGAGAGAGAGAGAGACCTCCGCCCAAATATCTCATATTACTCAAAAACGACAACATGGTGGAATGCAAATAGACTTAAGAACATGTGCATAAATATAAACGAACACAACAATGTCAATACTAAAACGTGGCAACAGATGGATGTGCCATTCCTTTCGCATTCGAAGCATTTTAAGCCAAGAAATTTGGCAAAAGAGGGAGTGCATACTTCAATAACACAAAGTTAGATGGCATGTGAAAATAACACAAATATTTGTCGTCGATGAAATAGAGAACCCACGTTGCGGGGGATGCGATAATTCACGCCAGACTGCTCGCCCTATAGGGCAGAACCGGGATTAGTTATTAAGGCTAACATCGTATAGAAGAATTATTTCGACTTTTCGGCTTATGCCACCTAAAATATTTCTTAAAATATTTTCAAGAATTTGATTACAAGACCTAAGTATATGAGCCTTTATCTATAATATAATTTTTAAAGCGTTTATCTAAAAAACAAAAGTTTTTTACTGCAGCCTGGCCATAATATAACGGCAATTTTATTCACAGAAAAAAGGATATATGGCGCGCTCTCAAATTAGTTGCACTATTAAAATGAAATTTTTAGTGGAGGTAAACAGCACAATTTGTAAAATTGTATGACCTTTTTTGCAGTTATAGTTTATAAATTTTACCTAAAATATAATATTTTGAAAAAAAGGATATATGGGATGCTATGACATTTCTTGTGCTAGTAAAAATATCTTTTCTGTGGTGGTAAACAAGGCATTTTCAGAAGTTTTTTTTTCAAATATATATTTTATTTTTGGTATAAATTAATACCAAAATAGAATTAAGGATACACGGTACGGCTGCTCTTAAATATAAAATATTAATTATCTTTTGTTTTTGTATTGCCTCTTTTTAATAAAAATAAAATAAAATATAATAAACTACAATTGATGGCAATACAAAAGAAGAATTATTAATAAAATATTAATATGAAATATTGTGAAAATTATTTATATGTACATATATGCATGGCTTTTTTATCCGAATTATTTAACTTATTTTTAAGTGGGAATTTATAAAAATATATTTAAGGCATAAAAAAGTAAAATTTACCCATAATACTAGAGAAAAAAATCTTCAACATGTTTTTACTGGTTATTTTTCTCAGCCATAATTCATGAAAAATTCATTACTAAAATTATTGCTTATTTGTTGACGTCATTACCAATAATTTCCATTGAATATACCTACTTATTTGATTATTATTTTCTTGCTTTCTTTGTTTACAAAAATATAAAACACAAAACACAGTAAAAAAGTTTCCATGAACGCACTGTTTCCCTTTTTTCTTGTTAACCAATTGTCGGCCAATAACAGCCAACTGCTCATTATCAGCGCTGCACAAACAAAATGTTGTTCGAAAAGTGACAGAACTGCCCGAAGGCACACACTCAGAGTAAAAAGTTACTTTAATAAAATTAAAAAAGAAATGAAAACGACAAGTAGCCTGTCAGCATTTAATATTGAAGATACACAATATTGAGACATGACTGGGCTGCTACTGCTGGGCTGGTTGCCATTTTTGCTGCTGTTTAAAAAAGTGCGAAATTTTACCCAAGGCAAAAGAATTGCTTTTAAAAGCAAAATTTTAAGTGGATGAAAAATATTCCTATAGAATATTTAAATAAACGCACTTAAATAAAGAGAACTCTTAAAAAGGGATTAAATCGAAATTGAATGACGACAGTGCATTTACAGGCTTAACCTCAAACTATTTCACTCCTGAAAAATCTTCCATTTTTCATTGGCTCCTGTTTTGAAAAATAAACTCTTCCAGAACATGACCACCTGACAATTATCGAAAATATGAACTTCATTGTAATCCAGTCATTCTATGAATTCTCATATTAAATCATTTTTTGTGCAAAGCAGTTAAAAAATATTTTCAGGGTTTAGAAAAGTGCTCTTCAAAAACGTTATGTTTTTTGTTTTGAAGTAATAAAATTGAAAATCGTTGATGAATTGTGTATGTCTATTTGGCTGGGGGGTAGAGAATTTGAATGTTTCCAGATGTTGTTGACATAAAAGATTGCATGTTGCAAGAAAAATGAAAATAAAAGCAAGAAGTGTGGGATAGATTAAATGCCACATATTCTCAAACCTTGTACTGCTAACAGAATTATTTATGCTTCATAAATTGGCATTTTCAAGCGCCAGCAGTGCCAAACTACTAAGGCATTCCAAAGAGTTTATTTATGTCAGAGCTAGTTGCTTAAGGCTTTCAAATGCTGTTTAATTTTCTTGATTGCTTTTCTAAAGTTAGATATTCTGCGCCATTCGAAAGGAGTTCTACTCGCGTTAAACAAGTTATTTGGAAATTACAAATAACTATTATTGTTGTTATGCCAACTTACAGTTCGAAGGACCATTATGTTTTGCTTGAAATGCATGTCGTAGCTCTTTTGAAATTAAATAAATTTTGTATTATGCATACATTCAATTAATAAAATAAATTGCCAAAAATAAAACAATTATATTAGCTGCAACTCATAGAGTTCGAAGGACCATAACATTGAACGGCTAAGCGCTTTCATATATTGCTGTGTTACACCAATGATTTCACGAAAATATTTGAACTTTTCTATTATTAAAATAATTGTATCTTGTTTCTTCAAACGTCAATATATGAAGCAGCCAATTATTTGGCAGTGATAAACCAAATGTGTTTAGTATACAAACTTCGAGTTTGAAGGACCATAATATTAGTCAGCCAGCTTCTGAAATTAAGGTCTAATGCTTGCTAAAGTCAGCTAAATTGTACGCTTTTTAAAGTATTCAGTTCATTAGTTATTAAATTTATTCCATCCTTTTTTAGCTTAATTTAATTTTTTTAGCTAATAAAATAAATTACCTGTAGGCAAGAAAACAATCGTAGTTGTAATGACTTATTAATATAACTTATGAGCAAATGACCATTTGTTTCAGTATCAGTTTCGTTAACACAAATAAATATATATTTTACTGTTTGGCAATAAAAATTTCATTAGCATATTTAAGCTTTTCTATAGTTAAAGAACTAAAATCCTTTTCACGGAACTTATATCACAAAACAAACCACCTGACAACTGCAAAGAAATTACAATTACTATGACATTACTAAAAAAGTTCGAAGGACCATAATATTTGCCAGCTAAAGGATTTCCATATTTCGCGTTTTTACAACAAAGACTTTAACTTTTCTATATTTAAAGAAATCAATAAAGCAAACAGTTACGCCAATGTGATAAACAAGTTCGGGTGGCTGCTACAAATATTAGTTCGAAGGACCATAATATCGGGCAGCTAAATACCTGAAATCAGTACCTGAGCTTGTTCAAAATTAAAGCTTGGCATGTTCATTTCGTTAACAAATCACTTGGCAACATAATATTGAACAGTTTAATAGCTACAATAAATAAATTTCATTAAATATGGAAAGTTGTTTATTTTTAGTACTGTAACAGCTCATTTAATATTTGCTTTTTTTGTGTAATTCAAAACGAAAGGAAATGTATTCATAATGCATTAAAAAAAACTACAACACTTTTTAGCATCAGAAAATTTCCATTGCCCCTTCCTATGCCATCAGAAAACGTAGACAACAGCAACAACAATTTTCCTGATAATTTACATTTTTTGAACACAAAGCTTTTTATGCTGCACCCCATTTCTGATACATGATACACGATGGAATATGCAGACTGCTTTTTGAATGCAACTGCAGGCAGTCATGCATGCAACAAATTCTACTTAATGGTGGCGCTATTCTTGCTGCCAACAACACACATGTGATATTACATGCTGGAATCACCCCTAAAATAAATACACAAGCACACAATTTGAAAATTTCAATTTAAATGTCTACAATTTGTACTTTAATTGCGTGCAAGACGCGTGTGAAACCGTAACACTACTACACGCACAATATAATTTTCAATTTTAATTTCATTATGAGCACCCTTTAGCATATTTATTGCTTTTAAGTCGCAATGCTTTTTCATCGGGGAAAGCAAAGCACTTAAAAGTAAACAAAGACAATTTACTTAAACAAATTTTGGCACAAAAAATGGACTGGCAGGTTGATATCGCATTGCCAATATACTTTCATATTAGTGGATCTTTAAATATGGCAGGTACGAAAATAAAAACCAAATAAAATGTTGTTGAAATTCATTTAAGCACACGTTTTTCATACGAAATTTGTTTTAAAATTTATTTCAATAATATTTTAAGTTTTATAAATACCGCTGTTATGGCACAATGGGACATTTCCAAGACCCAAATGGGCCGGTCTCATGATCAGCAGTCAGCGAAACAATACCGGTGGTAATATACATATTTTTTTGAATTGCTTAGCCAGACTTGGTTGACCTTTATGGAAAACTAGCAAGTTGTTCAATATTTGCAAAAGGTCGTAAATCTTAAAGTACAGCTGTTATCGGTGCTACCGTTTCCTTGGCTGTGTTCTCAGTTTACTGAACTGCCTTACCATTTTCACTATGTATGTATTTGGCAACTCAACTCTAAATCAGCTGTTATCCACGAGCCCAATCCTAATTAAATTCAAATTGAGCTAAAACCTTTGTATATGGTATTTTATTTTGAAATTGTTTTACCTTTGAGTTGTTAAAAGTTTCTTATACCCACAAGCAAATATTACAGTTTCTTAGCAAGCAAAAGAACATTTTTTTATCATCTTTTGTTTTTGTATTGCCTCTTTTTGATGTACATTGTAATAAAAATTCGTCTTCTTTCTTCGATCTATATATTTCGAACCTCTCGGTTCATCTTCATATATAGATCAAAGAAAGAAGACGAATTTTTATTACAATATACATCAAAAAGAGGCAATACAAAAACAAAAGATAATAAACTACAATTGATGGCAATACAAAAGAAGAATTATTAACATTTTTTTTGTTTCAAATATTTTATTATTACATATTGCCACTGGTTGGCATCACAGTACTATTTATATTATTATAAGGTCAATTTATAGTTCTGAATCGTTTCATTGATGTGCACAACATCGCCACCTGGGTTACGTACCAGTATACAAACACACACTGAATAAGGAAAAATCATGCCACAAGCATTTTTTATTCTCACAAAACTCCATACGTCATCAGTGCTTAAGTGCTTAATTTTTATATTAATAGCGACAAAAAATTATTAAAAAGAGAAATAATTTATTTACAATTCACAATTGTTTGGGTGTAGCTTGTGTGTGTGTTTATGAAGGAAGTCTTGCGAATGAACAGCAATTTGTTGTGTTATTTATAGCTGCTATAGTGTGACAAAAAATGAATTGAAAAACATAACTCAAACTTGATTAATATTAATTTGTATTACATATAATTATGTATGTAGTTTCTATAATGGAAAGTTACACAGGGCAACAGACTTTTTTTTTCCTTTAATTATAAGTGCTTATATCGTTTGCAATGAACATGCTTTTTTGATCGGAAGGATAAATGTTTCTTGTCTTAGTGTTCAATTTTATAAGAAATATATGCCTCTATTATGTGATTCTAGTTCAAATTGATTTTTGTATAACATAAAAGTTCAGCAAAGTGCCCACATCTTTGAAAGACTTTAATGTAGCGACTACACTAGCAATAAATTTGGCAATTATTGTCGTAGCAACTTTAAAATTTTGTCAAATCAATGTATTAACGCATGTGGCCTGCATGAAGATGTATACTCAGCAATTATTGCCGAGCAATAATCGTTTAATACAAGCTCTCAAATTAAATGTACATTTAGCTACAATTGGTTTTGCTTTCAAAACTTAAATAAAACAAAAAAAAAAAAAACACTTTGCAAGAAGTATATAAAACTTTAACACCGGTAATCATAAAAAATTAAACATTGTTGAAATACATTTTAGAACAAACTTTTCATATCAAATTTGTTCTAAAATGTATTTGAGCAACATTTTATTTTTTATGAATACCAGTGTAAGAATTTTAAACTTTTTTTTTTTTGTAGATTTTAAAAAGTTTTGTTGCGGTTTTTGCCTCGACATCTTTGAACTCAACTTACAGATTTATGGCAAATATTCGGTGCTAAAACAATAAAAAAAAATTTACTGAACATTTTCATGTTAATTTTTCGGCAAAAAATATTCATTTATTGAACATTTTTGCCGGCGTTACTGCGTCTATCAAGACAAAACACATTGCTGGTGTGGTCGGGCAGTAAGGGATAAAAAAAACTGAATAATACAAAAGATCGCTTAAATATTTGAGGCCAAGATATTTTTGAAACAAGAGCTGCTGGAAAAAAGATCATGACGCCATGGTAATCAGCGGATAATAATACCTACCCATCACTTGCTTTTGCCTCAGAAAATGGAAAAAAAATCTCTATTTTTTTTTCTCTAGCGACACAAATTTTTTTTTTTTTTATAAAAAATGTATCTAATAAATAATTTTTTTTGTGCCCAAATATTTTCTGTAAAAATTTAAGACTAAAATAATGCTATCAAAATATGCTTTAAAACCAAGTGAAGTCACTTGCACGAAAAACTCCTTCGTAAATTACACTTTGGCCTTTTGCTGCGCTCACCGATTTTTCTATGCAGGTTCGATAATGTTCATAAATAAATTAGAATTGATTAATTTATTACGTAACTAGCATTATATATTGAATACATATTTCCCATTATTATTTTTTTTTTGATTATTTGTGTAAATTGATTTTATTTGCTGCCTTCTCAAATGTACAATATTTCATTGGTGCCCTCTGTGCCGCATAGAATATTAAATTATGTCTTTATTTTTGTTTAGTCATGCCTGGCCCGCCTACCTTCTTTTAAAGAAGACGCGTGCCGCACTTGCTTAATGAAATTCACAAGTATTTACAATACAAACAAGCAAATACAACGATACACATCTGCGTACGTGTGTGTGTGTGTGTGTGTAAATATGCAGCCAAAAATATAAAAAGTAAATAAATAAAAAGTTAGGAAACCTAAAATTTCCTTTTATTAAAATTTTATATTTTTTAAATAAAAAATGAAATATTAGTATTTTCGTATTGAATACAATCAATGCGCACGGAGCATTAAAAAAAAAACAAATGATTCATTAATATTGCGGAAGTTGGAATTAGGCTTAGAAAAACGCTAAAATTATTTTAGAAAAATTTGAGCTTTTCCTATACACTAACACAAGTATATCAATGCCACAACTTCAACTACATTACCAACATTATTTCCTCGCCATTAAATGTGAAATGTTTTGGTGTACGAGTTATATTTCACTGCGGTTTAAATGATCTTTCAAATCTATTTAATACTTTTAAATTATTTCTTAATGTCACATTTTCCCATGTAAGTAATATTTAACTTACGACTACATTTGCCAACATCCAACTGCAAATAAAAGGAAATTAAAGTTTTGCAACATTTTTTTCCCATACAACGCCTACACTAGTTGTACGTTGCATTGCTGTGCACTGCCAGACCCCTCTCCTCGCCGCCAACCCACCATTGAGGGCTGTGGTTTTATGTTTGTAAATTGATAACTTTTGTGGTAATTTGTGGGTTTAATCTATACATATGGATGCATGTATGTTGCCATGTGTGTCATGTCGTTGTTTTCGTGAGATTTCTTTGGTGAACAAAAAAGGAAAACTTGAAATACATTTTTTATTCAATTTATTTTGCCAGAAATTTTTACATATACTATACACATGTGTTTATGCAGGCAAGTTTAATAAAAAATTATCTAGTTTTGTTTTTGCAATTTATTTTCGTTAAAAAAATATATTCAGCTACACATAAAATTTAAAGTCGATTCAAAAAAGAAAACTTTTATTGCCTTAAAAACTCTTTTATGACTTTTGATGCATGTCTTTCTTTCTTACTTTCTGCCACATCTTGCCATTAAAGAAGAAAACATTGTTTGTGCATGTGCATGTGTGTGTGAGTGTGAGTTTCTTGGAAATTGCAATAAAATAGAATTTAGCAAATTTTCAAAGCAACAGCAAAGAGCAGCAGAATTGTCATTTTTAGTTTTGCTACATAAATTTTTTCCGCTTCATAGTTTTCTCAAGTATTTGACAAGTTTTTCTAGTTTTGTTGAAATTTCAATTAAAGAAATTTCCAAACTTTAAAACAACAACAGCAAAATATATTTATTGACTGAAGCAGAGCAACAGAACTGAAGAACAAAAAAGAATTTGCAGATTTGGATTTGCAATAATAATTTAAATAAATATTTTGGCTCTTAAGTTTTGTACAAAACAAAAAATTTGCCACTAAAGAATATTTATAAACGATAATGTTCTAAATAAAATATCCAAAACATCCGAAACTTTTCTAAAAAAATTATATATTTTTTATATATATTTTTTCGAACATCAAAGACATTTAGCAGGGCAGACAATTAGCTGTTTCGAATTCGCTACAAAAACTTGGGTGTCTGAGTGGCATCAGTGTCGCCCCTGAGTTCAAGGAGGGGTGCTGACAAGAAGTGTAGCGGCTTCGAAACACACACTTTTCTTAGCCTAAACAAGGCGTGAGTTTCAATAATGATGTTGTTCTCTGATCATCATGCCCTAGAATAATCATCATGAAGTGGCTTGAAGTTAATTATCTCGAATGATAATGATTATTCTATGGTTAAACTTAACGGACATATATGCCAGCTAATCGGGTGTATCATAGAATCCGATCTTATCAGAATCGCATTTGTAATTGACAAAAAAAAAATCACTTTTGTGTTGTGAAAACCAATAGTATCGCTTTTTTTGCGAACTAGAAGTAGTGAATCCGGAATCGGATTTGTAATCGACAAAAAACACTTGCAAACTATAAGTAGTGTCAAGTTCGAACAAATAACCAACAATATTGGATTTCTTAGTCGGTTTTAAATCGGATTCCGATCAAATTGGATTCTATGACAGCATACATTGCAAAAACGTGCGTTCATACATTCATACTCGCTATCCAAATATAAAAAGGCAACAATTGCAACAACAACCGATTTCGTAGAATTCAGGCACTCGACAGCTTCATAATTATCAAACTAATTACGTTTTAACATTCGCGTCCCATCAGCATGTACATACGCAGCCAAATACTTCTATGTATGTATGGCTGTGGGTGCTTGTAAACAGTTCCATATTATAGTGAGCAAAAATACCACGCACAGTGGGCTAGGGGACTAAAAATTAGCAATATTTTAAATCAAGTTTTAAATAGAAAATTGTTAATTTCCTTAAAAATTCAGATATATTATTCGAACTAATTTTCTTGTACTCTTTAAAACGCTGATCATTTAAGTACAAACAAAACTTGCTGAATTTTGAGGACGTTAATTCAAACTCAAATTTTGGTAAACATTAGTCTTGACAGTTCATATTTGATAGTCGTGAAGTAGAGATGTGAGAAATTTATTAAGGAAAATATTCGGTAAGCCAGCGTGTTTTAATCGATAAAACATTTCAGCAAAAGCAATTAGCAATTGTTTCAGACTCAAGATCAGCTATTTATTATTAAATAAAACTCGTTTGCTGTTTTACATAACAGCAACGAATAATTTTTTTTTAAAATAATATCGAGCTCCACCATCGCTCTTCTTTAGGAATTTTTTTTATTTGTAATTTGATGAGTAAAGCTATTGTTCGTTTCAAAGCTTTCCGGCTTACACCTTGTAATTCTGTTACACAGTTATTAATATTATGAATGCTTAAAAACGAACAATTTGAAAAACTTAACCAAATTTAATGTTTGAATTTAAAAAAAAAAATCCTATTTTTTCAACATTTAATTCTTTTTTCACATACAAATTTGTTAAAAAAATAATCTTATAAATCAGACTGCAGCACCAACTAAGAAGGATTTTTTTTTCAGGATAAAAAGCTAATTTTGTAGACTTAGTTGGGGGACAAGTTTATTAATCAGTAACCACCCAGTCGCCCAGAAATCTTGTTTATGGAAATTTTCATAAAAAAATTTCCAAATTGATAATATTGTGTCAATATTTGAAAACAGCGTTACATTTTCTGTAACCAGTTTTCTGTAGCAGCAGATTTTTAACAATAAAATAAAGTTCAAGTGCGTTTAAAATTTGAACTAAAATTCAATTAAGGAGTGAATAAAAAAAATACACACAACTGGACTGGTAATAAATAAACAATAAGCCCATAAAACTAAATGAAATTTATGACGCAGTCCCAAAGTCTTTGAGTGGCACACGCAATACAAACTGCCAGGCAGACATCCTTTTTATGCAGCATGTTACAACGAAAATCAAAGGCAAGACCCAAATGTTTGTAAGAATATTAAAAAAAAAAAACTTTCTATTATTTAGTAAAACATTAATAAAAAAAATTTGAGTTAAAAATTCTATACATATTAAATAATAGCTTGTCTGGAAACTATGAAAATAATTACAAAAAGAAAAAAAGAGAAAAGCAAAACAATACTCTCAAGGCTTTGCTTTTATATGAAAAGTGTAAACATACCTGCACCCAGACAGAAGCGCTGAATGTCTGATGAGTTTGTAGTTGTATGTTTGGGGGTTGTTTTACAACCGAAAAAGTAAAAACAAAAATGTGGAGAGAGATCTTTTCATATCTTATTACGTTTGGTACGTAGAAGCGTCTTTCATGCGACATGGTCCTGCGAACCGAGACCACATTTAGATTTGTAGTGCGTTCGAAGTATTAAATGCCTTCTTTTAGAGTCTTAATTTAAAAATATTTCAGTCTCAATAGGCTCCAATTTCATTAATTTCTACAGAAATCAGCAGAACCCAAATTGGTTTAAATCCAGGTCACGATTAGCTGTATATTGTTTTAAACAACAGTCATCTACCCCAGCCAGTAAGTGTTCAGGTTGTGAGTACGAGGATGCAAGTGAACGGAGGCACTTCTCTCTCCTGTTCAGCCATCTTGATTCGATACAATTAGAATGAACTAAATTTGATTTATGGCATGTGGCCAGACAGTCAAACAACATTCATATAATGTTCCGTTTTCAACTACAATTTTTTTCTATAATTCATATAATTCATACAGAACCAGTAAGTGGCAGGTTGGCTGACACACTGTCTAGCAGTCACATCATCACCGACAAATATTTATAAAAAAATTACAATGTTAAAAAATTATTAAAAGAGAAGGAGAAAATGTATTGTTGCACACAAAAAAAAAAAATAAAACGAAAAATCTCTAACGTTTAACAAACCATTAAACCATCATCATTGAATACAAGAAAAATAAAATTCATTGCATTATTTGCATACACAAAACAGCATCAACACCAGCAGCAACAGCAACAGCAACATCGTCGCCATTTTCATAAACATCAAAACATGAATTCTCATGCAACTGCAAGCGATATGCGTTTGAAAAAAGTTTTTTTTTTATTATTTCCCCCTTGTTCAACCCTGTGTTTCTTCACTCATCACACAGCAACAAACAAAACTTCATTATAAATGTAATAAGAGAGACCAAAAAAAAAAGGAAAACAAAAATAAGAATCCTTCATTCGTTTAAAAGAGGATGCCAACATCCTTTTTGGCGTAGATGCTTCTACAGACATACCAACATATATTGAATGTAAAATGGATATTAAATGCGGCTTTTAATCTGCCAAAGTAAAATAAAACGGTTTTAATGATGAGGCGGCCACAAAGTGCAAAAAAGAAAAAAAAAAACATAGAAAATCTGAAAGAAATCCTGTTCAAAGATTTAACGTTTGATGTTTAAAAAGTTGCAGCAAAAAAGAGAATCTATTCTGCTTTTTATTTGTTTGAAAACTGCACCATAAAGAGAAGTCTTTCAGTCTGCACTAAATGCCAAGTGGCTGTTGCAACACAATTGACTGGGTAACACATTGAATATGAGAGCCTGATCACAGAACAACTGAAGCCGTTTTCAGCAAAATATCCAGTTAAACAAGAGTAAATCTCATTTCATTTGTTAATTTTTATACAAATATTGGTTTAAAGACGCTTTCTTGGTTGCTGTGAGGCTAAAGGTCTAAATAAATATTTGCCGAAAAAAAACGCGACCACTACATTTGAGCAGGCTTTTGTTTTTTTAAACAACATGCATGCCAATTGAACAAAAGTGCTCATACAATTGATCAGAAATAACAACTATAATTAAAGGAAAAATAAGAACAGTTTAAATATTAAATTTTAAAATCCAGTTGAACAGCCATTAAATAAAACAATGACGAATTATGTCATAGAGCTTTTAGTTCGATTTTACTTCCTTAAAATTATAAAGGATTTTTTTTGTGCGAAAATTGTTGTAATGAATATTTTTAAAGAAGACAAGAAAAGTATAGTCGAAGACTTATTGGCTGGGGCACTAGCAACACAATACTCCTCATTATTTTCTTCTTATTTTTTTAAAATAATAATCACTTAAATTATTAGCTACTATTCCTCTTTATTGTTTCTTATTCAATCTTGTTTTTTTTTCTATAATCATTTTGTATTACATTAAACGGTTTTAAGTTCATTTAAGCTATTGTGATTGGTAGTTATTGAACATCAAAGACCTCTAGTCAGGGGGACAACTAGCTGCTTACGCTTCTTCTCAGCAAAACGCCTCTTAGTTCAAAGTCGGATGTTGATGAGAAGTGCAGCGGCTTCGAAACAGCTACTTGTCTCCTAACTAAAGGTCTTTGATGTAATGTTTGGCTTACTTAATTAATATCAATTACATCAATAATATATTAGATACTTATACCTCGTTCATACATGTATTTCTAATTGAGATAATATTCAGTTTATTGACATAATATTTTTTGCGTTCATACATACAAATATTGCGCTAACTCAATTAGTATTTGACAGCTGGAAAAAAGTTGTTGTTTTTGTTTTGGTAGTGAGAAAAAAAAAGTGAAAAATAATTTCCAATAAGAAAAATTTAAGAAAAACTGCCTTTTATTAAAAAGATTTTAGTGTTGTACAATAAAAATATGGAACTTGTACAAGTAGTGCGTTCATGTTATGACTCCAAAGCGGCAATAATAAAAAGAAAGAGAAATAAAAATTTGGAAATGCTGCAATATTTTTATTTTTATTGTATTTATTTTTATTTTTTATTATTTTGTTTTGTTTGCTTTTGTTTACATTTATCACGTCATTCATTTCGCATTGTATACTTTTGCTTATTAAACACATCTTTTACAGTGTTGTGTTCCATCTTTTTCTCAATATTCAAAGCAATATAGAGTTTATTGAGCAATAACTTTATTGACTTTTTGTATGGAATATTGAGCTCAATAATGGACTTTATTGCGATTACCTCAATAAAGGCGCATGTATGAACATGGTATTAAATATCTTAAATAAGAAACTTAAAGCAATTTTTTTTTAATATGAAGGGAGATTTTTTCCTTCTTCTTTGCCGTTTTTTACATTGACGACCTCCTACATATTGCAGGTATGATGTCCGTCACAAAGATTAAATTCACATTTTGGTTTTTTTCTCGCCCAAATGCGGCAATTCTGCTCATTGACGAATCCACTAAAGTGAAAATGTGCCTCATAATTGAAGATGATTTTCTTCGAAAATCTATCATCTATCCATATTTTGCCACCAGTCTGACCATTGACGATGCTTGAAATGGTCTAAAGGCTTTAGTTGTTGAATCGATTGCACCTTGTAAGCCTTTGTGCATAATGCTCATCAACGATGAGCATGAGAGTTGCAATTGTTACGAATGACGGCGTGTTGAGGTGGACGACTCTTCAGCCACGCTATCGCAAACACCACCGAGCTGTGCGAGCACGAACTGGTGCTCTTCTACAGACCCGGTTTGCTGAAATTTTTGCACGATTCTACAGATTGTGTGCACATTTGGACGATTAAATTGAGCGAAAAAATTGCGAAGTGCTTGATATGCACATTTTAATTTGAAACATTTTCATTTTCATAATAAACCTGAATAGTTTTAACGCCTTGCTCGATTGTAAATGTTTCTGTGCCGCAAATTGAGTAAGTTTGAAATTGAGCAACATCAAATGGCATTTGGGTGCGGTTTACATTCAACATGGGCCCTTAAAATTTAACCAACCTTTACATTTGATTTTAATCTTCCTACATTTTAACTGAAAATAAGTACATCTGCTGGCAATTTGTTTCACAGATGTCTGCTAAGAGGAAAGTTCTCTATTTGCAAGAGGCATTTGCACAAAAGTTTAATTTTATACACACTCATTTCTAAAGAGTTGGAAGCTTATAATAAATTTGAAAAGAAATAACTGTGAATAATGATTCAACTAAATTGATAACATGTAACTATTGTGAATAATCTATATCAGCGGAATTCACGGTGGCGCTGGCCGCCGTAATACCAAATTGAAGCGCCTTTGATGTTTATCGGAGATCGTATGTTGTTCACAAAAAGGGCCTACAAAATAAATGCAATTAAATAGGCTAAAAGAACAAAAAAAAAAAAAAGCAAGGAAAAATAAATTTTGAGTTCGATTTTCACTGCATTGACCTGTAAAAATAACAGGAATCAAAGTTGTTTATTTAGTAAACATTTTTGCTTAGAGGTTAATGCAAAATCAGCTTAAATCAAAGTAAAAGTGTTGTAAAGCAAACTGACTATCAAAAATATAAAAGAAACCTCTTATGTTTTTAACTTGCTTTTTTATTCAGGATGCATCTGAAACAAAAACTTAAAGGACCTTCAACAGGAATTGAACCTCTAAGTTCGGTTCTACAATTTTCTAATTTTTTTGCTGGAGGTGACAATATGAATAACCAGTTTTTTTATTCAGGAAGCATCTGAAACAAAAACTTAAAGGACCTTCAACAGAAATTGAACCTTTAAGTTCGGTTCTATCAATGAAGTACTGTACGATTTCTTAATTAATTTTTTTTTGCTGATGTTTGTTTGTTGAAAGTGACAATGTCGAAAAAATTTCCAAATGAATGGTCACATTCACTGCTGCGCTAGAAAAATACCAAGCAAATAATTTGTATGCAATGAGAGATTCATTTAAATTATCAAAAAAAAAAAAACAACGATTCTTAAAGCTCTACTCAAGCGTTGCTCTTTTAATCACTTGTAAAATATGCCACCATATTCCCTCAATAACTTTTCACCACTTTTCAAAATTATTTCAGCACTTGGCCAAAAGTGCTTAAATCGAAAATTACACTGGTTTTTATGTTATGGGCTCTTAAAGTTTTATGTTCAAACATTCGCTGTATTTTTTCAACCCTGTGAAAGTTTATTTTCTTTAGACAAACTTTTGAGGGATGTGACCGGGTTTAGCAGCTTAAGCTCTCAGAACTAGTTGCACCAGACAGTTTTATACAGTATTTGATTGCGAGTGGTTGCGTTTCTTTTAGATTGTTGGGACAACCCTTAATTTTGTGTTAGCACGCAAACAGAATTTTAGGCAAAAAGTGAAGTGGACAATTTATGCAAATCTTCAAAGGGATACAACATTTTTTGTTTCTAATTTAAAAATAATGTTCTCATAAATTTTGTTTAAAAGTACCAGTTTTAGTGCAAAAAAAACATCAATAACGTGCGTATTTTAGGTTTTTTCTCGACGTTTTAATGCAAGCCGATTTCAGAACATATTCAAAGGAGATTATGGGATGGGAATCTGTTGCATTTTTGTATTCGGTAAGTTTGTTCACTTCACTCTTTGTGATCTGTTGTAAGTTTTAGAGACCTCACAGCCAAGAATGTTCTTACAACTTTCTCATCCCTGAACTTGTACTTTAAAACGCGTCAAGAATTTGATAAAAAAAAAGAAGCGAAAAATCCTTGTACTATAATTTTAGGTGGGCTGTGAAAGTCACAATATATGAAGTCTCATGATTTCTGGCTAAAAATTACATCGATAAATGGTATAAAAATTACATCGATTATGGTCTAAAAATCAGTGAAAGTTCACCTTCGAATTTGGCTTAGTAAGCGTAAATTAATGATAAATTAAATTAATTGGTTTAATAAGCCAGTAAATTTTAAAATCAGTGAATATTTAATTCACATTTGGGCAAAAAAAAAAAATGTTGCTCTTAAACTGCAAGCCTGCCAAATATCATGTCAAATATCAGCTGTTTGACAATTTTTGCAGCGTTGCCAAATTTTTATTTCTAAAAACAATCAATAATAACTGGTTCACTGATTTACTACAGTCAAGCTTGAGCTGGTATTAAATCACAGAAAAGTTTTTTTTTAAGTAGAGTTATAACTCATTTAATTAATTTTTTCTTTCATTATATGTGATTTTTTGAGATAAAAAAGTTAAAAATGTTGTTTATTACTCAACTCATAGTACACAGCTTTGTGTTGAAAAAGTAACGTCAATTTTTGAACTCACGTGATTTGAAAACGTCTGGTTTGCATAATTTGTCTGTTTTTGTCTTCTTCACCATTCCCTGAAAATTCTAAATGAATATCGGTCCATATTATGAAAAAATTTGTTGATTTCTTTTCTGAAACACAATCACTCTGTTGCTTCACTCTAAATTAGAGACCGAATTATGAAATTCGTAAGCGAATGAATTCCATCAGTTAGGCCGTATTTCTGTTGCTTATTTTGTATTTCTTTTACATTGTTTCTACTTGATAGTTAATGCGATTACGAATGCTGTAATTCGGCCCCGGTATGTCAAGCGTATTTGTTACCGTCTAAACCACTCATTTTGTAGGGAAATCCAACTGTTACAGGAAAATGTTTACATGGTTGAAATTATTATCTTTTAAAGAGTAATACAAAAGATTCAGGATATTACAGTTTTTACTCCAGCTCTAATAATCATAAATGTTATATCAGGTAATCAGGTTTTTACTGCTGTCTTAGCAGTCATAAAATTATGACAGTAAAAACTTTTAACACAAAACCAGTGAAAGTAAAACATATCAAATAAAAATGTTAATGCTGTTTTATGACGAAAAATACAATAAAAACTGTTCGCTTTATGAATCTAGTTTGCCCAGCACGTAGGCTTTGTATTTGTGAGAGAAATTTATTTTACAAACAATAATTAGTGGCAGCATAAACTCTGATAGCGTATATTTCTCTCTCTCTCTCTCTCTCTCTCTCTCCCTCTCTTTTATTGCGATGAAGTATATTCTACTCAATAAAACGATTTGAATTAATTTAACTCTATAGCCGAACTTTATGATTTATAATTGTTAATAGCTTTATCAGGCTTGGGTAAGATCATACTTCTTCAGAATTGAGAAAATTTTTTTAAATTTTTGGTTTTTTTCCACTCCTTTTTAGGTCTTTTTTATTAAAAATATTTAGTTATTTTCGTCGATATTTCGCTCTCCTTCGGATAGCTTCTTCATTACAATAATAATGAAATCAATGATTGATTTTGGAAAAAAAAACTTTTTTCATTATTATTGTCCTGAAGAGGCTATAGGAAGGAGAGCGAAATATCGACAAAATTAATTAAATATTTTTAATAAAAAATAACTTTAGCACAAGAAAGTAAATATATAAGAAATACTTTTTGTGATAAAATTGCAGTGATCAAATTTTTTAAAGAAGACGAGAACAGTAAAGCTGGGACACATACCATGAACTTCCGATAATTTTTAGATTCTTTGTAATCATATTCAATTACTAATCGCTAATCTGCTCAAAAGAGAATTTTACGAGCATAATGTTCCCTCTTATATGATGGCTGACTTCACAAGCCCTGTCATACACAAAATTTTGCGATACACAAAATTTTGAAACAAAAGCAATTTTCAAATTATTTACTTATAGCGATGGGAAAGATTTTTCTTTTGCATCGCAACACAGAGTAACTCCCCAGAACTATTTGCATGCCCGTGTCTCTGCCAACTCTGCAACAGTACGCTTGTCTTAAAATAAACCAAGAACAGTCCATTAATTTAACACGTCAGCAAGAAATGAAATCACTAACCGTTCATGTCATGAAACACGTTAAAAATTATTTACGACTTTGAGGTTGAAGTTGATAATAGTGCCACTGATAACGTACATGACAATATACATACATACCTACACATGTAAATAAAAACAGCTAACAAATAATTGAAAAAAATAAAAAATAAGAATAAAATGTGCTCGTAAGAAATGAATGACACGAATGATTTTTATTTTCATGCTTCGACTATAATACAATTATTCTGTGCCATATAATTTTACGGAGAAAATAAAAGTCAAGGACATTAAATCAACATTCGCAAAGCGTTAATTCTTTATTGGTCTATTGGGTCTGGCGGCCATTACATAAACATAATAAAGTAAAAGTAAATAAAATATTTATTTTTAATAACTAAAAGCAAAAAATAAATAATAATAAAAAATATGAAAAAAAAAACAACAGCAAGCAAATTTATTTGTAATAAAGGTACAAGTCTAAATTAAATAAATATGCTAAAACAAAATTATAAAAATAAGAAATAATAAAAGTGATTTATATAGATATTTTACACAATCCATCGCAAAGGCTTGAAACCAGATGCACCAAGAAATAAAAGCACGCTTTAAGGCAACAAAGGCACACCTAATTAACCGGAGTTCGGAGAGATGCAACCAAAGACTAATGCAATTAAGACTTTAATTGAGCTTATTATGCCAAAAATAAAAATGCAATTATTTAATTGAATAATTGGTACAAATTGTTGCATTGTTAATAATTATATCGGGATTGTATTCGATTTTACTTCCTCGTAATTGCGAAAGATTTTTTGTGTTAAAATTGAGGTAATAAACATTTTTAAAGACGACAAGAAAAGTGAAGTTCAAGATTTACTGGCTGGGGTACATACCAGGTCTGTCTCATTATACCATACAAAAATACAATTATTTAGTTGAACAATTGACGTACATTTCTTCATTAATTGAACGGAATTGACTTTATATTTCATTGACATATTTCATCGCACCAAAAGAGGGTGCGAGAAAATATGCTGAATTTACGTCTGTAGCATTTTCACAGCTTGTTATTACGTGTTGGCCATTCTGCTGCATAGTTGAGGATGCAATCTTATAATGGCAAAACTTGACTTTTTTCGTCTGCTTTTCTGTTAGGGTTGAATGTAGCATAAAACCTTGCAGCTTTTCGTAAACAATTCCCTTGAGATATTGTGGAACGTGCTGTGAAAGATAACAGCAACTTGGCGTCAAAAGACAATAACATTTTGACAGTTTTTTTTAAATACATAATCCTTGAATTTATAGTTTCTTGACTTATTCCTGCCATATGCGTAAATATACATCGTGCAAGCCTGTATATTTTTGGTGTTATCCACCCTTAACCTAAGGAAACAAAAATAATTTACTACAAATATAAGTATGTATATGGCATCTGTATACTTTTATTCAAGTGTATTACATTTACTCATTATGATCGAATGAATAGATTGCAATTAAAACGAAAGTCTTGAGAAAAATAAGATCAATATTAAAAGCATAAGTAAAATTGCTCCTTAAGAAAGAATACTAGTTTCTAAAACATATTTATACGAGGAGGCCATCATTTCTCAGCTTGAAAGTGCCATTATAAAAAAAAAAATTTGGGCAAACATTTTTATTCAGTAAAGTTTATAGGTGGTTGTGAGAAGCCTGGCAAGTTTGAAACAGCTACATTAATTGCTAATAAATCATAAGCAGTAGTTTCAAAAATGTAACTCTTCCGCAATTGCAGAAAACGATATATACGAAATTTAGTGACTGCAATACAAACTAATTGTTCTTAACGCCCAAAATTATGCTTCGGAAAAACAATTTGTTGACTTGTTATTTATTTGTTTTTCAATCTCACTTAAAACAAATCAAAAACTTTTAATTTTGTTTTTTCAAAATTTAATATTCTCTGTAAGAAACAAAAAAATAGCAATTTACTCATAGATTGTTAGTGTTTATTTTTGAAATTTTACCACCAGTACGAAAAATAGCAATGGAAACAATGAACAAAAAAATAGCTTGAAACTTACGCAAATCGGCAACATTTTAACTATCACGCAAAGTCATAACTTTTGCACAATTTTTTTGTCTTGTTTTATTTCTAAAAGTATTCGCAGGAGCTAGAAAAACAAAAAGTGCAATTTTAAACAAACAGCAGACTTCAAGAGCCTGCACTGCAAGTGCTTTAGCGAGTTCAACTCCATAAAGTATGCAGTGATTTTTATTCTTGCACTAAAGTTTCTTTTCTTGTTTGTTTCTTATAAGTTTATCTAAAGAAAAAAAAACTATCCAATTTTTTTTTCGCACAACTTTCTAGCAGATAAAAGAGCAGATTATTTTGGTTGCTGTTTTTTTGTTTGTCTGAACTGCATCGAAAAAAAAATTAATAAGTAACAAGCAATAATATTTTTGTAAATAATTCCCAACATAAATTTAAGCTTAATTTGAAGAAACAAAATTTTCTTTTTTTTTTTTTTAATAGAAAAACATCGTGCCACAAGTCTGGTACAACAACTCTTGTAAGGCAATTTTTTTTGCTTGTTTTGCAACACTCACCATGAAAAAGAATTCTGCAACAAATAATTATTATTTTAACAAAATTAAAACTTTTACACTCAATGTAAAGAATTTTTCTGTGCAACACTCTACTTGAAAAACCTCTAATTTCAATGCTAAAGAAAATAAAAAAAAATATTTTATATTTGTTTGTCTTAGAAAATTAAGTTTTCAAAATACTAAAAATTGCAAAAAAAAAAAATTATGAACCAACCCAAGAAGAAAAAGGACTTGAGTACCTTACAAACAGGTTGCAGGCTCTAATTCGAGTAAAGCTACGCAAAAAGAATAATGTAGCACGGATTTCATCCTGTTATAGAAAACTTCTTTACTAAGGACTAATTTAAGTGTATGTAGTCAAGAAAATGAAAAGAATTTTCATCCATTCAACAAAAAAAAAAAAAAAAAAAACACCAGAGCAACTACTTAGAATGGTGAATTATATCTGGCTACATATAAGTGAGGTTGGAAACGGCCTCCTTGGAAGCAATATCACAAAGTCTGTAAACCTATAAATAGTATAACAAATTTTTGTTTGCACGCAAATTACAAACTACATATAAGGCACACGAATTAAAATTTCAGTATTCATAAGCAGTCATGGTGCGACTTTTTTTCACTCGAATAACGAAAATTTTTTAAAGTGGGTTTTTGTATAGCAAGTGTATGACTATGCTTCAAATATACTTACTACTCATAAGATAACCCACTGAAACTCTGAGCAAAATTTTATTGGAATCCGGATCGGGATGTGATTTTTCCCCATATATCCTTTATATTAAAAATTAAATTTCTAGCAGAATTTGTAGTAAACAGCTGACAACTATTTAGGAAAGCACAAGCCTAAGTTGTATACCAATTTTCAGTTCAGTAAAAGTAAGGATGTAACTTTTCCCCATATATCCTTTAGGCCATATTCATAATAATTATTGTAAGTTTATTAAGCTCTTATTTGATGTATTTCTACGGAATATTTGTCAAACAAACGTGTAATAAACCTTCAATAGTTTTTATGAATATGGGTGTTTATTTTTAAAATTAAATTTTCAGCAAAATCTGCCTTACGACATGGTGAGAAGCTATTTATAAAATTGCAACACCATGTTCTATAACAAAGTTGATATAAAGTTGATAACTATTTATAAGTTCATAGTCCTAACTTCTATTTCCATTTTTAGCGTAATAACATCAAGGATATGTAAATATTCCATATGTCCTTTGTATAACAAATATAATTTTCAGCAAAATTTCAGTGAAAGAATACATTAATCTTCTAATTATCCTTTATTTTTCATATTGCATTTTGAGGGTTTTGGTTAAAAATTAATAAAAATTGGGTACGCTTTTTTTTATATATCCTTTTTAACTTTTGTTGAAATCTTCAAATTCATTTGGCCAAAATTTATAGGGTTCAAAAGATAATTGCTAGAGTTCGCTGCCTTTGTTATCTTTTAAAGGTTTGAAAATTTGATCTAGTTTTTTTTTTAATTTCCAAAAAACTAATTTTCTCATGCAAGTTTATCTCTAGGAAATTATCCTTAAAATCATATCATGTAGCAGCCACCAGAAATTTACTTATTCTGCTTGATACGAAAACTTATATCTGGTTATATTTTTGGTTGTGTGTTGTTTGTGTAGAAAGGTTGTTAAAACAGGATTAGCATAATAATACTATTTATTATGGGGGATAAAAATTCAACTTCTTTTACTGCTGTTCCGTTCTGGGAATAAAAACAACTTTGATACTTTTTAAGCATGCTTTGCCATCTCTCTGTATGAATCTATGTATACATATACATATGTATATGTGACTGGCTGCTTGGCTCTGTATGACAACACTGTATGCTGTTTTCCAAATAAACATACTTGTGTGTTTTCATATTTTCCTCCCCTGGGAATGTCCTTTTCTTAAATTGTCTTTGCATTTTCTATTCAGTATGCGGTTGTTGGGAAATAAATTTCATTTTTGCTGAAGTAAACAGAAAAAAAACGTAGGCAACATTTAGGAAAAGCACAATACATGTGTTTAATTTTGTTTTAGTAGTTTTAATTTTTGTTTTTGCTGTTGGCTTTCAAGTTGCTACACTCTGTTGCAACCATGTAAATAAACCGCAGCCTGGAAATTGTATGTGTTAAAATGCAGCTGCTTTATTTAAGTTTTTACTCGTTTCTTTTTTGTTTTGTTTTTGCTAAGAATAAATAAATTAAAATTTTGTAAAACAAGTTGAGAAAAAATGTTTATAAGTTTTTGTAATGAAGTAAATAAAGAAAAGTAAGAAAAATGTTTTATTTATTTCATTAAAATTATAGCAAGTGAATAACGCAACAGGAGTGTGAGACAAAATATATAAAAATCTTGTTTTATTCTGGATGAAAACTTTTTTGAAATTCATTAAAATTTTATAACACGAACAAGACTTGTGACTTGTGTTGGGAGAACTAAAAATTGAAAAAGCTGAATTTAATAATTTTTGTAGTCCCTTAAAAAGTGCGAAAAATTAATTATTTCTGTCTATTTGAGTCGCCTTGCCTGATTTTTATAACTGAGTTTCTAAAGCCGGCACAATTTGCGACATATGTACATGGCTGTTGTCCCTCTTGGGCACCGCTCCAGACTAAAAAAAAAAAAAAATTTTATTTTGTGTTATAATAATCACTTTCGATTTATGTCCAAAAAATCAGTGGAAGTTCATTTTCGATTGTAGTTTAATTTACGTTTAAGGTTGCAAATTGGTGAATACTTAAACCACATTTAAGGGAGGAAAATTTAGCGTTTAAACTCCAGTCATCAAACGGAATAAAATATCAGTTATTAGACATTTTTATTCAGCGTTACCAAATTTCTATTTCTTAAAACCAACAATAATAAATGGTTCAACTTAAACTTGACTTAGTGCAGTCAAGTTTAAACTGCAGTCAAATGACAGAAACATTTTGTGAAACTTAAGTGATTTTTTTGGCATTAGGGAAATTCTTAACGCAATAAAGTGACAGTTTTGTCAATTCCCGTGACCATTTTAATAGTCTTGTCTGAACAGCCAGCAGAACACAACCCTTCAAGACTATCACCGTCACACTTCCCCCCCGGGAATACATAATGCTGTGTCACCGGGGTAAATGATGGGTTGTGGCGTATACTGAGTGACAATTCCTGACTCACGGAGTCTCCTCGTCCGAACATAAATTGAGGAGCCTCCTTCGCTGAAACGTACTGAATGTGTTTGCTACCATAAGTTCGCATGGAAGTGAACGTTGGTAGCCATATTGATCATACGGCTCTCAGTTCAATGTTCGGTGGTCCAAAAGGACCCGTTTTGCTCTTGCCTAGGAACAGACGCCGTTTTGTAAGGAACTGCAGCGGCAAGATCATCAGGGTTGGTTACAGGTCTGATGTTCTCCGGAATTCGGGGCTACGAGCTGTAGCTGTGATTTCCGTATGCCGTCCAAGCAATTGCATTGCAACAGAGATTTGATAGCTCAAACTTGCCAGCAATGAGGTTTGTTATGGGCCAAGAACAATAGCAAATAAACTGCCACCCAAACAGTCGGAATGGCTGTTCGGGGGCGGTGATGCAACGTCCCAATCACACCATGTGGTTTGATGCACCGTCAGGTTACGGCTTCTAGCCAGATAGTACTGACGTAAGTCACTCCACATCTGTCACCGTTACACTACAAGCGGCGGGACACTGCAAGTGACGTGACTGACGTAAGAATCCATTCTTTAAATATTTGCTTATTAGATCCCTCCAGTTTGTTTTACCTCTTCTTTATTATTATTATTATTATTTTTTTAATAAAAACCTTAAATCAAGTATTTCATTACTTTTATCGTGTTTTTCATTTCCCGTAAATGTTTGTTTTATTTTTTTAATTTTGCAATTCTTTGTTAAAAGCTAAATTTATTTTTTGCTGCCCACCTGTCCCATCTCCATTGTCCCTCGAAACATTTGTTGTTAGCTGAACGCCTGGCAGGTCTTCTTTTTTTTTTATTACAAGCTTTGCCGCTGTTGTAGCTTATAAATGGGTTTTATTATGTTTCTGCTGTTGTGCAGCTACGAATATGTTTTAAGTACTTTGCTATCAATGAAATGTATTCTATTGTTGTCGCTGTTGTTCAGTTCATATGAATTCGTTTTAGTTTATGAGAAAAAAGTATTAAAAAAAAAATCCAAAAAATTTCCCCCAAAAAAAGAAAGAAAGAAAAACAAAACTAAACTAAACTACCACGGAAATTCATAGAGTTTTTAAAATTGTTACAATACAAACAACACATAAACAACAGCAAAAACAACAGCGAGCAGCGACAATACATTACCACATTTAGTGGCATCAGCACAAAGACACGAACGTACGAATTTCGTAGCGCGGCTGTAATAACAAACAACGTTTCCGTTAAACATATTTAGTGGTCGTTTCATAACAAATCCTTTATCATTTTTTCACCAGCCAGCGGTGTTATTTTATAGTGATGTGGAGCCGGGATGTAAAGTGCCTCATGAATAATTTCTTTCAAAATGAAATGTGAGATTAAAACACATCTTGTTGTTGTTGTTGTTTTATTTCCTCTATAAAAATTTTTTACAATTAAGTTCAATGAAACATAAACATATAAATAATGTTTTAGCACAGGAAACTGTTCAGTCTTTTAAGCGGACAAAAAGCATATCGGGGACATAAAGGATAAAGCCAAAATAAATGACAAAAAAAATATCAATAATCAAATCAATACATATTTTAAATATTAAAGCTCTTGGTAGCTTGAACTTCCTGTAGGAAAACTATCGATATCGGTTTTATGAAAAAGGAAAAATATTGAAAACTTTACTTTTGTATAGATTAGCGCTAGCCATAAATTTTTCTCTGATAGCTTCACCTTTCCTAAAAAAAATTATCGGTAGCCTTGGTTTTCAGCAGAGAAGGTATACATAACTATAGTTTAGCTCGAATCAGCAAGCGATAGCTGAAATTCTCCACAGATGAGCCATCGATAACTTCATTATACTACACAATAGTTATCGATAACACTAATTTTCTCTTGGAAAAGTTAGCGGTAACTTAATTCTTTTTTTAGAGTCTATAACTGAAAGTTCTCAAAGAAAAGTTTTCCATAAACTAGTCTTCTGCAAAAGGGTTTTCGATAGCAATAATAAAAATTTTCTACAGATAAGTTATCGATAATAGTGCTTCACTATTTAAATGTCTTTGAGAATCTTACCTTATGTCGGAAAAGGTATCTAAAAGCTAAAAAATAAGTTAGCAATTATAACTTTTGTTAACTTTCTGTTGAAAAACTTCTGAATAAATTGGTTTTCTGCAAAAAAAAAGTTCTATAGCCTTACTTTTGTGCCTACCACTTAGCGCTAACTTAAATTTTCTGTAGGCAATTTCTCGATTACCCTTCAATTGTGCCAAAATGTTAGTGATAGCTCTACGTTTCAGTATAAAAATTTCCTGGCTGCCAACCAACTTGTCAGTAGACTTGCAAATAGTTTCCATTATTTGTAATGAGTTAATGAGAAATCCAAAACTGAAGGAAAACAATTTCACAAAAATAAAAAACATAAAATATGTGTCGCATTGAGCTGTATTTAGCCTAAGAATTGGCTAAAATGCTATCATTGCCTTGCTTACGTTTGATTAGGTGTGTAACTAGAAAGCTTTGCTGCTGGGCTTTGTAGCTGGGTTGTATGCTAAAAGTCATGAAGCTCTTGCACGACCAAATTTAAATTTGTGCTGGTCAGAAGTGTATTGCTTTGGAAACAGTTGGCTGTTTCCCATGTAATAGTTTACTTTTCCTTATTTTAACTTAATAATTCCAGTTTGAGGTCACTGGTTTTTTTTAATGCTTATTTAATTCAATATTGCGATACCTCAATGGGTATCTTCCTGAAGAAAATACCCATTGAGGTATCGAAATACTGAATCAAATAAGCATTTAAAAAAACAACAAATGACCTCAAGCTCGAATTATTAAGTTAAAATATTAAACAATAAAGGTCGAGAAATTAGCAACAAGAATTTAATTTTCCTTCTTAATTAATCTCGAAAATTGTGAACGGTCAAATCGAAAAAGATGCTGGTGAGTTGCGTAATCTCTTGAAAACAATTAGTTGTCCCCCAGCTAATATTTTACTTTTCCTTTCTTAATCAAACTTAAATCATCACCATTAATTGACAATATTAAATTTGAGCCTGCTCAAGAATTCAGCATTTCAAAATATGATATGGCTTTTCCTATCAAATTGAACTCCTTTTCGCCATTTTCTGTGCTCCAAACTAACAAGTATATAAGTTTAGTTTTGTTTTTTTTTTTTTTTTTATTGCAGTCATTTAGCAAAAAATTATTTTTTTAGTCATTTGGAATACCTCTTTGCACTTGTTTATGTTGTTAATTTCACATATGGTTTTTCTTCTTGAAAAAACTTAAAAAAAAAAACTTAAAAATGAAGGTAAAAAAATAATCGTGTGCTGCGTTTATATTCTTAGAAGCTTTGTGTTGCCACTGCAAAAAAAATGAATGTGTAAAATGTGTAACAGCATCTGCATTAATAACACAAAAACCTTCAGCAATAACAAATATAACAAGTAAAGAAGCACTAAAAAAAAATCTTATCCCAGATGATGTTGACGAGAACGTGAATGATGATATACAAACAGACGCAGCACAAGTTACATATTTTTTGTCTACGTGTACGTGTACGTGTGTATGTGTGTGTGTGCGCGTTGCCTGAAACTCTTAAAACTCTGCTGCACTACAATGACACTGTTTTAATTACCAACATGTTTCCATCATCTATTTTATCGTCTATTTCTTGCAAGTACTTGTTGTTATTGTTGCCTTTATACTTCTTCATATTTTGTGTTTATTTTTTTTTTTTATTTATTTTTGTTCGTGCACTGCAACATTTTATGTCAATAAAGTCATTCATGTGTGTAAACATAAAGATGTTCTACTTGTGCATGCGAAAAAAAAGCGTGGGTGATGCGTTAAGTTGTTATTAGTCGTATTTCGGGGCTGACTGCAATGATGGCGATGTTAAAAAGCTGTTATCGTTTAGTAGGGCCGCTTATTATTAAAAGAAATTGCAATGTTTGAACATCCAGCTTCAAACGATTGCTGCAAATACACTAACCTATTCCGATTTCCATTATGCTGAACTGGTGCACAATAATAACATTTTTGCCATCAAATACTCTGCAGTCACATGATTGTGACTGTAGGCAAATTTATTTGCTGCAAACTTGAATTATATAATTTTATGGCGGAATTTGTTACACCTCAGTCATACGATTGTTATAAGCGGCGGCAGCACCAAAACTCATCCCATGTGCTTGTTTTTCAGTGGTTGAAAAAGATTTCTTTGAGGAGAAAAATAAATTGGCGCACTCTTTACATCCCCAGCCGGTTTATGGCTGGCGTATTCGAGTAGCAAATGAAGACTTTTTTGCGGTTAAGTTTAGGGTGCACAAAAAACTTTGTGAAAATTGGTGCATCACGGCAATCGTGTAATCCCAGCTTTACATGTATATCAGAAGTAGCCTTTAAGGGTTACACTTTACATGCAGCTTTTTGTGACTTACCTTATTTTTGTGGTTAGGTATCTGTACATAATTGGTCTTGGCCGTTTTAGCTCGTTTCGCCTTTGAAAAGAAGTTGAAATTCTAGCTTTCTAAGCTCAGTTTGCCCCAGTGGCATATTCTGCCACTCAACTTTACAAACAACCTGACCTAACGAGTGAAATAATCACACATACGAGTATTCACATTACCGCCGTCTTTAGCTGAATACAGATAGTTATTTGAGGTTATTAGTGGAGTTCATTTTTAGGCGAAACAGCTGTTTTTCCTGATTTTACGATTACCTGCTTGGTAGTCTGATATTTGTTACTTATAATATGAAATTTAAACTCAAAAGGCATTACAGAATGGCATCTTTCCCCAGTAGATTTTTTTCAAACAGAAACAACACTCAGCAAATTAATACATGGCAAAAGTGTGTTACCTTCTTTGGAAGGGTATAAGAGTAGAGTTGTTGAGTGGTGAACAAAGAGAAGATGGACTTCATTTTTACTACTAATGCTATTACACTTAGAGCAGTGCTATAGCGCTTTTGGTTAAAGAGTGTATAGATTCTAAAGATTTTAGTATCCTGTTTGCTGCTGATACCGATGAAGGAGGGCATTGCGATGGGCTGTAATTGGATAGAAATAACAAATGACACATTAAAAAAAAAAAACAAAAAATGTTTAGATAGTGGTCCCAGCTGGAAGTCCAGGGGTAACCACCACAGCTACTGCACCCTCACACCCTGACCCCTTTTATTATTTTTATTATTTTCTTGTTGTTGAAATTTTGTTTGACTAGCTGCTATCGAGCATAAACTTTGCTACAATAAGATCAGCTTTTAGGCTTATTACATGCAAAAACCTCCTCTCAGCAGCAATTATACATTGTTGGAGTTTATTCCAATTCAAAACTTACAAGCGTTAGATACCCTGGTAGCCCAGATTTGGCCTAAAAACTAAACCCCTAATGTCTATAGCAGCTGCAATGCATAATTGTGATTATGCTACATAAATATGGCAACAGGATACTGAAGACTTAAATGAGAGCAACAAGCTCATAATTGTTTAGAAATAAATAGAAAAGCCAGCAAGCACTCCCAATAGCCGCCCATCCATCCACCCACGTCTCATGCACATGAATTGAGTAGACTTCGCACAGTGTTTTGTCCTCTTAGAGAGAATCGACAAAATTGGAAAATTGTCATTGTAGAAAGTATTATGTTTTACCTACATACATATGTGACAAGCCACTGTGTGTGCCTCGTTACACTTGTTTGCAGTGCGAGCAGGCAGCAACAAAAACAACAGTAACTAACATCAGTGCTGCAGTGCTGCAGCTGCTGCCACTGCAGCAACAAAAAAACTGAAAAGGAAAATAATCATAATAAAACTAAAGGTAGTAAAAGGTAAATACCCTTTGCTCAATGGCCTTCGCCCATAAAAGCAAATAATAGTTGCACAACAAATAAAACAAAAGCAAATGTGCAAAAATTAAAAAGTAACAAAAACAAAAAACGAATCCAAACAAAACTTAACCAAACCAAACACAAGTGCAACAAACAGCAACTTAAAAACAAATAAAATAAAAATTAAGAAAAAAAAAACTGTAAAGAAAAAATAACTCGAGAGAACAAACTGGGCTAAAAACGTGTAATGAGTTTTCCGACATCTTTTCTCAGCTAAAGGTAACGAGCATCAACACCCACCAAAACAAACGTCCTCAGCTGAAGAGTTTTGCAGGCCCTCTGGCTGCTTTGGTGGCTGGCATGGGGGGGCTCACAAACAAGCTTGATATTAGAAATAAAAGAGATTGCAACAATTTGAGATGCTTCCAGCTCAGTGGCAAACAAAGTCTAAGAATATGTGTGTTTTTTGTGCCTGTCAGTGAATGAGCCTGTGAGCAATTGCTATACAAATACATCAACTTTGTGTTGCACACACACATACACACACACTATTTACTTAACATTTATTAAAATCTTCTTATTAACACGTACATGCCTACATATCTTTGTGTGTCCTCAAAAATTGGAACACCTTCCTGTGGACAGGATATGAAGCCAGTTCTAAAAGTCAAGCAGAAATGATCATAGAGTGATGCTGAAGCAAACCACCATATTCTAAGATTCAACGTCACATAAAATCGACTCGCAGACCATCTTCTGTTATACTTTTATGGCATTTCCTGGTCATATTTTGCGCCAACACACACGCACACACAGAAATTAGTCTGGAACAAAGATGATGTTTTTGTTCTCGCATTCATGTTCAAATACAGCGCCGCCGTGTCGCGTTTTCTATGATGTACATACGGCGGCGCTGTATTTCAATATAAATGGGATGGCAAAAATATCATTTTTAACCCCATAACACTTTTCATCACGGGGATGTCAACATTTATGTCAGGTCATTGAAATCAATGAATGGCAAAATTTCATCAATACCATAACAAACTAACATCAAATGAATAACAACTTGGATTGGATTTGATGTCGAAAGATCATTCTTGTGAGGATGATTAGACCAACTACAATTTGGACACCACATCACAGAAATGACTTGGGTTAACAAATTATCTGAGTGAAAGTAGTAAAATTACTGAAATTATTTTAGAAGAAAGGTTTTTTAATAAAATAATTATTTATTAACTAAACATATAGTCGAACTATATGAGTTACAATTGTTAATTATTTTTATTTGGCTAAAGTTCGATTTTGCTTTCTCAGAACACAGAAAGTAATCAACATTTTGGAATGAGACCTTGTGTCTCCTTTGAAGGCGTATTGTCTAGGCGACATCACATGGCTGTTTCACGTTCACAACGCTGATCATCAGCATTCGAATTGCTTCGCACCCAGATCATGACTAAAAGCATATTATTTTTAAGCAGCATCGCGTAGCACCGCCCTGCTACCTGAGCTCTTCATTCTCTTCGTGGCGTTCTATATGTGAACTAATTTATATTTCAAACAACACAAAAACACAGTGATAAAATTGTAAGTTATTCAATAAGATTGAATATAGCAAGTTGGTAATGAAGAGTTAGGTATTAAGATTGCTAAAAGCTGCTGCTTCAAGCAAACAGTATACAATTAATCAGGAACTGAATTTGGGTGCTGGTGAGTGTCGTGGCGGACGTGACACAGCCATGGTATGTCCTCAACTTTACTTTTCTTGTCTTCTTTAAAAATTTTGATCATCACAATTTTATCACAAAACGATCTTCCGCAATTCTGAGTAAGTAAAATCATAATTATTTCTGCTGTATTTTCTAAAATATTTCTTGTGTACAAAATTTGAAAACGGAAATATTTAGAGAAGAAGACTACAAAGCGATCTGCATTTGCAGGTTTGTCAAAATTTTCCCCTAAAATTTGTAATTTGACAAATCAAGGAAAAAATGTTTTGGGGAAAAGAACTTAGTGGGCGGTGGGTTTACACATTTGACTCCTCTACAGGCATTCTGGGACAAATTACTGTGATGGGGGGCGTATTTCATATGTCTAACCAACCGCCCACTATGTTCTTGTCCCCAAATTCGCGTGCCTTCAGAATGATATGTCCCAGTAGAAATTTTTTTCCCTCGTAGCCATCGAAAAAGCTATGGCCCAATATCGATTTCTAAATCTACCCACCCTCATGAATATGTGTGTCTAATAAGTGCTTTAATGTACAAGTACTTTTGGCATTCTGCTTTCGTTTAATGTGCGAATACCCTCATAATTATGTTGTCAATGCAGAAAATTTGTTTTATAATTCTTAATTTTGTTGTTGTTGGCTTCTTTCTTTTATTTGTCTAGTTTTGCGCTTCTGCTGTCTGCCGCCGCGTGCACTTTTCTGGTATAATTCGAAACTGACATATTTTTTTGTATGGCTGTTGCTATAAGATTTTCTTGTTATTTTCTGACTGTTTGATTAAAACACTTCCATTTGTATTTAAATTCTTATATCAAAGTGAAAGAAGCAGTCTTAGACAAAAATAGGGTTTCTCCACAAAGAAATAAAGAAAGAAAAAATCTTTGTAGAATTCAAGAAAAAATAATACTAAAAATTCTTTTTCAGCACTCTATTTTTTAATGCCCTCAACTTTAAAAATCATCAGTATTTCTGGTTTTATTGAGTTTTTTTTATATTTCCATTTGCAATCGAGCTTGAGTTCGATTTTACTTCCTCAGAATTGAGAAAGATTTTTTTAGGAAAAAAAAAATTTAGTAATCAACTGTTAATAAATTATTATTTTTTCGTGACAAAATTGGAGTGATCAACATTTTTAAAGAAGACAAGAACAGGAAAGTTGAAGGCTTACTGGCTGAAGTACATACTATGCCTGTGTCACGACCACCACGTCGCCCATCAGCACCACAATTTGCTGCGAACCCAGGTCATGACTAATTGCATACTGGTTTTTAAGCAGCAGCTCATGGCCGTGCTACTACCTGAGCTCTTTATTACTCTCTGTATATATTTAATCTTATCGATCAACTTTCAACTGCACTGGTGTGTTAATATACCGCAATTTCAAACTTAAGTCTCCGAGTCCTCCCTTAAATTCTTATAAATCTGTATTTTACAATACCTTGTATTCTTTTCTCTAAATACTTTTTCAGCTGTTTGGCAACTCTGTTTTTGACTCCTGTTGTTCACACGGCTTCATATTTCTATTTCAAGTATTATATACACCTAGATACTTCTTTTATTTACAAAATATTTCCATTTGATGTTTGAGTTCTGTGCCATCCAATGAATGCACTGAAGGTATAGACAAAGTTTCTTTATCTGCTGTTGCTTAAAACTGTTTTTATTTGAACTCATATTTCTTACACCCAGTTATTTGAGTTGCGAGAAAAAGGAAACTTGGTTATTTTTTTCCTCTTCATTTTTGTATAATGACTACAAGCATGAGGAGATTCATTAACTTGTTTATTTCTTCCTAATTAAGTGTTCAAAAGCACAAAAAAGTACAAACAAAATGTTGGCAAAATATAAAGCAGCTGAAACGAAACAAGTAAGAGTGCTATATTCGGCTGGGCCGAATCTTAAATACCCTTCACAATGGTACATACATTCTGATTGGTTTTTGGTGCGATAAGTTGTTTTATTTGGCTTTTAAATGGACCGATTTTTTCTGAATTTCAATATCAGATCCACTACCGGGATTTAACACAGGCTGCAAAACTTTTATTAAAATAATTCTTAATATGCTCAAGTTCAACCACTAGGTGACACCAATTCTTTTTAATATCAATGAAATAAAGAAAAGCAAAATGTATTTCTTAATTATTTATCAGTTAACTTTATAGTAAAATTTATTTAACAAAAAATTGCATATAATTGCATTATTTTTGAATTATAATGTTAAACATTGCCATTAAGTGTGATTTCCCTGCCAGCAAATTGGTAGTCGACTACTAAAATAATTAACTTCACGTTAACTTTTATGGACTAGCTTCAAATTAGCTACAATACAATCGAAACGTAGTGCAGAGTTCACCCAAAATTCAAATATTAACATACACATACACGGTAAATAACTCTTGAATTAAATTGCCTATTGTCGCATTCGTTTTAAATGTTGCGATGGCTGAATGGGTTAAGGTGGCTGCTCACCAGTCTTGAGGCTTAGTGGTTCGAATCCCACCAGAGGCTAACAAAAAAAAAAAAAAAAAAATAGGATGAAATTTAATTTAATAAAATATAATATTTACCACCGAGAAATTTAAAATCAGCCTTGATTTGTACATTTTTTTCTGTGGGTACTGACTTTTAAGTAACTAACTTTAAATTAGTTGAAAAGTAATGCAGCGTCGGACAATTGACTACCTCCTAGGACATCGTAATGTTAAAATAGTCAGTCATCTCCATTGAAAATAATCTAAGTGTCAACCACCACCAGTTGTAAAAAAGTTAGCTTATAATTCATTGCTAGTTAACTGAGTTGCCGGCAGGGTTGCTTTTCAATTTACTTACGTATGTGGGTACATGCATACGTATGTATGTATGTACATACCTATAATAGAAAACTCTAAAATAAATTTTTTGTTATTGAATATTTTCAGTGTGTTCCATAAAACAATGATTATATACATACATATATACATACATACATATTTACATTGCTTGCTTTTACAAAATTATTTTTTTCTTGTGCACGTTGTTGATGATCTATTGCGTATCATCATACACATGTGTGTGTGTATGTACATATGTAAGTACGTAGGGAAACCCAAAATGATTTTTTGTGTGAATGAATTTGAAGACGCAATTGTTCAAAAGAATTTCATTGCGTACCCTTTTTTCAACAATTCTTTATATCACTTTCATTTTCAAGCTCGTGTATACATGTGTATGTACATACATACACATTTTTACACCAAAGCAAAAAAATTGTGTATGCTAACATACTTGCATGCATACATACATATGTAGATACATACATACCTACATACATACAAACGTATCTACATACATACATACATACATACATACATACATACATACATACATACATACATACATACATACATACATACATACATACATACATACATACATACATACATTCATATATTCATACATACATACATACATACATACATACATACATACATACATACATACATACATACATACATACATACATACATACATACATACATACATACATACATACATACATACATACATACATACATACATACATACATACATACATACATACATACATACATACATACATACATACATACATACATACATACATACATACATACATACATACATACATACATACATACATACATACATACATTCATACATGATCGCAAATATTATATACATATGTATATAATATTATATACATATGTATGTACCATTATGATTGATTTTTGGTACCAAGAGTTGGGTGCATATGGGCCGATGTCCAAAAATTTTCTAATTTTGCCCCTAAACAGCCTGTATGTACCATTCCGACAAATTTTTAGTGCAAAAAACTGTTTCGTTTAGCTTCCAGGCCCGACTTCTTGAGATATCGGTAGGCGCTATTTCTCGAACATATATGGGCCGATGACAAAAAGATTTCCAGTTTTGCTTCTGACTAACCTATATGTATCATTCTGATTGATTTTTGGTGCCAAAAGTTGTTTTATTTAGCTTATAGAGCCGATTTCTTGAAAAATCGGGAGACGCTATATCTCACGTATATATAGACCGATTGCAGACATTTTCAAATTTTGCTTTTAAACACCTTATATGTACCATTCTGATCGATTTTTGGTACCAAAAGTTGTTTTATTTGGCTTTTAGAGCCGACTTCTTGAGAAAACTTGAGGCGCTATATCTCGAGTGTATATGGGCCGATGTCCAAAATTTTCCACGTTTGCCTCTAAATAGTCTATATGTACCATTCTGATTGATTTTTAGTGCCAAAAATTGCTTTATTTGGCTTAAAGAGCGGATTTCTTGAAAAATCTGGAGTCGCTATATCTCAGATATATATGGACCGATTTCAAAAATTTTCCAATTTTGTTTTTAAACACCTTATATGTTCCATTCTAATCGATTTTTGATACCAAAAGTTGTTTTATTTGGCTTTTAGAGCCAACTTCTTGAGAAAACGGGAGGCGCTATATCTCGAGTGTATATGGGCCGATGTGGAAAAATTTTCCACTTTTGCCTCTAAATAGCCTATATATACCATCTTGATTGATCTTCGGTGCCAAAAGTTGTCTTATTTGGCTAATAAAGCCGATTTCTTTAAAAATCGGGAGACGCTATATCTCGGATATATATGGGCCGATTTCAAAAATTCCTTCATTTCTAGGATTTAATGAGCACAAAAAATGATATGGTTTAGTTTTTAAGAAAAAATTTTTTTCAAAAATCTGAATACAAAAATTACACAAAATATCCCTCAAAACCCGGTTTTTTGAATATATCTCGGCTATACGTGGACCTATCTTACTGAATTTCAATAGCAGACCCACTACCGGGGTTTCACACGTTTTAGCGAAAGAATGAGGTTTCTATCTCAAACCGTTTTCTCAGAAACGGTATTTCAACGACTACAGACGGACAGACGGACAGACGGACAGACGGACAGACGGACAGACGGACAGACGGACAGACGGACCGACGGACAGACGGACAGACGGACAGACGGACAGACGGACAGACGGACATCGCTCAATCGTAATCGCTATTGATGCTGATCCAGAATATATATACTTTATGGGGTCTTAGATGGATATTTCAATGCGTTACAAACGGAATCACAAACTTATATATACCCTTACACATTTATGTGAAGGGTATAAAAAGCAGCTTAAGCTGCCTGAATGGTGCCGTGCAAAATTGTGTAGTTTTTACCCTCAGAAATCAAAGTTTTCATTAAGAATTAAACAAGTCCTCGTTTCTTTTTGCTCTCTCCTTTTCAAATGTGTTATTTGTGTTTTGTTTTATTTTAATTTAGTTTTTACACGCAATGCAGTTATAATCAACGGGGCTGGTACCCTCTTGAATCATTGTTCTTCTACCCATTTATGTCAAGTTTTTCCGTTTAATTTTTTTTTTTTTGGTAATTTGCTTGAATTTTTTATTTTGAAGTGTGTATAGGTTTATAATGCAGCACAAATGAAGTTATTTGCTACAACTAACAATCAAATTAAATTTACAACCTGTAATTTAGTTTTTTGCCAAGCATTTTTTCTTTTGTTGTTGCGGTGGCATTAAGCGTTCAAAAGTTTTGACTGATTTTGATGGAAGATGTGAATTTAAATGTTTAAGAAACATGGGAAATTTTTAATTACAATACATGGTATAATATGAGAAATTTTATGGTTAAAATTTCTCAAGGAGTTTGTCTGAGAAACTAATTTTTCCCCTACAGATTCACGAATAAATAGTGCTGGCATTAACTAGAGAACTGCAGGGGTACACTGCAACATCCTTTGCGAAATAAATTTTTTTCCTAAAGATACATGAGTTAATAAATCTAGCTTTAACTAGATAATTTTTTCTTTTTTATGTTTTCAAAAGTAAAAAAAATATTTTTTTCAAAATGTTGAAAAAACTAAAATTTTTTATGAAAACTTTATTTCGTTTAATAAATGAAAAAAATAAAAAAATAAAAAAGTGATGTTTTCAAAATTAAAAAAAAAAACTTTTTATCCAAATATTGAAACAACTAATTTTTTTTTTAAATTAAAAAGGAACACGAATGAACCCAAGCTCAAAAAAAAAAAAATAATAATAAAATGAGAAAAGAGATGAACTTCTAGCGGAATTATCATTCATGATTGGCCTGATTTATTAAATTTTTTCTTTCGTGAGATTTCATCCTAGATTATGTTAAAATTATTTTATAATCGTTATACGAAAAAAAAATTAATAAAATTACTTCTTCATATATTAAACACTTTCCACTTCTTTTTTCTCTTTCCAGATTCTCAATGGCTGGCGCTCACTGGAGCATAATTGAAATGACATTCGTCTAACATCAGCAATATTTTCATCAGATCCTCTAAAGAAACCAAAACGAAAACAATAAACTCAAAGCTCTCCCTTGTTTTTCGTTCTAAACCCAAACCACTTCCATGATTTATCCCAATGGCGGGCTTAAGTTATAAGAAAAATTAAGCCCCATAAACAAACAACTAAAGAGTAACTCTCAGTTTGACGCAACGGAAGAGAACAACGGCATAAATAGAGTAACATTAATAAAAAGAGCTTTCTGCGGAAGAAAAAACACTAGCGCTTAAAAGATAGTATAGAAAGCAGAGAGTGTATTTGGCAAAGCAGAGACAAACAGAAAGAGAGAGAGAGAGATAAAATAAAATGTTGAATTTTCCCCATTTTAAAATGGCCACTCATCATTTGCGTACATCATGTACAAATTGCTGCATGCAAGTCTTCCTTATATTGACACTATTCGTGATTGGAAATTTAAGTGCCTGGCAGGAGAATGTAAGACCAAAATTATATGTGGAATTAGGTAAGTTGGAACACGTTTCTCATAATTTTTAACAATATTTATTAAGTGTTTTAAAAATCTCCAAAAATAGAAATGAAATCAAAATCAGTGTGTATAGAAATAATTATGGAAATAATTGCCATGTACGAAAACTCTACTCGCACCTTGTAATTTGTATTCATAATCAGTTACACAAAACCAAAAAAGAGCACAAGCAATAACACTGTGTAGCACAATGGTATTTTTTTTTAGCTTGCAAAAATTATTGGTTTTTATTAAAATTGTAATTATGACAATGAATAAAGCAAACATTTGATTTGAGCTCAGAGTTTATTATAAGTATATATACATATTTTTATTGCTTTGTATGCCTGCGCTTTCAAATACCAAAAGTCTGCGTGAATGTACTGGTCACGCTCGTCTTGGCAAATATGGTTTAGTTTCAACATACATACCTAAAAAATTACCAGAAAACTAAAACAAACTTCGTACGGAAAGCTGAAATTCCTTGAGGGCGGCATACAGACCTTTGACTTGTTTGAATATATTGCAGTCGTATCCAATCTATTGTTCCTCTCTTACTAAGGGAAATCGGGTCAGCCCTGCCTGCTTTCTATCAAGCAAATTGTTTGAAAAATACTGCAATAGACGCCAATATTGAGTCTCAACTGTAGCACGTTCAGTAGCACTTTTAGTAAAGACTAATGCTTGTATTCAAAAAAATAAAATTTCTTTTTGAATATAAGTGTAAAAGTGCTGTTAGTTTCAGTTGAGTCTCAATACTAAAGTCCATGGCAGTATTTTGCAAATAAATTGTTTGATAGCAAGTAGACAAGGTACCTTAAGACGGTCACGTGTGACCGAACGCTTGCCCATTTTCACCAAAATAACCTTAAAATATGCTCTTGTGGAATTGAATATTTTTTCTTTTTTTTTGGTGCGTGTTAATGTATCAATATACGTAGCCAAAATGAAAGTCAGCAAGAGAGTAGGGGTCACGTTGTTTGTGGTGTAAACTTTTTCAATGTCGGCATACTTTTAGTCGAACATTTTACCATATCATTTATTGAAGCTTTTCTGTCAAGAGCTGTAGCTGTAGCAAGATGGCCGCCTAAAGATGTTCATGTTCATACATCTTTATTGCAACACCTTATTTATACAGTAAGAGCATCTCAATAATCCTTTTCAATTCATTACGAAAAATGAAACCCTCTTCATTGAAACCAAATTAATTGTATGAATTTCCTCTTTTTGCAAATCTCTTTCAATCCGGCTGCACCAGATGTTATTTGAGGCATTTAAAAGTCATCGGAAATGACCTTATCGTAAATACATGCAACTACAGATTGCTTTTCTGTCTCGTTCTGTCGCGTTCCGTCTCTCTCTTTCTCTCCCTTTCTCACCCTCTCTGTCTGTTTCACGTGCCATTTATTTATGTGAAACATTATTTTATGTTGTGTGTTGCAATCAGTGTCGGTTAGTTTGTTTGTCTTTGACATTGCAATGCGATTTAAATACTTTTGTCGTTCTGTTTGAAAAGTTACGTGAGCTTGTACATTATCGTAAATATGTTTGCTCATATATGGTTTGTCAGTCTGTCTGACTGTGTGTGCGTTTGTACTGCTGTCGCTACATTACATTTAACACCATAAATGCAATTTAAACTTCAACTTCTTCGACAAATACCATTGGCTGTCAAATGGTGTCTTCAGAATTGTCTATAAAAGTTGTTGTTGGTGGTGTTGCTGTGCCGGACATAATTTTGTGTCTGTCTACTGCCAGGCTTAATGAAATCACAATTAAATTGCAACGAGAAAGAAATATTTTAATGAACATTTTTGAAGTCGAGTATTTGCGCAAATATATAAATTTTTTTTTGTGAAACAGGGATTCCTAAACACGAAAAATCTATCTAAAACTGTTCTCCTCTAAAAAAAATGATGTACCATCATTAGCACCTAGAAATTATAATTGAAGTCCTTTCGATTTGCATTTGGACGACAAAAGTACCACAATCAAAGATTACCAATGTTTTCCTCATTGCGTTCAGAAATTGGCCATCACCGCTTCGTTTCGGACGAAGCAGGCACCCCTTTGAGTCCACCGCTGCTCAGAGTAGTGGCTAACCTCCTTGTCGAGGGAGGATGGGGAGAACTAAGAAGGCTCCAAAAGTTTCCGTAGCACCAAAATCCCTAATGATCCGCTCCCAAAAGCTTGGGACACAACTTATTCCCAGACTCCTCTGTTCCTCCCAATTGTGAAGTAGAGCCCAGGTGAGTGCAGTAACAATAAACACCTTATCTTCTCCACTGCAGGATCTTGACAGAATTAGCTTTGCCCTAAAGAAGTTAGTTTTCCCCTAAAGAATATTTTTAAATCAACATTTCTTTCTGTAAACAGAACCAAAGGCAGAGAGAGAGAGAGGTATTGCTATAACTCTCTGGGTGAGCGTTTGGAGAGCAATTCTTTAGGATAGATCCTAAAAATATTTTCCATTCGTGAAGTTTTGACCACCATCCATCAGACACGTAGACCCTTCATCCTAAAATCAAGACTCCAACCTATTCTCTGGGGGGATATTGAGCCGAACCGCTAATTTTTTATCCATAAAATAAATACAGATCCATATTTCATTCTCTAAGTTAAATCAAAGTGAAGGTGAGAGCGAGAAGGAGACGGAGGTAGAAATAGACTGCCTAAATGCCTGCACATTTTTCTTTTCTCCCAAGTTTAAGAATCCCCTTTGCTGCGCAGCAACAACATACATATAGAGTTCTGCGTAATTTTGTTTCCATAAAAAGAACTGCACTCCCGCACTACGCAACGTAAACAGCGGTGAAAGCAAAAAAAAAACAACTGTAATTAACAGTTATATCCAGCCTATATGGTTTTTAATGTGCTTGACTGACAGATCGACAGACAGGCTGACTGTTGTTTATTAAAACATGTTCAACATGCATGTTTAAAGACATGCCATACCACATTGCTACATCTTCTCTGCACCAAGTTGTTGTCATAGTCCCAGTAACAGTCCTCATCAGCGTCAACATCATGGTGTAATTAAAAGAATTGATACAACGACATACTACCTTACAAAAACAAAAAATAAAAATAAAGAAAAATAAATAAATATTTTAACAAGAATGTCATGGCAACATTTGGCAAGAAAAAATATTTAAGAAGTTTAAGTTAAACAAGAATGAATATTTTTTCTTTGAAATGCGGGAAATTTCTTAAGGTACAAACTCAGTCTTTGACATCCCTCTTACAAATGCAATTTGAGCTTGAGGAAAATTTTACTTCTTGTTGTTTAATGCTCTGTCGTTTTCTCATCTACCAACGACATGATCAAATTATTTGGTTTTAGTTCCCTGTAGCTTTGGTGTCGAACGTTGATACGCATAGCCTCTGTAGGGTGCTATGAAGGCTTTTATTCAAACCTTCTTTCAGATAGCATGTTTTGATGTGTGCGGTTCTTGAGTGCTTAATTTTCATAGTCACGTAATTTGGCACAGTCGAAGTACGTATTTTTCTTTGCAATTTTTTTTTGTCCTGGGATCCTGGGACTCAATTCAAGAACTGAGTTAAATCAAGTTAAATCCATGTTAAATCCACGTAGCACACAACAAGCCTACTCTGGACTCAAGTGCATGTCGGAAGACATCAACTATTATAGCCCTCCCATTAATCCAATCTAACCTTTTCTAATCCTTATCTTAGAAAATTCCTTCTGGGGTTGCCGTTAATTTATTCACATCTGTTTACACATTTTATTCTTTAAATGATCTTGAAATGTTTCTATAAGGCTTCCCATAACATTCTTATCTCCATCTGGCAGACTTCTTGTTACTCTTTTTAGAGAGTTATAGGTCTTAGTGGTGCTGTAGAAGTTTCCTGAAAATAAAGTCTGTCTGTCTTTCAGTAACACTTCCTGTTGTTTCTGGTTTTCAGTAACTTTTGATAACTGGCTTCCCACCCATAGGGAAGCAGTTTTGGTCCTCAGAATTTTACAAAACTTGGCAAGCAGAGCTTCCTAAGAAGTGTACTTTTGATTCAGCAGGAATCGTTGCATTATATTAAATTTTACTACAATTTCCTTACGATTTTCTGTCAAAAAAAAAAAAAAAAAAGCAGGAATGTTTCTCATACTTAGGATTAGAATTCCTCCAAAATGTCCAACTTCACTGCCATGTACTTGCCGCTTTTATTTCTGTACGTACTTAAATTGCAATTTTCATGATCTCCTTTCCTTTTCTCACGTCTATTAAGTCTTTTGCATAATAAATCGCTCTACTTAAAGTATCATAAATGTGAAATGTGATGAATTTTCCCCTTTTTTCTTTTATTTATTTTTATTCTTGACAAAAATGTTCCTTTTGTAAGGAAAGTAATTATGGTTGGAAACTACATTACACTTCCTTAAATTAATTAACATATTACAACGTAAAACTATTTTCATCTTATTTCACTTTGCCAAATGTGTATGTAAGATTCTCACCCCCACCCAGTTTGCCTCTTTCCACTAGCAACCATTCGTTTTGGTACAATAAGAGTCTATAAATTTAGTCACCTCATTTACCACACGCATATACGATGAACGAAATTCTACATGAATAAAATTACACACATATAAACGTGCACGTGCATGCTTGTGTTTATGTATATGCCTACAATACTACATATGATCGTTGTCATCATCACTAATGTGTGCATGAGTATAAATGTAATTACAGCAATAACTATCTTTTAAATATGTACATGAACCACAGAGATGAGAAGTACTAGAGAAAATAGATGACGATATGAAAGCGGTAAAATAGTTAACACTATTTAAGGCAATTGTGTTAAAAAAGAAAAATATGGACCAGGTTTGAATTTCTGAGTAATACAGTTGAATGGAATCTACACCACCGTATCTGCTTTAAAAATTCCTGCTTTATTGTTGGAATCACCATATGCTTAAGGTAATAATGACAGTGTTTATTGATGATCAGGCCCAGTCTGTTTTAGTGTAATTAATCAGGTTGAGCAGACAGGCTGCTGTTAAGCGAAATAGTAATATGTCCAGCCCATGTGGGTCCATGGTACGATGCTGTATTTGTAGTAGTTTGAAGTGTTAGAAAGAAAGAGAGGTGGATGGTGGGCTGGGGGGTGTGGAGAAAGAAACAAGACAATCTAAAAGACAAGTGTTGAAAGAGGGGGGTGGGGAGTGGTGGTAGCACTAATTTGGGCATTTTTAGTTGGGTCCAGCCATTCGCTACTCCCAACAAAGGACAGTAACTCCATTGTTGGAGTAGATAATTCAAGCCTGCAGGAGTAGAAAATGCAGGCCAGATTCCCTTTTGCCCGCTCTATATTTAAGATTTTTTAATACAAAATGTTTTCGGTGTGTGCACTTTCTCACCCCAGAGTAAGAATCTAACTGGGACGAACTCAAAGGTTTGGTTGAAATTTCTAAAGGGCAACTAAAGCTCCTTCTGCACAAATATCTTTGGAGCTGAGGGACCTGGCGTAGGCCAATTTCCAATTAATTGTAAAACAGTCTTCTAGTCATCTTGGCAACTTATACAGAAGTCATTGCAAGATAAACCAGTCATCTGTTGTGGTACCCATAGAACCCAAGTCCTCAGTGCTGTGATGACTGATACAATGATTTCAATATTAGATCGAGAAGTTCCAAGAACTCACACGTTCATCTTGGGTCCAAATAAACAGGCAAATTTCGAGAAATGGGGCACTTTGCTGTGCCTGGTAAAGTTCGGAAAGTCCAATACGTTTCCAACATATCGGAAGGGGTAGCCCGCAAAACGTTATCGATGCGCTCCTTCTGGAGAGACGTCTGTCGGCTGAAACAGGGCAGCAGTATTTGTAGTACTGCTGTTTAACATATCTGTAGCTGGACAGCAAAAACGTTTAACCACGTTTAACGTTTAACGTTTGTGTATAATGCAATATTTTGCATTCTAGAATATTTGCTGATTGAAGTAACGCCACGACTGCAAACATTCTATTGAGTGCTGATTGTTTATTTTTGATAATATATCGGACTATTTTTGTAACATTTTGTTTAGAGTTCCAAAAGCTATCTGAAATTTTTTTCCCTGCCCTCTGCTCCTTACACTTTTACAACTAAGAGTACATATGTATGTACTCATTTCTTTTATAAATTACTTAATGGCATTAAGTTTTCAATGCACACATTTCGTAGCAGGGCAACCTTTAAAACGTTGTTTGCCATTTTCGTTTACGAAATTGCAGCAACACAAGAGTAAAGCAGCAAAATGTTTTACCACAGGAAATGCATTTTAATGCAGCATTTGCTACTTTTTTTTATTTTAATTTTTTTTTACCAACACAACCACACATACACACTAATACAGTTACACCCGCAATCTTAATGTTTTTAGAACAACAACACATCCGGTTTTTATGTTTTAAAATGAGAGAGAATTTTGTATCTGAAAATACATTTTTGTGGCTTTTTTAAAGAAGCAGTAAAGAAATCTCAAAGTTTTAACATTCGTTCTTTTCTTTTTTCTTTTTGGTTAATATGAAAACTTCATTTAAAATGTTGTAACCAGAATAACTGTCTTTCAGTTTGCTGGAGTATTTATCTATCTAGCTGTCTGTCTGTTTGGTATGTGCATGTATTTCGTTTATGTTCGCCCACCTTTTGTGCGTTGAATCTCTATTAACTTTAAACTGTTATATATCTTCCTTTTCTTTACCTTCAGCAGCGACTTTGGGGCAGCTATAATTACTTTTAACGGAAGTACACATAATTTTCTAGTCAATTGTCTAGTTCTGGTTGTAAACTAACAGTTTTGGCTGGTTTTTGCCATAGAAAATAATTGAAAGTTAGCAAATGAGCAGCCAGCCAATCCACCCACCCAACCTCCAACTCTCTCCCAACTACAAACACCCTTAAAATGCTCCATTTCCATTCTTTTATTAGTTCTTTTACTTCTTTTACTGTGTGCTGGCTCTATTACGGAAAACACGTAAATAAAAAGCAGACTTTATGCCTTAATGGCTAGATGATAAAAACGGTTTAAGTTCTATTCAGTTCTGGGGCAGTGGAGGAGCAGCAATTGAAGTCTTAGGAGAAGTAGTTATAACAGTCATTGTCATTGTCCAATAAAAACCACCATGTGCACAAATTGTGCAGAAAATTTCATTATCATTGTAGCCAGACAGACGGATCGGTGGTAAGATGGCAAGATGTGTGTTTGCACTTGCAGAGTTTGCATGCATTGCAACCCCACTGCCACCGCCGCAATATTTCGAACAAAACAAGATTCTTTTTATTCTCTTCATTTCTGTTTTTTTTTTTTTTGTATTTTTGCCAAATGTGGCAATTATACTACACATCTCACCTGTTGTCAGCGCGGTAGCCCAGGGCAGCAGGGAATGCATGAATGTTCGTTCATTAAAGCACACACAGCTTGCTGGCTGCGAGTAAAATTAAAAGTGTATATCTTGTAAATTTTCTACTTTATTGATCGTTGTAACATTTAATTGCTTGTAATTGTTAGAGAAGCTAAAAAAAGGATGGCAGCAAAAAAAAGAAAATGTTCAAATATTAATGGAAATATGTTCTTTTTTTTGGTGTGTTCTTTTTCATTTCTACTGTCTATTGGTTGGGTGTTTATGAGCAGGTTTAATGAAGCGCTATTGTATGTGTTTAAAGTGTTAAACATGTGGAATTTATTGGATAGCAGCAATATCTGTCTTGTAAAACACAAGTTGACTCAGTTGAGTCATGGCAAAAAGAATTAAGTTTTCGTCTTTAGGAGAAAAAATTTTTTTAATGTTCTGGATACTCGTTCTTCGACCTTTTTTTCTTTAACTTTATTTGGTTGAATAATTGAGCTTAAGGTCACTTTATTAAATATACTTTCTTTAAAGTAAATACACTTTCTTTATATTGTTAAATTATTCAATATTTCGATACGCCTATAAATAAAAAAAACCCTATTTATGTATGTAAAACCCTTTTTATTTTTCAATTTGTTTGTCATTAAGATTTGTTTTGTAATTTGAAAATTTATAAAATATTAGAAAATACATTTTCCTGAAGAAGGTACACAAAGGCGTAGCGAAATATTGAGTAATTTAACAATAAATAGAAAATATATTTATTGAAAATAAAGTGACCTTCAGCTCAATTATTAAACCAAATAAAGTTAAAAGGAATTTTTTTTTTATAATTATCGAAATAAGCCAACAAATATTTGCTAAATTATCTTAATGAATCTTAGATCAGGGTGGGGGGAAAGGCTGCATAAGCGCTTGGCGCACTGTGACGTATCCGGCCTTCGTCTACTCTCAACAATGGCAAGAAATGAGCCCAGCTGCACCCTTAATATTTTTTGGAGATGACATAATCTCCTTCTGTTTAAAAATAGCTTACACTATAGCTTAAAAATAGCTTTCGCTATACATCGACTAAGATAAAGAAATCTAAACCACTTTTCCATCCCTGCCTTTGATAAACCTTGAAGATGCATTATTTTTCCATTGCGATTTGTTGCACATTTTTGCCAGTTTCCTTTTCGATTAAAAATAGTAATAAAACCCGTTGAGACATTTGATTGCCACTTATCCATCCCTGTCTCTGATTTACAATCAAAATGTATTACAAAAAGTATGTCTATAAAATATTATAATACTTTCTTGTGTTGGCAATTTTTTAAAGTGGTTTTGGTAAATGAAAAAAAGTATTTTCTGTTTTTTTCTTTTCATTCAACAAAGCAGAAAAAGAAAAATTTGTTTAAGAAGCAATTTGTTGAGTTGTGTTTGAATGTGTTTTGTATACAAATGAATATCACGTGCCTGTGAAGCTTAATGTTGATGTTGATGCAACAAACAACAATTTTAGGTTGTGTATTTTATTGCTTCCATGTGTATTTGTGTGCGTGTGTGTGCGCGCTTTTTCCACAACTCATCTACAACAGATGTTGCAATATGATTTTCATACCAACAACATGAAAAAAGTTGGTTGGACATGTGTAAGATAAATGTGCTTTAGCCAGCAAAAAGAAACGAAAGCATACAGTAGTCTGTGGCACAAAGAATGCTGATAAATTTAATAGCAAATTTTAGTTCATATTTCGAAGGCGTACTGTTGCCGGACATGCGCATTTAAACGCCTTTTTTTATTTACACTGTAACATGGCACTTTTATCTAAAAGCAAAAAAGTAAAGAAAACAAATTCTAAATCTTTCTTCATTCACATGCAAGTAAATAAGTTTTATGTGCCATGTGCATACTTACATATGTATTGAGGGGGGTTTTTCTTTTTGGAAGTCAATATGGCTGGCTGATACATTTGCAAACTCACTTACGAGCCCCTTTTAAATCCTTCAACTAATACCGGCTTCAACCCAAAATATCAACATCATCATCATCATCAATAGCAGCAGCAGCAGCAGCAGCTTTGCGTGCAGCAGCCGCAAGAGCCCTTTGGATTTTTGTTTTCTAATGTTTGTTTTCGAACCTCTAATGCCACTTTATTTGAGGTAAAAACATCACAATGCTTTACGATGAGTATTGAAAATTAAGCATTGATAAATGGCCCAGCAAGTTGTAATGCAAATCTTGTATGTCTTTTTGGTGGCTGCTTGCAGGTTCTTTCAAAATGACTTCTTTGTTGCCTGGTTGCTGCTGCAAACAACAAGACATATTTGGCTCATTGAATACTGATTTCAATTGCTACCAGTTTCGGTAACTCCTTGCAAACACCAATGCCAAACCAAAAAAAAGATATATACACATATATTTGCTGCTCATCGATTTCTCTCGGTGTGAGTGCGAGTTTGTGTGTGTTTTTTTTTTCTCTTCAGGAATTTTGTTAGTAGAAATTAGTTGTGCATGAGTGTTGTTTGACTTTTATTTTTCCTAAAAAAGTTTTCCTTGAATTGAATTCTTTTCTATTTTTTTTTTTGTGGCAGCTTGAATCTTTGAGAGGAAATCAATTTTGTTGTTGTTGCCAACGAAATTAAAAATGTGTAAAAAAAGCTCTTGGCTGCCTAAAAGTTTCATGAAAGGAAATTACTTGGGTTTAGCAAAATGTTGTAATCTTATAATTTAATAAAGTTAACATGTGGTTGGTTTGATGTCTAAAACGAGAGAGCGAGAGAGAGTGAGAAAGAGATGGTTGTTTTAAGCTTGCACATGTACAAAATGACAAGCCAAATTCACATCTATTGAATGCTGTTTTTTTTCTATTTAATCGGCCTGACATATTATCCATAACTCTGGAATGTATTTAGCCTGTATTTATTTATGAGTATTATTTTACCCTAATAGTTTTCCAATATAAAACAAAGAAAGATGCTGGTGTTGCGTAACACTAAATAAACATTGACTGGCTTTAAGGCGAGTATCAAATGGTTTTTCGTAAATTTATTATCTCAATGGTACAAGGAAAAGAGAAATTAGATCTTGTGCAAAACACCTTTTAAATAACACACACACACACACACGCACCGACTATCAAGTTAAATCATTTATTTGCTCACAGGTATAAATTAACAAAAGCTGACCACACAGTACATACATACGCACTTACACGCGCCCAGACGTGCTTAAAGTATTCAAGGATTTTGTTGGGCTTAAAATAATTGTTATTGTAACACAATATGCCTGCTGTACAAATTTGTGGTAATGATTTTAAAATTGCAGCAGGCACCTGTATGATGTGCTGTCATCAGCATCATTATCATCATCACTTGGATAAAGTTCATTAAGCATTATACTTAAAATTGTTGTGCCTCTTTGACTTCTTATCTATCGGTTACAAAGCACACATGCATTTGTGTTTCTATGGGTGTGTGTATTATGACCTTTTAACATACATACATATGTACATATAATTATCAAGTTGTGTCTAATTTTGTATTGTGATTTGGAATATAATCAAATCAGTGTTGGGGGTTTAACTAAATTAACCCTTAGTTATTAATTGATTGCAGAAAACACACACACGCACACACATACACACAAAATTTGAAGGCAGTGAAATACAAATTTTTGTCAAAATTTCTAGTGGTCTTGTTTTTATTTTATTTTAAATGATGGGGAGTGTGTGCTTGTTTTTAAATCAAAGAATTCGAGAGAGTCGCTGGCAGAAACGAAACCTGCTGCAATGGGGCATAGAAACAAAACTGCATTGTTAACTAATCATGACATTGATTAAAACTCAAAGTAAAATTTTCAAAAATATAGACATAATGCAAATTCAACTCTCTACACATAATTAGCTTGTTATTTCATGCATTCTAATTGTTGCGAAAAGTGGGTGAGTTAAAAAGTGACTGATCAATAATCGTGAGGTTGTGGTTCGAATCCTGTCTGAGTTAAATGAAACACTTGCTAGTACAAAAATTAAATTGAAAAAATATATAAAGCACAATACGAAGGGAATATTATGAAACAAGCGGAAAAAATAATAATATTGTCGCCTGTCAAAAATTTTCGTCATCGTCCCCGCAGCAAAAACGTACTTGATTGAATGTATTTAACTTGACACTAATTTTCTGCTTCTTCATGAAATTCACAATTAACATCTCCAACCTCTGACTTTATGCATAAAGAAGCTTGTTGTTTTTTCTATATTTTTCCTTCTCTGCCATTTCGTGATAAAAAAAAAAATTCAATTTAACTTTTTTAAATGTATAACTTGTAATGGTTATTTGTTTTGTTTAGCAACATTTATTGTTGTTTATTTGATTTTTTCTTTTATTTCTAAATTGTTCGCGTGCACATCGAAAATAAGCTTTTAGATTTAAAATGTTAATATGAATTTATTTAAAAAATTAAAAACCCTAGAAAACATGAAATAAAACAGTGAATTAATAGCTTTGTAAAATGAATTATAATTGAAGCTAAATTGGCAATTTATTTAAGTATAGTTCAAATTGGTGTGGAAAAGTGACCGTTATTTTGAGATATTTTTATGCTCTGCCGCGGCATGCCGCAAAGTGGCTCTTTACTCTAATGTAAAAATTATGAATAATTTTTGTTTTTTGGAAAAAAGTTCTTAATTAAAAAGTACTAATTTTTATTATAGGAATTTTGTCTATAGTTAATCGGGCTCAAGTTCATTCTATATTATTTTTGTGCTTGATATTAATACAAGATAATTATAAATGTATATTAGACCCAGTCGTTTCGTATGGACAAAAATTGGTCGAAAATGCGCCATAGATTTTTCAAAATTTTCCAAAAAAAAAAAAAAAAAATTTCGGGGCCTCCTATTTAAGCAAAAAAATTTAGTATATATTTTTGTATGGGTGGTCCCTATTACCGCGATCATCGCCTAATTAGTTCCCAATTGTTTCAAATATCAAGTTAAACTAAAATGCAACACTGTAAGCAGTGACATTTTAGATACTTTAGCATACTTTAGGGGGCAAAAAAATTTTTCTATGATGACAACTGAAGCTCCAATAATTTTCAAGTTCTTTAAATTTTCTTTTTTTTATATTAGGTATAAAAACAGCCCTCTGTCTTTTTAAGCCGTCTATATTAAAGGTTTGTTTGAACATTTCTAATTCTGATTTTGTTCATAGCTATCTTGAAAAAAGTAGTTGCGTTTCAAACATTCCTTTAAGATTTTTTTGAGTCTACTGTTGAGTTGTTAGCATCAACGAAAGGTCGGCGGCCTATAGATGCCTAAAAAAGACAGAACAAACACATTAATAAGCTCTATTTTTGGACCTTAAATAATACATTTAAACTAGCTCCTCAAGCAAAAAAATAATGAAGTTCATTTTTTTATTTTTTTTTTTTTATAAAAATTCTGTGCATGTTTGAACATTTCTAATTCTCATTTGACATTGGACGCCCACTTTTTATATTATATTTTTGATAATATAATGCTCCAGCCTGAAATAGTGTAAAACCATTTTTAAAATCTTATTATTTTTAACTCTTTGTTTATACTGCACCATTGTAATGCATTGAAATGACAATTTAAGCCATCTACATACACCATCATCATCATCGTCGTCGTTACTAAATTATAATTTTTATTATAAATATAATCGTTAAAAATAGCAACAAAAGCAATAAAAACTTAAGCATCATCAACATCAGCATCGTTATAATCATTTTGGCATTTGCTGCATGCAAATCATTGTTATAAAAAGCCATTGTTGCAACATATTTGTTGTGTTGCACAACAACACATGATAATGACAGCCGGTATTAGGCATTTTAATACTTTTGCCATAAACCATAACATCAACAATGTACATATCTATGTATGTTTTCTTGTATGTTGTGCTGCAACAAAATATCCATCAGAAACTTAATCACACATAAGAAACATGTGGTGAATGGTGCGAATTTTATATACACGTTTAATTTAAGCAATCATGTAAAATGGCAAACCAACCCTCCCCCCCAATAAAAAAAAAAAAAATTGTGAAGCTTGCTAATATTTGTACAAAATAATGATGAGTTTCAATATTAAATTATATATTCGTTCCAAAAAAAAAAAAAAAAAAATACTGTTAATAAAACCAGCTTTTGAATTGAAATTTGGTCCAAAGTTTATAGGGTGCTGATGAAGGGTGTTTGCTACCCAGAAACAGCCGGTTGTCCACCCAGCAATTAAATTTTACTTTTCTTTACTTAATTGATATTAATTAAAAATAGTGACAAACCAAGGGTTGAACTTAAGCCTGAAAAAGTAATTTAATATAAATGCATTATAAGAAATAAACGTTTTTATTTGTTTGCTCTCATCTTGGGGCCAATTGTGCATCTCGACCAGAAAGATCTTTTGTGCAACCCTTGTTCTCTATAGATCGAGAACTAGACTATTAGCGGATCTCGTTACGGCCGTAGAATCCAGCGTCCAGGTATGTGGTAGTGCGGTTGTACCCAGCGGAATATTCGCAAATCATATAAGGAAATATGGAATCACTGCTTGCCAATTTTATTGTTTTGAGATGGTAATGTAGCTTGCAGTGCCTCTTCATTAGCACTGATATGGTCAAATATTCCTCCTGCTGTGTTTCACAATACTGCCGGACTTCTTCTTCTTTTGGGTTCCACCCACCTTTTTCCCTGCCGCTTGTTCTTTAAGACTCCAATAGCCAGCCAGGCTGTCCTGCTCCCATTGTCGTAAAATGTGCTCCTCAAAACTGTTGTCAACCCTGCAAAACAATTCAGGATCTATAAAAGACCTTACTGCGTCCCTTTCGGCTAACAGTTTGGTCTTTCCTGGACCTCATGCCTTTCGTGGCCCGGTATCCATATGAGAACTAATCTGTTTCTCAAAGATAGATCCTGAAGAATTTCGTTTCTTTTTCATTCATTCACTGGAATGTGTAAGATGTTCATGCTTTTAGAACTGCTTGACTCTCAGAGAGGATGCACAGGTCGGCTTTAGATATTTTGTTGTAAAAATGTTTGCTTCGAATAGCTTATGCCCCATATTCTTCATATGAAAGTGTTGCCCCCAACCTCCACTAGTGCATCACTTGAAAAGAAACACAAAAAGAAATGCACATGAAAATCTTAAGTATTAACAGGCAACCATTTAAATGCTCAATCATCATTATAATTATTATCATCTTTCTTCCACTAAGCAGAGAATTGTGTCAGCAGCCATACATTGCTGCCAGGATGTGCTTAATTTAAAAGGTGTGTGGAACAGTTGCAATAACGGAGATGTGACATTTGCAAGGTGGTGCTGTTAAATACATTGATATGAAATGCATACATGCTGAAATGAGTTCATTAAATTAAAATATTTACAAAAAACACATAAAGCGTAAGACGCAAATAAAGAAATTCCTGTGAGCTCTTATAAACAACAGCTGCGTGCTGGCATGCTCTCGTATGCTTAAAAGCAAAGTGACACAAATGCATTAAACATTTTTGTCAAATGATGACGACAACATCGACTTTGACGACGGTAAAGCTGAAGCATTAAATTGACACACACACACACACACACACATATATATTTTAAAAGTGATTCTATTGGCATAATGCATTTTGTTATCTTAAGGGCAAAGATGCGGAAAAACAGCACTAAAGTCTATTATTTGCAACAGCAAATAAGTGAAATTCCCACAAACACACAATTGCAAAAGTATCATGCGTAAAATATTTGCGAAATTCCTGTAAATATACTGGCAAATTTCGTTGCCACCATTTACATTTGAAACCCTGTTGAACGTTGCCTTTCAAATATTCTGAAATAAAAAACTATTACAATTACTTCCTCTTCCTTTCTACACTGACTCCCCTGTTGTTATTGTTATTTTTGCTGCGCTTTGCAATTCGCTGCATTGAAGGTGACACAATTTTGTGATTCCTTCATTTTTTAGCGTGTCAATTTTCAATCTATGCACGACAACATTTCTCATGCACTCATGAACACAAGAAAGATTCTCTTTCTTAAGGTGGCATTTAGTTTAATGGATATACACTACGGTGGATAGATTTGTGAGGAAAAAATTCTGTCGATATGGCAAGGATTTTTCGCTAGCACTTTTTATGGGGAAACAAGTTTTCCTTCTACATATCAAAAAAATCATTTTCGAGGAGTCTGATTTTAAACTTTTTTCCTGTATTTTTCTATGGACGTTTTTCTAATTAGACGTGGCAGAGGTCTTCTGTGTTGTGTAAAAATATGGGAAAGAAAAAAATTATTGCAGGTTGGTCATACATTTTACTTCAATAAGGGCACCCTGGGACTGATTAGTGTGATGGGGGGAAAAATCAAGGTTTAATGCTAACCAATCCCATTGTGCCCCTTTTTTTTCTCCAATAATTTTGTCGACCGCACCGAACCCATATCACACCAGCTTAGGGAGGCTCCCATACCATACTAAATAAAAAAAAAATTTAAATTCGGACGCCAAAAATATTTTTTCTGACATGTCGAGCAACTTGTTGTTCTCATGCCGAAAGCTATCGAAAAGTCGAGGGCACCATAACGATTGCTAAAGCGACCCACCCTAGTGTGTATGTTTTTAAATGCATGCATTTTTTTTTGCATTAAACTAAAGCTGGGCTAAAACAAGTCGTCATTTTATGGTTTCGTTGATAGTCCACAGTGCTGAACTAAGCATTAAATTTTTAGCAATTTCCTCTAACATTGACAGTGATATAGTTACATATATTGTTATCTTGGTGATTTAATCGCCTCTAAGTTGGTGGTAATTGGCCATAAATTTTAACCCAAAAAATTCATTAATTTTATTTTCTTCACATCTCATTTGTTAGTACCACATATCCGTTTTTTTTGTTTCTTCCAATACTAAATGCAAAATTATTGTATTGTTTTGCCGCCTTTGTCACATCATCAGCTAAATGTAAAGAATGCCAAAATGAACGACTTTTTCAGTTATTTTTGTTTTATCTCTTCTTTTTCCAATCTGAGCACAAGGCTCTATTCTTAAATGTTTCGTAGCCATTTATCACAGGCATGATATTTCGCTTCCAATTCCCTGCTTTCTTCTTTTTTCTGCGTAATTTTTTCTTTTATCTGCTGTGCAATCATTTTTATAGATACACTTTTTAATATTATTTTGTATGCTGCTTTTTTTCTCATTTCTGGCTTGATGAATGACAAGAAATGAAGAAGAGCTAAAGAAAGATTAACAATAAACCAGCAAGCACTATGGCAGAGAAACTAAAGCGACGAAAATTGGTTATAAAGGATAGTTTTTCATTAAACTAAAATTATATATTATCAACGCAATGAATTTATGTTTGCTGGGACATATACACCAATAATTTATATTCTTGCCTTGTTTCTTTGCCCGGCTCTCCTACAAAGTTGTTGGCGTTAGCGACAAGTGAAACAGACACAATAAACTTGAAGATGACTGAGGCAACAACATAATTTTCAACATCATAATCATCATCATCATCAGGCTTGCTGTTGTCGTTGACGTCGCTTCCATCCCTCCCCTGTGCCACATAATAATAATGATAAATGCAAGTCAATAAATCTTGCAGAGAAACAACAGCAACGACAGGATGTAACCATACTTAAAGAAAAGCATGGAAGAAAAACTCCCGACCGAATGACTAAGTCACTGTTTGCAATCATTAAGCCAAAGGCAAAGCAACAAAAATAATAACACAAGTGATGGTGGCAATTGAAATTTTTTCAGAAGGCCAGTAGTTCTGATAAGTAAAACTAAACTCAAAAATCTCTTACAAGAAAGAGCTTAATTTGCTCTAGCAAATTAAGCTAAAACCGATCACAGTAGACCACTTTCCTTTATGTCTTAAAAAGTCACATTAGTTCTAGTGAACCGCATCAGCACTGCTGGGTAATGGCATTGGCAGCAGCAGCAGCACTAGTTCGTGTTATACGCTGCAAATAAACAACACGCCTTTTATCCTGCAACTTAAACAGGTTTTATGTCAGATTTTCTGCGGCAAACACTTGAGAAAATATCGATTATGAAAGTGTTATGTATCAATTCTTATTCGCCTCCAAGTTGTGTAGACTTTTCTTGGAACTCTGCTGTTGCAACCACTGCAACGAAGAGAAGAAGAAGAAGAAAAAAGAAAAATGTTTATTTTTTATTTTTAGTATGAATGAAGTGCGTGGGCTTTCTGCAGCCGCATTATGGTTAGGCAATGATGATTTAAATCTCTTAGTGACAACTACATGTCAAAAGCAACTTTACACACAGATGCTAAATCACATGATTTAAGATGTGGCATTATCTTCTACTTCTCCGTTTTCGTTTGTAATAGTCATATAAGTGAGTTGTTTATTCCTTATGTTGTGTTTTATTTTATCAAAATATTGCCCACATAATTATCTTTGTCTGCTGTTTAAACGATTAGGCAAGTTTTAGGCGGCAAACAATTGTTTGGGAAATGATATTATTTTTCAAGAAAAAAAAGCTGTCTACTAGAACTGTAAACTACTCTGGTATATTAAATTGAGAATGTGATGTCAAATGAAGAATAGAAAGTGGTAAGATGAATACAGCTTGAGTGAAACACTTAAGCTTCTTCAGGTTCCCGAAATGTTCGAGAATTTGTAAAACGCTAAAAGAAAAGTCGCCGAAATTCTTGAAGCTTGATTTACAAATTAGAGCACGAATTGCCAGAACTTTGCTTAGCGAAAAATAGCCGAGCAGTTAAGGCGACAGTGTTAAAATTGTGAAATCTAACACGTTCAAAATTCATGGGGTGCTGATGAAGGGGGTCCAGCCTCTTGACAGTTAACCAGTCGTGAAGTAGAGACTCAGTAAACCAACCTCCTTTAATTGTTAAAATATTTGATCAAAATCAATTATCGATTAGTGTGATGAGGAGAAAGTTACGTGAAGTTCTTGGGTGAAATAACTTGCCAACAAGATGCAATATTTATCGTGTAGTGAATGATTTCGAAGAAAGAGGGACTATAGCTAATGGGCCCAAGCATGGACCACAACGTTCTGCTTGTTAATCGAACAAGAAATTGTTCAAAACCAAAACCACCAACATTCATTAAAAGTGACAATCTAGTGTGCAATCATGCCCACATTGGGAATCAGTGGAGGAATCATCATGATTTCGAAGAAGGAGGCACCACAACGTACTGTAAGACCGACTGAAAACTTTACCGCTGCTCAAGGAAATGTTCAAAACAATCTATCAGGCTCAAATCGATGCCATGCTCAGGAGCTTGGTCTTCAAAGAACAACTTTGGCCACAATTTTGCACACATCTGTATTTGCATTGGTTTTCCATTAAGATTCAGTTGACACAATAGCTTCTGCCAGCAGACCACTTACGATGTCATACATATGCCAACTGCCAATAAGATGTTACAGCTCGCCCATGATTTTTACGAAAAAATCATAATGAGTGGCGGGGCACATTTTCATTTAAATGGATGTGTGAATAAACAGAATTGTCGATTCTGGGCAGTGGAAAACCCTCAAATTATTCATCGGCCATTAAACATGACAGTCTGGTGTGCAATTTGTTTAGGAGGAATCATCGGACCTTAGTTCTTGGAAACTGTAAACGGAGCAACGGTAACTGTCAATGGGGAGCGATATCGTGATATGATTGCAAACTTTTTAATGCCACTACTGTATATTTTGGACTAAATTAACATGTGTTGTCAACAAGACAGAGCCACTTCGCATAGCGCCAGGATTGCAATGGAATTACGGCAAAACCACTTTCCACAACAACTTATTTCAAGACCTGGTGATGTTGATTGACCTCCACGGTCGTCTGATTTGACCTGCACTGAGGTAACTCACAAAAACAACTCACAAGCATAAAAGCAAGAAAGCGCTGAAGTATTAAATTAAAATATTCATGTTGTAATGAATGAAATACCGTGTGAAACTTTTTGAGAATGTAATGAAAAATGCGCTCAAAAGGATTCACATTTGTGAGTCTATAACAGAAGCGGATATTTATCTGAAATGGTATTCCATACCCGCATTAAATAAAACAATTATCCATATAAAATCCATTCTCTCGCAAATTATATGCAAACAAAGTGGTCTGCCTTCCCGGCGATCACCCCCTATAAAGTATTCAGCATTTCAAGTGAATACCACTACTGTTTCCCTCCTTTGACAATTGGTTTTGTGTGATTTCTTTAAATAAACAACACTGCTTTAAAATAGCGCATTGCCAACATGATTATGAAGTTGGTTTTCTGCATTTTACTTTTTGCCTTCTTTGGTGTTTCTTTTTCCTTTTTTTTGTGTTCGCCTTAGTCTGATGCATGTGGCATAATGCTTTAATTTTATTGTTGCCGAGCCGTCGTCGTCGTCGTTCTTTTGCTTGTTTCGCCACCGCAAACAAATTTGTGGCGCCTTGCGCGTTAAAAACGTTTCAAAAGAATTTATGGGAATTTATAATGATTTATGAGAATTTAATATATTTGATTTTAACACTTTTCGTTTTAAACTTCAGAGGATAACTTGCGCTGTATTAATTTCTAAGAAAATAGCAAGCGATTGGGTGGTAAGTTTAAACGGATTTACACTGTGATTTATGTTAATTTCAAAATATGTTAATTTCAAAATGAATTGCCAGGAACAAGAAATTTTCACAGTATTAGAAAAGTTTAGATGACTTAGTGTAGCGATGAAAAAGAGAATAAAGTTAAACTGTTGCTACATGAGTTTCCAAGACATACTTTAAATTCCTTATAATTTTTTTTTTCTACATTTAATTCTAATTAATTTCAGCAAAACTTTATCACTTAAATTTACCGTTTTTTTTTTGCTCAAGCCCTCAAAGTGGCACAAAACTAACATTTTAATTTAAACGAAGAAAAAAAGAAGAAGAAGAGAATGAAAAAATGTGCAAGAAAATTGAAAAACAATTTTAATTAGTTCCTTGCAGGGTCATGTCAAAGTTGTTGTAATGCGCCAAAGTTTATTTTTGCTCCATCTGCTTTATTTGGTAGTTTCAAATAAAGTTTTTGCAACATCTCTTTTTTTGCCTTTTCTTTTTTGGTTAACGGCTTGTCATAAACCCAATTAAAAGCTATAATAGACTTCATTTGAAGCTAATCACACTTTAAAACAAAAACTTAGAAAATAGAGAATAAAAATTGAAAGTTTCCATTTTTTCATTTGCAGTCTTGTTTCTTTGTTGTTTTTTTTTTTCTAAGTATCCATTAGTTGCCATCTTTAACACCCTAACAAGATTGCTCTGGAAATGCCAAAAAATTAAAACAAAATACATACTACTATTGAACGCCGTCAAGAATGAAATACTTAAAAGCTGCTTAAGTGTGACCAGCAGCATGTTTGTTATTGTAAAACTTGCAAGGACAAGTTTGATGCTGGTTAAGTGTGTTTAGTAAAAATACTTTTTTTTGGAAGAATATTTGAGCTGTAAAATTTTTCTTCGATCTCGTTATGGCCGACAATTACAAGGTTTTCGTAAGTGTAGCGTCGTTTATCTTGAGGGTTTGTTTATGGCATATTCTTTGTAGTTAAACATGCAGAGACAAGTTTGATCATGTTTAAGCGTGTCTAGTAGTAAGTAGCGTGTCCTGTAAAAAGTGTTTCGATCTCACTGTGGCCCACAATCACAAAGTGTGAAAATGATAACATAAGATTTGTCCAGTAGATCAGCTGCAAGCGGCTTACAAATAATCGTCCTCAAAACAAACCACGCCTTTAATTGCTGGCATTAAATTATCACAAGTGGGTGCAACTTGCTCTGAAGATACAGATGTGATTACGTAGAATTTAAAGCCATTTCTTTTGCGCAAAACATTGCAAGATCTCGAATGTATACAGAAGGATAGCAGCGATTGTTGATTATTGCTAAAATTTGGCATTAGGATCAAATAAAAAAAGTGCGCTTTCAACTAATTCCAGCGATTTTTTTTTAACGAAGACAGGAAGAGCATATTTTGAAGACTTATTAGCTGGAGGACAACCAACTGTTTAATATTCGCTGCCATGTTAGACCAAAACGATAAGCCAAAAAAAAAAAAGGCGGAGCAAATCGTTCATTGTTGTTTTGGCGAAGGACGACGATGCAGATTAAAGGGATTGTAGAAAATCATGAGACGCCCTGTAGCAAGAAGCCCGCTCTAAACAGAGCAACAATTTTATCTTTTCCTCCTTTTTATTTCCCACAAATCTCTACATAGGCTATACTATTGCGTCGCTGGGTAAATCTGCTTGGCCAACTCGTCCACTATAAGCAAATAGCAGCTGCATCTCTTAAACATCTTTTGTCATCTTTTACATCGCTTAGATTTATCTGAATTTGTGTTTCGACGGTTTTGTGTTTTTTTTAACGCCAAATGCGTTGAAATAATCGACAAAAATTTCATTTGAACTTTTGCGGTTATTTGCCGCAAGCGAGTAAATGTATCCTCAGTAGCAATAATGCCTGCAATTTGTTATCGTGCTTAGCGCCATTTCAATTAAAGGAAAAATTGCATTAGCCGCACATAGCAGCATATACATAGAAAATTACCACTTTAGTGTACGCAACAGCAGCGGCGGCGACTTATTCGAGTTATCAACAACAAACACAAAATTACTTACCGACTCCTCTTCTACGTCAGGGAATAGATAATGCAACCACAACAGCCAAAACTGCCACAGCACTACCTTTCAGTTACATGTTTGTGTCGTGTGGAAAATGAGTAAGTTGTATGATGTGACTTTTCTCGAATGGCAAGAAAAACTAGCAAAACAAAAAATGAAGAAAGCAGAAAATATCATTGCCCCACTCTATCACTTGCTATCTATACATATGTATAGATAGATGGTTTTGTTGGCAACTTGCAACACGTATTACAAATTTTGGTTGCATTGTCAAGTGGAACATTTGCTGAAAAAAGAAAACTTAAATAATTTCCCCAGTGAATCGCATTACAAGTCTCATGACCAAATGTCTAAAGCATTTGATGACTGTCATTAGCACGCACACACACACACACACACACCAACATACACGCATGCACAAGCAGCCAGTTAACAAAAATTGCAAATTAAGAGACAGTGTGAGTGAGAGTGATATAGAGAGAGGGAGAGAGCAAAAACAATTGAAAGAACTGCAGCATATAAGAAAAGTTTCGTATAATTTTTTGTTGCCCAGAAAAGTCTTCTGGCTGCAGTGACCAGAAAGTTTTATAAATTTTTTTTTTGCTTTTCTTTTACTTTCTTCGAACATATTGTGCCCGAAATTTATACTCATTTGCAATCAATTGGAAGGGCTGCTTTAACATGAGGAAATTATTTTTTGGCCAAATAACTTTTTGATTAACATTATCATTAAAATTCTGCATGCATTTTTCTTTTCTTGGTTTTAACACTGCAATATGCGCCTGATGGTATCCCAACTCTGGATGGCATGAACTAATTGATTGACAGAGTGTGATTGCTCGCCAGATTGACAGACAGGTTGGCAAAAAGCCTGACTGTGACTACTGATTTTATTTTGTAGTTTTTTTTTGCCCTGCTGCAAATGGCGAGGGGGGGAGGGGGAAACACAACTTTAATGATTTTGGGGAATACGAAATGTGTATTTAATTTTGCTTTTATTAAACCTGGTTCAATATCAAATGTTTGATAAAATTGTCTGGAATTTTTAAATTAACAAATGTTTTACAATTTGAGTTTGATTACAAGCACCAGCATTTGAATGACTCTATGTTATGTAATTTATTTAAAGCATTTATTTATTATTATTATTATTTCAACAGGCATTGATTGGCGAAATGATTGATTGATTGATTGATTGATTGATTGATTGGATGGCCATTTAACAGTTCCTTTTTTCATTTGCTTGAACAAAAGTTTAAATGAAATAATGTCTATTCTCTGTTAATTAACTACATTGTGAAATAATTTAATACTATTAAGTTTGTGCTGCTATTTTATTTAAATTAAGAGGATGCTTTTAGCAACTGATTTTTGCTGTTCCTAGAGAATACAGCACAAAATATCCTTTATGCAAAAATGTTAAACGTTATCTACATTATACTAATTTTGAAGTTGAGATTGTTTTTGCATTTTTAAAAATCAAAGGGGATCTCATGTGCGAAATTAACACAGGCAAAAGAACTAGAAGCAAATGAGATCAAGAAGGGTTAACCATAAGTCATGATAAAAATATGGTGGTGTTTCAATCTCTGTTACCTTTCATGCGCTATCCTTAAAGTACACAGTGCAAATCAAATGATTTTTTATAAATGTTAGCTGCGTTATCGGGCCTGAGTTGAGTTTACTTTCTCAGAAATCGACACTTTTAAACAACACAAAGGAAGTAGAGCTGAGAACTCATTTGCTGGGCAGCAGGCCATGACTACTTAGCACCTAAATTGTATCTAAGCCAGGGCATAACTAGTTGCAGCAGCGAGCTCTTCATTAGTGGCTGTCTATATTTAATATCCTGATCAACTTTAAGTCTCATCACTGTGTTTTTTTTCTTCTGCTGATTGGAATGTATTTTACATTCTCTTACCAACATTGAATTGATTTTCCATTGATTTTTGTGCTTGTTGCTGACAAAGCTTTCAAACTTTGCACCAGACCCAACCATTTTTAAGCATTAATTTAACTTTAGAGTCGAACTGTATATAATTTTTGTTATTGAAGTCCTAGAGAGTTAAACACGGAGTTCTATATCAGCTATAAATTATATACTAAATGGTTTTAGGTAAAGTCTTACTTCCGCAAGTGTGGGAGCGATTATTTTAGAATAAATTCTAGTGAAAAGTAAATTATCGTACTTAAAAGCTAGCGTACAACCTAGCTCGCTCGAGGCGACTGGTATCGTTCCCGTATGTCTAGCCAATAGATATAAATTTTTTTCATTTCTAAGAAGACTCTAGGGAAGCCAAATGATACCCTGAGCGAAAGCGAAAATTTGCTTTTGGAGGACATGTTGATCCAACAGGACGAGTCACAATTGATATTCTGCAATACAAATAATGTCCTGGTGAATTAGTGCTGTTCCAAATTTCGCCAGTAGCGCAATTTCTGTGCCAAACAAAGACCTGCTGGAAACTCTCAGGCATGAGAAGTACCGGTATCTTTGTTTAGACCAAGTTGAGAAAACCAAGTGCAGGCTAATATGTTTCATGTTTTACTTGATCCTGATGCGTAGTCGTGCATTTTCTATAGCAAACAATAGCTGGCTTAGAAGTCTTGGTTAATATAAGCTGGGGTATTATGCAAAATGGTAATAATCGCTGGTTTGGCGAGACTAAAAATAGTGCGGGCTAATTCTCGTTTAATGAAGGGCTTTCCACTGATTCTCAATAACTAGTAACTAGAAATTTTTAAACTGTAAAAGCCCTTATAAAATATATTTGCAAATTAATCCAATTTCCTTTTGAGACTTGATTTCTTTGGGTTTTAAATTATTTCCTCATAAAAAAATATAATTAATTAATAAAAAACTTTTTTTTTAAATTTATATGATTAATAATTTTAAAATTAATTTTATAATATAAAATTTTAATTAATATATTAAATAAAATTAATAAATGTTTATTAATATATAAATATTTAAGTAAATTAATTATTATAAACTTTAGCATCTAAAATTCATATTGTAGCGTGCAAAAACAGATTTTAGTTACTGTACTAGATAGGATTAATAGATATGTATCTATTAATATATAAATATTTAATTAATTATTAGATATCTATTAATCTAGCTGAAAAAAAAAAAAAATTTTCCTGTTTTTCAGCCGCTCAGGTTTGTTTATTAATTCCTTTTTGCTCAAGGATCTTATTTGTGCCACTGCAAGCAGCAAACCTTATGTATATATTTTGCTGTCCTTGTAACAGAAAATAAATTTTTCTAAATGCCCACATGGACAATTTAAATTTTTCTAAACGGTTTTAAGTCTGTACCAGATAGTCACAATGTAAACTCTTCCTCCTCCTCCTCTTTATTTATTCTAATCTCTACATTTTTTTAAGAACTCGCAAAAAAATGCTTTACAAACACTGCAAACATTCTTTCTTCATTTCTAAAGTGGGCCACAAACAACATGTTTTCATGCGTCCTCCCCTTTGTTATATGTACTGAATTGTATATTGAAACATTTCCAAAGACATGTCTGTTCTTAAGCTCAAACAAATGAAAAGAATTATGTCTAAATAAAAGATTGTAGGGTAAAATGAAACATAAAATTGACTAAACTACCACCCCGATGGGTGCAGGATAAAATAAATGCAATTCGTTGCCCCTGATATATTACTGGCTCTTTCTCTTTGCTGGCACTTAAGTCTCAATTTCTTGCTTTTCTTCTCTTTTTCCGCAGCAAGGACGTGTGTAAATTATTTGTAGTTTTTGCGTGTTTTTGTTGTTGTTGTCAAACTGCAGCTTGTTTTACTTTGGTATTGTTGTGGCTGTTGCATAATAACATAAAATGACATTTGTCTTTATGCGATAATCTTATTAAATAGTTGCAGGCATCAGTAGCAATTGCAAGACATGCTTCTCGTTTACATGCATGATGCTGCATGCCTCATCATGCCATGCTGTTAATGCTACTCTTTGAATATGATGGTTGTTTCTCAACACGTTTTGTGAAAAAAAAAACAAACTGCCATCTTTTGCTACTCTTTCAAAAGGTCTTAAAGAAAATTATGTTATTAGCTTGAACTCATTCACAAAGATATGAGGCTAAAATTATAAAATTCTTAACAGCAAACCCCCCAGAGGATAACAATTTTAAAGTAAATTAACAGAAAAAAAGGTTCTCCAAACATATACCAAGCTTAAATTTCAAATGTGTCTGGCTTTTGAAGTTGTTTAAGATGCAGTCTTAATATGCAGTCAACGTACCTAAAACATACATACATTGAGTCTAATTGTGCCCCAGAGTATGCTGAAGTAGCACTCACAACAGTAGCCATACAACTATAGTATATGAGTATATGGTATGTGTATGCAACAAATGTAATGGCAACATCAACAACGCAATTTAAGCACGAGTAAATATCTATTCAGATACGCAATGCATGTCTTCACTCACTAAGCTTAACCCAAAGAGACAGTGAAAGAAAAATTAGGCTTAAAAGTGTTTGGAAAGATCGGCAAGAGCATCATTTAAATTTCCTAAATCTGAAAGGAAGGGAACAAAAAACACGGCTGATAATACCTACATGTGCCAACCTAAAAATAAAACGGTATATAGATTTTGCTCTAAAAATCGGTCTGTACTCAAAAAAAAAAAAAAAATCAGGCAACAGAACAGTGTAACAACATAAAAAAAAACCCATAATCGTATGTATACGCGAAAATCCAATGTTTGCCTTGTATTTTGAGCAACAGTCTTATGTAGACTTTTCTCGAGTTATCGCAAAAGATTTCCCTTTGGAATTCGGTGTGTAACCGAAGAAATAAGGCAACATGATTGGTAGCAAGAAATTTACCAAGAAAACAGCAGTCTTCTTCATAAACTAAGCGGCAGTTGCACAGTGACCGAAACATGGCATCATGCGCTTAGTAGTGTCAAATACAGCCACTACCCGAGGGGCATTTTACTTACCTCCACCATGCTGGAGGGGAATGACTTCATAGGAGTAGTGTTGAGGCAACAAATTAACTTTCGATGAAGTGTTTCCCATACAAATTCCAAAGGGTTCTCGTTATTTCGTTAACCGATTTTCTCTTTTAACTGTGTACCCTAGAAGTGGGAATTCTAGAGCTCAAGCACTAAGTAGCAGTGTACATAATACTATAGCTCGTTTGCAGTTAATTGCCTTAAAGCTAAAATTTAAACTCTCCTGCTGCTGCTGGATTCGAGAAAATATTAAATAAGACCGCTGCTCCCTTTAAAGCGACTCGATGGTGGCTCTTTTTGGCAGGCTCAATTCGTGTCGAAGGCTGGTGGGTGCTTTTGCAGGCAAGTTATGTTTTGTGCTTGTTAAAAAAAATAGCATACCATAATCGTTTGCATGGAGAGGTCACCATTTGCTTGTTTTTTTGGGTCGGAAGTGAGCGGAGCTCTGCAAACGCCAACAAGTTTAACTCTAAAGTGATTTCTTTTGTTTAATGTAACTAATTTTCTTAGTGTACATTTCATCCCTTGAGACTGGCAAACATTTTTCTAAACTCCATTATCATTCAACAGTTTTAAAGTCTCCAGAGAAATCTTCAAATCCAAAAAAAAGAGTAACTTCTCTTGTGAACCATACGATTATAACAAGAGCACAAACGCATAGACAAAGAGTGCTAAACGAGAAAGATTTTAAAATTGCAGTTTGTTTTTTTTTTGTTTTTTTTCTAGTACAATGAATGATTGCTCGGTTTTATGATCCACATTAACAACTGTACAACTCTAAAGCAAAATAACAGCATAACAAAATTTCAGTATCCTGTAAAACAGAATTTAAGCCGTAAGCAATACCAAACATTTTGCCATAGAGTTTAGCGCATCAGTGCCCACCATGTAGTAGAGGACATACTTTTGACCACACACACACACACACATACAATATGCAGTTCAATGTTTGTTAGTTTTGTAAATGTCCTGTGAGATCATATTAAAGCACATTAAGATTAAGGCTATTTTAAGTATGCACAAGTAAACTCTTCACTCAGAGTGGATGTGTGTGTGCGTGTGTGCCCAGTTATTGTTTATGCCTTTTCGAAAATGCTTTTGCTGTCTACTTGCTGCTTTTATAAGATGACGACAACAACGACCATGGCGATGGCGATGACGATGGTGATGAAGATGATGATGATAATGAAAATAATGAGCCTGCCAGCAGCCGCTTATGTTCTCTTTAACTGAACGTGAGTAGTAACCAAACAACCACGACAGTCCATTTCAACTTTTCATATGTTGTCACAACTATTGTATTGTCCATATGTAATGTTTTATAAGCTTTTTGGAGTGTTTATCTTAAAGTTTTAAGTGACAGCAAAGAGCAACTACGTTTGAGTTGACAGCACATAAAGTTCTTAAGGACTTTCTATAAGGATTTCTTGAAGAAAAGATTCAGAAAAGATGTCACATAAATAGCGATCAAGATTTAGGACAATGATGAGCACAAATAAAATGAATTTAAAATCAATGAATACAACTCCTTGTGTGATTGCCAGTACAAAAGGCAATTAACTGGGTATTTAATTTTTTTTTTTTTTTAGTGTTTCCATGTATGGGATGGTACACTATACTGCCACTGGGAACACAAATGGCAGCCTATAAAATATTAATTTGATTCCTACCCTGAAGGAAGCGTCAGTAAAAAACCCCTGGTGATTTACTATTGACGTGGTCATCAGTACTATTGACATTTTATACCTCATTCATATTTTTTCTGTTGACATTCAACATGTGCTTGTCATTGCAAATCAACTACTGATGAAGGAACTAGTGACTAGGTGGTTCTAATGCGACTATATGACAACCATAGTACTATTGGTTCTCTATAGACATTGTCGCTACTCTGAAGGAAATGTCAGTAGAGAAACTCAATTGAAAAATCAAGAAATGAAATTTGTCTACTCAATGTTTTCTTCTCAAATAAAAACGATTTTTATTTTACGATTGTGGGCTTACAAATTTCAACAATCACAAAACAAAAACTGGAGACACTCTGTTGACAATTTGATAAAAAAGTCACCAATGTAGTTTTAGAGCTTTGTTTTCATTGAAGAATGGAATTGATCCTATAAGTGAAAATTTATGCTGTTGTGAAATTAATGACTTGATGTTGACCACATAGACTCCTCTATCTGAAAGCCAAAGCTCACTGTATGAAGCCGTTGTGAAAACATATTCTTGGCTTCTACAATACTTTTATTGTTCTAATCCCTAACGAATTCAACACAAAAGGGTATAGAAATAAATTTTCTAAAGACGCTGTCTGCTCTTGCTTGCTTCATAGCATCATATTCCAAGGCCTTGGTTCCAGGTTTCATCAACTACTGTATACCCTAGACGACAACGAGACTAAAGCCTCTTTCGCAGTTGCTTTCATATCCAACTGTCGTCTCAATTAGAAAACCAAAGTTTTCGTTAGGGCACATCAGGCCTCAGCCCTTCAAGCCAGTCGCCACAGACAGCGAGTCTGAAAACCACAGTCTCGGTATGAGAGGCATTTAGGGAGAGAGTAGTTAATGAGACCAGCAACCACAGCTTTTGTATATGAGGTTTTCAAACCAACTGCAGCAGCAGCAGCAGCCTGACAGTCTGTAAGCCTAAATCTCATAAGAAACGTCTAAGGTATACAGTTTTTCATGAATCCTTCTTATGTGAAGTTTCCAAGTCAGCAACAACATCTTTTGAAAACTCAATGTAATGAATAATGCTTGTATTCAAAAAAAAAATTAAAGTGTTTATTATGTGGTTTATTTGAAAATTTCCTTACAAAACTTTTTTAATTTGGATATGAAATAGATATTATTTTTTTTTTTGAATATAAGCGTAAGTTTATACCAAGAACTTTGACTCAAAAATCCGGACGCCTTGTTTAACCTAATCTTCACTGCTAGCGCAGTCCTCAAGTCACAAGCCAAAGTCTGGCTGATATAAAAAAACTTTTTAGGAACGCATGAGACCGGAAACCAAAGCTTTTATAGGTAGCATTATTTTGATGCTAATTTTTCGACCTTTGTTGTTTAGTATTTTAATTTTAAGGTCACTTGTTTTTTTATAAGTGTTTATTGAATTCGATATTTCGATATCACAATGGATATCTTCTTCATTCTGCAACTGCAGGCAGTTGGTCTCAAAGCCGAATATTCGCTCTGAGTAATGTTTTGGAGCCGTAATGACACAGAGAAGCAAAACCTTAGCATGTGAAGCCTTTTAGCCTTTAGCAGCAGGCAGGACTTCTAAGAAATGCAACATAACAAAAAGTTAAAACAAACAACATTGACTCAGAGAACCATAAACACATTTCTCTAAATTGTTGCATCATTTAAACCAAGTAAATTTAGAATTAAATGCAGCAGACAGGGCTTCTAAGAAACGCATGATAATAAAAAGCTTAGAGAAACACCATTGCATCATCAACAAACTTTTCTAAATTTTTTGGATTATTTCAACCAAGTAACTTTACAATGAAATACAGCCATTGGTGAGCAAAATGGCGGCGATTGAGAAGCGAAAAGCCCAGGAGTGTTTAATTATATAGAATTACGCCCATACACTCAAGTGTTCTATTTTTGAAAATAAACAAGCTGTTGCCGTTGCCATCCCTGGTGTTCGATATGTGACAGTGTTGGAAACTTTCTTAGAGTCAGCCGGAAAAAATAATCTGAGAGTGAGACTCCTTCAAGATGGTGCCAGAAAACATACTGCGATGGAAACAAGCGCTCTATTAAGCCAGACTTTTGCTGCACAAAGAATACTGAGTCGAAGGATCTTGAGCAAATTGCCTTGACTTTTCACTTCATCTCTCATTATTAGTTCAAGTTTTTGTCGGCAACAGCATACATCCCTACAAGAAAACCTGCCATTATAAAAATATACAAAGAATAAACTGAAAATTTTTTACACTCAAAACAACGTTTGAAGCATCCTTCTCTACAGAACTCTAACAACTTACATGCTTAATGATTTTTGTCTATATGAATCGAAATCTAATTTAATCTATACTTCGTGCACAAGAATATTCTTTTATATCCTTTTCTCTTCTGACAGGTACATAAAAACCGAAATGATTAAGGAATTAATGTTCAATGTCCTTCCGCTTGTATATGAAAGCTTCTCTATAAATACAAAAGCATTTTACCAATAGGCTTAGTTTCCATTTCATAAAACAATCTGACACTCTTTTCACAATTTTTAATCCCCTCAAAAAGACTTTATGTAAATTAACTCTTATTTTGAGAAAACCTCTTTTTCTAACTCTGCAAAATTTAATTGAATTGTCAAAGTGCATTAAACTGCCTGGTTTGGGCAGGGGCGAAAAATTTCTAATTTACTAGACTTTAAAATTTAACTGTAATAAAGCAACGTCTTTGGTTTTAGGGAAGTATGACAGAAACAAATTTTTGCATAAAGTATTTACAAACTTGTGGAATTCGAAAGCAGCATCTTAATGCCAGTTGACATTTAAAGTTTCAGTTGCTGTTTTCTTACTGTTATTACTCGCAGTTTTGTTGCAGCCATAAAACCAAAAGCATTTCGTTGTTGTGTTTATTTCTCAAAAGAGTTGAAAGATAAATGTAACAATGCACTTTATGCAGTGAAAGGACTTTCAATACATTAAAATTAAGCAGAAGCAACGAACGTCATCATCATCATCATCATTATTATTCGTATTTCTATCACAGTCGTTGTCCTCATCAGCATGATGCACTAATGCATGGCTTCGAGGAAAATGGGCTTTAATGAAAATACACAAATATTCACATTTACTTTTGCACACATGCCTATATTTGGAGTATATTATGCATGCATGCATGTGCATGTTTATGTATTCATATACTCGTATGTATAAAATTTAACCTAAACATAAAACCGCAAATCTATTGTGCTTAAGTATGCAAACGTATCTACAGATGTGCATAAGGATATACGAGTGTGTCTGTGTGTGTGTGTGTGTGTGTGCGTGTATGTCTATGTGTGTGAGTATTAGTGTCCTGTACTTACGTACCCATGTATACCATAAATGCTTTTAGCTGTTTGCACGAATGTTTGCTGGTACTTTAGCTTGTATTTGTGTGTGTGTGTGTGTGTTTGCGTGTGTGTGTGTGGTTATGTGTGCATGTCGTTGCATGGATCTACAACACCAACTTCAATTTAAATGTGTTTGCGGTTGCATACCATAAGCATCATTTAAAAGCAAAAGTTATTGCTAAATAAACTGAATGTCGAAAATTTTATACCAGTCATATTTTATTTCCATATACAGAGAGGTGTGTACATATGTGCGTTTCCATGCTTCGCTTCTACAGCAAATTTTAAGCGGTGCTTACCAAAAAAAAACCAGCTGCCTTTGCCGATTGACTTTTTTGACTTTTTAATTATATACTCTTGAGCCTTGGTAAAAACACCAATCTCTACGGCTTAGTTATAGTAGGAACCTTTCTTTATCCTTTTTCAATATTATTTTAATATGCTGACAATGTACAGAACTCTCTTCATACAGAAGTGGCATCTTTGACATGGCGAGATATTAAGATTCGTTCCTCAAATGAGCCCCTAAGCCGCGAACATCGCTGGTGGTCTGTCTAAAATAGGGAAGCCTCTACGAGATGTAGACATCAATGTCTTGTGTGGATCTATGCCCAAAAAGATGTAGGACTTTCTGTGTAGCGTAGCGGCAGGTACAGAGAAGATGGAACTCACATGCTTCATCTTATTACAAGAAAAATTAGTGAACTCCTAAACTTTCCTAGATCCGATGCAAGGCTCATTGTTTAGTCATTATGGGGGGTACTGCACCTCTGAGAACCAGGCAAGATTCAGTTTACTTTTCAACTGCTGCTGTAAAAGTTGTGAGGATGGAAATCAAATATATTACGTCTCCTAGCACACTGCCATGCACTAATGAAGTTTTTCAATACAATATATTAATAAATAAATTAACAATAAATTTTAGGTGCGTTTGTTGTCCCTTGTTGGAAGAAGGCCGTGAGCTCGACCCGGGATAGTCAGTGAGGTATCGCTTCTCTACGCTTCTCCACGCTTCTCTCTTCCCATTCTTATTAAACCTGACTGTTTAATCTTTCCTGTCTGGAATTTTATAATCAAATATTGTCCACGCTGATCAGTGATTTTGTTTTGAGTGTTTCGAATCTCATATAGCTTGCTACTGCCTTCAGTCTGATAATGTTATACTGAGGACACTAGCACAAAACTATTATGGCATCTCGTAGAATCCCTGGGAATTTTTGTCATTCTAACTTTTGCGACCGAGGTGATTTTTCTGGAATCTCCCGGATTTTATGCAAATCTTTAGCGACCTGATTCTATGTGGATCTACATTTAATTATAACATTTTTGCTCCAACAAAGAATAGCCTTTTGGGAACTTTTACATTTCGTTGGCTCTCCAATCAACCTAACCCTTGGCTCTCGCTATTATCCAAAGTTGCATAATTTTTTTAAGGTACTTTTGCTTCATATGCTTAGCAATATGTTTGCTTTTGCACCCATACACGTTTCAAGCAGAATACATATGTCCCAAAATTAAATTATGTTTACTTTGAAAGTTTTGTCTCCATGATATACATAAACGAATGCCGCACATATACATATGTACATATATATGTTTAGTTTTGTTTTCCGCAAATGCTCCATTCCTCATGTCCTCTCATCGGTATCGTTGTCATATATTTATGTTTTATGGTTGCTGCCTTATCCTGCTTGTATTATCCTGTTCGACATAATGACAGACAACATTTTGTTGTTTGTTTATTTTAGTTAGTAAAATTTTTGTTTATACTCGTATACATTTTTTTTTTCCTACAACAACTCTCGGATGCGTTTAATTGATGAATGGTTGTTAAATATTCAGTTAAATTTCCCATAAATTGTTTTATACTTTTGGGGATTAAAATGCTGTCTGAATACCAGCAAATAAATGTCTAAAGTACAAAAGTTTATACACAGATACGTTTTAGAACCGATTTAGTATTAAAATATAGAAAAGTATGTTTTAAGTGAAATAAGCAGAATTAAATGTTTGATTGAGATTAAGTGATTGGAGGAGAACAAAATTGATTGGTTATCGTGTTTTAGTTATAGAAAATTCATTAAAATTAATGAATGCAAATTTGTTAGAGGTAGAAAGAAATTTGTTAGAGGTAGAAAGTATATATGTAAAAGGTGTGAGCTTATGGTTAAAGTCCACTTCAAAGTGGTGATAAAAATATGCACTACCTGGCGTATTTGTGAACGCATATGAATGAGCTGTTGAGCGAAAGAAATGTACATAAAAGCAAATAAAGAGCTCATCATGCGACAATTTCGCCCCTGTTGTTTTAAAATATGGTCACTTTTCTATGAGACAAAAAAAAAAAAACCAAAAGATATTAACAAAAAGCAAAGGAGCCGAAAATTTATTGTTTTTAGCCAAGGCTATGGGGTTAGATCGCTAGAGAAGGCGCTAGTTTGTTTCCAGTGCCGAAAATCAGTTTTAAGCTGATAACTGAAGGTATAAGGAAATTTATCAAAAAAGGCACAGTAAGATCCATTGTAGATCCTGTACTGGGGCCGGATTCTGGCATTCGTGATCGAATATACTCGATAATAAAAACAATGTAGAGCAAAAACAAAATGAGCAACAAACACACAGCATTCTATAACGAAATCGTTCAATCACGAGTGCCAGAATTTGGCACCTGTTCTGCGGGACTAACAACAGTTTGAGGCACATCATACTACGGAAATGGGATGGGAGGAAAGCCTCACTGACAACTGAAGAGCCCTGAACGATATACAGCAGCCAAATAGGCTAAAGGATCCCGGCAAAGAGAAGTTCTACCATATTTTAAACCTTGGCATTATAGATATTAGATTGTATGCAGGGCTGTGAACAGAGTGAGTCCTGTAGACTCTGTAGTGGGGAAAGTGAAACGGCAGAATACATACTTTGCGAATGTACCGCTGCGTATAGACACAGAATCACATACACACCTGGGCGCTGGCTTGTTGGATCCCAAGGACCTCGGTAGCGTCAAACCTATAGCCGTAAGCAAATTTACAAATAGTCTAGGTCGCGGTCTATAGGGTAAATAGGCTGCACAAAATATCTTTTCCCCACATGATAATAGTAATAATAATAGGAAAATTTTACTGATTTTAATTTTATTGTTATACATTTAAAAATATTAATTAATCATCTTTTTAACAAACATTTTTTCTTTTTATTACAGGTAAGTCGACTTAGCAAGCTTTTATTTTGGGCAGTTTCTTATTGAAAATTTAAACCACAGACAGGTAATTTTTATCCATGACTTCTTTCCATATATGGAAATTATGCAAATCGTCTTGTCTCTTCGTATTCTGGTTAAATTCTTTGTGTATAAAACTCATCTACATCCAGGCCAGTGATGGAAAAGTTTATACAATTGTAATCATATAGCCTTTACCAAAAGGTAAAGGGTATATATGTAGCTTTGTTTCGTAGACCGCCATTTTAGAGCGACGCTTTTATAACCCCTAGAGAACTTACTGTTATGCAGAACTTACTGAATTTTGAATCGATTGGTATCTCATTTTTTTGCGTTATAGAAGATGGAAAAAATTATTTGAAAAATTACTGAGATGTAATATTTGTATAGAGCTTAAAAAAATTAAAGGGCACTTTATTTTCCTTAAGCTAAAGCCATTGAAGAATCCATGGCACAATTGATATTGATCAATGGCTAAATCGACCCAATCTAAAATGTACATTACATGTGTACATGTAGTGCATATGTTCACATGCCAAAAATTTTGCTGTATGCCTTTTGTTTGTTGTGTTAAAATCTGCATTTTATTTTAATTAACAAAACACAAGCATCTTTGAAAAATAACAGACTAAACTATATTTTTGACAGATGTGTCTGAACTTTTGTGACATTTAAATTACACACACACACACACACTGGTTCCTTTCTGCACCAATCACTGCATGATGGATTTTAAATAACACTTGTAAGCCACAATATTTTATACCCCAGACATTAAATGTCAAAAAATACTTGCACAAATTTAAATAACTTTTAAATAAAAAGAAAAATTTCTTTTTAAAACGTGTGCTGGCACATGTGCCAAAGAAATTGTCATTTATGAACAGGACCCAGCAAATGTAGAAGAAACCGCAGACAAAAAGTTGAGTTTATGCTAGACAATTAGTTTGTGTGTTGTACAACTTCAGTTTTTTTTTATTTTGTTGCTCTTTGGGAATTGTTCATATATAGAGAAACAGAAAATTAAACACCAAAGTGGTTAGTTTGTTTTTATTCTTTAATTATTCATAACAATAAATACTTTAAGAAGAAAATTGTTCTTTTACAGAATTTAATTAATTTTCAAAACTTTGTATTAAAAAAGAAGAAGATGCTAAAATTGTGCATTTTGGGGGGATTTAAGTACTTTTCTTACGCTAATCGGGCCTGAATTTATTCCATTTTGCAGATGTGATTGACATGACCTAAACAAGACAAAAAAAATATATATATCAAAGACCTTTAGCTAGGGGACTACCAGCCGTTTTGAAGCCGCCACGCTTCATATTAGCACATCATTCTACAGTTAGAATTCACGGAAGAGTCAGTACATTTTATGTGGCTTAATAGCTTGCTTGTCTCTGCAAAAATATGGGTCTCTGAGCTTCAAACCCGGTAGCTGAGAAGAAGTGTGGTGGCTTCGAAAGCGCCAGTTGTTCCCTAACGAAAGTTCCTTAATATTTTCCTTGTCTTGTTGCATGAATATCAGTCACATTTGCAATAGGAAATGAATTTGGATCCGTCTAGCCTCATCTAAAAATAACTATGGAAGACCAAATTTGAATAATGCAAAATTATTTAATAAAAAAATTATTAGTAAAAGCTTTATTATTTAAAAAATATATTACACATCTTCAACGGCTAATTTTTCTTAAGAGCAGTAGTTCCGTTTATGTAGATTGTTTTTTCCTCAAGATACGACCCACTAAATTCATGAGTATTTACACTTGTGCATCTTCATGTTCATTAGAACCATATTTCATTTAGTAGATTTGTACAAAGTTCAGTATTTTCTCTCGTCAAAGCTCAACTACATACAATTTCATGAGCCGTCAAAATCTTTTCTCCTGCTATTTATTTTATTTTCAATTTATTTCCAACTATTTCTTTTTAGTTTTTTCTTCTTTAAAGTACATAAATTCTTCTTGTCTTGTCTTCTAGTGATTGTACTTGTGACTCTTTTTTTTTCTTGTTTGGCTTCCTGATTAACGCTGTTCTATTGTAATTTTTTGATATAAAAAAATTTTTTTTTGAGGCTCTGAAACTTCTGCTTTTGTAATGAAATAATCATGCAAATTGAATGTCATTGCTCTAAAAAGAATTTTGCTTAATTATTATTATAACTTTTTTTTTGTGCGCTCTACTGAAGAACATGAGCATGTGAATGTTTAATTACAAGCATTCAAGTCTTTTTTCGTTGAGTGTAAAAACTTTACTAATGGTTTTCTTTTCGACATGACATTGTTGTAAAGACAAAAAAATAAAATAAAATGATCAGAAGAAGATGTTAACAGCGTTAAATATCTGTAACCCAGTGAACATACCGGCTTACAATTGAAAAAAGAAAATTAACATTTTGAAACCGGTTTTTGTTGTAAGAGTTCAACAAACGAATACTTTCGATAACATTGAAATATTTTAGAGAGGAGCCAGGCTTTGAGAGCAATGAGTCTTATAGGGCTGTCATAGACCCTCCAAAACTGGAATAAAACTCTTCCGCAGGCTTGTAATTAGTTAATGGTTGCCTGTAGAAGTTGTGGAAATTGCTATGAAAAAATTGGTTAAAAATGAAAATGTTGGTTAAAGAGTGCTGCCGGCGGCAAAATTTTGCTCAGAACGTGACACCGCGAATTGAAAAGCGGTTTCAATACATCCAAAATTGTATGTTTTCAAACGGATTTCATAAGATTTTTCATGGGTATGCAAAATTTGTTCTTGAGAACCAGCCTTCTGCCTGCCTGGTTTCGATATAGGCATTTAAATTTAAACAATATACGTCTTTAGTTAGAAAGCAGATTTCACCATTTGTGAACTTTTTGCCCCTTTCCTATATTCTTTTGCCAAAAAGAAATTTTTACATTTTATGTTCACTGGGTTTTCTGCTCATTGCAAACTTTTTATTTTCGCACAAAAACTACAATAGTGTAAAACTATCTTTGGGTGTTTTCGTGCTCTTGTGTCTTGCACTCTGTATTAAGCATCTGTTCTGTAGATGTCAAGTTATTTTATTTTATATTTTTTATGTTGTTGAATTGTTTAGTTAAATTAAGTTGATGTACTTGAAAAATGTAGAATAGTTTTTAATAAAAGATGAAGAGCGAAAAAAAAAATTTTAAAACAAATCACACCCATCTTTGTCTCGAACAGCACGATGGAATGAATAACTTTTCATCTTAATCAAGAAATTGTTTCCTACAGCTTAAACAGAAATTATTATTTTTATCAAAAGTCTTCTTCATAAATTTAATTAAACTTAAATTGTTGAACTGCTGACCTCTTTTTACAAACACTGAAAAACTCACACAAATTTAGGAAATTAAATTAAATAATATTAAGCAATTCAACAAGGTCATTTTATTTTGGGCATCTCTTCTTTTTTCATGTGATCTCTACATTTTTTGTGTTGTGTTTATTTTTGTTTGGTTTTGACAAGCGGTTAAACACTACAGACATTTAACAGCTGGACAATTTCCTTATAATTTTCTCATGCACTTCTACGGTATGCAACATTTGTCAAATTACAACTTTTACAGGAAAATTTTGACAAACCTGCAACTGCAGATTCGAGATTTGAACTATAATTGTTTGCCGTCTCAACAATTAGCAGTCTAATATAATTCTTCGTCAAGCTTAAGTTTAATCCCTAGACGATTGGAGTCTGAGTGAAAATAATACAAACAAGCGAAATGTGTTTCTTAATTCTCAATGTTGGCAAAAGGAACGTGCTCCTAGAAGTTACCAAACATAAGTGTGCCGAGTCTTTAAAGTTTCCTTTCTATTTATTAATTAACATTTCAGTGAACAAATCTTGAAGTTAATTGCTCAGCTTAAGGTTCTTTGTTTTTGGTGCATAAAAAACCAGGCTGTAGCGTTTTTACTTCTTTACGTTTTCTTTTGACAACTTGTTCTTTTGTTCCTAATCTCGCTTTTTTAGGAAAAAAAAGTGCATACTTTTTTTCCCGACAATAAATCGATCTTAAATTGCTTCAGTCGCACATGTTCCCTTAAATGGAATCACTTTTTCTGACAAGGCACTTCTATACTTGCAATTAATTTTTATTAGTACTCTATTAGTTTTTCGTTATAAATTTACTTATTTCAAAACTCTATTATTTCATTAATTTTTTGTTTAATAAAGTTTTCCTTAATCACCAAACTTAAACTTAAGTGACAAATAAAAAACAAAAACACAAAACTAATTAGAAAAAATCCATTTAATTGCACCCAATTCATAAAATTGTGCTGCTGTTTATGATGTCCTTAATGTGGTTTAATGGTTAAGTTAAGAGTGGGTGGCGACACGCACGTAAAGAAAGTCAACATACCGCAGTTAAAACAACAGAAATGTTAATGGTAATTTATTACAGATCATAAACTTATAGGAAATAAATCAAAATTAACTGTTGTAATAGAATGTTGTAATTCGAATGCAGACCATGAGCAGGGGTGTTGACACAGAAAAGAGCGATAGGGAGAGAGAGAGAGAAAGAGAGAGAAAACCTACAAGTTAAAGTCAATATTAGTTTTATATATTTTAAAATAAACTAAAACTCAACTTGCCAGGACTTTCTATTTATACGCACCTGTTTTAATCGGGCTTAAGTTATTTTATATTAAGCAAGACAAAAAAATATCAAAGATCTTTAGCTAGGGGACCACTACCTAGTTGTTCTATTACATGTGTTATAATAGAAACAAGTTTGAATAATAAAAATTAATTAGCATATTTTGAAACTTGTCAAGCACTTGTTGCCAATTAAAAAAAAAAAGAAGAAAAGCTGCACATTTCTACACTGCTACAATTACACAATTTAAGTTATTTATTGAAAATTAGCGTGTATAACTAAATTTATTTCAATTTGCTCGCTAATAATTATTTACTCGTTTATAGCAAGCAATCAATTTACTGGTAAAGGCTGCACAATGGGAGTTTTCGACGCTTGCCTTTCAAAAATATGTAGTAAAACCAGAGATCCATGTGTGTATTTGTAATTTAATTCCACAAGGCCTTTGACAATAAATTACGCATTTAATTAATATTTGTTAGCAAAATACAATGTAAATGTGTCGTCTGTGTGCGGTTGTGTGCGAGTGTGTGTGTGTGTGTGATTGAGAGTGTATTTGTTTTAATTTAAATTTGAAACATAATGATGAGTCCTTTACGACCATAAATAGAAACATAGTTTTCAGCCATGAGTATATTTATGTGTTTGCAGTTGTAGTGGTTGTGCTGCCTGTTCCTGTGTGTTGACATTTGTGTTTGTTTTTGCATGTGTCCAGGGTTGAAAGTGTGTTGTATTGGATGCATTTGTAGTTGAATAAACCTTAAAGTTCCGTATGAATATTTTAGAGCTGAAGGGAAAAAGATTAAGAGAATTCTCTTCTTTTCGTTATGTGTTTATAAGTAAAAAATGGTTGTACCCCAGCTTATCAGCATTGCCACCCACTTCGTTTTTCCCCTGATAATGTCACAATCACAATAATACATCCCAAAACCTTTTATTTTCGAATTCGAAGCAGCAGAAATCGAGCTTCAGTGCTTTTGTGTATTTGATTACACCATGCAACAGAAAATAAAAATCAATTGACAACCTGCTTAGCTTTTTTTATGCATTATGGTCGCCTTACCATACAAATCATTGTAACTTCAAACTCAGAGATGGAAGATTTTAGAAAACATTTTTTTTTGCTTTTTTCTCTAAAACGCTAGATTTTTTAAGAGGCTGCTGTATAACATCTTCTCACAACTTTAAACTGCCGATCTCAATTTTATTGCACAATCTGTCCCAAGAAATTGAAATTATGCTGGCTCAAAACCGTTCTAATGTCATATATAAGTACAACTATTATTTCAGGAGTAGCTGAGAATCAAGTAAAAATAATATTTGTTTCTTAGACATCACTTCCTAATGGGTCTTCATTGTTACACAGATGAATGAGGAGAGAGAGAGGCAAAACGGGACTTGGTATTTATATAGAGCCGGTCATTAGACCGGCTCACTTGGGTCCTAGAAAGGTCCTGTTGTGCTGTGGCTAAAAAAAGGCATATATTTTTGTGACTAAGAAGACCGGTACTCGAACAATTCCCCGTTTTAGCATAAAATAATTGGTAGTTAATATGGTTTAATTCATTAACCCTGCTTTTTGTCGTCCAGGGTTCTTGTATTAATGCCACCTGTATTCATTTTTTCCATCAAAGTGTTAGTTGCCGTTTCGCTTCGGTGGTGGTTGATTTCATTCGATTCCCTACACCATCCCTTTACTAGGCGGTTCTTTGGGTATTTGACGATATCGGCCTTCACCTCCTCCTGGGTCGTCTGCACCTCTGAGACACTCGTCCGATCTTAGCTGGATGGCGGCAGTTTTACCTTAGTTACATCTAGCTTCCTCTTACTGATGCTGGCTTTAGGGTATGTCAAATGAAATGTGTAAACCTACTCTTCCAATTCAACCTAAAAATTTTTTCAATTTACGTAGTAAAAACACCAAATACTTACTAATTATATTGCCATTTCGTAAAGCTGCTGATAATAGTAGTTTATGAAACTCAATGGGTAAATAATTATTTTATTTTTGATAAAATAAAAAACCACAATGTCTGTCGCTGAAGAAAAATATCATGTGCTTGTTTGTGTGTGTGTGTGTGTGTATGGGTGAAGATAATTACCAAAAAACACCAGGTAGTAAAATTGAAAACTTCGACTTAATAGAAGTTTTATTAATTGCCTCATCTCTCGTTTTTAATTTTTATTTAATTAACAACCATTTGATATTAAAATCAATTTTTCTTTTTTAATAATTGTTTTTTTTTAAATATTTTGCCAGTATGTTTGTGTGCTACTATTATTTAATTTCACAAAATAATCATCTTCCTTTAGTAGAATTTTACCACTATTATGGTATCACTATATATAATTTGTCGATAAAGTTCATTTCAGTTCAAAAGAGAGTTCATTGTTAACTGATCCACAAACAGCTGCAAATAGAAAAGAAATAAAAATATAAATAAAAAAGACATTATAGTTTAAACAACCAACAATAAAACGACAACAAATATGTACTACGTTGACACCAACGGCAGCACCACTAGCAACAGCAACTGCCAACACAAGCAACAGCAATATTTATATGTTGCAAACAATTATAGTTATTTAAACTACAAAACTAACAAATAAAAGAGCAAAAACAAAAAAAATATATATAATCAAAATTATGTATATATTTCTTATATTATATTTTCTCTATAAAACTGCACTGAAGTGTAAATTTGTGTTTGCCTCCTCTCCTCTCCATTCCATTCCACTCCTCGCTGCTCTGCATTGCAATTTTTCACTGCCATCGTTCTCTCTTTGACTGCGTTGTTGGCTGCCATTCTATGCATACATTTTATTTATTTTTTTGTTTTATATAAAACTGCTCGTGTATGCACAATATGATTTAAAAAAAAAAACTTTGTAGAAAAAAGCAAAAAAAAAACTACATGTGAAATACAACCAAAAACGAGTAACATATTTCCATTCATACATACATACATATTGACATTTTATTGACAGTTTTCTTAAGTGCTTTGCAATATTTGCACACACATGCAAACTTTGGAGCATAAATGTAATATTTTATGCATTCCTGTTTTCCACGAGCCAGGAGTTTTATAAAATCAAGCATTAAAAAGTATTACTTTCAAATCATATTAAACAAATTTAAATAAGGTATTTGTTTTCCATATTTTTGTTGTTGTATTCTTCGAAAAAAGTCGTTTGAAACCGAAGAGCAGAAATAGTGATTGAAAGCAACCTTAATACACTGTAGAACATTTTCTGCTATAAAATAACAATTAGAGTGTAAGGCAAACATATACTTTTTTTTTAGTAAAAAAATTTATTAGAATTTTATTGGTGTTTTTTTTTAATATTACTATAATTAAACTTAAATACAAATTGCTTTGTAGTTTTAATTTATTCTTAAATTTGTTTTGCATGGTATTCGAAAAGATAAGCATTGACTGTATCAAGTAGCATGTCACTTGACAGAGCACTGGCGTTCATTTATATTAACGCCAATAAAATATGTAATTAAAAAACGAATTTCTAAATTATTAGCTTCTTATCTGGTGGGAAAAGAGCCAGAACCATATTTTAGCTCTGTGCTAAACAGCACAGCAGATAACAAAGTTTGCTAAAATCTCTAAATAAGCAATAGAAGATTTTTTTGATTTTTGTAATATAAAAAAAATCCATTATTTGGTTTTTTTTATCGACCCCTGTTTTTATATTTTATATATTTATTTTCTTGAGCTAAAGGTCTTTTTGCTTGTCAAAAATATTTTATTATTTTTGTCGATATATCGCTCTCCTTCGAATAGCTTCTTCAGGACAATAATAATGAAAATAGTTTTTATTAGTTTTTCTTTCAAAAATCAATAAAAAATCCTTTAAGAGAATAAATGAAATTCATACTTTACTTATCTGTAGAAAAGTAAAGTTATCGATCGCTTTTCTACAGAGAATTAAAATTATCGATTTTTCTTTATTATTCTCCTGAAGAAGCTATCCGAAGGAGAGCGAAATATTGACAAAAATAAATACTCAAATTCCAAAAGACCTTAAGCTCAAATAAATATATAAAATATAAGAAAAAAAAAGGGGTCAAAATAACTAAATATTAAATTATCGATAAACTTTTTGGTAGTCAAAACTATCGTTAAGTTTCCTAACGAAACCAAAAGTCATCTTGAAATTTTCTATCAGAATCAAAAGTTAAGTCAAAAGAAAAGATAACTTTTCTATACAAAGGTACAATTATCGATAGCTTTTCTGTAATAAACTTTTCCGTAATTTTTCTGTAAATCACTAAAGTTATCGATCACTTTCCCAAAGTAAAGTTGTCGATATTTTTTTTGTATAAAAGTAAGGCTATCAATATATTTACTATTGAAAAAAATGTTATCGATAAACTTTCAATCGGAAGCAAAAGTTATCGAAAAGTATTTTATTGAAAACAAAAGCTATCGACAACTTTTCTTTAAAAAGCTAGAGTTATCGATAGATTTTCTGTAACAGAGTAACGTTTTTCGTAACTGTTCTGTAAATCACTAAAGTTTTCGATCACTTTCCTACAGAGAAGTAAACTTGTCAGTAATTTTTTTGCAGGCAAGTAAAGCTATCGATGAATTTCTTATCGGAAACAAAAACTGTCGATGTTATCAAAATATGCAGTTATCGACAACTTTCTATGAAAAGTTGGAGTTAGCTGTGCTAAAAGTGAAATATGAAAGTAAATATGAAAGTGAAGCAATCGATAACTTTTGTGTTAAAATGGTAAATTACCGATAACAATTCTATAGAAAAGCCAAGTTATCGATAACTTTTGTGTCGAAATGAGTGGATGTCGATAACTTTTTTTTTCATAATAAAAAATATATGACATCCATGTTGTTTTTGTAGAAAATTAAAATTATCGATGTACAAGCATTTGGGGGATGATCCTTACATTGTATCGCAGCTACGAAAATCGGGGAAGGAGGGTATAAAGAGGAAAATAAGGAGAATTCGTATACGTTTCATTAGAAAAAGAGAAGAAAAAAATTAAAAAATAAAACCTTTTTTTTTCAAAGCTGGATAAATCAGAGTTAACTACTCTTGATTCGTCTTTTTAGTAACCAGTATATATACTTTCGACACTATCCAATCAACTGAAATTAACACAAACCTTCAATGTCTTAAGACTTCGAGTAAATAGACGAAAAACACAAAAACCGCTTGTTATTAGGAATTAATAATTACCACTTTATACTGACACGGTCTTATTTATCAAAAAAAAAAAAATTCCCTGTTAAGCTCTTATTTGACAAATATCTACACAATATTTGTAAAATAAGCGTTCAACAAACATGAGACATGTGTTTAAATAAGCAAGTAACCAAGCATGCCATCACCGATTACGGCTCTATAACTCATTCAAAGGATCATAACTTTTCGCTATTTTTTCTATAGAAGCTCTGTATGTATAACTTTTGTTGAAAAAACTAAAGTTATGTATATTTTTTTCAAGGGAAGGGAATGCATAACTTTTCAATGTAAGAGTCAAGTTATACATGATTTTCCTTGAGAAAAGTTGTCGTTAACCTTATGTAGAAAGGTAAAGTTATCTATAATTTTTCTGTAGGATAGTAAATTTATTGCTAAATTTTCTATGAAAAATCAAAGTTATCGATAGTCCTTGTTGACCTCAGAAAACTGTAAAAATCTTCCTGAAGAAACAAGTTGTCTATACTTCGCAAACAAAAGCTAGTTTCTATTTGAGAATGAATACATACAATAAAAACCATTTTTCCCATTCGTATTTTTTGTTTGGCACTGTGTAATTTACTTCTAGATATGTATGTTTATAAATGTGTGTTTGAATGTGGCACCTAGAAGTTTTTTTTATCTATTTTCCTTTGTAATTTTTTCTTCCTTTTTTTTTGTTTGCCTTTATTTATTTGTTTAAATATTGTCAGTTGGAAAAGTTTTTTAGTCCAAAAAAAAAAAAAAAAAAAAAACAAAGTTAAAATTAAAAGGGTCTTAACAAAAAGTAAAACTTACAAAGATTCTTACACCTGATGAGTGAGTGGATAAATTTGAAATGCAATTTAATAGAAAAAGAATCTAATTTCATCATTATCGCAATGTGTGTTAAGTGCCTGAGCATTATACACACACACACACACACACACACACACACACACACACACACACACACATGTATATACACACACTGTTACCTGGCTACGTGCATCGAGCAGGAAACTGCAAAAGAATGCCAAAGCAGATAGAAAAGAAAAGCGAAATGTAAAGAAATCACAATGGTTGTTTTATGTTTAATGGCTTTCGTGTACACACATACATACATATTTATTTGTTAGAAAGTATCTTTTTCCATCCACTCAACCCACAAACTGAGAAAGCAATCGAATCAAAAAAAAAAAAAAAAATCTGTGTACATGTTCACAGATGCATGTGCATACTTCCAAGCAATCAAATTACAAAAAAAAAAAAAAAAACACTGTGATGGTGTTCCGGAAACTTTATGAAAACAAAAAAATAAAAACTAAAATCCAAGACACTTTAGACTTTTTTTTGTGTAGAAAGAGGACAGGAATATGCATGCAAGTAGAATAAAAAGATAAAGAATGTCTCTATCCCAAGTAAACATCATTTTCTTTTTTTTTTAAATTGTTCACGGCTTACTCATGTAAAATTTGCAGATACTGTTAAAATTTGAAGTATTTGCAAACACATGATGACGATCAAAAAAAAAAAAAAAAAACGTACCGCATCCAAAATAAATGTGCTTACACAAATTCGTATGCAAGGAATTAAAACTATATTTTTATACAAAATTACATATAAAAATGCCTGCGAGTCGACATCATTATTATAATCTCTTTAAATTTGCGTTTATCACTCTACTCTGTTCGTGGCAAGAAATGCTTGTCGTAACAGATCCCTTTGCAACATCTCCTTTTTGGCAAAGCAAAGACTTAATTCACTGCAGCCAAAGCAGCGAAACCATCTGTTGTTGTACGTAAAGCAGTTTTCAATGTAAAAATTTGGCTGTTTTGCTGGCATTTAATTGTCTCACATCCTGCTTTGTGCGGCAGCATTGTTCTGGTTTAGTTGCATACAAGTGTGTTAAATACCTTGTAGATACAAGCGACATAAATGACAATCTCAAAACAGTCTGTATGTCGCTTGCTTGTTTTGTGTTGCCTCCAATTGTACAAAGTCAGTGGAAACAAAATTGTTTTTTTTTTTTTTTTTTTAGGGGGGGAATGAGAAATAATCTATTATTATTGCATGAGAAAATAAAGTAGATCACCATAATTCCATAATTATTTTATGGAAAATTGAAACTATCTACCTTTTTTTTGTATACAAAAGTAAATTTATCTTCAAGTTTCGGATAAAACAGTGAAATTATCGATGCTTTTTTTTTAAGAACAGAACACTTTTTGCTAGCTCGTTCATACAAAACTGAAGTTATGGGTATTTTTTCTATAGAAAAGTAAAGTTATCGATAGCTTCTCTGTAATAAAATAAAGCTATCGATAGGCGATCGATAACTGTTCTATGGAAAAGTATTCGATAGCTTTAAAGAAATCTACAGTTTCTCATAATTTTCCTCTAGAAGAGTAATGTTATCGACAACTATAGAGAAGAAAAACTATTGATAACTATTGAACAGCTAATCTAGCGATAACTTTTCTATAGAAAAGTATTCGATTGCTTTTTTTAAATTTTTTTTTTTTAGATTTTAGAATTTTATTAAAAAGAAAAAAAGTAGTTCATTTACAATAGGTTGCCTCAGCGCCCTCAGCGCCCTCAGTGCCTTGTAGAGGCGAGTTGGCAAAATTTCAGATTTCTTAAAATTTACACATCTTAGAACAATTTCAAATATTAATATAATAATAACATATGATTATGAAAATATACATTTTGATTTTTAGATAATATTACATTAGGAGTCCATTTATGCGCTAAATAATGTAATGCTTTAAGAGTCTTTTAAATACCGAATTTCCATTTTCATAACGCTTCTATAGAATAGTAAAGTTTTCGGTAACTTTGTAATAGAATGGTAAAGTCTTGAATGCTATTTAAAAGAAAAGTAAAGTTGTCTATGTTTTCTTATAAAATAAATGTGAATAAAGTATTGATAACTTTTCTCCAAAAAAATTAAATTATTCATAACTTTGTGTAGAAAAGTGTTGGATAGCTTGATAACTTTTATTCAAAAGATAAAGTTATCGATAATATTTCTATAGCATAGCAAAGTTTTTGACAACTTTTTAGTAAAATAGTGAAGTTGTTATTGGGGTTTAAAAGAAGGTTAAGTTATCACTGACTTTCAATAGAAAAGTAAAGTTATCGATACCTTTTTATGTGAAAATAAAATACCGATTAATTTCCCATAGAAAAATAAAGTTATTTATCACTTTTCTGCTCACGTTATCGATAGGTTTTAATTTTATATATTATAAAAACATAGAATAGTGCATTTTTCAATAGCTTTTCCTCTGGAAAAATGGCATATCAATATTTTGAAACTAAGCTATGATTTTTTACTAAAGATATACACACAGCTCCTTTGAGGTTGTAGAGAACATAATTGTTCCTTTTAGGATTTTTTTAGTTTTTACTTCGTTACAGTACAGATTTGATTGCACACCTTTTTGTTATGAATTTTTTTGTCATTTCAATTGTATTTGAATTTAGTTTTGTATCTGAAATTTCGAAAAAGAAAACATTAATAAATGTGTCTCACAAGCAACATGCAACACAATTTTTGCATGCAACATGACATTAGGAAAGTACAGCGATAACTACTAGACTAACACTAATTCAAGCAGATAAACTTAAAACATTTATCCTGTCTCAAAAGTATTCATCAACGTTGTGCGTCCTTAACATATGCGAAAACAACACAAGAGCATACACAAACGCCTGCCGTTCTGGTTGCAAGTGTTCCTTCTTGTGCCCGCTTTTCACCCACTGTCTAGCAAATGTCGGTGGCAATTGCAGTAGTTGCAACTGGTCTTAACACCTCATCTCTCCAGTAGTACAGTTTGCAGTTTGTGTTCGACCTCCCTGACGAACATGTGTATTTCTGAACGACAAACAAGATGTTGGCATTTTAAGATAATAGAATATGTGTGCATGGATACATGTGTGTGCGTGTGTGTGATTTTCTCTTTTAAGCAGGACATTTTCTTTTAGAAGTGATTTCTTCTTTTTTTTTGTATTTTGCACTTTTCTCTGTGTTTCCTTTTGACTGCCACGTCGTATGTGTCTGTGTCTGTGTCGGAAGGAAAGTTATTTGTTGAAACATTCCTTTCGTTTTGTATGGATTAAGTGCACCAGCTTCAACATTTCTGCCGCCTGCTACTGATTTGCTTCGTTGGTTACTTATTGCTTTTGCTGCATGTAGACGCCATACTGTTGTGACAGATTTCAAAAAGTCTATTTCATTTTTTATTTCCCTTTTTTTGTTTGTCTTCTTGCTGCCGTTGTCTTTGAGATGTTGCCGAGCTCTAAAAGAAAAGTTTGACTAATAAGGGACCTTAAGAAATATTTTATTTTAAAAGTTTTAAATAAAGTTGTAAAATGACAAGAAAATATGCTTCATGCTTAAATGCAAAAAAAAGGAGGCACGTTATTAGTCTGCAATTTATATTTTACAATATGGCAGGTCAAGTAATTGAACTGTTTTACCTTTGCATTTAAACCGAAACGTTTAAGGATGGACAAAATGAACATTAGGCTGTCAACAAAAGCTATGAAACTTTTATTAAAAATTCAATTGAAAACAATCTTACATGCCGGTTTGATTGATTGAGAATTTTAGTCAAAATAATGATAACTTTTTATTCCTTAAAAAGCTTTAGTTTTTTGCCAATTACATTATAAATACATTTAAGTTTTGATATGTTTCGAAACCCCCCTTTTAAAAGAAATCTTTTTGCTAGACTAATTAGTACTTACAATGCATGGCTGTATACAAATCTAATTTAAGTTTTTTTTTTATTTTTTTTATGGGCATCAGAAAATCAACATCTGATGCAACCCCTGCAACATTAAACTTCCCTGTTCTTGGATAATCAAAAATGCAATTTATTTCACTATCTACTTCAACACTCACATCAAATGACCATACCTTCTCCCACACCATCTTTCATTGCCTGACATGCTCTCGCTTACTCACTCTCCCACCTTTTTTTCCTTTTATCTCATTGCAATACTTGTTGTTCAAATATAAGATTTGTTATTGCTACAGCTGTGCATGCAGCTGCAGTAATGCATTTTTTGTGAAACAAATAAAATTTGTTGCATACACTAAGGAGCTTTAAGTAATGGAAAAAGGAAATAGAAAAAAACTCCTTCATAGCAACAAAATTAAAAACAAAAATTTGAACACAACATTTGTTGTGTGCTGCAGTGTTGCATTTTAATTTATTTATAAAGCGTTTGATTTCATCGCATCTCTTTTTCTAAAACAAACTTTTATTTTGAAGATTTTGCTTGTTTGTGCAAAGCTCTTGCACATGTATTTGATAATTTTAAAATGCTACAGAAAAGACAGTCACACAAATACATATATAAGTGCTTACAGACAAGTTAGGAAAAAACAATTTTTACCTTTTAAAACATTTTGGGGAGTAGAAAAGGGAAAAGGAGCAAAGTCAAAAAAAAATATGCCTGAACATTAGGTTGGGTCGATTTGCATGATCTTGAAATTTGTCAATATTATGTCATGGTTTTTTCATTAGCTCTTGGCATGAGAAAAAAAGTTGCACTACGGCATTTAAAAAGAAATGAGACGTGTGATTTTCAGTTATTTCTCTATGTTTTTGTATGGCAGTCAACCGGTAAGAAGGCGTGGTAGGGGTCGGTGTGTTCGGAGAAAAATTATGAGGGTTTGCTCATAGACATCCCTCGGCTATGGATTAGTAGGACCGCTTTAGTATGGTGGGGGTCACATTTTGACACTTGAACACGCTGTTTCATAACAAAACCATATTTTTGGTTAGAACACGTGATATATTTTATGTAATCAAGTTCCTTCATGATAATAGGATGGGCCCAAATATGTGCTTCTGTGACTAATCAGCCAATTATTTCTTCACCCAAACATCACTATCGATAATTAATCATTTTAACAGAAAATTTTTCCATTTAAAAGTTCTTGAAAATTTGACTTTTTTCTTAGAAAAAATATTCATAAGTATATTTCTATTGTAATGTAAAAATTTTAATACTTTTACTTGTCAATAATGAGTTCTTGAGCTTGAGATCACTGTTTTCAGCTTTATTTTTTTTTTTTTTGGGTAATTTTCAATATTTCGGTACCCTTGTGTGTACAGGACGAAGGTACACAAAAAAGCTACCGAAATATTGAAAATTACGCCAAACAAAATAAAGCTGAAAACAGTGACCTCAAGCTCAGGAAATTATTACTAAGATTTAAACAGAAGCTCGAACATATCTTGTAAAAAACAATTTTTACTTGTCTCTAAAAACGAGCTATAAACTACCAATAACTAGAGTATTCTTTAGAGCAGATATGAATAACTTGCTATTTCTCTAGAAAAGTTATAGAAAAATACTCTTCTACAAAAATATTTTGTCAACTTTATTTTTCTAAAAAAAAAGTTACACCATCGTAAAAAAGTTATATAAGTTACCAATAGCGAGACAATGCTGTAGAACAGATCAACAACTTGCTGTTTCCGTAGAAAAGCTATTGTAAACTACGCTTCTGCAAAAACATTTTGCCAACTCTATTTCTGTACAGCAAATTTATCCACCATTTTATTGTTATAATTAGAAGAAAAAAACATTCACCCTTAGCTTTGTTTTCTATAGAAATACAAGCCAGAGCTATATATAGATTTTACCAATATTAGTTTTTCGATAAGCTAGATTTTCTACATAAGCTTATTGGGCGCCTCATCTCTTTCATTGCACTACGCACAGAAGACTTTAAGATTTAAGCAAGTTTGCTGAGACATATTTAAATATCATTTGTGGTTGGTTATTCCAAAGAAGAAGAAGAAAAAAAAAAAAGAAAAAGGAAAAGCCCCTTATTTTATGTATTTGAGAATGCATTTTGCCCATTCTGGCCAAAGCCCAAGCCAAAAGGACTTACTCAGCAATATATTCACTCATTTCACAACATCTTTCTATGCATAAGTTAGTATTATGGCGAATGCTTTCCAGGCAAACATTTTAACAAGTCTAGTGTGGACTTCATTTGAAAACCTCATGATAAGATTAAAATTTGCTTAAATTTCTGGATGAGAACTTTAAGTAAAATTTCCTGGCAAAAGAAGAAAACCATTTTCAACTGTGGCAGATTTATGGTGAAAGTTCTTTTTACAACCATTATACCACAATACAGACCCGTTTAAATAAGTTTGTTTGTGTGTGTGTGCGCCCATATACACGCATCATTTTTTGCATGTTAATTCTCAATTATTGTTTTTACTGGCAGAATATCAGCATGTCAAAATACCACAAAAACCAAAAGAAGAAGAAAAAAAAAAGACTGTTAACCATATAGGCAAAACCTTAAAACATGCCATAAGAGACAATAATTACACAGGATACAAGTATTGCATACTAGCAGGGGCATTCAAAGGAGTTTTGAAATTTTAAAGCTGCAATAGTAAAAGCAAATTATGATACCTCTTTGACCATAATACTAATAGCCATAGTAAACAGCTTTTGCAGTATTACCTCAACTCCCGGGCCTAATGAATTTTTTTAGCAGTATTCCTTGCTGGAATCGAAGCGATTCCACCGCCTTTTTTATGCGATATAAAACAGTTTTTGTGTGAGTTCTAAACGTTTGCTTGCATCTGAGGCGCTTAATTATTCTTAGCATCTCACAGCTTTCTATTCGAATAACTGAATGTGATTAACATGACTTTTATTCTCATATATTTGCTATAAATAAGTTGTACTTATAACTATCTTCATATTTGTACTTTGGGTTATTTGCCTATTCTTTAGTTAACACAACCAGGCGTTTAACGATACAATTATTTGTCCTAATTTATGGTATCCTGTTTTGTGCATGTCTCTGCTGCATGCCGCTGCATGCGTGTGCACGACATTGCCAACCATTTCCACTTAAATCTTGACAACCAGCAAACCTATCAGCTCCCACCATCAATCCGTTTTAGCATTTATTCATTCATCCATTTATGTTCTCCATATCAAGAGACGTGCATGTAGAAATGTGTGGGCTTTGTAGCAGTGTTTTTTCTTCTTCTTTTTTGGTATTATTGTTTAGTGTCAAAGCTGTATGCAATTTGCATTGCAACCTAACAATAACAAGAACAAACATACATATTTAAGTGCAATTTAAGTTTTGCGGTTTTTCACAGCTGTTGTATACGTTTGCATTATTATTGCTAAAGGAAAGTAAAGTAAAAAATACAACATTAAGTGGCAGGTAGATGCCGTGATATTAAAGACGACAAACGGATAGACAGCCTGTCTGCCATTTGTACAGCTGACTTCTTACTAAAATCAAATTGATACATAAATGTTGTATCTGCAGCCGGCTTGTTATGCCACATTATGTTTATTGGGCTGCCAGTCTTTAGAACCAGCTCACTTGGGTCCCAATTGGTTCATTGTGAGAAGGCAATAAGGCTGTAGCTCTAAACGCCACCCACCGTTTATACTTTGAACCATTCAGATGAACTTTAATGTGTCGCATTCTGACACATGTGCCAAACCATGTAGTGTCAGTCGGCCCATATGTTTTGCTTCTAAGTTGGAGAGAAGAGCTCAACGCTCTCCTTCTCATCCTATTCATCAATTTTACTTTATTATGGAAGCTTAATCAAAACTTTTTTGTATTGAGGAATTTATTCTAACTCTGCTTTTCTATCACTAAGATATCGTGTAGTCAGCTTTCTTTAGAAACGTTGCCATGCAAGTTATTTGCGTATAAAAAAAAAGATGATCATTGGCCTGAGTCTTGCTATACGGGAAAATTTCGATTTCTCTTAAACTCGCTTCTTTGGCATCTGTTTTGTATTACCTTGAGGCCTTGATAGTTCTTTTCCAACTTTTTTCTAACAGATTTTCTCTGGTTCATTTCAAAACCACGCAAGTTAATTTGGGCAAGAAACTTGACGTTGGGGTGTAACTTGCAATTAACATTGTTCGTTACGATTGGACCATCCTTTATTTTTACAGAAGGTTAGGAAAGTAAATTTGAAAACTTGTTAGTCGTGGGCTTTGAACCCCGTTCATGGTTTGTTGCCACTAAAATATCGCTTTGAGGATGTAAATACATATATCGCGGTGCTGTTGCCTGTAACAGACTCTGTATTGCAAAGAATTATTCTTGTCAGGGAGTCTTATGCAAGAACGAATATTGTTTATAGAAGACTTCGGACTAGTCGAAGTCCACGAAACTCGTTTACACCCAAGTCGGCCCTTGCTTTGTTTCCGCCAAAATGTGGCTTGCAATGATATGAAGATATTTATGGTGCTGTTGCTGGCAACGGAGTTTGTATTGTAGCAAACGATATATGTTGAGAGTCATCGGTTCTGCTCTTTACACTTGTCAGCTCTCAAATGGGATTTAAACTCAGCTCATGGTAACCGAGCTTCATAAGCAAACATTACATGTACTGCTTTGTTACCACCAAGGTATCGTATCGAATGTTACAAATCTTTAGATTTGCTATTACTTTGCAAAAGACTCTGTATTGTAAAGAACTATTTCTATTGGGGGGCCATCGGGTCTGATGCAAGCTTGGCTGCCCTTTATAGAGTACTTCCGGCAACCACAGCTGCAGTTTGTTCCTTGTGGTGTAGAAAAATGCAGAGAAATTCAATCTTTTCAGCAAAGGATTGTATTAAGGATCAAGATATCGCAGGCAGGCAGTGGTGTTTCATTTTTTTCTACCTATGGAACAATCCCCCTTTAGGTCAGCCCACACTAGCAGTTACTGGTGCAAATGAATGCACATCTACTGAAAACGATGCTCAACATTGTTGTGGTTGCCGCATCATACCCCTTAGCTTTTAGCTCAAGCACTTAGTGACTTCCATTTGAAAAGCTACATCGAAAAAAGTGGTTTAATTCAACGTTAATAACAATTTGCCAACAAACTATGCACTCGAAAGTAAATTTATTTAAAAATTAATTCAATAAATTTATTGATTTTATTACTTTTGCATTCAATTGCATTTTTACATGGTGGCTTTATCTGCCAATGTTGTATTTTTTTTTTTTTTTGTTATAAAAAAAAGTGTTTTAAATCAAATCAACTTTTTTTTTTAATTTGTTAAAAGAAAAAAAAAATAATTATAATAAATTTTGTAATTGTACAAAACAAGCATACTTTATTCAATTTATGGCAAACTAGTGATAACACGCTAGAAAATATTTTGCGAAAAAAAGAAAGAAAAATATTTTATTATAATTTTTCCACTATTTGAGTATAAATTATAAAAATCTGCCAAAGAAAATCTGTTAATTTATTAAAATATATAATCACTTTAAAATATTTTAATTAAATAATTAAACAAACGGCTGAATATGATTAATCAAACAACTGTAAAAAAGAGAAGCAACAACTGTAACAAATAAATAAATTTAAGAATATCATAAACTTTTAATAAAAATAAGGAAAGGTTTAAATAGTGAAAATTATTTGATTAAAAAACTATTACAATTTTATATACGGCTGGGTTAAGCCTTAAATAGCCTTTATAGTGCATGCTCGTGCATGCACACAAAAAAGAAAAACTCGATGAAAACTTGGAAAACTAACTTGATTTCATAGTTTTTGTTGGTGACCGAGCTGCACAAGATTTTCATTTTGATTTTGCAGCAATCTGATAGCAAAGTTGTGTGCTATTAAAACTACTTTAATTCCTGTTGATTTAACGGGCCAATACAGCCAACAATCAAAATGAAATTTGATTTTTTTTTTTTAATTTGGCTTTTATTTATTTAATTATATATGCTGTTGGACTTGTCTATATACATATAGTACAAGTAGCAGCTTCTTCAAATAATTTCTTAAGTCTTTATACCTTAGAACTCCTTTAAAACTTTTTACACTGCTTCCTACAAAATGCAAAATATTTAATACCTTTAAAATGTTATTCTTTTTCTTCAAAGAAGTCCTTTTGTTTGATTAGAAAATAGAAAAAATAAACAAATAAACTTTGATGAAAAAGTAAATAAGTACTTTAAATGCATAACCACGGATTTCTAATTCGCATTCACGGCGTCAAACATGTTTCGTCGTTGTGTTTTTTGGCTGCTGCTGTGCATGTGTTCTCACTGCTGGCTGGCAGACAGTCGTAATAGCAAAAAGACAAAAGCAGAGGATTTAAAATTTACAAACTTTTTTTTATATCTCCTTGCTGGGATTCGAAATAAATGAAAAACAAAGTATATTGTAAAGATAACCAATACAACAATTGCAGAAAAACAAAAAAAAAAATTTTAAATAATAAACTTTACTTCATATAACAACACAGAGTGAGACGACAGATGTGATAAGATTTACGTCAGCACCTGACTCTGGGTACTAAGCTGACAGTAGATCAAATCATTAGCTCACTTCCAAATAAAAGATATCCCGGTAATTAATTGAATACACAAACGTCAAATTATATTAATAACAAAAGATTTAAATGCCTCGCTCAGTGGAAGGGAACGACTGGTTGCTCTGGGAGCTAAAAAATACCATTCCAGGAACTTGATCACTACGAATGAAACAGTGATAGAACTTGGAAGTAATAAAATAATAATCATGAGGAGAAAGTGAACTAAAAGCCACCCAACAAGCAATGATTACTGCTTACCAAAAAACAATTTTGTAAAAGAGACTTCGGAATGCTTCGTTTGCATGAATTTTTGATTTAAATCATTTCCCCCAAATTCTGCATATTTTGCTGCTTGTCTAATGCACTGAAGTACAATTGATGGGCGCATAAATGGGCCCATATAAAAAAATGTACTAAAGTAAGGGTAACGCCTTAGTGCTTCTAAATCCTGATAAACTTTTGCTGGCTCTGTGAGATAAATAGTCTGAGCACCATGTCAAAAAAAAAAAAGTTGATTTTCCATGCGCCTGAATTCAAATGTAAGTGTTGGGTACCAAACAACTAGTTGTCCTCCAGCTCATAAATTTCTAACGCATACACCTGCAGTTAGTCTTAGAAATCTTCCTTAATTTAAACGTAAAAGCCCACATATGACAAGAATAAATAATTAAACCCTTCAAATATACAACTTATCAGCTGAGTTTCCACATTGAAATTGCACTGAAAGAATTTCTTTCATAAATGCTCTTAATGCCAACATAAGTTCAACGTTTTGAAACCACTAATTCGTTACCTGCTACTAAGCTGCTACTTTCCACTAGATTTTAAAACCTTTGCAAAATGTTAAAATGTTGCCCCTTTTATTAAATTTTCTTTACCAATCAAATAAGAATTAATGGGCTGTTCGAAATATTTCATTGACTTCAATTTTCTTTACCAATCAAATAAGAATTAATGGGCTGTTCGAAATATTTCATTGACTTGCCAATTCAGAAATCAATAATGCAGAAATCCAATAATATTTCTTAACTAAATTTTGAAAACTAAACCAATTTGAATCAATCTTATTACGAAGATTGTATATTTTATTCATTTAAATTGAAAACACGGTTGGTTTTCTTATTGAAATGTTTTTGTTTACTTTATTAGTTCTTCTTTAGTTTATTTAGCAAAGCTTAATCCTGCAACTTTGTTAAAAGCCCAGATGATGTACTTTACTATTCAACGCAAGAATTCTAATTAAATTCTCATCCAAAGTACTGCTGCTTTTATAGCAGTCTTAAACGTTTATAATTAATGGTTGTATCAACTAGTAGTATGAAATCTTAAACGTTTACAATTAATAGTTGTATCAACCAGTAGTATGATATTTGTAACAATTAGTACTATAAAGTACGGAGTTGTATTTATCAACTTCCGTTAAATTCAAATATTAGGTACATAGTTGTATTTAAAATAATAACTTAAATGATTTTAATAATTGTTTCATATTAATATATAACCTGCTTCAAATTTTAATTTAATAATTAATTCATAAGATTTATGAAGACTCATTACCCCAATCGAGGTTGCCTCCAGAAAATTTCAAAAAGTCGTTTTAGAAAAATAAAGCTACGAAAAAAAGTCGTTTAGGAAAATTATAATTAGGAAAGTTATATACCTTTTTTTGTGAAAAATTCACGAAAAAGATAGTAAAAATATAAATATAATTAAAAAATATAATTAAAAAAAATAATTTTTTTTTCCAAAAAGTAAAAATTATTTTTTGTTTTTTGTTACTAGACACCTTTATAAGAACATTTTTATTTAAGTTCTCATTGCTCCTTTTAAAGACCCTGCATGGTAATTTTTAGTTATTAGTATTGTGAACAAAAATACTGTCAGTGTAGGCTTAGAACAACTAAAAAAATCTTACTTAAAGGAATATTCCAAAAAAAATGTGAAAAAAAATATTTCCTTAAAAAAGCAAGAGATTTCGTAAAAGTCCGAACTCTCCTAAAATTTACATAAAAATTTAGTTTTTTGTATTGAAATACCATTTAAAATAGTTTAACAAAACGTAAAAAGTTTCAAATTTATTTCTGCACTTAAATACTTTTATTGTGCTGATTTATGTGAAGTCTTTTCCCTAAGTCTCTCTCGCTCATTCTCTCTATATCGCTGTCTCTCTCTCTCTCTCTTTAAATGCTGTTCTTATTCTCTCTGCTTGGGTATGTGCACCTTTATTAATGCCATAAATTATGTTTCTATTTAATTTATATTAAGTTGAAAGCAGAAAAACAAGAAAAATTATATAAAATATTTCTTTTACGCTAAAATCATCCTCTTACATCTCTGTCAACTGATTACTTCTTTCATTTGCGAAATATTCATACTAAGCTTTTTTGCTGATTGTTCATTTGTTTTTCTCCTGTTATGGCTTCAGTTTTACAGCACAAAATTATTATTTGAATAATTAATATTGTTGGTGGTGGCATGAAATAAAATATATTCCAGCTCATGAATTATTAACCAGGAATTCGTGACAAAAAGAACAGAATGAAAAAAAAAGAAATACTTGGGGAAAATTATGCTTATTTAATTAAATAGAAAAATCTGAATTGCTACAAAAAAAATCGCTTTTAATAATGAATAACACAAGTCCTTAAATTATTTGCTTTGAAGGCTATACTCCTGAAATAATTCGTTTAAAACACTCAAATACTTTGTATAATCAACTAAAATTTTTTTAAGAACATTTTTCTCTAAGCGGCCTTCAGCTCTAAGTTCACTTCTTGAATGTTTGCTGTGGTTGTTACTGTATTTTTTACAAAGCAACTACTTTTTTATTCTGCTAAAAGAATCTCTATGGAAAAAAAATACAGCAATTTTTTTTTATCTGAAATAATAATAATGTTGTGTGCATTAGGTGGAAGAGGGGGGGGGGGGGGGGGGGGGAGGTCATTATTGTGCTCTGGATTTTTCAATAGCTTTTGGCATAATAAAAAAAGATCCACTGCGACTTATATATAAAAAAAAAATCCGATTGTCAATATAATTTTTATTTTGTATTTCTGTATGGGAGTGGCCCTAAGAAGGAGTGGTAGAGAGAGGGAGTTGAAGCCTTAAGAGAAATATGGAGGAAAAAAAATTATTGGGCACCATACCAAAATACATAAAAAAAAATAGAAATTAGAGACATTTCGGAAAATATTTCTTTGATATGAAGTAGTAGAACTTTTTTTCCTCATTGCAAAAGCTATCGCCAAATCGATAGCACAATACTGAGTAATAAGCCATAACTTTGCGACACAATATTGAATTTTTCGAGAGTCTTAGCAAGTAATCTCCCAAAATTTACTATTTATCGCCAGTTTACAAACTTTTGCCAAATACATGACATGTCTAGCAAAACTAATTTGCATCTGCATAAAATATCAGCTTTTTAATTAAGCATCAGTCATTTAGCCAGTAGGTAGTGTCTGTGCTGGCAAACATGCAGAGGCATTAAAAAAGCATCAGCTTTACAAGCTGTTAAATAAATTTAAATTTCATAATATTTTGTCATTTGCACACATGACAAAAACATTTATGGCCATGTTGTCGTATCTCAAATAAAAAAGGCAAACATACATTTTTGTTTTTTTGTTTTGGTAAAGTAATTTTGGTTTGTTACAACATTCAGCTACTGCCATAACAACGCAAGTGTGTAATATATACTTGTTCGTACACAGGCATACATTTATCATTATTAACACTATTAAAGTCGTCATTATAAGGATAATATTGCTGATGATAATCATCAGTGAAATATTTTTGTTGTTTTTTGGCTGATAGTATTCTAAAGTGCATGAAAGATACCAACTCATTTTAATATAATTTACGACTGTGTGGCATTTACAACAAGCATTCTCTTTATAATGGCATAAAAATATTTTTTTTGTAAATATACACATTTGTAATAGCATATAAAACATAAAATTTTATTGTTATTGAGATGCTTAACAAATTTTAATATTAAATCTTGAATACAGACGAACACCAACTGGCAATCTTGCATCATATCGCTAGTCCTCAGTCGTACCCAGCAAAATACATAAAAATATGTACATAAATGAATTTCATTGCAAAATATCCCTTTTGCCGCTGCATATATTTTTAAGTCAAGTTTAAAATTAATGTTAATTATTCTGGCCATTGTTGTTATTGAACATTTATTAATTCAATAATATGTATTCTGTTAAAGATCTGCTCATTTTTGCCAATAAAGGGCTTAGAGTCTCATTTAAAATGAATAAAAGAATTGCGGAACAAGTTATCGTTAGGAAATAAACTAAAGATATCCATACTTTTATAGGTAACATTAAAAAAATCGAAAACTTTTCTATTGAAAAGTAAAGTTATCGATAGGTTTTCTATGAAAAAGTAAAATTTTCGATAACCTTTCTACAGCAAGGTAATGTTATCGATGTTTCTTATACAGAAAAACTGTGTTAAAGTTAACGATAACACAGTTTTTCTGTACAAGAAACATCGATAACATTCTTATACAGAAAAACTGTGTTAAAGTTAACGATAACACAGTTTTTCTGTACAAGAAACATCGATAACATTACCTTGCTGTAGAAAGGTTATCGAAAATTTTACTTTTTCATAAGAAACTTATCGATAACTTTACATTTTTAGGGAATAGTTATCCATATTTACATGTTTCTATAGAAAGCTTGTCATTTTCTTGGCTAAGGAAAAGTTATCGACTTTTCTATAGAAAACCTACATATGAACATAAGTTTATCTGTTACTTTTCGATGGAAAAGTTAAGTTATCAATAACGTTTCTACACAAACGTAAGGTAATCGATAGCTACTCTACTGGAAAGTAAAATTATCGTTAGATCATCGAAAAAAAAAATTAAGTTAACGGTAGATCTTCTATAGACAACTTAAGTTTTTGGTAATTTTTAATAAGATAAGTAAAGATGCTCTGCTGAAAAGTAATATTATCGATAACCTTCCTTTAGAAAAGTAAAGTTATCGATGACGTTTCTATAGAAAAGTAAAATTATCGATAGCTGGTTATGAAAAAGTAAAGTTTTCGATAATTGTTCCATAGAAAAACATAGCTATCGATAACGTTTTCTGTAGAAAGTTACAGTTATCGATAGTTGTTTTCTATTAAATACTTTTCGATAACCACAGTTTTCTTCAGAGAAGCTATCGATAACTTTTCTTTCCTGTTTTGGAAAGTTATCAATAACTTCACTTTTCTGCAGAAGAGTTATCGATAACTTTACTTTTCAAAAGACAAGTTATCGATAACCCTACTTTTCCATAGAAAAGTTATCACTAACGTTACTGTTATGTAGAAGAACTTTACCTTTCTAAAAAAAAAAAAAAAAAATTATCAACATTTTCCGTAGAGGTTAACTATTGTCGCATTATTTTATATACAATTTATCGACAGGTTAATATAATTTTTCTGTGGAAAGCTGACGATTACTTTAGTTTTCTGCTAAAAAAGTTACCAATAATTTTATGCCCTATGGGTGAATAACAGTATTAAAGAACTATAAAAGAATTATATTCTTAAGTGTTCATGTTTCAAAATAAATAAATAAATAAATAAAAAAATAATTTTACCTTTATGTAAAATTGTTGTTTACTTCGCTGCAGCAAACTTGTCATTATGTTTTTTGCTATAACATTAATATTGGGCACTTTTGCGTGTCATTGTCTTAAGTGTTTATAAAATATTCAGGGGCTTGTCCAAATCAATGATGTTTCTTTTATGTACAAAGCCTTACAGATGGTAAGTTCTGCAGCGTTGACTTCAGAGTATTTACACTTTTTCCTTCTTATTCGTTTCTCAGTTATTAAATTTGTATATTTGCTGGGATGAATGTGACGCATTTGAACTCATTATGGTCTTAGTGTTTGATAATTATTGGCAACAGCTAGCAGTGCAGCACCAGCAATCCGTTGGCATTAATGGTTAAGTGAGTTATAAAAGTATGTGTGTGTACAAAAAACTGTGTGTGCAATTCAAATTAATTAAAAAATATTAATTATTGGTAATGTAAGCACGCACACCAGCAAGGACCAGAATCTGTTAATGCACATACCATGACTTGTGTTAGTGTATAACAAATGTCCTTGTCCATAGTCGTGAGCTGTACATTTGTCAAGTGGTAAATGTGGAGGCAAGCTATTTAGTGCAGCAAAACGGCAAAATGAATGAATGAAATGATTCACTATTATATAAATTTTTATAACAATTATAATTAATATGTATGTATTTGCGTTCTGCAGTCAACACAGAATTTTTTGCAGTGGTCATTGTATGCTGCGTGTGTGTGTGTGTGCGTGGCAGCACGCACGAACATTCACGGTTGCATTCTCTTAAATACACTCTTGTTAAATACATTGTTAAATTTGACAATGAGAACCACAAATCAAAGCAACACTTTAGTTGAATGTGTTTTTGTTAAACTAAAATGACAACTTAACATTTTTCGTGTTCTTTTTTTTTTGCAATTTAAAATGTTTACAAACTGATTTACGGGAGAGGTGGGTATAGTTTTTTTTTTACACAGATGCAATTATCAAACCACATTCGCATAACAATTGAACTACTCATACGAACGTGTCAGGGAAAAAGTTTTTAACCATGAATTTATTAAAATTTTTGAAAAATAGTTGATTTGAAAATTCAATTTTCAATAAATTGCGAGATATAAAAGATTTAACAACAGCAGTAACCAATGTTTCAAAGAAGAGTGTACAAAATCCTCGATCTCAAGTCGCACGAAATCTTTATTTTTATATAAAAATTTTATTGTTCGATTTCTTATTCTAATAAAACGTTATGGAAACGTTATCGCTAATCTTAGTTTCCCACACAAAATCTTTCAATAATTTTACCATTCTATACGTGCGTTATCGGGAAACTGACCTTGCAAAAGAACGTTTGATTTTAAAACAAAAGTATTCGAGTGCCTCGAATAGATTTTATCAACTATACTTTTCTGCACAGTTTACTTTTCTATAGCAAGTTAGAGAGCACGTTAGAAAAGTAAGCGGTAACTTTAGATTTTCATAGACACAAATCATCGAAAATTTTAATTTTCATTTTACGTTTCTAATGAAAAGCTATCGATGTTTTTACTTTTCCATAGAGAAGTTATCGATAATTTTACACTTCTATACAAAATCTATCTATTGAAAGGCTACCCATAATCTTATTTTTCCATACATAATTTTTCAATACCTTTACTTTTCTATATAGTTATAGCTAACTTTACTATTTCTGCGAAAAGTTATCGATATTATAACTTTTCTAACTACAAGTTATCGATAATAGTACTTTTTGTAGAAGATATCGATAAAATTACTTTTTAACAGAAAGGTTATCGACAACTAATCAAAATATGTATATCTATTCATAATCATATGTTATTATCCCATTAATATTTAAAATTGTGTAAATTTTAAGAAATCTGAAATTTTGCCAACTCGCCTCAACAATGCCTTTTAGGCGCTGAGGCAACCTATTGCACATGAACTATACTTTTTTTTTAATAATAAAAAAAAGCTTTACTCTTTTATAGAAAAGTTATCGATAACTTAACTTTTCTATGAAAAAGTTAGTGACAGCTTTACTTTTCTCCCAGGAAAGTGGTAGATAAATTATTTTTCTTTGAAATATTTATCGATAACTTTAGTTTTAAATAGATAATTTATCTATGCAGTATAGTTATCGTTGACGTTTCTATAGAAAAGTAAATTTATCTATAAATTATCTGTGTAAAACTAAAGTTATCGATAATTTTTTTTAAAGATAAAGTAGTCGATAGCTTTTTTATAGAAAAGTAAAGTTATCGATAACTTTTCTGTAGCAAATTATATTTTCGATAGTTGTTCCATGAAAAAGGATAGTTATCGATAGCTTTTCTAAAGAAAAGTAACGTTGTTAATATCTTTCCAATAGAAAAGTAACGTTGCTATTATCTGTGCTACAGAAAAGTAAAGTTATCTACAACTTTTTTCTATAGAAAAGTAAAGTTATCGATAGCTTTTGGGAAAAAGTCAAGTTATTGATAACTTTTCTGTAGAGATGTTAGTTTGCCGATAACTTTTCTATACAATTACAAAGTTATTGATAATTTTTTTTTATAGAACTGTGGAGTTATCGATAACTTTTCTATAGAATTGTAAGGTTATCGTTAACTTTTCTTTAAAATTGTAAAGTTATCGGTAACTTTTCTTTAGAATTGCAAAGTTATCGGTAACTTTTCTTTAGAATTGTAAGGTTATCGATAAGTTTTCTATAAAAAAGTAAAGTAGACCACAAACTCTTTACAGAAGAGTGACATTGCTACAGAAATGTGAAGTTATCGACAATTTTTTTTTGCACATAACATTAGTTTCTCTATACGAAAGCAAAGTTGTCGATAACTATGTGCAGGAAACCCAAATTATAGATATCTTTGTTGATAACATTTATAGAAAAGTAAATTTATGGTAATTTTTCTATGGAAAAGTTTAGTTATCGGTAACTTTTGTATGGAAAAGTGTAGTTCCCAACCTATCTATGGCAACCTAAAGTTAAGTTAAGTAATCATATCAATAACCATTGGTAGAGAGGCAAACGTATCGGTACATTTTTTTTAGAAGAAATAATAGTATACATAAGACCGTTTTGATAAGTTTTGCTTAAATTTTTTTTTACCAAACTTTTAATTGCCTGAAATTGTGGCTTACAATGTAATTGGTTATTTTCCCAGTAATTGTGAGGCACAAATGTATACGCTGTATGTGCACATTTTCCAATTAAAAACTGCTTAATTAGCTTTTTCGTAATTGCACATAAAGATACAATCAATATTATTACATGTTCGTTCATTCAGTCACATAAATAAGTATTGCAACATGTTAACTATTAAATACATATCAATAAAGAAAATATTAAAGAACATTTTTAACGATTAAGTTGGCAAATCCTACTCAATGCGTTAAAATGCTTAAGTCACTACAATTTGACAACAGTACAGAGAAGCAGATACACGTGCAAGCACACGCACGCACAAACACAACTGCACATGCGACTGCATAATAACCCTGCAGCTGAAATTGCAACTATTTTCGGTCTTACTAGTTGTAACGAGGCGAAAAACCATCTGTGCTAAGTATTAAAGGCCATAACTCGCTGTCCTACTCCATCTGCTAGAAATGGCATGTCAGTGTGTATCTCAAACGCTAATATTTTGTAAAATTTCAAGAAATGTTCTTTCCCCTATGCGATCAGAGTTGCTTTTTATTTGTGTGCTGTTTTAATAGCCGATTCTCGAGTTGACTTTTGATTGATTGCAGTTTGATAAACTATAATTTTTACCTTGCAATTGCAGCTCACTGAATTCAGTCTCAATTTTCCTGCAAGTATTTGTACTGATGAGTTTCCTTTATCTGCTTTAACTTTAGTTGATATACCAGTGAGTTTCATTTCTATTTGTTTTCTTTTTTCCACTCTTAAAACATTGAATTCCTTTTTCTTTTAACTTATCTACTTAATACGAAAATCCTTTTCGCCCATCCTTAAAGCCATTTTCAATTAGCTTTTTGTCAATTTAAAATACCCTCCTTACTTTTGTTATCACTGGCCATAATTTAAGACTAAAGTATACCAGTTGTTTTATTTTAGTAGTTGTCGCAACTTTCTCAGTATGTGCTTGTGTGCACTTAATTGAATTTACACCTTCTGTTGCATAAAAAGATCGTCCAAATGCTCGCTCAGTTGCTTACAAACATGCTGTTCTTAACCAGGTGCAAAAAAAAGTGAACTTAAAGAGGCTTTAAAATAATGCTTTCGAAGCAGCTTAACAGTCGTGTGTGGAAAAAAACTATGAGAGCGGTTTTTTGAATGTAAAAAGTTAATATATTTTTGATGCTAATTTTTCGAAAAAAAAAAAAACATCAAAACATTCCTGAAGAAGATATCCATTGTGATATCGAAATATCGAATCTAATAAATACTAAAAAAAAACAAGTGACCTAAGGCTCGAAAAATTAAAATATTAAAAAGTTAATGCTACAAAGAGTTAATTTACGTAGTCGCAATGTTCAACACGCCTACTATTACATTTTTTTTAATACAAAAATTTTCAGTAACTCTAGCTTTCCTGCTTAAAAGTAACAATCGTAACATGTTTGCCATAGAAAAATGAACTAAAAAAGTAATAAATCAGTTTTAGTGTAGAAAATTTCTTATAGAAAAGTTATATAAACGATAACTAAAGTTATCGATAACTAAATAATAAAGCTACCGATAACTTTTACAAAAAGGCGAAGGTGTAGGTAATTTTTCTATAGAAAACCAAAGTTAACGACAAGTTTTTTACAAAAAAGTAAAGTTATCAATAAATTTTCTAGAAAGGTAAGCTAAGGTTTTCGTTAAAAAAGTAATTCTACCGCTACATTTGTAAAAAGGTAGACTTATCGATATATGATCTGCAGAAAAGTTAAGCCCTCAGTATGTATAGTTAGTCATAGCCTTTATATAGCAACTTGTAATGTTCAATTTCCCTATAGCAAAGTGAACTCCACTCGATGGCTTTTTGTAATAAAGCAAAATTCTTGATATGTTTTTTATTGAAAAGTCGACTTATCGATAAGTTTTGCATAGGCAGTCGATAACTTTTCTATAGAAAAGTAATGTTATGGTTTACAGTTTTCTGTGGAAAATAAGGTTATCGATCATGTTTTTGCAGAAAAGTAAAAGTATCGGGCACTTATATATAGAAAAGTAAAGTTATCAACGTTTTTCTATAGAAAAGTAATCAATATTTTTTTTACTAAAGTTATTCATAACTTTTCTATAAAAAAAAGTAAAATTATCGCAAATTTTTCGATAGAAAAATCAAATCATCGATATCTTTTCTATAGAAAAAAAAGTAAGGTATAGATATCAATTCTATATGGCTTACAGTTTTCTGTGGAAAATAAGTTTATCGATAATGTTTTTGCAGAAAAGTAAAAGTATCGGAAACTTATATATAGAAAAGTAAAGTTATCAAAATTTTTCTATAGAAAAGTAATCAATATTTTTACTAAAGTTATTTATAACTTTTCTATTGAAAAAGTAAAATTATCGAAAATTTTTCGATTGAAAAAGCAAATCATCGATAACTTTTCTATAGAAAAAAAAGTAAGGTATAGATATCAATTCTATACCGATAACTTTTCTGTAGAAAATAAAGATATCGGTAACGTTTCTGCAGAAATGTATAGATATTGATAACATTTCTGTATAAAATTAAATCAATCGATAAATTTTCTATATTACCGATAACTTTTCTATAGAAAAGTAGAGTTATCGATGACTTCTCTATAGAAAAGTAAACCTATCGATAAATTTGCTGTACAAAAATGCAGCTATCGATAACTTTTCTATGAAAAAGTACATTTATCGATAGTTTTTCTATAGAAAAGTAAACCTATCGCTAAATTTTCTACGTAAAACTGCAGCTATCGGTAACTTTTCTGTAGAAATGTTAGGCTATCGATCAACGTTTTATAGAAAAGTAAAGATATCGATAATTTTTCTATAGAAAATTAAGATTTCGATAATTTTTTTTAAATAAAAGTAAAGTTATCAATAACTTTTTGATAGAGAAAATCCTAGCCATTGTATAGAAAAGCAAAGTTATTGATAAATTGTCTGTAAAAAAGCTGAGTTATTGGTAACTTTTCCATAGTAATGTAAAACCTGCAAGGAACTTGCAGTAGAAAATAGTGCTATTGATAACTTTTGTGTAGAAAGCTGTTTGGCCTTAAAAAATAAAATTATCGAAAATTATTTCAAAACTTTGGACAAACACTGCAATACTTTGTGCCTTCTACAATTCTTATGCGAATAATTAGCAATCATTTTTGTTAAATTACCAAAATTCCCTTGTATTTTGATCGCCTTTTGCTACCCCGCACAAGCGTGAGAATATAATGGTGAATTAGCGCTTTCACAGCTGCTCTGTCTTGTGTTATAAATTCATTGTTGTTTTTAATTCATTTATGTCTTCGAAAGTGTTCTTTTATTTGTGATAAAATAAAATTATCATAAAAATAAAAGTTAACTTTTTCACAAATATTTGCTTTGCTGAAGACTCTGTTTTTTTACACATTTTTCCATTCATAAATAAAATATTTACCCATTCCAAAAAAAAAAAACAAAACATTTTATTAAACGTTAAACGTCTTGGCGCTGTATATTTTCGTTTTTTTTTTTTATTTCTCCTTTTGGTTAGTGGCTCCTTCACTACGCCTTGTGAGGAATTATTTTCTTTTTTCAGCTTCTTAATTAATGCAAACACAAGGTCATGTTTAACATTAACATTTTTTTCGTTGTTGCCTTCTTTAAGTGTAACATAATTTACCATTTTTCTGGCTTTCTTTGTTATTGGATTATAAAGTTCTTGGTGAAATTCTTGCTCCATCTTGGGTTTTCAAATCAGTTTATTGGTTGGCAAAAGTAAACTGTTTGAATTCACTTACAGTTTTTTTTTTTTGGAATTGTTGAAAGTTGAAAAAGAAAGAAAAATGCTTGCTGATGTCAAACAAAGCCAATCTGAAAATTTAATTTATTTAAATAGAACACAAGGTTGTGAATCATAATAGAACCAAAATCCTTCAGTTTCTTTTTTTATATAATTTAATTAAGTTTATGAATCAACCATTTAAAGTTACAAATCGACATTTTAGCAAAGATTAAAGAAAAGAGATAATAAAACAACTCATTTTCTGATTACTATTATGTAAGAAAAAATTGCTAGCATACATTTAGGAGCTGAAAGGCAAAAACAACTAAGGGCTGTGGAATCTTGCTACAAATTGCCGATATTAAAGGGGTTTAAGACTGTTATGAAGAGTTTGAAGTGTCACATAACAAAAACGTATCTTGTTTCTACATGACTCGGCAGGAAGCAGGAAACCAGTTACATTTTACCACACACATAACTCTGCTGGTTTAGTATAGAAAAAAAAAAAAAAAAAATTAAAAGATGAACATTTTCCAATAGATGTTTTTAGACATGATGTTTTTAATATGACAAAAATTTTTTTTTAAGTAATTTTTGGCAATGCTGCTGCCTGTAAGACAAAACTCATTCCTTTTTTGCATAGCTCATAAATTTATGGTTATTGTTGTTGTTGTTGTTCTTTAAAGCCTTTAAGGGTTAAATGTTGGCAAAAAGTAAAAATTTCGGCAGACATGTTTCTGTGTTTATCTTCCAGTTTTTTGTTCAACCATTAAAAATAATGCTCTCGAGTATCATTCAAATTATTTTTATCCACTTCAGGGGCTTTTTTGCTTCTTGTTTTTATTGTACATTGTTAAAAGCATTATTTTTTAAGGGCGTGTGTCGCTTATCTTAAATAAAAGTAATTTTTCCTGGAAATATTTTGAACAATATATTTTAAAATATATTAAACATTTAGTGTTAATGAAGCAGGCTGGTTTTACATAATGTCCTGATATATATTTGCTACATTAGCACAACAAAGAAAGTGCACCGAACCTTTAGAGCTGCTTTAATCCAATTATCACTTGTATCATTAATATATTTAATTGCCTAAAATACAATCTCTCTGCTCTAAATAATAAAATCATTTACTAATTTTATACTAATAAATTTTGTATGCTTTCTTTCTTTGCAGGTGAGTTGTCGTCAGTACAAAAAATTGCTATTGTTTTTATTAAGAGGGTAAGAAATTTTAGGCCCCTTAAAAAATTTACTATATCTTGGCAAATCGTCTAACAAGCTGCAGGTCTTACAAATGAATTTTTTTCTTCTTTAACTTGGCTTAAATTCGCTTACAGAAAATTTTCACTTTAGAAAAAAATTATGAGCGTAATAATTTTCAAAAAAATTATCGCCATGACGTCAGCAATATTTTGAGCAAAATTATTTTCCGTAAAAATTATCGGTTATAAATTTTAGATAGAGGTTTCTAGCTCACTGGAAACAAGTCTTCTGTAGAAAATTATCGCAGAGGAATTTTAACAATAATAAAAATTGGGAGACATAAAATGGCATATAACAATTATCACTGTTATAATTTTTTATAGAAAGACCTATGAGTGTAATAGTTTTCTAAAAAACTTATTCATGCGACGACAAAAGCTTTCTACTCTTATTTTCCTGAGAAAAATTGTCAGTGATAATTTATACAGTGACATTGAATCTTCACTGAGGCCATTGAGAAAAAAAAATAATCGCATAGTCGCTATCACAATAATGCTGAAAATTATTAGTGCTAATATCGCATATCAAAAATTATCACTGTGTTAATTTTGTATAGAAAAATTGTGGGCTCTATAATATTCTAAAAAGTATGTATTATAATTGCTTCAATATTTTATTTTTGCTGAAGCTATTTTCCTTAAAAAAAATTATCAGTGATAATATTTGCAATGATACTGTAATCATCACCGGAAACAAGTTTTATATAAAATTTAACGCAGGAGTGTTTTCACCATAATGCTTTTTTACTCTGACGATTTATTTCATTTCTTTGTCTCATTGATAATTTCTTATACAAAAATTATCACTGCGAAACTTTCCTTTGTAAGTGTCTCAAATATGCTTATTTGTAGCTAAGAAATATTTCTAAAAAAAATTATCAGTGACAGTTTGCTATAGGGTTTTTTTTGTATAAAATAGCATTGAAAAATGTTCTGGAAAAAGTCACACAATATCTTTAGTCAAAAAAATTTTTTGTGGCTATTTTATTATTGTTCAAAAAATATTTGGTCAAATTATAAGTAATAATTTTCTTTGGAAATTTTTTATAAAATTATCACATATAATTTGACTCAAATATATTGTATATATTAAATGTATACCACATGAATTCATTTAAAAACATTTTCACTGTCACATCTATTATAAAGAAACTCATCGAAGTAAGAATTTTTTCCAAAAAAATACTGCAGTGATAATTTGTTCCTTAAAAAAAAATTAACACTTATAATTTAATCAAAAATTATCTCCTTTCACGAAGATAATTTTTAATTAAATCAGCTACAAAGTGAAATATAGAAACAGGGATGATTTCTAATTATTAAATTATTCAGTTCTAAAGCGAAATAGAATCAAATGTAGAAAAAATATAAAGGCGTGTGTTTCTTTGGAAATTTATCTCAGTGATAATTTTTAACTGTCAATTTAATCAGTTATTAAATAAAATTAAAAAATTTCTTCAGTGATAATATCTCACAGTGATAATTTTTTTATGCAAAATAATTGCTGATTATATTTCATAAAAGGCTGATATCGTGACTGCAATGTCATTGATACAATAAAAATATCGGTGTGATATTATTGTGCAGAAAAATAATTTTGAGTGATGATTTCCTATAAAGGTGATACTCTGCTCTGGTAACTGGGTGCATGAAGCTAAGAAAAGTCTGTTACGTCTTGTTTTGTAGAGCGCAAGATACTTTAAACCTATATGCCAAAAACCAAGGCGGCTAAATTCCCTTCTTTTTATTTAAAAACTGCTTTAGTTTCTTGCAAATGAATTATGAAATACATCTTAATCTCTTAAATTATACAATACATTTTTACACAAAGAAAATGCTCTTTTTGAATTACAACGTTTTGCACTAATAATTTAAAACAATTACTGATTAAACCATATAGCAAAAGTGTAGCAAAGTATTATTTAAGGTTTGTCTCGTTATAGCCAGCTTTGCGAAACCAAAACTCTGCTTCACAAATCTGTATGCATGTGTGCAAAAGGAACAATAGAATAATTTACAACTGCCATAAAGTTTTGCAAAGATGTTATTGTAATTCTGTTGAAACAACAAAGTATACCAAATTATTGTAGCAGCAATAAGAGAAGCATTTAATGTTGTTAAAATACCATCATCAATAGTTTTATTTTGGGCATAACTGCATTACAAATTTAATGATTATGATACCAAATCTCATTAGCACAATTAATGAACAATAAGAGAGCAAAGAGAATAGTTTATAATGTACAGTAGAAAAGACAGTTTATTTCGATGATTGTCTGCAAATAAAGTATTTTACAGTGATAACTTCAAATAAAAAGAATTTTGATATTGTAATAATTTTTATAGACAAAATGTTCGCTTTGATGATTTGCGAAAAGAAAAGTATTGTTGTGATAAAAAAATATCACCCTGATAATGCTCGATTATCATATCGGTCCGCCAGTGAATTATATTTTATGTAACCACAGCTAAAACTATTGTTGCTGCAAAATTATTTTCAGTTATATTTACATCTTAATGCTTCACACAAAAATTATCACTATGATAATTTCGTGTGAAAAAACCTAAAAATTTCTATCAAGTTATGCATTTCTGTAGTACTTTTCTTTGCAAAAATCTATTTATCTTAGTTTAAAAAATTATCACTTTAATAACTTTGCATAAAAAAACTTATCACTGTGATAGGTTGCACTAAAAAACTCTTTACTTCAACAAATTTATTACTGCAGACATTTTTTTTATTAGAACTATCACTTTAATATTTTCTAAAGTGAAGAAATACGGACAAATTTCGCACTTAAGAAATTATCACTGTAAAGAAACTGGCACTGTAATAATTTCCTGAGAAAAAATTGTCCACGTTATAAGTTGCTTCAAAAAATTGCTGCCTTAACAACAATTAATTTGCTTGAACTGAAGGGGTTTTTATTGTACATCATCTTTGTATTTATTTGAATATTTTTGTCGATATTTCGCTCTCCTGCGGGCGGGCAGCTTCTTGAGGACAAACAAAAGGGGTTGAATAAAACCAAATATTTGAAATTAATTTGTAGTTGCCTGTTATCCAAGTTATTAATGATAATTTTGCATAATAAAAATCGTTGCTGTGATAATTTTTTAAAAAACAAATCTGTCAAGCAATAATTTGAAACCGAGAATTTTTCCACCGTACTAGTTTTCTATGATGAATCCTTGAAGAGAGACACATCGTTCTGATAATTTATAAAATTTTGAAAAATTTATTTTGTAGGACTGCATATCAATGCTGATGTTTTGTGTAGATATTTTTTATTTTTTTTTTTTTTTTTGATTTTATCACTATGTGTATGGCAAAATAACAAATTTATGCTAATTTAGTAAATAACTTTATATGTATGGACGAAAAAATACATATTGCCAACAACTTTGCCCCCAACAGCCTCCTCTTTGTGTTTTGTATGAGTTCCACTGGTTTCTGTTCTGCCAGCAAGAGCATGCTAACAACGACGAATTGAAAAAGCTGGACACATACATATATTTTTACTATTTTGTTACTATTACAACATAACTTTTTTTTGAGAGTTAAATTTTGTTGTTGCTGGATTAGTTTTTATATTTGTTTTATTTTTTGTCCGTACAACAACATAACGTTTAGACATAAAATTGGCAACTAGCCATGTGTGTGTAAAAAGTTTGATATAAAAACTGGTAACATTTGTTTCCTTTCAAACCAGATAGCAGCAAAAACAACAACAAAAACTGTATCAGTAGCAAGATTTAAGTTATAACTTTTGCTCTCCCTTGTTTCCTCTGTATCTTCACTCGGCACTCCTTTTTTCTATTACTGATTCTGATTTAGTTTATTGGTGAAAATCCAACAATTGAAAATCAATGTCCCCCAAAACTATGCTTTATGAAATAAATGAATAAGTGTCTGCTATTTATGTGCATGTGTAGGTTTGGTTTTAATAAAATTGTAGACTGAATATATGGTTCATGTGGTTGTGAAATTCTGAAGGCTGACTCAAGTTATGGATCATTGCACTGGCTAAGGTTCAGGTTGTTTTTTCTTTTTCTTTTAATATAAAATCTGTTATATGATAAATTTTGTTTGAAAAAAAAAAAAACGATATCCAGCAGAGAGGTGGTTGTGTGAGTGACTTGAGTTGAAAGTATTATTAGAGGAGCGGTTATATATTAAAGACAATATTACCAGGATAATTTTTTACTATTGATATCGGTGGTGCAGAGCCCAAAGTGTCGAGTTTTTCCTTGGTTTTTTTGCAAAAAAATATTTAATGACCACTCGAAACTCACTTTTTTCCATTTTTAAAAAAGATCCACTAAGTTATTGGTTTCAATAAGCTGTTAAAGGCAAAGCAAATGAAGCCACTTGCTCAAAATTTGACAGTAGTCAGTCTATTAACAGGTGGTACTTGATGAGAACAAACTACAAGAGAAATCCAAAAAGTCACGGACTTATTGATCCGCCCTCGTAATGCCCTAATGATTTTTTCTATTGATAATTTTTAATTCGAAAACTATTAGCCTGATTTAATTTATAATAAATCTCAATTCTTATATATTATCTTTCTGATTTTCGAATTATTCAAGTGTTTGTAAGAGACTATAGAACATGTAGTAGAATTTCCTTAATAGACTATTTCAAACTCTCGAATATTTTGAAAATCAAAATGAGCACAATTTAGTATAAATTAAAACCGCCTAATTATTTAAAAAACACTCATTATATTTCTGCGCTAGAAAATAGTGATGACTGCGAGATTTCGCTGAAAAAATATCACAATGATAAAATCTAGGGGTTTCGTGCACGTATAGAAAACTTCTATGCACACGAGTAAAATTGTCACAGTTATATTTTTTAAGCGAAGTATCACAGTGATAATTTTTTCTCAGCGAAAAATTATAATAATTTTTTTTAAAAACCGAAAATTATCCGTGAGATGGGGTATTTCTGGGGGTGGTTATGACATTGATAATTTTCTCTTTAATTCAGTCATCATTTTTTCCAGCGAAATATTACATTTAGTTTTAAATTTTAATAAAAAATTATTAGAGACATGGTATTAATTCTTAATACTTACCATGCTGATAGTTTTTTATAAAACATTTTCACAGTGATAAACATATTTCTTAAAGAAAAATGTCACAGTGATATTTTTTTTTGGTGTAAAACTGTCAATACATGTTACTGGTAAGACTTGTTTCTTCCTTTTTCATCGTATCCCCTATTTATTTGGTTTGCAACATGCTTCTCGAAAACACTGCCTTTGTATATATTCTCTACTTTCATTAGAACATCTTCTAGTACGTTCAATGAATTCATAATGATGCCAGTAGTCAAATTGTTTTTGCCCATGAGTACAAGTATATGTATATATATTTTCTAAGCAGATTCTACCCTGCATTTCTTTTATGGCTTTCGATGTCACAATCCCTGGCACGAAATGTAGTGTAGATGCTTATGAGCAACTCTGGCAGTTTAAATTTCTTTATATGTTCGGCAGCTTCAAACCAGCAAATTTTTTCTGATTTATTTAATTTAATTAATTATTGCTTTCGCCCACGATTTGCTGAAGAAAATGTTTAAAGTTTAAAATGAAAAGTGCTAAAATTTTTTTTGTTATAAGAATGTCTCAAATTTTACCACTGTTGTCTATCAAGTAAAATGCGACCTTGGAAAAATTTATTATTTTGTCTGTTTGATTAGAAAAATACAAAGAGTATCACAAATTGTTGTGAATGGTTATTTTACTGGTAATAAACATTTGCAAGCTTTGAGAAACAGGGCGGAGGACATCAATTCCACATTTAAACTACACAGAAACTTTAGTGATTTTTCAGTGATAGCTCACACTTTTTTGGCCTGTAGCTTACGTAATGGCAAGTGAGTCATAGCAGGCGTAAACTGTGATGAAGTTTGGCAGTTCTCATTCTTAACACTGTCGGGTATTTCAATTCTTTAGGTTTTCTTTATCGATTTCTTCTCCAATTTATATCATATATACCTCAAGTATCTAATAGATAAAACGTTTAAGAGTGTGCGAAAGGAAATATTGGCAAAATAAAATAGAAAATGACTTGGTATGGAAAATTGTAACAATTTTCATGATAAATCGTTTCTGGAGTATAAAAGGTAAAATATTGTTCAAAATAATATAATCAATTTTGTTCATAAAGTGGATACGTTGGGGTAAAAACAACACATATGCAAACATACACACAAGCTATTTATGCGTGCCGAAGGAAGGAAGGAAGAAAGGAGTGTAGTTCTGAAGTGGTTTCTTTTTCGTTTTGTTTTCGAACAAAAACAAAGTTTCTTTCTTGCACAGTGTGTCGAAGGCCAAATGTAATGGCAGTGTGTGGATTTTCAATACAATCTTTGATAATGTATTATTTAATGCAAAAATGTTAGTTGTGCCCGTTAAAATGCTGATCAAGAACGTATGTTGCAAATGTATATGATGTTTTCGTAAAATTTGTAGAATGCAAATTAAAAGAGATTTCTAGTGCCACATATTCATATCAGAATTGTGATGTTCCTTTTTTTTGTGTGTAGCCTTCTGGTTTAATATATTGTATTATATTAAAAAGAGTTTAAAGTAATTTGGCAAAAAGCATAATTCCGTTTTTTCATCCTTGCATCCTTGCATCCAGAGGACATTTTTGTATGTGTAGCTCTATTTTATGTACATTTTTCCCAACATATTGTTACAATTGCTGTTTTTGGCATTTTTAAAATAATTCAATTTGCAAATGTTTCTTGTGCTAAATGTATGCAAATGGCAATGTGTGTGAGTGAGGCTGCTTGTTAAATATTTTAAAATGAAAATTGAATTCAAATAATTTTTATTGCATAACTGGCAGGCAGGCATATTTTGTTTGAATATCTTAGCATACATCCAGGCAGAGACGAACAAACAAACATTTCAACCTTCATTTGCAAACATTTATGCATGTAATTTAATTTTATTGCTATATTTAATGATTGTGTTTTTTGTTTGTTTTATTTTCCTTAATGCTGCTGCTTGTATGTAAATTTTTTTATGAGAATAAAATTTAAATTTCGCCTTAAGCCAGCAATATACATATATATTGTTATATGTTTTACAAAAACAAAAAAAATCTTACATATTTTTCCGTTACTTTTAAAATGAAAGCTTTAACAAATAAGTTAATGCTAATCAGAAGTCATAAAAAAAGGTTTATCACTAATTGCAAAAAATAAAATTCCATAATATCTTACATATCGCCTTAACATTAATATTAAGAAGTGACCTGATGACTGTTCGGTTGGCAGTGATAAATTTTTCGGCAGACATCTTACACAAAGATAACTTTTACTGTAGGCAAATTTTTGCCAAAATATTGCTGTGACAAAGTTTTGTACGGAAAACTATGACAGTGATAATTTTTGCAACCTGGAGCTAAGCGATGTTTTTTCTTTTGTTGAAATAGTAATGGTCTTTAATGATCTATATATTTTATCGATTTTTTCTTTTGGATCGCTAATCATCTCTGATATTAATCTACAATAACCTAATGGTCAACACTGTGATAACTTCTTTACGGAAAACTACAACAGTAATAACATTTGCAAGTCAGAGCAAAGCGTTGTAATCCTTTTTTTGTGGAATGGTATTTAAGTTTTAAAATAATCTCTCATAATATGATAATCGATGTTGCATTAAGGTTTTTGCAAAAAGCTGCGACAGTGATAATTTTGGCAACCCAAAAAAAAGTGATATTTTTTTTAGAAACACGTCACACTGATAATTGCCCTCTGTAGAATATTATGCCAGCTGCAATGGCTTCCATCACACAGATATTTAATGAAGAAAATTATCACACATAAAATTTAATTATACCAGCTACAAATCGGTTTTTTCTAAACTATATTAAAAAAGGTTTTAGTTGGTCTTCTTTTCAAAAATTTTCCAGATCTTTATTAAATCTTGAATTTCTCTTCCATCAAAAAGGAATCTTATATGTAACATATTTTATATGTAAATTAATGTACAAATCTAATTTCATATAAATGAACTAAAATATGCTTAACACGCGCTACAACTTTTCTAAAAATAAAAAAACAACAGCACTAACAAGGATACTCTACACAGAAATATAAAAATTCAACAAAAAGCAAATATAAACACTGCATATAAATACAATCAGACAATACACTCTGGCCAAATAAATACAGCGCTCACTGGCAAGTCATCCCTTCCTTCAGCACTCAACCAGCAAAAAAAAAGAAGGAAGAAAGGATTTGCGAAAAAACACGACATGATGAAATAATTTCATACTCAGCACTGACTACCACACAAAGTTTTCACAAAACCTTGGGGAATTTCTGGCAAAAACAATGTGAAAAGGGTTTGCTAGCGGAGCGTGTGTTCAAATGTTACAAATAGTTTTGTGCTGTCAGTCATTTTGGAGTATTTAATTTGAACTAGTAAATCTTTTAGTTTTATTTTAATAGACACCTTCTTTATATTCATAAATATTTTCCTTTTACCCCTTAAATGAAATTAAAGTAACCCTTTTTGCCACTCGCTTGGAGTTACTTAAGGTTGAACATTTAAATTGAGCTGCCACCAGGAGTACGTAGTGAAAGCCAAAAAGGACTCATTTCTTATGAGTTATTTTAAAAAGTACCGTGTGCCAGTAAAAATTATTTATACAGTCACTCTGAAAAGAGAAAAGATTTGCCTTCGCAAATATTTTATATGTATATGTATTTATTGCTTAGGAAATGTAAGGATGTTTCTTACCTGGGGGCGAAAAAAAAACAATGTGCTCAGAAATCAATGATACTGGCACAAAACTTGCAGAAATAGATATCTAACCATAGTTTTAAATATCAGCCTCATCGGGGAAAGAATGTGCTTGGCTCCCGAATATCCTTTTTCTCAATATGGCTTAAGAGCCTCTGCTTCGTTTGCATTTTTTTTAAAACGGCGCAAAACCGTATTACTTGTATGCCTGTTATATTCTGTCATTAGAGTAAGGTGCTTCTTCTTTAAAGTGCTTCTTCTTTTAATAATTTAGCCAGGTCGCTAAATTTGCTGTGATATTCTACTATTTTCTGGAAGATAATATACAGCAACTGTTCACAGATGGTTGACCAGTCAGAAGTATATGAATAACTAAATGTGCTTAGGGTAAATGCTGGACTCATTAATGCCGAACATTTGCCTGTCGATTTTCTATATTCCTACTTAAATTAATTTTGATGAGAAACCCGCGTCTCAACACCATTCAAGTCGTCTCTCTGTGCTTCTTCAACTGCACAGCTGCCTTCAGCACAGCTGCCTTTCAAATAGTATTTGCACAGTCCTGTCGTTGTTATGTTTGGCGTTTTAAAGAGCACGTCTTTAAAACTCAAACAATTGGGGATTTTAATGAGCAGTTGCTGGAAAATACAAAATAATAAAAAAAAAATAGAATAAAACAAGAGAAATCACATTGACTTGAAAGTTTAAACAGCGAGTAACCGGCTGAATGGCTAACAAACTAAACTACAGAAATGACTGAGTGTCGTTGGTCTTTTTAGTTTTTTGCTTATTTTAGTTTGTTGAATAGTTTTATTCCGCTTGAATGTTCCTTTGGCTGCATCTTCTATCTATATTTTCTCTATTTAAACAGTCAGGAAAAACGTGTTCAGTTGTAGTTCTCTAAAGAGCCTTAAACAAATGATGAGTCAGTTAAAAATTTTGTACATTCACACAATTTTCCAAAAAAAAAAAAAAAAAAAAAAAAAAAACAGAAAATACTTTTGCAGACAGCAATTTGTGTGTCAGCCAGGCAGGAGCTCCTATAAAACAGTCAAACAAAGTAAAAGTGTGCGGTAGCATAATATTTGAAGGATTAACAGAAAATTATTTTTCCAAAAAAAAAGAAGAAGACAGAAAACTCGTTTGAGGGGTTTGTTGCTTTCAAACTTTATTATTTTATTATTTTTTTACCATGTTTTTTTTCTCTTCTTTATTTGTTTGAATCATAATTCAGTTCCAGTTGTAGTTTTTTTTTTGCTCACTTTTAATTTTTGCTCGTTGCTGGGAATTTTAATTTAATTTCTAATTAAAGATAAATAATGTGTATAATTATCTAGCAAAAAACGTGTGTAACATGTAGATAAATACGAACACTTACTGAAGGATGCTCATCAGGATGGCAGTCCTTTTTTCCATTTCTATGTTTTATTTTTAATATAAAAAAAAATTTTAATTCAAAAGGCAAGTGTTTAGTTAAAGATAAATACTACATTTCAAAAGTCTGTAGAGCGTGTGCTTCAAGTAAATCAGAAATTACTGTGTATGAGAGAAATTTAATAAATTTGCCTTAAAACGAATGGTTTGCGCTGCTAAAGACAAATTGATACACTATCCTACTCAATCTAACGATTCTGTTTTTCCTTAAAAGTCGCAGCAAAATGGCCACACTGTTATATATCTCTAGACAACTTCAAACAGTCAACACTGATCGTATAGGTTTTTAAAATTTTCCAAAGAATTGCAAATCGTACAGAGTCTTTCGTCCAAAACTCTTTCACACACATACACTTTTAGTCCTCACTATCATATGCCTTAAGCACACATGTCGTTTTTAACAGATCGTACCATCGTGTAAAATAGTTTGTCACGGCCTTAAACGGGAAGCGGTGTAGCGGTGTTGTGTTCACTGTGTTCGACGGCAGATTTAAATTACCCTGCATTTGCATTCGCTAAATCTTTTCTAGTGTAATTTATTTTTACATAAACTAAAAAAAAAAAATGCGGTCGGGGGACCCCCGTTAGGATCGAATTTCCTTACGTTTTTTCTTCATCTTCGTATGTAATACAAGGTGACATCTGTATGTTTTATTTTGTGTTGTTTTTGAAATTTTTAAATTTTATAGGCTTCTTAAATTTTTTTTGGAACGTTTCATTTTTTGTCCGTTTTCATAACTAATTAATATTTATTGGTTGGTGTCTCCGCTGACAGCAGCGGAGACACCTACACAATTGTTTGTCGACAGATACACCAATACATATAAACAGCTCACACGCTTTCGTGACGATTTCTACTAATTTGCACTACCAGCAAGCCGCGTTAAGGAACTTCGTTCCAATAATTCGCATTTTTATTTTAGAAAGTGGAAAATATTATGAATTGGAATTTAATTAGCTACATTTTCCTGGCTGCCTTTCTTACTTCTGTCCTTATTTATATTTTAAAAGAGAAACCCTTTCAGCAGCCATTTTGTTAAAACAAATCACAGCATCTCCCACGGGAGACTAAATGTGAAACTATTCAGTTAATTTCGTCATACAAATTATATCTTAACACACATGTTAAATAGAACAATATGAACGAATATTCCCACCACATTGATAAATGAATTTTAGAAATTCCTTAGAATTTATGAATAGTTGACACATACGTATTAATTAAATCCTGCTGTTTATAATATTATCAACACCATTCACTATACTGGCGCTGTGCTTCGTCAGTTACGAATTCTCTTCGCTACACAAAATGTGTAGGAAACTCGCAATTGAAAATGAGAAGATTATTAAAAAAAAAAAAGGAAAATGAAATTTAATGAAATAATTTAATGCACAGAAGCAAAGGACATGTACACACAATTAAGAATTCATTCAATTTAAACATGACACATCAACGTAGAGCAACTTTTATGTCAATGTGCAATTATGTATGAACAAATGAAGGTACAAGCATGTTGTTAAAGCTCTAAAATTCCATAAATGCTAGTGATTATATCGAACGAGAATTTAATTAAAGACTGGCAAAAGACGTCATTTGCCAATGAGCAACTACACTAGATTATTAAGGCTGTCAAGAGAGAGTTTAACGTTTTGATATTTTGTTTTCACAAACACAAAAAAAAGAAGATTGTTATATTATAAACACCAAATTAATTCGTGGATTGCAGAGTCTTGTTTTTTTAAGGTTTAGAATAAAATATTATATACATAAATGGTATTAAAGGAAAGTAGATGAATGCTATTAAACTTTTTAATCAAACTTTCTCACCAATATGTGCAGTTAGTACAACTAAAGTCGACTCGCATAACAAATGCCCTGTGAGTCACTCAATATTTGTAAGAAAAAAGAAATTAAATTGAAAAACTTGAAAAAAGGATTGATTTTATATTTTTCGTTGGTGATTTGGCTTCGTAGAACTGCAATTATCGATGACCTCTGAAAGAATTTGTATGAGCACATTTTTGGAGTGTAACGCAACTGGACCACTTGGAAAAGGAAGACAAAAATGTGGTCTATTTAGTGATATAAGTGCAATGTCTGAATTGTATTTAGGAATTTTTAAAATTTTTTTTGGGAAATATGGACTAAGTAAAAAATTAATTTGGAAAGTATTTGGACATATATGAGCACATTTTTTGAGTGTAACTCAACAAGACCATATGGAAAAGGAAGCCAAGAATGTGGTTTATTTGGTGGTATAAATTCCATTTCTCAATTGTATTTAAGAATTTTTCAAAACATTTTGAAAATTTGGACTAAGTAAAAAAATTATCTTGAAAAGCAATTGTAAATATATATGACCACATTTTTTGAGTGTAACTCAACTAGATATGGAAAAGGAAGCCAAGAATGTGACGATTGTCAATTCCAGCCAAACTTTTGTAATTTCCAACCATACCATTAAATTTTACAAATATATGGTTCCTCACTACAATATTATGATTGAGTTTGACATCAATACGGTTACCATAAAACTTTTTTTTTTTTTCAAATAATATGGTTGAAAATGCCATTTTTTTTTTGATCCGGGTAGGAAAATCTCTTCGGATCATCGGGTGTTGTCACATGCTCCCACTAAAAACTCAACTACTCCTGGGAATTTCTCTAGCCGGAACCACTTGTGCATTACTTCGGATAGAGAATCAGGTTGGTTTAAAGACCATGATCATCCGTGGTCTGCGTCCAGGCACGTCCCTGTGACTCTTTGTACAGGTCATTCTTCCTTAAATTTAAATATATATTCAGCATAGGTCATCACCTTTCGCCAGCTTTCATTTCCATGTAGCATTTTTCCACTATAGTTTCCACTGTTAAGGGCCGAATCTCTTCCTCCAATTTAATTTTTTGATTTTGCCATCGTGAGCACTTAAAGAACGTGTGTACCGCGTAAATACAACCTGAACTTTCAGCTTTTCCTATTCTAAAGAGGTATTTGCGGTAGTATTCATGTCCCGTCAGCATTTGAGTCAAATAGTAGTTCACTTCTCCCTTTCTCCTGCAATACCAGCTCTTTACATCTGGTATCAGCTTTGCTGTCCATCGTCCTTTTATAGAATTGTGACATTTTTCTTGGAAATGGCTATGTTAGGGTTGGAAGTAACAATATTATCGTTGTAGATAATAATAGTTGACCAGGCATGGTAATATTAAGATTGAATACAACAATAACATGATTACTGGTCACAATGGCCTAGTCGATTAGAATATCTACAGAATGCAAACAAATATTTTCATAGTCATACACATCTACATAGCATTCAAAGCTCTTTTTTACACACACAATAAAAGCAGCTCTGCCATATGTTCCATAATTTGTATGGCACAATTGTTTTATTTCGGTTTTAATAACTGTGCTTTTTTTATTTGAATTATTTTTTGTTTGTTTTTTTTTCACACACAAATTTTCACTCACAACACGAAAATTAGAGAAACATTAGCTGTCAACGGCAACAATAAAAATATTGTTAAAAACAACAATATTTTAATTGTTATTTGCTTGCGATTTGACACATGAAAAATGTTCATCATAAAATGGCTGTAGATATTGTTTTTTTTTGAATGAATATAACCATATTTAAATTTTTATGGATGATGACAACAAAATGATCAAACTGCAACAAAAAAAAGTGACCAGAAATTGCTTACATCGTTTTAAATAAAAATATCTTGTTTGCCACAACCTTTCGCATCCATGTAGACAACATAATATTGTTATCGCAACCATATTGTCAAATGTTTTTTTGTTTGCGTGTACATTTGTATGGCAGCTGTGACATGCTCATGTGTTGCTGTAGCCGTTTTAATTAAATTGTTTTTAATATATCTGCCTGTAAATGTAACAAAATCCAAATACTTGCCCCAGTAATACATCTTCATATACCTGACTTAAAATTGGATTTTATTCCCGCCATAACCTTTACTTTTTTTAATCTATTAAAAAAATGTGTACATACATGTAAGAAAAAATAATTCTCTTCTAAAATTAAAGATTAGCATACTTTGCAAACTGCCATCACACATGAATTCCCTTGAAATTTTTTTTATTTTAACATTTCACAACATTTATCAAATTTAATATTAAAATATTTTTTGGCAATTTCCATAGTGCTCATATGAAATTCTCCTGAGTTACTGGCACTAAAGTGTTTTAAACTTGACTAACTGTTGCTTTTTTTGCTTTCTTACTTAGTTTGCCTTTTAGTTAGTGAGTGAGCTGTTTCGTCAGTCAGCCAGTCAGTCAGTCAGTCAACCAATTGGGAAGTGATTCAGTCAGCCAGTCACCTAGTTATACTAGACGTTTGAAATATTGTTGAGATTTTAGCACAGTGTATGATTATGAAACTTATTTAACCAACTATTTGCAACCAGTCATCCAGTAAAACTTTTAATGCAAGCTCATAACCCACTCCTGCATCATACACACACACACACACACACCTAAGGGATAATAATAAATTGGGCTGAGAAAAATTGCCATAAAAAGAAATGGAGAATATGAATTTTAATAACATCTTTTACATGCATGCAAAAAATAAAGTAAATGAAGCTGTCTGGACAGTGAAACCCTGTGCAGTAGCGAAACAAACAAAAAATCTACTTTTTTTTTACACAACCGGTAAAAATAAATAAAAAGATTTTTTTAACTCTCGCAAGAGATGGTCAACTAGTGTTGGCCCAACTTTGATATCAAACAACACCTGTCGCTAAGGACTCCGGTAATTTTTAGTTTTGTGTTATAGATATTTTACATATACTATTTTCCAGTTACACACACACACACACACACACACACACACACACACACACACACACTTACACAGTCCCCCAAGAAACGTCAGTGTGCATTTTTCATTTTCATAAGTAAATAGAGTTTGTCTTTTTTCTTTATTTCAAATGACAGTAGCTGTAATGTAACAGTGCAGAATTCGCAAGAAAAACGAACCAGGAAATTCAAAAGAAAAAAAAACTTCTTTCTTTACTAGAAATGCTTGCAACATGTCATGTCACTTTAGATTTCTTACCTGTGTGTGTGTGTGGAGTAAATCCTTGTATAGCCAGGATTTAACACCAGCCACCAGCATATAAAAAGTTGTGATTTTTTTTTCTCACTCATTTCGCGTGTGCTGTGTTGATAGCAGTTGGTAGCTGCTATTCGTTTATGCTCTTGCCTCCCACTACCACAAAGGAAAATATGAAATTAGAAAAAGAAAAGCATTTTTATATGCATCACTTACTTGCTTAGCACTCCTTTTCTGTGTCGCCTTCACTTTGCATTCGTTTGTTGTCTTAACACCTAAATACTTCAACTGGCGGCGCCTGTTGTTTTAGAGTGAGAACGTGTTCTCAAAGAACAGGTGGTTAGATTTTGTAAAATGTAAATAGCATGACAGTGCATGCACAGTACTTTGAGTACACCAAAAATTGATCAAATCAGAAGAGGGACTATTTAGGAAAAGTACAGATTGCTTGGATCTAAAAATTATATATCATTCAATAATACAAAAAAATAAAGTAAAAATCAATTTAAAAATAAAAAGCTGTGCAGAGACATGCACAGACACGATACATCTTGATATGTTGTACTGGTGGTTATTAGAAAATCTGTGCATTAACCCAATTATGCGTATTAGACCCACTGAACATTTTTCCCAAGATCATTCTCGGGCAAAGCTACCTTCAGTCATAAATTTCTTGGGACCAAAAAAAAACGCCTTTTATTGTTTTGAAGTCGTTTTGGGAGACACAAAAGTTTTTACTATTTTTCGACTAGTCTTTTTTTCTCAAGGAAGTTTTCATTCACAATACAAGAAATGAGAAATTATTATGTGTCAAATTTCGTTTGAGTAAGAACGTCAATACCTTGTACATCCTTTATTAAAAAAAAAAAATTGTTTTGGGTGGCAATGTCTGCACTAATTGTCCCGGACCAAAATTGTATTAAAGTCCATGCAAGCACCCAAGTTCTCCTTTCTTCAAGCTTCATTCTTAAAATTAAATTTGAAGCCTAAAAATTAATGCAAAAAATACATAAAAGCATATGAAACTGAACAAGGTTCTTATACATAAAATTTCATTAATTGACCTGCAAGGACATGCCATCCTGCCCTATATCCTTGGGTTAGATTGTTTAGATTTTGGCCCAAAAATGATGGAAAATACAAAAGTTCTATTGTGTAACAAATTTAATTTCTATACCTACAGGAATATTGTTATTACCCACAAATCCTTTATTTTCAAAAGTAGAATTTAGTGTTAAAAATGCTTAAAATATTTTTAACAATTTGTTAAAATAACACAACGTGGCTATTTGGATAATTTTATTAAAATAGCTGCAAGCATATGATAAAGTACCATATATCCTTTTTTTTGACGATGAGAGTTTAGTCCTAAAATTAAAAACAGAACTACTAAAAGTGTGTGCAATAAAGTAAACACTCTCCAGGGCTAATTTCATTGAAATAAATTCAAGGATATGATAGCTGTCCATATATCCTTTATTTTAATGATTTAAATATTTCTCTTACAACTGCAAAAACTTAGGTTAAAAACCCCTACAATAACACCAATCCGCTGTGTGAGCAGTTTTATTCTCACATCTAAAGGGATACTGATGCTACTCATATATCCTTTTTTTCAAAAGTAAATTATAGACTCTAAAATGAGAGAAAAAGTCCATAAAAGAATGTAAAATTGAACAAGCTTTCTGTAAAAAAAATTTCATTCGAATAGTTGCAAAGATAAGACTACCTCCCATATATCCTTTATTTACAACACTGAGTTTTTGGCTTAGCAATATTTTTAAAGCTAAATATTAGTACATAAAATCAAAGAATTTTACTATGTGGCAAATTTTATTGCCATAGGTGGAAGAATATCAGTACTTTTATATTTTTTTTATTTAAAGTTTAGACTTAAAAGCGGGAGAAATGTAAGTAAAAATATGTCAAATAAAATATATTAGCTATTTGAAAAATATCGTTTAAAAATCTGCCCGGATACCAAAGCGTGCCATATATCCTTTTTTCATAGCTTATATATTTTAGCTCTAAACTTGCATATATATTATATAAAGCATGTGCTGTGAGATTAGGTTTTCGTATAAATAATTTCAATAACATAAGTTCAAGTATATTACCGTTTGCCATATATCCTTTATTTAGAAAATTATATTTTATAACCAAAATAACTAATTAGAAGAATTACTAAAACTAGCTAAAATGATTTAGTCTCACTATAAGACAGGTTTTATTTAAATACCTGTCAGGATATAACAGCTTTCCATATATGCTTTATTTTAAATGTTGAGGTGTTGGTTGCAAAACTATTAAATGTGCGATTAAAACACATGTAAATAAATGAATTGGCTATGTGATAAGTTTTATCTATATTCCTACAAGTATACAAATATTTGCCATATATCCTTTATTTTTAGAACCAAATTCTAAACTATAAAATAAGTGCTCAAATTAAAAAAAGAATGTAAAAGTGAGCAAGTTTTCTATATGGTGGTGTTTGGTGGAAATATCTTGAAAAGCATAACTGCCTCCCATATATCCTTTATTTAAAAAGAAATATAAATAGAATCGAGTTTCTTATAGATTTCAATGCAAAATTGTTTAGTAAATTAAAACATAAAATAAAAAGGAAGAAGGAACGAGCGTGCAATTCTCTAATAAGATAATGCTGTACAGTGACTGTTCGTAAAGTCGGTTTATTAATTTAACTACAGCATATTGCAAATAAACATACATAGATTTCCGTTTGTATGAATGTTTGCAAGTGTTTTTCCTTTTTATTTTATTTTTTGTATGAAACAGGCTAATGGAAATGTTTTAAATCTATTTTGATATATTCCTTCTATCTGTGATTTTTTTTTTTCTCTTCCATTTTCCCCTTTTTTCTCTCTCAATAAGTTTAACAAACAGGCCTTAATAGATTTTTATTATTCCAAAGTAATTAAAACGTAATTTGATAATAGTTTATAAACTTTGAGTAGGGGAAGGAAATACGAAAAAAAAAACTTTGAATAGAGATGATTTGTTTTCATACGCAAATGAATATTTGTTGTTATTTCTAAGATAAAATCTTTCACTTTCATGAACTTTCAACAGCAGCATTAATAAAATAAAACGCAAATTTTAAAAAGATTAAAGCAAAATTTATGGCAATATAATAACGAAAGGGTGGTTGCTAAATTCTTATGAGGGGCTTTGTTTTAAGTAAATCTCATCATCGAATTAAGAAAAAAAAGAATTGAGTTGCATTAGAACGCACAAATAAAATACTAGGACAACGGCTCTAAACTAGTCTAGCAAAATATTATGTAAAGTGACTTTAAAGTCACCTTGGGGAAATATTTATTTTTATAAATTATTTTCTTCCTAAACTCATTTTCCGGAAAGTATAAGCGAGTTGTGTATTGTTTCCAGCAATTGAAAAAAAAAAACATTTAAGGAATTTTTTTTTCCAATTTTTGTTTAGCAAAAATCTTTTTTAAAGGTTAAACTTAAATTACAAAACTCTTTCAAAATTATGACTTAAAGTTTTAGTTTCATCTTCGGCAATTCGCTCTCCTTTCATCCTTTTTGCTTATTTATTTCACATTTATCTTAAGCCCCTGCTCAGTCCACTTTTTGGGTTTCATTTAACAGCATAATGACTAAGAGATGACTAAGCATTTATTCTGCCCACTGTGGTCCTTTTTGGAAATTCATGTCTGCGTTGTTTTCCAAAGACCAAAATTAAACTTTTACCCCCAAACCGCAAAAGAGCCAGTAAACAAATATCAGCTTATCGATCTCATAAATATCTCATATTGCTGAAAAGTTGTGCTTTTCTTTTTGTTTTAAAATTTTCTGATGGGGTCGTCAAACTGCCAATATATTGGATTTTAAAATGTGGTTACAGTTTTGTGCCGTGTCATGGCACATTCATTAAAACCATCAAAAGCACATTTGTTGTAGCAGTTCCCCCAAAGAAATGGGTTAATGTGTTATGATGGTGGCTGGCTGGCTGGTTGGTTGGCTGGTTGGCTGGCTGACGCAAAATTTGCCAATATTTCCACAACACTTACCAAAACCAGAGCTAATGATGCCCCAGTGAGGCTGGGCATGCTAAAAATACTTGCACTGCTTGCTGTTGTATGAGTGCGTGTGTATGTGTGTGACTCCTGTGAATACGACCTGTCAAAAACTGACCAAAAGAAATGAAACAAAAAACAAAATATCCTGCATCAATTTAAGCTTTAATGAAAAATCACCCAAAATAAATATTCTGCACAAAAAAGAATACAAAATTGTTTATTTTTCACATGCCATTTAGTATCAATAAAATGTTGTGTGTGAAAAATGTATGTGTAAAAATGTGATAAAGAGTTTTTCTGTTTTGCGCTTGAAAAGGGTAAGCAGTAATTTGGGCAGGCAGGGAGCGCCGGCCAAAGAGAACGCTTAAATTTAATCTGATATTTACCCTCCTGTTATAAATGGCCCCAAGTGAAGGATATTGAATACGGTTTAAATAATAAATGAAGATTTTAGGTTTTCTTTTTCATATCATTATAATATATTTGACAAGTGGTGGGCGTAGGGGAATTGCTTTCCATTTTCAAAATGCTATTAAATGCAAAAATTCACTTAGAATCAGTTTTTTAGGTATAGTATGTGTATCAGGGAACTGCAAGATTACTTCACTCTCAGCATTGAATACATTGCCTGTTTATGCTATCACTTTCGCAGGCAAGTATTTGATGAACGCCTAGAAAACGATACGCTGATATTTCTAGCGTTTTCGATTTTTAAACGCTTTATATACCATGGCGTTAGTTTCTTTGCTTCAATTATTTTTCACGGAGAAGAAGCAATTATTTTTCTTCGATAGTTTCTGGCATGAAGAAAAAAGTTGCACTACGACATATCGAGAAAAATCATTATCAAGTCGGAGAGGTTAAGTGTGTGACCAACCTCCATTCAGTATTTTCTTTACATCCAATGACTTTCCAACACACTTACCCTGTCCATGCCTTCTTAAGGCAAAAAAAAAAAAATTAAATTAAAATAAAATAAAATAAAATTGAAAATCGAACACATAGAAAGTGATTTTTTTGAGATGTCGTAAAGGTTTTTTTTTCTGATGCCAAAACCCATCCTAAATTCCAAGGCAGAATATGGATTGCTACATCGGCTCTTTTAAATATACAAATAAAACAGCATATGCTTTGAACTTTTTTTTTTTTTTTTTTTGAAAATAAATAAACTTAGCTCATCTAAATTGGCGCTTGTTGCAGTTCTCTGGTGACTAAGCATAAAGAAATATGTGTTTGATTTTGTGTATGTGTGTGTGTGTTTTTAATGACAAGAAGTATGAATATAATAAAGTAGGTTATGATGTCCTTCAAAACATCTTGTTGTACATAATTATTTAGATGACTTTCTGTTTCTGTTAACAAACGTGTGCAAGAAAGAACCTTTTCAGTTGCTATTAAAAATTATTTATTTAAAGATTAATGTTCAGGACTAGCTGCAAAACTTGGTCACAGTAATTACAAGACAGGCTACTCTAAATGGTGTCTCTATAGTTTCGTCAAAGCAGTGCGAATGATTTTTGCTGCGCATCGCAATACAGAGTATCCTCCCAGCGCCTATTTAGTGCAGCCTAATCAGTTCGTGAACAGATTGTCTGATGTTTACCATGACCTTGGTTTGATAGATCACAACACGTCTAGCAACTCCAGCTGGAATTAGAAGAGTTTGGTAGTTTTCATTATAAAAATAAAAATCACGAATAACAACCGCTACGACATATAAAAAAAATCATATCCCAGACTTCCGATTTTCAATATATTTTTTATTTTTATATGAGCGAAGCCCTGAGAAGGCATGCTATGGGGTCGGTGTGCTCGAAAAAAGTATTGAAAAGATTATATAGAGCTTTATCATACATTAAACTCCTCTACGGTCATCCGTACAAACAAGTCACTGGCCTCGCCTGAGAAAAAATATTGAAAGGATTATACATTAAAGGTTGATCATACATTAAACTCCTCTACGGTCACTCTCCTCGTCTGAGGCAACCTTGTGCTATTAAATGTAGCGCTTATTCTTCTAATTTTTTCTTTGTTGTGTATCAGTTATATAAATATGATACCGTATCTCCTAAAAAAAAAAAAATTTTACGTTATAGAAACGAAATATTGAAATACTTTTATAACCTTATCTCTCGTTTTGACAGTGAATAAATTCTAATGAAATTTATTATATATATTCTTTCATTTTGTAACAACTCAAGGACAGGGTGGTTGCATTAAAAATTATATTCTTTGTTCAAGTTTAACAATTGACGAGTGTGTATGCTCTTCAGCTTAACAATATAATGAAATTAGTGCTTAGCGAAAATATTGTGTTACTGAATGAAAAAAAATGTATAAAAATTTTGGACAAAAAAAAAAACAAAAAAAAAAACCTGGCATGAATAGTTGCCAAAAAGAAAGGCACTTGAGCCCCCCTCTCAAAAGGTCAACAAAAGTAACAAAACAGTGGAATAAATCACCCTGAACTTTTACTTAAAGTTAGGAATGATTTTTTCTTTTTATGTTTCAACATAGATGCAATAGCGATAATAACCACGATTAGATTTGTTTGCTTGTTATCCAAAACAAGTGGATTAAGCCGGACCGATTTGTGTGGTCATAACTTTGTTGTTATTATGCCATCGATTTTTCGATAGCTTTTCGCATGAGAAAAAAAAAATTTCATTTCAACTTATAAAAAAGCCATTTTTGAGGCGTCCAATTTCCATTTTTTTTTTGTGCGGCAGCCGTTTTAAGGAAGCGCGTTAAGGGGTCAGTGTATTTTATAAAAATAATGGAGAAACAGTTATTGGGGCACTTTGAGGCGAGTTATAGTAGTGGGGGAAAAAATTAATTTTCCAGAGGCCCCTGGGACTGATTAGGTCGCGTGCGTAGCCAACGTTCCAGAATTTTTACTCCCCAGTTTTTCGTTATTTTGCTGCACACTAATGCCACATCATTAGGTGCTGAAAACAATTAAAATCGCACGTCTGGAAAATGATGTTTTTTCGGCATGTAGTAGTGGACATTTTTTCCCTCCTGCCAAATTCTATTAAAAAATCGATGGCACATTATTGATTGCTACATCGACCCGCTCTAATGCTCCTGCAAAATGTGCTCAAATTTGACAAAAAAAATGTTCTTTATCGCCACCACTTTTGGTTGCTTCAGCTCAACTTCATCCCTTTTTTTTTTTGTTTGTTTATTTGTTAACAAACTAATCAATTATTATAATCCGAATGTACGAAATATCCTTAAAATCATTTTTATTGTTTTTTTTTTATTTATTTCTCCATGTAGCCGCAAACAATTTCTACGTTGTAGCGGCAAAATGAGCAGATTGCCGCTTTCTTTCCTTTTTTGCTTTTTATTTTCTAATACCGTTAAGATATTATATGATGATGGCAGAACGTTTGCACATACAAGCACCCTGTATTTGAAAACTCGATTCTACTGCTTCATGCATTGCATCAAAAATATAAGATTTAAACCATGAGAGTTATATTGCAACACTGATGCACAAGATGTGTTTGTTCTTTAGAATATGTTTTCCTGGTTAGCTCTTCTGTCAGCCAAGTTATTTTAACGTGGCCTGCAGGCCACAACGTTCAAATTGGAAAGGTTTTAAGCTTGGAGATTCCGTGAGACCTTGAATGGATTGATGGGTTTTTTTTTTTGTGTAGAGAAATAATTTAATACATTTATATTAAATTACTTTTTCAGGCTTAAGTTCAACCCTTGGTTTGCCACTAAATAATTTAGATTAGATGTTTTTTTTTAAAAGCTATAAGATATACTGCACACTTTTCGTTCTCCTTCCTTTTTATATCAGCCATATGGAAGCGTAATTGGGCTGATACCTTGTATGTCTATTTTGCACGTAATCGCTCATGTGCAGAACAGAGTGAAGAAACTCATAGGTGACTTTTTGCTGTATTCAATGAAATAAATAAATTTATGTATTTATTTATTTGATGCCTTGCTGAGATTCTATGTCTTCTTTCCTAAAATAGCCTGTTTTCTCCCACGTTTAGAAAAACTTCCTAGTATCCTTATAATTACAAAATATTATTGCACTGTTGTTATCCTCCATTTTGCTTGTTTTTTTTTCAAATACCAAATGTATCCTGCTGTCATTTAATATTCCATTAAATGGATCTTTTGCAAAATTATGCTTTCAATATTGAATTACTAATGACCCGAATTCCCTTTAATCAAAAATAATAACACAACATTAAACCGGCCATGTCCAGGAGGTCAGCCTAATTGCAAATTAACATAGAGGAGATTGAACGAAGCAGAAAACCAGGCGCATAAATACAGTTTTTTCATCTCAATTATTTAATAATTATAATAACATTTTATATTATATTTCCCCAACAAGCACAGCAGGCAGAACAGTGTGTATATAGTTTTCATTTAGTTGCCATAATGATGGAGCAGGAATATAAAATAAGATCTGGATGAACACGTTGTCTTACAGAGAAGGAAAGAAAATAAAATGTAAGTGATAATTAGAGGAAGTAAAACTATTGGAAATAATTATTAATCCTTATGCCAAGTAAAATTAAACATTCACTCATATGTGCGCCTGGTTCTATGCTACAATTTTGTAACATACATCTTTTCATATATGCTTATAGACAATGTGAGTGAGTGTAGAGGTAAGATATGCGAGAAAAAGCTACACTACCAGCTTCTTATTTGATTTTTCCCTCAACCATTTCAAGTATGTATGTATGTAGCTGTAATGAACGTGTTTCCACTTTTAAATGATCAATTTGTTAAACGTGGTCTTTTACAAATTTCTATGGCAAACTATTAAGGATAATAGAAATGGAAAAATGTATAAATTGCCTACATCATCATTAACAGGGGAAATAAAACTACACACCATTTGCATTAAATCTAAAATGATAAGAAACATCAACAAATTGATTATTTGTGAAATACTGAAGAGAAATCAAGAAATTGATTTTTTGTGAAATACCGTTAAGAAACGAACTCTAAACTTGGAGTAGCGAAACCAGTAATACTTTAAAAAAAATTCTGTAGCAAGTAGAGTTGTTGTTGTGGCCAATAGCTTGTGCGGAGTTGTGTCTTCTGGCAGAGAATTGTCGAAAGTATTACAGTTCTTTAAGGTTAAATAAGTCAGCATAAATATCGCAATAAATAGAGAGTAAAGGGATTAAACTTTAAGATCTGTAGAGCCGACATAAAAAAGCGATATATGAACTTTTTTAAATTGCTACGGCTACAATAAATTAAATGTGTGATAGAAATAAGAACTTAATTATTTATTTGCTTTAAGAACCAATTGAAATGTATTAATTCAGGTCGAGAAATATACCTTACAAATGTTTTCTGTCATTTTCAGCCGTCTATCTGGCGCCCACATTTCGTTGCCAAGAAAATTAAAAGAGTTGCAAAACGAAAAAAAATTTTTACTGCGTTAAATGCCTGTTTGTACATTTCTGATTATCATTTTGTTCATGGGAGTTATGGAATAACTAGTTAAGTTTCAAACATTCTTTCAAGAATTTTTCGAGTCTAGTGATGAGTTGATTAGCATCAACGAAATATCAGCGGCATATAGACGGCTTAAAAAGACAGAAAACATTTGTAAGGTCTATTTTTAGAGCTGAATTAAATGATAGAAATAAATAAAACTGTAGCATTTGTTATGTATGGAAACACAGGATTCAAATAATTCTTAAAGTTTTACCCTCTAATTCATAAAAATTATTAAAGGCTGTTTATTTGACATATTTGTATGGAAAATATGTCAAATAAGAGCTTTATAAACCTGGTATAATTTTTATAAATTAGACGTTTAAAGGATAAGAAAAACATCATAAAGTGTTCTTGCGAATTTTGTTTCCTTATATTTTATATATTTATTTGAGCTTAAGGTCTTTTGTAATTTGAGTATTTATTTTTGTCGATATTTCGCTCTCCTTCGGATAGCTTCTTCAGGACAATAATAATGAAAAAGAAGCTATCCGAAGGAGAGCGAAATATCGACAAAAATAAATACTCAAATTACAAAAGACCTTAAGCTCAAATAAATATATAAAATATAAGGAAAAAAGGGGTCAAAATAACGAAATATTGAATTTTGTTTCCCTTAAAATGTTTGTATTTGCTGCATGAAATGGTGTAATAGCTGGCAGTCATTAAGCCAGTGAGTGGCAACTTGTGATAATTATTACTTTGTGATTGTCAATAGAAAAATAATATTAATAGTTGATAATTTTGCTGAACCTTTTTTCATAGTATTTAATTATAAACTTTTAAGCCACGTCAGCTACCCTGCACGCATTCATTGCGATTCGAATGTTGCACAGATGTGCGATATATACAGGGTCCGCCATTTATCTTTTTGTTCAACTAATGCTTATTTCGTGAATGGTAATAATTAGCTCATGTCTGATTGGACCGATAATTAGTTTTATCCTTCCACTGAACGAATATGATTGTGTATACGCTTCGTTAAGAGGTCCTGCGATCGATTTTGCCAAAAAAAAAAAAAAAAAAGCATCTATTCAGATGAAGCTCATTTTGATCTTGGCGGGTATGTAAACAAGCAAAATTGTCGCATTTGGGGCACAGAAACTCCGCACGCACATATTGAAAAGCCGACGCACCCAAAACGAGTCACATAATTGGGGCATTTTGCTTCGAAAATGAGCAAGGAGTGGCCGTTACAGTCGATGGCGATCGTTATCGGGCCATGTTGAACGAATTTTTTTCTTCTGTTTTTTGCTAGTTCGCTGTCTGGTGTTTTTGTAAACTACTTTAGTATAACGCAACTGATTTTATAAAGCAACTGCTTTTGTAAATCCATTTAAATCTACTAATTGCCAATAAATCCGGGCAAGCTCACCTTCTAGTTTAGTTTAAGCTAGTAACACCCAATTTTTGACTTGGATTTTAAATGCCATTTCAATTTAAATTTGATTTAAATACAAAATTGAGTCAAACAGTTGCTATTTAAATCAAACTTAAACGGCCTGCCGTGCCCATTTAAAATCGATTTGAGTTTTTCGTACTGCCATATGATTTTGACAGTTTGGTTTTGTTCTGCAAATTAAGAAAATTGCACCTGTTTTTTTGTTTGTTTCATAATTTGATTTTTTATTATTTCCAGAAGGTAATCAACTTCTGTGGCAGTGCAGTTGGGAGTCCTTTTATCACTTTTGCTACTCAATTTAATAATTTTTACAAAACAATTTATTATTTTCTAAACTTTTCACAATTTTACTTGCTTTCAAATTTGCTTAAACAGCTGTTTTTTATTGAGTTATCGATAATTTTTTGTCACTTACATTGTGCTGCCGTACTTTTATTACAATTAATTACCAAAAATAATTTTAGACAGTAAAACAGAAAGCGTTTTTAAATCCAACTTAAATTTTAGGCAACATTTACTAATTTTGTATTTAAATCTCAAGTCAAAAATCGGGGGTAAGTCATTTAATCAGTGAAGACTTAAACCACATTTCAATGACGAATTTTTTTTTTTTTTTTTTTTTAACAAACACAAAACTGCGAAGCTTTTTTTTTTGGTTTGTCTGCAGAAACACCCAAAGCCTTCGGCAGAAATCGAACCTGCGACCTCGGGGACTCTTAGTAGGACTCTCTACCAATTCATCCATTAAGTCACTAAAAAGTGCAAAACATCAGCTGTTAGACATTTTTGCCAACACCGCCAGGTTTCTGTTTCTAAAACCAATGACAAATGGTTCGCTGGCTCACTATAGCCAAGATTTAACTGAAATTAAATTGCAGACAAGTCAAACTCTAGCTGTAACTGATTTCTTGGGCATAAGTAGTAGAGATTATATATTGTAATTGCTTAAGTCTGTGTTTGATAGAGGGGGGCGAACTCATACTCGTAGCCTTCATTTAGAACTAGCTGACCCGGCAAACGTTGTTCTGCATTCAAATTTAATTTTGACTGCAAGTCTGTTTCCGTTACAAAATCGTGAAAACAGAAGTTGTCCTGCATGATATTTCAAGCGATTAGGATATTAAACAAAGTATGAAATGAAAAGTAAATAATACAATAATAACATCAATTTTGTAAAAAACAAATCGTTTTGATCTAGAATAGCTCTTACCCGGTGCGCTCCGCTACACCTAAATCGATTAAAACTCTTTTTTTTTTTTTTGTTTTCGCAAAACGCGCAAAGATAAACACATTAGATTTCTTATGTGCACCCTCCACACAGACCTCAATCACCCCTGAAAATTTCATTGAAATCGGGCAAGCCGTCTAGGAGGAGTATGCGAACAGGAAGTTTTGCCGTTTAATTTTATATACATACATATATATAGAATATAGATATAGATATAGATATAGATTAAAGTTAAGCCTGTGAAATTGTTGTCCTTTTTTTTTGGAGAAAAATATATTAAGAAAAGAAGAGTTCACACTGTGAAAATAATGGCTATTATCCGCAAAAGAACGCAAATATGTAGAATGTATGTAGGATATTGCGCAGAATAGAAAACGATTTAAGTCAGCAAAATCAGTTAAGCCGTTTACCGACCGCAAGCAAATTCATCTATTCTATATAAGAAATGAACTTTCATCCCCCAAAGATTTTTCTTAAGTTTAATTAACATTTGCAAAATTAGCGATAACATGCATTCGCCTTAATGTGCTGCTTTTCCTTTTCAATCAACTCTCGTCCTTCGAGTATCAGTTTGATTGAAATGAAAAGTTTTATACATACAACTTATCAGTGGTGAGAGCTTAGTGTATACGTGGTTTAATGACTGACTGACTGACAATTGTTTAATGTTTGAATGTAAAATGATGCTGCAGCTGAAGTTGAAGATAATAATCGTGATAATAATGATGACTAAACAATAGCCAAATGTCAGCTAACAACTAAATGACTTTTTGCTGATTCTTTTTTTTTTGTATTTTTTCTCTCTTAACTTTGCTTTCAGCCTTAATGTTTGACTGTTTTAATTAGTTGTCTAAAGGGAAATGTTTTTTTGTTTAAGTATTTTTCTAGGCAGCGATAGAATATTTCAAATTGAAATCATTTCTGGCCCCACCTCAGCAAGTCGCTTGTTCGCATTCATTTAGTTGGACGAGTTTATACATCTGATAATTAGTGGACGTTTTCTATTTTCATTAAAAAGTCATTGTATTGGCGGCGGCTTAAGAATGAGGATTTAAGTGACATGTGAATAGTCAGTCAGTCAGTCAGTTCGTGTTCGTGGAATTGGGGTTGGCGAAAAATTGAAAGTTTATTGTGGGTGTTTTTTTTTCTGCTACAGACTGAACGGGTTTCTTGTTTGAAAAAAAAAAAAAAAAAAGAAGGCAGTTTGTTGTATTAAAGGTTTAGTAGAAGAATTAATTTCTGTGGCATAAATTGAATCTGTATGAAATTGTATTAGAGCGAGGAAGTAACATCGAACTACAAAGCGTAATGAAATTGTTAGAAATTGTGAATCATAAACTATAAAATTTAAAATGAAATTAAAAAATTGCGTTTTCATCATCATTGAGACAATAGCAACAAGCACCAAATTTAATTGAGTATTGCTAAAAAATACATATATATATATATATATATATATATATATATATATATATATATATATATATATATATATATATATATATATATATATATATATATATATATATATATATATATATATATATATATATATATATATATATATATATATATATATATATATATATATATATATATATATATATATATATATATATATATATATATATATATATATATATATATATATATATATATATATATATATATATATATATGTATATATATGTATATATATATATATATATATATATATATATATATATATATATATATATATATATATATATATATATATAATCTATTCTAAGCACAGTGATAAAATTGCAAGTTTTTCTTTAATTAATTATGCCAGCTTTAGATCTTTGTTTTTTATAAAAAATAATTTGAAACAATTATATTTATTTGTGGTCAATATTTCGCCAACAATTTGTTGGCAGCTTCCTGAAGATGCCTTTTTGGCGGTTGTTTATAGATTTGTTATCTTGACGGCCAGCCAGCCAGGGGGCAAGTTTTCGGGAGGGGGGAGATGCTCAAATACTTTACCTGGGAACTAAGTCGCCTGTAATATGTTGCACAGGCTGAGGGTCATAAAACCGGCCCACCTAAAATGTGTGACCAACTCCCACTAATGGGTTTTCTCCAGTATTTTTTCTTTTGCATACACTAACCGCGTACCAAGCTTCCCTAGCGGGCGCTGCCATACAAAAAGAATTTGAAAATCGGAAGCCTTAAAAATTATTTTTTGGATATGTCGTAGTGAAACTTTTTTTCCCTCCGGCCAAATGTTCTCGAAAAATCGAAGACCACCCTAATTTATATACATATGTATATACATATGTATGTATATATTTTAATACACTATAAACTTGTGTATATTTGTATATTCTGTCATGGGGATTTTTCTTCGCACCATCTCTGTGCCACTCACTGTTTGTTTGGTTGGTTGGTTGGTTGGTTGGTTGGGCTGCATTTGACAGACCATTAATCATTGTGCTAATTGAGTATCATTAAATAAACGGAGTGTATAGCATCCCAGGGTTGATATCTATTATAAATTCTTTTTTTTTTATATTTATTTATTCATTTTTTTTTGTACTTCTCTTCTTGCAACATTATAATCCTGCTGTTTACTTACATTCTCATGTACATATATAATAAATTCTCACATAAAAAGAGATGGCAAAACTTTACATACATAATGATATTTATAATATTATCCACGACCCAAGTGTAGCTGATGTTGCTATTGACAAAGTTGATAAAAATATATAATATAATAATAATAATAACATTGAGTAAAAAAAAAAAACAACGCCCTGCCACCAATAATCAATTGTTGTTATTTTATGCAGCTATCAGAGAGATGATAAAATGTGGTAAGAAGAATATTTTTGAAATGGATACTCTGGCTTACAAGTAAAAGGGAATTTTTTTCTCTCCAATAAACGCTATCAGCTTTCATTTCAACTTACTTTCTTTACAAATGCTGTAATGAAAAATATATTTGTCCAGCCAAAAAGCTACTAAAAAGACCTAAGAAATGCTTCGAGATAAAAAGTTGTTATGCGTTGTTCCAAAAAGTAAAATTTAGCATTTTTTCCAATCGCTTTGAGATCATAATTCAGAGATAATTTATTTCAATAAATTACTTAACACCATACGATATGGCAAATTTTTAGGAAATTAAATTCAATACATCCTTTGTCATGCAGAATATTGCTGCCGTAAGCAAACAATACAAAAATCTAAATCAACACCTCGAAGGCCTATAGTGCCACCAATCTGCCATTTAAATCACCGTTAAACATTTAACCAAAACTAAAATGAATTTCTAACATTTTTAGCTATTGTTAAAACGTGATTTTTCTTGCTTTTTTTTATATGCTTCAAATTAAAATTTCCAAAATATTCATTAAACAATATTTGGACAATTTTCAATAAAATTCTAATTTTAATGTTCTTATTTCCTCTTTTGGTTTGGTCTATAGCTCTTTTGTAGAATTGAATGCAATTTCATGGCAGAGAATATTGTTTTCTATAACTGCATTTCAGGTCAGTTGCAAAATAACACAACAGATAGATACAACAACAAAAAAAAAAATCATCAAATTTTATTTCGAAATATTTTTTTATTTTTTTATTTTTGCTGCATAAAATGTAAAATGCATTTTTGCTGTCATCTTTTGTAGCAGATTTTTGTTATTAGTTTTTGTGGTTGATTTCGATCAAAATGCAATCAATGGTGCATTGCCACATTTTGCGGTACACAATGGTTGAAGCGTGATTGTTGTGCCATGAAAAAAAAACACATTAACAGAAAAAAAGCCTTCAACAACCTTTTTAGTCAAAAGCAAAGCAGTTTAAATGCAAATGTTATAATTTTATAAGGGAAAAAAGAAAAAATATGCTTGTTAGCACATTCTTTCAGTCAAATATGTACATTATAATGCAGTTATTCTACAACAGACAATCCTTTTAGTTGTATTCTATTAACTGCTAGATCTGTCAGTTTAAATAATTTTTATGAATAAGAGTTAAGTGTATTTTTTTTTTTATTTTTTTTTTATTTAAGAAGCATTTCGGCAAGATTTTTGTCATTCGTGACTGTCCTATTTGGGAAAAGTGGCCGTAAATAAAAGCACACATTATCTTCGTATTCCCTTTCCATAAAATATATCAAATTAAAAAAAAAGAAACTATGGTTTTTTGTAATAAAAGCTTGTCTGCAGATGCTTTGTCAGCCGTGGCATTTTAGGAGTCAGCAGTATATGGCGAAATTCGTCGCCGCCTCTAATTCTATTCTTAGAGCTTATGCTAATAAGTATTCAAACACTTAAACAAGACGGTATGCCTTTCCGTTTCTAAACGATAACAACACCATTTCCTCTTTAATGACGTAGCTTATTTTTTTTTAACTTTGCAGACGTTAAAAATTGTTAATAAAAATACTCTATTTTAATTTCAGTCTTCATCTAAATATTCTCTATAAGTGACAACAGCTATTAAAAAAAAACCAAAAAAAAAGTTAAGATTATTTTTCAATATGTTTTATTTTATTTTTTTTTTTCTTTTTTTTTGACTATTTTTCACACACAATCACATGCCTTCTATTTTCTTATTACTCTATTCAATTGACAGTTTAAACTCGTATTTTTAATGGTTGTATTTGTAATCGAAGTGACCGAATTTTTCGTATTTGAAATCGTAATACTTTTCAAAGGTGTCTTGATGGTAGATCTTGACATCTTCGAAGTACATGTTGGGCACAAAGAATTCGTATTCGTCGATTTCACGGTTGAAGGGATAACCGAAAGGCATCTCGTCGATGTAACGCACACCAGAGCCAATACCGCAAGAGTAAGTGTAGTCGAAGGTGGACAGAGGTTCGTAGGAGGCGGTGAAGGGAGTGACGTAGAAGAAGAATTGCATGGGCATACCCTTGTACCAACCACGGGGTAAGATCAAACGATCAGGGAAACCACAGTGAGGTTGGCTAATGTCCAAGGGGAATTCGTATTTGCCTTCGAAAGCAAGCATGACATATTTGTACAATTCAGTGTAGGTGGTGCGGTCTTCAGTGGTCCAGAAGAAGTCCTTGGACAGACGTTTGAATTCGTTAACACCCGATTTGAGAGTGTAAATGAAGGCATCGATTTCCATGAAGTTTTCGCGGTTCTTAGTCAAAGAGATAACACGGCCGAATTCGTCATATTTGGGACCCAAGAAAGTGCGGATAACAACCTTTTGGGATTTGTCAGATTCAATGTTGAAAGTGAAGTCGAAAGGTTTGTGGTTGAGGCGCATTTGACGGGCCAACAGGGTCTTGTCCCAGACGAATTTACCATCAGCGAAAGTCATTTTGTCGTTCAACAAGTTGGTGACATCAAAGTCGACCAAATCGAAGTAGGTAACCAATTCGCTGACCTTAACGTTCTTGATGGCAACACCAGGGAACAAGAGTTCTTCGTGGGTGTATGGTTTGACATAGTAGAAGAATTGGTAGTAGACAGAAGCGATCTTCTTGTAGAACATGTAGAACATAGGATCACGCATCATGGTTTCGTAGTTCAAGAAAACGTGGGGATACACTTGGAAGTCATTGGTGTTGACATCACCGAAGTACATATGGGCGAACATGTACCAGAAGTTGAAGAAGTATTTGTCGAAGGAATCGAAATTGCCTTGCATAATGCTACCAATATATTCAATGGATTCTGGTTTGCGCAAATCTATTGACTGGCCGTCGTATGTAACATAAACGCCCTTGGTGATAATTTCATCAATGCGATGGAAGAAGTCAACAACCTTGTGGTAGTAGTCGTATTTGCCGTAGCTTTCAACTTCGTAGTAGTTCTTGCGGTAAGAGAAGCCAACACCGTTGTAGTAGACCAATTGGGGATCGTAACCGTATTCGATGGTGTTCAAGAAGGAGAATTCGGGAATTTCACCATAACCGTGAGACAAACGCTCGAAGTAGTAACGAGACAAAAGTTGACGGACGTTGTACAACCAGTATTCACCACGACGGTCCTTGTTCAAACCGAAAGTCTTGCCATCCAAGAAGAAAGCGTAGTCCATATTGAGGTAGTACCAGTAGGCGTTCAAACCAACATCTTCGGTGAAGTAGGACAAAGCAGATTCCTTGTTAAAGAATTCAATATCACGGGTGTAGTCGACGGGCATGAAGAACATTTTGGTGCCTTCAAGCACTTGCAAGTACTTGGTGTCGTTGTAGTATTCATCCATGTTTTCGCGCAACATGAAATGTTCCTCGCTGTACCAGTGTTCACCCAAACCCATCAATTTGTACCATTGCCATGTTTTGAAGTCCTTGGTATAGAAGTAGTATTGGCTGTCGTGGTTCTTGAAGAAGTTGGAGTAGTCCTTGTAGAGAATGTCTTTGTATTCCTTTTCGTACATGATGTATTTGCTCCAGACATCGTAGTCGAATTTCTCAGCTTCGTAAACGAATTTGCTGTTGAAGAAGTATTGAGGGAAGATTTCATAGATGGCGGGCAAAATCAAGCCTTGGAAGTCATTGCGGTGGATGACAGCCAAAGTCAAAGCGTAGACGAACATGCCTTCATTGCAGTGTAAGCGGGCAAAGGCAACATTGCGTTGGAATACCTCAAAGTTCTTGGCGTAGTAGAAGAAGTTGAACAAACCGTAAGCTTGTTTAAGATGGGTCTGGACCAAGGCACCGAAGAATTCACCCTTGGGTAAGAGGGCGTTGTATTTGTAGGCTTCGTAGAATTTCTCCATGTACTTGTCAAAGTGCTGCAAAAAATTTTGAATTCTGATTATAAAGGCTGTTTAGAATGCAATTATAACTTATTTACTTACAGTGTAGTCAGCCTTGTTGAATGTGAAGGATTTGCCCATTTTAATGTATTCATCAAAAGCCAAAGGATCCTCTACACGGTAAACAATTTCGAAAAGGAACTTTTGTTTTGCCAAAAATTCCTTGTCGGCTACTTTTACTTCATGTTTAGAGATGCTGCTGCCAGCAACTAGGCCGACGATGGCCAATAAAGCAATTGCGATTTTCATGTTTCAGGTCCTTCAGCACAGCACGAAAAATCCAAATCCAAAGTGTCCACAGATTAAAGTTGATACTTTGACTGATGTTTATTGCAAAATATTTTGGGGCTTTTATACAAAAAATTTTTGGTCAATAAAATTGTCAAGTATGTTGAAATGGTTTTTTTTTATCAGTTTACGCTTGCATTTATTTGCAGTGGTTATTTATTTAAATGCTGCACTTTTACCTTTGCGAACATAATTTCTGATAAGGTCTAACGAAACATTTTGTTTTTCTAATCAGTGCATTCTGCATTTCATAGCACTTATTTTTGAGCATGACATCAACAATATTCTTATGTATTTCCTGTTTGGCATGCGATAACTTTAAGATGCTGAACTTGTTTATTTATTTTCGTGACTTTGATGTTTTCAATTAAACGTTTTGTTAAGTTTTTAATTGCGGAAAACGAAGTTTATCAAATTTAAAGTCGCTTACCATGTGCTCATGTATTGTGAGCTCGGCAGCCAGTTGGACATATTTTAAACAATTTGCTGGCAATTAAAAAACACACTGTAATTGTTTTGCTCTTGCCCACTTTTATGTGAAAATTTTCTTTTTTGCAAAGTTCTGAAGGTTAAATAAACAGCATTTTCTTAAATTAACTTAAAAACTTAAGCTCTTAAGATAAAACAACAAGAAAAATGGTTAAATGAACAAAAATATAAACAAATGAAATTTGCAAAAAAAAAAAAAAAACTTCCACAAAGCCAGGCCGTACATGTTCTCATACTTTTAGTTTGTCTAAAGATAGAGCCTTCTGCGGTGTGTAATAATTTGGGAGAAAACTAGAGGCACGTTTTTTTGCACCAGAAAGTGACTAGAAAAATCTAAATCTTAAAAACCTTTGCTCAAGCCACGTTCGTTGTGTATTTTTAAAATAGATTTGGTTCGATTAGGGTACATATTTCTTGAAAAATATATTTATAATACTTATTGGTTACATATGGTTCGATGCCGGGTCTAAATTCTCGGCACCTTTAAAAAACATAGTATCGTATCCGAACAACTATTTAGAAAACAAAGAGAGACTTGTTTTAGTTCGCCTACAGTCTAGATTACACTCAAAATCAGGCTTCACTGCTTCATATGTTCATAAGATCGAAGATTTTTATTTTTTTGCCCGTACTGAACATTGTGTACTTATCTGTTCATACCACCCTGAATGATACACCCTCCTTATGTCAGAGGGTCGGACTCCAACCCTTCATCGTGGACTGAATGTTCGTCTCAATGAATTATGTTCCTTAAAACAAATACTATTTATCAAACAAAACACATACATACCTAAATTTGATGCGGGTGCTAGTTTTATCCCCATTTACACGTGCAAGTAAAAGTGCAAGTAACTCAATACATTGACATTTTTTTTCCAATACCACTTCTGCAAGTTGTGTGCTCACTTGGAAGAGATCTTGATTGCCAGACATTTTTTTTACTTGCATGTCGGTAAAATGGCAAAAAGCAAAAACAATGTTACCTTATAAAGTTCATATTATAATAGATAACTTACAACGAATGATCTTACATACCGAAAAATAAGATAAAATATAAAAAACGTTGAAGTAAAATGTGGCTTTTATGGATTCTTAATATAAATTTACTATTTATTTGATAAAAAAAGCTGTTATAAGTAGTGATGATCAACAAGCTTAAGGTCATATTTTCTTTTTATTTAGATATTTATTAAATTTTCCGATATTTCGCTAACCATTGGTTAGCATCTTCAGGGCTACATATATGATTGAAACAATAAAAATATTAAAAATGAATGATATTCATACACATAACTCAACAAAAAAAGCTATTCGTATAATTTGCTTTCCCATAACAGTTGCTATGACAATACGTTGGCAGCCCAGCCATTAAAAAGTCATGCAGACGGGGACAAAAATAGAATAAACAATACACAAAAAAGGCAAAATATACAGCCCAATCATGAATGATAATTCCGTGAGAGTTTTTTCTCTTTTCCCATTCCTCTTATTATGTTGATAAATTCCTTAGGAAATTTTTTTTTAACCTTCCCTGTTTTAGCCACATCGAAGGGGAAAAATAGTCGGCGGAGGAAAAAATAGGTATTTTAAAAACATATGTTTTTTGTTTTTCCTATAAAAATTTCGATATTACGAACTTTTATTTTTTTGTTTCTCAGGTAATTTATGATTGGAGGAATTTTTTCTCGAGAAACGTATTTTCCTTAGGAATAAAATTCCTTGAGAATATTCGTGATTGGGCTGATAGTGACTTTTAAATAAAAAAAAATGAAACAGTGATTTTGTAGTTTTTTCCTCATAATTTTTTTTTATTATTATTGCTTTCATTTAGTTCTTTTATTTTGTAAAGTAAAGCAATTTTCTTTAAGACCATTTTCTTTGCGGACATTTTAAAAATGAGCTTGCACTTGCCTGTGTAAACAATCAAGCAAGTAGCAACAGCTTTTATTGTCTCTATCAGTGTATTGGTTGTTAATATGTTCACACAACTTGCAACAAGTTACTTGCATGTAAATCGATATTGGACAAATTTAACCTGTCCCTTAGTACGCTTTTTTCATTACCAGTTTCATTTTAAGTTGATAGAATCTTTTTTACAATACCAGTTTGCGCTACATGTCGGGTATATATACGTATACATGTATCTATATCGGCGTCCTTTTTAATAATTTTTTATTATCAAATGTATATTTTGACGTAACAATGAAGACCATATCGAACACTTCATATGGAAAATATCCTAAGAAACCCGTATGACTCTCTTCTCAGGTATATAGAAACCGAAAGGGTAAAAACATTTTTTGGCTCACCCTATTCTTATTAACAGTTGTATTTATAAAAATGAACTTAGTTATTTATTGGCTTTAAAACCCAATTGACTTGTATTATTCTGGAGCTAAGCATATATCTTTTTAATGCCTTCTGTCTTTCTCAGCCCTCCATATGCCGCCGACATTAAGTCCGGAAAGAAGTAATCAAGATTTAATTTTGTATTATACCAGACTAATTTAATAGTAGTTATGGATACCAAATATAACTTTGGAAGTTTCGCCCAAAGTTATAGAGCTCATAAGGATTAATTCGCCAGCAAAGGGAGGAGGCGAAGAAAATAAAAAAAGTCTTTAAGAATTTTGTTCATAAGATAGTTGATTTCCACTGTAAGATTTTCAAATATTCCGGCTACATGTAATTTGATATGATACATCATATTCATACATAAAATTTATAGTAAATTTTTCGCAACTCAAGCCTTTTTTTTTATCAAATGACGATGCATATTTTTTTTTTAAGTAATTATAAAATTTATATATAATCGATATAATGATACTTCTTTGTCATCTGCTCTTAATTAATCTATATTCACGTAAATTCATATACCAAATTATTTATTATAACGATAACTTAAAGCATTAACAAAATTTAGAAAAAACCTTGTTCGTTTTGATAGCAAAACCTCAGCATTCAAAGTAAAAAAAAAAAAATTTGTGTTGATTTGTTTTTATCTTTAATAATGTTTTTATTATTAAATCTGCTTTTTATGTTTCTCTACATTAGAAAAAATAAAAGTATGTTATATACAAAATCAATTGCTTAGCCACTTATCTAATGGTAGTATTGGTAGTCAAAGTGACCGAATTTTTCGTATTTTTGTTCAAAGTACTTCTCGAAAGTGTGTTTGTGGTAGATCTTAACATCTTCGAAGTACATGTTGGGTACGAAGAATTCGTATTCGTCGATTTCACGGTCGAATGGATAACCGAAAGGCATCTCGTCGATGTAACGCACACCAGAGCCAATACCGCAAGAGTACGTGTAGTCGAAGGTGGACAGAGGTTCGTATGAGGTGGTGTATGGAGTGACGTAGAAGAAGAATTGCATAGGCATACCCTTGTACCAACCACGGGGTAAGATCAAACGATCAGGGAAACCACAGTGGGGTTGGCTAATGTCCAAGGGGAATTCGTATTTGCCTTCGAAAGCAAGCATGACGTACTTGTATAATTCGGTGTAGGTGGTGCGGTCTTCAATGGTCCAGTAGAAGTCCTTGGAGCTGCGCTTAAATTGGTTGACACCGGCGTTAAGGTTGTAGACGAAGCTGTCGATTTCCATGAAGTTTTGACGGTTCTCAGTCAAAGAAATAGTGCGGCCGAATTCGTCGTATTTGGGAGCCAAGTAGGAGCGTACAACCACCTTTTGGGGTTTGTCAGAAGCAACAGTGAATTCGAAATCGAAAGGTTTGTGGTTGAGGCGCATTTGGCGAGCCAACAGGGTTTTGTCCCATACGAATTGGCCTTCAACGAAAGTCATTTTGTCGTTCAACAAGTTGGTGACATCAAAGTCGACCAAATCGAAGTAGGTAACCAATTCGCTGACCTTAACGTTCTTGATGGCAACACCAGGGAACAAGAGTTCTTCGTGGGTGTATGGTTTGACATAGTAGAAGAATTGGTAGTAGACAGAAGCGATCTTCTTGTAGAACATGTAGAACATAGGATCACGCATCATGGTTTCGTAGTTCAAGAAAATGTGGGGGAAGACTTCGTAGTCGTTGGTGTTGACATCACCGAAGTACATGTGGGCGAACATGTACCAGTATTTGAAGAAGTAGTTGTCGAAAGTGTCAACATTGCCTTGCATAATGCTGCCAATGTATTCAATAGATTCAGGGTTGCGCAAGTCAATGGTCTTGCCTTCATAAGTGACGTAAACACCCTTTGTGATGATTTCATCAATGCGGTTAAAGAAGTCCACAACCTTGTAGTAGTAGTCGTATTTGCCGTAGCTTTCAACTTCGTAGTAGTTCTTGCGGTAAGAGAAGCCAACACCGTTGTAGTAGACCAATTGGGGATTGTAACCGTATTCGATGGTGTTCAAGAAGGAGAATTCGGGAATTTCACCATAACCGTGAGACAAACGCTCGAAGTAGTAACGAGACAAAAGTTGACGGACGTTGTACAACCAGTATTCACCACGACGGTCCTTGTTCAAACCGAAAGTCTTGCCATCCAAGAAGAAAGCGTAGTCCATATTGAGGTAGTACCAGTAGGCGTTCAAACCAACATCTTCGGTGAAGTAGGACAAAGCAGATTCCTTGTTAAAGAATTCAATGTCGCGGGTGTAGTCGACGGGCATGAAGAACATTTTGGTGCCTTCAAGTACTTGCAAGTATTTGGAGTCCTTAACGAAGTCGTAGATGTTTTCGCGCAACATGAAGTGCTGTTCGTTGTACCAGTGCTCGCCCAAACCCATCAATTTGTACCATTGCCACACTTTGAAGTCCTTGGTGTGGAAGTAGTATTCATTGCCTTGGTGGTTGTAAAAGGTGGAGTAGTCCTTGTAGAGAATGTCTTTGTATTCCTTTTCGTACATGATGTATTTGCTCCAGACATCGTAGTCGAATTTCTCAGCTTCGTAAACGAATTTACTGTTGAAGAAGTACTGAGGGAAGATTTCATAGATGGAAGGCAAAATCAAGCCCTGGAAGTCGTTGCGGTGGATGACAGCCAAAGTCAAAGCGTAGACGAACATGCCTTCGTTGCAGTGCATACGAGCAAAGGCAACATTACGTTGGAACACCTCAAAGTTCTTGGCGTAGTAGAAGAAGTTGAACAAACCGTAAGCCTGGTTGAGGTGGGTCTTTACCAAGGCACCGAAGAATTCACCCTTGGGTAAGAGGGCGTTGTATTTGTAGGCTTCGTAGAATTTCTCCATGTACATGTCAAAATGCTGCAATTGAGCAAAATATTTTATAGTTAGAAAATGTTTAGAAATTTTTAGATCTTTTTTTTTAACTTACAGTGTAGTCAGCCTTGTTGAAGGTGAAAGACTTGCCCAATTTAATCCATTCTTCGAAAGCCAAAGGATCCTCCACACGGTAAACAATTTCGAAAAGGAATTTTTGTTTTGCCAAAAATTCCTTGTCGGCAATTTTTACTTTGTGGTCAGCATTGCCTGTGCAGGCTACTAAGCCAACAAGGGCTAGTAAAACAATAGCGATTTTCATGGTACAAAATTTATATTGGTGCAAGTACTTCAAAACCAAACTGTCCACGGATTAGAGTTGATACGCCGATCAGTTCCAATACCTAAAGACTGCTGCTATTTCATTTCAATCTCAGCTTTTTATACAACTTTGTATGGCGATTTTCGTTGAAAAGATGGTGATAAACTTATCAGTGAAAAGTATGTATATAAACATGTCGGTATTTGTTTTTTGCAATTCTTATGTTTTTATGTTGATGTTGCACCTTTTACCTTTGGAAAGATAGTGATAAGAGTTTAAAAAAAAAATTCTTTGCGTTGTGTTTGCCAAGATCTTTAAAATGTTATGCTAAACGGATCTAAGATTTTGAACATTTCACGATAAGTTTAGCTTGTTTTTGTTATATTTCCTAGTTATAAAACAATTGATAGTACAATCTTAAGTAAACAAGAAGAATTGGTGAGATCTGGGGAAAAGCTAAATTATAGAAATTTTATTTTTTTCCTTGGCTTAAAAACTTTTATGCATTTTATAACCAAGCAACTATACTGAACGCTGGACATCTCAATAATCTGACGTGGTGAAAATTTAATGTCCTGGATTGGGGCCTGCAGCAACTTTATATTAAGCTGAGCTGAGATCGACTTCAACAGAAGGATAATGTTGCTGCTTGTTGTATATTGGGGCTATTGATTTCAACAGAGCAGCTTAATACGTCTTATGAGTCAGCTCGTATCGGACTTTCTGTGGGAGCTCTAAGATCTTATGCCCTTCTCAGTTGGAAGTGATGTGGACAGTCCATTCCAGCTGTCTGCTTTAAGGACCCAATACCAGAATGCGCTCAATTAAGCTGAACTGCTTTCGCTGTTTACTCAATGACATGTTACGCCATTGTGTAACACATTACGTCGCCTAAACGAAGTAAGGACGAATAAAATAATAACCGAAAAGAGAAAAAAGTAGTAGCGAAATCAACACGAATAAATTGACATGGTACCCAAGAGAAAATAAAATAAACAAAATGATGCCCGTACAAAGACAATACAACAACAGCAAAATTTTGGTAACTTTGATTTTATTCAATGAAACTAATGAAATGATGCACTAAGTCCCAAAAATTATATGGCAACCAAATATAAACGATTGATTTACCCGTCTAAATTAGAGGTTCTTTGAATGCGTTGTATTGCTGTTAGATTTGAAAACCTGTTTATATGTGAAAATATTTTAGCGGCTAAAAATTTACAAAGTATTAAGACCGGTATTGAAGATAAAACCCTGAAACATCTGCAAAGTACAAAACAGGCACAGAAGCACGAAAATCTGCGAAAAAGTTGGAAAATGAAAAATAGTTTTAAAACAGTTTCAAAGGCCGGGATCCGCCAGAACGGTATATTACTTTATTTTTTATTATTTGAAAGAAAATAGATCTTATATTTATAAATGTTTTATGTAATGCTGACTACTATGTGTGAGATACAGTATCAGTTAAATGACCGCCCCTGTTAGCGAGCCCGTTTGAGCACATTTTTCTTTACATTTTAACACATTTCAAGCGGTATTTTATTAATTTCATTTCGAATATTTTGTTTGAGTTGCTCCAGCGTTCCTGGTTTCTTTTGCATAAACCTTGCTTTTCGTATATCCCCACAACAAGAACTCCAGAGCAAGCAAATCAGACGACCGTGGAGGCCAACCAACATCATAATTTCTTGAAATGAATTGTTGTGGAAATATAGAGGTCTCGCAGTAAGTCCACTATAATCCTGCATGTATGCGATGTGGCACTGTTATTAAAATTTACCAAGTCTCTTCTTTATGACTGCCAAAAATTATCTGCGAGGACTAATGTTTACCAAACTAGCGGCAAAGCCGGACATCCTGTAGTGGAACAGTTGCACAACTGATCCAAGCTTCCATAAAAAAAAATCGTGTCAACTCGTGGAAATCCCCAAAACACTTTCCAATATGAAAAAGTTGTCTTCAAATAGTTTTTGAAAAAACTTAACAGTGGTGGGACTGGTTACAAGTCAGGGATACTCAGAAAGACAAAAATTAAACAGAAAGCTTAAACAGATGCAAAAGATATGTATATTTAAAGTTAGCGCAAAAATATGCAAAGAACTGAGCCGAATGCTTACAAGAATGAAATATAGTCGACAACAAAAAAAAAAAAATTTTTTTTTTTATCATAACTATAGTAGGACGCAAAAATGCGAAAATCCACAATAAGTTTCAAAAATGCCAAAAAAATCTTGAAATTATTAAAAAAAAAAAAAAAATAATGAACAATAACACAATTGTTGCAAAGCCAAAAGCATGCAGAATTTGCCAAAGTCTTCAAATAGTTTGCCTAAAAATAAAAAAGCGCGAAAATACGCGCATAAAATTGCAAAAAGGGCAAAATGGAACTACAACTTTAAATAAGAAAAATTCGCGAAAAGTATTCAGAATTCAAAAATAGTCTTCATGGTAGCAAACCATGAAAATGCGGGAAAAGTTTGCCAAAGTCTAAAAATGATTTTTCAAAACTTTTAAGACAGAAATCTTGAAAATACGTGAAAAACACTCACAGCTTTAAAAAAGAAATTAGATATTTTTAAATTAGAGAAATAGTGGAGAAAACACCGCACCATGAATAAGCGCCAAAAATTACTGTATGCGAGAAAAGACTCAACGTGTTTTAGAAAGGGAAAGCTGACTAAAGCACCCAATAATACACGAAAAATTTAGCTAAATGCTAGAACAGAATAACCTTAGTTATAGTTAAAGAAAAGAATTTTTATCAAAACCATAACAGAATGCAAAAATGTCAAAATCAGCTTAAGTTTTTCAAAACTTTAAAACTTTATGTATACAAATAACAGATTCCTCGATCGATATACAACTTTTCCAAAACATGTCCATTAAGCTTTCCAAAAATTCAATACTTAATTATTCAAGCTATTGATCTTTGGTTTTTTATAAAAACTAATATTAAATAATTATTTATGTATTTATTTTCAATATTTCGCCAACAATTTGTTGGCATCTTCAGGAAAAATTCAGGAATTTTCCTGAAGATGCCAACAAATTGTTGGCGAAATATTGTTAATAAATAAATAATTGTTTAATATAATTTTTTATAAAAAACCAAAGATCAATAGCTTGAATAATTAATATAACAATATAAAGATCAAATAATATAAAGATAAATTCAATACTTAAACATATTTTTTAATAGGAAATCCTCAATTCAAAAGACTTAAGTGGAACAGTTAAACCCAATCTTATTATAAATTCGAAACATCGCTGTCAATTCATATCATCCCATGTCAACCAATTTTGGCACTTTCAGTTGGCAAATACTCCAATGTTGCAACATATTGTGCAACCAAAGTCTGTTAATAAATACTCCAATTTTACATGTTTATGCAATCAAACTTTAATGTATTTTACTTAACACGTGACAATATTATAATTCAACTAAAATAAAATAACACCTTCAACTTCTTCATGTAAGCTACCTTATAACAAAGAAAAAAATATCCAATTTATAATATATGCTTCTCGACTTCTCCAGCACTGGCGACTAGTTCTGCAATATCGTTATGAAAAATTGTTATTCATTCGCTTGGACACAAATTTACAAATATTTTTGCTTTAAATGAATTTATGGTCACAAACCAACAAGTTCAATGTCATTAAACTGGCAGTAACTTTTAATCACTATTAAACTGCAAATCGTTGTTTTCTTCATCAGTAATGACTCAAACCTCAAGCTTGAAGCCTCTTCTAGGCGTTTTAGGCCACTACATTTCTTATTGCGCTCTTCTTTGGCCTAAATCCAGTGAACACCTAATTTTTCAGCAACACCCCTTCATTATGCAATATACCACCACCTTAATAATAAATTCAAAACAAAAAAATTTTTACGTGTTTATTCACTCATTTATTCATTTAATAATTTGTTACTACTTTATTTTAAAACATACATATGTATCTATATATCAAATTTATCACAATTTTTAATGGTAGTAGGTGTAGTCAAAGTGACCGAACTTTTCGTATTTCATGCCGTAATACTTGTCAAAAGTGTCCTTGTGGAAGATCTTAACATCTTCGAAGTACATGTTGGGTACAAAGAATTCGTATTCATCGATTTCACGATCGAATGGATAACCGAAAGGCATCTCGTCGATGTAACGCACACCAGAGCCAATACCGCAAGAGTAAGTGTAGTCGAAGGTGGACAGAGGTTCGTAGGAGGTGGTGTAGGGAGTGACGTAGAAGAAGAATTGCATGGGCATACCCTGGTACCAACCATGGGGCAAGACCAAACGGTCGGGGAAGCCACAGTGGGGCTCGCTGATGTCCAAGGGGAATTCGTATTTGCCTTCGAAAGCAAGCATGACATATTTGTACAATTCAGTGTAGGTGGTGCGGTCTTCAGTGGTCCAGTAGAAGTCCTTGGAGTAGCGTTTGAATTCGTTGACGCCAGCGTTAAGAGTGTAGACAAAGCTGTCCATCTCCATGAAGTTTTCACGGTTCTTAGTCAAAGAAATAGTGCGGCCGAATTCGTCGTATTTGGGACCCAAGAAAGTACGGATAACAACCTTTTGGGACTTGTCAGATTCAATGGTGAAATCAAAGTTGAAAGGTTTGTGGTTGAGGCGCATTTGACGAGCCAACAGGGTCTTGTCCCATACGAATTGGCCTTCAACGAAAGTCATTTTGTCGTTCAACAAGTTGGTGACATCAAAGTCGACCAAATCGAAGTAGGTAACCAATTCGCTGACCTTAACGTTCTTGATGGCAACACCAGGGAACAAGAGTTCTTCGTGGGTGTATGGTTTGACATAGTAGAAGAATTGGTAATAGACAGAAGCGATCTTCTTGTAGAACATGTAGAACATAGGATCACGCATCATGGTTTCGTAGTTCAAGAAAATGTGGGGGAAGACTTCGTAGTCGTTGGTGTTGACATCACCGAAGTACATGTGGGCGAACATGTACCAGTATTTAAAGAAGTAGTTGTCAAAAGTGTCAACATTGCCTTGCATAATGCTGCCAATGTATTCAATAGATTCAGGTTTACGTAAGTCAATAGTCTTGCCGTCATAAGTGACGTAAACACCCTTCGTGATGATTTCATCAATGCGGTTAAAGAAGTCAACAACCTTGTAGTAGTAGTCGTATTTGCCGTAGCTTTCAACTTCGTAGTAGTTCTTGCGGTAAGAGAAGCCAACACCGTTGTAGTAGACCAATTGGGGATTGTAACCGTATTCGATGGTGTTCAAGAAAGAGAATTCGGGAATTTCACCATAACCGTGAGACAAACGCTCGAAGTAGTAACGAGACAAAAGTTGACGGACGTTGTACAACCAGTATTCACCACGGCGGTCCTTGTTCAAACCGAAAGTCTTGCCATCCAAGAAGAAAGCGTAGTCCATATTGAGGTAGTACCAATAGGCGTTCAAACCAACATCTTCGGTGAAGTAAGACAAAGCAGATTCCTTGTTAAAGAATTCAATGTCGCGGGTGTAGTCGACGGGCATGAAGAACATTTTGGTGCCTTCAAGTACTTGCAAGTATTTGGAGTCCTTAACGAAGTCGTAGATGTTTTCGCGCAACATGAAGTGCTGTTCGTTGTACCAGTGCTCGCCCAAACCCATCAATTTGTACCACTGCCACACTTTGAAGTCCTTGGTGTGGAAGTAGTATTCATTGCCTTGGTGGTTGTAGAATGTGGAGTAGTCCTTGTAGAGAATGTCTTTGTATTCCTTTTCGTACATGATGTATTTGCTCCAGACATCGTAGTCGAATTTCTCAGCTTCGTAAACGAATTTGCTGTTGAAGAAGTACTGAGGGAAGATTTCATAGATGGAAGGCAAAATCAAGCCCTGGAAGTCGTTGCGGTGGATGACAGCCAAAGTCAAAGCGTAGACGAACATGCCTTCGTTGCAGTGCATACGAGCAAAGGCAACATTACGTTGGAACACCTCAAAGTTCTTGGCGTAGTAGAAGAAGTTGAACAAACCGTAAGCCTGGTTGAGGTGGGTCTTTACCAAGGCACCGAAGAATTCACCCTTGGGTAAGAGGGCGTTGTATTTGTAGGCTTCGTAGAATTTCTCCATGTACATGTCAAAATGCTGCAATTGAGCAAAACATTTTATAGTTAGAAAATGTTTAGAAATTTTTAGATCTTTTTTTTTTTAACTTACAGTGTAGTCAGCCTTGTTGAAGGTGAAAGTTTTTCCCAATTTTATATATTCCTCAAAAGCCAAAGGATCCTCCACACGGTAAACGATTTCGAAGAGGAACTTTTGTTTTTGCAAAAATTCCTTATCGGCAATCTTCACTTTTTTGTCGGTGATGCTGGCGCTGGCCACCAAACCGACAACGGCTAACAACACAATAGCGATTTTCATCGTGAGAATCTTATCACAGCACAAGTATGATTGAAGGAAACTGTCCACGTATTATAGTATGAAGCGATGCTCAGTTCTAATACCCAAAGACTGCTGATGTTGTCGACTTCTGTTGAGGTTTTTATACAAATTAATTGAAATCTGCTTATCAGTTGGTGCTTGGCTTGCACCTGTTAGTTGTTGTTGGCGTGATAATGAATTAAGTTTTTTGACAAAAGTTTAAATCGTTTGTTTCTGGTATCTACAAAAAAGAAATCATATTAAGAAATAAAAAAATAAAATGAACTAAATTAGGTCGAGACTTAAAGGTCGTCCAATACAAGGTGCTGTATGTTAACTTAAGTGCCTTTTTATTTGTTGCGGACCCTATTGAGCGGTTTTGTGGTAATTTTTTAAGATAATAATTCAATACTTGGCAAATATTCAGTAGAAAAATTTAATCAAAAGGCGCCCTTATACTGCAAATATCCGTTTTTTCTACAATTCGAAGTTCCTAATGATTAGTTCAATCGTTTAGTCCAAGTTTAAAAGAAATTAAAAAAAATAGATTGTGTCCTTTCTCAGTTTATAATGTAAATCAGACTATAACTATTGCTTTGAAGTACGTAGTCCTCCACTGATTTTTTTCCATCTTACACCAGTACTCGGGGGATTACCCCTACATATACATTGCCTAGTACCAGATCTAGAAAAATGGGAGGAACGAGAGAGTAAGAGGGCTTGATTTGAGGACGTTTGATTAAACAAAAAATAATAACAGAAAAATAAAACATTTATATTCACCAGCTGAATAAGCCAGACATAGTCGCGGTTGTTTTGTCCTTGTAGTATCCAGTGTGTATTTGTTCGACATTATCCAGGCCATAACAATTAACGCAATCTCTTCAATATTTTATTGTATTTTATTTTATTTTATTTTAATTTCTTTTATTTTATATTTCTTATAATTAAAATTACATTAAATCTTTAAAAATTAATAAAGGCTGAAGCACTAGCAGCACTGGCAATCGGCTTAAAGTCAATATTTTATAATTCTAACATACACATGAAAAATAGCTGTCACAATAACCACGACAAGGCCTATAACGAATTTTATTATTACGATTTTAGAGGGTACTATATATAAAAAAAAAGAAATGCGGTCACAGGACCCCCGTTAGGAGCGAACTTCCTTACGTTTTTTCTTCATCTTCGAATATAATACAAGGTGAAATCTGTATGTTATATTTTGTGTTGTTTTTGACATTTTATATACTTCTTTAAATTTTTGTTTTATTTTTTTACTTTTGACACACGCAGTATTTTTTTTGTCAATCTGTTACAAACCAAAGAAAAGCAACTGTTGGTAAATTTTTCAATACTACTGTTTTTTATCGTGACATACTTTACTTTAGCGACATCTAGCAACTGGTAGTGTCAGTTTTCACAACTAATTAATATTTATTGGTTTGTGTCTCCGCTGACGTTAAATAGTTTCGCTACTTGCCGCCCGTCATACACGATTGTTTGTCGAAAGATACACTAATATATATAAAAAGGGGCCGGATTCTGGCATTCGTGATCGAATATACTCGATAATAAAAACAATGTAGAGCAAAAACAAAATGAGCAACAAACACACAGCATTCTGTAACGAAATCGTTCAATCACGAGTGCCAGAATTTGGCCCCAGCTCACACGCTTTCGTGACGATTTCTACTAATTTGCCCTACCAGCAAGCCGCGTTAAGGAACTTCGTTCCAAAAATATATTTTATGTTTATTGAGTTCTTATTCGACAACTATCAATACCCGCGTCCCTATTCTATAACTCGTTACAATTAGAGACATCGCTAAAAATCTCTAAACTGAACTCAGCGATGACTTCGCTTTTAAAAACTTTTGTAGACGAAATTTGAATTTTAGCGCTGTTGCTAAAATCTTATTTTGTTTGTTCCAGGATATTTTTGCAGCTTAAAATTTGACTTTTTGAACAAAAAATTAAGTTTTTAGCAACGGCGCTAAAATTCAAATTTCTTCCACAAAAGTTTATGCAAGTGCGTTCGTCGCTAAAACTCACTTAAGTGAGTTTGGAGATTTTTGACGATGTCTCTAATATTAGCTAGTTACAGAATAGAACCGCTGATCTGTCAAATGAGTGTTTATTAGACATTAAATATTTTTAACAAATAAGCCAGTAATAAGACATGCGTTCACCTGTTACGTCTTTATAAATTATAAAATGATCACAAACACATGCGCTCTCAACCAACGTACACAGACAATCCCAGAATTTATTTAATACACAAGGTGGAACTGCAAGCTGAACATTTTTGGTTACAGAACCTCTACGACAGTGGCTGCAATTTGTCAATATTTATGTTTTTTCCTTCAACATTTTTGTTGAACCGCAGCTGAAAACAGTTGCAATTGTCTATCAGTTGCTTGCTCTATATCAGAAGTACCTGAACCTCAACCCCTTCGCAAGTAAAAATTATTTTTTTTTCTGCAATTAATGATTTTGTGTTGTATATATAAGAAACATAGATGAAGAAGCAATACATATTAAACTTTTCATATATATATTGATAGAACTTTTAGTAAGAACTCAATTGATTTTTTAAATTCAAATCTGTAGGAACCTCCGCTTTACGTTCTTTAATTTCCTTGTTTTGGTTGTAATGTGGAATTTCTGAACACTTCAGGTTTGCTACAATATCAATTTTATCAAGTACAATTGTGAGATGTTTTCGCTTTTTTAATGGTTTGCTTAAATATGTTGAGTAAATTTAGCCTTTGCCATAAATGGAATTGATAATAATATGATTAAAAATTTTAATATAATATAGTTGCTGGAAATCCCTTTTTACAATGGACAGTTTGAAGATGACTATAATGTCTTTGAAGTCGATGATAACATGGCTACTGCAAATCTTTCATAGTATAGTTGGATATGATAATGCTATTAATTCAGGTCCAAAAATAGAGCTTACAAATAGTCTATATGCCGCCGACATTTCATTGATGCTAATCATCTCATCAGCAGACTCGAACTTGAATTAATACATTCCAATTGGCTCTTAAAGCAAATAAATATGTAATTAAGTTCATATATGATAATGCTATTTATTTATTTCATAAAAAAATACAACGCAAGCCACACATGGCGGACTGGTAGAATTAGGATGAGCTTAAAAATTAGTATGATTCTTAATTACTATAGTTCGATGTGACAATATTATGATTAAATTTGATAGTTGTGTGGCTGCTGTCAACATATTTTGAGCTTAAAAATTAGTATTGTCCTTAAAGCGCTATACTTGGATATGATAATATTATGGTTAAATTTGTTAGCAGTGTGGCTACAGTCAATTTAATTTTTAGTAGAGTAACACCACTCATGATGAAAAATTTACCATATGTTCTTCATCGTACAAGGAATTTTCGTGAAGTGCTAAAAAGTATAGAAAATCATTAGAATTTCAAAGCTAAGAAATGATTCGGTCATGACATTGACATCATCGTATAGACCAATAAACCTTTTACCCTGCTTACCAAAACTATTTGCGAAGATTCTGTAAAGAAATTAATGCCAATTTTGAACAATATGAGCATGATTCCAACCCCTTCATTTGGCTTTCACAAACACCATAAAACAATTGAACAACAATACCGCATAACAGCGGATATAAGAAAGTCGTTTGAGTGTAAAAAACACTAAATATTTACTTTTCCAATGCATTCCTGAACTATTCGACTCATGCCTCTCAATTCACCTATTCAGAATAAATTACAATTAGTATACCACAAAATATTTTTAAGTTCGAGACGGAGTCACTGTGGGTGATGTTTTCGCGACAACTCCGTATTTTATATAAGATTCTGATGCACCTAAAAGCTATAAACTGCTTATAAACTGCTCATTTCTACGTTTACTGACGACACCGCTAGCGTATAATCTCATTCAGAAGCCCACTTTGTATCTCGAGTCTAGAAGTTTGGCTAGGTAGCAACAGACTTCGAGTTAATGACCGAAAAACCAAACACGTTACGTTATTTTCTCTGGAGAGGAGCGTGTAACTCCTTGAAATTAAGCAATACTCAATACGATTATTTCATTTACCTCGGTCTCCGTTTCCATAGTTATCTTACCCACATAACTATTGGAGCTAAAGGACTTCATATGAAAATAAAGGCTTCAAAGCAGCACTAGCTGATCAGTGAAAGCTTGAAGCAATTTATAGACTCTAAAGTTTCGCTTAAGCAAACTATTTCAAAACCAATTTTGACACACGGTGAAGAGTTGTAGCGCACAACCAGCAGCAGCAGCAGCAGCAGCAGTATGGACCTTATGTTAAGAATTCCACCAAAAATTCTTGCAACCATCACTGCTGCACATTGAACAGTAGAACCTCGTTTAGTCCCTACAAGTCTTATAGTATTATAAATTTAAAATAGCTTAAAAAATTTCAATAGCTCTTACCAGAATGGCTTGGTTAAAATTCCTATATCTCAAGTTTTTACAATCTAATTTTAATGTATTTGATTTATCAGGTATAAAATATTGTTTCAGGCTTTAGCAAATTTTTTTATTATCTCAAGCACAAGCCGAAAACTTCCAAAGCGTGTGTTTTCCTTATAATGACTCAAATCTCCAGCCTCTTCTAGACATTTAACCAAGTAGCATACTTTTACAATGCCACTACATTTTTTATTGCGCTCTTCTTTGGCCTAAATCCAGTGAACACCTAATTTTTCAGCAACACCCCTTCATTATGCAATATACCACCACCTTAATAATAAATTCAAAACAAAAAAATTTTTACGTGTTTATTCACTCATTTATTCATTTAATAATTTGTTACTACTTTATTTTAAAACATACATATCTATATATCAAATTTATCACAATTTTTAATGGTAGTAGGTGTAGTCAAAGTGACCGAACTTTTCGTATTTCATGCCGTAATACTTGTCAAAAGTGTCCTTGTGGAAGATCTTAACATCTTCGAAGTACATGTTGGGTACAAAGAATTCGTATTCATCGATTTCACGATCGAATGGATAACCGAAAGGCATCTCGTCGATGTAACGCACACCAGAGCCAATACCGCAAGAGTAAGTGTAGTCGAAGGTGGACAGAGGTTCGTAGGAGGTGGTGTAGGGAGTGACGTAGAAGAAGAATTGCATGGGCATACCCTGGTACCAACCATGGGGCAAGACCAAACGGTCGGGGAAGCCACAGTGGGGTTCGCTGATGTCCAAGGGGAATTCGTATTTGCCTTCGAAAGCAAGCATGACATATTTGTACAATTCAGTGTAGGTGGTGCGGTCTTCAGTGGTCCAGTAGAAGTCCTTGGAGTAGCGTTTGAATTCGTTGACGCCAGCGTTAAGAGTGTAGACAAAGCTGTCCATCTCCATGAAGTTTTCACGGTTCTTAGTCAAAGAAATAGTGCGGCCGAATTCGTCGTATTTGGGACCCAAGAAAGTACGGATAACAACCTTTTGGGACTTGTCAGATTCAATGGTGAAATCAAAGTTGAAAGGTTTGTGGTTGAGGCGCATTTGACGAGCCAACAGGGTCTTGTCCCATACGAATTGGCCTTCAACGAAAGTCATTTTGTCGTTCAACAAGTTGGTGACATCAAAATCGACCAAATCGAAGTAGGTAACCAATTCGCTGACCTTAACGTTCTTGATGGCAACACCAGGGAACAAGAGTTCTTCGTGGGTGTATGGTTTGACATAGTAGAAGAATTGGTAGTAGACAGAAGCGATCTTCTTGTAGAACATGTAGAACATAGGATCACGCATCATGGTTTCGTAGTTCAAGAAAATGTGGGGGAAGACTTCGTAGTCGTTGGTGTTGACATCACCGAAGTACATGTGGGCGAACATGTACCAGTATTTAAAGAAGTAGTTGTCAAAAGTGTCAACATTGCCTTGCATAATGCTGCCAATGTATTCAATAGATTCAGGTTTACGTAAGTCAATAGTCTTGCCGTCATAAGTGACGTAAACACCCTTCGTGATGATTTCATCAATGCGGTTAAAGAAGTCAACAACCTTGTAGTAGTAGTCGTATTTGCCGTAGCTTTCAACTTCGTAGTAGTTCTTGCGGTAAGAGAAGCCAACACCATTGTAGTAGACCAATTGGGGATTGTAACCGTATTCGATGGTGTTCAAGAAGGAGAATTCAGGAATTTCACCATAACCGTGAGACAAGCGCTCGAAGTAGTAACGAGACAAAAGTTGACGGATGTTGTACAGCCAGTATTCACCACGACGGTCCTTGTTCAAACCGAAAGTCTTGCCATCCAAGAAGAAAGCGTAGTCCATATTGAGGTAGTACCAGTAGGCGTTCAAACCAACATCTTCGGTGAAGTAAGACAAAGCAGATTCCTTGTTAAAGAATTCAATATCGCGGGTGTAGTCGACGGGCATGAAGAACATTTTGGTGCCTTCGAAGATTTGCAAGTATTTGGAGTCTTGAACGAAGTCGTAAATGTTTTCGCGCAACATAAAGTGCTGTTCAGAGTACCAGTGTTCGCCCAAACCCATCAACTTGTACCATTGCCATGTTTTGAAGTCCTTGGTGTGGAAGTAGAATTGGTTGTCATGGTTCTTGAAGTAGTTGGAGAAGTCTTTGTAAAGAATGTCTTTGTATTCCTTTTCGTACATGATGTATTTGCTCCACACATTGTAGTCGAATTTCTCAGCTTCGTAAACGAATTTGCTGTTGAAGAAGTACTGAGGGAAGATTTCATAGATGGAAGGCAAAATCAAGCCCTGGAAGTCGTTGCGGTGGATGACAGCCAAAGTCAAAGCGTAGACGAACATGCCTTCGTTGCAGTGCATACGAGCAAAGGCAACATTACGTTGGAACACCTCAAAGTTCTTGGCGTAGTAGAAGAAGTTGAACAAACCGTAAGCCTGGTTGAGGTGGGTCTTTACCAAGGCACCGAAGAATTCACCCTTGGGTAAGAGGGCGTTGTATTTGTAGGCTTCGTAGAATTTCTCCATGTACATGTCAAAGTGCTGCAAGTAGAAAAAAAAACAATTTTTACTTAGACGATTATGTGAAGAAAGGCTTAGATACACTTACAGTGTAGTCAGCCTTGTCAAAAGTGAACGTTTTTCCCAATTTAATATATTCCTCAAAAGCCAAGGGATCCTCCACACGGTAAACGATTTCGAAGAGGAACTTTTGTTTTTGCAAAAATTCCTTATCGGCAATGTTCACTTTTTTGTCGGTGATGCTGGCGCTGGCCACCAAACCGACAACGGCTAACAACACAATAGCGATTTTCATCGTGAGAATCTTATCACAGCACAAGTATGATCGAATAAAACTGTCCACGGATTATAGTATGAAGCGGTGCTGAGTTCTAATACCCAAAGACTGCTGATGTTGTCGACTTCTGTTGAGGTTTTTATACAAATTAATTGAAAGCTGCTTATCAGTTGGTGCTTGGCTTGCACCTGTTAGTTGTTGTTGTGGTCATGAGTATGCATTAGTTTTTGGGACAAAACTTTTGTTTGCTTCTAATATCAGCAAAAGGTTATCGGAGGTGACAGTTTTTGTTATAATTTTTTAGGTAAATCAGAAATTGTGTGCCGACTAAAAGTCTAAACCAATTTTGGTCACTTTTAGAACTTTCTGGTAGCGGTACAAGTTGTTGAAGCGCTTAATTCAAACAGGATTTAAATTAATTCTTTATGTTTGGAAAACTCTTTGATAATAAAAAAAATCAAAGTTTAATGCTAGAAAAATCAAGAACTATTTTTTGTGCGGTGGATTCAAATGTGTTTGAGCGATCCACCTCATAAAACTGCTTCTGCATGACGGATCCCTGGGCTTAGTTATTTGTAGATTAAACAAACTAAAGATTGTTGTGAATGGTCGCCTATGAGAGGGTCTTACAAGCATTTTGAACCTACCTTGCTGTGCAACTAACAAAAATTTGTTGTTCAGTTTTTATAACAATAGTGGTTTTCCTAATGAATTGAAACACCAAATGCTGCATGTTTCTGCAAAAATCATAGAATAGTTAAATGACTAAAGAATAGTTTTTAGGTTTGAAAGATCGGTTTTTAGACTAAGCTTGGTTTCATTTATTGCCTTATTTATTTGTTGCAATGAAGTGATCCTAGAATTTATGTTGGAAATATAGAGATCATAGTTTTCAAAAAGTACTCAGAAAGAAGACATAATGTTGCACTTAAACATTTGCCGAAAAAATCCTGTTCCCTACATCTGTAAAAATCACATAGACTCAAGCGCATTTATTTGCATCAGAAGGCCTTATTTATAAAAACAGGGAAAATGCACCTCCACTCCCATAAAAATGTGTTCGATAGCAAAAGAAAAATGAATTCTAGAATATTTTGGTTAGATTGGTGGTAAGTTGAGGGAAAGTGAAAATGATCGCCCTTAACTGTGGTAAGCCGTCAACTCTAGAAAGGTGAATATCTAATGAGACTGACCGGCATTGATTTTTCGTCCCCAACTTTTTTTTTAAATCTTGTAGTTATTTGTTATGGAAACAGATTATCCAAAAATGATCATGTTAAATTTAATTATTAAATATATTTTATATATTTATTTTCTTGAGCTAAAGGTCTTTGTTTGTTAAAAATATTTAATTATTTTTGTCGATATTTGGCTCTCCTTCGGACAGCTTCTTCAGGACAATAATAATGAAAATAGTTTTTATTGTCCTGAAGAAACTATCCGAAGGAGAGCGAAAATCGAAAAAAATAATTAAATATTTTTAACAAACAAAGACCTTTAGCTCAAGAAAATAACAAATAAAATATAAAAAAATATAAAAAACCAAAAAAAAAAATAAATATAATAACAGGTGTCCAAAAAAAACCAAATAATAAATTATTAAATATATTTCTATTGTTTTATTGTTATGTTTCTTTGTATTTAATACATTTTTAATTGTTTTAATAAAATTAATTAGTTTAATTTAAATTAAATTAAACAATGAACTTAATTATTTATTCGCTATAAGAGCCAATTAAACAAGACGTAAAATGCTTACTGTATAAAGAGTTTGTTTGAGCATTTCTGATTCTCATTTTGTTCATGAGAATTTTGGAATAAGTAGTTGGGCTTCAAACATTCTTTTTAGCTTTTTCAAGTCTACTGATGAGTTGTGTAGCAGCAACGAAATGTCGGCGGCATATAGACGGCTGAAAAAAGACAGAAAGCATTAAGGTCTATTTTTTAGACCTAAAGTAATTAAATTAAATTAGTTATTTACTTGTATAAAACAAAAGTTAACAAGAAAGTAGCGGTCACGCTTTTCACAGCAAATATTTCCTTCATGTGGACATGGCATCGGGAATATAACTCGGCAAATATTTATGCTATTTATATTAATACACTATGAGTTCTTCATAGTCGTTTTACATAAAATCTAAGGTCTCTTCTTGTCCTGTGAAATCATTCGAAGTTCCCGTGCACTAAATACGACTTTCCTAAAATCCGCCAAACTCTTTATCATTTTTACAAGTTTGCTTGATAAATGGCTTAAAAGGGGAGTCGTTTTCTTGTTATTAATTATAAAATTTTTACTCTGCCTGTTTTTTGTCTTGATTGTTTTTTTTTAGCCTTTAATGTCTGTCGATAAATTTCAGTAATGAATACAAAATGGCGAAAATGAATACAAAAGCGTGGGCAGACCTGAGTGCATATGTAGCTCGGAAAACAAAAGATATATAATACACTTATAATTCTAATAACCTTTATTTGTGAAACCAACATCTTAAAGGTCACAAGTTTTTATTGCTAAGAAATCGGTAATCAGTAGTTTTTGGTACCAACACTCAGGATGATTTTTAAATTAAATATGCTATTCAATGCAACTTAAATAAAAATAATTCGCAAATCAATTGCACGATGGTGAGAGAATATAAAACATATTCCAATCAGCATAAAAATACAGTGACAGAAATTGAAAGCAGATCAGTAGGATTAAATATAGACAGTAATGAAGAGCTCAAGTGGTAGGACCTGAGTTCAAAGCAATTTGGGTGCTGATGAGTGTTGTTGCGGACATCGAACAGCCATTGTACGTACCCCAGGCAATAAGTCTTCAACTTTGCTTTTCTTCTTTTGTCTTCTGTAAAATTGTTGAGCACTATACTTGTATTACAAAATAAAATCTTTCTTAATTCTGAGGAAGTAAAATCAAACTCAAGCCTGATAAAATAATTAAAAATGTTATGAATATTCAGAAAAACTCTCTCGATATCACAAGCGCTGACCAGGCCAATGAATTATAACACCTGTACTTATAAATTATGCCGGCCGTTCTTACACCGTAATTTTTTCTGTAAATCATATAATACCAACCAAATAACAAACTACTAATTTCGTAATTTTTATAAAGTCAATACCCGCCCACCATTCAGCAAAAGTTCTTTGAAAAACCTCTGCAGTTTCTTCAATCGTTTGTTTAAATTAAAATATTATAAGTAATAAAAAATATGTTTGTTTTAAATTGTTTTTTTTAACTCTTTTATTGACTTTAATTCTTACAATTATCTCATCAACAACCAACACAGCATTCTTCTCAACAACTTCTTAGTTCAAACTGAATCTAGTGGAAGTATTTGTAATCAAAATGACCGAATTTTTCGTATTTTTGTCCAAAGTATTTCTCGAATGTGTTCTTGTGGTAGATCTTAACATCTTCGATGTACATGTTGGGTACGAAGAATTCGTATTCGTCGATTTCACGGTCGAATGGATAGCCGAAAGGCATCTCATCGATGTAGCGGACACCAGAGCCAATACCGCAAGAGTAAGTGTAATCGAAAGTGGACAAAGCTTCGTAGGCAGTGGTGTAGGGTGTAATGTAGAAGAAGAATTGCATGGGCATACCCTTGTACCAACCACGGGGCAAGATCAAACGGTCGGGGAAGCCACAGTGAGGTTGGCTGACATCCAAGGGGAATTCGTATTTGCCATCGAAAGCAAGCATGACATATTTGTACAATTCAGTGTAGGTGGTGCGGTCTTCAATGGTCCAGTAGAAGTCCTTGGAGCTGCGCTTGAATTGGTTGACACCGGCGTTAAGGTTGTAGACGAAGCTGTCGATTTCCATGAAGTTTTGACGGTTTTCAGTCAAGGAAATAGTGCGGCCGAATTCGTCGTATTTGGGAGCCAAGTAGGCGCGTACAACAACCTTTTGGGGTTTGTCTGAAGCAACAGTGAATTCGAAGTCGAAAGGTTTGTGGTTGAGGCGCATTTGGCGAGCCAACAAAGTTTTGTCCCAAACGAATTGACCATCAACGAAAGTCATTTTGTCGTTCAACAAGTTGGTGACATCAAAGTCGACCAAATCGAAGTAGGTAACCAATTCGCTGACCTTAACGTTCTTGATGGCAACACCAGGGAACAAGAGTTCTTCGTGGGTGTATGGTTTGACATAGTAGAAGAATTGGTAGTAGACAGAAGCGATCTTCTTGTAGAACATGTAGAACATAGGATCACGCATCATGGTTTCGTAGTTCAAGAAAATGTGGGGGAAGACTTCGTAGTCGTTGGTGTTGACATCACCGAAGTACATGTGGGCGAACATGTACCAGTATTTGAAGAAGTAGTTGTCAAAAGTGTCAACATTGCCTTGCATAATACTGCCAATGTATTCAATAGATTCAGGCTTACGTAAGTCAATAGTCTTGCCGTCATAAGTAACGTAAACACCCTTTGTGATGATTTCATCAATGCGGTTAAAGAAGTCCACAACCTTGTAGTAGTAGTCGTATTTGCCGTAGCTTTCAACTTCGTAGTAGTTCTTGCGGTAAGAGAAGCCAACACCGTTGTAGTAGACCAATTGGGGATTGTAACCGTATTCGATGGTGTTCAAGAAAGAGAATTCGGGAATTTCACCATAACCGTGAGACAAACGCTCGAAGTAGTAACGGGACAAAAGTTGACGGATGTTGTACAGCCAGTATTCACCACGACGGTCCTTGTTCAAACCGAAAGTCTTGCCATCCAAGAAGAAAGCGTAGTCCATATTGAGGTAGTACCAGTAGGCGTTCAAACCAACATCTTCGGTGAAGTAAGACAAAGCAGATTCCTTGTTAAAGAATTCAATATCACGGGTGTAGTCGACGGGCATGAAGAACATTTTGGTGCCTTCCAAGATTTGTTGGTATTTGGAGTCGTTGTAGTATTCATCAATGTTTTCACGCAACATGAAGTGTTGTTCGTTGTACCAGTGTTCACCCAAACCCATCAATTTGTACCATTGCCACACTTTGAAGTCCTTGGTGTGGAAGTAGTATTCATTGCCTTGGTGGTTGTAGAATGTGGAGTAGTCCTTGTAGAGAATGTCTTTGTATTCCTTTTCGTACATGATGTATTTGCTCCAGACATCGTAGTCGAATTTCTCAGCTTCGTAAACGAATTTGCTGTTGAAGAAGTACTGAGGGAAGATTTCATAGATGGAAGGCAAAATCAAGCCCTGGAAGTCGTTGCGGTGGATGACAGCCAAAGTCAAAGCGTAGACGAACATGCCTTCGTTGCAGTGCATACGAGCAAAGGAAACACAGCGTTGGAACACCTCAAAGTTCTTGGCGTAGTAGAAGAAGTTGAACAAACCGTAAGCCTGGTTGAGGTGGGTCTTTACCAAGGCACCGAAGAATTCACCTTTGGGTAAGAGGGCGTTGTATTTGTAGGCTTCGTAGAATTTCTCCATGTACTTGTCAAAGTGCTGAAATCGGATGAAGAGGATTGAAAAATATATATTTTTGTTTAGTAATTTTTTTTTGTGGCTTTGTTTTTTTACTTACGGTGTAGTCAGCTTTGTTGAAGTTGAAGGATTTGCCTAATTTTATATATTCCTCAAAAGCCAAAGGATCCTCCACACGGTAGACAATTTCGAAAAGGAACTTTTGTTTTTGCAAAAACTCCTTGTCAGCTACTTTCACTTCATGTTTTGATATGCTGCTGCCAGCCACCAGGCCAACAATAGCCAATAAAGCAATGGCGATTTTCATTGTTAAGTTTTTCTGCACAGCACCCAAGTTTCAATATTAAACTGTCCACGGATTAGAGTTGATGCACCGATCAGTTCCAATACCTAAAGACTGCTGATGTTTGCTAAATATTATTCCGCTTTTATACGTTTTCTTCAAATGCAGTTACGCAGACTGAGGGTAAAATATTATTATGATAAGTATGGTTTTATTATTTTTCTTTTGATAATCGTTTTTTGCAGCGTTTTGACTTTATGCTCTTAAGGTGGACTATAGATTCTGTTTGCTATCTTCACAGGCCACAGTGTTGCGATATTTTATAATATTAGGATATTTTTTTTTTTTTTTTTGATTAGTGTAAAACGATTAATTACAAAATTTTTTATACTTTTTACCTTTCAAAGCGTTAAAAAAGAATTTGTATTGAAAAAAGCTCTGAAAATGATCATGAATTATCCGCTATAGTGGCTGTCTGATAATTCCAATTTGAGCCGATACATTTTCAGTGGAAACGTCTGGAATTGACGATGCTACATTAACTAATGTGTCCCGATCCTGAAGAAGCGGTACTGGATGGCATCATCATCGATTGACGCTTCTAGCTTAGCTAACTTTCTTAATATTCATTTACTTGGGCGAGTGTCAAAAATATTCCGCCTTAAATCCATGTTGGACGGAAATTACATACACCAATTTCCAAATCCGGTTCTGTTTCCCAAGATTTTATTTTTAGTAAATTGACCGACTACCATACAATGTAAAAATTTATTCGCTTATTCCCGCAGAAAGATGTTATGACTTTGTGAATATATTCCTAGCATGGCGTATTATCTTGATTAGCCTCGTTTGCTAAACGTTGATGTGTCTTATTTTATTATTAGATCTATTTAATAACTTCTTTTTTACTAAATGAATATATTTTTGTTTTTATTTTCAGGTAAGTGGCTGCTTTTCGGGATCAAAATATTTTCATCTGGGGAAAAATTTACTTGGTATTTTCTGAATTGGAGTAGAAGGCGTTACACTGTTCAGCATAATTGTTTGATAAGGTAGCAAACAGCATTTAATATTATTTCAATTTTAAATACAATTTGGTTGAACATCTGTTTGCTTGTTTTCATATTTTTGATACGAGTATGAAATATTTTTAGCCAGACAATTTTTTTTTTTTTTTTTTTGATAATAACAATTAAGAGGTCACAGCAGTCACAGGTTGTTGGTTTTGTGATACTATTAGAAAAAAGCTGATAACGAGATCAAATGATTTTTCGTGCTACAAAGTAAAGTTTTTTTTTTGTTTATTATAATTAGTTCTCAAATTGTGGGACAAACTGTATTATTGGTGATTAATTGTTTTTTTTTTATTTTCGTTTTACTTTGTGAGGTCCCTGTGGCTACAAAAACCAGTTATGGCTGGTGCCATAAATTAAATCTTGTAAGAAAAAACACGCAACTTTTTTTAAGAGTTTTGTGTATTAATAAATACATACCCTCTAATTCATAAAAATTATTTCAGGCTTATTAGACGGAATATTTGTCAAATAATAGTTTAATAAACCTAAAATATTTATTATGAATAAGACCCATAAACTCTTACACCCATATTCATAAAAACTATTGAAGGTTTATTACACGTTTATTTGACAAATAAGAGCTTAATAAACTAATAATTATTATGAATATTAGCTTAATTTAATAAAACAAAAGAATAAATCGGTTTTATTTTTTTAAAAGGCACTCGTGCCTTTTTCCAAAAATCAAATAAGATCGGCAGTGGTTTGAAGCATAAAATATAATCGGTGACGGTTGCGTACCGACTTGACGCACATCTATTGCGAGTTCGTGTTTTCGCGAATATAGCAGATTTGCTTTAAACAAAAAATGTGCCCCCACGATCAGCACTAAAATGCACTGCAAGTTTGCAAATTGCATATTTGCACAACTACCATCGTGAAAACAGTTATAAAATATTTGAGAGAAAAAAATTCTTTAACATTTCCCTGAAGATATCAACTAAATAAAATATCAAAAATTTTTTTTTACTAAAGATCGTTTATAACTTCAGAAATAAAAATTACAGCATATTTTTTTAAGTTTTTGCTCTGCATAGTTAAATGCGTGTTTTTGTACTGCTCTGACGACCGTCACCAGCTAAGACCAAAGTGAGGGCCACTGATAGTAATCCGGAATAACTTCTGCGGTGTAGTATTCATTATGAAATCAATAGTAGATTCGTGTTTGTTTTTCTCATCAAAAGGATTTGAGCACATGGCTTCTTAAATGTTAAGCTTCATGCTGTCTGAAGACGTTGTTTGCCATGTGCAGTGAAGCAAAAGATGTTAGTCCTTTTGTGTGTGCCGGCCTGAAAAAAACAACCAATTTGTGCTTTAGAACCCTTTACAATGCCGGCCTGAAAAAAAGCAAACTGTTGGCCAAGCCTGTTAACCACAGCCATGCACTTCAAAAGACTAAAGAAAAAACATTTGCATTATAACTGATGTTTAATACATTTTACCGGCTTGTGGCAAGAAGAAACAGTTCTTTGATGTAAGCAAACACCTTACAAACTCCTGCCGATGCTGCTACCAATTTAAATTTCTCATTTCTTTCATGTGGCCATTCTTTTGCATCCTTGACCACTGCAAGCAAAGTGTCTTCTTTCTTCTGCCTGCCAGGACTCTAAAAAACAATTTCATTCTAAACTCATTAAAAACTTTTACACAGTGTGCTTTTTACTGCGCTTTGCTTTGATCAAAAGGAAATGTGCTCAAATCAAATTAATAATTTTTTTTATAAGAAAAAAAAAAAAAAACGAAAAACAAAAGGTAGAAAAAATTACGCACGCACAAATTAATAAAATTTTATATAAAAAAAAAATGCAATTCAATTGAAAAAAAAATCAGATTTTCTCTACAAAAGAAAATCAAAACTTATAAACACTGAACGGGATTTGCATAAAACCAGGAGCACTAGTTAGAATTCATGAAAAACAAGCAGCAGCAACTGGTCAACGAAAACGAACACAAAAAACTGGGAGAAATTAAAAAAGCAATAAAAAGTACAAGCGAACAACAGAGTCAGCAAAATTAAGAAAATTGAAAAAGTTGCAAACATTTTTCATTCAATTATTTCATTACGAAAATATGTATCACTTAACGAGAACACAAAAGCGTGAAGTAGATAAAGAAAATCTCATCAAATGAAATATGTTCATGTGCAACTTGTCAGAAGGACATTGTGAAAAATAAAAGATTTATTAGCAGGAAATCATTGCTAAAAGAAATTGGACTGCGCATTAAATACAAAGAAGTAATAAACTTCTTCAACCAGCCTTAAACATTGCTGCGCCAAGACTTTTCTAAGAAAAAAACTAAAAATTGATTTTTTAGTTTAATTAAACCAATTACAAAAGTAATCAATTCAATTTTGTACCGATAACCACAATTGTGTGACCTCACTACATTTTCTTCCAATTAACTATATTTTGAATTTCATTTAAAAGTTTTAGTTTCCATAATTATTTAATTGAATCAAGCCAAGAAATTAAATAAGAAATTATTTATGATTTATTTAGGGCAATTATTTTGTATATATTTACTAAACACAGAAAAAATAAATTCTTATTTTACTAAAATTCTTATTTAGTTTAATTAAATATTTAATCAAACATTTTTCTTAATGTAAGTTGAAACAAAATTTAATCAATATGATAAAATCCTAATTTATAGTAAACACTTTTATTCCTGCAACATTTTGCAGCAACCTGTTTTTGTTTCGCCAAAATGCATTTGAACTAAAAAAACAAATTTAAATATCCTCTTATTGTTTTAAATAAATTTATGCGAATGAACGAACGGGCACGATATGAAGAAAACATACATTTATTTATCTGCAATACCAGGCATAAAATTGATAAATGATAGAAAAGATTGATAGAAGATAGTCAGTAATGAAGAAAATAGGTAGCAAGATAGGTAAGCCTGCTACCAAAAAAAAAAAAAAAAAATATATATATATATATATATATATATATATATATATATATATATATATAAACAATATGCAATTTGTCATGAGCTGCGTTCGCGGCGAGGTGTTCGACGTGAAAGAGCCATGGCAATAAGTATTCAATTATACTTTTTCCTTCTTTTTTTAAAAATTGCTAATCACTACAATGTTAGCACAAAGTTTTTTTCTTAATTCTTCTGATATGGTGATCATAAATAGGGAGGAGATCGCCTGGAGTGAATAATGTATATCTTACATCGTTTAAAAAAAACCGAGGCATTTTAATACTTCTTTTGCAGCGCGAAATATATGTTTAGTCCAGGGAACGCGCGACTTTATATTTTCACGGCCTGGTTTATAAAAAAAAATCTCGGCGTCAAACAGCCATGGTATGTGCCCCAGCCAATAAGTCTTCAGCTTTACTTTACTTGCCGTTATTAAAAATATTGAGCACTGCAAGTTTAGCACACAAAACTTTTCTCTGAGAGAAAAAAAACTACTCTGAGAGAATAAACTCGCACTCCAGCCCCATAAAATTATTAACAAGCCTAAATTATATAGTTCAGCATAAAATTAAATTAATGTTTAAAAATTGAGGGGCCTGGAAAAAAGTTTGAGACCGTTGTTATCGCTGATACAATAATAGCAAACACAAAAATCTATTGAATGTTGGCGAGAGAATATAAAATATATTCCAATCAACAGAAAAATACAGTGATAAAGTGGAAAGTTGATCAGTAAGATTAAATATGGACAGCCAGTAATGAAGAGTCCAAGTATTAGGATGGCTATGTGTTGCTGCTGCTTAACAACAGCCTAAAATTAGTCATGGCCTGCATTCGAAGCAACTTTGACTGCTGGTGATCGACATGGTGAGCGTAAAACAGCCATGACCTGTGCCCCAGCCAAGAAGTCTGCAACTTTACTTTTCTTGCCTATTTTAAAAATGTTGTTCACTCCAATTTTATCACAAAAAATATTTCTCAATTTTGAGGAAGTACAAATTGAACTAGAAAGCCCGATAAATTATTAAGAATTGTAAATCATATAGTTTAATATAAAATTAAATTCATGTAATTAATATAGTTAAAATTAAATATTTTTTTTTATTTAGTTGTCTAAAGTTTGCCTTTGTGCAAATAAAATCAGTCCTTGTCGTGGTTTAAAATCTTTATGATTTTACTTTTTAATATTCTGAACAGGTACTTCGTTTTGAAAAACAGAAAGCAAAAATTATAGCTTTTCTTCTATTTAATATAAACATTTTACTTAAAAAAACTGTGCTTTTTTTTGCACATAAAATAAAAACTTTGGCTTCTATCAAAACAATAAAATAGAAGAAAATGGCAAGAAAATTGCAATTTCAGCATGAAAATATAGTGCAAAAAATGAAGCTACAAAAATAGAGAAAAAACAAATCTATTGCATTCGAATGTGGTGTTACGCAAATTTACCAACACAAATTTATTAAGAAGTTTACTTCAGCACATATTTTTGTTTCTTGCTTCCACAACAAACAAATGACAAGAAGTTCTGTTTAAATTTTATAACTGCGAAAGGAAGAAAGAAATCAAGAAAAATATTAACTTGCTGTTGGGTAAGTTGAGAACTTGTGAACACTCCCTGCTCTGCATTTCTTGCCACCCCAAAGCATGTACTCAGACGTTCTCTTGTGTTCGTTTTTCTTTTATTCTGCTGCAGACTAAAAAGCCTTTAATTACTGGAGCGTGAGAAGTTATAGAAAAGTGTTTGTTTTATTTTTCTTCTACATATTTTTTACACACACTCAACAAACCAAGAACGAATTTAATTTACACCATTTGCCCCAAACATAAGTATATAAAATTTCCCCTGCTTTCTTCGGCCTCAGCTGGTTCCCTAAATTGTCGTGCAAAGTCAAATTTTTAATACCTTAAGAAAGTTTAAATATGCTTTGCTTTCGTCTCTGTAGTGTGTTGCAATTACAAGGCCACACAAGAACAAATATTTCATCATTGTTGGGGGAAATAATATGACCACTATTTTTTATTTTTTTATTTTTATTTTAAACCAGTATTCGCATAGGATGAACCAAACGAATGCGTTGAATTATATTGGACTTAGAAAAATATGTTAAAGAAAGTGAAAAGGGGAAAGATTGAAGTGTTTGTGGACGTTTGATTAAATCAAAAGTAACAGAAAAATAAAACACATATTTTTAACACTGAGTTAACTATTGATGAGTTTCTTTTTAGTATTTTATGTAGATACTTTCGATACTATTCCGTCAAGTTAATGCAACCTCTTCAACATTGCAAGGCTACTACTACTAAGAGTTTCTTTTATTAATTTGATTTTTAATTTGAGCAGCTACAACCCCAGTGCATGGTGCAGGAACTCAATAAATAGTTGTAGGGAGGAGGAAACCTCAGAAAAAAATGAACTCTAACTTTTTTATTCTTGATGCAAATTTTTCGACCTTTGTTGTTTTGCACTTTAATTGTTCGAGCCTTTAGGTCACTTCTTCAAAACATTCCTGCAGAAATATCCATTGTGATACCGAAATATCGAATTTAATAATCATTTATAAAAAAACAAGTGACCTAAAGGCTCCAACAATTAAAATACTAACTTTTCTAGATTGAAGTCTACTGAAGTCTAATTTACTGTATACAACATTTATATGTCTATTTCTTGTTTCTAATATAAATAGTAACAACGGCAGGCCTAAATAAAACAACACAAGATAAAAAAAAACGTTAATTTCGTTGTAGCATAGTTTCTCATGTTTCTTGTCTTACTTACTTACTTTTTGTTATTTAAAAATCTCCAGCTGCCCTTCACTGATACGAGTATACACGGACATGGCTACAACAGCAAGTAACATTGAAAAGAAAACCTAAAAGCATTAAAATTCTTTCGAGAATATTTTGAGCTTATGCTGGAACAACGAGCTAATACAACATCTACATTCAGTTTATATTTCCTGTTGCAACAGTTTTATAAGATCAGTTTTGTTTCTAGGCGAACATTTCCTGTATGCGAACTGGGGTAAACATAACCTTAAATTATGCTCTTATGAAATTGAATATATTTTTACGTTTTCCCTCTATTCTATTGTTTCGCAATGATATATACTTAAGTACGTGTATGCATTTTTAGTTTCCTTGTATCCATATACCTGACAAAACAAACAACAACAAAGGCGTAGTGGTCACGTTGTTTGAAGGCTAATGTTGCCCAATATTAGCGTACATTTAGCGTATGAGTAATTTTGTGATATTAAAATTTGAGAACATCAAATGGGATGGCCTTTGTTTGACTTCTCGCAGTTTGACTTCTCACAATTTTTGGGCTACTAAAAAATATTACAGTATTTGTTCCATGTTTTCTGTTTTCTCTAACAGGTCTTGAAAGTGTGTAATCTCTCATCTACTTTGTGCCTTAACAAATTTTATCAGAGTAATTGGCCGTATGAGGCCACATTCATTTACACACACTCACGCACATTTACTCACACATCCACTTGCTTTAAGTACCCAATGATGATCAGGAAGTGGGACATTCACGGGTTTTATTGCGCTTATAATTGCATGCAGGCTTATTTAAGTTGTTGCTATAATTTATTATGATTAATTGCAAATTACAATGTTAACGAGCGCATAAACTAAAAGATAATACTTCTCACCAGCCTTTAATGGGCTTATTTATAAACATTTAAATAAATTTGAAATGAGTTTTTATACAAAAATTCACAACAAAAATGTGAAACCCAATACAAAAATACATCTTAGAATTTACAAATAATTTCTAGAATTTTTTAAATACTACCAGTAGAAGTCAGTGTAGGATAACTTCTTGCATTACATATACACAGGTATCTCTGTTAATGAAAATTTATTTTCATTGCTATAAAAAAACGCTAAGGTATTTTTCTTTTTCAAACATAAATATTCATATCACACGTTGAAAAAATAGAAATTTTTGAACGATAAATATTAGCAAAAATAAACAAATCAAATAAACAAAATATGGCTCTGATTCTCATAGTCACCTCATTCGTTTGTGACAGTGATAGTCGCGGTGTTGTATTCTGCTGGTTGCTTAAGTGAAAATTGCCACAAATAATTGTAAGGAATTGCCACAGATTTCTCATCCAATGAGCACAAAAAGCAATAATGGTCAGGTGACACAATACTGTCACTTTGCTTGTGTTAGTAACAATCGTCCGGGTGTGAGGTGACTGTAAGATTCAGTCCCTGAATTGTAAGAAGCAAACACACAAACACACACACACATGCACACGAGGATATAAAATTTTACTTCACATTTTTTTTATTTATTTGGGCAACTGAAAAATAATAAATTGATTATGTTGGTCTTTTTAAACCGTCGATATGCCCCCCCCCCCCATATTCCGTTGTTGCTCCCCTAAACTCATCAGTAGACCTGAAAAAAAAACTTGACCTGCCCATGAACACAATGAGAATCACATTGAACAAACCTTCAATACAGAAAACAATTTTAATCCTTTTGCAACACTTTCACTTTCCATAAAAATGTTCATACAACGCGTTACTTTATTAAAAAAAAACTGTCTTACCTTTGGTGATTTTTCTGATCTCAAGTCCTTCAAAATGTTATTATAGACTGCATTTATAGTACAAAGTTTTATGCTGTAAAACCAAAAATCATGTTGATTAATTTCTAACCTGATTTAAAAGCACATGACTTTCAGAGCAGGCCCGATTGTATAATGAAAGCGAACACAGGCAAATATTCATACACAAAAACTTGATTGCTTTTAAAAAATAAGGTCTTATTTAGCTTCTACAGAGTGTACGCCGAAAAGGTATACTGTTTTGTTTTGTTGCAATTTTGGTAAACTATATCGGAATTAGAAGTTAATATTCGGCAATCGTGAAGTGTAGACATGGCAAACTCTTTATAATGGTGCCACCTGGCACACAGCCAGATTTACAAGGGATTTACTGCGAGATCTCTTTCGACAACAACTCAAATCAAAAAATGGTGCTGTCGATTGGCCTCCTGATTCGGTCACCTGATTGGACTGCTTCGCCTCTTTTTTGTGTGTTTATTTGCATAAACCAGAAACGCTGCATTAATGAAATACCGCGTGAAATGTGTGAGAATGTAATGAAAATTGTGCTCCAAAAGGACTCGCATTCGTGAGGCTAACAGAGGCAGTCTGATATTGTATTCCATAAATAATTGAGATCATCAAGTAAAACATTTTTCAATATAACATCCATTCTCTTTCATTCAATCGAAAATTAGAAACCAATAAAGCAGTATACCTTCCCGGCGGACATCCTATATTATCTCCAATAAGACGGGGAAGTATTTATGACCATCCATTTTTTTTCTTTCTTTTTTTTGGAAATTTTTCAAATTCCAAATTTTTGGGTAGAAATTTTTTTTTGTTTTTAATTTTTTAATTCCTCTAAAAGTACAAGCTGCAAAAAAATTTATATTAGAGCAGCTTTAAGACCACATAGTTAGGTATTTGTGGATTTGTTGTGTAATAAAATTGCGTACGTCATCTTAAACAGTTGTCTGCAGCAGGAGGCTCCTCAAACGCCTCAAAAAAAAAAAAAAAAAAATTGAAAAAAAATTTAATTCTTTAACACCTGAAATTCTGCTGACTTTTGTAGTTTACGCATCATTATGCATAAAGAAATGTTGGTCTTCTGTTCGTTTTGCTGCTGAATAAAGCAAGCTTATGTTAAATTTCGGTTCAAGTAATAGCTTTCTAGGTGTTCGCTTTAAAGTAGTAAAGAATTTTATTAGAAATTAGAAGAAAATCAAATATTAAATTCTATGTCAGTTTCATCTAACGAATCCCAATTGGCGAAGAATTCGGTGGTCACAGTGAATTCAATTTTTTTTATATGATTATTAATTATTTTATCTATAATATTTGACCTTTATTGTTAAAATTAATAAAAGCTTTAGGTCTTTTGTTAGCGAAATATCGAAAAATTAATAAAGAAAAATAAAAGACCTAAAGCTTTAAAAAATATTTTATTTATGATTATTAATTTTTTGAAGTTTTTCTAGAAAATCTCTTCTTTTAGTCAATAATTTTTCCACACTCCATCTATCTCTATGCTATCCTGCCTACATGCATATAAATCTCAAAACACTATCTTATCTTTTTTATTCTTAAAATGTGTTTGTTTTGTGCCATTTGCTACAAAGTATTTAAAATACACAAACAAATAATTACTGCATGTTTGTTAAATCTATAAATTTATTTTTAGCTACATTAAAAAAATGACTCCGTATTTCTAATGTTTTTTATTGTATCAGGTGATGGGATTCTGTTGGAATTCGTTTTATTGAAAATGTGTTGCGCCCCAAATAATTATTAAATAATATTTTTATCAATGATTTAAAGCTTTTTCATTTCATTCGAATTAAGCAAGAAAATATTAATACACTTTTTGTTGATAAAGTATTTATATATGGCTGTCAAGTTGAATAAAAATTAAAAAAATAAAAGAAGACTAAAACACATAACGTGCAAAAAATATATACATATGTATACATGTGTGACTAAATTAATGGCAAAATGGACAAAATATATATGAAATTTCTAATGCAAAAATAAGAATTAAATATGAGTTTTTTTTTTTATTAATTCAGGTCCAAAAATGAACCTTTTCAAATTAACCTGAATTAATACATTGCAATTGGCTCTTAAAGCATATAAATAATTAAGTTCATATTTGAGTTTTTTTTTTTATTTTAAATCAGAAAAACTTACACAGCCTGAGCTCTGGTGTGTAGATTATGGAAACATAAATCTCCAAAATACAATATTTTGGGTTTTTTTTTTTTTTTTGGTATTACCAAGTCCACTTTTGTACAAAAGAGAACTTACTGTCTTGCCCAATAACGAATTTGTGCGATTGTTTGCAATCTAAGCGAAATAAAATTGATTTTGGTTCTTTTATGATGTTCTTTTATTCGACAGTTCCATGCAACGGGTCAACATCGGTTACCACAATTTGTTTTCTTGAAAGTATTAAAAAGTAAAAGTTTTTTTTGAATATTCAAAAATGAACTGTTGCAGTGTTGCAATGCGAAACAATGTTTTCCGTATTAAAAGTTGGTTTGAACTTTTTTGATTCTCATTTAGTTTATGGAAATTATGGAATTGGTGGTTGGGGTTCAAACATTCCTTTGCGATTATTCCGGGTCTACTGATGAGTTGATTATCGTCAACGAAATATCGGCGGCGTATAGACAGAAAACACTAATGGGGTGTAGAGATATGTACTTTATTTGGAAATCATGTATCCAAAGACCCTGTGTTCTTAATACATATAATCTTGCTCTCATACGCTCATTATAAATTGTACTCTAATTTAAGTTACTGTTAGTACTAAAATAATGTTTCACGATGCATAAGCAGTTATAAAAGACGCACACGCAGTTAATAAAGAGCCAATAAACTGAATGCTTGTTTTTCTCCTTTAAATATCAAGAAGACACAATAATGCATGGGGTCTATTTTTAGACCTAAAAGAATTAGTAAAAATTGTTTCCCCTTTTTGTTTCGTTCATATATTTCTTGTATAGTATCAAAATTGAAGACCTATTTAAATAAGAAGAAAAAAAAAAAAAAAGATTATTCTAGATGTTGGCATGCGGAGAGGGGGAAAGAACTATTATTATATTTTGCACAAACATGAATGAAATCATTCCACTGGGCACATCTCACCTTTTGTGGAATGATAATAAAAACTCAAATATTTTCTATCCCCTGCACAGTTCAGTTATTAGAAATCTGTTATTTATGTTTTATGAGTGCAAAATTAAATACGTTTTTCCTAATTACGAATGTCGCCCTCTTACAGCATTCATGATAGAAATGACTTTAACCTCATTATTGCCATTCCTGCAATGTAATTTTTCTTTTCTTTTATTTAGTTTCTTTTTTAGCACTTACATGTAGTTAATGCTTTTATAACCCCAAAATCCTCAACGTTTTTCAGCAGATTAATAGCAAACAAGGACATCACTTTTTCTTCATTAAATATGCTTTTTTTTTTTTTTTTTTGGTGGGTACAAACTTTTTAATATATATATTTTTTTCATATGAACGAAATTGAAAAAGTTTAAAAAATAACCCTCATTTTGCGCGATTGTGCAGGAAAAACAGCGCTTATGATTGCCAGCAGTCTTTGCTGTTTGGAAATGGTTTCTGTTCGCATTAACTGGTGTATTTGTTGGAGAGCAAAAATCATCAGTTTAAGTCAGATTATGTTGGGGTTGTCATCGGCTACAAACAGCAGCAACAAATTTGTTGCAATTTAACATTTTTTATGGGTCATTGATTTTGAACGATATTTTGAAAGGAAACCAGCAAACAAACGTTGAGGAATAAAACCAACAAAACAGGAAAAAAATTATATTCACACACAGCAGCATTTATAAGTGTTAAAAGGAAGATAGTGGCAGATCTTAAAGAAAAAATTAAAATTGTAAAATTTAAGCGAAATGTTGCCAAGCAGTCATTCAGCTTGAAATTGTATTCAGAAAGTGTAATAGAAAACAGACGATTTCGAAAATATTTAGGGGATATTGTGAGGCTTAGATCTATTAAGTGGCAAATATTCTGGCACTTTTTTTTTAAAGGAATTACCTAAACCAATTTAAAAACATTTTTCGATCAAGAGCAAACTTCCTCTGCTAATGTCCAGCTATTTCTAATAAGAGCAGTCGCTTATATGGGCCAACCGGCTCTGCATGGATTGGAGGATGTGTTGGAAGGCAAGTTGTACAGGCTGTAATCTCTCATCTGCTCATCTGGCTGGTTCAGGGCAGAGCCAGCGGATGATGTGCGGGACTGTCTTCCTACCGCCTCCTCAATTGGCACAACGAGATCTCTTAGAACCCCAGTGGGCTGGTTTCACGACTGGCAGCACGTGATACATAACATTATTTTGCTGCCTTAAATAGATAAATTGTCTCATCTCTTGCGAAATTGGCAGCCCTTTAAACATACGATAAATGACAGAAAATCTTCAAGATAAATAAAATGTCTTGTCGCTTGCACAATTGCTAGATTTAAAATCAGCTTTATGTTACAACAACATTACAAACATTTAAAGAATGTATTAAAATTGTAACTTTTTATATGCAATTTACATTTTAATTTTCTTAATGTTCTGTTGCACATGTTTTTTCTTTAATAAATATTTACATTTCGCTTTTATCGCTTAAAATTTATTGCTTTTCATTAATGTCACAGAATCGATTTTCTTTTAAATTCCATCCGCTTCCTTTCAATAAAATTTCTTCAAGTATTTCTTTCCACTTGGTAGCTTCAAACACAATTGACTAAAAACTGACCTGGATGTATGTAAATGAAAAAGAAGAGCGTTGTGTTTGTGTTGTGTCAGCAGCAGCAGCAAAATTTTAATAGCAAATGTAAGACATGAAAAGTCAGTGTACAAAATGTGAGTCACACAAAGGGAAGCAGCATCATGTATTATTAAATTGTATGGTGTCATAATGTTAAGGCATTAAATTTACATGAAATAAATGGCTGCTTTAAGGTACATAACCTTAAAGCATTTTTCAAAGTCTGTTTAATTTAGACTTTTTATAATCTGTTTTTTATACTCTGAGAGGTTTTTTTTTTTTTTTGCAAAAACATATTTTTTTAAACCCCGTTTTTGAAGTCTTCAGACAATTTATTGACCTTAATTTTAAATCACTCCGTTTTTGTCTGTCTCTTCTGAAGTGGTATTGAAAATGGGCCAAACTGGGTCTTAAATTGCTGAGATATCGGAAAAATAAATTATTACTAAATGTTAATAAATTTTTTATTATTCGTACTTTTTCTCTATGTAATTAGTTTTGTATTAAATTTACCAGACTCAAATTTTTTCTATATTATTTTTGTGCTTGATTATTGATTAAATTAGACAACGTAAACATCATAGACAAAAATACTATAAAAAGAACTTAAACTTAGTACTAAAATAACGATTACGAAATGTTATTTTGCAGTGTAAGGATATACTCTTTTTTATTATAGTTTTGTTTCGCATGTCCAGGTGTGTAAAAGTTGGTACAATTGATTTTAATACAATTTGGTGGTAGAGAAGGACAAAATTCTGCTACACAGAAAGAAAGAGCTTGTACAAAATTTAGCTTTTTTTACCTGATTTTAGTACGAAATGTACTTAAAACAAACATAATAGAGATTATTGCAGAGAATCAATTCTGTTATGGCTTAAAATGAGTACGAAATTCTTGGGTGTAAGCAGCACTTGTGTGAGGTTGTAACAGGTGGGCCAAAAGAAGTCATCCGATGTTGTTTGACTTTCAGAATATCGTTTGCGGCTCGCGCTGTGTCCTGTTGGAACCACATGTCCTCCATAACTAATTCGCTTCTATGTAAAACGACTCTGTCGCTTAAGCTATATACTGTACAAGCAGGATTGAAATTTGTTCTTAAGATCCTGGCAAACTTGCAGAAAAATGAGAGATATTTTAAGTTATCTCTGCAAACTTGTCTTTAGTTCTATATTTATATATGATATGAAAGCAGCGCATATGATGTTTAATGGAAAAACTTCTACTTTATCTGTTTGATAGTTTTCTTATTTTTTTCTTCTTCATTTTTTAACACTTCTTACTTTATATTCCTTACTTGACTTTAAAAATAAAATATAAAAAAATGTCTTGCTTTTTGTTTGTGAAAACTTTTGTTTACATTAACTTCTACCTACATTTGATTTTCTTGCTGCATATTTGCTTTTAGTTTATTGTTGCATTTGCCATTTGTTGAACAGCAAACGCCAGGATGTGCGTTCAAAAACCAACGCAACGCATACAAAATGAATTTGCCTGAACATGCTGCTAGAATTTTTATAACTCTGCAAATTGCAAATATTTTATCTAAGAAGGCATTTAAAATACTTGCATTTATGCTGCTACTAAAGTCTACTACTTTTTCTTTTTAACTGATTTCCTCTCATTGCTTGCTTTCGCCATCCATCTTTTACAGTTGTCCTTTCTGCCACTTGTACTCTTTTTTTTTTTTTGCCATTGTTCGGTAAATAAAGAAAATTTAAGAACGGTTTATAAAGGGGGGTGGGGGAGGGAGCGAGTAGGACCTGAATGTGCTCCACTAAGTAAAACTAACAATGGTTTTAGTGAGTCGAGTTGCTTCTTTTTTTTTTTGTTTCTGCTTTTTGCTTTCTAACCAGAACACAATGGCAAAAAGACACAAGAACGTTGACAAAAACTGAATTTATAGAGTTTTTCTTTTTTTAATAAAAGAAAGTAAAATAAAAATAAAATTGAATAGAATAGAATAGAATAAAATAGAGTTGCGAAACAAAAAGCAGCTCTGACTACTGCCAGTGAAAATTTAATTTATCAAATTTCCTTGCCATTTTCATGGGTTCGCAAAATTTAATAAAAACCCACCGTAAAGAAATGAAAAATCTCGAAAGGGTTACATTTCTGCCATCATCATGTGCTTGCGCTCGTATATAAAAATTTCTTATTCTATACGTTTAGCTTTTGCAGAGCTAAAGCAGCAGCTTTTTTTTCTCTAAATAATTTTAATGGTCTTTAAAGCAGAAGCATATCATGGTCGATTTGGTTGATGTTAGAAATGAAATGTTGCACAATTTATTGCACTAAAGTAAAGAAAATTAAATTAAAGAAAACTAATTGCTCAGAGACTCTTAAGCATGATAAAAAAAAAGAATCAATTAAACAAAAAAAAAATTAGTTTTTTCGTGTCTTTTAACTTAACAAATGACCCAATGAAAATATAAGACACTAAAAAAGCAAAGAGGATGTAGTGAAAAACCTCCTCTTAGAAAAGCAATGAGCTACTACGATTACAAAAGCAGCTCAATTGAAGGCATTGCAAGGAAGTAGTGACAAAATATATAAGTAGAATCACTTGGCCTGCACATAACTTAATATCAATCAGGTGTAATATTTATTACAAATCGCTGCTAAAATATCAAACTGCAATGCATTTAATATGGCAACAAGTGCAATAATAAAAATTATTCCTGTCCCCCAACTTGAATTTTATAAGAGCTGCAACCATTGCATGAATTAACATGCAATTTAACCCATGACTACATTTGCTAACAGCGTCATTACTTAGCTTGACGAAACCTACCAGCGGAAAAATAATCATCAGCTTAACTACACAATTGTAGAAACTATGGCTTTGAAACATAATTTTTGTCCTTGCCGGTTTCAGAGATCTTATTCTTATTTTTCTTAGCAAGCCAGTCTGTGTTTCTCATTTCGTTAACCCTCGAGAATTGTTGATTTAATACTCCGTGCATTTTTCATTTAATTTAAATTAATGTGTTTCTTCATATTAACCTCTAGTTTCTAAGAATTTAATAGTGGAAAAATATTACTGGCAGGTGCAACCTTGACGTAAATGGCAGGGTAGAAGTGTTAAAGGTCATGCAGTTTTCTCGCATGAACAGGGGCAATTAGATTTGTATGCAATTTATGCTCACAGTTGTTATTAATCTTAAGAAAATTTTCATACTTTTGTAGTAGTGGACTGCTAAAAGCTTAAAGCGAATTCTGTGATATAATTTAGAGAACTGCACAGATGCAATGCAACCGCTGAGTTTCAAGAAGTTAACTTTTCATGCCTTATTAGATGTGGCCATCATTTTAAAATTGCTAATGAGTTCAAGTCAAAAACTAATAGAAAAAACTAAAAATGTCAAAATCTATAACAATTTCGAAATTTCGAATTTTCGAAATTCGTTGGGTTTTCAGTAAAAAGTTCTTGCATAAAAAAACTTAGTTTTCAGAAAACTGAAATAATCACCCCTATCGTGAGTAAAATGTGAAATTTTTATTTCACATTTATTTTTATTTTTATTATTTATATTTTTGAAATATTTATTTAAAATTTTCATTTCCCAAGTAGGGAAATTTGCTATCATGAATATTATGGGAAGGTTTGGGAAGAAAAAAAATATAAATACAAACGAAATTTATTGAAAATTTGTGGGTAAGTGATATAAAAAGTAATTAATTTTATGTTTTATAACTAATAAACAGAAATTTGTAGTTTAAAAGGTAAAAAGGGTGAATAAAGCGGAGTTTTTGACAGATTCTCTGCCGGAAAAAAAATCATTTGGTATTCCGCCCATCGTAAAACTAAGCGCATGCTTACGTTTTTTTTTTGCAGAGGGTGGATACCAAAAAAATCTTGGAAGAGATTACGAAGTAGGAATGGGGCAATCCAGTTTTTGCAAAGTGCTCTCTAAAGTGTTGGATGTTTTAGAAAAGTCTGCGCAGAACGGATAAAATATCCATTTATAAAATTCCATTCATTATCTTTTTTAATAGGAGGGCCAGCACTTGTTAGTTCATCTGTAAGCGAATACCAAAATTCGGCCACCACATCTTTAGAAACCTTCACAAAACCACATGCAATGGGTCGGTTATTTGGCACCCTATTGAGAAGCATGTTATGTTGCAAATTATTTATTGATTAAGACCTAAAAATAGTTTTCAGCTGATTTATATATTCATTAAAATGTAGCAACTACTTGCATTTTTTTCTAGTTCCCCAATGAAAATAAAATAAACAAATTGATACAAAAACTGGGAAAAATATCTTTGAAAAATCCATTCACGATAAGGGAAAATTTCGAATGGGAACACATTTTATGGGAAAAGTTATTCATGATCGCACTTTTGGGAAATGGGAGAAAATTTTAGGGGAAACATTTTTCATGATAGGGGTGAATAATTTTTTTCGAAATTTCAAATATAATTTAAAATTTTTTGTTTTCTGATTTAAAAAAATATTTTTTGATTTTCAAAAACAGCTGCAAAAATAAACTTTATCGTAGTTTATAAGATTTTAAGATGAATCTAAAATTTTTAGTAGACTTAATTCAGAATTTCTGAGCTTGCATCAAAATTAAGCATTTTTCCTCGGGAAAATAAACAACAGTAAATCGAAATATTGGCTGAAATAGAAAGTATTTTTCAACCAAAATTTTGTTTGAAGTTTTATTAGGGAAATCATAAAGGAAATATTTATATATAATGTTTTTAACTTTTTAAGCAGGCTTTAGCCCGATAAAATCTGAAATAGGCTTTTCTAAACTCAAAGTATCCCCACTATTCTAACTTTGAAACTTTGGTCATTGCCTTTTTTTAGGATGCGCGGCAAACAATCTCAATCACTGGAGATTGTTATTTTTTTATGTTTCCAAAGTTTTCTTTTTTAGTTTTAAAAAATATTTTGACAAAATAAAAAAAATTATCCTGATTTTTGTGCAAAGCAAAAAAACACAAGAAATTAATGAAAAATATGCAATTCAAATGTGTTTTACTTTTTTTTTATATCAAATAAATGCTTGTGATTATATTTTATTGTATCAAAGCACTGAAATGTGAAGGGATAGACAAAACAAAAAAGGACTTTCAACAAACCTTTTCTTTTATCATATTTTTTACCGATACGCGTGCAACCAGCATCATCATTATCATCAGCAACATCACGCTGTAATTTGCAACATCATAAAAGTTGTCAACATTATAAATACAGACGCTGGCATTGCAAAATATAAAAAAGGGACAGTCTGTCAGCAGCAGCAGCAGCAGCAGCAACAACAACGACAGAGTGCAAGTTTTTACAGTAATCGTGATTAAAACAAATGATGTTTAATTTTTTGTGTTGCTGTGCATTTGTGTAAGAGAGATAGAGTGAAAGTTTTGTCAGGCTTTAAATGTTTCTTTTTTTTGGGCTTATTTCAATTTTTGTATTTATATTATTATTTTTCATTCTTACCTTGTGGCTGCTACCAACTATTTATTTAGTTAAAAAAAGCAGAAAACCCCCGTTGATTGGTTAAGTGGGTGTATACACTGTTAGTGACTGGTTTTTTTTTTGTGCTACCTGTACCATAAAATGTTGAAAGTAAAAACCACATGACAAAGGATATTTGCATAAAGAAGGAAACGCCACAAATGGTTAATCATAAGGTAATTTTTTTCGTGATATAAATTATCACGCTAGTATTCGCCTTTCAATTTGGTCAGAGCTTTAGGATCTCGTTAGTATACCTATGGCAACACAATATTAGTTTTTTTCACTGGCCTAGTTTGTTGTCGACATTGTCGTAAATTTTTGGCTGCGTAAATTCTTTAAGAGTAAAAACTACTGAATCAAATTACGCTCGTCTTAAATCTGGCCTTTTTCACGCAAATAAACAATTTCGATGACACATTACTCATTTCAAATTTAAGTCAAGACATTGTTTCTTTTTCCTTGTAGCACCTAATTAGCCTTGCATTTAAATTTAATAAAGCATTGTTATATTTTTTTTATTACTACTTTTATTTGCCCTGTCGGACCAACTATTTACTTGCTCTTCTATATTATCTTTAGCTTATAAGGAAACGTATTTTATTTTAATTGTCATTTTTCTTGCTTTCTCCTTCGCAGGTCCTGAAGATGTTTTAAAATTTCTGGGTAATGAAAGTGCTGTGGATCATTTCAAACTGGTAACGCGTGATGGTGACTTTTTGCTAGTGGGTGCAAGGTAAGTTATTGGCTTATATACTCTGATATTTCTTATGTGTATTCTTTTCAAAGCGAACTACTCCTTGAATATTTATATACAAACAGGATGTAGTGTTCAGAGCTTGTCATTTCTTGTTTTGCAATTTCCATTTTTTCGCCATCGTCTTTTGATGTTTGTGTTCGTTTACGTTTTTATTTTTCATGTATAAACATAAAAAAAAGGAGACATTAAAAAAATGTCATGCTTAGGTTATTTCCGTTTTAGATTTTAATTCATGATGACCCCAAAATGTAGGCAATAGGAAAAGGTTGTAAAGTGTTTTTAAAAGTAGGCTATAAAAAATGTGTTTTAATAAATTGTATTTAACACTGAAGTGTCAAGAGAACAGCAGTAAGCAATATTTTTTATGAGCAGTTAAATAACTTAGAGTAATACATTTTTTATATGCTGGTGCAAGCTAAAAGCATTACTTCACTCTAGCATTCAACTGGCAGCTTATGGTCTTTAACTTTTTTCTTAACGTTAAGTGTATTTCAATAGTTAAATTAAAAAATTTTTAATTTTTTTTCTTGTGTTGAAGCAATAATGGCTTTAAAGAACTCATAAATTGTTAAATATTTTTCCCATTATTCAGCAATATGATTACTGGCCTTTTTCTACCAGCCCTGCTGTTTGGTTTTATAAAACATTCCTGTGCTGTTTTTATTTTTTCTCTTCTGTCAACTCTTTCCTGTGCAGGTGTCATTTATTTTATTTTTTCTATATTTTACTTTGTTTTTCTTAAGACTTTCATAAATTTACATAAAACTACTAGCAGATATTTAATGCAAAAAAAAACAGTATGTTTTTATATGAATTAAAAAAATTTTTTTGTTTATTTTTTATTTCTAGGGGGGAGAGAATCAAAATTTATGCACCATCGTCGAGATATTTATTCAATTTTTTAAGTTTTAAACTGAAATGAAAAATACGTTTTACACAATAATATGCTGCTCTCTTTGATACTTCTCGTTTTACATGACTTTAAAGGCATCGTGGCGTATGATTGATTTAGTATAAAATAAAACACTTCAATATTTGTTTATTGCTCATACTCAGCGTTGCCATCGTAGCTTTTTCAATCTCGTAGTAATGAAAAGGGATCTTAACAAAATTGCAAAAAAAAAAAAATGTTCGCTGTAAAATAAAGCTGAAGCTAAATTTATTTTGAAGACGAGCTCTCACTCTCTACACAATGCAACCAGGCATTCATCTAGTTTTATACATTTTACAAACATTATTTTGTTATTTGAGCTAAAGATCTTTTTTATTTATAAAAGATCTCTTTATTAATGAAAACAAATATATAAAACAGAGTAGAGCATTTGTAGCTACCGAAAATATAAGAATCAATGAAAACAGCCAAATTTTTTTTTCCCTCAGTAGCAGGCTTATAGTTTCATGTTAGACAAGGGACTTATTCAGTTTCTATACCATACACAAGTATTGTTTCATTAACTTAACTTGATTTTTTTATTTTTGCAAATTATGATCTCTGGAAACTCGTTTTTTTTTCATTAAATTCTAAACAGCAACATTACTCTTTGTTGTCGCCTTTTTTCACAACATCATAAATAAAAACTGTGTCCTAGTTTAGAAAAGAATGGATCTTTGTGTTTAGGTTTCTTTGTGCTTTTGTTATTGTCTAGTTATGTGTGTTTTAAAAACTTTATTAACACTCATACTGCTGCAGCTTAAGTTTTGATATGTGTGTTTGGGCAATTGTGTCTGTAAGTATCTGTGTTAAAAGTGATTTTCAAAAAAGGATAAAAATAGAGCTGCAAAAGTGTTTATGTTGTTTTATATGCTGTGTTTTTTCTTTCGTTTTGCTTCTTTTGTATTTCATGGTAAACGTAAACAGGAAACTAAATCGCTTTTTTTTGCAAACATTTTTTTTTTTTTTTTTTTGTTTTTTCGCTCTTAACTTTGTGCTACATTCTGCTGATATATGGAATACTGACGTTATTAGCCATAAATAAAAAGAATTCTGAATAACAAAACACTTGGCTTTTTGTTTTTGTCTATGTAGCTTTTTTAAACTCTTGTTTTTAAAGGTCTGAAATGACAATAATGCTTATCGGAGTGTATGGAATTTAACTTTGTTTGGACAGTTTTTTGCGGGTGTTTTTTAGCAAGAAATTTCGCAGGGAATTTTTACAGTTTCTGGATTTTATTTTCTGCGTGCAGTTTTTTTTAATTTTTTTTTTTTTGTGAATGAGTTAAACCAAGTGAAGCTTTTTTTTCGTAGCAATAGCACTTTAAATGTCAATTTTTATAAGAACTATGTGGCAGTTAACTGTACGCGTGAGAATGGTAAAAAAAACCAGCCTGGGAACTTTTGCCTGCCTAAAAGTAGGCTGTGTTTTTTGAGCGTATTGTAGGCGGACAACATTTTAGCATAGTTCTTTTCCTCGTAATTATTACTTATTGGTTTATAGTTTAGTTTTATTTCGCCAAAATTGAAAACTTGTTTGTATTGAAAGTGTAGACATCAACATTTCCAAAGAATGTAATGTAAAGTAAAGTTCAAGAGTTATTGGCTGGGGATCATGAAATGTCTGTTTCAAGTCTGCCATAATGATTTTGAGAGCCCAAGTCGCTGCGTGCTCAGCTTATAACTAAATTGTATACAGTTTTTATGCAGCAGCTTAAAAAATTTAAGTAATAAATTTTTTTTCATCTGTCATGTATAGACAGTCAACTGATTACTTAAGAGTTTTCCATAATTTTGAATACTGTTGTGTTTTTTTTTTATCACAAATTTTTTTTATTTCAGCTTATCATTATACAAATTTGGTATTAGAAAAACATTAAATTTTAGAGTTTATCAATTAAGTTGATTGCATTTTAAAATTATAATTTTAATTAATTTCTCAAACATTTATTCTTAACTATTTAAGCACACATTATTGACATGTTTGAATTGCCTTAAGGTATGCTATAAACTATTTAAATGACAAGCTACAAAAAATACAGTGACAAGCAAAATAGATGGGTTGTGCAAAAGATTACGCGTGTTACATGCTTTCAGTTCACGATAGCGAAAACGACAAACCAAAAATAAGGTAGCTGCTAGACTGACCTCACCTTTGACAATGCACGTCAGGCCACACATCGCACCAGACCATTACTCTATGTGGATGTAGGGTCTGTTCAATAATCGCTCTGGATCTTTCTTTATCCAGTGGCGGTAATGCTGCTGATTAAGGAATCCTTTGAGATGAAAGTGTGATTCGTTACTAAAGACGAGTTTCTTTATTTTCCGCATGTTCGGCCAACCTTTAAGCATATATATATTTTTTTATTTGGATCTGTACTCAAGTTACAAGCCCTACATAGGCAGTGCATTGTGCCGGAACTAGGAAAAGTGGTTATAGGTAGAAGAAGTCCTGCTACTTACGGAAAAACAGTACGGCTGAGGAATAAATTCTTTGTAATACGTTGTGGGATTTATTTGTAAATCTTTAAGAATTTTAATTGTCTTTGAACTTTTTTATTTGCTGATAAATAATGCTGGGGCCAAATCGTCGCTTTCGATATCGAATGAACTATCGAGCAAAAATAATGTAAAACAAAAACAAAATAAACAACAAACACACCGCATAAGTGACGGAATTCGTTCGATATCGAATGCGACGATTTGGCCCCTGGTTCAGCTTCAAGTTTTTAATTTTTTATCAGAAATTTAACAAGCGTTATATTTACTTACATATCGTGTTGTTTTTTAAAGAAAACAACAAGTTGCTTAAACTTTAGTTTTTTATAAAACAAATCAAAGACCTCATGATCGAACATCGTTATAAAATATTAACCAGTCTGTCTGAAACAAGGGGTGCATCCTCGGCTTCACTTGCTATTAAAGCGTTTGTACTAGCCAAAGATTCTGCCGTATTTAACCTACACTGTACATGTTTGTTCAGCTTCGTCATTAAATTTAAAGCATACCCTTAGGCTGCATAAACATTTTTTCTGATTTGTATCTACAATAATTAAATAAATAAAATTGTTATTATGTAACATTAAAACAGATAAACTTATCAAGTCAAATATAATACTAAGCCATACACTATTAACATAAAAAGTCCATTTGTTATTTATAACAAATACATCTCATGTTTGAACAAAAAAAATGTGTGTAAGTCAATGACTTCATTTGCTTCACAAAATCAAACCATTTAAAGCTAAGTTGATGCTATGTAGATAATAAACATCTCTTCATGCGAAACCACTTTTTATTTTAACAGTTCAATTTACTTAAATGGAATTTCGGTGACAGACAGCCGTTTTAGCCTAAAAACCCGCAAAAGTTGACACGTTAAAAAGTAAAATGAAATAAAGTGAATTTAGTAACTGCCAAAGAAGAGCAGCAAAAAAGTTTGGCTACTTTGCCTCTTTAAAAAAGAATAAAAAAGGCAACAAAAAGAAAGAAACTTATTTACTTGCCTCAACTTTTGGAGAAATTTAAAATGAAAAACGCTTATATTTACGTCCTTTTTTCTTTTCCCCAAGTTTCTTTTTTCTGTCACTTTATTGATTTTTTATTTTTTTTTTAATATTTTTTTATTGTGTTCTTTTATTTTATTCAGCTTTTGTTACTTTGAGTACACAGTGGCAATAAAGAAAAGTAACATCAGCAACTTTGCTCTTCCACAAAAAACAAAAAAAAAAAAATACATACGCATATAATGAAAAGTTAAAAAATCCATAACAAGAAAACTGCCAACAACATTTCAAAGAATAAACTTTATAGTGAGCAATATCGAAGCATTAAAAAACCGTATTTGTCTTCTCTGATTTTTAATATTTTGTGGCAAATCAAAGTTTCTTGAAAGTCATGTTGCCAGAGAATTGTAACATCAGCAGCGGGTCTTAGGCAAACAAATATCAAATTATGAAAAGCTAGCAGCGAGGCCTATTAAAGCAGTTTAAAGAAAAATTGCTTTTATGAACTTTGTCGCAGTATGATAATTAAGCAACGCCATTTATATTTTTGGAGGCAGGCAATTAACATTGAAAAGTGAAAGCATAAAAAATATGTGGAAAAAAACTCTTGACATTTTTTTAGCTTTTCGGAGCCAATAAAAAAAGTTGCAACTCCAAGGAGGATTTTTGATTTGATTTGATTTATTTGAGACTTGTTTCTTTTCCAAGGAGGTTGTAAGGTGTAAATTGAAAATTAAGCAAATGATGGAGAAAAACTAAGGTATACTCTAAGGCGGCAAAGTAACTAAAAATTGGTGACATATTTGAGAGCTGAAAAGAAACATTATGTAAAAAGTAATTGATTTAAATTATTCTATGCGAATTTCTAGACATTTCCGTATAGAATAAAATTTATATTTATATTATTTGATTTTTAGATTGTTAAATTAATTATTCAAGCTATGATTTTTTAATGTTTGTTAATCAAATTTTCTCAATAATTTGTTTTTTGTTTTTGAATTTTATAATTATTTTCCTGATTTCGCCAACAAATTGTTGGCGAAATATTGAAAATTTAAGTTGCACCAGAATATATATGGCCATGTGGAACTGTTTAAAGAACAGTATGCAATTAGTCACGGCCTGTGTTCGAAGCAATTTGTTTGCTGATGAACATTGCGGTTAACGTGATAGAGTCATGGGTCACGGCGTGTATCCCAGCCAGCAAGTCTTCAGCTTTACTTTTCTTTCTCAATTTTGTGTACGCAAAAATCCTACTCAAGCTTAAAAAAATTGTTTGAGAGAATTTTTTTTTAAATGCGTTTGAAGAGATAAATTAAACAAATTTTTGTTTGTGGAAAGATAATTTCGCTGAAGAAATTTTCTGTAAAAAGTAACAAGAATTTTTGTGTAAACAAAGTCTACGACAATAGAAGAAACTCTTTAAAATATACTTGTACGTTTTTGATAGTTTTTTTTTTTTACAGAGAACTATTCGGTTTTTGCATAGAAAATCTTTATCGTAACAATACAATAACATTGTAAAAATTGATTTACTGAATGATTAGATGTACGTTCGTCAAACATATTTGGCAAAATGTGTTCCATAGAAAAGTTGTCCCGGGTCATGCATTTAGAGGCAAGTCAAAAATATTTTTTCCAATTGTGGAAAATTTGCAATTGAGGATAAAATAATACAGTTGAATGCATATAAACGGCTAAGAAAGACAGAAAAGATTAACAAGGTTTATTTTTAGACTTGAAATAAAAAAACATTTTAAATACAATTTTTAACAGAAAAGTGTTAAATAAAAATATTAAATTTTTCAAAAAAAAAAATATTTCCTTAAACTGAAAAGACTTCCTTTTATTGAAGCTTTGAAAAGTTTTGCGATTCAATTCATGGCATTGCCTTTTCAATGTCATTGTGGCTGCTTAACTACGCACTTGGATTGTTTCCACGAACTTATTTTCCTTCTTTTCGATTTCAATTCGTTGCTTATTATAATTTTCAATCAATCTTTCATTTATCAAACAATAGATTTTTGTGAAATGTTTTCTGCTTTTCTTTTTTTGCTTCGAACCAGCTTCATTTTATATTTTCATTTGCAATATTTACCGCAAATTGCACTGATTTCAACATCAACGTGATTACATTTTCAAACTGCACATAATAAACGTGTTTTTTTTTCTTCGACAAAATAAAAAGAATCTAGGAGAAAACAAAAAAAAATTTCCGAAATTTTTCGCAAGCTAAAGGAAAAAATACACGCTCTACGTCATACTCATTGAATAAAATCCAACAAAAGCAGACATACACATGCACACAAACACATCTTAAACATCTAAGGGAATGCCGGTTTGTTTGTGTGTGTGTGTATATTTAGAAAATCAAACAAGAAGTTAGAAAAAAATCGCAAACACACCAAGATTTTGCTGCTGAATTCCTGTTGTGAAATTTCAACAAAAGGAAGCTTAGGCAATCGAATTTGTTCGTTGATATTATTTTTTTTTTCCACTCACACGTTCTTTTCCAGGTTTTATCATTCCTCATTTAAAGGAAACCACATAAAACCTAAACGTTGTTTTTTATGCAGCTGAGTTTTTGTGTCTGTGCACTCGGGGGGAAAAAAAGAGTGTTTTCACACATACACAAGCACTCGCACCTTCACAAGCAATTTTTCAAAGAAAACATTTACACATGCAAACATACACATTGCAAGGCACCAGTCTCAATATTGGCTTTACTACACAGTCCCAAACTTGCAACAATATTTGTGGCTAGATAATAAAAACTCCAAGAACACTAACTGCAATGCACCAAATATTTGGCAAAACAACAACAACAAGAAAGGGAAAGCAAAGAAAAAAAGTTTGTTTTTTAATGAAAACAAAAAAAAAACAATAGCAAAAATTTTAAACGCACACAAGACATATGAATTCCCAATGGAAACCTTACAAATCGTATCTAAAAACAAAATCGAAATAATATTTTCTTAATAATTTATTCATTAAGAATATCATACAACAAGTGCGGTATTTGTTATCCGATGCAAAAATGTGAACATTTTAATTGTGAATTATTTATTGGGCTTTAGTTCGATTTTTACTTCCTCAGAGCTGGGAAAGGAAGAAAAAAATCTTTTGCAGTTCTGAGGAAGAACGAATCGCACTAAGGCCAATAAAAAAACTAAAAATCATAATTGTTTATACTATTATGGGGGCTTTCCAGTTCGATTTCTAGTTCCTCAAAATTGGGGAAGATTTTTTTTTTTTTTTTTTTTGATAAATTTTTACAGTCAAGTCGAAGAATTACGGGCTGGGGGTACACATCCACCACACACATCACCACTCAATGACTACTACTAGACTTTTTTGTAAGAAGTAACGCATAGTTATTTTTGCTCTTCATAGCTCTACCAAAACCGCTTGCTATGACGAATGCCTTTCGTATTCTGGGTTTAGAAAAAAACAACAAATATTATTCATCAAAAATCAAAATATTCCCAATGAAGCTCTAGACATGTTTGCATGCGAAGCACTTTTGCCACACTCTGATTGAGCTATCCCCAAAACATGCTGTCTGAAAGCAGCAACCGCTTCTTAATGCCGGGAAGACAACTGGAATGAACCAAGGCGAATCAACTGCAGGTGGTCGCAATTCAATTCGCCTCAACATTTTCTCTCGAGACGTCACAAGTTTTGTTGTCGTTTTCTATCGGCTTTGACAATTCAGAAGATAAAATCGTGGAAAAATTTTGAAGCGAATTGGTATGCGGGCACCTGTAATGGATTCGCCTTGGAATGAACGTCGAATTTGGCCCAACACGAAGAATACGCTGGTTACAATTCGCTGTGTAAATTCGTCGCATGAAGCACAATAACGACGTAAAATAAAAACATCTGTTATAATTGATAAAGTTGTTTATTGTTTGTTCAAAGATAAAAAAAAATTACAATTCGCTGTGTAAATTCGTCGCATGAAGCACAATAACGACGAAAAACAAAAACATCTGTTATAGTTGATAAAGTTGTTTATTGTTTGTTCAAAGATAAAAAAAAAATTAAATGAATGAAAAAATTTCAAATTTTGTAAAAATAATTAAAATAATGAACATCATGGTAATTATGGTAAAAGCCTTTTTGCTTGTACGTAAACATTATAATTTCACTTGTATCCAGTTTCTCAGTTTTTTTTAATTTTATCTTATAGTTGAACAGCTGATGGGGTGACCATATTAAAAAAAAATTGGTTGCTAAAAAATTTAGCATTACCAAAAACAAAACATTTAACACTACAAACATATTTTATTTTAAATGCAAAACGTCAAAGCTTAGCATTTAAAATAAAAACTATTAAAGTAAAAATTAACTGTTTTTACTTGTAGGCAACTGCTATTTTACTACTTGCACAGAAACTACTTTTCTTTTAAATAATATTTTTAATCAATGTTTCATTTTTTATATTGTTAATATTTTTCATTTACTTTAAAAACAAAGTTAGTAATTTCTTAACTTTTTTCAAATTGTAATATTAGATGTAAAAAATTAATTTTATCATTATCATTTTATTCTTTTTATAAATATATATGTCTATTCATTTATATACTACACCGCTTGAAAACTCAAACCAAAATGGCCACATGCTACTGATTTGGTCGTCGTTCACCGGCGTAAGAAATAGAAATAAATCTATTTCAAGTTCGCGGCGTACAACGAATTTCGACCGGTGCTGTGACGCTGTGTGCATTTTCATATATACCAATGTGTTTTATTTTTGACGGCGAATATTCGCGGCGAAAAATTCATCCTTCGTTCCAGTTGTGTTACTAGCATTAGGTGTCGAACAATGTTGACCCCCCATTTTGTTGCTTCTGTAGAGGAATAAAAAGAAGTGATTGTTGTAGAGGCCAGACAACTGCATACAGTGTGTAATCGCAATAAATGGGTCTCTCTGAATATGGTTTTAATTCCTACTCATTTTTTTATATGTATTTTGTTTCTGACATATCTCATTCTTTTGGTTTTGGAAGTGTGGTAGCTGCAAAACTTTTTTAAATCGCGTTTTATTTTACTTATTTAATATTTTCTTCTCTTTATTTTTTTTTTTTAAATTGATACCAGTTTATTTCTTTTCTGTTCACTTTCAAATGTTCCAAAAGTTGAAAAAGCAATTTGCTATAGTTTATGAAAAACTTTAAGCCGCTTTGCAAGTGCATGAGCAATATTAAATCTGCTTTCGCTTGTTCATTTTTTTTTTTGGGCGTCATGAAATATACACATACTTTTTTTGTCAAGTTTTCATACAACATTGTTCCATTTTGCTTATCACCATCAATGGAATAAATGAAAGAAAAAAAAAGTTTTCACCAAAATTTGTGTGTTAAAAATTTTGCTTTTCTGTGGAATAATTTTGGAGATTCTTTTCTTGACAGCGTAATTAAATTTAACTTATAACAGAATTTTTCCATGGCACATTTTTTTTTTTTGGTACAATTAAAACAAGGCGCAGCTCGAAAAATCATATAACTTTTTACTGATTATTATGGCCCCTTTTGTTTGTCAAATCATTTCCCGCAATTACAAGTAGCAGGGGTTTTTCCATTAACAAACGAAATTGTGATTTCAATACCTTTTCATATGGCTGTAAATTTTTTTATTTATATTATTTTTTTTTTTGCTTGCCATGAATGTCCTTCGTTTTAATATTTTTTTTTCGTCTTCAATTTTCCTCTTTAATAAACAGAAACATTATGCATGCTGACTTTATTTATGTGTGTGTGTGTGTGTGTGTTTGTGTGAGTGTATGGAGTTCCATTTGTGCAAAAATTACATTTTGTATAATTTTATGCATTAAAGACGTGCTGTTATTTGGTGACATAAAACTATAACTACGTTTTAACATAAAACTCTGTGCTTTTTTTTCATACAATTTCCCTGTTTCCCTGCAAGCAGTTGAAACCAGAATTGGGACACATATTTTGCCGCCTCACAAAAGAACCGAGAGAAAACCAAAAAAAAAGGGGAAAAAATTGTAATACAATTTCCATTGAAAGTAATATCTGTGTAACACTATGAACCCATAAATATTTCATGTGTAAATGCACAGCAGGAAAAGGATCGAAAATAATAAGATTTTTATTTTTTTTTCACACTTAAAAAGCTAAATGTAGTGTGTCTTCCTCTCTTTCCAAAAAAAAGAAAAAGTAGAGAACAAAGTTAACATATCCTTGAGAGAATAAATATAGAATAAATTGAATATATTTATTTTCAATAACGGCATGTGAATGCTTCAGCTTTGCTGTGTGGCATGTTCGACACATTACAATAGAGTTTGTGGCTTTTCATTAATTTTATTCGTGCTGTTCGAAACGGGCCAAATGAAGCGATTCTCAATAGTGCTGAAAGTGTGGAGGTTCAGGCGATTAGATCAATAACCACTAGGCCAATAATGCAGGGATGGAAACCCAACGGGGCAGCTTAAAACACACAACACGTTTTTGAAGCTTACTAAGCAGTCTAATGTAGGGTTTTTGGTTTTTGTGACAATAAATCGGCAGAAACATAAAATTTTAAAGAAGCAGCTATGAAACTAAATGAGGAGCTGCTGCCCTGCTCTAAATCTGAAAAGGTTATGCGCAATTGCAAAGGGCCATTAACCATATTTGCCAGCTACTTTAAATGTTTGCTTAAAAATTGAGTACCTCGTCATGATCCTAAAAACCCCACTACTGTTAAACCTGCTTCAGATTAACTCCGTATTTTTTTTTTTCTAATTTTGATTATCCAATTTACTTTTTAAAATTTTCTCAATGGAACCGTTTAGTTTTTCATACTATTCTCTTGAAGTCGTGTTTTGCAGTCTCTCAATAAAACACTCATTATGTAGGAATTGAAAAGTGTGCTGGCCATCGCAGAAAAATGATAAAGTGGTTGCAAAGCAGGGTTCCCAACTCTGGTTTACATACAACTCCAAATTGGAGAGTAGAATTGCAGGCGCTGGAATAGTTGGGGCCCATGTTGGGCAACTAATTTACCTTTTTGACAGTTTTCAGAAGTTATAAAAAAAAACAAAATGCATATTATTTTTATTGAAGTTGTTCTTATCGCAGAGAAAAGGTTACCTTATTAGTTGTGTTGTATCATGGTTGGGCCTAACTTTCTAAAGGCAATTACAATGATGAAAACTGGAACAGTTGTCCAGGCGTAGATCTACGCCAAAAAGCTTTGTGCCAGGGAATGCTTGCATCGGAATATATGTAAAGCCAACATAGGCTGATGTCGAGAAGCCAAACACCTTCGAAGCCGATAGTTGTCCCCCAGCTAAGTTACAAGAATAATATAGGATAAGCTTACACACGCTAATCGAGTGCAAGCTTATCATAATTAATATGGCAAATAGTTGCTTAAAAATTATTAACGATCTCAATTAAAATTAATATGGATTCATGTTGATTTGTAAAGACAGATTTTCAATTTTAATGTAAAACAAATTGTTTCGTTAACTATACCTAAATGACTGCGTCAGCTCAGTCCTGACATTGAAAAGAAGGCGTACCATATCTATATGAATTCAAAAGAAAAAGTTTGCTCACTAAAAATTAATTAATTTGTCATGTAAATGTTAGACTTTTGTTTCTCTGTATCGAACATTTGGAACATTTATTTATTTTACATTTTCTAATTAAATCGGTTTGTATTTCAGTCCTTTGCTTTTTATTTCATTTTTCTTTAGAGATCTTTTTTTGAATTCTACAAAATCTTATTATAAGCACGTAATTTTTTTGTAGCCTTTTAACAGAAACATCCTGTCTTCTGTGAGCACTGTTAATGTGTGTGTGTGTGTGTGTGTGAGTGTTAAGGACATGTGTTACAAGGCAACGAAACAGAAAGAATAATTAGAGTGTTGGCTGTTTTATTTCTTTTGTGTACACTTTTGAATTGTTTTATAATTAAGAATCATTATCACGTAAATTGCAACTGTGCTAAACAAAAAAAAAAAACTTGACAAAGAGAGCGTGAAAAACTAAAATAAGTGGAGACAAATAAAACAAACATTTTCAAAAAAAAAAGCAAGAATACAAAAAACATTTTAATTTAAAACGAAACAATTTATTTTATACAAAGTTTTGTTTATGTGCTTGTGTATGTTTTTTTTTTTTTTTTAATTTTATAAAAGAAAACTAACAAAGAAAATATTTTTTCTTTTTGGTTTGAAATTGTGCGTGCGTAGCAAGAAGCGTCACACAAAGTTCCTTGTAGCCACATGTGGCTAAACATGTGCCTGCCTGTCCTTTGGACTTAAAAGCATTTGTTTTTATGCCTTTGTTGCCGTTTTAACGCATGAAGTCATGTCGTTTTTTATTTCTTTGTTCAGTGCGTAAGTTTTTAATTCTTTAAGCAATGCTGTGGCTTGAAAGTTTTGAAGCCATTCATAATACCATTTTCTTTTTTATGTATGTCATTTGAGTGATTTATGACTTTCAAACTCCATGACCTTAAGAATAAATATATTTTAGCAAACTTTCAAGCTGCTTGAATGTTGTCAAGCAAAAGTGTTTTTTTTTTTTCGTTTTTGTTCTCATAACCATGTATTAAGCCCGACCTAGTTTATTTAATTTAATTTTTTCTTTTTTTTTTGTTAGAGAATTGGAATTTATACATTTCTGTAACCATTTAAAATTAATTCAAATTCTCTGCATGTTGTAAGTTGTTATCGGTTTGCAGTCGATTCAAATAAACGTTTAGAATAGAACGCGAGCACACACAAAAAAAATGGCCAGCTAAAATTAAAATAAGCCAAAAAGTTTAAAATGTTTCCCCGACCAACCATCCATCATTAATGCAGCAGCAGCATCCACTAGAAACACGCCAAAAACTGAGAGATAGCAAGAACGCTAGAAAAAAAAGGCAAAAATAAAATTTCCTGCCACAACACATGCACCACATAATAATGCCACAAATTTTTGGTCTAAAAATTCTTTATGTATTCTCTATATAAACGCTAATATAATTTCGCCATGCAAGGTAGAAAGAAAAAAGCGATAATAAATTGTATCTAAATACACATGCACGAACGCACAAATATGCGGACACTCAACCATTTACGTATTTGCCAATAAAACGAAACCCCTCAATACTCAGAGACCAAAAACGAAAACCATTTAATATAATTTATAAATTTTTTGAATTTTAAAATGTTGTTTATACCATTTTTTGTGAATATTAATCGGGAATTCACTCATCTGTTTTAATGGTTGCTAGGAAAAAAAAAAAAGAAATTATGTGGCCATAACTCAAATTTAAGGAAAAACTTAAAATCTACAAAATATCTGTTATCCTACAGAATGCCTTCAAAACTTTTCCGGCCAACTTTTCTCATAAGAGACGAGCACAGATGTGGCTTTTTCTTTTAATTCTTTGCAAAATCTGCTGCCGCATTTTGGCTTTTAATTATAATATACTTTACAGGAATTTGTGCAAGCCATTTTATTTTCTTTCTGGAATCAATTTTAACAATGTGTAAACTTCATTTGTCGGCACAAGCCAACAAATAAAATTCTTTTGAAATCTATTGAACAAAGTCAGTACTCTCTGACTTTTCTCAATGCTCTGATTAGCATCAATGGCTTGAAATAGATGTGAATTTTTTGTCGAGAGTTATTTGCTTTTTTTTTGAGCAGCAAGGCCTGTAGAAACATTGGATTGGCTTAATGGTGTTTTAACTGATTGGCTTTTGGCTGCTACAAAACGATATTGATGGTTGGATGGGGTTGGATTGGAAGTAACAAAAACTATAAAAGAAATGAAATCACTCAAAAACACCCAATGCCAATGTTCTAACGGCTGTAAGAAATAATGCATGAAAAAGAGGGCAGTATAGTTAAGCTGAGGTGTGAGTCAGTGTGTGTGTGTGTGTGTGTGTGTGTGTGTGTGTGTGTGTGTGTGTGTGTGTGTGTGTGTGTAGTGTGTAGTGTGTCAAGTTTGATGTACCATGGAATAAAATTGACCTTTGTAACTCTACTGCTCTATAACATAGATGTGTCTTGCTTTTAGAATGTGCTCGGCACACACACGTACGTACAAATTTTGTAGAAATTGTAGAAAAACTGAGAAAAAAGCATTAAATACAAAATTATTTAAGAAAAAAGCAAAGTGAAAAAAAACTCCAACTTTCAGTGTTATAACCCCTGAACCTTTTGTGATGTCAAACTGTCAAATGCCAAGTTATAGAACACATTTCAGTGATATTCTCTTGCATTGCTGTGCAGCACTTTTGTGCCCTTCTCTCTGTTTGTCGCTAGACTTCCGTTTATTAAATGCATCAAAGAAGAGGGCATATGCCTGTATGTGTGTGCTTAACATGTTTGTGCCAGTGCTTGTGTTGAGGTATTTGTTGCAGGAAAACACTGACAGGTGCCATTTGACATTTGTTTCCATCAAATATATGTATGTATGCTAGCGATTAATCGCACAAGAAAAGGCGGTTTGATGTAAAAATCTATACGTAAGCGTTTAAGTGTGTGTTCGTATATTTGTTTAGTGTACTTGTATTAAAAATTTATCACATGCACAAGCATGCATATGCAGGCAGGCATTACATATCAGTTTGTTTTTGTGAAGGCTTTTTTTATATTGCATTTTATTTTAAATGACATATTTACAATATAATGTTAATCTAATGTTATTGGCTTGACATGACATGAATAACGAACGTTTCATTGTGTTTAATCTCCTTCTTATTTTCAGTTGTCAGAAAATTTCCAAATGACACTGCACAAAACTTTTAAATTTGGCTCCTAAAAGTATGCTAAGTTTTAAATATTTTAACATTATTGCAAACTCCTCATTAATTGAAAATTCTAAATGTCTAAACGAAATCATCTCCGCCATGAAAGCCTTAATTGTGAGCGACATTTTGTGTTAAATATTTAAAAGGTTGTTTGTCGTACCATTTGGCTCTTTTGTTTTGTTGTTGATTTTTTTTTTTTTTTTATAAAGTCAAAGTCAAAAGACCAACAAAATGAATGTATATTTAATTTTAGCATTTTGTATTTAAATTTTGTGTTTGTTGCAAAATGTGCTGTGCTGTGCTGTGATGTGGCTGGCGGGTGGGTGGGACAAACCATATTTACAGCCTGATCTATTTATTTGAACTTTTCCACCTTTTCAACATAAATCTAAACAGAATAAGTGACTCGACAGACACTCGAGTGAAAGAAGAGTGAGCAAAAGAGTTTTATATTTTAGTGTGTTCATGTCAGCAAATAACTGTCATTTATTAGCAAGCATACAACACCATTATCAACAACAACAACAGAGACACACTTACAACGTTTTGATATGTACACCAAACAGATATACCAGCCTGCCTGCCTGCCTGCCTGTCTGCCCGCCTGCTGCAATTTGTGCTGTGCTCTCAAATGAATATCAACAAACGTGTATAAAATATGTCATATCAAGTCATAAACATGATTAAAATTGGTTTTTAGCTTGTTTGTATGACTGAAAGTATTTTTAACCTGCTGGCACCCCTTTTGAAAAGCAGTTCGCTAGTTTTTTTTTTCTACTATTCTGCTGGTAGTTACAAATTTATTTTTAGATTTATTATTCAGGCTTTCCACTTTTTATTCTCTACACTTGCTCCCCCTAGTTTGCTCCCTTTCTCTCCTCTCTCTCTCTCTCTCTCTCTCTCTCTTGCTCTTTCCCAATATTGCTGCTGATGGTCCCCAATGATGCTTGTTGTCTGTTTTTTTTTCTTCTTTTTTTCTGATTCACCCATGATTGCAAAACTGACAAGACCAGTAGCAGCAACAGCAGCAGATTGGTACCGTTTGTTGCATAATTCTGCCACTCAACCTGCCCTGGCACTCAACATTTTTGCCATGTCACTTTATGTTTGCCATCGTGTACATGGATACACTCACTTCTTCCATACATACTACCGGCAATACAAAATTGAGAAGAAAAAAAAAACAAGCAAAAATCATGTGAACATTTTTTGCCCTTGCGATCAGACATTACTGACATTAAAATTTTACCTTTACCACAGAAATAAATGAACAAACGAACGTTAAAATAAATGAATGAGTTGCCGAAAAAGCAAAAAAAAAAAAAAAATTAATTGTTTTGTGCTCACTAATTTAATTAAAAAACCATTCAATGTTTAGAGAAAGCATGATTGGATATCAAACAGAAAGTTATGATGTATGCAAATGCTGTGATTTTTTTTTTTTTTTTGCCACGCGAAAGAGCGTGGCCACATATTGATAACTTGAACGCTGTCGCAGTTCAGTGTTGGCCCGCTGTTTAAGCAGAGAAAAATAAATGTTAATTATAGCAGCACCAACCAAATCGAAACATCAGCAAAAATAGATAAATAGTTGGTGCCACCAAAACGCACCTACATAATTGTAAATAAAACAAAATGTTTTTAAGAGAATTATATTTTTTGTGGTGTGATGAAAGGATCCATGTGAAATATTTATGCCACTTTTTATCATACAAAAACATGAGCGTTGAGTTGAGCCCTTTTTTTTTTTTTTTGGTTTGAAACCCAAATTCTTAAATTACATTTGTGATTAAAACAGTTGAAGTGTGACAGAAAAAATATATATCACATGCATTTTTTCCTTGATATTCTTTCAATTCTTTTTTTTTTTTTTTGTATTCATTTTTTTGGAGAATAATCTCTTCAAATTAAAATGTACTTTACTGAATAGTTTTGCCTGAAAGTATTAAAATAATGACCTACTTTGGCACTGTGTACGAGTAGTTACTATTTTGCATACAAGCATAATGATGCATGAATATTTGCGAGCATGCGAGTGTATGGGAACCGAGCAGTAATGTTGTGAAATATTTATGGCAATTTGCCATTTCAATAATGTTTTATTCCACCACATGCAATTCTTTACGTACTCTTGATTTAATATAGAAGTTTTGTAATGTTTTTTTTTCTTACTTTCTTTCTTATTTTCGAGGATAAAATTCTTTGTTGTCGAATCACTGAATTGAAAATGAAGAACAAAATTGTGAAAACATACGAACAGAAAAATTGCAAAAAACGTATTTCCTTAACGTGCATATTCAATATACTATTCATGTGTCAAACAATTGAAACGAATAAAGTCTTATTCGAATGGGTTCTATACGAATAGTTGAAACAAGTAAGAGAATAGTTGAAACAGGCCTTTCTCCAAATACATTCAAAAATTTATTTACTGGGAAAAAAATGTTTTCGATTAAAATTAAACGAATAAAAATATAATCAAATAAATACAAATTTAGTAAAAGTAGTCAAATTCCGTTCTATTCAAATATAAAAAGAAACTGAGCTGTGCTAATGTAAAAATATTTTTCTTCACTCAGACTGGGCATTTTAAATTTCAGTTAAACTCAAGCTCTACCAGCATATAATTTTGTTATCTATTGAAATATTTTACACAATATTCGAAAAAATTAATCATATATTTTGGATTTTTCATATTAAAGAAATCCTATGTTTAATATAGCTGTGAATCTTATATATCGAAATTCCAAAAAAAAAAAAAAAAAAAAATTTCGAATAAAATTATTCGTATAAAATAAAATTTATAAATTTACCTGAAAAAATAAAGTGACAAAAAATTAATCTAAACAAAAATAGTCAACTAATATTTGATATCAAACTGAAAGAAAAAAATCTTTTATTTAGTTCTATTCATATACAATATTTTTTATTCGTGAACAGTATTTGCATTCCTCAAAAAAATTAACTGGTTGCTTAGTAGCTTTGCAAGTCAGAACAATAAATTGAAAAATTTTTTCACAAGAAGTTTTTAACTTTTTTTAATTAAGTCTGAAGAAAAAAATAATAATATTTCATCGAACAAAATTAAAATAATTATTCGATTAAAATTTAGCGAATAATTTTTTGATATTTAAAAAAAAAAATTTTTTAGCGCATTCTAATAAAATGACTTTTTAGATGGTATTTTAAATATTTTTTTGAATATCGAATATCTGTTTAGTCGAGTAAAATTAGTCTAAGAAAATTAATCGAACAAAATTAGTCGCATAAGTTTTTTTTATAAGTTACCAAACTCCATAAATTTAATGCATCTACTGTGATATCGAATTTATTAGCCAAAAAATATATTTTTTAACGAATAAAAAATTTGTGTTTAGTCGAAGAAAATTAGTCGAAGAAAATTAATCGAACTAAAGTAATCGCATAAGATTTTTTATAAATAAAAAAACTTTAAATTTAATGCTGGTGCTGGAACGAATAAACAAAGTTTCTTTAGTCGAAAAAAATTAGTCGAACAGAATGAGTCGCATAAGTTTTTTTATAAATTAAAAATAAAACAACTCTCAAAATTCAATACTACTACTATGCTTTAAAATGTGTTAATTAGGGAATGTATTTTCGAGTAACAAATGAAGAATCTGTGTTTAGTCGAACAAAATTAATCAAACAAAACTAGTTTTGTTAGAAATTAGAAAAAAAATTAACTCTAGAAATTTAATGCTACTACTATGCTTTATAATTTATTATCTAAAAAATAAATTTTCTTGATTAACGAATACAGCATTTGTATTTAGTCGAATAAAAGTAATCGAATAAGTTTAGACGCATTAATTTTTTTTTTTATAAAATATAAAAAATTAAGTTTAGGAATTTAGGTGATTAAAGTACCTGCTGGCTTTAGCTATTAATTTTGTATTTCTAATATATTCCTTTGCTCAATTTTTTATTATTTGAATAAAATTCAATGGGTAATTTTTTGTTTCCTATATTTTAAATTCTAGTGCCGATGCCGATATTTCTAAGTTTTGATAATGCTTGCCATACGAGTAGAATTAATGGAATTGTTCTATTAAAATATGCAAATATTGCTTTGCCTCTTTTTTTTTTGTAAAATGAAGAAAGGAACTATTACCATTCATTAAATCCTACGGCCTCTCCGTTTCAGGTACCTCCTTGTTTTGTCTTTAAATTATTCGTTTACGAAATTTTGTATTTAATTCTTTGAATAAATGAATACATAATTTTATTTGCTTTAACTATCAGAAATAACATTTTCAATGTTTTTGTTGGCCTATAGTTAATAGTTTTTCTTTCTTTTTTTTTTTTTTTAAATCAAACTCTATTTAGAAAACCGTTGTACAATTATTCGAATAAAATTTGATAATTAAAAATTTTTTAATTGAAATATAATTATTATTTAAAAATTATTATTTTGTACTTATTCTAATAATATGAACCTAAAAATTATTTCCTAGTTACTCATATGGAATCAGAATAATTTTATTCTTCTTGTGTGCCAAGTTACTTGCTGTACATAAATTGATTTCAACAAACTCCTGTTACGGCTTTCGCTCCAAAAAAAAAAAAGCACCTTTTTGTTGTAATGGAAAAAGTTTTCCTGCAGCTTCAAAACTCGTGAGGCAGGATTAAACCAAAAAGCAACGTCAAAATAAAAACAAAATTAAATAATTTCTTTTTCTGGTTGTTTTTGGCTCAGATTAAAAATAAACCTAAGTGCATTACCATCACCATCAGTCTACCTTTTGCCAGTTTTCATTTATTTATTTATTTTGCTTTTGTTATTTTTTGAGATAAGGAACGTGTGTTAGTACAAATGATTGCAAACGAAATTGATTTTTATGTTTCTATCGTTGTTTGTTTGCTGTCGATTTTAACTCACTTCAACAAATAGCTGGGTTGAATGACTAACAACCATACTGGCTGCACAACAGAAACTCGCAAAGAGTGACAGACGATCGGTCATATGGTTCTGAGTTGTGTTTTTGCCTTTTCCTTGTTTTTTGCATTTTGCATATTGGCAGAATACATTTTTTAGGCCGTCACCAAAATGACGGCATATGCTGCTAACTTTAAGCCTTGTTGTTGGAGCTGACAGGTTGGAATTAGAACAAACAATAACCAATAAACTAGAAATTCCAACAATTGGCAGAGAACGAAATAATAAATGACATATTGCTGGAAGAAAAATTCCAAAATCTGTCACTTTTTATCAGTGTTTCAAAAACAAACGAAAAAAAATCTTAAAAATTTTGGATAATTTATAAACGAATTTTATATGGAAACCTTCGAACCAGAAAGACGGAAAAGTGATGCTCTTTTAGCCAAACAGGTTGCATGCAAACGAAAAAAATCTATAGCAGATTAGTTAATAAACAAACCAAAAATAAAATTTTAAACACATAAATAAAGAAAATTTATTATTTATAGCGCAGAGAAAAATGCATCTTCTCCGGAACTGTTTCAGAACTGTACAACTTGCAGCCGCTTAAGTTTCACAGTCATCATTTTTATTTCTCAGTTTTACCACAACCCAAGAAACCATTAGATTGTGCTTGTAAAAGCCATTTAAAGCAGATAGTTCTGTGTGTGCCAAGATTTTCGCCAACAAAGTTATTTAAAATAAAACTTTTTCAAGACTTTTTTCCCTAAAATTTTTAAGTTGCTTATAAAAAGTTTTCTAATTTAAATTCCAAATCCTTAAGCTATACAAAATCTTGTAAGTTTGCTGTTGTTGTGTGTGAGCTTTTTTTTTTTATTGATTTGTTCTTTAACAAGATACAATTTAAACTTTGTTAGCTGTTGGTATTAAGTTGTTATTGTTGCTGGTGTAATTTATGGCTTGACCATAACTCTCTTAACCAAGAAAACAAGCTGTGTCAGCCAGTCAGCCAGCCAACCGACCAAGCAAACAATTTCAAAGCAATAAAAGTACAAGGAAATTAACGGAAGCATTATAATGTGGCGGTAACCCAATTCCTAGAACACGAACCACTCCACTACTTGAAACTAAACAGAAATAACAATAATAATAACCAACAACAAAAACAACAACAACAACAACAAAAATAATAATTGTTTTAACAGCAAAAGTATACAAAGTTGTATTAAAAGCTGGTCACAACAGCAACTGTATGAAATTTGTGTTCGGGCAAACTGAAGGGAAGCACTTAAATAAGAGTCAATAATTTATGTCCATTCGTTGCATAAAAATTAAATCACCAAATGGCGCACAAACTCACATGCAAAGGCATGCTTAAAAATTGCAATTCAACGAAGTTGCAAAAAAATATATTTTTCTTGAAAATTTAAGCAACTGCAACATTTCTAATGAAACCAAAAGCACTATATAAAACAATTTTAAAGCTCATCTGGACTTATGGTATTCAGGTATGGGGAACTGCGACACTATACATAAATATCAATCTTCATCAGAAATAATATTATCGATAGCGACCTTAATATACCTAATGTTAAAGAACAAATCAAAATACAGCTGCAATTATATAAACATCCTATCTCCATAGATCTACTAGATGATAGTAATGAAGTAAGACGGTTAAAAAGAAATCATATATTAAATCTTCCTTTTCTATCTTAAAGATATATGTATATCGTTGTGTTATTTATGTCTATATATCTAAGCCTTTGTATGCAACATAGCAACCTAAGCAGCAGTAGATGCCAATTAGGGTTATGATTAAATTTAATGGAACTAATTGTAGTTTCTGTGATCTTTTAAGTGTTTTTTTTGTTACAAAATTTGGTTATTATATAACCATAGATTGTAATTAAAAATAATGTACAAAAAAAAAAAAAAAAAAAAAATTCAAAGGCACTAAAATTTTGTGGAAAGTTATTTATAAAACTTTTCATTTTTATAGATTTCACCTTATTACATCTAGTGTAACGATATGTTTGTGTGTATGAAAAATATCATACAAGTTTAACATTGTTAGAAATTTTGCTACAATTTTCACCTTTCAAGGGTATTTTTTATGTTTTATTTTCAGCCCTGGTAAAAGTTGTTTTCTCCCTTCATCTCTCTTTCTCACTCTCTCTCTCTCTCTCTCTCTCTCTCTCTCTCTTCATCTCTTCAAACAAAATTCCTTTTACGCGTTTGGAAAAACCGCTGTGGCAACACAACACAGCCCATACAGCCCATTGCAAAAGCTCTTTGTGTTTGTGAATTTTTTACTGAAGTACAGCGGCATGAGCATTTGTTTTCGTTTGAATCGTATGCAATTTTAATTAGAACTTGTGAAATGCGGAATTAGAACTGTTTTGCATTCATACGGTTTGTATTTAACGTTTGCTGCATTTTTTTTTTTTTTGGCCTAACCATCTAATTTCTTTTCAATTAATGGACGCATTTAAGAAATGGAAATTAAGCATTAATTTAACTTTATAGGCGAACTACAGGGTCCGCCATCTAATTTTTTTTCAACTAGTGCTTATTTAGTGTTTTTAGCTCATGCCTGATTTGACAGATAAGTAGTTTTATTCTTCCGCTGATCGAATATGGTTGTGTACAGGCTTTGATAAGTGGGCCTGCGATCGACTTACAGAAAATGACGATTTTGCAAAAAAAAAAAAAAAAAAAAAAATATCTTGCCTGGTATGTAAACAAGCAAGAAGTGGCCGTTATTAATGGCGATCGTTATCGGGCCAAGTTGAACGAATGTCTGTTGACAAAAATTGAAGAGGAGGATATTGGCAACATTTGGTTTGCGCCGTTAAAAAAAAAAAAAAAAAACCAGATTTGGCGGACCCTTTATATGACTTACAAATGTTTTTTAATATGATCGGGCTTGAGCTCGATTTTACTTCCTCTAGAGTTGAGAAAGATTTTTTTTTCTGTTAAAATTGTAGTGATCAACATTTTTAAGAAAGACAAGAAAAGTGAAATCAAAGATTTATGGGCTGGGGTACATTCCTAGCATGGCTGTTTCTTTTGTTTAGTACAATTTTTTTTTCTTTTTAATGTAAGCTTTTAATTATATTTCTCAGCTAAAGTTATAAATTAGATGTGCCAAATGAAAATCCTACTTAAATATTCTTTGTTTTCCTCTTTTGTCATTTCAGAAACATTGTCTTTAATTTGAGCATTCACGATTTACAAGAACAACAGCGTTTAGTATGGAATTCACCAGAAGATGATACAAAAATGTGTGTTGTCAAAGGCAAAGATGAGGTAAGTTTTGAATTAAGACACTTATTTACACAGAAATAAAATTCCTTTTTTTTTTTTGCTGTCTCCTTTAATACAAATAATTTGTGGGCAAAAACCATAAACAGTTTTACATAATGAAGTACAGGGAAATTCATTAAATTCATTATGACAAAAGCTTAATAGCACAATTAAAACGTTTATATTTTTTTTGTAGTGCTTAAGAGGAAACAACTCACATGCATGCTTTCAAAGTCAACAGTCAGAAAGTTTTTATTTTGAAGGTAAAAAAAAAGAATGAACATTTTTCTTCCAACAAAAAAAGTGTCTTACAATTTTATTACTAGAATTTATTTATAATATACTTTTTTTATTCGGTTTTTGAAATGTGTGTTAAAAGCACAACAACCAGCTAAAAATTATAATACAAACATGCTCACTTAAGTATGAAGTGTAGAAATTCTAAACACTCATACAAAAACAGGCACATTAATGAAGACTTTTGCCGGTGGGGGCCCAGCAGTGTGCAAATGAAATGCTAATACTGAAATTTAAATTTTAAGCACCCGCAGGCCTAAAGGCATATTTGATGCAGAAAAGTAAGCTTGGTATACAATTATATGCAAGCAAAAAAGGACACCATGAACGATTAGAGCTATGCGATATGCTGCAATGCGTGGGCTTTCACCTTTGCTGCTTTCGCCCATGACTCACGTCCCTGGCGTTTGCCATATATAAATTGCAGCAATCTAAAAAATCTCACTTTTAAACTTAAAACTCAAAATAAAATTCGCCATAAGCCTGGCATATAATTTTTGAAAAAAAAACTGCTGACTAAATTCTTTTTGTTTGCTGGAACAAAAACAAAAATTTAACATGATCATTTGCAATTCCATTTACAATGCCTGTTACTGTGTTAAAATGTTTTAAAAGTGTGCCTGCTGGTATTTCTGTTTATCCAAAACAAGCGCAATAAAAACAAAGGAAATGTGAATGTACTATATTCCTGAGCATGAGCATGCTCATGCATGCACAAACTCATATTACACAAAAGCGATGCACGTACATACATACATGCATATGTTTGGATATAAAAGAAGCATTGACAATTACTTGAACACTTGCATTCGTGTGTGCAGCAATCGTAGTGTAAAATATTTTTTAGAAGCTGGAGAATCAGCTTAACTTTTAAGTGTACTTAAGCATGCAAGTGCAGTTACTTTATTTATGTTTCGTTTTTTTTTTATAATTTTATTATGTGTATATTTTTCTTATAAACGGAAACGGAAGTTAAAAATGCACAGACCAATGTACAATTATTTAAACTCCCACACACACAAAGATGCCCGCCTATACTTCATTTAGAGAAGGACAAATTTAAGTATGTGCCTGTAAGTGCTTGTAAACACTTTACATATTTTCTAAAACATTTGAACAATTACAAAATAATAACATTTTAAACGCTCACTTACACTCCTTTTAAATTTTCACTTTTAGTAATAAAATTGTTTGGAGTGTAAAGGGTGCTCCAAATATAAAACAGAAAGTTTTAAAAAAAAATGATCTTATTAATTTTAATAGCGAAGAAGAATCTAGGGCCAAACTCTGGCCAGAACTTCCGTAGCATTTTTCTATCCAATAGCCCTTATTTAATATATAATTGGTACAACTAAAATGCAATTGATTTTGTGCATTGTGGTTGCGCCACCTTTTATATCAAATTGCATTTTGTAAATGTCAGGCAATAGTTTGTTTCCAAGAGCAGGAAATAAATCCTTAAGTATCCTTCAGTGAGTGTTCTAATTTAGAAAAAAACTCACCAGTAGCCTTGAAAGTTGCCATTACTTTAAATTCTTCTGTTTTACTTGTACTTAACTTTTCACATCACCTTCCCATTTTAATGTCTTTCGCACTTGTTGGTTGTCCTTCCATTCATTTCGGTATTGTCTAAAACAAAAGTCACTCGAAATTTCAAGATTATTTTATTGCGGCTGAAGATGCAAGAAGTGTTTGTTTTTTTTCTTGTTAGGTTTCCTTAAAATGTAGGCCAAGGAGCTGGTAGGATTATAATAAAATGTGGGCTTAGTTGTATTTTAAGTCATTGAATTAATTTCTATTTCTTCTGTTATTTAAATAGTTTGACAAAGTTTTAAGCAAACGCTAAGAAAACAAGTATAAATTAAGTTTATAAAGGGAAGTAAAAGGAATATTTAACTTTTGCATAGCTAATCTGAGTGGAAATAGTAAAAAGGAAACAGAACTAGAAAAATAATATAAAAACGCTAGCAGAAAACCCATAAAAGAAACAATTTTTTTGGCATACTTTTAGGAGCCGCAAATAGTTTATTATTCAGTGTATACATTTAGGTGCCAATTATATGGTTTTACAAATAAATTATTTTTAATTGGCGCCAAATGTTTAAGCTTAAATTGCTTATTAAGAATATTTAGCAGAAAATTTTTTACGCCTCGTTTAGCTAAAAATGTGGTTCTTTTCACATGTAAATTAGCTTGAGTGGTCACCAACAACGAGCAATTTGAACTGGTCAGACTTTTTCTTGTGAAAATTTCGTAGGCTGCAGGTTATTAATGATAAGCCAATGTTGTAGATAGCTTAAATATAATAATGAAAGTTTCAAAATAAATGTGCCAAAAAAACAATGCGGGCAGCTGTTCACCAGCTTCTTTGAATTTGTGCTAGAGGACATGTGGTTTCTACAGGACGGAGCAACGGCACACACTGCGTGAGCCACAACCGGTTTTCTGTAATCCAAACAACAACGGATGACTTCTTCTGGCCCAACTGTTATAAATTGTGTTTAATAGTGTTTCTATTAGTTTTTAAACTCTTACATTGACTGAATTTATTTAAAGTTACTGCAGGCATTGTCTCCCATCGACAAACATTATTACTTATGTCGCTTATTAAAAACAAATGTGATAAGTATGAGAACGTAATCAATAACTTGAGCTTGCCTTAGTAATTTTAATTTTTGCTTCCATATTGAAAAATTATTTTGGTTTATTTATCTGATGTTTCAAACAAGCTGTTTTTCAAAGGCTCTTCTGAAAGCCACAAGTTCAATTACTACACATTTATGTATATGGCTTGCGAAAAAAATCTCCCGCTAAACGTATTTCCTTTGCAGTTATTCGCGTCTGCTGAAACTTAAATGAAAATGCATTTATTTATTTTACGCCTATTAGCATTTGAAAAATATCTTGATTGTTCTGTGTTCAAGTTTTTTTAAAATGCTTTTCCCCGCTGTTGTTGCTTTTCTCTTTCCGTGTTTTAGTTCAGCTGTATGTTAAATATTATGGTTATTATGCTGTACACCTAACAATATGCACTGCTTTAATTTTTTTTCAGCCATAAAATATGCAGTGTAAATTGTTGTTAGACAGTCATCGTTGGTTGCTAACGGTTCTCATACAATTACAACGACTTTGCTCTGTTTAGCAGGGTGTGTGTGTGTGTATGTGTATGTGTGGGACAGAGAGCGAGAACGAGAGGTTTTCAGTCTGCTTTAGCACTACAGTCTACTAATTGCGTGACTATGCAAAATATTTCTTTAGCTTAATTGCATTTCTACACATAAACTATTTTTTTTCATGCCAGCCACTGGCTTAAAGTCTTCTGGTATTTGGCTTCTGGTTGGGGTGGGGACGGGCTGATAGTTAAGGTTTGCTGTTAAATACTTCAACAGGGAATCTTTCAAGACTCTTGCCATTTTCTTACACTATTTTCTTTGCAATCTGCTCACAATTTCTTAAGATCTTTGAGCTTAAGTAATCGTGTCTAAGTTTTTTCTGCGACCTAAAAATCTTTTGCAAAAGAGTTTTCTAAATGTTACTCCTTTAAAAAACAACACCTTCTGTTATGTGTTCTTTTTCTAAATATTCATCCAATGCTGTTAAGCAAAAAAGTACAGAAACAAGCTTTAGCCAAACAATAGCTACAAACTAAACTATTCTATTCGTCGTTGGCAGCAACAACAAAAAATAAAAAAAATAAAAATAACAACTACCATTAACAACAAGACTTAATTTCTGGTTGTTTTTTCGTTTTGCAACAGATTTATTTAGGTCAAGAAGTTACCCATTTATAACAATAGTTGTTCTAGCATAAAAACTTCAACTTTTGCTAAAACATTTGACGTGCTTGAGAGTTGACTCTCAGCAAGTAATAAAAAGGGTGGCTGTAAATAAACAGGATTTAAGGGAGAAATAAGTTGTATAGTTAATGCTGCTACAGCCAGGAGGAGATAGTCGTACTAGGATATATAAAGATTTATGCTTAAAGAAGTATGATACTGGCTTAAATTGCCCAGACTTGCAAATTCAAGTTCACCAAAAATGTACATGCAATCATAACACCACTAAATGCTAGATGACTTGCACTTTCCTGCACATAATGGAGATTGTAAACCTTCTTGCTGCAGTATTTTGCAAGTTATTTACAAAGACCCAAAGCAGGACAAAAAACTAATATGCAGATCATCAAATACTTCTGGTATTTATAAATAATTTTTATAATACTTGGTCTCAAGAACTGTATGGTATATTACCGGCTGGGCCAAATGAAGTCATACGATGATCTTTGGCTTTCAGAATACCAGTTGTGGCTAGCGCAGTGTGAGCCGTTACTCCATCCTTTTGGAACCACATGTCCTCCAGCCCAAATACGTTCAATTGCGGCAGAAAAAACACGGTTAACGTGGCCCTATAGTGCGTTGTCGTTTGACTAGCGGCGTCCTCGAAAAAACATGGCCCAATTACTCCTCCAGCATGAACAGCGCACATTGCAGTCACTTTAAGCGGATGTAATGGCTCCGCGTGCATCACTCGTGGATTTTCAGTGCGCTAGAAGCGATAGTTGTGCTTGTTCATGTACCCGCTGAGGTGGCAATAAGCCCCATCGCTCATTATGAATTTGGTTGAAAAATCATCCCCTCCGTCTTCGACGAATCTTCGATTACTCGGCCTTCTTGGGGAGTATATCGCTGCATGGCTGTATTAATCAGCTGTCTAGTGCACAAATGTAAAAATAGATTTCAAATTGGCCGCCAGTTGCAAAAATGAGAACAACTTCCAATAGGGTGATTTCCCTTTGGCCCACCATGAAGTTGTCTGTAGGTAATGGTAGAATACTACTGTAGCAACCAGACCAGCAAATGCCAGGCCATTCTCTGCGATAGTTTGCTTTATTTTTCACCATTCAGAAAAATTTAAATTATATGTTTTCAAAAATATTTTCAAACAGTCTTAATATTTTGGGTAGCCAATGAAAAGATTTTTCGTTTGAACGTTACAAAAACGAAGCATATTTTCATAAAAATTGTATATGTATATAAATTCCATTTAAATACCTTTTTTTTATAAATGGCACAATATATTGCCTCAGCTTAACATAATCAAATAAAAAGAAATATGCTTTTAATTAAATGAATAATTGAGCAGCAATAGTGGGAAGAAAAAACAAAATCATGAAACCAAATAAATGAAAGCAGGCAGAGGAATACAAACAGAAAGGAAAATGCAAATTTCTTTTTTTTTTATATTTAAGTTAATTTTTGGCAAGGATTTTTTTCTATCAAATATTTTATGCAAAACTATTGAAACAAAGTTTCCAAAACAATTGAGATTTTGTCTTTTCTCAATCCCTGGTCTTATCAAAAATCTTCGAAATGTCAAAAGTTTTATGCTTCAAGGCTGTTTTTCTTTCACTCCTTAAGATAAATTATAAATGAAAAGTCATTGCTTTAAAACCTTTAAATCCCATAACCTTAATAAGAAAAATTACAAAAAGCAAGACGTTGTTGCCTCTTGTGAATTAAAATGTTTGAAAAGCAATTTTCTTAATTTGCTTTTTATTGAAATTATATACACATATGTCTTGTATATGATTTTTAAAATAATTGCAATACTGTTTTCATTTTTTGTTCTGTTGTAAAACATATTTAAATAAACAGATTAAAAAAAAAAATAATACAAGTTATTGCACAATTGTGTGAACTGTGTTTCTTATTTGATATGAAAAGCAAAGATTTAAACAATGATTTCATTAAATATTCAAACCCATTGGGAGCGGAAACGGAAGCTGGTATACATAAAAAATTATACAGTAAAGAGAGCATAAAATAAATTTGCTCAATCTTTAATATGTATGTATGTGTGCGTGCATACACATAACAACATAAACAGAACAATTACCGTACACAACTAAGCACCTTTGTGCATGTGTACTTTAATAATCACACAATGACATGGTATTACAGAGGTCGTACTAAAATGAATTATTATTAAGAAGCTTGATATAATATTGCTATTTTTGGCCACTCTTACAAAAATCTCTCCTTTTCCTTTTTGGGAGTCATCCTGTAGCCTGCAGAAATACAACGGTCATATTATGCACACAGCTAGCAGTCTAGATTCTTATGGAGTACAGGTTTCTAAGCAGTTTGCTTAGCTCAACATTTAACGCCATGGCGGACAGCGCTACACCTTAAGCAGCCCTCCAGTATAATTTTCCTCTAGCGAAAGTTATAGTTTTTTGTTGGAGCATTGCTCCTCAGATTCTACAGAGCCTCTGTAACCGGTAGAGAACCGGCTGCTTCAAAAGGCCATTCTAATATCTCTTGGTTATTGTTAATGATTCAATGTGTCCCACCAAATTAGTGAAGCACCGCTTTCAGTGATTTACCTTTAGAGTACTCCAGTGTGGATTCAAGATAAATATCTGGGATTGTCTTCCCACGTTTGGAGAAGTAAATATATAAAGCTAATGGACCTGCAGGCCTTTAAATGCACGTGAAGCGTCTTTGGTCCCTTAGAGGCCCACCTAAAACAGAGCGTCAAGCGTGACGATGACAGGTCTCCTTTCTTTATGCTTCAGTTCATAAATGATAAAATAAGGCAGGCTCTGCAAATTTCCTTTAAGTATGTTGCATCACCCAACGCAGCTTATTTTGTGGATCTGCAGGATTAAAACTCACGATTAAAACCTCATAACCACTCATATGTTGCGCAGGCGTCCATCAGCCACAGTGCAACGAGTTCTACGTTATACTGTCGATCTGCAGGCACGAGTCCGTCTTTACTTGGCCACTTCTATGATTGGAAACTCATAATCATACACATGTTAGTGTTAAGCAAAAATTCCACTGCTTTTACTTAAAAATTAGAACAAATTCCTTCGATTACACTCATTTCCCATATTTTTCTCCTTTATATTCAAAAATATTGCTGCTGCTACATTCCTCGCATACAAATAAATTTGTTTTATGTGTTTTTATTTTTATGCAACATCAATACAATTTAGTAAAATTTATTTAAACGCATGTCCTTGCATATGTTTTTGTATGTATGTAAATGTACAAAGCTCAATTGTATTTTTATACGAGTTTATGACATTTCAATTGTATTGCATGTGTATTTGGCTTGAACTATAAAACTCTTGTATTTAATGGACTTAAACATGGTTCATTTATTACAGTCACAAATAAAAATTTCCAGCACACAAACTTGCTTGCGCACAAGTGCTTGTACAGTGTACACACATTGAAGCATCTAAAAAATAACACACAATCTAAATGTGTACAGCAATTTTTAACATGCTCAATAAATATTTAAAAGAAAAATATGGCAATAAAATAAACAAACCATAAATATTTCTTACACATTTGATAACGATTTCAAATGAAAATCATAAATATATTTGGAAAATAACCGAAAGTGTTACAAGTTAAAATGATAAGTTTGATAAGTCTGTCTGTAGAAGTTTAAAGCGTCAAAACAGACTTTGGTGGACTTTCAGTTTGCCAGGAATTATCTGATTAGATGCTGCTCAAAATGAGGAGAAAAAGCAGCTAATTCATTTTGTTTTCACTGCTAAAGCCTCTTGATCGCTCTGCCTTTAAATTTATATTTTTGCATATAAAGATAACTTGATTTGGCAATAGATATTGTGCCAACAATTTTCGTTAGCTTTTGAGTTCCACTATGGTATTGAATTTAATTTCTCTTAAATTTTTTTTAATGGACTAAATTTTTAAAATTAAAAAAAAATTTTTTTTTTTCAATTAGTTCCTCTAACCCCCGATTTTTGACTTGTGATTTAAATACAAAATTAGTAAATTTTCCTTAAAATTTAAGTTGGATTTAAAATAGCTATCTGTTTTACAGTCTAAAATTATTTTTGGTAATTAATTGTAATCAAAATACGGCAGCACAATGTAAGTGTCAAAAGATTATCGATAACTCAATAAAAAAAACAGCTGCTTAAACAAATTTGGAAGCAAGTGAAATTGTGTAAAAGTTTAGAAAATAATAAATTGTTTTGTAAAAATTATTAAAATGAGTAGCAAAAGTGATAAAAGGACTGCCAATTTCACTGCCACAGAAGTTGATTACCTGCTGGAAATAATAAAAAATCAAATTATGCAACAAAAAAAAAACATGTGCAATTTTCTTAATTTGCAGAACAAACAGCAAGCTGTCAAAATCATATGGCAGTACGAAAAACTTAAATCGATTTTAAATGGGCACGGCAGGCCGTTTAAGTTTGATTTAAATAGCAACTGTTTGACTCAATTTTGTATTTAAATCAAATTTAAATTGAAATGGCATTTAAAATCCAAGTAAAAAATTGGGGGTAAGGATGCTTCGTACAGGGTCTTTGTGTTCGAAAAAAAATTTTGGAGAGAAAAACGTATTGCTCTGCTGGCCTTAAAGCAAAAAAAAAAAAATTTAATTTTTTGTAGTGAAGTAATTTCTCAAATGAGGCGATCCCTAATATATGAATTAGCACATGTATTTTTATTCACAAAATTCTAAACGTTGGCATAAAAAGGAAGTATTTTTGCACATACTTTTCAATATTGTAATGTAACAAATTCACAGATTGTTTAATTTATGTAGTCATAATAATAATGTTACAAAAGAACGACAACAATTTAGAATTAATGAGGAAACAAAACTTTTAAACATTTGCCGACACACTTTCATACACACACGCACGCACACGCATACATACTTGTTTGATACAGTTTTTAAATTTGTTTCCTTTTTCCTTTTGTGTCACACACTTGAAATGTTTCAACTAGATTTTTGCTTTATTAGATAAAAATGTTTTCTAACTTGCGGCCAAACTGAATAAATATTTTAAAATTATTTATGCTTGAAGGAAGTTACTACAGCCTTTTAGATAATATGACAATAAAGTTTATAAAGTCTGGAAATATAAAATAAGTTTGAAAGTATCTAATAGGGTGTTTTTTTAAGAGCTTGGCAACAAATACTGACAAAACAGGAGACAAAATTATCTGTATTACAATCTGTTAGATAATTTCATAGCATTTATTTATTTAAATAATATATGGGGCGTTTGCCCTCTCCGGTTACGATTTATTTAATCCTTTCGATGTTTGCAATTTTTGAGCACATAGCGCCACAATAAGTTCGAATAGTTAGGCCTCCAGAGGCCTTAAGCCGCACTAATGGAACCACTTAGAGGAAGATGTTAATGCCAAATTTATGTGGCAATAAATTGATAGTCATGCCAAGCTGAGGCGCATTGTTGATACTCAGTGTCGTTGATGTTTTGTAGATCTTTTTATGGAAGGCAAACTCCATCAGCATGACTCGATACCTCATTTCAACGTCATGACAGCTTCTTAATTCTTCGAAAAGCACTCAGTTCCCATGAGTTAACCAATGTGTAAAACACGCGGAATAATCAATTTCAATGGATTCAATGATGATGGCTTTCGTACCAAGTACCAGAAAAATGCCCTCTGAACTGAGCGCTTAGCTCATTTACCTTTCATTAAATCATGAATTTCAAAGCCACGAAAATCCAGATTATCAAAACCCCAGGTTACAAAATCCTCAATTTCAAAGTCCCAAATTATAAGATCTTAAACCTTAAAATTGCAAATTACAAAATCTCGAATTACAAAGTTCTGCATCACAAAATCTTAAAAACTAAAAATCCTGGGGCCAACTCCTGGCATGTGTGGTCGAACGAATTTCGTCGTTTATGCTGTGTGTTTGCTGCTTAATTTTTTTTTTGTTTTACATTATATTTATTCGGTAATTCATTCCGTATCGAAAGCATCAATTCCGACCCTTAATCACATGATTTCCAGTGCAATAATTATGCATTTATTGAGGATATCTGAGTCAACAAATAATATCAATGGAACAGCAACTGAAAGTGAGCAAAAAGAAAGGTCTGAAAGGCCGAACGTTTTTTTTACACCCTCGACACTTCTCTTATATCCAGCACATCCCACCAGTAGACTTGAAAAGCTTTGAATAATTATTCAAACATTCGTTTTATATTCCATTATCTTTAGAAAAATGATGAGAATTAAAAAAATTCTCATTGAAAATATAATACTGAGAGAAGTCTCTTAGAGTCAACGTAATAAATTTCAACTTTGTATTCGAACTATATGATATGCAATTATTTATTATTTTATCTATAATTTTTGACCTTTATTTCTAAAATTAATAAAACTATTTTTTAAGGCTTTAGGTCTTTTATTTTTCTTTATTAATTTTTCGATATTTCGCTATCAATTTGTTAGCATCGTCAGGAATCTTTAATTGTTTTTATTTTCAATTAAAGATTCCTGACGATGCTAACAAATTGTTAGCGAAATATCGAAAAATTAATAAAGAACACTAAAAGACCTAGAGCTTTAGAAAATAGTTTTATTAATATGCAATTATTAATAATTTTATTGGGCTTGAGTTCGATTTTTACTTCCTCAAAATTGAGAAAAAAAATTTTGTTTTGTAATAAAATTGGAGTGATCGAATTTTTTAAACAGAACATGAAAAGTAAAGTTGAAGACTTACTGGCTGGGGTACATGTCATGGCTGTTTCATCAGCACTCAAATTTGCTTGGAACTTAGGCCATGAGTAGGTCTATACTGTTTCTAAGCAGCTGGGCATGTCCATACTACCACCTGAACTCTTCATTACTTATTGTCTATATTAAATCATATTCATTAACTTTCCATTTTATCACTTGTATTTTTCTGTCAATTTTGAGGAAGTACTAACCTTCAGTTGTTTTTAAAAACACTTATTCAATACATTTGTTAGCATCAACGAAACCTCGGCGCTATGTAGACGGCTGAAAAAAGCAGAAAATATTAATAAGATATATTTTTAAACCTAAACTAATGTAATTAATAAAACGCAAAGCTCGAATAACAAAATAATATTGAACACAACGTATTAAACGAGAAAATTGTTTGATAATTTCTAGACTCTTCACTGTAGCAATTTCTTAATTCGCTATTATACAGAAGTTTTCATTTACAAATAACAAAATTTTTAAACTTAGAATCCGAAATTTAGAATCCTCAAATTTTAGGGATTTTGAAAAGCAGAATTTTTTTACTTTGCCCCTTCTTATCAACCAGCCAGAAGCCAGTTCAAGAGCAGCTCCAGCAATGCCATGTAATAAAATAATACTTGCCATATATTATAATGTAAATTACATAAACGTTTGTTAACAATTATGGCAAAAAAAATTTATAAACTTTCAATATTAATATGAAAACACATCTTCAGTTGCAGGAGTTGGCATGCACATGCATGCATGTATCTGTGAGTAAACATGTATTTTTATTACAAATATGTTTGTACTGTATTTTATTTGTGTTATTTATTTTAACTGCATTAAATAAATCTACCATGGTCACAACACAGAGATTGACCACAATTTTTAGCCACTAACTCCACATCATACTGATGCTACAAAATTGTGCTTTTGCAATAAAACCAGCATGTATGAAAGTAGGATTTCATATGTAAAGGCGTGTGTGTTCATAGTAAATAAGTACATGCTGTCAAACATATGCACATATGCATAACAAAAATAAAAACTACACAAAAATTTTGTAAATACATATGTATATTCTGATCATTAACATTCGTAAAGAATGACCAGCATCAATTAGAATCATCATTCAGTATGAAGTAGTTGGGTTTTTTAATAAATTTGCTTCAGGGTTTTGTTGCAATTTATTTGTATTTGAATGTAACAATTCATTTGCAGGAGCATGTGTGTGAGCGTGTGGGTGTGTGCGTACGCATACGCGTATGTGTGCTCAATTGTTAGCTTACGTAATTTTAAATTATACATAAATTTAAATAATATTAACATAAGCAATTTACAATAATTATATTTGCAAATGTAAATTATTTTACCCAGTCACACGAAGCCACACAATTATTTGTTGAATATAAAAAATATATAAATTACATGCATACAAACAAAAGTGTACATACATACATATAATTTAAATTATTGACGAACAAAATTGTTTACTTGAAAAAAAAAGATGCCAATACTTGCATGTGCTTATGTGTATGTATATAGAGCAAACCTTTTGTTAAAATACAGATTTTTAAATAAATTTCTGAAAATGGTTTTTATCAAGATGGTCAGAAGGCTTAATGAGGCCATGTGATCGCTCTCTCAATCCCCATTTTGAACCTCAGCGTGTAGAGGAGTATTCATGCTTGGTTTTGGTAGTAGTGTTTATAAATGGTTGATGCTATTTAGTTTTTTCTATGTGTTTCGCTCTTATGATTGATAGGTTTTGCTTAAATATAAAACGTCTAATTCATAAACAATTGATATTGCATTAAAAGGGAAATGAACTTAAATGTTTTTTTGCTTTAAGAGTCAGTTGAAATGTATTACTTTAGGTCCAAAAATAAGCCATTCTAATCAACTCATCAGTAGACTAGAAAAATTCTGAAGAGAATGATTGAAACTTAACTACTTGTTCCATAATTCCATACGTCGTCGAAAAGCAACGTATTATTGTTGAAATGTACGGTATATTATGGTTGCAGACAATCGTATTATGGCTGCATTAACCATATTAAGTGATTGCAACCATTCTATTACCATAATGAAACATGTGTGGTCTTTGCGTACATGAACAAAATTAAAATAAAAAAAAAATGTTCAAGCAAACCTTCAATACAGAAAATAATTTTTCGTCTTGCAACACTTTTACGTTCCTTAACGACTTCTATACAATGAATTGCCATCGGTAGCTACGATTTGTATTTTTGCAAGTATCAAAAATACAAATCGTATGCCGCCAACATTTCATTGATGCTAATCAACTCATCAGTAGGCTCAAAAAACTTTAAAGAATGTTTGAAACTCAATTACTTATTCCAAAATTCCCATGAACACAATAAGAATCAGAAATGTTCAATCAATCCAACCTGCAGATTTTTTTATATTAACAACTTTTCAGTCCCTTTTTATCATAACATTTTTCTTTTCTCTCTGACACAATTTTGCTCTTATTAAAATTCACTCTTTCTCCAGTTGGAGAAAAAAAAACTATATTCAAATCTTTACCAGTGCCAGCAAATTTATTGCTGTAACCTGCATAAATATATTTATTTATTCATATTTTATGTGGTTTATTTTGTTGTCTCTTAATGTTATTTTACAAATTTTTTTTTGTGCCACTGCATTTTCCTTTATCGTGTTAAAGTGGAAAAATATCTCCAAGGGTAAAAAGATGGAATAATGGCGGCCATATTGTATTTGAAAAATCCTCCTATTTTTATGTATACCTGGCAGAAAATATATCTACATACCTTAACCCAGTGGTAAAAAGATTAATGTATAAAGATTATTTTTTCTCTCTTGTTTATTTATATTGAATATAAGATGTTGTTAGTTCTGGCTGCAGAAAAAATTACGAGTTCCTACAGAACCAAGACCTAGACTATTACCAAATCTTGTTAAAGAATCCTGGCAACACTATTCTCAAATCGGACTTGCACCCTTTTGCCTCTGTTTTCAATCTACATACATAAACCTTGTACCTATAAAGCTGTTTTTAGAGTAAAACAGCTACAGCATTTCAATCTTTTGTTTTGTTATTGCTTTTATAGTATTTCATGCCAGTTGCCCGATTTAAGTTAAAACAATGGCTGCCTATTGTTGTTGCTGTTGTGAGATGTTGGAAAAAATGTGTTGGATTATTAAGGCAACCATTTCTAAATAAAATCATTTTTTTGGTATGGAGAGTAAATGTCATACTGTGTGTTTATTTGTTTGTATATATTTGCTTTTTATCTTAATGGAAAAAATCAACTCCCCGGTTAGTATTGTATTGTTGTGGGGAGAATTCAAATCCGGCACTTCATGCTCGAAAAGCTTGAACTGGTCGTTTCATTGGCTTAACAACAAAATCAAACATTTATATTTGCTCGGTGGGTGGGATATTCAACGAATCAGAGGTGTAAAACAGTGCATGCACATGAACACTCAGGAGGCGAAAGTTTCTTCACGATTTTTAGAGATCCTGTATACTTTTTCTTGGATATATAACTTCAATTCGATGTGACAATTCAGCATTGTGAATGCCCTTAAAAAAACAAATAATAAGCTATTATCTGAATCCAATTAACATTTAAAATATTTCCCTTCAAATTTTACTCTTCTGATGTCCATACTTTTAGCAGACCCTTAATTTAAAAATAAACAAAGTTGCTCCGGCAGAAGATATCAAGATTTAGCAACTATGTATAGTATATACACTTATTAAAATTCTTTTAAGTCGATGTTTGTTGGTATGAGTACAAAAAAGCCCTGCGGGCGAAATAAAAGGCATACATTTGGAAACTTACTGGAAGCTTTTAATTCCGCACCCAGAGCTGGATCCCAGCCCTTGTTTGCCCTTGTGATACTGAAGTGTCAGTTTTAACCTTTTATCATAGGAATTATGCCACTTTTTATGACAACTTTTTAAATATATCCTTTTGACTCATTTTGAACAAATTCGCTTCTTTTTTTTACACTTTCTTTCAAACTTGGAAGAAAAGACTCGCAACACAAAGTGGAGAACTTTGAAAAAATAGCATTAGGTCTGCAGTTTTTAAACAAGTAATCCAATTATCATAAAATTTCATACACTACTTAAGAGGATAAAACTGAGTTTAAGTTTAGAGTTTAAACTTTCTCGGGCAAATGAAAAATTTTGGTCTATGTCAAGCTGATGATGCTTTTCTAAGTAAAACGATTTCTTGCAGATAGATTTGGCATATCGAGAGGCTTAAATAAGATAAAATGTTTATTGAGTTTCATTTGCATTTGCGATGATGCGGGAATGTCACAAAGCATTTTATAAATTTATAAAGTTTTTAATGCAATTTCTCATATCATAATTTTTTTTAATATGTGTTTAAAGTTGTTAAGAACTTGTTAAATTATGTCATCTAGTCATGCAGAGAATTTACTTGCATTCGGCTTAAGTTTAACAAGGTCCTTTCATATATCCTTTTTTGAAAAAAAAAATTTATTGTTATTTTTATGTAATATTTATGTTTAAGCAAACTAGCAATGTGTCAATTGAAACCATATTGATATGCTGAAAAATTCTTTTAAGGATTTTGATTTTTTTCGGCATATCCTTTGGGTAAGAAAAAAAATTTTTCAAATATTTTTCAAAATATGTTTGAAATTATTTGAACCTTACAACAATCAGTTGGTTTAAGATCTTAAAATCTAAAATTTAATCAATTGATGAATTTTTCTTACACATGGTAAAAAAATTTTCTCTTATTTTTTTTAAAAAATTTTGTGTTTTAGTGGATAAAAACTTGTGAGATTATGTTCTCTAGCTGTCCAAAAAAATTCATTCAAATGGTTGCAGCTATATAATTTCCTCCCATATATCCTTTATTTCACAAAAAAAAAAAACAATCAGACATAGCATTTATTCACCAAAAGAAGTCAAAAATATGCATCAACATATTGAAACTAAAACACTTTCTTAAACTTTTTCATATAATCAAAAATTTATTTAAAGTTCTATCATCTAGAATTGTTAAAGATTTCATCGTAATCAGTGTAAGAGTACTCTAGTAAAAATCGACTAATTTTACAACAGCGTCTCAACTAGCAACAGGACTTTCTTGAAACGCAGCTGTATACATTTATCTACAGGAGGTTTACCATTTGCTTTTGTTTTATTGTTATGAGTATATGCACGTAAGCATGTACCCATGTGTATTTGCACTTACATTTGTGTGCTGTTTCAAGTGTATGGTTAATTCAGGTTAGAATACTACGCATGTAGTGAGTGTGTATATTTTTGTACAAGTTGTTTTTAATAAACATCAGCCAGCCACTGCTGCAACTATATATAGTCTGAAAGCACTTGAGTATTTCCAGTTACTACAACTAATTCAGCTTAACTACTACACCAACAACTGTAACTATCTTGTGCTACTGCCACAATCATCCTTCGAGTTTATCATTGTTTTAAAAAGAAAGCAAATAATCATAAAGGAAAAAATGACCATTTATTTCATATGCTTGTTTAAGCTTGTTGCTGCTTGTTTTAGCAGTCTTGTATGTATTTTATTTTATTATTCCAAAAAGGAATGTTTAGAAGGGTTTTCATGCATAATACTCTTTGGCGCATTTGCAAAAAGAGCTTAGAAAAACAGCTTCAGCTTACCAGAATAGAACAAGATTTTCATTAGATTTCTTGTTACAATTAAAAGATTAAATTAAAAGAAGTTTAAAGATACAATCGGTATTAAATACAGAAATTAAATTTCAAATAGAATTTTAGCTCTTCTGTTTATAGGGTAAGAAAAAAAAATCAGAACTTTAAATACAAAATTTCTGTGTAATTACTAAAGCTTTTACTTTTGCCTTCAATTATATATAAGTGTCAGCACACTGAAATGAAAATATTAATGTTTACATTTTAATCATTCACCTGAAGCAAATATTAAATTAAATTACAATAATTAAATTTTTTTTGTATCTTAAGCAAACAAAACTTTTCACATTCTAAGTGAAATAAAAAATATTTTCACACTCCACTTTTACCGTTTTCTCTGTTTTCTGTGTATTGCAGGAGGCGTGCCAAAATTATATACGCATCATGGTTGTTACATCGCCTGGACGTTTATTTGTATGCGGTACAAATTCATTTCGTCCCATGTGTAACACTTACATAATCAACGACAACAATTATACCCTGGAGGCAACTAAAAACGGCCAAGCTGTTTGTCCATACGATCCACGACATAATTCAACATCAGTTTTTGCTGGTGAGTGCATTTCTTTTTTTTCCTGATATTTTATTATGCATTTTTTTTAATATATTTTATTTCCATCCTGCGTATGCGAGTGATAAAAAAAAGAAATAATTTAATTAAAAAACAAACAACCAGAATTTGTCTATATAAAAAGTTCATTGCATACATTAAGGAGGTTCGTTCGCAGTGTAGTGAAAACCATCATTCTGAGTGAACTTTTGGTTTATATTTTGTTTGATTTTTTTAAACATCACCATAACTTGCATAAAGAGGGCAAAACATATGAAAAGAATTTCACAGAAAAGTTAGCAATAGTTTTTCTTTCGAAAAATTGTGGTACACTTTGCTGACTCACAAAAAATTATCGATAATATTGTTTTCTATAGAAAAACTGTTCATAAATTTACTTTTTGCAAAATAGTATATTTGAAAAACTAATTTCTGCAGCTTCGGATCGTTTTTATATAAAATTTATTAACAATATTATTCAATATTTCGCTAACAGTTTGTTAGCATCGTCAGGATAATACTTTGAGTTAAATTGAAAAATTTTGAAAAAAAAAGTTTATTAATTTCTATTATTCGAACTTTTTCTTATATAATTATTTCTTTGTCTAGTTTAATTAATATCAATCACAAGAATAATATAGAAAGAACTTGAGCCTGATAAACTTAATACAGAAATAATTTTGAAAAAATGTTGATTCAGCATTTCTTAATTTAATTTAAAATATTATCCCGAAGATGCTAACAAACATTAACGAAATATTGAATAATATTGTTAATAAATTTTATATCAAAACGATCTAAAACTGCAGAAATTAGTTTTTCAAAAATTAATAAGTTCAAATAAAAATTATATATGCAAAATAGAATTTATAACTTTTTACATTTCTATAAAAGAGTTATCGATGACTTTACTTTTCTGTTGAAAAGTTATCGACAGCCAAACTTTCCTGTAGAAAAGTTGTCTGTAGATTTGCTTTTAAATAGAAGAATCATCGATAACTCCACTTGCCTGGAGTTTTTAGAAAAATTGACGACTTTGAAATAGAAGTTTTTGATGACTCTACCTTATTTTTCTATAAAAAAAAAGTATCGCCTCCTTTTTGAAGACAAGTTATTGATAAATATTCCTTTCTATAGAGAAGTTGTCGGTAGCTTTTCTTGTTTATAGAATAGTCATCGAGTTGTTCTTATCTGTAGAAAAGTTGTCGATTACTCCAGTTATCGATAATTTCACGTTCGATAATTCGATACCGATAATTTTACGTTCTGAATAGCTTTATTTTTATTTACCAGCGATGTGGGCAAATTTACTTGTGTACAGAAAACTTATCGATAACTTTACTTTTCCATCGTGAGGTTATTGATAAATTTTCTTTTCTGTGAAAATGTTTTAAAAAAGTTAAATTTTCTTTTAAATGACTTTTAATTCTCTCAAAAAAGAAATATCGATAAATTTACTTTTCTAAAGAGAAGCTATCGATATTTTCACTTTTGGGCATACATGTTATCGATAGCTTTATTTTTCTTCAGTAATGTTAACAACTGTTTTAGCTCAGCGAAAACTTAAAGCATTTTTTGCGAATATTTCCTTTCGTGTACGTAAATTTGTGATATTTTTTTGTAACGTACAGTGTAAATCGCCTCATTCTTGTTAAGTTTTGTTTTTCATTTTTTACATTTTATTGTAATACTCTGATGAATCGGTTGTTTTTGTGCTGATGATTTGTTAAAACAGCAAAAGGATGTGCAAGCGTGCGTGTGTATGCGTGTGTGCCCTCATATAGCCCAGGGTCGCTGGTTTTTATGCTGATGTGCTGACGAAAAAACAATCAATATGTGCATTTATATAATAATATAAAAAACAATGAAATATTTGTTTTAAGTAAAATTAAACTTTTCGCATGAGTGAGAAATTACTACCGCAAACGATTATGACAAGGACTGTTTGTTAACGAGCAATACTGGGAAAAGGTTTAAATATACATGTTGTTGGCAGTAAGTTGCAAGACTTTGGAAATGTGAAAGCCAGTTGCTTCCTGCAACAGGTTCTAATGTTCTGTGGAGAAAAATGATTGTAAAAGACTTCTGCTTGGCTACTCTTCTATCGCTTAATTTCTGGCAGATTGAATTTCTAGTTTACTTTTGCAAAATTGTCATAAGATTTTTTCTTAATTTAACCACCAGAGTTGTCACCAAGACAACTCTTAAATCCATGACAAGCAGCCATAAATTTTTTTTCTGTCTTACTGATATTATAATTTAAAATTATCTAATAATTTTTTTCCTAATTAAAATATATGATTTCTGAATATTAAATTTCCTGTGTAAAAGTCGCAACTCATATCTGCTGGCTTGAAAAAGGTGTTTATTTATTTTTTGTTTTTATCAAAATCTGATTCAAGGGATTTGCCTTAAACACGTTCCAAATAAACACATTTATCCACACACAACATAATAAATAAGCCATTACATTTATGTGAATTACAATTTTTTTAAAAAAACTGACAATGAAATTGGCAATATTTTGTACATTTATTTTGGCCATAAATTATAGAAGGGGCCAAACAAAGCGCAGAAGAGCACAGCCAAACCGTAAGGAAAGGGCAACATTAAAATTGCATAAACACGCTAAAAAACAAAAACAATGACGATAAATATGAATGTCTACTATCACGAATAAACAATAAAAAATACACAACAACAACGACAACAAATACACAATTTGCATGGTATAAAAATTAAAAAAAAAAACAAAAAACAAATGATAATAATAAAGTTATATACAGGGGATGAAGTTGATGGAAACAAATCGCTTTTTATATATTTTTTTTGCCTCTCCTTTTATTTGAGCCTCATTTAAATGTGATAAAAATATTTATGAAACGGAAGGAAAATAACAAAAAGCACGAACCAAAGATAGTGAGTAAAATAAATTTTTTTTTATAAATAATAGAAAATCTGAGCAGAAAATAATGTAAAAAATAAACAGAAAAATTGTGGGAAGAAAATACAAAAAATAAAATTTAAGCCTGATTGTGGTGGATTACAGGTTATAAAAGGAGTCAGACACAGTCATCAGATTTCTAGCGCTGCCAAATTTGCGTTTTATGCCAAAACTTCTAAGCAAAGTCATACACAGAAAGAAACCAAAGTCAATTTCATATCAAATGTGTTATTAATATCGACCTTTTTATATTAGATAAATTGATTCCTTTTATGGTGTCCAACCACTTAAAGAAGTTTTCTTAATTTACGGCTGGGCTTCAGTTGACCCAGGCCCTGGTAAAAGCCATAAGAAATACCATTAAAGACTATGAATCAAACAAATTGCTTATCGGGAAAGAAAATCTCTAGCTGAAATCATTTGAAGTACTCATCTGCCTGATGCTGCTATAAACAATAACTTGCTTACACATGAATTTAACATTTCGTGAAACTCCAGTTGAATATGTCCCTTCACTGCTGGGTAACATTTCCCAAACAAAATAAAATTCATCAAATACGAGTATTTCTTTTTATTAAAAAAAAAAAAAGTTCTTAATAAAATTTTTGTACCAATACATTTTTATTATTATTTTGTTTTTCGGTATTTAATACTGCATAAATGTACACTCATAAAAGACATACAACGTGACTGGCAAACTGATTTTTCAAAGAGTTTATCGCAGTGAGTTGGTATTTCGCCAAAAAAAAAAAAAAAACTCACTGCAAACAAATCTCTGGGCATATGAAAAAGCGTCTTATGTTGAAAATTATGTGTTTAATATTAACTTTGTTTGTTAACTCAGGTGACTTATTTGTCGTTAAGCCATCTCTTGTGTGAATAAACAGATAAAACATATTCGCTTTGCTTTTCTCATAATTACTTCCCTGGGAGTTTTCTCTTGTATTGACTTAAGCTATATTTCCATATCGACACAGAAATATTTTCATGAAATCCTGGTTTTGTAGAGATGGTGAGATTGTTTTTTCTTCCAGATTGATATTCGTATAAATGATTTATTTGAAGCTTTGAATAAATATTTTAACAAATATTTTCTGGCTCAAGCGGGGGGTACAAATGTGTAAACAACAAAAAGGTGTATCTATAAAAGAAATATTTATTGATGAAAAAGGTCAAGTTGGTGATGGTAGTTATGAAAGTTTATCTGGCTTAAAAAAGCCGTAGGATAGTAAGTGCTCTACAAGACAAGAAAATAATTAAAATAATTATCAGAAATATCAGTTCAGAATCAGAAAATATCAGTTTTCTGTAATTAGTGTTCTCGATTCAATTTCAGTTTCTCTTTGTTCACTTGAGCTATTGAAGAAGCTTTTACAGCAAAAGAAACTAATTATTGCTTCTTCTTTTTTTTTGTCAAAGTAAGTAGTTTGTTTATTCTTGTCTTCTAAGTGATTTGAGAGCATGTTGGCGCGCTGATAAAAGTGAAATGCAAAGAAATCCTCTAATTGCAATAAAATCCTTTCAAAATGACAAAACAATACCCAACCACTTGAAAATGTTAGCAAAAGCAACATACATACTTACTATCATATGTATGTAAGCTCATACAACATACATCTCTATGCAGAGCATAGTGTTGTAGCAAATAGTTATAGCAAATAACAATTGAAAGCAATAAACAGTTTTAAAAGGAAAGAAAATAATGAATAACATACTAAAGCTACTGCTGCTGCTGCTGCTGCGTTTCACTAGTGACAATGCGAACAACAATAGAAACGAGATGACACAGAAAAAGAAACATGAAAAGCGAAACAATTTCGCCAACAATTCTAGAAAACAATGAAGCAAAAGTGCAGCAATAACAAACAACAGCGAAAGAAAAGCTTTAATGGCAATAAAAAAGAAATGATGACGAGCACCAAAAAAGTGGTTCATTCATACATATGTAGGTTTTCAACATAAATATGGCGTAGTGAAACAAACCTTGTTATACCATCTCTAAAGCGGGACTCAGCTATTTCTTCTGAACAACATTTTAATACAGACACAAAATTTTTTGTATGTTGTTTGACGTGTCTCGCTTCAAAAACGAAAAATTTCAAGCATCATAAAACAAAATTATAGCTCGGAACAAATGATCTTCTGAATGCCGTTCCCCAGCTAATAAGGGTTCAAAATTCTTTTTGTTTTTAATCTTTCTCGAATTTAAAAAAGCAACACCCCACTTAAGCACATGTAAAGAGTAATTAGTAATTGTAAAATGGTTGGACTCTGACGGCCGTTCCCCAGCTAATAAGCCCCGAAAATTGCTTGCTTTTGCCCTTTTCTTCACACTATAATCTCACTACACAGAAATCTTTTTCAAGTTTGAGGAAACTAAACCCAACTTAAGCCCATTTAAAGATTAATTAATAATTGTAAAATTTTTCAATTCTGCTTTAGCATCATACTGCCTTCTAACCACCGCTCCCCAGCTGATAAGTCTTGCAAAAAACAATTTAAGTACTAAGAATTTTTTCTCAATTTTAAAGAAGCAAAAAAGTAAAGTTCGTTAAAAAAAAAAGTAAAAATTAGTTTGTTTCGTTTCGCCTTGAAAATACTGTGCCCGCTTTATGGCTCTCCAAAAATGTGCAATTTTTATTTGCTATTTCTTTCACACATGACTATTCTAAGTATGTACAGTGCAATATTTAATTGTTACAGCAACGATACGATAATTTTGTAAATCATTCGTTTTTTTTTCTATGCATGTGGGAAAACAACACCAGAATTATGCTTGAGAAAAAAAAAGAATAAATAAAACAAAGCAAAAGATTTGAAATTTATGTCACGGCTGAATGTTGGCAAAAGTGTGTACTATAACGAGGGTAGAAGCCGCACTGAAAAGACAACTATCATAAGTGAAAAAGCAAAAAACAAGGGCTGCATCGTTCTTTTGAAAATGATTGCAATGTCTGATCTTACGAGTAGTTAAAGGAGACAAGTAAAACCCAACTTTTAGCTAAAAAATTAAAAATCATACAGATGAAGTCAATAGAACTGCCATATTGCAAATTAATGGAAATATTTAGTAAAATCTGGACCAATACAAAAGATACTGAAATGCAAAAGTCTTTAGGACTGGCATCAGGCGTAGGTGGTTTTCGACTTACCCCCTAATTCATAAAAATTATTACAGGCTTATAAGACATATTTGTATGGAACATCTGTCAAATAAGAGCTTTATAAACCTGTTATAATTTTTATGAATTAGACGGTTAGAAATCTGTAAAAGCTCAGTTGGAGTATAAATAATGGAGTATTGTCTTAACAGGGCTACAGTCAACAAAAAACGCTTATATACAGCCGTAAAGCAGTAAAGAGTTTTATACGGAGTGGACTAGTTAATGAATGTTGAACCGCAAACGGCTCTAAACTACAGAGCTGAGAATGTTTTATTTTTGTTTGTTTTATTTTTCACTAAAAACGTAACAATATACTATTGAAAACCCCGATAGTGTGAGGGCTGGGCAGAAGGACAACAAAATCTCAATAATAGGGTTCTGATTATAGAATTCGCTGTATAAAAAGAAAATTAGAAATTTGAGTTAGTTATTCATCCGCAAAGGGGAGCCTTTGCCGTTCATTTAATCACCCTCGATGTTGTTTTTTTTTTGCCTCCAAGACATTTACTTTTATGTGTAATATACTTTACTTAAGGTTACATGCTGGTGAAATGTTTAAATGTTGTTTTTCTATATTATTCTTTCTTTAATTCTTATGTCATGTTGATACTCTGCAACAGCAACAGTTTTTTTTTGTGTTTGTGTTACAAGTTAACGGATGCGTAAAATGCAGGATATGAATTTCTGTAAAGTTGGGTTGCTGTTGTCCTTGTCATTGGAAATGCATACATGTTGTTGAAAATTCGAGCAAATTTATTGTTTATGTTGTGTAACGTCTTTGCAGCAGGACACTTAAAATTGTGATTTATTTTTATTGCTGCACAAGAGTTTAATCTATTGCATAAAAATTTTGCTGCTTTTTGCAAGCTGCAACATTTCAAACTGTGCTGGTATCATGACAAAGGACTTTTTTTTTTTTGAAGTACTAAGGGAATCGATCGATCAATATTTATGGTTATTTTTTATTTCTGGAGAAAAAAAACCAGACAAAATATATGCCACCGTTAAAATTACATATATACTTAGATATGCAATTGCATCCTCTTAATAATAACACTGCTTGCTGTACAGCTGCACATGTACATTGATATTTTCTGAAAATTATCCTTTTCTTTTTGTTGGCTTCATTGAGCTGGAAGATGAGAAAGAATGCATGGCAAGCAAAAGAAATTAACAAGAAATTGCATAAAAGAAAAAGAAAATGTATGAACGAAAGTTTGAACGAGTTCTTTTTAATGTAGCAAAGCAGTCAAGAATAAAAAAGCGCTTAAAAATTACAAACACATACACTCACTCAAGTTCTTATTAACGCATTCACAAACAGCAGAGTATCATCAATACCAAATTGAAAAGCTGTTAGAGAACATCGCAGTATCATTGCCAAAAAAATAAAAGGAAAAGGAAAACCAGAAAATATTGTCTGCTTAAAAATTAAAACAAAAACGCCGTTTATGAAATAAATTGCAGACGGTTATGCTGGTTGTTCTTGAAATCATGTGAATTGAAGGCTTGAAAGTATTATTTATTTTTCACTTGATATCCAAAGCAGTTTAGAACACTTGCAAAAAAAGAAAAAAACAAGGAAATCAGTAACTATATTTTATTATTTTTTTAAACTTATTGTTTGTTTCTAGCGAGCACAGCAAAATGTTAAAAAATTGTCCGGAACCCCGAATATTAAAATACAATCTAGATTAAACGAAAGCTTAGAAACAGAAAAATTTACAAGCAGAACCAAAGACTGCAAATTAACATGACAAAATGTTGCATAAAAATTATATTAGGTTTTTGTCAGAGTAAACTTTGCTCTCCCGTTCAATTGATTGTCATCAGATTCCTTCGAGTTTTTGTGAGCTTGTGGTTCGAATCCCGTCAGAGGTAAAGGAAGGACAGGCAGTGCAGAAATAAAAGAAATATGGAAGGGAAATAGAAGAAAACTAAAGCTGCAAATGCTTGCGTAAAAAAACGAAAAATTTATGAAAAATCTGGCGCCAAATCGTCGCATTCGGTATCTAATGAACCGTCGACTAAAAATAATGTAAAACAAAAACGTTCAGGATACCAATTTTTCGACCTTTTTTTATTATTAATTTTTCTTTGGTTTAATACACTGAGCTGGACGATATATTGAAGATTTTAATAACAAAAAATATATTTATTAAAACTAAAGTGACCTCAAGTTCAGTGTATTAAACCAAAGAAAAATTAATAAAACAAAACAAAAAAAAGAAAAAAAAAATTAGCTCCATCGTTCGTTTTAATGCCGTAATTCGGCGCCTGATTTTTCCTTTCGCTCTTTTTTAAATTTCATTTTAATACATCTGTATTAATTAATAGGAATCAAAATTACTTTCAGCTTATTATATAACTAGGTGGAATTAAAATGAAAGTCCCATGAAAAAAAACTACCACCAAAAACACCAAATCAACCTCGATCTCTACGTTTAGAAATTGCTATCTTTTTTGTAGTCCCAGCTCTGATCTAAGCGAAGTGAAAATTTCAATAGATAATGCAGTCGGTTAAAACAAACCATAGAAAATTTAAAAGTAATTACATATAACTTTGGCTGCGTACGCTAGCAGGCTAAAAAAAAACCTGTTCCTGGTCCCCAATGCAGTCACGAATGATTTCACTTTCAAATGACCCGTTTCACCCAATGTAATTGCCTACGCTATATTTGTAATTTTCATTTATGCAAATTTTTACTGTATCCCCTTTTTCCCAGCGCCTAGTTGTTCTTCTAATAGAAATTTATTAGCGCTTATGTAGCGTATTGTGGAAATGTTCTATTGTGTTGCCGTTTAACATATTTTTGTAAATTAAAATACATAATTGCAATTTTAATAAAATTTTAGGCAATAACCAAAATCAACAATGTTTTAAGTTATTACTATTATTGCAATTATTTAATATACAACATAACTTTGTAGTATTTAATTTAAAATATTTTAATTAAAAATAGAAGGCAAAATAATTGCAACGTTATCAGATGTGTATCACACACACACGCACATGCTTATACACAACTACAGCCACACGTATGTAAACATGAAATGTGTAAATATTTTTAATTTTTGTACTCATATTCTGCCACATATTATACTTTAATGATATAGAAAAAAAAAAACGAAAATTATAATAATGTAAAACAAAATGAGTTGCCGTTTTAATTTTAATTTTGATGTTGCCACAAAAATATTCATAATTTTTCCAAGTCAGTCTTTTATTCGTTCATCTGGTTGGTATGTAGTTCTGTTTCCCTACCGTCTCACTGGGTAGCACAAGGGCTTCTGTTAGGACTCAAGGGGGCTGGTCTCATGACTGGCAGCTCCCAAAACACAACCCAACATCAAGTCAGTGCTTAAACCATGGCTGCACAAAATAAATTAAACGTTCGTGGCTCAATATCGAACGTTAGCATTATAATGGCAGCACTAGAAAATTCATATTGAGCAATATGTTTTACTTGAGTGAATCGTTCGTTCTCTTTCAGAAAGTTAATATGAATTAATTCTTTCTTTTTATTCATCATTCAGCGAGAATGTCACACATAATTCAGAATGAAGGAAAATGAAACGGTCTCATTCATAGCAGGGCTTTGCCCTTTAAAACCAACAAGTGCTGTGTTATAAATAAAATACACACTATATTATTTTATCTATAATTTTTTCGGTATAAAACCTAAGTTTTATATGACAAAATATTTTTTCATTTTGTAAAATTTCATAAATTTTACGGTATGTGTATCTAGGCGGTATGTGTATCTAGAAATTATTTTTGAATTTTCTATATTTGTTTGTGTTTGTTAAAATTTTTTCAAAACATGGAATCTATGTACATATGTAGGTATGTTTGTATGTATTTGTACAATTTTGTTGTTTAAAAAAATTTTTTTTTTTATACAAAATAATAGAAAATAAAAACCATTAAAGATTCCTGACGATGCTAACAAATTGTTAGCGAAATATCGAAAAATTAATAAAGAAAATTAAAAGACCTAAAGCTTTAAAAAATAGTTTTCTTAATTTTAAAATACACACTTATAAAATCTAATTAATAAAAAGCAATATTTTTGAAAACCAGGCTGCTGTTGAATTTACGCAACCACAGGCATTAATTATTTGTATAAATAGCGCAACGTCAAAACTAAAACATTGAAAATAGTTTGAATAATTTTAAAAGTGAGAATTGATCGGCATAATTTTTATAAAATAAAATTTTGAGAAAATTGAAATCTGTAAGAAAGGTGAAAGGTATAGAAAACAGAGACTGAAATAATTCATGCGTTCAGTTGAAGGAATCATTCGGTTGAATTAAGGCATTCATGAATGACTCAAACCCAGAGAAATGATTTGTTTCACGACACATTTTAAAACTCAAATCAATATCTGTTGCAAAAAAAAGAATCATTCATATTGTTTAACTTTGCCCTGGGTTTGTTACAGGTTTGTGATTAAAAAATTCCCTACACCAATTAAAGAACTTGACTGCTTTGCCAGTTGTTAGCTTAAATTCTTTTTCAAAGAGAGCCTAAATTATCCCTTGTATAAACCTTTTTTACAAATATTAAATGGCATCTCTGTCTGATTTTATTAAATACTTTATCCCAAGTATGCAAATTTGAATGTGGTATGGCTGGCATGCGTATGTGGAGAAAAAGCAACTTTGTTAAAGTGTGCGCCAAAAGTTGGCTTTTGGTGTGTGCGTGTGCGTCTGTGTGTTGGGTCTGTGCATACATTGGCGCGCCATTTAATTGCATATGTAAATTGATTTGCATAAGTTATTTTCTTTTAACAACCCTTTTATTAAACTCTCAATTTGGCGGCGAACAGCCACACAACTCCTTTTACGTGTATATTCGACAATCAGCCAGCAACGAAAATAAACGTCAAAAAAATAAAGTCAACAAGGTTGAAATCAAATTAGGGTGGCTCGTTTTCAATAGAAACTTTTATACTATATAACTTTTCGAAAGTCTATTTACCGGAGAAACTGTTCAGTTAGCGATAAATTTAAGAAATAAATATAATATCACTTATTCCAGTTGTCTACCATCTTGTCCCATTAAGTCAACTCTTTCTCGACAACCTATTTTTCTGCTGCTTTATAGACCAAATGTCTATATCTTCTAGTTTAAATGGCTAGGTAAAGCCTCTGAATCATCCATTTGTAGTTGTTGTTGCTTGCGAGAAAACAGCGAAAAATTGTGTATCTCAACTTAATGTGACGACAAGTGGAATATGGGGGAATGTTAGCTCCAACTCTGGCAACTACGCAGCCAGTCGCTTGCAGAATTTCACCTCAAACGTCCTTACAATATTTACATCTCTAATTAGTTATAGACTTAGTTTTGATATTGTCTTCCTTATTTTTTTTTTTTTTAGATTAGGAACTGCCTTAATTTCAGAATCTATATCATAATTGTTGACTAGCAAGCAGATTCTTGAGAATTAAAACAGAAATACCGTAGCTACCACCCATAATGCTGCCATATTTCCATTTGCTTTAACCATCCAGGCAACAATGAAAGTAAATAGTTTACTCGTTGCTTTGGCATTTGCTCTACGCGCTCTCTCCGTCCATCACTCTTTTTCCTTATATTTAAGTCAAAAATATACGAAAAATTATAGCAGCTTAAAGGCATTACGTTTCTGTGACTTGTTAGCATTTAAAATGTTGTTGCCACTAATAAAAATTGTTCTTTATATATTTTTCTCCATTATTTTTCGGGTGAAAACATGAAAATGAGTTGGCTCTGGTGATGATTTAAACCAACAACCAGACCATCATACCACAAACGACCAACAAGCAAACAAGCATGGAATGTTAAAAATGAAAAACAATCATCCGTTTTTAAACACTACTATTATATAAACGATTTGATTCCTATAGTTGCACAATCATACCAACTTTATGGCAGCGACAGGCTGTATGGTTGCTTGACGTTAGAGTTGTTGCTACGACCTCCACGTCCGCGTCCGCGTCCTGGTCCTTGTCGTCTTCGCTTTTACACTCATCAGCGCCAACATTATTTTACAAACAACATTTTTATTACATTTTTCCACTTCTTATTTTTCCCCCCCCAGATTTTTGTTAATAATATTACGACGGATTTTTGTTGGTTTTTACTTTTGTTGTTCTTTTTCTCATTTTAATACTATTTAGTGTGGTTGAATGCAAAATGCATTACAACATAGTTACGACTATGCATGTGTAATTAAATATGTGTAAAACAGTTTAATGTTAATCGTTAGAGAACATTTAATTCAGCGATTAAGCAAATCGGAGATTTAATAAAATTCACGTAAATTAAGAAACAAACGGTATGCTTATAGCAGTAGTCATGTCGCAAAAGGCCATTAATATTGAGTCGATTTGGTACGGAAAGAGAACATTTTAATGTTCTGGCTAGAAACCCTTTGTGTCAGGAACAAGGAATATAAAAAGTCCTTTTTGTGGAAACCTGAAGAGAGGTAAAGAATCGAGAAGGGATTTGAAGTAAATAGTATAGGAAAGATGAGTGAAAAAGAGGACAGAGTAAATAAGGAAAAAAAGGGAACGAAAAAATTTTCAAAAATAGACATAAGAAGAGAAAAGAAGAAACTAAAAGAGGAGAGCAAAAAAAAGAAAAGAAGAAATTAGAAGATAATAGAAGAAAAAGGGCAAAAAAGGTAAAATTCAAATAAACCAAAAGAAGTAATGATAGAGAACAGAAAAGAAGGGAAAGAATAAAAATGGATGAAAATAGTAAAAAAGAATTAAAGAGTAGAGATGAAGTAAGAGGCGAGTAGAAATAAGTGAATAAAAGATAATGTGGCATAAAAACAAGGAACGCCAGGACTCTGAAGAGAATGTAAAAAAAGTGAAGGAAAAAAATATTACAGAAGTGAAGACAATAATGAAGAATACAGGAGAAAAGAAGCCAAATGAAGAAAAGAAAAGCAAACACAATAACAGAAAACCAGAATAGAAAAAAGGGGAAGAAAAAAGCAAAGTAGAAGAAAAAAGAAAGGGAAGGGGTGGGGTGGGAAGAGAAAAGAAAAAAAGACATAAGGAGAAAAGGAAACAGAAGAGTAATGGAGAATTAAGAAGAGAAGGGAAGAGAATAGAAGAGTAGAGAAGTGAAGAGAACAGAACAGAACTGAACAGAAGAGAAGTAAAGCGAGTCGAAGAAAACAGAACACAATAAAATAGAAACGAACAGAAACAAAGAGTTTAGAAAAGAAGAAAACGAAAAAAAAGAAGAGGGGTGGAGAGGAGTAAAAGAAGAGAAAGAAGAAAAAAACGAGAAAGGAGGTGAAAGGAAGAAAAAACATAAAGAAGAGTGGAGAAAATGAGAGAAAGTGGGACTATAAAAGAGGAAAAAATAAATTAAAAAGCACTGAAGTGAAGTTAAGTGGAAACTAATTAGAACATGGCAAATGCAAGATGAAAGTAAGATAAGAAAGAAGAGAAGGGCTTAAGTAAAAAAGAATTTAAGGCTTAAAACAAGAAGGGAACAAAACATAAGAGAGAAAAAAAACAAAAATCTCACTGGCGAAAAACCTCGCGAATTCTCGAAAAACTCCTAAATGGCGTAGGTACTTTAAACAGTTATAAGCAACACAACTAGCGAAAAATTAGCATAAAGCAAAAACAGTTTTAGAATAGGTTTTAACGTGCGTTAATACCTAAATATAACACAACTTGAAAATCACTAAAACTCACTAGAAATTACCAAAATGCTAACTGAGGTTCAAATTAGTTTATATAAAAACCTTTACATTGAACACATGAAATATGACGAAAATACAACAAAAAGTATGTTGCCAAACACGCAAATAGTTTATTGAAACACTTGCGGGGAACTGGTTGACAGAAAATCGCGAAAATTTTATTTTATTTTATAAAAGGCTTAAACAATTTAAAGAAAACCACAGTTGAAGAAAAACTGAAAAAACAATAGCAAAATCCGAAAGATAGTCTGAAAACGGGAAATAGCTGCAAAGAACGCAAAGGGCGAATTATCGCTAATATTCACGAAAAATTAGCAAATGTCTTAAAGAGCTGACGAGTAGTCTATAAAAACTTTTGCAAGGAACGTAATTGACGAAAATATAGTCCGTATAGTTTATTTAAACTTTTGCAAGGAACACGAACACGCGAAAAATCGCGAAAGATAGGACACCAAAATGAGAGTTACGTTTTGTACATGTTACAAATTTAACAACATGATTGCCCTAAACTGTCCAAGTTCGCTGCAAAACTTTGCAAAAACAATCTCGAAACTCTAAATTCTTTTTAAAACTATGCTCATTTCACTTATTTGGGAATCACTGTCTAGTCACAAATACTATACAGTATTTGCTAAAAAAGTACAGACTATTTTTAGTTTATTCTTCATGTTTCATGAAGGTTGGTTGTAAAGTTTGTTCAGACTTTTGTTCAATTTAAAAATGCAAATTAGTTTTGATTAGAAACTTTTTAATAACACCCTATAATGTCATAGAACATTAATGGAAATATAATTATTGTCGTTGGTTATCAGGGCACACACATACATACGTACCTATAAGGAAATGACCAATGGCCACAATAAAGAAAAAAGGTCAGACACGCAACATGTTGTTTGCATACTTAAAATTAAAGGTCAGGCAAATAATTACAAAAGTTGCAAATTAACAAAGTGGAAAATATTTTTAGCCAAGAATAAAAAAAACCGAGGAAAGTAAATGTCAACAGGGGGAGTTAAATGACAAAATAAAAAAAATTATTGTATGAGTATTGGAGCGATAAATAAATATTAGAGATGAGAATATATTCTTAATTTTGAATTAAGTGTTAGAAATATTAAATTCTAAATTTTATTCTCGATTTCAAAAATCCCTTAGTTTCCATTTTAGAATTTATGAACGACAACTTCTTGATTCATTGAAATGTTTGAAATTTTGCTCTGTTAATTTATGGCTAAAGTTTTCAATTCAAGAGATTTTTTTAAACCACTTCAATTTCCTCCATATTTTATGACCTATTCAATAAACTTTGCTAGCAAAACATAAATTTCTTTTCCTGGAACAGAAAAAAATAAAGTAAAACACAAAAATCGCAATAAAAGCATTATAATTAAAACTCGCAAATAATTTATCAACTAAAAATTCCTATAAACAAACTGCTAAAAATCCAATCAAATTTATTTCAGTTCATAAATATAAATTGTGTGAATAATAACAAGAACCACTGGAAAAACTATAATTGAACTCCCTTAAAACACACACTAACACAAACGCGAACGCAGACACATGCAAAAACGATAAATGAAAAAGTCATCTCTCCTAAAACTAGGCAACGTAATAAATAAAATAAGAACACCAAAACAGCAGCTACGAAAAAAAGATCATTGAAAATAGAAAAAATAATAAAAATAATAAATCTATAGTTGTTGATTAGAAACAAATATTCCAGTATTTAGCCAGAGACAAACACTGCCAATGTACGGACATTTAAGCAAATAAAATATTGAATGTAAAAAAGAAAATAATCATTGAAACAAAACAAAAAAATATGAAAAGTGGCACAAGTAAAATAAACCTAAAACTATAATCGAAAAATAGCAGTGAGTGAAAATGCAATGAAAGTTTTTGCCAGAAACAGCAGCACGTTTCAAAAAATGCAATTAGTATTCTAGAATATTTATTTTTGTGTGCAAACTTTTTTCTTTACCTTTTTTAGAGCTAGTTTTGGCAAGCCTTAACTCAAACAGAGCAACGAAAAATAATACGATTGGTTCTGCTAGAAGTAAGATTAAAGAAATAATAGAATCCTAATCGGGGTTTCCAATCAATATTGGTTTGATTTGGTGTCACGGAATCAAGTCGATTTTATAGTTTTCGATTAAACAAAAACGAATCTACAGAGCTACATATTGCAGCGAAAGTCTCTCATTGCTTAGAGACTCATATGTGGCTACCAGAGGACAAGCAAGCGCCTTATCTAGAAATCTTATATGAAAAGATTTCATTTTTCTGAGTAATTTCTGTACAAAATGTATAGCAAGTGTCTTGCTTGTTGTTTGGAATCTTTATATTAGACATTTCTTTTATATTCAAAACTACTACAAAATATAAAAATGTTTTGTTTGTTTTTAGCTTTGTGCATTAAAGTGTAAACAAAATCTTTAAACATTAATAATTTTATGGGGCTTTCCAGTTCTAGTTTTTACTTCCCCGAAATTGAGAAAGATTTTTTGTGATCAAATTAAAGTGATCAATAGATTTTTAAAGAAACCAAAAAATTTAAAGTTCAAGACTTACTGGCTGGGGTACATAACCTGGCTATTTCACAACCACTACTCATCAGCATCCAAATTTGTTTCGAAATCTATAAAATCAACTATCTGAATAGTTGCGCTTTTGCCTTAAACGCTCTTAATATTTTTTTTTTCACTTATTTTCGTGTGTTAAAATCAAAAATAAATTTTCAAATTCTTTTATTGTTTTCAATGGAAATCTAAAAAAGAAAATTTTAAGTGCCCCAGCCAATAAATTTTCAACTTTAATTGTGTTCTGCAAAAAAAAAAAAAAAAAAAAAATGTTGATCACTACATCATACATCGTAGTGATGAAACTACGATCGCGAGTTCCTTGTTTATTATTCTTGTTATTATTTTTGTCTTTTTGACTGAAATTGAATTTTCCCTAACATTTTGCTAGTTTTACAAAACAAATTTTAAGCCACAAAATTTATATTAGTTTATGATGAAATGTATACGTGTAGTTTTCCAAAGTTGCTTGGGGGGAAAATGTTTCGTTACAAAAAGACTTAAATGTTACCTTGTAAGTTTTTGCATAAATTAACATTAAATCAACTTTGCATACTTTCTGCAAATACAAATAAAAATCGTTTTATGTCTAAAATGAACCAAAAGTTTACATACGCGCTTAATATTCATCAACAACTTTAGGGGTTTCGATAATTTTACTTGGCGGCTCAATTTAAGTTTGAGTGTTTGAGCGCTAAGGAGATGACGGCAAACGAAGTCTGAAAGTAACTAAAAGTTTGGAAAAGTTTCGTTATAAAAGCTACTGGTAAATTGCTTTTAAGAATTACATGCTTCCAACAGTAGTTCAAAAACTTTCTCAGCTGAAGGAGGGTAGAACTAAAAGTCTTTGAAATGCACATATATTATATCAAAGAGGCAGCAAAATATTATTGTAACATATTATAATGATATCCAATAATATTAAGAACAATAATCTTAATTTTATGGTCGAATTATATGACTTAAAATTATTAATAATTTTGTCTGGCTTTCTAGTTCGATTTTTAGTCCCTCAAAATGGAGAAAGTTTTTTATTTTTTTTTTAGATAAAATTGAGAGTGATCAACATTTTTAAAGAAGACAAGAATAGAAAAAACAAGTTGAAGACTTACTGGCTGGGGTACATGCCATATGTGGCATGTGTATAAATTTTTTGTCACCTTTTTTGTAAGATCGAAAGTTTTTCAATATTTTTCGTCCGATTTGGCGATAGCTTTTTTCAATAGAAAAAATTCAAAAAACATTTTAGAGTCACCCAAATTTGTCTGTTTTTATTTGTGTATAAGAGGCCCCCAACAGGGGGACTCTAGGTCCAAAATCATTTCACAGAATAAATATGATTTTCCCCATTAAAAATTTTATGCCGAAAATTTTTCCCTCACGAATTTTTTTATTATTATTTTCATGCGGTAAATCTTATTAATTTTAACAATTTCTTTATCGTTTCTTTTTTAATCAGATTTATGCGCACGGAGAAAAACTTATTGATTCTATTAGGTTTCCTTGTAAATTGTATAGAATAAGGAACTGGTATCGACTTCCTTGGGCTACCTCATTAGTTTTTTCAGCAAGGTATTCCCTATTGATTTCATTAGATTCCGAATGTTCATGCATAAGTCCTGTAGTATATTTTCTAAAATTTCTTTGATTATCTCGAAAGCTGCTGAGCTAGTTAAAAGAAGGAATGTCAATCTCAAGGTTAAGGACTTGTATCCATCAAGAAAAATGGTTGAAAAATCAATAAGAGCAGCTTCAAATAAAAATCATGTCTCTGTCTTGTTTTTTTTAATAAACTTTTTTTTAAATTTAATAATTGTTATTATTATACCTTTTTTTCTTGTATTATTATTATGTAGTACGTTTATCAGGCTTAAGTTCATTCTATATTACTTTTGTGATAGATATTATTAAACAAGCCAGAGAAAACATCAAGCAGCCCTAGCCAGGTGGATAACTAGCTGTTTCAAGGCCGCTACACTTCTCGAGTTCAAGGACGGGTGCTGACGTGAAGTGTGGCTGCTTCGAAACAGCTGCTTGATCACCTAGTTAAATTTCTTTAATGTTTTCTTTGTCTTGTTTAATAATATCGATCACAAAAGTAATCGAAATAGGAGCATAGTATTAACTTTTTTCGATTAAAGAAAGCCCTATCTCATTATCTTTATTCGAATGTATTCAGTAGTCACTAGACACTGTTTTCTCTGTAGACTTTTTTTGAAAAGTGTGTGAATATTGCCTCCGTGCAAAAGAAATCATTATATTTTTATCTACAAAAAACGAATATTTTCAGAATATTTTTCAGTTTCACTATATAACTGACCTCGTATGGGAAGCAAGCATATGTATGATAAATATACATGTTGGAATTAAAATATGACTATGACAAATATCATTTCTTAAATCAGTCTCATGCAAATTTATGTTGCACTGCCAACTCGCTGCAAAACCATGTTTTATTATGCCTAAATGTACATATTTACTTGGCTGTAAGCAGCTGTGTTTAAAGAAATATATGCATATGCCTAAATTTGACAAATATTTGGAAGAAAATTACTTTCTACAGCAAATAAAATGGCATTAGAAAAATATTTGCCATTGAAGTCTCTGGCATAACTATTTAGGGTTTCCTTTAAAATACTTCAAAAGAAATACTGTGTCTTGTTCATGAAATTGTACATAATTATACATAATATGGGATGACAATTTTAAAAAAACTCCCTCGGAAAGAACTGATATTTGCCATTTACAAAAAAAAAAAAAAACAAACAAACATGACCACTATTTTCTTGTTGCCTTTTATTTAATGCAAATTTATGCATATAAGCTACTAAAAATGCATACACATATATCTGAATATAAAAAAAAGTTGAAAAATATAAAATGTGTATGACATATATTTGTATTTTTTACAGGCCAATTCCTGCTGTTGAGTGTTGTGCTCCCTTGCTGGTGCAATTCTTAAGGCTTAATGTCTTATTATTAAAACAAAATTTGAATTATTTAAGGACCCGACATTTCATCGATTTTTTCAAGGGTTCCATAGCTTTTGAAATTGTTTAAAGCATTAAAATATTGCTATTTTTTTATTATTCCAGCTAAAAGTCCTTCTATATATTTATTTATTTCGCTCTGCCTATAGAACATAGAACAATAGAAATACGTGAGCCAAAGGAAATCCCCCATTCGATGTTGCTCTTATTTTTGCAATTGGCGACCAATGTCAAATCAGTTTTTACATTTTTGAATCAGACAAGCCATCGATCGATGATACACTCCCCTAGAACGCGGAATAATCGTGTCAATGACAAAATGGACGATTTTTCGACCAAAATCATAATGAGCGATGAGGCTCATTTCCACGTGAACAAGCAAAACTACCGCTTCTGGATCACCGAAACCAGCTCAAAGTGACTGCATGGTGCGCTGTTCATGTGGTAGGAGACATGTGGTTGCAACAGTATATATACAGTGCGCGAGCTACAACCAATATTCTGAAAGCCCAACAACACCAGATGATTTCTTTTGGCCTACCTGCCATAATAATATTCTAATAAATCTAAACTACAACAAAAAGGCTCGAATAAAATTAATGATATTAAACTAAAATGTTGCAAAAATAGGTGGACCTTTAAAGTTAATGCTTTCACACCCTTAACCTAATATCACAGTTGTTTTGAGTTTGTAAAAAATTTCTAAAGTATTTTCTTCAGAAATTTTTTCGGTGTATTGAAATAAAATAAGGCTTTCTTTTTTAAACACGAGTAAGCTTTAGCTTAATTCATAAACTAAAAAATAGCAAACAATAAAAGTCGAAAAATTAGCACCACAAAATATAATATCATAGTTTCAAAATTGTTAAATTTTACAAAAGCGTAATTTAAGGTTATGTTTGCCCAACGAGCAAAAACAACATTTAGAGTAATTTTTTTATTTAGTCTCATAAAGTTTCTTAAATATAAACAATTGTGCGATCCCACTTCCTCAAAATTGAAAAATATATTTTTGTGATAAAATTGGATTTTTTGAGGATCATATAAATTTTGCATATGCTGGTTGAGACAACATCAAACCTCAAAATGTGCACTCTTCCCTGTTTGTTGTATTCCTTGGTGTTTCTGGTATTAATGTGCATTTATATACATTTTTAGTTGTTTGTGGGCATGTACTTTGCCCAAATAAACATGCACAAGAAAGTAGTGGTCATGTTATTTGTGGGCAAATATTTGCTAATGCAATCATTATTTAAGTAAAGCAGCTTACTCCTGCAAATCCTGGTTGTTCTGGGGGTCCTAGAGCGGCTAGCCATTTTACGATTGCTGCTGCACGTCTTAACAACCCAATTGGCGCAACCAACTATGAAATCATAAGAATGCTAAACCTATTCCATTTAAGGTCTGTTGTTGGCAGTTTTTTCTGTTATGGTCCTAAGCAGTTTCTCTAAGTTTTATTTACGTCAACTTATTTGCTGTCAACAAAGCCATAGAAAAAAAGAAGATTAGAAAAAAGTACGCTTAAGTAAATAGATAAATTACATGTCTATTGCTTTTAAGTCGCTGTAGACCTGAAAGCATTGCATTGCCACATCAAAAAAGAATTTAAAAAAGGGTTATAAAAACACACACACACTTTACTCTTTGTTTGAGACGCACTTCTGTTCTAATCTGCAATTCCACCACAACTAAAGTGCTGCATTAATAAAAAGTTTTTGCTCTAACAACCAGACCGAGAAACAAACAATGCACTTACAAACGTGCAGGCACGCATAATTCTTGGCTTTCTAATGCTTTAAAGAAAATATTGTGTTTTTTAGAATACTATACACATTAAATTTTTAGCAAAACACTTTTTTACATTTTAAGTGAACTTCATTGTACAAATTATGCAAATTAAGGTGAAGCGATTTTTTTCAGCAATACTATTGCTGAAAAAAATCGCCTGTAAAAATTAGTTTTTTAGCAAAGTACTTTTTTATGTTATAAGAGAATTCAAATCTCTATTAACGCATTAAATGTATTTTTAACGGCTTAAACCATCCATTTGTATACAAAACAGCTGGCTGATGTGTCAAATATGAACACATTTTGTAATGAAATCGAAAAACTAGTTACAAAGTTATGATCAGCTGTTTTCAGCAGTTTCTTTAAAAATCTAAAAATTTCGAATTGGTAAAAAAAAATCTAAAACAAGCCTATTCATAGAATCTGAAATGATTTTTGTGGTAAGGGAACTATAATCCATTAAAAAAATTTGGATGGATGTCAATGTTTTCTTTTTCTTCTTAGCTGTTGCATAGTGTAACAAAACTGAATTGTTGAAACACCGAAACCTTTGGGGGAATGTGGTTCGTCGCAAGAATTTCGTTAAATCTATGAAAAAAGTTTTTTTTCTCTAAATTCTATTATTTACTAATTTAGGTACAAAAAAGAAACTTTTTTTTAAATATTTGCTCTCTTTTTCAGCTGTCTATTTGAAGTAAACTTTTAAGAATTTTTCAAGTCTGCTGATGAGTTGATTAGCACCAACCCAATGTTGTCGGCATATAGACAGCTGAAAAAGACAGCAAATATTTTCTATTATTTACCTTATAAAAATTTTCAAGCTGTCCCCTAGCTAAAGGGTTTCAGCGTTTCCTTGGTCTTCTTTAATTATTAGCAATCATTGCAATAATACAAAATGAAATTAGAAAAATTTTTAAGTGTTTAGTTTTTGAAACTCAAATTTCAATTTTAAGATTTAACATTTTACTTTTATACCTGGTATCATCCTTGTGGTTTCTTTAGGCCTTAAATTTTATGTAAGTAAAAACAGAACATTTGTCATTTACACAACAATTTTACCAACTTTTAAGCTTGATAAAATATTTTTGTATTTTATTTTTAAACAAGATTTAATTTTATCCAGGATTATAATTTTTTTTGTATAGAAAGGGACAAATAATTTTGTGCTACTACTTAACTTCTTTAAATTTTAATTAAAGGCAGTAATGTATTGTAGATGCTTGATGACAAAAGCTTTGAAATTCTGTGAAAATTACTATTCTAAAGGAAAAAAGGTCAGCAAGAAAATGAAAATTATACTTAATGCTTTTAAATCCTTTTGTCTGTATGTTTGCTGGTTTTAATACCCACATTTATTTCAAGGTCAAACAATTTCTATATACACTTGTATGTGATGGCTGTATATTATAACTAAAGGCTTAGAAAGCTTTAAAAACCATTAATTTGTTTCCAAAGAAAATTTTTAATGCCCAGCAATCAGTTGAATCTTTTCATTAATTCTCTGAATCTGGGGGGGCTTAAATTCATAGTGATCCGTTAATAAATTTAATTTATTTGGCTCATAAAATGTATTACTGTTGGAATCATCGCTCAAGTTTGCTGTACAGTTTTACTATGGCTGCAAAGTTTAATATCTGGGGTAGATTTCTTAATTGAAGTATATTATTTGCAAGGCTTTTGTATAATTTTTTATGAAATAAATTCGTTTCCCTTAATGTTAGTGTATTTGAAAAAGACCTGCTTTGAGAGTTGAGAGACGAATAAAAGACAAGTTTGTTAATTTCAGGTTTGTTCTTAAAATTACGCTACTTGAAATCACTTGATTTCTAGGGACAAATTACATCAGTATACGGCTTTACGCTGCTCTATTGTGCCTTTTCTAAGGCTAGACTTATCGCATATAAACTTGTTCTGTATTAATAACATTTTGGATTTCTCAAATCGTGTGATTTAAAAACACGTGATTTACAGAATAGGCTTATTTTCTCTATCACACTGTAGACGATCCTTCCCAAAAGTATAATGTATTTTTTTTTAAACAACAAATACAAATTTGCGAAAGCTTTTGCTTGCCTGCAAAAACATCCAGAGCCTTCGAAATTCATAAAACGTATACTCTCAGTAGCGCAGTAGCTATTGATATGCTTTTGTAAACAAACCAAAAAGTTTGCGCAGAATTATTCTAATATTTTTGGAACGAAGTTCCTTAACGCGGCTTGCTGGTAGTGGAAATTAGTAGAAATCGTCACGAAAGCGTGTGAGCTGTTTATATGTATTGGTGAACTGTCGACAAGCAATTGTATATGATGGGCAGTGTCTCCACTGACAGCAGCGGAGACACCTACCAATAAATATTAATTAGTTGGAAAACGTTCCAAAAATTTAAAGAATCATAAAATTTCAAAAACAACACAAAATAAAACATACAGATTTTACCTTGTATTACATTCAAAGATGAAAAAAAACGTAAGGAACTGCGTTCCTAACGGGGGTCCCCCGACCGCATTCCTTTTTTTATTATTACATTTCCTCGGTTTCGGTGTCATACGTCTTTTCCATGGTCCATATTTTCAAAGACTCTGAAACCTATATGGTTTATGTGCTCTGGAACTGTTTTTGACTCACTGACTTTCATCTTGACGTGGGCAACACGGCCTCTACTCAAACTCGAAAAAATATCTTTCAGATACTCTTTCGAACCCGGGAAGTGACGTACTAAGAAATACAATCTTTTAAATTAAATGTAATTGTAAAGTTTGGTGTGTTTTAGGCATTGTACTGTTGAGTTGTAGAATAGGAGGGCGGGACTGGATAAGGAGGAAACTGAGCAAATGTCGTGAAAGGTGTTCAATGTTGAGTATTGCGATATTATCGCAATTGCATACTGGTGAAGTCGCGTTTTTCATAATATAACTGCGTGTAAGTACTGTGTGCTTTAGCCTGAGTTTTCAGAACTTCGTCAAATCCCTGCGATTGAGTACTTAAATATACAAGGTCCATGACACTATGTTGCACTTCGTCGCCTTAAATGTTCTGTACCAGTTGTTTGTCGCTTAGCAATTACTCCTAAGATTTTGGTAACAGCCATCGGCTATCTCGTTTTTAATGTCTTTAAAATTAAAGTTAGTTATCGTTGTTAATGGTAAACTATGTGACATTCTTGCAGTGAAGTCAGTACCTTGATTTACTTCTGGTAGGGAGTGACCCGGTAACCATATTAAAATAATTAGGAAGCAATTAAAAATTAAATGTTGGTTGTTGCTTCTGCTTGGACTCGATTGGCTATAACTTCGATTATTACAGCATAGCTTTTTTCTCTAAGTATCAAAGCAAACAGTAGTGATCAATAAGCGCCTCGATGGATGAATTGGTAGAGTGTCCTACTAAGAGTCCCCGCAGGTCGCAGGTTCGATTCCTGCCGAAGGCTTTAGGTGTTTCTGCAGACAAGCCAAAAGCTTCGCAGATTCTATGAAGCTTTGGAAACAGATTATACATATCAAAGTAAAATTAATAAAAAACAAAAATCGCATGCAATAAACGCATTCAAAGTGCTTTTTAAAAATATCAAAGTTTATCTTTGAAGGACGTAATAGTTATATTGAGATAAGTAGCCCCTGGCTTAAATGTTTTCTATACATTTTATCCTCTTCGTTTTAATTTCAACATTTATGGTGATTTTTGGTTTTACAAAGCAATCTTTACAAATAATGTTAAACCACACATTTTATTCAAACAAACATTTTGCTGTTGTAAATGTTTACAAAATTTTCTATTTATGTTTAGAGTTTTTCAAACACACACACACACACATACACCCACATGTATGTCAGTATGCTGGCTTTGCATACATATATAAAAGTACGAGTATATATTTATATATGCATATTTTAATTCCTTAACGTTGCTTGTTAAATATTTGAGCTTGTTGGGCCGTACAATTTATGATCTAAAACACAGTTGGTGGTAGCAGCATTTGGGCCTAAAAACATTTATCAAAGTGTATTTTACACTGGCAACTGCTGCCGGTATAAATGATTATGCTTGTTTATAAAATTGTATGGATATAAATGAAAACATTTCAAGTAATCTAAGGATTAAAAAACAAACAACAATTTGTGGTGAATACAACCAAATGTAGAAGGATCTTTAAAAGTTAGCAAAAAAAAAAAAAACATGATACGAGAAGTTCAAATATTTTAAATCTCAGTGAAGATAAACTTGCCAAGTTGTGTATGTAATGACGCTAACCCCTTACGGCGAAACATATTCGGATATATGTTTTTCGTAACGTGTTGCGTAAAGCATATTTAGAAATAAGTGATTCGTATTTGTGACATATTTCAAAAATCTGTAGCTTTTATGACAGAAATTTCTAATTTTTGGCACGCTTTTACAAAATTTCTTATGAAAAGACTTCATTTTCTAACCTTTCGACGGAGGCACGGGCCGACCGCAGAGTCTCAGTAATAGGCTTCCGTTTGCACTCTACATATAGGAAACCCTAATTAAAAGGAAAAAGACTATCACTCATGTAACGAAAAAAACTTCTCGGAAGCCAGTAAATTTCTGAAAGAAGAAGTAAATCTGATTGCTTGCATAACTTAAGTCTTCCATAAACAAATTAAAGTAATATTAATGACATGAAACGCACTTTATTATAAAAAAAAAAACTATTTACATACAACTACTACAACGACCTTCAACAAAAAGATGAAATCACTACACACATACAAGCATACATGCATACGCAGTAGTCTATCCATCACCATCTCCAAACAAAAACGCCCACTCAAGTCCTTTACAAACTTTGCAAACAACAATTGTGAAAGCTTTTAAAATTGAGAATGTACGACGAGGACGTTAACAATGCTTGTTGTGTAACAGAGTAGCAAACAGTAACAACAAATAAATAATTAACAGAACAACAAACTAACGACCCATTACACTGTGAAATGCTACTCTTTTTACCAGGCTGTGCTGTTTTTGTTGTCGTTGTTTCGTATTTCAACATTGGCACAATTTTCAGAGATGTGTAACATTACACACACACATGTATGCACAATAGGCCGGGTCGATTTCTATAGACATTAATTTGTCAATAGTGTGCCAATGATTTTTCGAAAGCTCTTAGGCAGGAAGAACAAAAGTTTTACTACGACATGTTAAAAAAAAACCATTTTTGAGTCATGCGAATTGAAAATTTTTTTTTACTTCTCAATGGGAAGGCCTCTAAGGAGCAGGGGTCGTCACTAAATAGCCGGCGACTGCTGCTGAGGGAAAAAGTATCAGCTGTTATTGTTGTTATACTAGGTTCATTTTTCAATTTCATTTTCACAAACATAGTTTCTAGAATAATGCAGTCTATATTATTTCATTCGCTTAAGTTATAGAGTTCTGTAAGGTCCTCGCTACGATAAGCAAGATTTCGATCATTTGCTTGATATGTTGAAATGCATCATTGTTAAGGACATCATGGCTAGGAAGACGGTGCAGGCTGTGCGCACAGCGCAACCGAAATGTTATAAGTTCATGAAAGCATTTTGTTATCATTGTTATCATTTTTCTTTTCTCTGTTTTAACTAAAATAATTTTTTAAATTAAATTTTTTTACGCTTATATTTTTTTAGCGCTTATAACAACTTAATCTAAATATAATTATTAATTTTAACGTATAGTTTATTTGATCTTTTCTTTTATTTTAATAATAAATTAAATTTTAAGGCTTAAGATCTTTTTATAAAAATGTTTGTAACAAAACAAATATATTTATTTATTTCAATATTTCGGCCACAATTTGTTGGCTTCTTCAGGAATATTTTTTAATATTATTTTAAAAATAATATTAATATTATTTTATTAATATTATATTTATACAATTTTATAATATTAGTATTATTTTTAAAATAATATTAAAAAATATTCCTGAAGAAGCCAACAAATTGTGGCCGAAATATTGAAATAAATAAATATATTTGTTTTGTTACAAACATTTTTATAAAAAGATCTTAAGCCTTAAAATTTAATTTATTATTAATATAATTATTAATTTGTTCTTTGTACTAGCACCCCCATTTATAAGATTATTATCTTGTTGTGCTAGATTTCCACTTAATAATAATAAAAAAAAAAGGTCGGTGGCGGCTACCAGCCGGCTGTGAGCCGCACCAATTGGACCTTTGCTAAGGAGGCGTTGTACGGGGTCAATGTGTTTAATCAGCGAGAAAAAATTATTGGGTTGTTGATACATTTGACTACTCTACGGTCAATTATTGTGAGGAGGGAGCCCAAATATGGACCCCTGGGAATAACCTGTGCCAAAATACCCATAGAAGAATCAAATGTATAACCAATACTCCAATAATTTATTTCTCCAATATCCTTTACGAATACTCTTACCCCTTCTTATAAGACACTCTTAAACAAAAATACAAAAAATGAATTAAAGCTCGGACATACTAAATTTTTTTTTTTTGCAAGTTTTTCTTCTTTATGCAAAAAACTAACGCAAAATTGATGGCACACATATCGATTGCTAAATCGACCTTCCCTAATGCATAAGCATATAATCGAAAAGACAAGCTGTGCTTTTCACTCTTTGTTTGCTGCTACTGATACCGATTCTGATGCTGCTGATGCTACTGCTGCCTTATTTCACTTCAGCTATTTACTACTTCTGCTTGGCTCTTCACCAGAGTTTTTTTTCAAACAACAACAGCAACCAAAAAAGAAACGATGATGAGGGTCTGTTTAAAAGGGCAAGTTGTAAAAGAAATTCTACACAAATTTAAAAGAACTTACTCTTGCTCTGCTATTTTACTTTTTTGCAAACACAGCACTGTTGCAAGCCTTGAAACATATTTATATGTTTATTCTTTGATGTGGTCTAATTTAGCTACTGCTTGCAGATGGGGAAAAGGCCTCTCTTTTCGAGGAAACATCACTCCAAGTATGTAAAACTTTCAATCGTTTTTACTATATTAAATGCATTAGAGGACTGCAGTTACAAGCAAACGAAAAAAATTTTTGCAGCATATTATTGAATGCAAATCAAGTGTAAGTGCAGCAGTTGGGCATTTAAGATACTTTCACATGCGTCAAATATTTATCCCAAACTCCAAATATTTACATAATGTATTTGATGGTCACACTAGCACCAAATATTTCATGAAAGTTGTTTGTCTAAAGCACTTAACATATGAACTGTGTCATACATGTTTTGCTTGCGGCCATTACAAACAGACAAATCTCAAGTTTTATATCACGCGACATCGCTTGCTTCACTATATAAAAGCGAAACATTTCTGCAAGCATTGTTTCTTGTACCCGAAGGAAACGGAGCACGACTTTTACAACAACAAAAAAAGGTGTAACAGTACATATTTGCTTCCGCATCTTCTCAGTTGTTATTGCCAAAATATTTGTTTTTGAATTCTGTGCAGGTGTGCACATGTCCACACAAAATTTCAAGTCTATATCACTTACTGCTTGAAAGTTGTAGCTGATTGTTAAACTAAAGGGTGTCTCCTTGTATGAGGCACCATTAAAAATTGAGATCTTCTGCGAAAATTTCAAGCTTCTATCTCTTACGGCTCACAAGTTACAGCTAATTTTCAAACTACAGGGTGGCACCATGTTTTTGGGTACTATCTAAATTTAATATTTGTAATATTTGTTGTTGTATAGGCTAGTTAACTAGATGTAGGGAGCGAATTTGATAATTCTACTTCTTACGGCTTAAAAGTTACAGCTAATTTTCAAACTACAGGGTGAGACCATGTTTTTGGGTGCTATCTAAGTTTTATCTTTCTAATATTTGTTGTTGTAGAGGCTAGGTAACTAGGGCATATTTCAAGTATATGTCCTCTTTGATTACAATTTTTCGCATAGTCCTTCAAACATAAAGTATCCTTGTAGTGGTAGTCGTATGTTTATCGCACAAATAGTTATGTGTTGTTCTTTTAGGGGTTGCTTTGTAGCAAGTCATGCCGGATATCTGCAATCATAGTGATTAATAGCAAAACATATTTAAGATTAATTAATGTTTTGTGTATTTTGAACAAACAGATTTTTCTTCTCTATTGTAGACAACCAAGTAGCAACACACAGACACACACACTAACACACTCTACAATTAATAACAAAAGTTTGCCTTAAAAGAACAATAAGTTTATGTGTGCCTGTTAGTTGGATTGGTTGTGTAAACTTGTTATCGCTCACACACACAAACACATCCTGTCAACTTTAATTCCTGCCCGGAAACAGATGAGGGGCAAAATAGAACCTACATACACGCGCACCGCCCACCGCACACTTCACATATAACAATTGCTTTTAGCAAAAAAAAAAAAAAAAAAAAAAAACCTCAAACAAGATGAAAAGCTTTCATTAGTTTCATCCTGATGGTAAATGATAAAAGTTAATTTGTTAGTATTACAAGAAAGTTGTTTGATATTGAAACCAGCACCCCAAAAATAATACAATAATTTCAATGAAGTGACACGCATTTTAATGCAGGCAAATCTTGGAAGGGCAAAATAAGTAGAAACAATTATTGTTTGCATAAATGAAATTCATTAATTGTGTTTATTATAAAGATATTTGAGAGGCAAAAGCTTAAGAAATATGTGTGTCCTTTAGGGTAATTTAGGAAATTGCTTAAACCTTTTGGATGAAGAAAAAAAAAATTATATATTGAGAAACTTAAACCATGAAAATGACTTAAAGTGGTTTAGCTAACAAGGGTTGCGGTGTGTACTCAGGGACCTGCCGAAAGCCTCCAACGAAGGGCAATTCGGAAGTGCGGTAATCGGTGCCTTAAGATGACTCTACGGAGTCTTCTCGCCCGATCATAGGTTGAGGAGCCCTGCTTGGCTGAAACGTACTGGCTGTGGTTGGGTACCATAATTTCGCATGGAAGGGAACGTTGGCAATCAAACTGATCATACTGCCTATGGTTATATGTTTGGGGGGTCCAAATGGGCCCGAAGTGTTGTAACTAAGCAACAGACGGTGCTTGTCAAGGAACTGGAATGCCGGAATAACTAGGGCTGGTGAGACTCCTAATGTTCCTAGGAGTATCGGGCTACCGGCTTTGTCGTGATTTCATGCAGGAAATTATACTTTAACTGCAAGAGATAGCTCAAACTCCTTAGCTAGGAGTTTTGTTATGGGCCAAGAACAGTAGCAAATAAATTGCCAACCAAGCAGTATGATCGGCAGCTCGGGGGCAGTGGTGTAACACCAGAATTACACCAGGTGGTTTGATCCACCGTCAGATTAGTTCTTCTAGCCATGTACTGACTCAAGCCCATCCACATCTGTAACCAGAAATTGAGTACACGGACCTGGACGATGTTTGGTTGCTATGGGATGGTGCCACTTGTCACACGACCAACAAAACAGTGGCTCTTGAGCGTGAGACTCAATAGCTCTGTTATGTCGCATCACATAATAGTTCAAAATGAAGATCTAAGTCGAATATCTACGAATTTCCTAAACATTTGAACATTACTTAACGTGGGTGCGAGGCAATTTGTGTGCTGATGCGCATAGTGTGGGCTATGAAGCAGCCATGGCACGTACCCCAGCCAATAAGTCTTCAACTCTACATTACTTGTCTTCTTTAAAAACGTTGATCACTACAGTTTAATCACAGAAAAAAAGTTTTAACAATTCAGAGGCATTCAAAATCGGACTCAGGCCCAATAAAATTAACTTACATTGATTTTTTTTTTATTTGACTCCCAATTCTCTTTGGCTGCGGTAAAATAAAAAACTGTTTAAATTGATTAGAAAGTATTAAAGTTATTAAAATGCCTCATGTCCCATCATTGCGTTATGTCTGCTAAGGTGTTTTTCCCAAGATGGCGGTATCGTATTTGTGAGAAGGCAGGACACTGGCATAAATAGTGCACTAGTGTCTCGCTTTCCACCCCGCATGCTCTACATTCATCTTCTCCCGCTATTCCTATGCGGTTAACATGTGCCAGAAGTTGAGAGTGACCTGTCATAACTCCCATTAATCTACTTAATTCAGGCTTGCTAAATCTCAGCAGTCCCCCCGTCGTTTTTTTCCTCGTCTTGATTTCACCATAAAATTCTTGCATTGATTCTTGTTAAGTTTCTACGTAGTTATTAATTTATTAGCATCAGTTGTTGCTTTTGACTACTGTGCGTCATAGCGATGTTAATTGGTGGCCGCAATCATGTTATTTTCCACCCTTGGAACTTTTTTCTTTGGAGGTATTTAAAAAAAGAGACAATAAACAAATCAGGAGCTAAAAGATCAAAAACTGAGTCCTCTTAACGACAGTGAAGCTCAATTGTATCAATTGTGTGAAGAACATTTAGCCAATATGTTCATATCATAGATCCTTGTATATTTATATGAAAACATTTTGCTTTCTTTCGTGCATTTTATAGGCAAACAATCACTGATTGAATAAATAGCATTAACACTAAAGGCACCATTATGCCGTCATTTGCTTAAGCTATCAGTTGACGACTGAACCTTTCTTTGTATATAATTTTAATGTTTAATGACCTTTTTCAAAAATAAATTTTACTCCTGTTATCCAACCACATTTTTTGCTGCCAAAAGTTATTGGCTCTTCTTCAATTTCAAAAGTTTGGGCTTAAATTTGTATTAAAGTTCATTAGCTGGTAACATTATTACATACTGTCTGGACTTCAGCATCCTGTTTTTTTTTTTTTGTATTGCTACATTTGGTCTGTTGGTTTACACAATTTTTTTGTTGTTTTAACAATTTTAGAAAATTGGTTTAATTTGAATTTTATTAGGAAACCACAAAAGGGCTTTAACTTAATTTAATCCTTTTTTCTTTATGCAGTTGTTTCTTTTTGCTCTTTATTTTATTTAATTTTGTTTTTTTCGGTCTGTGTGTCTTTTGTAGGTTGTTGTTGTGTTAACGAGAGTTGAACTTTTGTTTTCTACATGTGTTTTGTTATCTTTTGTATAGATACATACGTGCATACATACATACATACATATATATTATTTTAAGTAGTTTTTTTCTTTTTTTTAGAAAAAGGCCATATTTAATAGAAGTTTTATTGGACTTAACTTCATAATACTGTTGGCACTGCAAACTGCTTGTACAACATTAATTTGAATAGATAAATAAACTGTGATAAAGAAAGGAAAACTTTTTAAAATGCAAAAAAGTAAAAAAGTTACGAGAAAAAAAACTGAATGGCTTAATCTAAATGTGTCATCGTAAAGAAAAGAAAATGCACAGCAACAGGAAATTAGTTGGCTGTTGCTTTTTGGCCAAGCAACCGTTTGGGTCTTAAAGTATTAAAGTTTTTTTCGTTTTCTTTTTTTTTTTAATTATGAGACACTAAACTTTATTGGAAGTATTTAATTTGCATACAACAAATTCTGTAAAAAAAAAAAAAACAGATGGAATAAAAACTGAGTGTTAAATTGTGGGGGAATAAAAAAAGTAAAAGATTGCAAGAGTTTTATTCTAAACAAAATTTTTTGCTTAAGATTCTATTGGTATGTATGTATGTACATGTATAAATTAGGTTGGGTCGATTTAGTAATCGACACTGTAACATCGTTTTTTCGCTCGATTTTTTTTATTTAAAACTAATAGTTTTCTTCCAATAAAAAACAGCTGCTGTATGAAAGTCTTTCCACTAACTTTGAAAATGCAAAGCTGCTGCATTTAAATGTAGCTTAAATTTAATTCAAAATTAACTCATTTCACATTTTAAATATATTGTCCAAAATTGGTCATTAGTCTATGGGGGTGGCGTTGTTGCTCCCTTTTCTGTTGCTTGCAACTCCTTAACTTAGTATATTTGCAATCTTAAATTTGTTCGCTCTTGAACAGTTTTTTTTCTATAATTTCATGGGCCATCAGACTTAAATGAAGTAACATAAATAAAGATATAAAATTCAGTGTCCGCCAAGAATTGGGTAATTATTACAGGCTATTAAATTTAAAACTTTAGTTTTTTGCAAAATGCCTTAAACAGTTGTTATGCCAGCGTTGTTTGAAACCTGAACTTTTGTGTAATTAAATCGTGCTTTAAAAAATGTTATTCTTCCCTTTTTTTCCCCTAAACGCTGCAGACTTTTGTTTTGATTACAAAGTTTTAACAAGCAAAGAAACAAGAACGTAATAACCAGTAATTAGCAGTTAATGGCTCTCTGCTGAACCATTTTTTTTTTTTTTTGTGTTCTTGGCTGACCTTAAGCAAGAAAAGAAATAAAATGCATGATTTAACGCACAAAAAGTTGGTGAATTTAAGTGTTAAGGAAAGAAAGCTTTTATGAAATAAACTTAAAGAAACGTGGAACAAACAGTATATTTGAGGAGGACTTTTACTCAAATTATTGACATAAATCGGCAAAAAAAACCAGTGCAAGTTTATTTTCTGGTTTCGTTTAAACTATAGCTTGCCCGGCGGAGAGGTAAACTACTTTGTTTTGCCGCCATTTTGATAAACATTAGGCTTCATATTTCTTTTTTGGCAGTCGTGAAGTAGAGACGTGGCAAATTTATTATGGAAAAATGTTAGTTTTAATCGTTAAAACATTTTATCAAAAGCACTGATCGATTACTGTGATGAGAAGGTTGCGTGAAATTTTTGGGAGAATCGACGTGCCAACAAGACGCACTATTTAAAGGGCAGTGAATGATTTCGAAGAAAGGGAAACTGTAGCTGATAGGCCCAAGCATTAACCCTAAATCACTGCAAGATCGACTGAAAACATTACTTCTGCTCAAGAAAGTGTTCAAAAAGTTATAAACCAACAAACTAGTATACCTTTCGGGCGGACACCCTGTACTAAAGCATTAAGCCCTGTGAATACTTAAAGTATGTTTGAACGAAAAAAATTTAGCGTTTAAGATTGAGTCATAAATCGTCTATAAGTTTATTTCTAAAAATAAATCAGTAAATATTTAGTTATTTTGACCCTTTTTTTTCTTATATTTTATATATTTATTTGAGCTTCAGTTCTTTTTATTAGAAAATTTGAGTATTTGAATATTTTTGTCATTGACAAAATTCTCTAATAAAAAGATCGTAAGCTCTAATAAATATATAAAAACTAAATCAGTAATATATGGTGGTAGTACTGACTTACATCCTTATCCTGTTTGCTCCGACCTCTTTCCGTTTTAATTATAAGATTTCTTAGATTACGAAGTTAAGGTCTTTGTTTGCTATTTTTATTTTCAATATTTCGCTTTACTTTGGAAAACTCGTTCAGGAAATAGAAATGTTTTTTTTTTTCAAATACTACAATTTCCAAAAACTGACTTACTGCAGTCATGCTTACGCTGCAATTGAATCACAGAAAAGTTTTGTTAAGCTGGAGCCTTAATTATATCGGATTTTTTGGCCCAACATGTTTGTAACAATTAAAGATTTTATTTTGTTATTTATTTGAGTGATCGATTTTTCAATTTCTCTTCGGAATTGAGAAAATTTTTCTTTTTTGTGATGAAACTGTACGAATCAACAACTGCTTTAAACTGTTTTTCAAGCAGCAGCTTAATAATAAAAAGAAAAATTTTCTTTCTTCATTGTTTCTTGTTTGTTTTTGCAATGTTTTACAAAAAATTCAAAATTTCCAGTCAAAATTTATTCGTTTAACTTGTTCATGGTAGCTGAAAATAAAATATACATTTTTAAATAACTTCTTGACTCCGTTTCTTGAATTCACATGTTCTAACTGCATCATAAATAACTGAAAATTACGAGGCAGCAGCAAAAGAAAAACAAAAAATCGAAGCAAGGGTTAAAAACACTTTACAATAGTGTTTCAGACAAATTAAACTTAAAATTAATGCAAGAACCTCAAACTACACAAAAGTGAAAAAGCTGCACAAGTTACAAAAATAACTCAACAAAGCAAATGAAAAAAAAAAAAAAATAAATAATAATAAACCTCGAAACGGGAGTTGGAGCAGCTTTTTTATGCCCTCTACAATAACGACTACAGCACAGATTGTTACGTTGTTGCCAGCTATCAAAGCAATTTGTAGCTCCAACAATTGTTGACGTCATTATGTTCTTTGTTTGAAGCCAGTGCCTGCCTGTTTTTTTTTCTTTCTTCGCCAGTCAGCTTTCAGCATTTATTTGTTTAAGCCCACTCCCCACCCTCCACCCCTTCCAGAACTCAACGCGCCATATCATCTGCAGCAAATTTAAAATGGCTGTCGCAAGTTTTTGCTTGGCTTAGGAGCAACAACACAACAGCAAGAAGAAAGAAAAAAAGACACCGTTTAGAAGCCGGAACATAAATGAACAAATAAATAAATGAAAGAATGAAAGAATCTTTGCAAACGGAAGAAGTAAGTTGAAACGTTTTCCGCAATGGCGTTTAAGTTATTTTAAATGACAATGTAGCGTGTATGAATATTGTTAAATAAATTGTTGTACTTATTAAAAAAACAAAAACAAAAAAGAAAAATAAAAGGTTTAACAACTCAAGTTAAGTTTTTCCTTTTTTTCTTCTTTTATATTTAACACACACTATCGTGTACTAGTTTTTTTTTTATATAAAGTCCTTTGCTCCCTCCTCCCCAACCTTCTCAAAAATAACAATAATTTATTACGAGCATTGTCTTTCTATTGTATTGTTTACTTTAAGTTGAATGTGTTGCTCTATAATAATAAGCGTAAAAATAAATACAAAAATTAACACAACATTTATAATTGTGACAGCATACATACTTGAAAGTTTAAGTCCCAAAAAGAAAAAAATAAATTACTATAACTCATTAAAAGACTGCTAGGTATGTTGAATTTCTAAAGAAATAAAGAATTCTGCAAAAAAATTAAAAAAAAATAGCATGCATCGGCATGTCTTAAATTTTCTTAGCGAAAGAAATTTCATATTTTATGTTGACTGTTTGTACCTTGAGAATTTTGCAACTTGCTCATTTAGATTTCTAGTGGGCCTGAGCAAATGTTAAGTTTATTTAAACAAAAGAAAAATATTTTTATTTTTTGTGGCCAATATATGCATAAGTTCTATTTTTATAATTTTTAATTATATTGTATATAGTATATTTATATTCCCACACGGGCTATTTTGGTCAGTTCCAGTTTTTATAATTTAAACAAATTTATTTTGCTTTTCTCTCTCCCAACGTTTCGCCCATTTTTTGTATTAAAAAAAAATATTTTTTTTTTTTATATTTAGTTCTAGAAGGTGACTGGCTGAGCTTTTCCTTTTGGGCACTGAACTTTGCAAGTGTACAAGTAATTCAATAAATATTTTTTTATTGTGTATTTTTGAAGGTCTGCTACTGTTTCCTTGTATTTGATTCATTTCAAAAGTCTTTAAACCTCTTCAAACTTGTGTATGTCTAAACGCAGTATCGTTTTTGAAATTTGCCTGCCAAATTAGCAATTAATTATAAAAAAATGATTGTAATTCTTGCCGCAGCATGTTCGGCAAGAAATAATTTGCCAGAAATGTGCTTAAGCCTCGTTGCAATTCTTCTCAGTCATACATATATTTTTGTTGTGCGCCAGAAAATTTCAACAATTATTAATGCGATAAGTTGGAAAACACAATCACTGCACAAATGTACAAAAGGAAGAAAAAAGAAAATCCCCAAAGGTCTAAGCATAATAGTCAAAACGTGTGGCATAATTTAGCAGCAATGTTTTGTGCCAGGCATAAATTACCAAAATGTTTCCGAAATACGCACAAATACAATACACAGTAGCAAAGTTGACTGCACATGCTGGCATACATATGTACATCTGTGCGTGTACATATTGAGTCACTTGTCACAGAGTTTTGCTGTGACAGACATCAAGGAAATCTCGTGGTTTACTTTAAATTCTCATAGGACCAACATTTTCATGTTTTCTGTACTTGACTTATGCGCTGGCTGTCTTCTTGGCTGCTCTTTGGCGTTGCAAACAACTAGCAACATGGCCAAATAGCGCGTTCTGTTCACAGCCCCTTCAGAGCTAAAAGTGTTTCTTAAATAGCATTGGCAAATGCAACAAAAGCTTACAATTCATAATGATGTTGGTTTGCATGGTTTGCAAAATCTTAAAAAAAAATCCAATTTTATTTGATACTTGTTTCGCTGCAAACGAACTAAACTGCTCTCATTTTTTAATGGAATGTTTTAGCAACTGAATCGATTTGTTTCCATTTTAATATTCTAATGATGGCCCTTACAAATGTTTAGAAAAACCTTTTCGTTTTGTTAGGAAGACTCCAAAAAATCACACGTTAAATAGCAAGCGCTTTAATTACTTAAATTTATGCACAGAAAAAAGGAAGCCAGTTTCATATTCTTGATGCTAATTTTTCAATCTTGCTTGTTTGACATGTTTGAGTTTTGTAAACGGAGCTTAAGATCAGTCTTATCTTTTAAAAGAATGTTGGTTTATTTCGATATTTCTACACTCGAATTTTTTCTTTTTAATGTTTCACAAAATTTTTGTTAAACAATTTTGTAAAACTGTGTAATTGTGACTCAGCGCGAAAATGTATTTCTTTTCTGCTTAAATGCTTCAACTAAGCGCAGTAAACTGATCTAAAAAGATAAAAAATAAATCTTTTTAGATCATATCTAAGGGTTTTCTACTAAGTGACCAGCTTTGGCTCTTAACTATTTTTATTTAGTTCAAAAACAGTAGTGTTTTTTCGATTTCTGAAAAATTAAAATTTTTGATTAAGTCTCTTCTACTGACAAAAACTTTCAAAATACTAAACCAATTGTAAATTCTTATAAAAAGAATTTTTTCGAAATCTATTTCCAACTCGATTTTACTGAAAAGTCATCCAAAAGAGAATATGATAGCAAATGTTAGACATAGAATAAGTTTATTTCTACTTGTGTAATATTTTACTGTTATTTATATTGTTTTCATTTTTGAATTTTTATAAATCAAAAAAAAAAAAAAAAAAAAAAAATTTGTTTTCAACATTTTCAATTTAATTACAAATATTATCCTCAAGATGCTAACAAACTGCTAGCGAAATACTGAATAATATTGTTAATAAAAATTTTTATATTAAAAACGACCTGAAACTGTATAAATTAGTTTATTCAATAATTAAAAAGATCAAATAAAAATTGTATAGAGAATATGATATTTTGAAAGTCGGTTAGTGACAGATTTATTCGAAAGATATCGATTCCATGCTGTACCTCGAAAAAAATTTATATTCTCAGTTTATTATTAATAACAATTTTAAAATGCCAACTCAAAAATAACCGACCAGATAATGTTTTTCAGTTTATAATAAACAACGGTTTCTAATATCCTTTTGCTAACGAATATTCAATATTATTTTCTTGAGCTGAAGGTCTTTTTATTATAAGTATATACATATATATGTATATAGTATATATTTGTATTTGAATAATTTTGTCGATATTTCTCTCTCCTACGAATATCTTGTTCAGGGCATTAATACTAAAAAATGTTTTTATGAAAAAAAAAAAATCAAAATCTGTCTGTAGTTGTTCGAAACCCAAATTTTTGGAGTTTGAAAAAATGTCGATTTGGTACTGGATTTCGGGAAAATATTGTAGGTGTTCTTTTCACTGAAAACACTTTCATAAATCAGAAAGAATTTTGCAGGTCGGTTTATAAAAAACCAACCTGATATTTTTTGGATTTCAAAAAAAGAAATATCGACTAAAAAATCCATTTTCTAAAAACAAATTTCACTATGATTATTTCAGGAAAAAAATTTCGATTTGGTACTCGATTTCAAGAAAAAATTGTATGTGTTATTTTTTTTACTGAAAACACTTTTTTCAAGTCGGTTTATGAAAAACCAAATTGAATTGAATTGAATTTATTGAGACTTCAAAATGAGATAATAAATGCCAAGAAAGAACAATAAAAAATAACAACTTAGAACTATGTGTATTATTCTAATCTAGATAAAAAGTAAAAGCAGCTTGCTGACGTTAAATATATAGTTTAAATACAAAGATATTCGGTGACATTTTTTTACATTTGTTCTTGCTCCCGGAACGACTATTATAAATGTTGTTGTAAAAAAAAATTAAACTAACCTTAAAATTACATAAAACTAATTTGTTATCTACATACCAAACATTATCATGTTTTTCAAACAAACATTTTTGCTTAGGATTATTTGAGGAAACATTCTCAAAATCGTTTTGTAAATGGCCAAGTTTTTTCGAAAACCATATTTTTTTAATTCAGGAGAAATTCGCAAAAATTTATTTACCAACAAATACGTTTGAAAAACTTTTTCGATTCTGAAAAAATGTCGATTTCCAATAAAAATGATTTTACTGTAAAATGTTTTTGAAAATGAAAAAGGATTTTGAAAATCGGTTAGTAAATCAATGAGTTTTTAAACAAGCAACTGAAAATAAAATCTAGTCTGCATTATAACTTTAGCTGAAAAGCAGAAAAAAAATTTTCAGTGCCTGTTTTTTTTTTTTTTTTTTGCTTTTCATAACTTTGCTCATTATCAGCATGTTTGTCATAAAACCATAGACATAAATAATATTTTTTCTTTCTAACTTGTGCATCGTTTTTTCAATCACCTTTTTTTCATAAAACTTTTGCGTATACCTCACGTTTTGAAGTTAAAACAAATGGTCTGAAAATTTTTACCAAAGTTCAAAATTGAAAAAAAAAAAAAAAAAGAACGTAACTCAACTTTATTTTCCCCACACAAAAAGCTTAAAATTGAAAGATGAAAAATGGAAATAAAACAAATTTAAAACATTTTTAACATTAAAAAAAAGAAAAAAAACTTCTCTTATTTTGCTTAATTAAATTTTGTGAATGTTAAAAATACCAGAAAATAAAGTGCAACGTAAACTATTCAAATTTCATTCATACATTTCAATAGGAAGTTGTTAAGGAGTAAGAGAGAGAGAGAGAGAGAGAGAGAGAGAGAGAGATAGGAAGAAGAGAAATATAGTGAGAGCACAAAAGTTTATGGTATTGGAGAAATTGCTGTTGTGGGAGGGGGAAAAGAAGATAAACTAAATTCAATTAACACACACACTTACACACACGCTACATACATTCTTCAACTAATGCAATTAAAGATAAAGAATAAATATACTGACTAAAATGAGCAGGTGAATTTATGCTTTAATTACACTCACCAACAACTGAACAAGGCAGCTCTTCACATGCTGCTGAAAAATAGCCCCTACACATGAGCACTGATGGGAAAGAAGTTGAGCTGGAATGAGAATGTTCGCTAAAAGGATGCGTCGATTTGGCCTCAATTTTCCCATAGATTCTGTCATCAGGAAAAAACAGGTAGAAATTTTTTATTACGGAGCCAGTCTTTGAACGAAACGAGTTTTGTAGGTTTGAGGATGGGATCGCAAAACTGAAGTCAAGGTCTGCCGGAGGCTTGTAGTTTGTTAATAATTCGATGATGAAGTTGTGAAATTTACCAAGGAAAATATGAAAATATTAGTAAAACATAGAACGTAACATTGCGAATTCATAAACGGTAAAAGCATCCAAAATCTTATTTTTTTAACTCCAGTTCATAAATTTTTTTTATAGGTATGTAAAATGTGATATTGACATCGGGTCAAGGAATTTTCTTCTCTATGGTATAACCAACACCGGCTTTGCGTACTTGGTATGTAAGCAACTAGCAGCACACTTTTTCATTTTACGGTATTTGGTACCATTACACTAAAGTTCGAGCCAAAAATAGTTCCACCACAACATAAAAAAGAAAAATTATTTTTGAGGTGGCCAAATTTCAATTTTTTGAGAAGGCATGGTACGCGGTCGGTGTGTTCCAAAAAAGTATTGAAAAGAAAAATGATTCGGGGCTCGTTAGACAACTGGCTCCTCTGCGGGCATCCTGACTGACATTGATTATTGTGAAGGGGATGAATTCTCACACAGAAATTGTAATTTGGGGCCTCGTAAATTATTTTTTGATATGTGGATTTTTTTTTCTCAATGCCAAAAGCTACAGAAAACTTCACGGCACAATATCGCAAAATTCTTGTCCTTACTAATGATAATGCTTATTCCTTGCAGCTAACATTGCCTGCACATGAACTCTGATGAGGAGGATGTTTGTTAGGCTCTGCCATCAGTGTTGTTCGTGTAATAATTCCCAGGAAAAATGTTTTTGGTTCTTTTAAGAAATATGTTACTTCTGTGTGTTTGCTTCAATTTCGTGGCTAAGGTGGCTGTCCGGTAAGCTAATCAATCACAAGCTACTCAACAAAAAGCTTAAAATGTGCTGAGATTAAGGATTTAGAAAAAAAAGTCCGCATTGCAATATCTGATCAATGTTGAAATAAATTCTTTGTTAAATTCACAAAAATCACAAAAGCTTTTCAGTATTCTTTAACCGTGCGAATATTACTCTTACCAATTTGACGTTTTCTGGCTAAATAAATGATTGCATGAGTTTTTGTTCAGCATTTCAGACAATACCATTAACATGGTATTGTATTCGTTATTCTTCTTTTTTTTAGTGCTGAAATTTTTGTGAAAGCTGCAAACTCCAGTAAAAGCATTAAAAAAAACTTTTACTTTAGAACGTCATGTCAAAGGATACCTTAGAGTTTTTACTAGCAAAAACAAACATCTACTACAAAACAGCTCTTTCGTTTTATTTTTTGTGCCGTTCTACTCCTTAAATTTCTGTCAAATACGTTTTTTATTTTTTCTTCTTCTGTTTGTTCTCGAGTTAAAGGTTTAATTTCATAGATAAATATATAAATGAATATAAAGTTACAAATGTCATTTTATTAAAATACATACATAGAAGTTCATTCATACTTGCTACTTACATTTGTGGTATGAAATTATACATTCATAATCTATGAGATTTGTGATTGTATTTGAAAGTTTATTTTGAAAAAGTTTGAGTAAATATTTTATGCAAATAAATTTTACATAAAATGAAAATTGAAACGTAAGCAAACTGTAACACAGACAAAAATTGGAAGCTGTTGTTAAATGTACGTTTCTAAGGGCTGATTTCCATAAATTATTTAGAAACTTGTGGGCAGAACAAAAAATAGTTCATGTTGTTTAGGAAATTTTAAATATGCATTGGTTGGGTCGTAAAACTCATTTAAAATTGCACAATGGTGCCATTTGCTTTGGAGGTGGTCATATTGTGTTTATTGATCTATTCTCTTAATTTATTAATGAAATCATTTGTGAACTTAACTTTATTTAGAAAATTCCACAAGTTGTTTTAGGGATATGCCAGAATATGGTTTTTGTGGCTAAAAATTTGTAACACTATCACTAAAGTTGTGTAAAAATTTTGCTGCAAGGATAATGCTTTCCATCATATATCCTTTATCTGGAAAATGGAGTTTGGTGATATTTTATAAAAAATTTATTTCAAAAATTTAATATTTCCCAAAACTTTAACTTCTAGAAGAAATGAGCAATTTCTTAATGTTTGTCATTAAAACTTAATGAATATGTCTGATAACTCATGTCAAGAATATGCTTACACAAAGTTTTATAGTGTCTGATATTCCGAAAATATTCAAAAAATTAGTACAGAAGCTAAAAAAATTTTTATTTGATTATCCTGCCGAATAAGCTTTAACTCTTAAACTAATCTTCCCAGTTTCTAGGAAAAAGCTACAATTTATTAAGTCTGACCTTGAAATTCGTGAGAAGTACATAACCATATTTGCACATATGTATATCTTACAAAAAAAAAAAAAAAAAAAAAGTTTAATAGATTAAAGAAAAAATGGCACGAGAACTTGTAAATTAACCATTTCAATTCACTTACAAAATTTTATTATATTCGGTGCAAGAATATCGCATGCCGCCATATATCCTTTTTTTCAAAAACTGAATTTTATTATTAAAAATAATTGCAAGTTTTAGTTCATTGAAGAATCAATAGCACCATAATTCTGAAACTTTTAAAACTTAAAATTTACATAAAAAATTGCATTTTGTTCTGTGCAAAGATATATCCTTTATTTCAAAAATTGACTTGTTTTATCTATTATTCATTTTAAAGATTTAGTTTTGGTTACAATTACTAGAAAAACAGCAGCAATCCAATAATTTTCAACTGAGAATATTTAAAGAAACATTTGATAAATCATTACTAGGATATAAGTACATATCCCTAATGCATGTAAAAAATGATAATAGCAACCTTTTATAATAACTTGTAGAATAAACACTACAGGGCGGCAAAAAAAATTTCATTTGGTTCTGTACAAGGATACCATCACCTGCCGAATATCCTTTATTTTAAAAACTTAGTTTTTTACCCAGGTCCTAGGGGAAAGCTGCAATTGAATTAGTTGCAGCACTGAAACTTTTCAGTTATGCATATGTATGTATGTGGTACAGCATAGGAAAAATGTCAACATGTCCTACAAAAAAAAAAAAATGGCAAAAGTTTAATGTATTAAGAAAAGAATACCGTCACAACTTGTAAATTAATTACTTGAATTTGCACAGGAAATTTTATTTTATTCGCAGCAAGGAAACTACTTTCCGCCATATATCCTTTATTTCTTAAATCGAATTATATGATGAATGCTTCATTTAAGAATTTTAATTTAATCCACGATTACTAAAATTAGATCCCAATTCAATCAGCTGTTTAAACATGATATTTAAATATCCTAATGTATCCCATATTGTAAAACAATATAGAAAATTAGTGTAAAGAACAATCATTTCACTTAACTCAACAAATTTCATTTGATCTGGGACCAGGCTACAATATCCGGCTGAATGTCCTTAATTTAAAAAATTTAATTTTTTATGCACGATCTAAAATAAAGCAGCAATGAAATCATGTTTGACTTACAAACTTTCATGAAATAGCTGTTAAGCAATTTTAAGGATGGGCCTGCATTATTTATTTATATGTACTTTGCATTAAATTAAAAAAGAAGTATCACTTAATTGAAAAAAATGTCTTAGCAATTTGTAAAATATCAACTTTAATTTGTGCAGAAAATTTCTTTGAATTCGCATTATTTCAAAAATGAAATATTAAGCCAAAAAGTACACAAAATTGATATAAATAACTTCGCTTCAACCACTGCAAAGATGACTGCCATATGTTTATTTAATTAATAACAAATTTGTTTCTAAAGTTTGACTATAAAGTTAAATTAATGCTAAAAAAAAGTAATTCTAGTTTCTATAGCAAATAATTGTATCACAAATCTTGCATGTTAATTTTTAAATACCATATCGAATTATTTCTCTTTGTCAGCTATTTATTAATCTAAACTAAATTGCTTTGACATCATTTACTCTGGTATTGCTACATAAACACGATTAAATTGTGCGGCAAATATCGAATAGGTAAAATAATGCGGTCGTCACAACATCTGAAAATCCTTGCTTCTTTGCGTGTATCTCTAATGTTTTTGATAGTTGTTGTTGTTTTTGTATTGAACTTGTTTGACTTATCAAATTATCCTGCATAAATTTATTGTATGCAAATTCCACTCTCACATTTAAAAATGTGTTTATTTTTTTTTAAATTTCGCATTGTAATAGTTCAGAAGGACTCTTGTTTATACAGTTAAGCCAATACTTGTATGTCAATAAAATGCTGCTGTTTTTTTTCTTCTTCTTTAAATTTCTTTGTATAGTTTTCCTTTTTAAGCTTTAAGTAGAGAAAGCCAAGAAGGAAATAAACTCATTGGGGACTTCAAGCCTTGAGCAAACTAATTTGTTACATACACTGGTCGTCAGTATGAGCAGGCTTATTGCTACGTATGAAGATGAAGATGCAAATGTTTTTCTATTACTTTTCCACAATTTGAAGGTTGTTTTCTTTAGAGATTATGCTTGTTTTTGCTTTTTTAATTTTGGGTTAAAATATTTGTCAGCTTTTACATACAGTGTGTGTCTTTTAAAAGTTTTTCCTTCCAAAAATTTACCAGAAAACAAAATTTCGGCAAAAGAGAAATACCTTTGAGGATTATATGATTAGAGAAGGAAGAAATTAAAAAGTTTCCAATTCAAATTGTGCCGAACAAAATTATCGTTTTCTAGTGGGCTGACAAATTAAATACTTTCAGCAGGGAATATTTTTGTGTTGGAGTGTGCTTGCTTCTTTTACTGCTACTTATGAACACTTTATATTCTTGGGTAATCTAATTTAACCCACTACACCTAAACAGGGTCTTTTCGGCCCGACCTGAGTGTTTGCGCTTAGTAACTAATCCACTTCAACTAAAGTTGCTTAATTTCACAGTCTTCTTTTCCCGCAAGCATCGTCATTGACATTCAACGTTTTCAACGTATTTGAAACAAACCGGTATTCACTTTTATATATTTTCAATTACACAAATAAATTCCGTTATTTAAATCAATAGATCTTAGAATTTGTTTGAACGTTATCACTATAATTTATTCAATATTGATTCATGTGTGTAAAGGTACATTAGAGTTTTTGAATTACGCAAAATGCTGAATGCCGGGAAATTTTATAATTTATTGGGAATTCCCGTTAAGAATAAATTTCCTGAGGCGTATAGCCTCAGAATTATATTACTTTTTTCATCCCACTAAAGCACAGCACAAAAGAAAATAATGATTTTAATGATTTAAATGATTTTAAATTGATGAACAATTGAATTATGCAATAACTTGGGTGGCGGAGTGGCTTGAGTGTCGCTTTAGAACCATGAGACCTGGAGGACGGGTGCTGACGAGAAGTGTGACGGCTTCGAAACAGCTAGTTCTCCAACTACCTGAAAGTTCTTGAAGTTTTCTTAGTCTTGTCCATCTGTCCTCCGTCAGAGGCCCCATTCTCCCAAACGGTAAAGAGCTGAAATTTTCACATTTTCACGAGTGGTTACTCGGCCGCTACAAATACTAAACACAATAAAAAGTTAAAAACTAAAGGGGGTCCCCATACGAAAACTGTGAAAGTTAGATAAAATTAATTTTGAACCATAAGAGCTAGAAAGCTGAAATTTTCACGGGATACCTGGTTACGTAGACTCTATACTAACCAAAAACGAAAGGGTGCTCCCGTACAATAAACTGTAAAAATTAGCTGCAACTTTTGCATCCAAAGAGACAAACTTGAAATTTGCACAGAATATGTAGTTTCACAGTCTCTACAACAATAAATACCCAAAATAACAAAAATTAAGAACAAAAGGGTGCTCCCACATAAAAAAGTTAAATTAACATTTAAGCCGTAATAGACAGAGACTTGAAATGTTCGCAATATATGCAGATACCAGGCCTACTCAACAATAAATACCAAAGAAAACAAAAAGTGACAATTTAAATGTTGCCCCTGCTGCGGGGGTACCCTTTAATTTGAAAATTGAATTTATTTTCTAAGCCGTAAAAGATAGAGACTTCAAATTCTCACAGTATATGAAGTTTCCAAGCCTGTAAAACAACAAATACAAAAAAGTAAAAATTTAATTGGTATTCATACACGGGGACACCCTTTAAGTTGACTAACAGCTATAACTTTTAAACCTTAAGAGGTAGAGTCTTAAAATTTACACGGTGCATGTAGTTGTCTGGCCGCTACAACAGCAGATACTAAAATGACAAAAAAGTTAAAAACTAAAGGGTACCTTATACCAGGAGTAAGTAGTCTTTGTCTACTAGTTGGACGGTGGTACGGAACCCATGCTGTGCAAGGCAGTCTCGTACCTGGCTCAATTTATTTATTTTTTCTCTTTAATTTGGTTGTTTTACGGCAAAATTCAATACAAATGATTATGAAATATTTTGTTTCGCAAGTTTCCATACACTGGTTGTCAGTTCAGTTTCATAAACATGTGCAGCACTAAAATCTACTAACGACTCTAAAAACACAGTTTTTTTCTTTAACTAACTCTTTAAAGCGTTCAGGCCCAGAATTCCGAGAAATTTGAAATTAAATCCCGATTTCTTGGTAAAAGAAAAACTCTAACACGTATGCATTTGTTTAAGTAAACATTTGAATGAGTGGTTCTGTGTAATTGAAACTTTTTTCTTTTTTGTGCACAAGTATTTGGAAGTTTTCTTTTCATTCCACAATACATATTTATTCTGTATCATTTTGTTAGGCTTCTTTTCTTATAAACGTACTACTTCGACTTAAACTATTTGTTTCTCATGAATATATTTATTTTTCTTTTCAATTGCTTTTGTGCATTTTGTAAAAGTTTCTATACTTAAGTAAGTGGGTGTGAGAGTGTGTGTGTGCGAGATTGTATGCGTGTGTTTCTCTGCTGGAAGTTGTGCATGTGCTTAATATAAAACTTATTGAAGGTCCTTTGGGGAATTTAGTTATTTTGGTGAAAAGTCTGAAGCAAAAGAGTTGTAGTAAAAATATATGTATGCATATAGCGGGTAAATCATTTAGATCTTTTAGTAATCTAAATTTTTTTTGCTACAAGCAAACTGAGAAAATTAAATATTTCTTTAAGGAAACTAGAGAGTGAAGTTAAGGCAAGCTTAGGCACATCTAGGGGTTACGAAACAGTAGCGAAACCAGCTAAAAAACTTGCATTTAAACAAGCTTTACTCCAGTTTGTGAAAAAAAATCGTTTCTTTTTCGAAACTGACTCCCAAAAATACTTTATATTAGAGAGCGTTTGACACTCATGTTTATTTGTGTGTGTGTTTGCTCTAATGCACAAACCACAAACACTTCTCTCCCATCTCAATAAATAATGCTATTTGCACTAGTTTAAATATTATTTAACATTTTTTGTTTGTTTCTTTTTAACCAAACATTTTGATTTAAAGTTACCCCTTGATAGAGTTCAATTTCAAACTTTTAACTAATGCCAAAAGTTTTATTTATTCCATGTCTTTTTCTTATTTTCCAAGAAAAAAAAATCCAAAATATCGAAAAGAAATGTGTGAAGGTTTCTCATACCCCACAAAACAAAAATAATTTATTTGTATACCACAATTAAATTTCAAATGGAAAATAAATAATTTTCCTTTTTCTAAAGTTAGCAAAATAAAAGATGAAAAAAATAGAAGTTCGATAAAAATAAATTATTGCACATTCATGAATACTTCAAATACTTTCTTTTAGAGTAGTAAAAAGAGAAGAAAACCAATAAAACTAAATTTATTTTATGGGAATTCATTAGTTTTAAGAGATAATTTTATGGGTTTACAAATAAAATAGAAGTATATAATGAACGTTTGTTTTCGAAGGAATTTAATTTAAGAAGAAAAAAAAACAAGATTTGTGCAAAAAAATAAATAAAATTGAAGAAATGTGTGTCAATATAATTTTATGTAACTTCTTCTTATTAAACAAGTGTGAGATTGTTTCTCAAACAAGTCTCAGAATTTAATTATATTCTTGATGTTCTTACATAATATTTGCTGAAAGCTTAAGCATTAATATTATGCCAGTATCAGAAAATGCTTCAAATCCATCGGAAAATCCTTCAAATCCTTTGCATTTTGCTTAAGCTTTTTTTTTAAATCTTCTTGAGCAGCTCTTTATACTTATCTCATCTCATTTAAACTGAAAAATACAATTTATTTTGAAAATGATTTCTTTATACTGTTTTGTTGTATTGTTGCCAAATATAGTGTATTGATTTTCATTGAATTGAAATAAATCCCTGTTTCGCTTTTTTACATTTAAACACTTTATAATACAATTTCGCGTTGAATTTTTTATTTAAATGTTTTTCTTCCTTGCTTCGTCCTTGAAATTGTACAAATATTAAAATACCAGCATCAGCTGGGTATTAAATGATTTCTGGTGAGATGAAAAGCGTGGCACAAACATTTTAATGGAATAACTAAATAAGAAAAAAAAATGTTGCTGCTCTAGATGCATACATTTAAACAATTGGTACACTGGCGGAGTAGGCTGCGTGCTCTAGTGACTGGTGGGACACGGTCACATTGATGTTCTTTGGTATTATGACTTCTTCGAATTTTGCCGAAATGAGAAAAAAGAAAGAAAATATTAAACATTGCGCCAAGCGTCAAATATTAGGAAAATAAAAGTGACCTCAAGCTTAACAAATTATTATTAATATAATAACAAATCAGAGGTCGAAGTTTTTATATAACATAAAAAATTAATCAAAATTGAAAGAGAATAATTTGATAAATTTTGGCGTAATTTTAAAAGTACATGAACGCCAAGAAACTCAACATTAAATTTATTGACACAATTTAAAATCCCATCGAAAAATTAAAAATCCGAATAACTTGAAAAGGTTTTATGTGTGATTTTCAAACCGCATGTGTGGATTACAAATAACATCTGATTACAAATCACAATCTAGTCACATCTGTGGTGTTTAGATCGCATGTGTGTCTTTGCGTCCACATGCATGATATTTAGATCACATGTGCGATTCTGAAATCACATGTGTGGAATTTAAATCACATGTGTAATAATAAAATTAAAAATGTGCTTTTAATATTGTGTGTGTGACATAAAAGTTATAAGAGTGACTCGAATTTCAGTATCACCTCTGAGATACTGAAATCACATACGAAATTCACATTTTGGAAACCTATTTTTGACCTCAAAATTGCATATATGATGTCTAAGCCACATATGCAGTTTTATAACCACATAAGTTTTCTCTAAATGAGATATGTGATTGATTTTGAAACCACATGTGTGTTTTTAAGTGTGATTTTGGAATTTTATGTTAACGTATGAGATTTTGAAGTTAGACGCATGAGTTTGAAACTATTTGTAATGCCATATGGGATTTTGAAATCACATATGCGATTTTAAATTCGCATGTAAAATTAGTATTGATATAAGGTAAATTCACAAGCGCAGTCGTATCCTTATTCAATGTTTTTGGAGATAGAACTTCAAGCCAATTAAAAAATTTTTCAATAATATTTTCCTGAAGAAGCCATCCGAAGGAGATCAATATATCGACAAAAGCATTCGAATAAATTCAAAAAATATATATACACGCAAAATAACTTCAGCTCAAGAAAATAAAAGTACCCCTTGAAAATTTAGCTGTATTATTTTACCTTTCACTTTTAAGTGATTTCAATCAAATTTTATGTAATTTTGTTAAATTTTGGAGAAAAAAAAAAACATTTTTACTTATTGTTTCTACTTTTCTCATCTAAAATTTAATGTACTATTATTTCTTCCTTCTACTAGATTTTAACAAGTTCTAAAGCTCTTAACTTCAACATTTATTTACAACACATTTATCGTAATTGCAATAAATATCCAAAATATCGATAATTCCTGGAAATGAAATCCAATTTAATATATAAACTGCTTAGTATTTTTTTTTCTCCAAATTTTGATGGCTCTTAAGCACAACGTAATCTTTATTTTAGAGAAACTTGTTGTATAAATTCTATTTATTTTAAACGCGTTGGATATTTTTATTGCTCTTTTCCAGCAAAACAGCAAAAAAAAAAGTTATTTAAGTTTGTTTTTAAAACATTAAATCCCTTCTGGAGTTTCCAGCAGGAATAACAAATGGTTGTTTGTTTTTTATAGCATTCATAAACATATACAAGCATTTAATAATATTATATACATTTTTTTATCTTTACACTTAACTAACCAGCACTTTTTTCGTAATTTCTTTTTCCCCATACATTGCAGATAATGAATTGTATTCGGGCACAGTGGCTGATTTCAGTGGCAGTGATCCGATTATCTATAGAGAACCATTACAAACAGAGCAATATGATAGCTTAAGTCTTAATGGTAAGTGGAATATTTGATTCTCTTTTTGTTGTGCGTTTGTTTAAAAATATTTTCATTTTTGTTAAGGGAAAACAAGCATAACTAAAGTGGTGTGTGGGAGGTAAGGAGGGCCAGTTGGTGGGCCTTTTTGCAGGCAGTGAGGAAGGGGTTACTAGGGATGCAAGAAATTTTTGAAAAACAAGGCGTAACTGCATATCATTTGACCCTAGACAATAGATAGAGCCTGACAATAATATACAATTAATTGCTAAACATTTTTTTATTTCGTTGCTATAAAGTGACGGCCATAACAGCTATTAAGAATAGAGGTGATTATTAATGCCATATATACATATGTATATGTATGTATGTATATGATGGGTTCTTCTGAAAAAATGCTTTCATCATATGTGTGTATATGTGTATTTTTCAGGAGCATACACATGCATATGTATTTATTTAAACGCCTTATTTCTTTATTTATGAGACACATTAAAAAATTTAACAATGAAATTTCTTCTGCTTGCACTCCTACTCTTATATTTATTCCTTGTTATTTTTGTATTCTCTTGCTTGTTAAAACAAATTTTCGAATGAATATTAATGTGGCAAAATATGAGTATCATTCTTTTGTTCAGTCATTCATGCAACATAATATTCCTTCATTATTTATCACAAATACATGTATAATTTTTTTATAATATTTTTTTTTATATTAAATGAATATTTCTTTATTATGTGCGCAATTCTCCCACTTGCTTTTTATTTTTGTCATAAACTGGCTGTCAAATTTAATAAAAACAAAATTGTTAAATGATAAAAATGCGAAATGTATGCTTTTTTCTATTATGCAAACATACATATGTATGTGTTTGTGTGTATATGTTGTGCAGCAGAAAATGCAACACTAAGAAAAATTCGTGGATGAATTTTGTAGCTTAAGAAGTGTCGCTGTGCTATAAGAGTTTTATGGTAATAAAATTGAAAAAAAAATTGTAAGACTTGTGAATCTTTGAAAAAACGGGGCCCTCGTCCGTTTGATTAGTTGTAGTCGTAATCCTTTGACTGCTAGACATGAAGTACATATATTTCCTTACCACAGCAAATAATTAAATAGTTGGCAAAAGATTTATAACTAACTAAACGCCTGCCAAATAACATAGACTTAAAAATTAATGGGCTGCACTAATTACAGAGAGATCTGTTAGAAAGTACATCGAATTTAAAAAAAAACTTTGGAAGTGTTTTATTATTGCTGCGTCTAATGCTGGGCAGAATGGTCAATATTCGCCATGGACCACTATTTGCTATGGACACAATTTTTTTTCTTTTTTTGTAGAGCACAACTTTGTTGTATTATGTTATGTTATGTTATGTTATGTTATGTTATGTTATGTTATGTTATGTTATGTTATGTTATGTTATGTTATGTTATGTTATGTTATGTTAAGCTATGTTATGTTTTAATTGAAACCAGCCAGAGACATCGGAAGGCAAGAAGCGTTTGGACAATGATATTAATGAATCAGTGACACATTCTGATCTTCTTTTATCCCCATACTCTCTGGAAACGATGCTCAGGTCAACGATTGGGCTGAAAGACTATGCAAGCTCTCTGTATGTGTTGTTTGTCCAATAAAAAGAGGAGTGGCTGTTCGGTAAACAGAGGAGCTTATACAATTTAATTTGATAGTCTAAGTGATTTTTCGTAAGATGGGCAGCACTACCTGAGAAAAAACGGAAACACAATAGATTCATAAATTTTGCAGGGCAAAAGTGCCGTCATACGCCAATCCCCATATTCGGTGATTGAGTTCATGCCTTTTTTTATTATAAAGTTTTTCTTCCACCTTATAATTTTGCAGTACTTGATTGCATTTTTTCTTTCCCTGTTATTTTCCCGACTTAACTCTTATACATACATACATACATATAAAACAAACAAAAAAAAACGCGTTAATTTATATTTTAACAAAAGATACACAAACAACTCTATTGAAAGCTTTACATTCGCACACACAGACAATAATCGAAATAAAGCATAATTTTTGCAATCGCTTTACCACTTGAAATTTCTTTAAAAAAAAAATAGGCAGAATTTATAACAATTGTTTGCAAGTTATGGCAACAAGGCAGAAATACAAAATTGACTTATTTTTTTTCTTTAGTTTATTTCAGTTTTTTTTTGTTTGTTTTTTATTTATATCTATATTAATATTTCTTTGCCAAAGGATGAAAACTCTTCAATTTATTTATGGAAAATCTGCTCATTTTTCAATTTTTCGTTGTTGGGTTTTTTTTTACTGCTGTCAATTTTAAATGTGGCATAAAACTTGCAGTATCTGTCTATCAGTCAGCCAACCAGCCATCTAAACACAAACAGCCAGACAAGTCACTCTTTATTTCCTGCTGATATTTTGTTTTTTTTTTTTTTTTTGTTCTCATATTAAACAACATATTTATTTATTTAGATGTTTTGTTGTATTATTTTGTTATTTGCAGTTTTGAAATTTAAAACTTTTTCGACATTGATAGAAGAAAACACCATACCAAATACAAACACTCGAACAAACACTAAAGAAGGAGTGTTGAAGTGTAATAGTGTTCTATCTAGTAGAGATTGTAAAGATTTTCACAATCATGATTTTGATGACAATGATGGATTTACTATGAAATTTTCTTTATTTGCAAAAGAAGCATATTTCGAAACAGATGATTTTCATCAAGAAATTCATAAGAATTTTGTATATCGCACACTAAACACTTTGAAGACTTCTCAAGATCTTGTCATTAAACTTTACACCGAATTTAAATTATTGGATATTAAGCCACCGACACATATACATATGTACATATGTAGGTATAGTGCATTTGCATGCGTCAGTTTTAATGATGACCACAAGTTAACGGCTCGGCGCTGTGCACAGCAATTGGGTGTCTGTTGCTCCACTACGTGGAACATTTTGCGGAAGTATTTTGATATAAAACCTTTAAAATACATCTACTGTCACGAGTGAAGCCACCCAATCTACTAAAACAGCTAATTTTTGGTGAGGGGGCGCTGGAAAAATTGCAGCAAGAACAATTTTTGCTTGTTCGATATGTGTTTGTTTGCTCAGTTTCTTATAGCGAAAAAACAAAATAGATTTTGGTAAATTTCTAGTTGTGACTGCTTAGTGTTCAGTATGCGATATAAATTCTTTTTTAATGGAAAAGTAAATATTTGTATTTTTTCAATCAATAATGTTCACATTACAAGGAAATATATTACGTTCAGTATAGAAAACTATTGCAAGATGAGTAAAGATTAGTTTCGCATTGATACCAGCATTTTTAAGAGTTTTTTTATTTTTTTGAAATTGAAATTTCGTTTTACTCTTTTCAAATCAGTATTTCTTTTTTCTACGTTTTGAAGTATTAAGAATAAAATTTAAAGCTAATATTTTACAACTCATGATTTTGCCGCATTTCCATAATGTTCAAGATCGCTTAATGTATTAGAGACGAATTTTTCTGCCTTAATAGAAATCAATTTGCAATAAGTAAATGAAATAAAAGAAATAATACAAAAATGTATTGTGCCACCATCTCTAAATCAATGAAAAACGTTAAGCGTTTTTGCTTTCCGTGCAAACTTTTTGATTTATTATCCTTAATCGATTTGGAAGAAGTTTGGAGTTTTTCTTGAAAAACTAATGACTGTGCTGTGTATTTTAAAGCTTTAAAAACTTTAATTTCAATGACTTACAAAAATATTGGCTGATTTTAGAAGCCAATTTGTATCGCTTACCGTGTTATTGGGGGAAGCAATTTCAAACTTAAACATTAAATTCACAAATGAATAAATTAGAAATTGTTTACGTTTTAAGACTTGTGAGTGCAAATCTCTCTGTACATAGAACGATAAATGAGAGCACAGGGCTTGTGAATTATTATTAAGAAATCTGGGATTTTAAAAAAAGAATTACCTCTTTGAGCTTTGCATTAAGCCAGTTACAACTAGACAAACTGTCCAAACTTTAAGGCTTGCAACCATTTCAGCACTCAACACGTGACCAGCACTACACTGCGGACCGTGTTTTCAGAAGGCGCCAAAGCTCTTTTTTAAGTTGCCTTCTACGCTTAAAAGCACTGCAAAGATTAAAATTTTAACTAGAAAGTTTTCTACTCTTTGCTAAAACCTAAAACTTCTTTTAAAGAGTAAAAAAAAAATTTTATCATTTTCTCTTAACATTTTCCCAGACAGCAAAATAGTTTTAACACTTTGCCATTTATGGCATCATAAATTTCATTCCTTTAGTCCAAAACGAAATCCTACACAAGATGATAATATTATATTTTCTTACATCCTGCTAATTTATTTATTCACCTATAAAACGTTTCCTTAATTAAGGCACACATTAATAAAATAAATAAAACTGCTGCACAAATTAGTTATATAAATATTTAATGATAATTTAATATTTTGACCAATAATAAAAATAAAGCATAATGATAAATTTTCAATCAAATGTCAATAAATAGTTGCCACACCGACACACTAAAGAAAAAATTAACTAACTCAGATAAAATGACCACAAAATTGAAATGTATTTATTAGTTTTATTTGTTATTTGGTAAACCAGGCATAAAATAAATCCACATTAATAGTTTTAATTAGAGTGCTAATAATAATTCTTCTGTGAAAGCCATGAACAATGCAACGTCTCACCTCTTGCATGAGCATGAGAAACAAAAATTAGGGCCGCTGTGACTTTTCTGATGTAAGGTAGTTTCGTGAAAGAAAACTTGTTTAATTGATAGCGTAAAAAAAAGAAATCAGACTAAATATAGTAAGCGAAAAAATAAAAAGTTCTCACAAGAACTCAAACTCGACCATTTCTGTTCAAAAATAAAACGTGACCCCTACTTTCTTGTTCACTATTAAGTCAGGAAAATACATATAAACAAAACAAATGCGTATGTAATGTAATGTAATATGGGTGATATGGCCCCATTCAGCCTTTTCACTGTTCAATCATAACTGATCTATTGTACATTTCTTTCTCCTTAGTGATTTAGTAAATCCAGAAACTGCACCATCTCCTTCCGCCAGGGGGAGCCTTTCCAAGTCTTATTCTTCCGGTGGATAGGCATTCAGTAGCCTGTTTTTCCTATATCCAAATGCCATGCTGCAGTCTGGGATTAATGTGTCCATTGACTCGTCTTTCAGACCGCAGATCTGTACGTGTCTGTATTTGATAGGACCATTGTGTGTAGGTGATTGTTGCAAGTGCAAGGACCTGCAAACGGCACCGCCCATAGTCTCAGGTCTTTCCAGTTTTAGAGCAACTTCCGCCCTATGAGTATCAAAGCTTATTAACTGTTTGGAAAACTCCTAACCGTTATCCACTTAACTGATGGATGTTATCGATTTCTACTCGAATCAGATTTTTGTTGTAGTTAAAAGATGAAGTGGCTGCAGTAAAAGTACTCTCCGCTTTTTCTTGGCATAGACATGCGCCATCTCATTGCCACTATGCCCCTGGTGTCCTAAAGTCCATACCAGAGTTATCTTATTTTGAGTTGCAAGATTATTTAGTTTATTGTGACATGCCAGTACTAAACTGTATGTAAAACTAGAACCGCTTAGCGACTGGCAGCCCCAGAAAATTGTTATCTTCGCACCAATATATTCCCTGTTAAATAGGATCTTTTCAGTTTCCTTTATTGCATAGACTTCCGCTTGAAAGACTGTGGGCTCCTTACTAAGAGCCAATGCTATGTGTGCTCTAGGCTCCACTATTCCAAGAAGAAAATTGATATAAATTCATATTTTAGCAAATATGCTAAAATATAAAGTTTTATTAGTTCATATTTTAGGGTTATGTTTGCTTAATGATCAACTAAATAAAATATTTATTAACTTAATAATAAGCTATTGTTCTCTTAAAACTGCTTTCAGCTGTAATTTTTTAAAACATATACATATTTTTTTCTTCTCTTTCAGTACCAAATTTTGTTAGCTCCTTCACCCAGGGAGATTTTGTATATTTCTTATTTCGTGAAACAGCAGTGGAATACATAAACTGTGGCAAAGTAAGTAATAAATTAAATAAATCTTTAAAGCACTTGCATGGCTGTAAGAAAAAATAAACACAAATAGAGAATTATTTTCAAAGCAATGAAACTGTCGACGGTTCTTGTTGTTTTGTGGCCTCTTTGAAGCCTGCAGTGGAATTTGGGTCAAAGTTTCTTGTGCACAAAATAATGTTTGCAGAATATATGATCGTAATTAAAAATATATAATGCCCGCTTAGAAACCCTTATTTGCGCCGACAAAGGCTTTGAAATTCAATAAAAAAAATTGTTAATTACCTTATTGGACTTTAAATCGATTTAAGCTCCTCAGAATTAAGAAGCATTTTTTTAAAGAAGACAAAACTCCTACAACTGAAGTCTTATTTTCTGGGGAATATAGCATTTCTGTTTCACAACCACCACAAGGAGTATCAGCACCCAACTAACTAATCTCATACTGTTTTTAAGCAGCAAAGCTTTACCATTTTACCACCTAATCTCTTCATTAGTGACTACTTATATTTAATCTATTGATCAAATTTTAGTTTTATCACTGTGTTTTTCTGTTGATTGTAATCTACATATTTTATAATCTCTCATGATTTCCAATGGCTCCTTGTGTTTGTTATTATTATGTCAGTGATGACAAAGCTTTCAAATTTTGCATCGTGCCCAGCTATTTGTAAACACTAATTGAACTCTATAATCGAACTGTTTATAATCTAAGAGCATTAATTAATTTATCGAATTGTTTTTACAGGATTGAGAAAGAATTTATTTTTTGGTAGGAGTGTGGTGATCAGCATTTTTAAAGAAGACAAAGCAGTAAAATAAAACACACCATGGCTGTTTCTTATCCGCCATGGCGATCATCAGTTCGACTATAAAGTTAAAATAAATTATTTTCACGTACTGCCAAAAGTGACTGCCTTAAAAGGTTTAAATTTGAGATGAGAGCAAAAGCTCTAAAGTGGTCGTTAAAGAGTTGTGTTAAAGAGAGCTTAACAAGGCTGTGCTCCACAAGCGCCACAAGTTTTTCCCATAATGATGAATGTTGGAACTTTTTTGTTGAGTTGCTAAGGGTTTGAAAAAAAACCCCCCGACTGCTTGCAGGCCCTCAGTTTCATTCTCTTTCCTCTAAAGAAAATTTTTATTTGAGGTTAGAAAATTGTCCCGAAATATGTATTCATAATTAGACGGATACTATTTCTTAATCCCCTCATCTTTAGCTATGATTTCTTTCTTCTAACTTTACCGCTCTAAAACAATTTGCCCACGTTTCAGGAATATAAGACATTAGCAAATTTCCAACCCAAACACGTGGTTCTTCTGTCTTCACCTAAAGTCCTGGGGGCTAATAAATGCTTAAATCCATTTTCGTTTCTTTTTTTTTAGTTTAGAAGTTCAGCAAATAATTTTATTTCTTTGGCAAAAGTTTTCTTAAAGTTTGTAAACAAGGAAAAAAATTTGAAAAGGAAACTGTAACTGGGTGAACATTTTAACTTCGTGTTAACTTTTATAAACAATTTCACAATAAAACTAAAGTTCTTGTTTGTCATTTATTGCCATTATTTATGGGGGCATTTAAAACCAAAAAGCTTTTTCACAGTTACGAAATTATAACAAAAGTAATAACTGCCTTGAGCGTGACCCTGCTTAAAGCTTAAGCAAAATAAACAGCTGAAAAATAAAAACTTGTTAAAGCCAAAACTTTGCTCTATAAATAATTTATAACAGCAACAAAACCAAAAAAAAAAAAGAAAAAAATAAACATTTATAGCCAAGTTTTCTTTAGCCCGGCTGCCAGCATGATTAATAACCGCTCATAATTTATAAATGCAATTTGTAATGTTTAATTTTCTTTCATTTCAGTCCATATATTCGCGTGTAGCGCGTGTTTGTAAGTGGGACAAAGGTGGACCGCACAGTTCTCGTAATCGCTGGACATCATTTTTAAAGTCACGTTTAAATTGTTCAATACCTGGCGATTATCCCTTCTATTTCAATGAAATCCGTAAGTAAATGATTTGTTTCTCTATTTTTGCCCACAACCAAACTTAATTAATAAACCTTTAAAATAAATTTGTTTTGAACTTTCATGGCTCTTTATAATGTTTGTTTTATTTTTAATTTTTCATACATAGAATCTGCTAGTAATCTTGTCGAAGGACATTATGGTCACTCAAGCGCCAAATTGATTTATGGCGTTTTTAATACGCCAACAAACTCAATACCTGGCTCAGCAGTTTGTGCATTTTCACTGCAGGTAAGTTGGTTGGCCGGTTGTGTGTTTGGTTTTTGTTTTCGGTGATTTTTTTTTCTCCTCCTTTTTTCTATTTATTTTTGTATATCCTTTTGGTACACCAGTACTTGCCATTTATCTTTTACTACCACTTATGTGCATTCGATAAAACGGTGTGCACAATTATAAGAGGACGGATACAAAAAAAAAACGCCAATAATAGTTGACTGCGAACGACAAAGCCACGTAGCCGGGGGTTTTCTGCGATAAAATTATGAATTAGCCCCAGTGCACGAAAGTGAGTCGATTTCCATGGACAAAAATTTATCGCTATTGTGCCATCGATTTTTCAATGACAAGGACAAAAAGTTCCAGCACGACATATAAAAAAGCGATTTTGCAAGCATCCGAATTAAAATTTTTTGAGTTTTGATATGGCACATTTATTTTTGGAACATTTATTTTTGGAACTTGAAACCCAAATTGATATTAATTTTTTCTTTCGATTCCTCTATCAACTTAAACGTCAAATCAATCGCTTGAAAATAATTATTCTAAGTACATTTTCATGTTTGAGCAAGTTGTTTACTGTAATAAATATAGCATAAAATTATTTAAAACCGGGATACATTACTTTGCGTGGACGATGATGAACCTATAATGGACCATCAAGTTTCGTGTAGCCCACGTAATCGCTATCAATTCACAAGCATTTTGCATTGAATAATTGAATATGTATTGAACAGTTTCTACTACCTTTAAATCTGTTAAGTGAAAAAACATCCATAAACAGTTGTGCACAGCCTTTTCTGTTAATGTACTACAATAAATTGAAATTACTTTGGTGTGTTGTGTAACATTGTAACATGTATTTTTTTTTTTATTTATTTATAGCTACTCCGTTTTACATTTTTGGTAGACTTCCATTTAATTTATTAAAACAATTTTTATCTTTCTTGTTTGCTGTGTTTTATTCCCTGCTTTATTATAATTTTTTTTTTCTTCTTGCAGGATATTGCGGATACATTTGAGGGCAGTTTTAAGGAACAGAGCAGCATCAACTCTAATTGGCTGCCGGTCAATAATGCCAAGGTAAGGCGAAAGAAAAACTAAATAAAATAAACATTTAAACCCTAAAAAAGGGTTGAGTTTATTAAAGCAAAACAAACAGTTTTTTAAATATTCTTTTTCAGTTTAATTTTTATTCATTTTTTATAGGTGCACATTTTTATAGAATTTCATGTGTTTGCTGTCGCACATATGAAGCTGGTTTTTTCTTTTATGCTTTTTCTTCTTGCCTCTATATTTGTGATTAAATGTTATTCCTTTTGATTATGTTATGCATAAAAGTCTTTGGCAACATGTATGCTTAGACTTTTGGTCATTCATGGCCTAAAAAATTCTTAATCAAGTGACGGCGGGAGACGTGGTGGTGTAGAAAACGAGAGAGACCTTTGGGGCGATGATGTTTGTGTTGAACGCAAAGTAGGTCAAGTTAATTAAAAGAATTTCTTTTTTTTTCATTTCACAAAAAGCCTTTTACAAGGTAATGAAATATGTATGAAAGTACATATTCAAACATGAGGCGTGACAAAACGTATGCAGGCAGACAATTTGGTTTAGTGATTTCGTTTTTCATGGGGTTAAATGGAAATTTTGTTGGAAAGTTGGCTTAAGGCTGAATTAGCTAATTAGCTGATAGAAATAGTTTACCTAATGGTACCTGATTCACAGCTGTTTGTTTGCCATTCGTTAAAACATCAAATGTCATTGGCTAACAAATAGTTAGACAACAGCTGATTCGCTGAAAATATATTATGATGAACTGTTTATGAGGGCTTATTCAAGTAAAAAAGTGAGAAATAATTTGCCTTCCACATATTCATTTTTGTAGCAATATCTACACTGTTCTGTCTCTATTATAATGGATGTTACTTTGACGAGATCAAAGATCTTGTTCCTGAAACTGGCATTTTTTCTCACAATCCAATTTGGGATAAAATTGGAGTGATCAACTTTTTTAAAGAAGACAAGCGAAGAGAAGCTGAAGACTTTCTAGCTGGGATACCTACCCACCACAACTACCCATCACAACCACCACGTGGCTCATCAGCACCCAAATTTGCTTCGAACCCAGGCCATGACTAATTGCATACTGTGTTTTAAGCAGCATCACCTGAGCTTTTAATTACTGACTGTATATTTAATTTTATTGATAATTTTTCCACTCTACCACTGTGTGTTTCTGTTGATTGGAATATATTTTTTATTCTTTTAGCTTATGCATGTTTATTTAAAAATGTTTGAAAAGCTAATTTCATGCCTGTTTGTTTTTAACGTTTTGCTGGGTTGCCTTTAACAGCATTCATATTGTGCACTTTTCCATCTCTGCTTAAGAAATGAAAGATGCTTTGTACTTCTATTACAATTTTTTTTTTTTTTTTTTTTTTTTAATTAGTCTTAATTAAAACATGTTTGTTTAGTTGGCCGACAGCAAAAAAAGAAAAAAAAGCCAAAAATAAAAAAAGAATTAACCAAAAGAACTTCATTTTAATTTTGTTCTTTGAAATTGTGATGGTTGTCAAAGAAATCCTTTCAAGCATTCAAGAAGTTTATGCATTAGTTTTGCACATGACATTTTTCGTAGAAAGTGGCTTTTGTAAACCTTACTTTTAAAAATACACTGAGAAAAAAATTCGAATTTAATCATATAAACTGAATATTTTAAACACATTATTGAAATAGATAGACATTATTGAAATAGATAGACATTATTCAAATAGATAGACATTATTGAAATAGATAGACATTTAACAGGGTGGACAACTAGCTGTTTCGAACACGCCACACTTCTCGTCAGCACCCTTCCCTGAACTCAGGGGATAATGTTTCTAAAGTGACACGGATGCCTTTCAACCATCCAAATTGTATATTTTTGTCTATTGTATTGTAGTTTCATATGTAATTATTGTAACCATTTTATGTTACATTCTTTTTCTTTTGCATTCCCACATCCTGTTATGCTCTTTGTAATTGTTTAACTTGTTTTTATTTTCATAACTTTTTTTGTAGTATAAAAAAAAATTATGAATAATTTTTTTTTTTTTTTTTTTGTCAGCATTAAAAAGTTTGCCGACAAAACCAAAATTTTGGGAGAATTTCGCACCGAAAACGTCTTTATTAATATCAAATCGTTGTCTACAGTAGTCAACTGCTGTCAATATTGGCTACGGCAGCGCCGTCACTGTGCTGTCGAAGTCGCGTGTGATGTTATTGTGACTCACAATGATGGCAAATAACTTTATTTTTGAGCTAAGGAAATACCCATTTATAGGTTTTCATTCTTTTATCGACAAAGTGGTTTTATCAAATAAAGTTTTGGCAGTTATACAATGTGTTTTTCAGTATCTGCCATAAGAAAAGTTTGAGAAAATACATTAATTTTCTCCCTCCAAAAAATGTTTCTCAAGAAAATCTTCATTCATAACACCAGCACTGAGGAAAGAGAACAAATTTCCACGAAATCGCTACTGAAGATTGATTCGAATACTAAATTTTGAGTAGCTGCGGTTGTTTTAGAAAAGGTTAATTTTGAAAATACTTTACTGCACTGGCCCCAAATAAAAAAGTTTATTTTGCGCATACATACTTACTTGTTGTTCTATATCATTGCTTTCCGCAAACACACAGTATTCGTTTGAGTATGAAAAATTAAAAATGATTTGTTTAAATGCATTAACGATCTAAATAGATTACTAACCGCACAAAAAGCAACTAAATGAAAAAAAAAAATTATCTACTAAAAACAACTCCTTACCATACTGCAGACAAAATAAATAGAATAAAATGTTCGATAGCAAAAAGTAAGGAAAATAAAATCCCATAACTTCTTCTATGTTGCCAAAAATAGTATGCTCTTTCCTACAAATCTCAAAAATTGATAAAACGGAAGAAGAAGAATCGAAGCAAAAAAAAAAGAATAAAGACAGTTGAACAAAGTAACATATTTTCCGCCATTTTGACAAGGATAAAAAAGACAACAAAACAAAAAATCTATCTATTAAACTTGTTTCCTTTCTTTTTTTTCTGTTTAAGTACTTTAAATTGTGACTGCAGAGAAAACGAATAAAAGTTTATAGAAATTTTGTAGAAATTATTATTTTTTTCTTTTATTTTTGTAAAACAAACAAATATACAAATGTTTTTCTAGCTTTAATATACAATGGCAAGTTTTGATGTTGGTTATTTCATCATGTTATTTTTGTTTTCGTGTATTTTGCAGGTACCCGAACCACGTCCCGGATCATGTCATAACGATTCACGAACACTTCCGGATCCGACATTAAACTTTATCAAAACACATTCACTAATGGATGAAAACGTTCCGGCATTTTTCGGTCAACCAATTTTGGTTAGAACAAGCACTATGTAAGTACCATTACAGCGCGAATTATCTTTGGCATACAATACTACCCGTTCAAAAACAGCTTTTCTGCCATAAAAATTATGAAAATGAAGCAACAAAAAAAAAACAAACACGAAAGAACAACAACGAAACTGAAAATCCTTAATCACAAAACACACAAACAAAAACAAAACATGAAAACATGCTTTTCGCTTGGTTGGCTTTATGGTTTAGCGTTTTTTGTGTGGGTGTGTGTGTGTTTAAAATAAAAAAATAAAATTTTTGAAACTTACAAAACGTTGCTGTCTTATTTTACATGTGCAATTGTACATGTTTAACATTTTATGTGCAATCGTATTTTGAGAGAGAGAGAGAGAGAGAGAGAGAGAGAGAGAGAGTGTATGTGTGTAGATTTGTGTGCGTTGACTTCCGCTGTGTTTTTTCCCTCCATTTCAAATACATACATATAAAGTTTTAGAAAATCTACAGTCAAGTTGAGAGGATTACAGAAGCTCTTCAATACTTTGAATTCTGAAGCGTCTCTGTCAGGTTAAAATATATACATAGATATTAGTAAACAAAGTTTTCGGTTTTCCGTAGTTCCTGGAAGACGTTGCACAGCGTACTAAATAGCAGCGGACTACGGTAGATTTGCATGTCGAAAAATTGCGGCTCCTGTACCGGCCTGGTCAAAAGTTTTTAAGAAGGCATTTAAAGAGGACCAAAAGCAAGTGGTCTATCCTGGAATCTATGCTGCTTTCGCCTCCAGACTCATGTTTTGATAAACTGTAGACTAATCAGGATCAACCATGTTAACGCTCTGTGCATTTCTGGAACAAAATTGCCACATTGACATGTTATTCTTACATTCTTAACATTCGCCTAAAAGTTAGGCAAAACCCGATCAAAATGGCAAGATACAGAAAAAAAACCGACAAAGATTTACATCGTTAACTGCTTTGGTGGTCTAATCTAAGACTGGACCAAATCACTTGATGACAACTAGACTTAAACCATCGCCCTGGAATAGTAGTTATTTTAGTTCGTAGTACGCACTTTGATATCAGGAGGTTGAGTTTATTCTATATTGCAGTTCCCCATACTGCTAGTGACCGAAATTTGGCATGATTCTACTAGCTGATGCCAATCGAAGTGCCCTTGACGCATCAAGCAATAAGCATCCTTTTTTGATGGCTCAAACTGTAAATTGAATTCAGTTTTGCCAAGTTCTTGCTTTAGTTTAGTGAACATCGTATTACGAAATTATTGTATACTTTTTTCGTACACATTAAAGTAAAACCAAAAAGCCAAAATCATAATCATCAGCATTGTGATTATTGTCATCCTGAACGTCATCAGTGTGAACAGATCCGTTAAATTTGAACACTACTCATGCCATGTTGAACACATACAAGTGATGGTGATAGTGCCGGTGCTGGTGTCGTTGTCGTTGCCATTGCCGGTGACAATATCGATGTAAGTTGTTTCAGTTGGTGGTGCTTGTTGTTCACTTGGAATTTTGTTTTGTTGCAGTTGTTGTTGTTGTTGTTGGGTTCCTTGTTGTTACGTTTGAGCACGTAATGTTTAAAATGTTGCCATTATTTCAATGCAGAAAAATAAGGCAAAAAGAAAGTAATGTTACAAAAACGTTTGAACCTGCCATACAAACACACACACACACACATATATATATATAATTTGTGGCAGCCACAGCCATTGCTTTTGAGTGTTATTGTCATCATCATTTTCGTAACTACTTCGTGCTACAACTATCCTTTTGGCACTTGTCCTGTTCCCCTATTCAACAGCTTTACTTAGTATTATATTTTTTACTTTCTGGAATTTTCTTCCCCTCCCCAACCACAACAACTACTGCTGCTGCAGTCATTGTAAATATTATTACACACAATAGCAACAACAACACCAACAAGAACTATAAATACAACGATGACGACAACGACAAAGAATTAACATCAGCAGTTAAAATAGTAGTTTGTTTACTCTACCCAAAATAAGTATCTTTGCATTGAACTTGTTCGCTCCAGCCCCAACTTATAACTACCCAATGGCAATACCAACTAGTATGGCTGATGATTACTGGTACACCGCTCTTATTTTCTTTTTCTTTTTTTTCTCCGAAGAAGTCTTTTTGCTTGGCGGGCAAAATATTACATTGATATTCAGTTGCATAGAAAAAGTAAAAGAAAACGGATGTTGTTGATGATTCGCTTAACTGTGTATGTAAAAGTTTCTTATTTTTTGTGCATTAAAGCTTTTCTTTTTTGCTTGATGTTAAATGAATCCTGTTAAGGTCTCGCAAAAATTGCCCAGAGTGTAACCTTTAGTTAACCCTTAACTAAAGTGTATTACTTTAACGGCAACCACTAGCAAAATTAAACCAAATATTTATGTGTAACAATGACATCGTGAAGAAGAAAGCAAGCACGTGCATGCTGAAACAAAATAAACTATTAATTAAACCAATTAAATGATAAAAGCTCGATTAACTACTTTCGATAGACAAGGCAAGAAATTCGAGCATGTTCATTGTGGCTTAATGAGCCTGTCAATTGTCTTAATTACTTGTTGTTCAGGGAATGGCCTAGTGAAAATCAAATGGAAAATAAACAATCCTTAAAGCTTACAACTGTTGCATAACGAAAAACATATTGGGACCACGTCACTTGTTTCTGACGATGACCGGCGAATTGCTATGTTCTGCTTGTAACAGTTATCACGAAAAATTGCTTACTTACTACGGTCACAGATACATGTTCTTTTAGTTACAAAACTTATACATATATGTTGTGAAGGAAGGCAAGACCGTCACTTGGCTTCCGATAGTCATGATCCTCGTGGTCAGCAATTTCACAGGCTTTATATCAGCAACTGTCAAGATGGCCTGATGATGGACTCTATAAGAGGATGAAAACAAACTACATACCAAAGTGAATTTAATTAGGCAGTTGCAAGAGAAAATTCCCTAGATTTTATTAGTGCACAACTCGTCTTGCTATGTCCAAATCGGAAATCGCCTTGATAGCTCTGCTCACTCACTCTCATAGCCAGAGGAGAAGGCTTGCCAATAAAGAAAAAAATGTAGCAAAGCAAAAATGAAAAAAGCATAAGGCGAAAAATAATCACCTGAGCTGCCAACTTCACATAAGTTAATTCGCTTTGCCCAACGGCTACCTAATGAAACGTACAGGTGACACCACTATTTTTTATCTTTGTTGAGATGGCTAGTCATAAACTGTCTCTTACTCTGGGAGTTTCGGACCATATATTGTATCCTTGTTTTTACTGAAATTTTAACAATAAGAATTTCTCGTTGGATGAATTGGTAATGTGCTCTACTGAGAGCCTCTAAGGTTACAGTTTTGATTCCTGTCGGTGGCATTGGGTGTTTCTCAAGACAAGCTTGTTGTTTAGTCAATTTATTCAACAAAGGCGCTAAATAGCTTAAAATTGTAATAGTAGGTTGAAAACACAGGCTAAAAACCAATTATTGAATAGCAGTGTTGGTAAAATAAACCAGAAAAGTTAATGTTATTATATAAATTTAAAAGTTATTGAATACAGCCCCAGAGCTATATGCTCATTAATTCAACTCCAACATTTTCAATATCCAATAGGACCTATCAGCAGCGAGAGTACACCCTTAGAGCTATAAAATCACAAAACCAACTCTTTTGTTTTTCAATCAATGGCCAAAAAGCCACCTCGACCAGCATAAGTTCGTTCGAAATCATCTGGGCACCAGGTTACCAATTTAATAATTCGCTTGAGGATTTAACGGAAAGCATTCCTTTCGGATAAATCCTAGAGATATGTGCTCCTAGAATTTTGATAACCTTCTATGAGGTGCTCCTGGATCTAAGAGCTTGTATGTATTCAAGACCCCCCCAAGAAGAGCTGCAACATGACTATGAGAAGCAGCTCAACGGAGTTAAGTGGAAATATGTACTTAAGATTTCTCCTATAGTTTAACGGCAGCCAGTACATTTCAGCCGAGATGCAAGCACCTCAATTCACCTCAAAGTTATTTAACCCTCTGCATCCTTTGGCCGTCTACGCCCATAAACTTTAGTAAGCGAAGAAATTTTTTTGTTATAACAAAGCGCAGAAAATGCTTATCCCGGGGCGAACAATGTCTTTGAAAAACAGTTGAGTAGACGTAGACAGAATTGTTGAGCTATAGAGCAGGCAATCCTTTCCGGCGGCCGAGGACTGATTACGATAAAAAGGATCCACCAGCGAAATAACTGAAATCTGATTACTTCCGATACAAAAGCAATTCTGACGAACTTTCACGATTAGAGTAAAAACTCGATACTCGATAGCTATTGTGTTTTATTTCGGTTTTGAATATTCGTGAATATTCAGTTTTATTTCGGTTTCGAGTATTCACAAATTTGAAGATTTCTTGTCCTCTTAAATTTTTATTTAAGCATATTCTTAATCAAACTCAGAACTGCATAAACACTAGAAACGATATCACTTTTTCTTTTCCATTATTTATTTTCCTATTCCTTTTTAGCAAAACCGTTTTATTTGTTTGTTATGTGCTGTGTTGACATCTTCGTGTGTGGCTTTCATTATGAGGAGCAAGAAAAAAAAAGTCAACTTTGTTAAAAGGATTAGCTGTGCATATTTACCACGTACAATCTATAGTAGTATAATACGCTGATACTACTCGTATAGTCGCGTTATAAACACTCAAATTCAGATAGATACTGGAAAAAAATCGTCCTTTTTTTTTTTTTTTTATTTATTTTTTTATTAAGTACATGAAAGCAAAGTTTGCTTTTTATTATTATCCTTGCTGTTGTGTTCTGTTCCTCTTGTTATATTGTTGCTGTGTTATTGTTTGTTGATGTAATTGCAAAATAACATTAACCAAAAAGGAAAGGGGGGGAGGGCTAAGTTTTGAATACGACAGCAATAACAACTGGAACCCAGGGTAGCTACAACAAAAAAAAAACGAAAAAATTAAATGTGTAGAGCTGGTTACCAGGATAAACAAACAAGCCGCCATGAAAAAGCGAAAAACCAAAAAAAAAAAAAAAAAAAATGAATGATAGTTAATACTTCCATACATTCACATGCTATCGCACACCAACCAAACGTTTTTATGGGCATGTGGCCGTTCGCATGCATACATTTTCAGCCATTTTACATTTAAACGGCATAAATATGCTAAAGTTTTTAATGTTCTTTTGCTTAAGTCTGCTGCTAAAAGAGCTAATAATTTTGAGGTTTGCGGCAGCAGAAATTAAGCTTTTTCTTTACTTAGTTCATCTATAGTTACAAGTAAATATTTGTTGAAAAGTCTTTTTAAAGCACAAAGAAAATTTTGGTATTTTATTAATCTTAAAATTGTGTGTATTTCATTTAAAGAAATATTATATAGATAAATGATTTTTTTTTATTGTAGGTATAAATAAATTATTTCAATAGTTTTCTGTCTTTTTCAACCATCATTTTTTAAAGAAATGTTTGGCAACAAAAGAGCATACATAATACGGTGCAATCAATATTGTGCCTTAGATTTTTCAATGGCATTCGGTATGAGCTCCGTTAATAGTTTGACTTATAGGTCTATAGAAACTCCGTATCATTCACAAGGTTTCTTAATTTACTCCTGCACGTGCTGATTCATTGATTTATGTCTGGTAAGGTGTCTCTGCCAAGATGTCAGCATCGTATTTATGAGAAGGCAGGGCACTGGCATAAATAGTGCTCCAGTGCCTCGCTTTCCTCCCCCACATGCTCTACATTCATCTCCTTGCGCTCTTTCTATGCGGTTAATATGTGCTAGTAGTTGAGAGTGACCTGTCATAACTCCCATCAATCTACATACTTAATTCGGGCTTGCCAAGTCTTAGCAGTCCCCCCATTTTTTCCTTGTCTGGATCCCCCCATCGAATTCTGGGCAGTGTTACTCATGGTTTCCTTATTCCCGAGACTTAAATGGCCTTTATTTGTTTATACTTTAGCCCAGATTTAACTGCAACGATAGGTTTCGCGCATACCAAGCTTATGTTACTTAACTCTCTTGCTATTGAAGCAACTGAGTTTGCTCTTTCATTTCCATACAATGCGTAGTAGTTCCCCATTATTCGAGTAATTGTTAATAGCGTTTTTGCAAACCCAAACTGTGATTTAAACCGCTCAAATTCCTAATAACTTTATAACTTTTTTACTACTGTTTAAAATGAAATTTAATATGCAACAGTAAAAAAACAATCGGCCTTCCATTTGATATGCAGCGTACACTTCCAGCTCTCAAATTTCTAAAGGAATTGAAGTTAGGAAATGTTGTTTCAAGTATTTCAATTCGTTAGGCGCTTCAGCAAGGATCTTATGGTTTATTAAACGCTTTGCTATTTTATGTTTGTGAATTAACTTTTAATTTATTTTGCTTATTAAAGCCTTATGTAGCGCTTACGAGTTAGACTGTTAATATCTAATTATCAGAGCATAGAAAAATCGTCTTTAAAAGAAATGGAAAATATTTCACGAGGCTCTGTCCAAAGTTAATAAATAGAAATAAATTAAAATAATTAAAAAATCAAAAAAAGTCTTAATTTGGAAGAAGAAAAATACCTAAAATCTTATTCTGATATAAAAAAAAAAAACTCGTTAAAAATTAAGATGAAACCTTTTGCTGGCATCTCTGCTGCTGCCTTTTTTCTCTCTGTCACTAAACTTGTTTCCTTTTCTGTGTTCTTTGGTAAAACGCAATTGACACCAACAACAATTTCGACTTTTGCTTGAGAGAAAAAATTTAACCAACATAAAAATTGACTTAACAAAATAAATTACATCCGGCTCAAGTAAATTCACATTAAAAATAGTAGTAAAAGGGAAACAAATCAGCCATAGACAAAAAAAACTGAACATTTCTTACATTATTTCATTTTCTTCAACATGTTTGGTCATGTTCTAACATTGTTTTTTTTTTTTCTTTGGTGTTGCTTATGACAGAAAAAAATTCCCCCTTAAATAACACTTTTACTGACAGAATTGACCACAAAACTTTTGGGAGAAATATGTGTACATATACATATGTATGAAGGATTTTTTGTGTCAGAAATCTTTTACACATAACAATAATATGTCTACTACTTTGAGCAACTAACAACACACATTGTTAGTTTCCTTTTCTTGTTAAAATATCACATACTCGTACAATTTTGTGTCTTTTTAGCAATTTTTTTTTTCTCTCATCCATAAATAATAAAAATTTAAAACGTTACATAAAAAAATTGTAAAGTTTCTTTTTTAACCAAAAAGTTTGACCACAATGACATACAAGAAAATGCCAAGAAATTTTATAAATAAAAGTTTGCTTTTCTCACATTTCCTTTGGAGCAGAATTTCTTTGTATGTGAAATGAATGCGGTTCTTTCACACCGTACAATCGAAATGTATGTTCATTTGATTTGTAAAGCTGGAAAAATTAAAAAAAAAAAATGTATGAATACATTACTGGCAGTTTGTGGCAATAAACGTAAATGCTGGTGTGTTGTTATTAATGAAAATGGCATTGACCTGAAGTTGGCTGCAAGTTAATTTTTGGAATTGTATGCCTGTTATGTGTCAAGGCAAAATAATTTATTTTTCTAGTTTCATTCAATGGAAATTTGATTTCAAAGTCACTCTTAAATTAACCTTCTTTTCAAGTCATATTGTAGAGTATTATAGAATTTGAGAATAGAAATTTTGTTCTTACATTTTGCACTTGTTCTTGCCTAAATGTAGTATAAATGCAAATTTATTTTTAAAACAAATTAAATAAAATTTCCTTTTTATTTTAATTGCCATGTGTCCAAGTTGCCTGCGGGGCATATTTCTTTATTGAAATTGTGGTTTTTCTAAAGTTGTTGTTCAAAGCAAAGTTGTTGCATAAAATATTTTAAAGAAATATAAAATATAAAATATTTTAAAGAAATATAAAAAATTTTGTAAAATTTACATCCACCATTTTATGACTAATTCAGAAAGATCTGACATTGCATTATATACTCATGAATTATATGATTGCATATAACTTGATCTCTTGACATACAATGCCATGCGTTACATCTAGATTTGTGAATTCATTCATTAAGGGGTTTCGCAAGGGTCATTGAGCAAATTTGCATTTTGCAAAGTTCTAGTTCATCATAAGCATATCTGTTTTATTTGTATGTCAATCAGCTATTTTCCTGAAAATTTATTCTGGCACCATAAAAACATCACGCACCATACAGTAAAACAAACAAAAATTTGCATTTTAATAATTTTTTATTTCTAGAGCTTGAGTCTGAAGTAAAAAAGAAAAATTTATAACTCAATAGTTTTAAATAATTTATCACATATCTATTTTATTCGAAAAGCCAGAAAAAAATTTTTTAACTAACAACAACAAGAAGTGTGCTCAAAAAATATTTCAATATACATACATACATGTGTAGTATATCTTCTTCAATTTTCATAATTGTGTTTTTATTTTTAATTTTCAGTTATCGCTTTACACAAATCGCTGTGGATCCCCAAATCAAAACGCCGGGCGGCAAAACGTATGATGTGATATTTGTGGGCACTGGTAAGTAAAATGTTGTTTGCATAAATGAAAAATGCAATTATAAAATGTTTAACTATTCTTTTAGATCATGGCAAAATTATCAAATCTGTAAATGCCGAGTCAGCAGATTCGGATAAAAAAGTCACTTCGGTGGTGATAGAGGAAATAGATGTTTTGCCTAAAAGTGAGCCCATAAGAAACTTAAGAATAGTAAGAACAATGCAGTATGGTAAGTTCAGTTAGCAGCCTATAATTAAATATATGCATACACTGAGATAAGCCATATGTTAAACAAACAAAAAATTGAAAATCAGAAATTACATTTTAAAAGATATACTCAGAATATTTTTGCAGTAACTGATTGTAGTTTATTCCGGAAGTAATACAAAACGTTTAAAAATTAATGAAATTTTACTTTTAACTGATTTGTGTTGTTGCTTAAAAAACTAACTACACATAAATACAGATGTTCACTCACAGTCAATAAGGACAGTAGTAACTTATGATACACATATGTATGTATGTATGTACATGAAAGATCGGAGCTGTTAATATGTATAAACATGCTTATAATTTGGTTTCTCTGGCTGGTAAAGTCGGTTTTTCTTGTCTATAGTAGACTTAAAATTGTTTAATGCTTACTTTCTGCGCATAGCTCTGGCCCAGTATGTATAGCACAGTGATTGAATATTATTGCTTAAACAAATACGTTTTGTCAGCAGCCGGTCTCGAACTTAGGGGCTCATGTTTTTAAAGCGACACTGATGCCACTCAACCACCCAAACTATTGTCGTTTTGGAAACATGAGTCCCTGAGCTCAAGGACTCAAGGGTGCTGACGAGAAGTGTGGCGGCTGCGAAACAGCCAGTTATTCACCTTGCTAAATGTGTTTGATGTTTTCTTTGCCTTGCTTAATTAATTTCAATCACAAAAATAATATAAAAAGAACTTGAGCTCGATAAACTTAATACGAAAATTATTATATAACAAAATGTTCGCATAATAAAAACTAGTTAATAAAACAATTTCTGATTTAAAATAAATTATTTTAAAACGTGTTGTGTATTTAAAATTTTGTTTTTAATTCCTTCCAATATTGCTCAGTGTATACAGACCAACAACAATGTTTATATACTCTTTTTTTATATGTTTTTGCATTTTTGTGCATTTATTTATAGATCAACCCAAAGATGGCAGTTACGATGATGGCAAATTAATCATTGTCACTGATAGTCAAGTGATTGCCATACAATTGCATCGTTGTCACAATGATAAAATCACCAGTTGCAGGTGAGTGCTGTAAACATTTTTTCTTTTCTGCTTATAAAACAAATATAAAAAAAAAACTTGTTAAATACACACATTGTAGATGATGACGATAATAAAAATTAAACGCGAAAAAATCAAATTTATTTAACAAAAGCAAAAAAAAAAAAGTCATGAATAAAGCAGTTGCATCATCATCATCCTTTTAACTAGGGATTTTAGTTGAAAAAAAAAAATACAATAGTAAGTAAGACCTTAAAAAAACAGACAAAGTATTGTTGATGAAGGGGTGCGGCAAGATGATGCAGCAACATAAAATTTATATTTCCAATATAAATTTGCTTGTTTTTGTAAACAAATTTTGCAACGATTTTTACTCTTTGCTAAAAGGAATAAATGAAATGTTTTATTTTTAATTTTTTCTGTTTGTAATTTTTTTCTACAGTGAATGCGTTGCACTGCAGGATCCATACTGTGCCTGGGATAAAATTGCTGGCAAATGTCGTTCACATGGTGCGCCACGTTGGCTTGAAGAGAACTATTATTATCAAAATGTCACAACTGGCCAACATGCTGCATGCCCCTCAGGTTAGTATTGCAACACCACTCGGACTGTCATTGCTTTTGCCGCCAGGCAAACATGTAGTTATTTAATGATGCAGTGCGTTCGGTGTGTGAGTTTTTTTTTTTTTTTTTTTTTTTTTTTTTTTGCAGCGCATAGCAGACAATATCAACCATATTTAAAGGTTTCCTTCTTGCTACACTTTTTGTGGGGCCATTTTAATGTAACAATTTCTGTGCCTGCATATTAAGTGCATAAATAAGTATTGTTGTTCTTTTCCTCCATTGGCACAAGTGCTTTGGACAGTTGTCAGCGACAGTAGTTGAAATAATAATTTCGTATTGTTTAAAGGACTTGCTAGCTTATCGTTGAGCGCAGCAAGTTGTTACAGACTTTGAAGCTCTACAAATTTATTCTTAATAAAGTTTTGAAGTGATTTTCGGCTGCGAACTGTTTACTTTCGTTCACAGAAAGAATAAACACTTAATCGTTGCTGTTTATGTGATATCTTCTTGCATAGTATATCTAAAAATTAGGTCCTACTATACTAAGCCTAAATTTTTCTTACCGCTCGGTTGTGGTCTTTTAAATAGAATTTTTCGGGATGTCATGAGTTCTTGTACAATTTTCGGAAACTATCGCAAATGAATTAGGAAATTTAATTATTTTCTTGAGCCAGAGTTCATCGTAACATAAGGCAAAGTTTCCTGATTCAATATTTGATTTCCTTCGACCCCTTTTTTATATTTAATATAATTATTTCTTGAGCTAAAGATCTGTTTTATTAAAAGTGTATATATTTTTATATTTATTCGAATATTCTTGTCGATATTTTGTTCTCCTTCGGATAGCTGCCACCAGAATATTTGAATAAATAAAAATATATATACACTTATAATAAAACAGGCCTTTGGCTCAAGAAAATAATTATATTAAATATAAAAAAAAGGGGTCGAAGGTAACCAAATATTGAATCAGGAAATTTTGCCTTGTGTTACGATGAACCCTGACATCGGCTGCATAGCATTCCAACTAATAGGAAGAGTTTTTTGCTCAAGGGTATATAGAGTTTTGGATTTCCTTGCCATAGTTTCGAAATGTGCAGCCTTCAGCTTGGAGGATGAATTTTCTACTCCGGTTCCGGTTCTCCAAAATCTGTCTTCGCTTACGACAAGTTCACGTTGTCACATTTTGATGCACTGAAAGAATTTCGTTCATAAGTCCTATGAAATCCTACATTAAGTTAGCAAAAAAAAAATTCAATAATATTCAACCAAAACGGGGATACATTGAGTCTAATCGACCGATTCTGGTTCAATAAATTTATTTTAATTATCATTTCATTGAAAATATGAATTTACTTCACAAGGCTAATGAAGTATTTCATTCGTTTAATGACAAAAAATCATTAACTAAATGAAACATGATACAATTTTATTAAGCTAATGAGAACAGAACATTATTTTTATGAAGTATATCAGTAAGATTACGGATAGTCCATTCCAAAAAAAAATACAAAAAATCTAATAAAGATTTATGTGTGATGACATTTTTAAGGCGCTACTCGTAAGTAGACGTCAAAACCTTTGCCAAATATTTAAAAATATTTTACCATATATCCATCCAACTTTCTTTAAAATTTAAAAGTCAGTGAACGATCTTATTGACTTATGGAAGTATTTCATTGATTGAACGAAATTTTTTCATACTATTTTTTGACGTAAGTGTGAAAATTAATGAACAGGTTTTAATGGAAATCATTCCTTACATCTAGAAAAATTCGTTGTGGCGATGAAAATTTTTATTGGTTTAATGAAATAAATTAATTAGAATTGTGAACGAAAATTCTTTTAGTGTAGATCTGCAGAAATTTTTTGCCGCTAAGAAAATTTTCATTACACTAATGTAAGAAACTCCTTAGGACTATGAATGAAAGTTCTCTTAATTTAAGTGATATTAAAAAATAGAATTTCGTTTTGAAAACCGTCCTCATTCAGTTATACACAGTTTAGGGAGTTTAGCGCAATATATCATACAAAAATACAATTATTTAATTGAACAATTAGCTCAAATTGCCCCCATTAATTGAGTCGAATCTACTGAATATACTTCAACGCAACAAAAGAGTGTAAGGGAGGAAGTGCTGACTGAATATGCATCATAGGTGTTACCGTTGCTCAAAATTTTCGTTTATTTTGAAAATTGAACGGAACGAGAAAGAAACATGGAATATAAAAACGTGAAAAATTTCTTTAAAAAAAAAATTAAAATTAAAATCGCTCTCTATGTCACATCTAATGTGCATGTGTCTAAGTCATATGTTTCATCATAGAAATGTGTTCATCTTTATTCCATCTGTATAAGGTACCGACTTATGTATGTACGTCCCATCTTTTCGTATTATGTAGTTTTATTTGACTTTACGCATTCATGGGATCCTTAAGCCAGAAATTCTTTAATTTAATAAACTTGTACGTTTTCTTTGGTTCTCTTTACCCAGAGGAGTAATAACTTGTTCAATTTAGTTGCCAATAATAAAACATTCGTTCGTCATTTCCAAGTTTTGCTGTGATAAAGAAGGTATCAACTGAACGAACTATCCACGAACCAGCCACCTCAGCAGGCAACGGCAACAGAGAAAACAAAACAAAAAATAAATAAATATTGTAAATTGCTATCATGTCTATTTGTTGTTGTGTTGTAGTTATTTTTACTTTTTGATGTTGTTGCTGCAGTTGTAGGTATGTATACACATACATACATATGTATGTAAGTACGTATGCAGTTGTTGTTGTGACCCCTTTAAACATTACGTATTTTTCGTAACATTTGTTGTAATAAAAATTTCATGTGTAATTGGAGATTTGGATTATTGCCAAAAGTGAAAATTGCAATTTGTTTTGCTGCTGCTGCTGCTGTTGCTGTTGCTGTTGCCTGTGTGATAAACAGCATCAGCAACATTATCGTCATGATGTTGGTCTATTGTTTTATCTGTTGTTGTAGCTATAGTTGTATTGTTCTTACAGTTTTTATCAGTCCTGTGGTATTATATGAAAACAACTATACAACGAAACTTTGGTGAAAACAGCAGCAGCCATTTTTTGTTTTTTTTCTCGTTATTTCTAGTGGTGAAACGCGAGTGAGAAAGGGAGAAATATAGAGCGAGAAAAAACGGTATTTGTTTTATACTTTGAAGCGAGATTTTATAATATTAATGCAATTCAATGTTTTTTTTTTAATTTTTTGGTATCTGGTGCTTTTATGGTCCATATACTCTTGAAAATTAGTACATATGGACAGAATGGTATATACACCAATGACATTACACTTGTGTAAAGCGCTTTTACACGAGGAGAGTTTGGATTGCAAAGTCTTGAATATGTTAAAGACTAGGCAAATTAAGTTTTACATTTAATTCCATAATCATAATTAATATTTTTCAGGTAAAATCAATTCCAAGGATGCCAATGTTGGTGAACAAAAAGGCTATCGAGACGATATGGGTTTGTTGGATCAAAGACGTCAAAGTAAAGATCAAGAAATGATCAATATTATGCAAGATAAAAACTTTGAAGGTAATTAACATGTTTTTTGTTTTCTGTTCAGTGTTTATTTTTTTAGTTAAATTTATGTTGTCAGTTTGTTGTTTTCTTATTGCATGGCTTTGTAACAAATTTACAATCGCTTTTACAATTTCGAACGTTTTCAATTGCTGACAAATTTACATTTAAAACAAAAGGCAAATGTCGAGTATTCCGACTTGTCACAGAAATTATTTGGAATTTTAGTGTCGCTTTAGTATAAAGGTGCCAATTGCCATAAAATGAAAAAGTGTGCTGCCAGACGCTTACATATTTCTTATGAAAGGACGGTATTGGTTATACCATTCTTTAGCCCGGCCAGAGACCGGTTGTCAAAGACAAATTTTGTATACCTTTAGAGAAATTTCTGAAATGATATTAAAAAAAATAGGATTTTGGATGCTTCCAAACAGTTTATGAATTCGCGATTTTAAGTTCTGCTCAAAACCTTTTCTCTGGCAGCATTGTTTTACCAACATTTTCATATTTTCCTTCAGCATCGAATTATTAAGAAACTAAAAGCCTTCGCCAGACTTGGACTTCAATTTCGAGAGGTCCACGACCTGCTCTACATACCCATAAAACTCATTTCTTTCAAAGCCTGGCTCCTTATACTAGAGCATACCCGAATTTTTAATTCGAGTGATTTTATTTTATCTTCTTGACATGTTTACCGATCTACTTCTGATACATATTTTAAGCTAATTATGTTTAATATTAAATGGAAAAAAATAAATAAATAAAGTAAATTTTCGTACTATCACAGACAGATGGACTGATTCTCATAGTCATACATATAAGTACATAGTCCTACACACCGTGATGGTTGTCAGCATAAGAAACAAGGTGGCAGTATTGCCACTTTGCTCATCAATTATCTCTTTCAATGATTAGTAGAAGTCATATCGGTGAGAGTTACTAAACATTTTTCCTGACAATTGCCACATTTCGACTCTCACCGTGATAACTATCTATTCGTTCATACAACAAAGTGATTGCATTTCAAGTAAATCGATAATTGATTTTTAGATTCTGAAAATTCAATTGCAATTATTTTTGATCGAAATCGATTTCTGCAACAGGTGTGATCGATACAGTTTTGATTGTAACTATTCGTGCGAATGAAAACGCTAGAGATCGTAAAAGCGCCCAGTAATTGAATGATTATTTGCATGAATGGGATCACTAACACATACTAAATATCATTGTTTTAGGTGCACAGACAATTTTAGATTTAAGAAAAATGTGTGAAATAAAAATATTTTACTTCAGTCTCTGATGAAGAAAAGGCTTCATAAAAAAATAAATAAATCGTTGTGTTGTTTAATATCAATTAACTTCAAAAGCTTAGAAGTAAAGTTGTAAGGAACTTAAGTAGCTGGGCGGTTTAAGCGGTGTTGCTAAAATAATAAAATTTAGCACAACCAAAAAAAAAAGCCTGAGCCGGACTAAGAATTTTAAAATAATATCAATCAGCCATGTGAAGTCACAAATTAGTCTACTAGAACTCGTAATCATAAAAAATGTGATGTGATTTTGAGGTGAACTGGTCCATATTACGATAATTGAGTGTTAAACTAAAAAAATAGTAGTAAAGCATATAAAATAAATTTCATCCTTACTTCTAAGCTTTTAAAAAACTATATTGGTTCGATAAGTCTCATCGAAAACTTTACAAACTTTGGTCAACTTTTGCTTACGATAAAAATGGCCATGAATGAGCGCATAACTCTCTCTCTCTCTCTCTCTCTTTCTCTTTATACAAAATGAAAAAAAATAAGTGCTACCAGACTTCACACACACTTGCGTTTAACAAAATGCACGATCTTCAGCGCTTAAACAAAATTAGATTTGCGACATCGAACAAAGAAGTGCGTGCTTCTAACGTTTATGAGCACATTGCTGTATGATGGCATCTAAAATACGAAGAGTGAAATAAAATACTGACTTTTGATTGTCAGCAGCAACGTTGGAAAGCCTTTGAAAATAATCTTTCCATCTTGGTGCTGTTGGTGTTAGGCTCTAGCAATAATTCGTCCGCAGATAGCACATTGCTAACGCATCTAAAAAGTTATTTTTGCTCATTTTTGATTAGGAACCCATAAAAGATGTTGTTAGTATTATTTAGTTTGTACTGCTTTTGTAATACTTCCACCTCAATTGGTGCGTGAAGGGGTTTTTTTCGTTTTTGTTGTCTAAGTCACCCATTTCCATACAAAACAGGTGCTTTACATAGCGAAAATATGGTTGGCGTTCCAATTTAGGCTGGACTGTAAGGTGTCGCCATTCCAGTAGGTGCTCAAAGATTAAATGCATGCCTAAACCTGCTGCTTAATTTAGCAATCCAGGATCCTAAGAACTTTAATTTGCATACGTAACAACTGCATGATAAATTAATTATTGTTTGCTTTTTTTAAACTTATTGCAAAATTACCTCATTTTTTATGGTGCAACAAATGCAATTTTTATGAACTCTGAAATTGAGAGCAAAGTTGTTTATCTGTATTTTAATTAACCCACTTAACAGAATTGCAATTGCTTTATTTTTTATTTTCAAACTATTAACAAATATTTTTTTTTTTTTTTGATGATTTTGTTCCCATTTAACATTTTTCTAAACCAAACCAAAGCAAAAAAAAAAACGATGTTGAAATTTTAATCAAGTTCTTTTTTATATTTATTCTCTTTGTTCTTTTTTGTACTTTTTGGATCTTTTTTACATGTTGTTGTAAACCTTATAAATGTTGTTACCAAAAAAACAAACCAAACCCCGTTAATAAATAAAACCAAACATACCTACTATTGAAAAACAATCTACACAAACACATGCAAATTCACTTTGATTGGTTTTTATCAATGTTTGATGTTTAATTGATGTTGTTGGCGTATGTACACGAATTACATATTTTTAATTCTCTGTTCTCTGTTATCATTCCAATGTTATTGCAATAAAACCGTTATGATGCCACACTGATTGGCCATATACTCATCACTTCAACACCTCCAACACCATACACACGAACAACCACAAACATTTGCAAACGAAATGAATAAACAAAACAACATTACACAACGTTAATTTAAATAAAAACAAAACACTGTGTTTGAAATGTTAACAACTTAAAAAACTAATCAAAAAAGGTCCACAAATTTCTCCAGATATAATCAATGCTCAATATACTGTTGAAACCCTAGTGATGGCTGTCTTAGCGGGTTCAATATTCTCGCTATTAGTGGGATTCTTTACAGGCTACTTTTGTGGCCGCCGTTGCCACAAGGATGAGGATGATAATTTACCATATCCCGATACGGAATATGAATATTTCGAACAACGACAAAATGTTAATAGGTAAGCGAGTTAATTGAAACAAATTATATACAATAAGTTTGATCACATACTTTTTGGCAAAGTTCGGTAAAATGAGAGCAATCGTGAATTTCTCTCAATAATACATAAAAAAAAACATCAAAATGCAAGAACACGCAAAACCACATTTCCATTAAAAAAAATTAAATAAATGGATAAAAAAAACATATGGTATGTTTTGATGCTATAATGAAAACTGAAACATACAAGTTGGGAAAATAAAATGCTTTTCTGCACGCATTAGGTTTTAAAGCCGTTTGTCGTTTCCAGTTACTTTCATATGAAATACTATTTTAAAAACATCAAAACTGTTGTCTCTATCTTACTTGTCACAACAGCTGATTGTTTAACTGCTTGCCCAAACTAGCACGAATAAAAATGTCCGCTGTTTCGTGCAAGAAAAACAAAACTATATTTTTCTCTCAAAAGCACTCTCAATTGCACGATATTTGAGTGCTGGAACTATGTTTGTGCAAATTGCGATCCCGCGGGCTCCCAATGTGGAGTACGGGATCGCAACTAACAACTAAGAAAATAACAAAGCTGCCAAAAAAATTTGCAAAACACATAGAAAAAAACAGCTAGTAAAAAATCAATTAGCTGTTGAGTTCAAGGGGCTTCATTTAGAAACCACAATAAGGCAGCCTACAAATTTTACACTTTATAAAATTGAAGAAGAAAAATGTAAAGATTTAGCAAGCCCCAATGAAGTAAAATAATGGGAGCTATGATAGGTCACTCTCAATTACTGGCACATCTTAATCGCATAGGAATAGCGGGAGATGATGAATGTAAAACATAAGGGGAGGAGAGCCAGACATTAGAGCACTATTTATGAGAATGTCCTGCTACTTCTCACAAATAGGGTCGTGATATCTTGGGAGAGACATCTTACCAAACATAACCCAATTACGGGGCATAGGCTGCAGAAAATTAAACAACTTTGTGCATGACTCGTAGTTGCTATAGACCTATGGGTCAAACTGTTTAGGGCTAAATCCACGGAGCTTACAATAAGCCTATACTGCCTTAAGTCTATGTCGCACGGCAAGGGCAAACAAACCCCTGTAATCCACCTAACCTAATTCTTACTCTAATTCAGATCTTAGAAAGAGATAACGCCAACTTGAAAAGAAATAGAGTGAAATGCATTTTCCCTTTTAAAAAAGAGAAAGCAACCTTTTTTTTAGTACTGCTTAATTTTTTCTCTACATTTTTAATTTCGTTCACGAAATGAATAACTTTAATTTAATAATATTAATAAACTAAAATTTACCATTTTTTCAATCTCTATTTTTTTACACCAAAAAAAAAACTGTAGAATTCAAGCTGAACCCAAATTATTACCTCAAGTTGAAGAGGTAACATATGCTGAACCGGTCTTATTACCTCAACCACCAAGTCAAAATAAAATGCATTCACCAAAGAGTACTTTACGCAAACCCATGCAACATCATGGTGCACCCAATTCCGAAACATTCTTCCAATTCCAGCCCGATGGCTATAATACCCAACAAACATATCGTTGTCGCGATAATTTTGGTACTTTAAGATCACATCAAGTAATGGTAAGTATTTTTCTGTTATCCTGAAGTAACATAAAATAAACAAAATTGAATATATTTTCAGGGTGATAATTATCGTCGTGGTGATGGCTTTTCCACCACTCGCAGTGTCAAAAAGGTGAGTTGTTTTGTAAACGTTTAAATAGAAATACATACATATGTACCTGCATACCTTCATATGAGTACTAAATGTTTTTGATGTTTTAATGTGTATCTTATTGTTTAATTTATAAAATATTTTAACCATAACTAACATTATTAGCTTGATCACAATCGTCGATTGGTGTATTTTTTTTTTTTTTTTTGTGTTATACATATTTAGCGGCTTAAGTGTTTAGCTTATAGTATTTTATAATTTAATTGATTTTATATGGTTGTCATTAAAACATATGATGTGTTGTGTTTTATTATTTTAAAATTTTGCAGATGAATGTGCTGTAGTAAAAGTGTGTTCACATACATATTTGCAACTGGCATGACTATTGTGCGTAATCTAAACAAATAAATAAATATACATGTGAATATTGTTAAAAATCTCCCCTGAAATCGCCTTAAAATGCTAGAAGTAAGATAATTGGCATTACATTTTTTTTTGGTTATGTTATCCTTTTGCTGCTACCGAAGACTTTTACTGCCGGAACAAATTTCATTCTTGAATTTATATTCAAAACAATAATAAGATATGAAAATTTGGTTTAATTTTTAACACAAATACACGAAACAAAATATATGTACATATTAGAATAATCGGCGATTAATTTTTCAATAATATTTCGAACATTATTACTATTTATCACATCTTAAAAATAAAAGGTTTTTGAAAAAACATCGAAACATTCCTGAAGAAGATATCCATTGTGATATCGAAATATTGAATTCAATAAACACTTATAAAAAAACAAGTGACCTTAAGGCTCAAACAATTAAAATATTTATCACATCGTTGTCTAAACACAGAAACAGCCTAATGCGTTTTGTCCCTTACTTTGCTAACACTGGCAAAGCAAATGCACTGTGCTGAAAGTGAGTTAGAAGCTTTCCATAGTAAAGTAACGAGGTATGTGATAAATTTTGTATCTTAAAAATGAAATTTAGAGAGCACCAATTGATATGAATATAAACTGCGTGTCGTCTATATGAAACTACTCATTAGTGTTGTTGAAGTACTGAGTACTAGGGTACTGGGTACTTGTACTTTTTTTTAGAAAATCAATGCTCAAAAGTAATTAGTCAATGCATTCTTTCAGAGTTGAACTTTTGAAGCAAGTTTGACAGAAAATTAAAAGTAAATTATAACTCTGTTTGAAAATCAATTCTGATCAATGTTGTAGCACTGTTTAAAAAGCGTCAGCTATCAAATTGAAAAATAAGAAAATAAAACAATAATAGATACTATTCATTTTGTATATATTTCATATATATGTACATATTTCAAAGGAAATTTACATATCTGCTGTTTAAATATTCGAAAAAAAAGCCCTTTGAAGACATTGAGTACGCAAACGAATGAAAGTGCTAAAAATCATTGAGTAATGAAAAGTAGTGGAACTCACCAGCAAGCACTTGTGCTCATCTGCCGCCGATAAAACCATTACCATGTCGTTTAATATTTTTCATTTTATTTGAAGCGTAATAGTCTAAAATCAAGATGTAATTTACTCTAAATTTTAAGACAGTCGCAAAAAATTCTTTTGTATTTTAATTCCAAAAAAAAAAAAAAAATCCAATATAAGTATGGATTCTTATATAGTACTGTGCCTTTAAATATTTAAAAGAAATATTCTCAGCAAATTCGATCCGAGGGCCTAAACTTTAAATTCAAGTACAGGTTTTAGTAAAATTCAGTTCCTGCAGGATGCCAATGTTGAGCGCGGGATAACATCTACTGATTACAATTTGTGCCTTCTGGAAAAGTTGTAGTACTTTTTTTTTTAATTTAAAATAAATTATTGCATTGTTTTATCTCCCATTTTGCTTTGTAAAATAGGAAGTATTTTGCGTAATCCAACAAAGCTTTACAGCTTCTCTGTTTAATCGCCAATAGCATGGTTTATTTTTTCAAGAATATTTTATTTATTCAACATTGTTATAATTATTATTACATATTGTCATTATTATTATGATTATTATTATTTTAACATTAATATTTTTCATATCTGTTCTGTAAATCGAAAATAATTTTTCAAGAACGTGATATCTTTAAAACGCAGCAAATGACTACTAAGTGTTCTACAATTTAGCGACTTGTAAAATAAAACTCATCCAATAAATTGAAGCACCAAACTCTGTTTTAAAACAATAAATTAACAAATTGATATATTAAATTATTATACCATAGAATCATTTTGAATAGCCTAACTATTTTCACAAAAGAGATTGTTTCTCACAAAAAGAAAAAAATGTATTTATGCTAAAGACGAGCAAAAATATACTCAAAATTAAGAAGAGTAGTTTTCGAATTTAAATGCTTATGCTGAAACATATTCGGCAGGAAGATTTTTTGATTAAAAATAATGCAAAAAACAATATTAAATTTTAAATGAGAACTGTTTTTGTGTTTTTGCAGTAATTTATTAGAACATTTTCTTATGATAGATTTACACGTATCAATATAACAAATAATAATGTCGGCAGAATATATTTTTGATGGCTTTAAAGGTTCTTTAGTAGAGAGCATATAAAACTTCTGCTTTTATATTAGCATCGAAGGAACCAAAAAATGTGGGTCGTGAAATAAATTGATATAACAGGTGGGCCAAGTGGGAAGTCATCCGATTTTGTTTGGCTCTCAGAATATCGGCTTTGTTGTTTCTCTTTCAGAATACCACTTGTCCTCCTGACCTAATTCGTTCAATTGCGGCAGAAAAAACTCGCTTAACATGGTCCTATAGCGCGTTGTAGTTTGACCAGCGGAATCCTCGAAAAATATGGACCGATGACTCCTCCAGCGTGAACAGCACACTTTGAGCTGATGTAATGGCTCCTCGTGTATCACTCGGTGCATTTTCGGTGCTCCCGAAACTATAGTCCAGTTCGCCAAAGACATGGTTATTCCGCGTGCTTGCGAGTATATTGCTCCATGGCTTGTTCACTTGTATTCTACAGCTGTCTAGTTCACAGATTTGACATTGGCCTCTATTTTCAAAAATAAGACCAACTTTCAATAGGGTGTCTTCTTTTGGCCTACCTGTTAGATCTGGTAGATGACTGACACAATAAGTGCTCATGCAATAAAAGAAGCTATTATTTCGCAATTAGTTCTATTATATACGGGACTGGGCGGCTTACACATTACAATAAATCAATCAAAATTAACAATTGCAACAGCGAGTATTGCTACGTGGCGACCCGGCGTTCCTTTCGACCACATTTAAAAGTGACGAAAACTAACCGATTTAGGCTTACAGAACATCAGAGCAAAGCAGTGAAAATTGACAATTGTGGCAATAGGTATGTTTGCGAGGAGACGCGATTTAGAAGAACATCTAAGCAAATATTCGTCTTTAACACAAAGAAATTCATTCGCATTCGATTTACAGTGCAGTTAATGATTATTTTTTTTATTTATTTAACTCCAATATACTCGTAAATGCTGTCCATTAAGCTTTTTGGGGGTTGCTTAAATATTTCTCTAACTCTGTAACTTTAACTATCTCTTTTGTACATTGAAATCGTTATTTTTCCAACTGAGTGAAATCAAATACACCAATCGATTTGATATTAAATTAAATAATGAAATACATGAAATTTTAAGTTTATTTTAAACAATTTTGTTATTATTTCAAACAATCTCTTTATTCATTTTGTAAATCCATTCTTTGCAAAAAAAAAAAAGAAAAAAAAAGAGGGAAACTCCATGAGAAAACACCAACAATCATGTCTATACTATCTTTCTACTTTTTCTTACCTGTTTTTCCTCTTCTTTCCCATTAGGTTTACCTTTGAGACGGGAGTGGGGCGGCTGAAACCAGTCAGGGATTAATTACCCAAAATATGGTAAATAATGGCAATTTATTATTTTTTTAAGTTTGTTTCGTTTTATTGTTTAAGTTTTGTTCCTCTCCTTTTTTTATTGTATAATGAGGCGAAAAAAGTTTTATTGTTTTTGTTACTAAAGGAAAATGCAAACGAGTTTGAAAGTTTTTTTTTTGTTGTTGCATAATTTTATTTATTAATCATTTTTTCTGCTAGAATTTTATTTGATTTATTTTTAAAGCAAAAAGATTATCTCTGTTTTTTTTTTTGAAATCTATTGGTACTCTCCATTTGCTTTTGAAGAAAACTTTGCTAAAGCTGCCCGCCAACATAGCAAAGCTTTCTTTAACTGCTTATAAAAAATACTTTATCTATATTTCATTTGTTTTAGTTCTCAATATCAGCCATCCCGCATCCTTGTTTTGATTAAATTTTGTTTATTTTCAAAATCAGCCTTAAAGCTCTTAACGGCAGCTTTCACAATTAAATTTGAGTATGGATACTAATTTAGTGGAATGTTTAGTAGATCTTTATTGTTTAAACAATTAGTTGTTATATATAAAATTTTAATGCTAATTAGTTTATAAGTAGATATTGCAATCCCTTTAAATCGATTGGTTAAATATTTCTTCGATAACTCCTTGGCTAAAAATATTTAATGAGAATCATCTTTTAGGTTAAGTTTGGTATGGTATTTTTATGTTGTTTTTATCTCTAGTACTCACGCAAATATGTATGTCTAATTGTTTTTTTTTTTTTTTTTTTTTTTTTGAATACAGACCACCCTAAACAACGTTACTCTTTAAAGCACGACAAAATAAATAAATACATATGCATTTATTATGGCGGCAATAAATCAATGTGATAGTAAATAATGATGAGCTTCCTTTACCTATTTGCGAATGTCTCGTTTTATTTTGCTCGTTTATGGATGAATATCTGCAACATTTGCAGATATACATATTGCATTATTCCACTTTCAGTGCAACGTGCATGCCTAGGCATGCACTTCAGAAACCACATAATTTATTTATCGCATAGCTTTGCCTCGCACCTTCTTATTTTGATATAAAAAATCAAATTTTATGTCATTTAATGATGGTTATAGCTGATGCAAATGAAAATTTCTTAAGCAGAAAATTTATAAAACATAATGCTGTGTGTTTCTGAAACCAACAGGAATTCTGTTGCTTTCAATAGGAATCATAAAATTGCAAATTAATTTACAATCCTTTTCTCGACAAATTTGCAGAAATAAAAAATATTGTTCCTAAAAAGGCAAGCAATTTTTTCAAAAATATGTTTTCCCTTTTGGTTGCCGGAGCTTCCTTGTTCGTTTTAATACACAACCTTACACCACAAGTTTGCTTATAAGCTGTAGAAAGTGTTTTCTGTTTTCTAAGAAAATTGCAAGTGTTTTTGTGATTTTTATTATAGAGTCAAATAGAATAAGAAATTTCAATTGGCTTTAGTCTGCTTTTTCATTAAGGTGTTTCCCCGGTTATTTTTGCTTCGTTTCTTTTTCCTAAAGTAAGAAATTTCCATTGGCTGTTTTTTCATTAAGATACTTCTCCGGATATTTTTGCTTCCTTTTCTCTTCCTCAAAATGCATGGGAATTGTTGTTAGTAAAGTAGCAGGCTTATGCCAAATTCTTCTCTCATTTGTTTTGCTAAATTGGTTTGTGAATGCATCCAAAAACAAGATTACATTAATTTTTGGAACCATTAAAATGTATTACTTTACTTTTTTTCTTGAATAACAACTTCAAAATCACTGTTATATTTTACTTTTCCTTTAATAAGAGATACGAAATCATTCCTTGGAAAGAGAGCACACTATGCGGCTTGTAAACAAATTTTTGACACTAGCCTGCTAATAAACTACTAGCAGCTGTTTTAGTAATTTTACCTGGTAGATCTTCCTTGAGCCAAAATCTATTATTTCCTGATTATTACTGATGAGTATTATTTTTTCTAAAATTTTTGCTACTGCTAAGTCCTTTTTTTCAATACTTGCCGACAAAGATTTTGTAGGATTTTGACAAGCCAAACAAATAACAGCTGATTTTGACTTGATACAACTAATAAGCTAACCTTTTTTCTACAATAAAAACAACTTCTACAAAAATAACATGCATTTTGTTTTTGTACAAATTCTGAAAACTTTCAAAAAGACGTCGCTTCTACATTTATAGAAAAGAGATGAACAGAGCTTACATTGACTTGCTGTCAATGGCTCCCTTTCATTGCTGTCGTTTGGCTCCCTTTCATCTCTGCATTGTTTTGACAGCAGATGATTAACGGTTCAGCTGATAAAGCTACCTTATTAGTTGTAGCAAGGATTTTGAGAGTAGCTCGTGCTATTTCTACTTTCAAACCTTAAGGATGGTATTATGTGAGCAAAATGTTGAAACTGTGCGAAATGTTCAGCATCATCCATGTTTTCATACGTAAAATACGACGTATATCCAAAGCTGATTTTACCAGTTTTACGCTTGTAATCAAAACCCAGTTGCTATTGTAAATTTCATATAAAACAAATGACATTTTTCTTATTTCGTAACAAAAATTAAATGTTGCTGGATGCATTTTAATGCTTTTAACCAAAATTAACAAAGTATTACTGAGCAACAATTTTTCATGATTAATTCATGTGCATTTTTTCCCACAACATATTTTGAAAGCATTCCACATGGAATTTCAAACGCAATATCGGTCGCGTACCTGGCTGCTGGGTTGTTAGATACCAAGGACCTTGGTAAAATCCCACCTAGGTATTACTCTGTGGGGGGCAAGGGCTGCACAACACATGTTTTTCCTCGTGGAGCACAATTGGCTTCCAATAATAATAATATAATCAGTCTTTAGGGTACAATTAGTAAAGTTGTAACGTGTTCAAGTAGAAAATATCGTATTGCTAAACTTTTACTATATAGTTAATGAAATCGTATACGAATTATGTCGCATACATGTTTCTTTTTGGGTATTTATTAACTTGTTGGCATTTGTAGCGTAAAAATCTATTTTCTGTAGTTTTCTACGTGAAACTACTTATTTTTACCAGTCCCCATATGATTGTATTGATTTTACCATAAGCTCTTAAACCTATTTTTTCTTTAATACTTTAACCAACAGAAATCTGTAATACCATGTATTTTATCCGTTTTTTTTTTTCTTTGATATGGCTTTTGCATACAGAATACATTTTTAAGGCATTATTTCTCACTCAGACTCATTGGTTCTAACCAGTTTTTAAACCGGTTTCTATTCTAATATAATAGGCTATATTTTCCCTATAGTCCGGCGGAAGTGGGAATGCCGAGCGAAGCCGCGATATTATATACATATTTTATTTTATTTAATTTTCTTGTGTTTTTTTGTTTCCTACTTTAAACCAAAAAAAAAAAAAAAAGACTAAAGTCTTAAATTGCCCAAATATAAAAACTATTCTCAAATTCTTAAACATATTCTACACAAAAATCTACATTTCCAATGCAAGCCCCAACAAGCAAAATGTTTTCACCACTCAACAAGAGCGCACCCACCCACTTCACTGTTCGTTCACCTTCACCTCAAGCATGTCTTAATATGTAGCAAAACATTTAGTCATCAGTAACAAAAAAAAAAAAGTACATTTATTTAGAGTCTTACAAATCATTTTAGTTTTCATCACTTTCAAATCATTTGCATTTTCATTGTAACAAATTGCCGAAAGCAAAAAAAAAATTGACAAATTTTTGAATTCCAAATTACAACAACAGCACAACTACAAATTATTATGTTACAAATACAAATTATTTTATTTTCATTTTTTATCAACCAAAAAAATTAAAAAATAAAAAATACCACCCGAAACAAAAAAATCAAATCAAATTCACAATTCAGGCTGTAAACACAAACACACGTAATCGAAGTCTTGGCCGTTTGAGAAGGCAGCCGCCCCGTCATGGTATTGGTAAGTTCACTGATTTGTACACTCATTTTAACGTTTCGACTACTTGAAATTTTGTTTTTATTCCTCTGTGTTTTTTTTTTTTTTTTTTAGTTCAAAATCTTGTAGATATTTTCGCATTTTTTGCCCCACAGTGTGCACCTTCTTTCCTTATTTTTAAAACTAAAAATTATATTTTTTTAACTTGAAATTTTTTCTTACATGTTAATGTTGATTATTTAAATATGACAAGCATGTTGCAACATGCATGATTTTAACATACGAAAATATTTGTGTGTATAAAAACTGAATTATTATGTTCATTTATAATAAAAGCGTCGCAACTTTCGAATATTAAAATTAAATCTACATAACGCATATTATTGGGATGTAAAATTTTCTATTTTTGCATCGATTGAACTAAATTGAAATCAAATATGTACAATAATTCATAAAATGATTTTGTTGCAGTTGCAGCGTTTTTGTTTCTAATAATTGAGCAATTCTTTCTGGTTACACAAAATCTGAAAAAAAAAAATATATATATATAAATATATTCCAAATTATTCTGTACTAAATGTTGCAACATGTGTTTGATACATATTTTATGAATTTGGAGTGTATTGAAAAAATCCCGATTACTTGTATGAGACGTAAATTTTGTTTTCAAATCGTATTTTGAAAGTGATTAATCAAAAAAAAAATTTAATTTTTTGTAAATTTATAATTTAGGAAATAAGTCTAAATACAACCACAAATTTCGAAAAATTAGAAAAAAAAAATTTAAAGCATTTTTATTTAATTATTTAAGCCGACAACAGTTAAATTTATTATTAATTTTATCAGGATTGAAACCGGTCTTTTCTTTCTCAAAATTGATTAATCCAGTTTGTGATAAAACTGAAGTGGTCAACATTTTTAAAGAAGACAAGAAAAGTAAAGTTGAAGACTTACTGGCTGGGGTTCATATCATGGCTGTTGACTTGTTGGTATCATGGGTTTATATTTTTATTCATTTATTTTATATTAAAAGATCCAAAACACAGTGGGGTCCCAAGCTTTCAATATGGAACCCTAAAAATATAGAATCCAGCTCATGACAGGCTTGCTTCACTCTACAACTTATACATATTCTTAATACTCATTTTATTTAATATTACACTAAATAACTGGAAAATTCCAGTTAATTCTCAAAAAAAAATTTATATTTCACCAAATAACCGGAAATTCCCAAAATCACAAAAAAAAATCCCAATTCCAGGGAACCGTCAACAATTGATAAATTAAAAAAAGAACACAAAAATAGTATGTACATGAGTTGCTATCTATTTTTACAAGGGCGGAGGTTAAATTTTAAGGGCCGATGTTGAATGTGAACGAACTATTAACGTCAAGTTTTCTTGCGCATTACATCCCTGCAGAAGTCGGCACTACTCCTTACACGCGTGTAAAGAGTACTCCACAAGGGACCAGGGCTGATTTTTTTCCTACGCTTCTTGTCTTCTTTAAAAGTTTTAATCAGTATAATTTTAGCAAAAAAAAATCTTTACCAATTTTGAGGAAGTAAAATTTAATTATAAGCCCGAAAACGTAATTAACAATAAAAAGGTTTATGTCTTAGAGATGATTTGAGAAACAGGCAGTAAATGTGTTAAGTTAAACTTTTTCTATTCTTCTAAATATTGTTATTGGCGTGTGATGAGAACAAGAGTTAGACCCAGAGTTTGACGTACTATATTTTTATTAAACAGTACTGAATGAAGAAACTACCAACTTTTATTTTGTTGTTTCCTTGGAAAAATTAAAACATTCATGTGCATGTATTTCAAGTAAAAGAAATATTTACAACATAAAGGGATATCAAATTTAAAGCTGGTATTATAATAACAATATTGCAAATGTTTTGTAACCGAACACAAAAATGTAATTAGTCATTGCCAATAAGGCATGCTGAGTCCATAAGACTAAATAAATGCAATTGAGTGCTTAAATTTTTCAATAGGTTTGAATAGAGGAAGATTCAACTTTATTTTTCAATTATTATTTATGGAAACTCTTTTGAATACCATATTCAGGTTTACTCCAATATGTCAAAACTGTTTTAATTTGAAATCAATCTCCATACTTAAGTCCTTAACCTTAATATGTGTACTATATATTTAAAAATTCTTAAAAAAAAAAAAAAAGATTAAATAGAAAACAAAAAACTACAAAGAATTCAATTAATTTTCTGCTCACTCTTTTCATTTGGTTTTACAGTAACTCAACACCGTTCCAATAGTCCACAACACTCCAGTTCAGCATCATCGCCTGTTATGTCAAATAGTAGTTCTAGTCCAGCACCGCCATCCAGCAGTCCAAGTCCGCAAGAGAGCCCCAAGAATTGCAGTTATATATATCGTGATTGATTGATCACAAACACAAAGTCGATGCCACTGATCAAAAATCAAACAATAAAAGCAGATACAGTTACAACAACTTTAAATGAAATCGATGAAACAGCAACAGCAACACAATCAACGCATAAACCGAAACAGAAAATAAACACTGCCAATAAAGCAACAACAAATGAAACTGCTACAACTAATACCACATCAACAACAACAGCAATAAACAGCAACAGCAACATCAGCAGCAGACAGCAACAAAAACAACACAAGCCAATAATTAATGACATAACAAGAAGAAGAAAAAAACACTACTACATTAGCAACAGCAGCAGCAGTAGCAACAAGCATAGAAAACACAAAATCTCGTTGGCTAAATCCGTTCCTGCCACACCTGTACAAGTAAATCCCCTAACAACGAATAGTTTTGTGCCATCCTCACCCGACTTTTACGATGACGAAGATGACGATGATGTTCTCTATATGCCACCCTATTCTTATCCCAATTGTTCGTTAGACATGTTAAATGAAGGCTATAGCTTTGACAATGAATTCACTTTTAATGCGCCGCAAACACACGAGCAGCTCGAACACGAGCAGGTCAGTGCAGAAGGGGAACATTTTCGTGAAGCTTTGGACGATAAGCATCCTTTGGAATTGCAAAGAGATATCGAAGAAGATTCCTCTTCTATGGCCATGATAACACCGCCGCCACCATACGATACACCTTACAGTAAGCAGCAATATAACTACACGCCTGCCCAACAATATCCCCAACATCAGGCAGCTTATAGTGCACCAAGAGCACAACGTTCGCACAATGCTCCCCATACACGTAAATACATCTTCAACAACAATCGTGAGCAATTTAATATCAGCTCTTCCAATGGAAATTCCAGCTCTAATTCCATACAACAACAGCCTCAATCAACGTCCCTGGGTAGCACGCTTACGAATGCCATAACACCGACCAAACTAAGTGCGGCTGCAGCCGCCATGTTTGCCGCCCCCCAAATGGTGCAACTAAATCGCAAGTGGTCAAACTTGCATCGCAAAAGGCGACGACGCAACAGTAGTTCCGGTGATTCTAAAGAGCTTGACAAACTTGTATTGCAGTCAGTCGATTGGGATGAAAACGATATTTATTGACATATTGGCATACGTGTGACTCACACATCGTTATTTTAAATTTATGATAAATCAATATTTTGATATCTGCTCCAGAAGAGCGCAAGCATCAAATCAAGGGATAAACAGAGCCATTTTCACTACAGCCCTTCACTATTTCTAAATTTAGCAGGCCGTGAAAACAGAATTGTAACACTGACAGGATGAGTAATCAGGAAAATGTTTTTAGGGAACATTTTAGATCTTCTGCATAACCTTTTGACTGGCCAATTTAGGTGTGAAGACTCAGCAGCAGATTATGTTTATTTTCAGTTTGGTTGGTCTTTAAATTAGTAAATCAGTCAACATTCAAACCTCCTTTAAACGAAAAAAAAAAATTGAGCGCTTAAGCTGCAATTGTAGTTACATACATATGTATGTACATATACTGCAAATAAACGTGCTAGTTGACATTTATGGCATTATTGCCAACCATTAATTGAAAAAGGATGATTAGAAAGAGAAACTGATTTTTTGACACAAAGTTTAAATTGAATTTAAAGAATATAAAAAATTTTACCCAGCAAGAGCTTTAACTTTCAATGATTTTTTTTTTTGTGGTTTTAAAAAACATAAATCTTTTGCATAGAGTTTTTACGAGCCTATTCAAGCCCGAAAACTCAGTGGCAGGTAAACTTTCTTTTCAGTTTAATTTTAGTTCCAAACTAGTAAATCAGTGAACTCTTAAACTTCTTTTAAACAAAGAAAACCGCACGTTTAACCTCCAATTATAATTACACGTGCTTGTTGAATTTTGTGGCACTGTTGCCAATCATTATTTGGAATAAGAATTACTGCACTGATTTACTGATGCTAAGCTTGAACTGAATTTCAATAAAAATATTGCTGAAGAAATCGTTTAACTCTCACTGAGCCTTCCAAAACTGAAAATGAAATATTCTGAAAATATATATTTAAACTGTGATAAAACACACTATGATACATCATCTAGATTAGGTTAGACTGAGAGGAAGGCTTGTCATCCGACATAAAGTTAAGCCAGTGTGGGCTTGGTGTGCTCTCCGTGCAGTTTAGGGTTTAAGTGAAATTCACAAAATTCTTTAATTTTCTCCAGTACATATTCTAAAAAGCAGTGCATATTTGAAATCCAAAAATTGCTTAATCCATAGAGAGGTTGTTTCATACACATGGTATCAGATAAACACTTTTTTGAATGGGAAGTAAATAAAACGTAGAAATGAAAACAATCATTATACACTGCGTAGCCTATAGGACCAGTTGTGAAATTTTACTTTGCAGTTGAAGCATGATTGAGCAATTTTTAACACACTTTTATTTACCTACATATCTACATATATATGTATGTGAATGAAAGATGTATTTTGGATGCACTTTTAAATGCAGTTTGTACACATAGACCACTTGGTATTTGAAATACAAAATACTTTTCTATGCTGCTCCTGGCTACAATTTCAAACTGAAAACAAATTATTAGTTCCATATCATATATCACCTAAAGCGAACAAAATGGCAATTTTTATCCCAGTTCCATAGCATATACAAAATGTTGTATAATAATTTGGCTTGAAACCGTTAGGGATTTGCATTTGTATATAAAAAAAAAACAATTATATCGTTCAGATAAATTAAGATTAAAATAATCTGTAACATATTTTTTACTAAAACTAAACCAAAACCAAATAACATGGCGATAAGAAAAATGCAAGCAAAACAATGAAAAAACCACTTTGTTATTTAAAATAGTTAAAAATACATTAAATGAAATAAACTTAATAAACATAAACTTGAAAGCAAAATAAACATAAAAACAAACATACAAACAACATGAAATGCTACAGCAAAAGTTATAACATTTTTTAAAGCAAAACATTTTTAATAATATTTTATTTTGTGCGATTATTATAATATACAGTCTTAGAAAATATTGAGAAAAATTTAGATAAACATACACTGCAACAAAAATGGGGAAATTTTTAACAGAAATACAATATTTTAAGCAGACTAAGTAAACAAAACTCTAAAACTTAATAAACATCAAACAATCCCATAATAAATTAAAACAGATATATGCTTAAAAAGATTATTAAAAGCAAAAAACTTTGTAAAAATATTATATTGCTAAGCAAGTTAAAAAGGAAAAGTTATTAAGTGAATAAAAAGAAGCAACTAAGTAAAATAATTAAGTAAAACAAACAAATTGTTAATGCTATAAAAACAAAACTTTGTAATTTAAACTTGTATATTTTACTTTATCTATAGTATACCTTTAGAACATATACATACATACATACATACATACATATAATATTAAAAGAAAAAAACAATTTCCATTAAACCCTATTTTATAAGAAAGTAGTCAAAGTCATATAAAAGTAGCTGTAGTTTTAGCCGCGTTTTTTACAAACCAACAAAACTTCTTAAATTTATATAAAAAAGATTACAAAAAAAAACTAAAAAAAAATCTTTGCATAAAACCTTTAATACACTCTAAGCGATATCCAACCACATTAAATATTTTTTGTGAGATTAGTAATATTATTTATTTTAATATTGAAAACAAATAGACTTTTATACACTTCAACTCAAAAAAAAAAAAAAGACAAAATACTACATATTTTTAATGCAACAATTTACAAACTACCAACAACAACTTATAGCTCATTTACAAAGGACTCGAATCCAGTAGATTTGGACAAAGGTCTTTCATGTTTACACCACAGCGTTTTGCATTGTGCAAAGCTTAGTTTTAGTAAAAACGTTGAATAGCATAAATTTATTTTTGATATCTTTTTCTCAGAACCTCTCAATTCTACTTAGCTTGTTTTATATTTCATTTATTTAAATAATAAAACTCAGTTGATATTTGGAATACCTTCGGTATTCTTCTTTAGGAACTACAAAATTTTAAAACCATTAAATTAAAAACAATTCTAATTAGTAACACAACATAAAACACTTACAAGCAAAAATAAGAAAAGTTAAATAACATTTTCACTTCGAATTTTGATATTTCGAATACCTTCGGTATTCTTCATTAGAAAATACGAAATTTAAAAACATGTTAATTAAAAATAATCATAATTAGAAACACAACATAAAACATTTAAAAACAAACTAAGTTGAAGAACATTTTCACTTCGAATTTCTGGCTGTAGCTTATATATTTTCCAACAAGGCGAACTAAGTTTCGGAAATGAAAATTTCACCCGAAATGTAGAACACAGCCAACTGTCTTCTACTGGCTAAAGTACATTTCTTTTATAGCTTAGTGTTATACAAGCCTGAAAAATCAGTGGTTAATGATGAGGTGTCTTTTCGGGTTAACTTCTGTTTAAGCTAGTAACTCTGTAAATTGGTGAACATTTTAACGAAAAAAGTTTGCCTGATAAACCCCAATTATAATTATGCTGCCAATTCACTTGCTACTTTAATTTTGTGGCATAATTGCCCCAACTATTATTTAGAACAGCATGACTAATAAATGGGACACTGGTGAACTGACGCAAAGTGCTGATTGAACTTAAGGAAAATATTTGGTAAATTTGTTCAATAAATGTTCAACACACACCTTTAATACAGAAAACAATTTTACTGTTTCGCCAAATGTTTACTTGTCTTCACAACCTTCATAAAACAAAACGATAAAATTGTTGTTTTTGTATCAAAGATTTTTTTGAATATTTGTAATTCTCATTGTGCTTATAGGAATAAGAGAATATGTAGTAAAGTTTGTTGCACAATTGTATAGAAGAAGTTGGTACAATAAGAGCTTAATAAACACGTAATAATTTTTATAATTATCATTAAAATGTAATTAACACAAATATGAAATTAAGAGAATCAGCTGTTTGTATGTGATTTTAGCAAGTTAAAATTACTTACACCATAAAATGCAACTCATGAGATTTCTAATTAAAAGCAAGCAGTTGCAACTCTATGCTTTGTACATGTGATTTGTGATGTTAAAATCATATACGATTTGAAATCGTGTAATTCACACAATACATACTATGAAGCAAATCGTAGCTCAGTGACCTAGTACTTACTACAATCTACTATATTTTGTTATAGTCTTATTTATAGAAATTATTTTATTTTGTTAATCTCTATTGTACAAACTTCTATAAAATATTTGTTGGCTTAATTCAGGTTGTATTTTTCAACAAACATTTTTTGAAAAGGTTCATTTTTGGACCTGAATTAATACATTTCAATTGGCTCTTAAAGCAAATAAATAATCAAGTTCATATTTGTTAGCTTACTAAACGTGAAATATTTTTTTATAAACAAGCCAGTTAGAATATAAAGGTCTGTTCTTACCCTAAACTGCTAAACTTATATGCTTGTATGTTAAAAAATTTAATAACAGCATATTAAAAATTTTGTATGGAAATTTCCATAAAAAATTTTTAATATGCTGTTATTAAGTTTTTTAGCATACAAGCAATATACTTTAAAATTTAATAGTACATACATATGTATTTGTATATCTACTAGACTGGGACTGATTGTAAATGAGCTAAAAGACAATTTTATTTTTAGTAATTAAATATGCTTTCAACTGTAACGTTGTATATGTGATGAGAATAATCATTTAAGGCATAATTTATTTTCAAATGGACTTAAATCTAAATTTTTTTGTTTAGCTTAGCCGATCTCTTTTTCTTCTTTAATATTTCATTATTCCAGCTTAAAGTCTAATGCCTTGAAGAGCCTGTCTGTCTGAAGGATAGCGAAATATCGGCAATTATATCAAATAAAAATTGAAGGACCTTAAGTTCGAATAATAAATTATGTTCATAGACTTTGAAGAACTCGCCAAGCTGTCAGAAGATGTTTGAATATAAAAATAAAATACATAGAAAATGACAATTAAATGGGAAAAAAGTTGTTGGCTGGCAGATAATTTATTAAAGGACGAAAAATCAGTGGAGTTCGGTTCAATTTGCGTTTAAGCTTTAAACGAAGAAAATTTTGAGTTTACACTTTAGCCATCAAACAGCATAAATTATCAGCTATTTGACATTTCTGGCAACGTTGCCAAACTTCAGCTGCTAAAAACAATCCATTAAAAATGGTTCTCTGATTTACTGCAGTCAAGTTTAAACTTGAATTAATACACAGACAAGTTTTGCTGAAGCTCCAATTGATTTTTCGGCCATTAATAGTGAGTCCATTTTCATTAAATTAAATTATGTCTTCTATTTTATTTAATATTCCTCATTTACACAAAATAATGTGTTATAACTTAATTCACTGCTAAAAAGTTTATTGGTTTCAATCTCGAACCCTTTTATTTATTTTTACGCAATTTTTTTTTATACAAAAGTGTTTATTTTTATTAAGAATTAAATCTAAGCTTGTTTTTATTACAATTAAAAAAAAAAAGTATATTTGTTTTCCTTGTTCTTTTAAATAACAAAAGTTATTTACTCTAAGTGAATTGATGCTATTGCAATTATGTATTTTATATGATAAATAAATTATGTGCCATACTTATAAAAAAAACAAACAAGCAAACAAAATCGGAAGATATTAATTAATATGTAAATTTAAATTTTAAACAAAAACGCTTTTTCCCTTGTTTCACGCAATTTAAAAAATTAAGATTTACCTTTTTGTTGGATGCATATAAACGGGATTTTTTTCTCCAAATTTTGTTTATCACTATTTAACAAATAAAAACTGAAAACTTTTTTTTACACCAATTTCAACTTTTTTTTTATTTATTTTACTTTTAGATGGATTTTTCATTTATTTCAATATGAAGGAGTGGGTGTAGTGGTCCTATAGAATGTCCGAAGTAACGTTTTAACATTTCTTTACAAGATATTGAAGCAAAACCGAGCGGCAAGAATTAATAGTTTTCAAGCCTTAATCGAGATCATTGACAATTTGGTTAGTTCTGTGGCCGTAAGTGTTAGCGGCTCAAGCCCCATTCGAAATGTGTTTTTTTTTCAGGTAAGCATATTAAAGCCACAAGTATTCGTTTCCTAACAAAATCCAGGCAAAAATCGTTTTTTTAAATATAACAATTAAAGAAAGCAGCTGGAACTATATTTAACCTTAGGCTTACATGGTATAATTAATAACTGTATCTATGAGAATTGCTGCCATTTATCGACTGTCGTCCCCACAAACGTCTCTATGATTATCGGGCTCAGTTATTTATGGTCAATGAGCACAGATTTAATTCCTATTTGAAAATGATTTCCAAAGTGGTATAAATAGTGCTATTGTGCACCAACCCCTATAAGAGAGTGCTTTAAAGTGCTCTGAAGAAAAAATTAAAAAAAAACGTGTGTTTCAAAAACGCTTAAAAAAAGAATTGCCTCAGTTCCAACTTGATTCCACTGTAAGCTTAAAATTAATTTTCTTTACATTAATTTGCAATCATATTTGAATCAAAACCAGCCAGTTTCCCTGGCAATGTTTTTCGCTAACGTTTTCCGTTCTTTCGAGAACAAAACTTATTTGAAGATATACCGTTACTTTAATGGCATGTTCTGCAAATCAGTTCTGTAATCATTTTTATGGCCGCGATTTGAAATCACAAAAACTTGTTCTGCTCATAATTTTTGTAATACGAAACCAGTCAGCCCAGTGGCTGCTAGTTTGATATTTGGCATTCCTTTCTTATTTTAATGCATAATAGAATGATTAAAATAATGAATTCTTATTGATTATTGAGTTTTACACTTGTAGTAAAACAATATTGTACCAACATTTTTGGAAATTTTTGAAAAAATGAATTTGCTTTCTTTCTTTCTGCGTGATTAATTTAGGCATATTTTTTATTATCAGCTGTCTCTGTTCTTTTATTGCTTAAAGTCAAATAAGAAAACAGTATTTGCTAGAGTGTTGGGCAATTAAATGTTACACCGACAGACAGGAAATGATTTAGCGAACTCTAGAAAATCACACAAGTGTTTTTAAAAGCACATGTGCTTTGTAATCATGTGATTTTTACTACAGGTGTGATATAAGGTCTTGACTAAGTTTGGTGGAGTGTCTTGTATATTTTGATAGATTACAAAATATTTTAGTTCTAAAAAAAACTCGAGTTTAAAAACTTATTTGGGTCACTTCTATGTCTGTATATAAGAAATCCCATTTAAAACTATGTTTTTTTATTGTTCTTTTTTTTTTAATTCAATAATCCTGTTTATTTTTTATTATTTATTTGATTTTTGTTTTTTTGTTGCAAAAAATCAAATGTGATTTGGTACAAATTTTTATAAATATTAAAAATGATGTAAGCATACTATACATACATATAATAAAGGCTATTAAGTAGATACAAATAAAATATTTGAAAATTACAATTATAATTATAAAAACATACATTTTCAATGCACTCTTTAAATCTAAATTTAGCTTTGTTTCTGTTTTTATACTCTTAAACATTTAATGGAAAAAAAAAGAAAAGAAAAAACAAATATTTTTACACCAAAAATATAAAAAGTAAATACTACTTGTTAAAATAAGAGTTTGTAATGTATAAAAAAAAATCTGTAATATATATACATACATATACATATATATGAAAAGCAAACAATTATAAAATTATACAAAAACAAAACCAAAAATGAATTGTTTTCGAAAAAGAAATCGATAGTCTTAAATTTTCCTTTTGAAAACTTGACATGTGTAAAAAGTATAAATAAATTTAAGTAGTCATAAAAATCGGTTTACTTTATATAATAAAATATAAATAATAAAGACAGTGATGACAACTTAACACTTTACATTATACAACAAAGAAATGAAGTATACATAAATTAAGCACACATACTTTATTTAACAAAAAAAAATCTCTTAAAACAAAAAATAATTTCATAGATCAAAAACAAAAAGGAAAAAAATAAGATACTATACTTTTGTATGATATTTAGATTTAATACAGATAAACGGAAATTAATTTTCAACATGTAGAATTGCTAATTCAAAATAAAAATAATAATAATAATATAAATATTAAAGCGTAGAAATATCTAAAGCCATACAAACATTTTGATTTATTATTATAATTTAAATATTTAAATATTCTTTTGAAAATGCCAAAGATATGATTTAATTAAGTTTAATTATTATGAATGGAAAGAAAAAAGACAAAAATTGTTTTTAATGCAATTTATTTTATTTAAAATAATTAAATACATTGAAAACCTTGTTATTAGTTCAAATTGAAATATGTTTGTGCTCTGGAGGCTTAATTTTTTTTTTTATCAATTTTGTAATATATGTACTATATTAGTATATTGCAAAATTGAACAACAAAATTACTAAACACAAAAGGCCTAAAAGCTAATTTTCAATTTCACTTGGCTTCTGAAAGTGTTTAATTCTACGGTTTTTCTATGACTGTTTGTCAACTCTGAAAATGCACAACAGAAAGTCGTTTAAAGCTAAGCCATGGATAATTAATTATTTCTATGATAGTATTGTTCATTTTGACACCTATTAAACAGGCCGTTTTTAATGGTACAGTAAGTTATACATATACACCGGTATTCATAAAAAATAAAACGTTGCTGAAGTACATTTTAGAACAAATTTTATATGAAAAATTTGTTCTAAAATGTGTTTCAACAATGTTTTATTTTTTATGAATACCGGTGATATACTTTAATAAGTATATTTGGCAATTTCCATACACAATGAGTTTTCTTGTTTTGCCGTTTAAGTAAGAGTTTGGTATCAAAGGACACATAGCATATTGTGCAATGAAAAATGCGTGGTCTAGTTGGTCTATTAGGATTTAGAAATTTTCATTATCTAATTAGATATGATTACAACAATTAAATTTGTTTTAAATAAACTATAAATTACTCTAACAGTAATTATTAATTACTTTTTTAATTTTGCAAAGCCAGCACTCGACTGACAGTTCGATATCGAAAACCGCCATCTCAAAATTTTATTATTTTTGTTCTACATATACATACATATGTCATGCCGTAGCCTCAAAACTTATCGATCTTTCCATCACAAAGTTGACTGCGGATTTTTTGCATTGAATAAACTTAGCTTTTAAAATTTTATTAAAACTATTCTCATAGCGCATTTAGAACAAAGTGACGTTTAATATTTAATAATTGTATCCTTCAGGCTTAAATTTTTTGAGCTCGCTGTTTTATGCTACACTTGTTCGACTTTGTGCAATAAATAATTCACTCAATTTCGGAGTATATTCTTCACTTTTTATTGCTCGAGGGATTTAATTATTTTTTAAAGATCCTTTATTTAAAACCCAAATATCCTTCAATGTGACAAAAAAAATTTTTTTTTAGAAGAAAATTAACATTATTAAATTAATCAGTCAGCCATAATATATTTTTGGAAATTTTAAATTTAATATGTTCTTTGTTATTTTTGCCTGCCTGGCTTAAATAAAAAATTAAAAAATTAAATTTCTCCTATGCGGCTTTAAAATTATTGTTAAATACAAATTTGTTATTTATTTGTTTTAGTTTTTGCTACAAATTTATGTACATAAAGTAATATTATTGTCTTAACTCTTTCAAATACATGTCGTACTTAGTCAACAAGAAGAACGTTTATAGCTAATAGTTTAAAGGGAAGCAAGAAAAGTGAACATTGAAGAGTTGTCAGCTGGGAAACAATTAGTTAATACCTGTTCCACATGATATTCATGAGCAAAACATGTTACTCCTCCACCTCTCCACTCTGATTTACTTTTGGTCTTTATTTGACTTACAAGTTTTTTACACCTACGAATTGAAAGCGAATTGAAAGAAAAATTGAAATCAATTTCGTATCAATTTTTAAAAAGTGTGAGTTCATGGAATATTGATAGATAAAACTTAGTCGTGTAAACTCCAAACTATGAATCACTTTGAAGTTTTATTACTGGTTTTTTGTTAATGAGTTTTACAAAGAAAACCGTGAGTGAAGTATTGAAACTTGATAAACCAAATTTGGTGGTGTAACCTCGAAACTTGCTCATTTGGACAACAATACAAGAGCAGCGAAAATTTTTCAAAAGGAGAAAATAGATTTGAAGCGGGTTCATAGCAGCTTACAGCATTTATAATAATATTTGCAAACTATTTGAAATCAATTTTCGATTTCGCAAAATGTTTGCATATTTTCGCGGCTGATTGTATCTTTGCAATCACTCAAATCTTATAAAAAAAAAAAAAATTTAAATCAATTTTTGCCTTAGGCTAACTTTTCGCAGACACAAAAATATGCATTTATATATAACAGAAGTGTGTAATTTATATGTAATGGTAATTAAAAGCGTTCCTGTGTCCAGCTAAATTTCCTTCTGTTGAACAAGAGCATGATGCTTTAATTTTATTCAATTTCTTTCAATAACTTTTAATCTTTTTATCTACATTGATTTAAATATTTATTTGAAAGCAAAGTATTTTAATCTTATAATAAATATATATAAATTAAAAAAAAAAGAACTTTTTTCATTAAACACGATATATATTCAAGTGCTTCTTAAACAAATAAATTAAAAGTATATACAGACGACATACGTTTAAGCATACATATATGTATATGTAAGTTAATTAGCAATAGGTAAAGAATAACTAGGTTTTATGCATATAGAAAAAAAAAAATAAATAAAAATCGAAAAATACTTGCGGTAAAAAAGTTAGAAAACCACAACAAGAAAAATGCATTAATTGCTTTAGAATTTTAACAAATACTAATATTAAAATTAAAAAATAAACCTAAGTTACTCACATAAGAAAGAAAAGTTTCAAAAATCTATCAAACAAAAACAAAAAAACAAAAATTGTTAGTAGAGCATTTAAAACTAGTATTTAAAATAATTTAAAGCTGATTGAGATAAAACCTACAAAACATATTAAATTAACAACAATTTCTTAATAATACAACTAGTAATTGAATTATGTAGTTATGTTAAGATTTTACAATTTATGATAAAAAAAAAAGAAAGAACAACAACAAAACAAAATCATAGACATAAATCAACAATGAAAACATGTTTATATATTTTATATATATATATAAAAAAAAATTGTAAATAGAAAACCTCTTAATACTTTCAAAATACAACAAGAAAATACTGGTTTTTCCATTTTATTTGAGACAAAATTATTTTCGTACAAAACTTTTCTATATACTATACGTAAATCACAAAAAACGAAAAAGAAAGTGCGACAACAAAATTTATTGTTTGTAACATCCAACATACTTCCAAATGAAAATAATTTTTTAATTAAAACCAAAACACTTGTAAAAAAAATACCCTTTAACAAATACAAAATCATATTTCACATTGAAACCTTTAAAAATGTAGTATCGTTATCAAAAAAAAAAAGGAAATAAAAATTATCATAAAAACATCAACAACGTGAGAGAAAAAAAAATTGCATTTGTAGAAATAATTTAGCAGTTACACTATTAAAGATAGAATATTACCAAAATGAATAAAATACTTTTAAATACTTAATAACTGCAAAACAAGAATATTAAATAAAATCTTATACATAAACACGAAAAAGGGAAAAACTTAATATTATCGCTGAAGACAGATAAACAAACTTGAATTCTTTTACATTTATATAACAAACAAAAATATACATACATACTTATATAAAAATCAAGCAAACAACAAACCATTAAAGCTCCAATTATCGCAAACAAAAACGTCAAATCAATCATTAAACATTTAAATGCATCGCAAAATCAAAGAAAGTTCTCATATGGAAACAAAAGCAAAGTCAATTTTCGGCATTACAAAACTTTATAAAAAAGAGGTTTTCATTTAGGGACTGACAACTTAATTTTGTTTTACTGGCGCTTTTTTCGTCCTTCCGTAACTTCACCATGATTCAAAATTAGTCCCCACCCTACACTTTGAAATAAAATGTTGATGGACAACAACTGCAAATCAAGAAAAAATTATCAAATTCAATTTTAAAACTACTGAGGTTTGGCCACAAAGTACTCTGTGGTTTGGCATCTAGCAAGCACAAACACATGCATAAGTAAATCAGCTGTTCATGTCAAGTCGCAAGTATCGGTAATATTTAGTTGCCAGCAAGGCAGCTCGATAACAGGTAAACTTACAAGCCCAGCTGACTACTGTTTTTAGCTTGTAGAACCGTCAAAATACACAACACAAACACACATACGCGAACAAATGGATGACAGTAGTTCAAGATTTCTACCAACAAAATATGTACATGAAATGTTTGTTGGTGTTGTGCTTGTTGTAGTTATGTGACTACCTGGTATCGAGCTGCCTTGGCTGCCAGTTTTAATTGAAAAATTATTGTGGACTTTTACAAATGAAAAGAAAATATATCCTGTCTATATAACGAGTCAGTTTGGCATACAATCACGGCGCCACTGAACAAAAATGCTGACCCCTTTTAAAGAACATAATGACATAAAAAACTATGTTTACGGCTCAATGCTGCTTTTCTTTTCTGTGTATGAATGCTGCCTTTTCAGTATAATACTACATTTATGTACATCTATAGTGATTAGTATTACAAACGCATGTGTAATCTATTCAAACTATTTTATTATAAGTATCAATATTTATTAGAATACAATTCAAGTTTATTTTACTGAGAACAAGAAATTTCTACGACTGTGATGCGATGTTATAAACGACTCGAGGAATAATAATTTGTTTTCGTCTGCTTTGTCTTTTATTTTCTCTCGTGTTGTCACATACATTTTGTGACAAAGACAATTCAGATGCCACACATCTACGCAAAATCTAGCATTTAAATCTTCTACAAATTCTTTTTCGTTTTATTAAAATGACATATAAGAACGTATGAAACCACACTTGAGGCGGACACATGCAACATATTTTACCAGTTTTCTGTGCGACATCCACACCAAAAGTGAAATTTCCTTAGATTTCAGTAAAATTTTTCTAAAAATGTTCTAATCTTTCTAAAACAATTTGCACTGCTCATCAAGGAAACTCCTATTATTTTAAAATGTCCTTTAAAAAAAAAAAAATGCGGTCGGGCGACCCCCGTTAGGAACGAAGTTCCTTACGTTTCTTCTTAATCTTCGAATGCAATAAAAGGTGAAATCTGTATGTATTTTTTGTCAATCTGCTACAAAACGAAGAAAAGCAACTGTTGGTAAATTTTTCAATATTGCTGTTTTTTGTTGTGACATATGTACATATTATTATTATTATTATATGTATTATATGTACATAACTGTAGCGACATCTAGCAACCGTTTTCACAACTAATTAATATTTATTGGTAGGTGTCTCCGCTGACAACGGCGGAGACACCTACACAATTGTTTGTCGACAGATAACCAATACATATAAACAGCTCACACGCTTTCGTTACGATTTCTAGTATTTTTCACTACCAGCAAGCCGCGTTAAGGAACTTCGTTCCAAAAAGAAATTTCAATTATTCACTTAACGTCTACACCGGACCAAATAATGCTGAGACAACCGTACGTCAGACTTTGTAGGAAAATATAAACAAAAAAAAGAAAGGCGGTCGGGGGACCCCCGTTAGGAACGAAGTTCATTACGATTTTTTTTTTCATTTTTGAATGTAATGCAAGGTGACATCTGTATGTTTTATTTTGCGTTGTTTTTAAAATTTTGAAATTTTATGATTCTTTAAATTTTTGGAACGTTTTTCAAGCAATTAATATTTATTGGTAGGTGTCTCCGCTGCTGTCAGTGGAGACAACGCCAATCGTACCCAATTGCTTTTCGACAGATACACCAATACATATAAACAGCTCACACGCTTTCGTGACGATTTCTACTAATTTCCACTACCAGCAAGCCGCGTTAAGGAACTTCGTTCCAAAAAATCTTGAGGCTTGAGCTTTACCTCAATAAAATTCGGTCAGATGTAGACGTTAAGTAATAATATTATTTGTTAATAATATCTTGTGCTGTTTTTTTTTTTTTTTATTAAGAAAAATATTTTTTGTCAATATTATTGCGAATATAAATAGACTTTTGTGTTTGTCTCAATTTTAAATACAAATAATATCTCACACTATTATTATTATTATTATTATTATTGCTAGGTCGGTCCAGAATGGCCCTTCGCACTGCGACCACGAATGATCTATTGTGCAAATAGTTGTGTATAATGCAAATATTATTATTATTATTATTTTATTTTAATTTTACATTGAATTCAATGTAACTTTCGGCATTGATGTCGGTACCTGCGATATTTCTTTTTGTGTGTTGTTATCGGTATTGTAATGACTAAAAACTGTAATCCTGCTTCTCTAGCAATAAAGTAAAAATGTATAGTAGTATATTGTTTAAGGGAGAATTCAGCCGAAGTGTACTCAGTCCATTTAAATTGTATGTGTACTCATATGGGCGTTTGCTCGCCATTTGAACACGCTAACAGCTTGTATTTGGCAACCTTAAATGCAATGCAAAGTGTGCTAGAACTTGATTGTAACGCAAACCACTCATCCAAATGGCCAACCAATAAATTCCTCTTTAGCTTGTGAAATTATTTCCTGAAAACCCCCATTTCCTTGTTACGGATTGAGTTTTCTACCAACGAAGCAGTTTTTGTTCTGGAAGCGAGTTTTCGGTCTCCATCTGCATTTTTCAGCCTTTAAAATATTGTTTTTGCCTTCAATGTAATCGTGCGAACGAACGATAATGTTCGCAGGTAGCAAATACATATGCTGTTCATTTTGCTTCTAACATTCTGCACAATCAGAGACAAATAAATGCCATAGCAAGTGTGTTTCTTTTATGAATCAATTAATGTAAATCATATTTTGATTTTGATAATCGGTTAATCTATTGAAAAAGAAAAAAACTAAATTAAAGCTAGATTATAAAGAGAAAAAAATGCAAAAAACATTAGTAAAAAAGACTGAGCTATAAAAAGTTTAAATATGTATTTAACAAAAAGAAAAATTTTAAAACAAGAGAAACCCGATATAGAAATGTAAAAGATTAATACAAAAAAAAAAAAAGTTTCATTCACAAAACACATTTTAAAGAAAATAATGTAAAAAAAAAATCCAGATATTACACAAAAACACATGAATCAATACACCACAACAAGAAAATATCAACAAACAGATAAAGTATACTTTAATTAAAACTAACAAAAGTTATAATTTAGTTAAAATTTATATAAACCAATTATTAAAAATTAACTTATCTAGAGATATTTTAAGCCGATATTCAATTAAAGTTTTCTTTCAAATGTAATCCATGAAAACATATTCTTTAAACACTTACGCTTCTGCAAAGAATGAAAAACGCATACGACATGAAAAGTAATTTTTAATAATAAACAAAATTAAAAGAATTATCAAATTTGTCAAATTAAGAAGGCAAACCAACTATTATATTATCAAACATAATAATTTCTTAAAAAACATATTTTCTAAGAAATTCTTTATTAAATACATACAAGAAAAACATGTATTGAATTCCACAAATTTGATAAAACTTTTAAGTAAAAAACTAATAACTGCCTTCTCTTCACCTTTTTTTGTATAATTAAGTTCTTTACCAGTTTTATTCAAACAAAATATTCATTTTTTAACAATATATAAACATTTATATATACATATATAGTTAAACACGAAATAAACAAAATAAATAATTATTTTATTTTAAAGAAGTTCCTAAAAATATATAATGCATTTAAATGATACAGTTTTCGTTTGTTATTTTTTTGGGTATAAAAAAATAAATGTATAAAATCAAATCATTACGGAACTTCAGGCATTTTGTTGAAAAATAAAACAGTTTTTAATTTATATGAAAGCATTAAAAGAAATTAAAAATTAAATAATTAATTACGCACAATTATATGCATTAGAGATATTTATTAAGTAATGACATGTAACAAAAAAAAAAAAAAAAAAAAAAAAAAAAAGAAACAAAACTTTGACGAAAACATAAAATACGTAAACAACATCAAATTTTTAGTTCATTTCTTTACTTTTACCAGAAGCGAAAACCAGTTATGACATTTCTAATATACACACATACATACATAATTACCAGGCGAATCAAATAAATAAATAAACAATTCAAGTCCTGCAATTTATTTTAATACTAATGGCTCTAAATTGTCCCTACAAGTTGTGAAAAAAAAGTTTCAAGACACTGTAAAATTTTCTTAGATTTCAACTTGCATAACAAGTCTTGAAAAACAATTTTTGAACAATTTTAAGCTATAGCAAAAGCTTTTTTACATTTCTAATCTATAATTTAAGATTATAAAAAAACACTTAAAGCTAAATTATGCTTTTATAACACTCAATAATTTAAAACTACGAAACCTATATATTTATTCAAAAAGATTCTTTTAGTATGAAGAGAACAGTATCATCCATTATAACTACCATTTATTATCATTATTATTATTATTATCATATTAAACCGAAAAAAAATGATAAATGACATTGAAAAATAACAAAAGAAATATAATAAAAGAAAACTTGAAAAAAAAGAACAAACATGGTTAAAAAATTATTATTATAAATTATTATTAATGAACGATTATTATTATATTGTATTATTAACTGAAATATTTAGATGAAATGATGAAATTCTTGAATTATTAAAAAAATATTATATAGAAAAGAAAGTAATAAAATGAAACATGCAACTTACAAGTCAAAAGTAAATTAAAAACAACAAATAACAACAACAACAACAAAAAATTGAATAAAAATTTAAATAATAGAGAATATTATATTAAAAAAAAAAAAAAAATAAATAAAAATAAATGGTTTTATTTACAACGTTGCAGAGATGAATGAATCCTTTATCCTTCAAATATCTCAACAATTCTGAATAAATGCAGTAGTGCAGAACTTAATTAGACCCTCAGGTAAGAATAACTCTAAATATGGCAAATAACTCCAATATCCATTAACACAGCGAAGACAATACATTAAGCGAACTTCTTTACTAAGCAATTGCAATCGACAATTATTAATATTTTCACATTTTTGGGAGTCCTTACTTTTATAAAGTTTTATATTTTGCAAACATCAAAGTTAAGATAATGTTTGCTAAAACAATGAATGACTTAATGCTTAGTAAAAAAATATTGTAAAGCAATTTGTCAAATTAAATCTTAACAAACATAAAACGTTTTTATCAATTACAATTTAATTGATTTAAAATTTACATAAAAATTAAACAGTCTTATCTTCAACTTAATAAATTATTACAAAATGTTAATGCCGTCAATTTTTGTTATACATATGTACATATGTATGTACACTTACCGTCTAATTCATAAAAATTTTAACAGGTTTATAAAGCTCTTATTTGACAGATTTTCCATACAAATATGTGCAATAACAGTCTTATAAGCCTGTAATAATTTTTATGAATTAGGGGGCTACAAAAAAGTTATAAAATTGTTTTAAAAATTGTAAAAAAAAAATGACCAGGTAGTTTTTGGTACATAACAAATTTTAACATCAATAGTATCCGATATAAACTACAATCCAGATACATTATGATATTTTCGACAGGCTGAGAGCTGACTTTAATCTCAATGTAAAACAATTTATTAGAAATGCTTGACTTCTTGTCTTTTTATATTAGACATATTTTCTTCTGGCTAAATACTTTTCACTAAAGAATTTTCTGTGAATATTGGCTTTTTTAATACTTTTAACATGTGATAATATATGCGTGTTTTTCAAAAAATTTCTTGCAATTTAAATAATCTGCCGTTATTTTTGCTCTATGGTACTGTTTGTTATAAATACACCACTGCTGAGTACACAAATACTACTTTTAATATCAACTTTGTGCGTCAGCTGGTCTATCAGTTTCATTTGCTTGTTAATAAAACAAGGAAAACAAGTAAACAGGAATATTATTGGAAAACATTTTCTTTTTATTTCTTTTAAATATAAACTATAAAGTAAGCTGAAAGATATGGATTATGATTTTAAAATGAAAACGCAAAAAGAGCGCACGAAAGTGGAAGATCTTTTCAACTATGAAGGTTGCAAAGTTGGGCGTGGAACCTACGGTCACGTTTACAAAGCAAAGTGGAAAGAGACGTCGGACGGCAAGGAGTATGCTTTAAAACAAATAGACGGTACCGGTTTGTCTATGTCAGCTTGTCGCGAAATTGCTCTGCTTAGAGAATTAAAGCATCAAAATGTTATAACATTGATAAGGGTGTTTTTATCACATACAGATCGGAAAGTTTTTCTTCTAATTGATTATGCCGAACATGATTTATGGCATATAATTAAATTTCATCGGGCTGCTAAGGCTTCAAAAAAGCCGGTAGTTGTGCCAAAAGGTATGGTTAAAAGCTTGCTGTATCAAATACTGGATGGCATACACTACTTGCATAGTAATTGGGTATTGCATCGTGACTTGAAACCTGCTAATATATTAGTAATGGGAGATGGTCCGGAAAGAGGACGAGTTAAAATTGCCGATATGGGTTTCGCCCGTCTATTTAATGCACCACTGAAACCATTAGCCGATTTGGATCCTGTGGTAGTAACGTTTTGGTATCGTGCACCAGAATTATTGTTAGGTGCTCGTCACTATACAAAAGCCATAGATATTTGGGCCATTGGTTGCATTTTTGCAGAATTGCTCACTTCGGAGCCAATATTCCACTGTCGTCAAGAAGATATTAAAACAAGTAATCCCTACCATCATGATCAGCTGGATCGTATATTCAATGTGATGGGTTTTCCTCAGGACAAAGACTGGGAAGATATTAAGAAAATGCCAGAGCATCATACGCTTACAAAAGACTTCAAACGCTCATCATATTCTACGTGTTCACTGGCCAAATATATGGATAGGCATAAAATTAAACCAGACAGTAAAGCCTTCCATTTGCTGCAAAGACTTTTACTAATGGATCCGAACAAACGTATTACTTCTGAACAAGCCATGCAAGACCCTTACTTCCAAGAAGACCCCCTACCAACTCAAGATGTGTTTGCCGGTTGTGCGATTCCTTATCCCAAGCGAGAGTTCTTGACTGATGACGATCAGGAAGATAAATCGGACAACAAGCGTCAGCAACAACAACAGCAGCAGCAACAACAGCAGCAGCAGCAGCAACAACAACAGCAGCAGCAACAACAACAACAACAGCAGCAACAACATCAACATGAGCCAAACTCAAAGCGTGTTCGCCTTTCTGGACCTGGAGGTCCACAACAATCACAGCAAGTGCATCAGCAGCAGCAGGATTTCCATCATCAACAGCAACAACAAGCAGTCGCAGCAGCAGCTGCTGCTCAACAACAGCAGCAGCAACAGGCTGCCGCCGCCCAACAAATGATGTTCAATCAGCAGCAACAGAATTTTCAACAACGTTTTTAAACTCATCATCCACGAGCCGTTCAAGACTTGTGCACAATTCTTTTTTCAAAATAAATTTCCTTATGACATGAACATTTTTACTAACTATTGATGAAGTTTGACTTTTTATACATCATGATAATTTTGAATTTCAGTGGGCCGAAAAGAAATGACTGTGTTTTCTAAACTAGAGCAGATATCAAAAAGATTGTTACTTTGTTGTAACGAGAATAAAAATTACTTTCCAACGATATACCACCCAAAAAATTTCGAGAAAAAAAATTTTTTCATCGAATTTTTCACAATTACATCATGATAATTTTGAATTTCAGTAGACCGAAAAGAAATTACTGTATTTTCTAAACTAGAGCAGATATCAAAGAGATTGTTGTTTTGTTGTAACGAGAATGAAAATTACTTTCCAGCGATATATCATTTGAGAACTTTCGAGGGAAAAATTATTTTTGATCGAATTTTTCACAAGGGTATATATATATACATCATGATAATTTTGAATTTCAGTGGGCCGAAAAGAAATGACTGTATTTTCTAAGCTAGAGTAGATATCAAAAAGATTGTTACTTTGTTGTAACGAGAATAAAAATTACTTTCCAACGATATATCACTCGAGAAATTTCGAGAAAAAAATTTTTTTCACCGAATTTTTCACATGATAATTTTGAATTTCAGTAGACCGAAAAGAAATTACTGTATTTTCTAAACTAGACCAGATATCAAAGAGATTGTTGTTTTGTTGTAACGAGAATGAAAATTACTTTCCAACGATATACCACTCGAGAAATTTCGAGAAAAAAAATTTTTTTCACCGAATTTTTCACGTTATGATAGTTTTGAATAAACAATCACCATCTTTTATGTAAAACATGTATTTTTTTTTAATATATTTTTTATTCAGTAATATTTAATATTAAATATTTATAAGTATGATTTTTTACACGTTTATCTAATAATTTTTCTTAGTTCTTAATGATGAATTACATTTCTTACATATGAAGGCTTAAGTATCTTATAATTTATATTGATTATAAAACTAAATCGTTACAAAAATTTAACTAAATTTATAAATATTTTATAAAATATGCAATTAAAAAGGAAATAAAACACAAAAAAAAACATGCTTCTATAATAAAAGATAATATGAGCTAAGATCATATAACGTCGCTTTCGAGTGTAAACCTTTTAAATGCCTTTCAGAAATTTTTTAATTTCTAACAAAGAAACTTTTACATAGATATTTTTTTTTTTTCTTTGCCTACGAGGAAGAGCGACTCAATACAGAGTTGTAGTAATATCTAATAATGTTAGCATTAAATCTTATAGAAATTGGAATATCTCTTGAGAAGCTTAAAGCAATATTTTACTTGCATGTATGCTCTTTACTAGCTTTTTAGTTTTGAAAATAACATATCTGTTTTACACTCTAAGCTGGCAATATTTTTTATTTAAGTTACAAGCTTTAATAATTTATAAATAAAAAATATACTAAGAGAGTATACAGTAACTAAATGTTATATTTTATTGGTTGAAGTATGTTTTTTTTTTTATCAACTCAACTGCCTAAAATTACTATTTTTTCTTGCGTACAATATGCACACATGAAGCGATTTTTTTTTTTTTTTTAGCAAATTAAACGAAGTTGTTTAAGATAATTATTACACCAGTTCTTATAAAAATTAACAGCTATTTGAAATAAATTTTAAAACAATTTTCTCATATAAAGCTTGTATTCATGAGGAATAATAAATTCTATGTTAGCAATATTTCCGTATACAATTTGTTTAAAAATTTATTTCAAATAGATTTTATTTATAAAGCTTCAGATCGTATTTTTTTTATATTAATATAAAATTTATTATTAATTTGTTAGCATATTTACAAATATTATCCTGAAGATGCTAACAAGTTGTTAGCGAAATATTGAATAATATTGTTAATAAATTTTATATTAAAATAAGGAAAAAAATACGATCTGAAATTGTATAAATTAGTTTTTTCAAGAATTAAAAAGATCAAATAAAAATAGATTTTATTTTTTATGATGCCGGCTTTTAGACTTTAGAGCCTATTTTATGTATATATGTATGTAACATGTATGTATGTAAAAAATAATATTGCAATAAATATGTTGTTATATTAAAACAAAATTTAATAGGTGGCCTAAATTAAACAATACAGGTACTCACTTCAGCGTTTTTGTTCCTCTTTTCTACTTTTCCAACAACAAGGAAAAAGGAGAAAGTTTTCTTTATTGAAAAAATGGGAGAAAAAAAACTAAAACATAGAAGCTGTGTTGTTGTTAACAAAACCAAAATTTTTCTCAAATTGTTCGATTTTACTTCTCCCGAATTGAGAAAAATGTTTGATCCTTGCAATTTTGTGGCGGAAAAGAATCGTTCTCAATTTTTGGGCCGTCAAATCTGATAAAGTTATTAACAAAACTTTTCTCTTTTCCACTTTTCCAATAACCAGGTAACAGCTGAAATGAGTTCCTTTATTTTATGTCAAAAGGAAACCAGATTTTTAATAATATTTTCAACTTAAATCATTGAAATAGATATGCTACAATTAATTAATTACACTTTCCTCTTAAAGAAACAATAAACCAGTAATAAGTGAATATATTATTCCTCATTCCCAGAGTCATCAGCGCAGTTTTTATCTAGCCCTTAGAGGATGCAGGGCCAAATAAATTTGCTGTCGACAACAGTAGATTGTCACCGACAGGCTCTATTTGTTGTCTAGCATCTAGAATACATTAAAATTACGCACATATGTATATAAGTTTTGTCGACGACGAGTTTAAAAGAGTAAAGATTTTGAAATCGTTTTAATGTCAATACTCTTCAAATATGGCAAACTAGAATGAAAAAACACAAAAGCAGGCGGGCATACGTTAGAGAATTTCTGTTGAAATTCCTATAAAAAAAAATTAAGTGGATTTCATCAAACTGTTTTTGGCAAGTCGAACGTTTGTAATACGAAAATGGCACACATACTCGTACAACCGACCAGTTCTGCAAATCATGTGATTTAAAATCACATGATTTCTAAACTCAAAATGAGCTTTACTTTATGCAACGTAAAATGCTGGCCTTAATTTTATAACTCATAAAGCAACGTCAGAGTTTATATGAAAAACAATAATTTGTTGTTTCCTTTTTTGACATTTCAATTTCGATTTTAGCCGCAGGGTATTTTTGGTGATTTTTTTTTAATACAAAGGAAACTGAGCCACTCATATCAGCCTTTAATGAACACAAAATATTTTTTTTTACAAATAAATTAGTCTTTAGTCTACAAAAAAAAAACGCCATGAACATTTCTCAAATATGCCCGCCTGAGTAAACAAGAATGAATATTAAATGTCAATATTCTAGCATCGTTATAGTTATTAATGTTTATACATGAATATGCCAGCCAAGTGAAATGGGCTTATAACAAATAAGACAATAAATATTTCTCTAACCTTTGTATTATAATTCATTTGGCATAAGGCGATCAAGTAGGCCTTTGAAAACAGGTTTAAACTGCGGAAACATAATAAAACATATCTGCAGAATAGTGCTGAGATCATTTGAAATAACAAAAGCAGCAACAAGATTCTGCGCTGAAAAGAAATTTTATAAAAGTTTAAGAAAGCAATTAATATACATATGTACATATATCATAACAATCACAATTAAAATGTACTACAATTGAGTGCCAGATGTTGAAAGTGGGGCAATTTCAATGTTTTTTATGCAGGTAGTCAGTCATACTTACACCCAAGTTTTTACAATCGTCAATTGACTTAAAAACTTCACTGAAAAAATTTCATAAATTTTTTTTTCCTGTTTCAAAACTGAAGTTGCCTGCCTCACTGGCATAATGAAAAGTTCGATTTTGAAATTTGATGCCAGAGCGAAATTGATTTCTGTTTTAGTATTAAAGTTATTCAGAAATTTCATTTGAAATTTGGTGCCACAGCGAAATTGATTTTTTTTTTTTAATATTAAAGGTAGGTATTAATTTCAGCTTTTTCCCTTATGGAAAGAGCGGAGAAAAGAGAAATATTGTGTTTATTTATAACAAAACACATGGCAGAAAATCATATTAAAATTTTTTTTCAAGTGGTTGTTCTTAAACCATAGATGCCCAGTAGTGGCTGATATCAGCAAATTAAACTCACACGTATTATTACGCTCTTTTGTTTGATCGTCAATCAACCAATAGGAAATCACCATGTTGAGTGGGAGAGACAAACTACACTTGCAGAAATTCTGTGTCTTATTATTGCGATATATTAATGATGTCAACCAAAAAGTATTTTATGTTACAAAATGCTTTTGATGACATGCAATGTCTGATTTGTCATAGGACATTTAAAAAAACTAAGAAATATAATTAAAAAAACCATTTTGAAGGTGTTCACAAAGACATGAATAAAATGAATAGCAAATTGTATTCTTCCAGTGTTTTTTCGTCACTCTCACCAATATTACTACCATGGGCATCTATGTCTTAAACCAATAAATTTATCAGCCCAATCATGAATTATAATTCCGTGAAAGTTTTTTCTCTTTTCCCATTCCTCTTATTATGTTGATAAATTCCTTAGGAAATTTTTTTTTTTTTTGAAGGGGAAAAATAGTCGGCGGAGGCAAAAATTGGAAAAAAACAAAAGATTTTTGTTTTTTCCTATAAAAAATTTCGATATAACCAACTTTTATTTTTTTTTTTTTTTTTTGTTTCTCAGGTAATTTATGATTGGTGGAATTTTTTCTCGAGAAACGTATTTTCCTTAGGAATAAAATTCCTTGAGAATATTCATGATTGGGCTGTATATCTTTTGCCACTTTCCCAGGGAAGAAAAAAGCTGAAATGAATACCCATAATATGTTATTATCTGTGTATTAAGGTAATTTTTTCTGTCCATTTACTTGCCCATGTTTCGCTCTATTTCGGACAGCTTCTTCAGGGCAAAAATTTCTCTAAAAAAATTACCTTAAACTCAAATAATAGAATAATCACCCTCATTGTGGTTGACATCTTTGCAGAAAATGGTGCTGGGAATTGCAAAAAAAATACGCGACTTTTCCAAATCCAATACCACGCCAAACATAATAAAGGTGAATATGAAACTAAAGAGCGGTCGAATAGGCTAAATAACTAATTAGTTTTCAATTAAAATATATATATATATATATATATGTATATATGTACAGACGTATGTATGTTTTCGTGACATGTAAAAGTTTTATATAATTTATTAAGGAAAAAAATGTTCAATGAAAAATTTTATAACATAAAGTAGTATTGTAATACAATCAGGTGGGGGCCATTGATAACAGCAAAACAAAAAACATATACAGCCACAAGTAATTAATACAAACTAATTACTTGCGCACAGAATAAATAATAAATGTTACAAAAACAGACATTTTGCTTATACATTTGATTAATGTGCCAACAAAATACTTGCGATCTTATTTATAAAAATCATTTTATATTTATTAAGTTGGACCAATTTCCATACAACATTTGTCAGATATAAAGGCTTAAAAGCATAAAATAATTTTTATAAATAAGCCAGCCACAAATGAACGAAAGAAAAAATAAAAATATGTAAGTCACAGTAATGAGAAACAAAATTATTGACAAGTTCATATGCTGAAAAAATGAGACAATTTTAAGAAAAAAAAAAAGGGTAAGTAATACAAAATTTTAGCTTAAACAAATATACAAATAAAACGCTGATCATCTAAGGCTCGTTATTACAACCGGCCCACAGTTAAAGATGGGATTTCATGTGCCGTATTTGGCAATAAGTTTTCATGCTTTAAAACTTTAAATTATTAAAAACAAAGGCTCAAGTTTGATTACTCAAATTCTCATATTTAAAGTTGCCGGTTACAAAGCATTGTTGCATTCGGCTAATAAACTCCCAGCTTTAGTTGCCGGTAAATTGTAATAATGAGCTTAAGTGGTAGTAGTGCTTAAATATACTAAATCCTTTCTCGTTAGCATTAATATGTTTACAATTTTATGAGATCCTCAACGCTTTTCTTTTTCATTCTTAATTTGCACTTGGTTAATAGTTTTTTTTTTGTTTGTTTTTGTTTTAGTTTTTGATGAGGGCATTTTTTTTTTTTTAATTAACGCTTATGAAGACATGTGTTGTTGCTGTTGCTTAGTATTTGAAATGATGATGCTTTAAAGCTAATACTAACTTTTGCTTAAAGCTTTTTTCTTTCTTTGTACTAATATATCGTAGAAAGGATTATGACTAATGGACTGTGTTAAACGTTTTATCCATTCCTGCTGTTCTTCTTCGGTGGCAGCGGACATACGATAAACAGTGTGTTTGCCCTCAACCACCTAAAATATAAAAGAAATTGAAAGGAATTTATTTATAAGCAATTTATTTATAATGTAAAAGTAAGTTGACTTACCTTGCCCTCTGAATCAGTCTTACATGCTTTTATTATATCTGCTCCGCCAGTAGCAAACAATTCAAAACAATTCGGTTTACTGCGATCGTGAATTTCCCGCACCTTTTCCAGCAGCAAGTCAAAAGAAAAAAATATTTATACAAGTTTTGTATAAGATTGAAAACTAAATTTCATACAGGGTGGCCGCCGGAAAGGCATACTACTTTGTTTGCTTATAATTTTTGAATGATGGCAAAACTTCTTTTAAACTATTATACCTTTTCGTCGGACACCCGATCTTTGCTATAAAAGCCAATTGAAATTTATTATCTTTAGCACTAAACACTCTTTTTTAATTGTTTTGTTTTTCAGCCCTCTACTCTACTCGACTCGCCAAAAGACTTGAAAAAACTTGAAAGCTTGTTTTAAACTTCACTACTTCGTAGTGGCCAAAGGATGTTCGTTGTAAGTTGTTAGGAAAAGTAAAAAGTGTGGTAAAACGTTTAAATTGTTTTTTGCACGGTGGGCTTGTTTGAACATTTGATTTTCGAATTTCAAATATTTTCTTTTAAATAGTGAAGTTTAAAACAGTGTTTTAAGTTTTTTCCACGCCACTGACGACTTGCGTAGCCTCAACGAAAACTACCAAAACTAATTAAAAAATGTCTGTGTAGTTAGACCTTAAATAATAAATTTTGCACCATATTTGGGAAATTCATACTTACCGATATATTTTCTAAAGGTATTATCCCTCTGGGTTCTTTATCTGTTGTATACTCAAAATAGTATAAACAATTATCGTTTAATATAAACCATCTTCGCTTCCAGGATTTGTATCTAAAATGCAAGAAATAAAGAAAATTTCCATTGAGGCTGGGTATTATAATTTGGCGATAGCTAAAGGGGGGACTCATTTCGCAATAAGTTTTCATAATTTCACAAATTTATCACTTATGGGCCTAAAAAACAGCCAATTTTTATAGCTTTTTGGTATGGGGACACCCTCTACTTGTTAGCATTTTTAGTATTTGTGGTTGTAGCGGCTAGGCAACTCTTTATTCCTTGAAAATTTCAAGTCTCCTTCTCTTATTTCGGTAATATCTTGCATGGAGTCACTTTTTCGTTTTCATTTTTCTTATTTCTATTATTTGCGGTTGTAGCTCCCATAGTTTTTACCTATTTTTGGAACGAAGTTCCTTAACGCGGCTTGCTGGTAGTGGAAATTAGTAGAAATCGTCACGAAAGCGTGTGAGCTGTTTATATGTATTGGTGTACTGTCGAAAAGCAATTGTGTATGATTGGCGGTGTCTCCACTGACAGCAGCGAAGACACCTACCAATAAATATTAATTAGTTGGAAAACGTTCCAAAAATTTAAAGAACAACACAAAATAAAACATACAGATTTCACCTTGTATTACATTCAAAGATGAAAAAAAACGTAAGGAACTTCGTTCCTAACGGGGGTCCCCCGACCGCATTTCTTTTTTTTTTTTTAACACATTTTTGGCGCCCCAAAAATGGATTCAAAAAAAATATTCATGTCTGTTTTGTTAACCGGTTTTGGGTATCATCTAACCGGAGAGCTATTGTAATACAATAATACAGACACTACAAAAAGAGACCAGCAGACCAAGAGTTTGTGAATTGTTCAACTGTTTTTTTTACAGCCTAAGGATATTTAGTGTTTTGCTTTTTTTTCAATTTTATGACAAAAAATCTTTTTCAATTTCGAGGAACTAAAATCGAATTCAAGCCTGATAAAATTATTCACAATTGTTAAAAAGTATTTGCTAAATCTTACCTGCCACCTTGTTTCCAGAGCCAACCCTCTTTATCTGGATTAAAGAAAGTGTGCATTAAGTCATTGCCATCGTCTTGTGGTATTTTAAATGGCTCAGTTCGTATCGATTCGTATAGAGATTCCAGCAATGTACGGGGCAAATCACCACCATTATTGATGCCACGATTCATTGAAATGAATTGTTCAACAGTGGGTTTGTCTTTGACCTGCAAAAAACACAAAACAAACAAAATTAATAAGGAGACAAAGAGAATTTTTTTTTAGTAAATTGTATGAGCTGTTGCAAATTGCACTAGAAAGTAAATTATTAAATCTAATTATCAGATTCTTTTGGAATTTACCTCTATGGGAAAAAATTTTTTCTCGAAAAATAAAATCCTGAAAAAGTTGGCAGCATCTTTTTTGTTAACAATTTGCTTGTTTTTGTAATTTTCTAAGTGGATTTTTTCATTATTTGCCATAAGAAAAGCTGAAGAAAAAATTATTTTGTCAATTTATAATACATACTTTTTTTTTCTTCTGGGAATATTTTCCCAAAGAAATTTGTATTCATAATCGAAGGAATGGGAAAAAGAGACAAAAACTCTTATGAAATTTTCTGATAACTTAGAACTTATTTGAGTTTAGCCCTGGAAAATTGAAAGAAATCTAAAAAAAGCTTTTTTAGAAAGCAGAGCTTTGATTGTTTTCTAATTTCAAATTTTTTTTATTTATTTATTTATTAAAATTGACAACACTAGCGCTTCTCACTCTTGATACTCTGCTATATTCACTACGATTTTTACCACAAAGCTCGAGTGACTTTCTTACCTCAAAGTCTGCATGTTCTTGCAAATATTCTAAAACAAGCTGAATTTCTTTATCTGTCCACCTTTTGTTGTGAATTTTGTCACGTTTTCTCTTTACCAGTATATTTTTATTTGTTTTTTCCCAATTTTTTTAATTTCCTAACACAAAATTAAGTTTTGCCGGCAAAACGATTCACAGCACAGAATATCTGTGATTCCCAGTAATTTTTTTTACAATGTTTACTAAAGCTTTTTGTTTGATTTTTTAATTACAGCGTAGAAAATAAAAGTTCAGTACATTTTGTTGTTGCAGTGATGTAAACACTAGCCGTCTAATTCATAAAAATTGTAACAGGTTTATAAAACTCTTATTTGACAAATGCTCCATACAAATTTGTCAAATAGAGTTTTATAAACCTGAAATAATTTTTATGAATGAGGGTGTAGTACTTTAATCAAATCTGCTACTTTAACCAAATATGCAACCGACTTTACTATCAAGAGTGAGAACCGCTACTATTTGTTAAAACTTTAGCACCGGTATTCATAAAAAATAAAACAGTGTAGAAACACATTTTACAACAAATTTTTCATATAAAATTTGTTCTAAAATGTATTTGAGCAACGTTTTATTTTTTATGAATACCGGTGTAGGTCTTTATATTTTTCTTTCTTTATTAATCGATATTTCGCTAACAATTTGTTAGCATCGTCAGGAATCTTTAATTGTTTTTTTATTTTCTATTATTTTGTTTAAACATTTTTTAAACAAAATAATATTTTTTTTTTTTTATTATTTTATTGAAAAATTATTTTATTGAAGATTTGCCTAGGTTTCATCTAAAAGTGAAACCCCCTAATTTATATAAAGCAACATCACACCGTTTTATTTTTGTTTAATTTGGCATTGTCTGGTTAAGTTTCTCTCACATGCAAAAACATTTTTGGCACCAAAAATTCAAAAAAAAAGAAAAACATCAGTAGACATTATGATTTATTAACTTTTGCTTTTTAAGCAACAGCTACAGGCAAACGAAACTTAAATGCAAAATATAATAAATAAAAAGAATGCACTCAAAGCTCACAGCAGTGTTCATTGTTGAAATTTTATAAAAATTCTGTAAAAATTGCTTAATTTTTATTATTCGAACTTTTCTCCATGTTGTATTACGTTTATCGGGCTTAAGTTCATTCTGTATTATTGTTGTGATACAAGCTAGCCAAGACAACGAAAACCTCAAATGTATCAGCTGCCTCTGCAGGTTTGTCGAAACTGTCCCGTAAAAGTTATAATTTGACAAATGTTGCATACCGTAGAACTGCCTAGAAAATCCCCCGAGGTGCACAACTTGTTGCTACTGAATTTTCTAAAATATTTCTTGTGCACAAAATTTGAAAACGCCATTTTTAATACATACTACAATTTTATTGCCTGTTTTTCTAAGTACGGACGAAGTTTTCATTCGCAGGCATGTATTGAAAACAACAACAACAGTTTCAAAATTGCTAATGTTTTTTATATGTATGCGAATTTAGAAAAACCGGCAGTTATTTTATTTATACCAAATGATGGGTTCCAGCGAATTAAAAACTTTGAGAACTGTGTCCTCACTTTATGGCTGACAAATCAGTGTACAAATAATTGAAATAGAAAATTCTTTTATGTAGGCAGTAATTTACTTTCTTTAGTTAAAAATATTTGTATTTGACCCCAGATTTTCTTTTTTCAGTTCTAAAATTCATTAATGACAAAAAATTTGCTTAAAGTAAAAAATAAAAATAAATAAGTCATATTTATAAATTTTGTTGCAAAACGTGTCCGATGTAAAAATAAATAAAAGTTGGGATGCCAGAAATGCCAAGAAGTCACAGCATGACGCGTGTGTTCGTTACGAGCACAAAACGGGCATGGCAACGAAGGAGGCAGCGCTTACATTAAGAGGAAGAGTGTGAGTTACGTACTTAATGTCTTGGACGGTGTCGAAATATTTTATAAAAAAGAAAAATTTTAATATTAGAAAGAAAAGAAGCGCCAAGAAAAGTAAAGAAGATCTATTAGATGTTGCGAATAATCCTATAACAAGAGCACACACTTTTTGCCGTAAATTTACTTTTAGTCTTCTTGTTTTTTTTTTGGCAGCACGAAGCAAAAACATTATTGGCACACGCTGATTTGTCGTTTTTTTCATTATTTTAATTTTTTTTTGCTGTTGCTAAGAGCAGACAAAAAGCTAAAGAAAATGTACTTAGTGTATTTCATATAATTCGAATCAATTCAGGATGTTAATTTCGTTAGAGAAGTCATAATGGAAAAGTATGAAATCATTAACTAAAAGTTTATGGACAACGCACCTATTCATTGGTTCATTCGTCTACATAAATATTCCAGATTAATTAGCTGGGGAACAATTATCCAGCACTCAAATTGGCTGCGAACTCAGGTTGTGGCAGATCTGCGATGCTTAGTTAACTGAGCCAAGGATTTACTTTATCCTAGTGCTATTATATAAACACTTCGACAATTTTATGTACTTTTATAACTCTGTTCAATCTCCGAGTTTGAACTCATCTCCAAAATATTACAAAAAATAAGAAAAATTCCTTACTTTGCTTTCGTTAATTTGTTTGCTTTTAAATTCTTAAGGGAAATATAAATTACTACCAACGAGGTAGAGTGTTTCAGGATAACGAAAGGATATTGAATAAAGAGTATTAGATAAAAAGGAAACACACTTACCGATGGATTGTGCAATGAAGTATTCAGCATAATAATGGCAAAACTTAAAACGTAACAGGTATCGGTGTTGGTGAATATATCGGGATTCAATTGACAATAACGTTGTGCAAAACACTCCATCATGCGATCAATTTTTTGAGCTTCACCGGGCAAACGAAATGACCATAAAAATTGTCTAAACGAGCAAAAAAAATTAATATTGATTGATTAATTAAAAGCATTTTTTTATTATTATTATTATTCACAACCATCATACCTTAAAGCTTGTACTAGTATTAAATTTGTAAAATCATGCAAAGCAACAAACGCTTTTAGGACATCTTTATTGAAATCATTATTTTCACCTAGATAATCACCTGGAACGAAAGAAAGAAAATATACATATTTTAATTACACAATTCATCTGTGTTGGCATGTTAATGAATATGAAATTTAATATACATAGTAACTTAATTGAAATATTGTTTCATAAGCACAGCACTCGTGGCACTTTTTTCCATACGACAACATACATACATACATATTTAGATAAGTTTTTTTTTTTTTTTAGGTCAACACCAACCAACCATGTAGCTAAAGAGAAAACTTTAAAAGGGGTTTAAGCAAAGCAGTGGTGTTAAATTTAATATCTAATTATGATTGACAAATTTTTTCAATTAGAATTTTTGTAGCTCGTTTCAGTGGCTTTTAATTTTTTCTACATAAATGAACTTAATTATTTATTTGCTTTAAGAGCCAATTGAAATGTATTATTTTAGGTCTACAAATAGACCTTATTAATGTTTTCTCTCTTTTTCAGCCGTTTATATAAAAATGTTGTTGAAATTCTTGAAAATGAATAAGACTAAAGAATTATCGTCTAGTTAGCATACATATGATAAACGTATAACAGATTTTTGTTTTTGAAAACTCCTACATTTTCCAACATTATTTATTGAGGTTGTCTGGTATGAGTTTTTCAGCCTTTTAAGAATGTACAAGAGCAAACGTTAAACTATTTAAGATTTTTTTTTTTTTTAGTTTTTTAGCTGATTGCTTATTTGTATGGTGTAAATTTTTCTCTTATTGTTTCAATATTGTACAATTGTATATTGTTTATTTGACCTTGTACTTTCATTTGTTTAGTTTGATTTGCCAAGAATACTTTTTTCTTTCAAATATACATACATATGTAGGTATATTTAAATACATACTTACATATGTATATGCAAATGTATGTATATATTTTGTAATTTTTTTTTATTGCAGCGATGGTGACAGTGGGCGCTTTATACGTCATCAAAAATACAATTTTTAGATTTTATCTTGCGAAACTTTTTAAAATGTCTTCAACATTTTTTCAAATCACACACATTTTGTAAATAAAATGAGAATGAGCGAGGTGTCTGGAAATTGTGTGGCAAATGCACTCAACAAATTTCTAAACTTAAACTTAAATATTATTTCATTATGTACTTTTGTAAAATATACAAAACATGTACACAAGGTAAATTTATTTATACTTCTGGTTAATATGCAAGCTTTAGTTTCCTAAATTAAGGACACCAAGTTCACTTTTTGCGTTTACCAAAGAAGTTCATGACCAATGTCCTGTATATATGTATGTACATAGATATGCATATATTAATGTGTTTGATAAAATTAAGATTTATAAAGAAAATATACAGCAACTTGGCTGGCATGAGTGTCGCTTTAGAAGCATGAGTTCAAGGAGAGCTGATGATGAGAAGTGTGGTGGCTTCGGAAAAAGCAGGTTGTCCCCCAGCTAAAGGTCTTTAATGTTTTCTTTGCCTTACTTAATTAATATCAATCACAACAATATTAGTACAGAATGAACTTGAGAGTCTGATAAACTTAGTACAAAATAATTATCGAAGAAAAAGTTGGAATAATAAATAAATCAGCAGTAAGTCTCAAGCCCACTGTACCATTATATTGAATAACATGCTACAATATACATACATATATTGGTTTTATTGTAGCTGCTTGCTTTTAATTTGTATATATTTTTTTTCTGTAATTATTTATTTACCTCTATTTATTCATATCAATTATATATGTATTTTTAATAGACTTTCATCATTCAATGAATTTTAATTAAAATAAATTATCACATTTTGAAAAATTACTAACAAATCTGGGGGTACTTACCAATGGCTGTTTTATTAAGACCTTCACCTTTATAAAGGAAATGAGCCACATCTTGCGGATCGTGTCGTAGTAAACGATTTTCCACCAAATATTCAATGCCTGCAATGAGAAGAGAATAATGGTAAAAAGATTATTGAAAGAAATAACAAACAAAAGGGCATTTGATAAAAAATATTGTGTGTCTATCTATAGCTGTTATTTAACTAATTTCTTTACAATAGTTATCAAATAAGGGCTTATTAAACATGAAATACATTTTATAAAATACTTTCAACAGCAGTATTTGTAATAAATAAATAAATTTTATATGAAAAATTTGACTACCGGTGTAAATATCAAGTCACAAACTTCGATAAATTTTTTATATTTATGTATATAAAATAAAATATAGTTGAAATATACTTTAGAATATATTTTATATGAAATTGAAGCATATAAAGTTTTCAAAATCACTAAACTTTCATAAAATGTTTACACTTGTATTGGGGTTTTTGTTACTTCCGCGTGAAATTTTCTTATCAATATTAAACTAACGATGGCAATAAAAATTTAACCATAAGAATTGTCTGGACAATTCACCAAAATGTTCAATTTTCTTCCCAGCACAGAATGTTCAGTTTATTATTTCAATCAACCAATTATTTTGTTTTGATGTTCACTATTTAAGAAGAAGAGGAGCAAAGAAAAATATTACAATCGTGCTTATAACGTCAGTGCACATTCATTTCGAATAAAATTTCTTCTATTTGCCGCAATGGTACCAATGTACGACGATTTTATCATTAAATAAATAAATTGCTTTTGCGTTTTATTTCTTTGAGAAGCCATAATTTACACATGCTTTAAGCAGGAGTTCAGTAAATTTTGCAATTAAATGAGCCTCAAAAAAGAGATACGTTTCCATTAAGTAAATAGTTCGCAATGACTTAAAAAACGCACACCAACAAACATAGTACAGTAGCGGGGCTAAAAAAAAACAATTTAGAAGGATTCAAAATAAACACATAACAAAAACAAAAATTCACCAATAACACGAAATTGATTTTTAGCGAGCCATGCCAGGACTATACGACACATGACTCATCATATCAATGTTTTGGGTGCTCAAACGAGGCTTGGGTTGTGAGACGATGTGTGCCAGCTCGCATTGTCATGATGAAGAGTGATCCGTCTTTGGCGGTTGGTTTTCCTGATTTCTTAGAAGACAACTGGCAAAAAAATTTAATATTTCGGGGTTTTCTAGTGATACGACGGTTGCAACATGTCTAGCTTTTCCGAAAAAAACAGGCCACCATTTGTTTGGAAGTGCTTCGTGCGCGACGAGCTTTTATTGGATTTTGCTTATCTTGAAACACCCGTACAGTCGACTACTGCTTACTTTTGGGCTCATACGCTTAAATCCACGATTCATCACCCGTCACGATGTCATAGATGTGTTTCGAAGCACAGCCATCGTAATTTTATAGCAATTCTTTCGACCAATCGACATGAGCTTTTTGTTTTGGAGCGATTGACAAATTGTATGGGATTTCACGCGAACAAATTAAGATGAAGATATGTTGGTCCCACTAATGCCTAAGATTGTCTCCATCTCTCGCTGGGTGACATGACGATCTTGCAATATCAGTTCACGCACAACATCAATGGTTTCGGGAACAATGGCTGACCACCTTCGCGAAATTCGCCTTGGAGTGAACTACGACCACGATTGAATTCACCATACCAGCGATAAACGGTGGTCCTTGATGAAGCTTCACCACTTGAACTAAGTTTATCCATGCGCTGTCGCTGAGTTAATCCATGTCGAAAGTTGTAAAATATAATCACACGAAAATGTTGAAGGCTTATTTCCATTTTTGGGGCGAGATTAATCTTTTCAGTTACTGTAAACAACACTAATAATGCTTTATATCAAAACAGTCGTATATTAGAGTGGACCAAGTTGTAACGGAAAAATCGGTGGCATTTTTTTCTATTTCTATGAAGGATCCTAGGTAAATTTGGAACCCTTGGAACCATGGTTATAAAAATGGATTTTGAGCCAGCGAAAATGTAAAAAACTGTCTAGTTTCCAAACCATCAACAAAAAATCGTGCGTAAAAATGCGATATCAAAAACATATTTCTTGTGAGTACAAAAAAATGTACTGCGTGAGTAAAACCATTTCGTTGGTGGTAGCAAAACATACATGATATGAATCAAATACTTTCACCCGCACAACTCTAAATTTGATATTGTTTACAGAGTTGCCAGTTTAAATACTTTCTTTTTAACTCAATTACTTTGAAAATAACAGGTGGGCAACGAAAGAACTTATGTAAGACCACACTACGAACACATTCTTTAGTAAGACAAAACCAAAAAAAAAAAAATCAGCTGCGGTTCTGGCTCAGGGCCTGATTTTCATAGTCACGTCACTTGTGTGTGGTGGTGGCAGTCAAAGAAATATATTTTGTTATTCAGGGAAAATCGCCAGCAATTTTCACTTATCTTCGTTCTATTAAACACTAAAAGTGAGAAAACTGTCACTATATTTTTGCCAAGTTTGAAGACTGTCAGCCCCTTAAATATTACCTTAGACACGAAAGAAGCCACGTCTCTGTTTGATATTTGTTTAGGAACTAAAGGAACAAATGATTGCTGGAAGTGATAATTTCTAAGTTATTTGTTAATAAATAGAATGTGACACGTCACAACGAATTAACATAATATATTCATCGTAAACGCGATAAGATTTGCTAAAATGACACTCGTAACTATATATTAATCGTTATGTATGCACGGATGTATGTTGATAAGTATGGAATTATTTGAGATTTTATTATTGTCAAGGAAAATTAATTAAACTGGTGTAGTTTAACATTTAAAAGTTGAAGGGCAATCAAAAATGGCGAAAGGTTACGATGGGATTTGATTTAAATTTTTTTTTAATCAGCCGCCAGTGGAAATTTTTAATTACTGCTGTTATTAACATTTTTTAACGAATTGTCAAAAATATTATTCTCTAAATGCCGCCGATCAGATCTGAAAGTAGTATTCCTTTCCGCCGGCCACCCTGCATAAGTAATCGATTAAAAATCAGAAACTTTTTAAGGCACAATAATGTAGTCTCTATGATTCTATATTCTAAAAAATAGAATTGATTAGTAATCGTTACCGAAACAGCTATTACTAAAACATAATCCTTCAATTGCATATTTTTTCCAAAAAACGTCTTTTTGTGCTGCCCTCGTAGTTAATTACAGTTGAGGTTTATCAATTTCCGTTCTTGAAAAACCTCCTGCCACCTTGAGAGGAGCGTCAAACACGAATATTTGTAACAAAAACAATTTCGATAAACAGCCAGTCATACACAAAAATACATAAATACAGTTATTTAAACTATTATTAAAATATAACGAAGGGGACGACCAGCGTCAAGCAATTCGACAGACAAATTTAAATGGTTTTTGGTATTGTATTGAACAATACTGTCTGCATGTTTAAGCGCATGAGCAGAGATTTTTGTTTACATCTGAACCACAACAGGCAGAGTTTTCAGTTTTTTTAGATCTTCTTAATTTGCAACTTGGGCCAACCTTATGCCCAAAAGTTACCACATTTATTAAAAATTAAAAGGTCTGGATTTATTTGATCATTTAGATTATTCTAATTTCTTTTTTCTCCTGACGTTATTACATTAGATGAGCGGAAGGTCATTTTTGTTCTACACCATTCTTACAGTGCAACCTAAATTCGGACGTCAAACGTTTTTTTTTTGCGGGCCCATACAAAAAAAAAACTGTGCGCACTAAATTAGGTTGTACTGTTATATTCCAATTATTGGTTTTAAAGTTTTTAAACGAAATAATTAATAAATACACGAAATTTAAATATTCAAAGGAGTATAAGAAAAAGGACCTTCGTTGAGCTGAAGGTAATTTTCAAAACATTTTTAATGTTGAGCTCTATTACTTGAATTTTCTTCATTTTCTACGATCCAGTTATTTTTATTTAGGGGTATTGCCTGAATGTTTTAAATTATTTTATAATATTCTACTGATTTTAATTAATTTCATTGAACTATGATATTGGTAATACATTTATATTAAATTACTTTTTCAGGCTCAAGTTCAACCCTTGGTTTGTCACTTTTTAATCAATATCAATTAAGTAAAGAAAAGTAAAATTTAAATTAAAAATTTATAATGTTTTATCAAAGAGTAGATAACTAAAACATTCATAAATTGGCTGGGGTACAACTAACTGTTTTGAAGCTGACACAAGAAAAAATTACGATTGACTTACATAAATTTAAAACTAAATAAATTCTAATAAGACGTGTGGAGACTTCGAAATAGCTAGTTGTACCCCAGTTAGGGTATAAAAATTGTATCCTTTTCTTTTCCATAAAACACTACGCACTGGATTAGATAATTTAAAAGAAATTTCCTACAAACCCAAATAAAAATAATTAGAGTGCAATAAATTCGTTTGTTTTATATTTTTTTTAAACTAGTCTAAAAAGTTTGCTTTGGAGAAAAATCTTTTCTAAAATATTAAATAATAAATTTCAGTGGGCTCTTAAAGCAAGCAAATAATTAAGTTAACTTTTTAATATTTTATTATATTGAAAGGATATAAGCCCCAATGTCTAAACAAAATTCAGCGGATTTTATGTACGAGAATAGTTATTATACTCATATATAAAGAACACTTTTTATTCTCAACCTCTAGAAATTCCCGCTTTGGGAATATGTCCCCCCTTCCAAAACTGAGAACTCTAACAACAGCAACGAGAGTGGCAACAAACAACAAAATCAACAAGAACATCGAGGCAAATAAATAACACTTCTTGGTGAATGCTCGCAACAGTTTTGATTGTTTATCTTTTTTTTTTTTTTGCAGTATAGAATTGACATTGCATTTTTTCGTTCTTTTCGTTGAATTGTTAATTTTCTGTTGCCGGTTTGCAATTTTATGATTATTTTACCACAATAGGGAATTTGGCAAATAAAGAAAGAGAGGAAAAAGAATGTAATTTTCAGATATTGTTTTTAGCCACATATTAAATTTTATCTTTGGCGGCGCTTTTGGTTTTCATACGTAAAATCGCACATTTTGGGGACTTATTTCCGTTATTTTAAACGAAATTTATTGCAACATTTGCAGGCTTTTTCTCCATGTTTTGTAAATAATAGAAAATCAAGACAAATCAAACAACAAACAGAATTAAAAATTCCATTTTTTTTGTAGCTACGCTGCAGAGTTGTTGAGTTGGTATTCGAAAGCAAAACTTATCTAATTTGCTGACAATTTTTGTCACAAGATCTGAAATGGTAAAAATTACATTAGTTATGATCCCTTACTTATCATTGAGAGCCCGCGGGATCCCAATTTGCACGCAAACTATTCCCGCACTCAAGGTTAATGCAAATGGGAGAGATTTTGAGAGAGAAATATTCTTGTTCTTTGTGCACAAAACAGTCCGCAATTTTTCTTCGTGCAAGTAGTTAAACAATCAGCTGTTGCAAAAACTAAGCAATAACAAACAAAATATGTTCGATCTGTTCGACATGCAAGATAGTTTTGATGTTTTCCAATACAAATTTCACATAAAACTACCTGCAAAGCGCTTTAAATGCAGCCAAAAATATAATTCATTTTCGCAACATTTTTCATTACAGCATCAAAATATGTCATATGTTTTGTTTTGGGAAAGAAATGTGGTATTTAGTGTTCCCATACTTTTATGCATTTTTGTCTATTATTGAGAGAAATTTATGATTGCTCTCATTTTTGCCGAACTTTGCCCAAAAAGAATGGTATCAAACTTATTATAAAATATAAAATGTGGTTTAAATCACCTCGTTGTGCGTTTTTCAGTTTGCTAGTTACAACCTTTTGCTTTTGTGGCATCTTTCAAAGAAAATAATGTGTGTGTGTTGCAAGCGTATTGGTTAACGTTGCAACACCATTCCCATAATTGATCAATAAAAACCAGGAAAAGAATTTCATGAGGATTTTTTGCTCTCCCACTTTCAATTCTTTATACGTTTTTTAATGGCCCATTAAGCGGGTAATTGTTTGCCTAAAGATTAATTTATTTTTCTTTTAAATTATTTATTTGTGGAAGCCAAAATGTTATTTTCTTCTGTTATTGATAAGAAGAATTCAATACAGTAAATTTAAACAGATTACCACAAAAATTTAACTCAAGAAAGAAATTTATTGCAATGCAGGAATTTAAAATTAAAACTACTCAGTATTTGTTTAAAAACCCTTTTATTTGTTAAAGAAATATTTAAGGTTTTTTTATTTTCGTTTTTTTTGTCACTATAAAATCTTAACGGAAATGATGAAATTGTTAATCAATCGTTCATTACGCATAATATTAAGCGCATTTTTTAAAAATAATTAATCATGTTTTTGTGTGTTGTAAAACAATTACGTTACAACTTTTATTTTGCTTATCGCAAGAAATTATCCAAATCAATTCTGACAAATGCTCATAATTCACACGCACTCTTAAATTTGTATGAAAGCAACTTCAGAATATACTACACATAAATTAAATATGAGAACAATTACTCACAAATCATGATGAACACTTTCTCTGCCATACAGCCGTCTACTTTATTTCAAATGTCAACGAACTGACAAATTTGATATTTCTTTTCTCTTGATTTTTGTATTAAAGAATCCCCAAAATGTAATTTCACATTTTTTGCTTTTTATTATTAGTGCATTCGTTTCATTACCATACAGACAGTTTTTTATTCGTAGCGGCACCTTTTGCGTTTACTTAATGGCTCACTCACTATTAAGACAGTGACTTAGTTATTAAGTCATTAAATAAATTTAAATATTAAATACATTTGCACATACATACATTTAATTTTTCATGCAAACAACATCTGCATAAAATTGTGTTACAAATTATGGAAATAATACAAAAACAGCCCTTTGATATAAATCAATCATAATTTCCATTATCAACAGGAAGTTGTCACAGTGTGCAATGAAATTTTTCTAACAGAACAGCATTTTCTTCCCAAATGCTTGAGAAAGAATTTGATAGAAAAACTTATGCGAATTTTTTATTAGTATTAAATTTTCGTTGGCATTGATGGGACTTGGTGATAATGGAAAAAAAATTACTACCAATTTTTTGCACAATTTTGCTGCGATCGGCCCCAAAGGACCCTTGCTCGCCTGCTTAGGAGGACTCGTTTGTGAGAAAGCAAAAAATTACAATTCGGACGCCTCGAAAATGATTTTTTTGATACATCGTACAGGAGCTTTTTTACTCATGGCAAAAAGTATAGCAAATCGATGGCACAATAATGACAAATGCTTGTCCTTAGAAGCCAACCCACCCTAATGTATTTTGCCAATATGTTTTCTTTCTCCTCAATTTGTCAGTTGTGGATTTTTCTTTTAATGATGTGTAAAATGATTTCAGCTTGTGTGTCTGTTTTTTAGCATGCGTGTGGTATTAACACAAAAAAATATGCATTCAGATTTATTAATCTCATGTGGAAAAATACTCATTACAAGAAGGGCAGGAAAATCCTTTTTGACAATCATTCAGCATGCTGCACTTAATTAATTTGTGGTATTACGCCAAATGTTATCAACATTGCGTGCTGTCATTGGCGCGTGTAAACAGCTCATTTTAATTTAAGCAAAAAAAAAAAAAAATAAATAAATACATAAAACACAATTATTAACTTAAGCTAATTATTAGATAATTAATCAGCAAAAATCATAAGGAAACCTTTAAGGATGTTAAGCATGTTTTTGAACTTATTTATTGGTAAAATTGAGCTGCAACTTCTTCGTGTACCCCAGTTGACTGATACGCGTTTTAACTCTCAACTTACACTAGAAGTTACTTTCTTAAGTAGAGTGTGTACTCTTCTAGAAACCACAGATTGAATTCCATTCTTTTTAAAGTCCCCCACTATGTGTACCGGGAATTCTTCATTCCATGTTTGGTAGAAAGGCACAAAAAGTTATCGTAGGATTATTGAAAAATGAAGCAAAAGCGGACACCTCTTTGGCATAAAAATTGTCTTTTATGCATTAAAAGAGGGTACAGTTGACACTTAAGTATCACCAGGGCAACGCTGATGGCGAAAATCCGCAAATTAAAAAGATCAGTTCCTGTTGTTTATTATTTTTTTTTTTGCGAAGAGAGCAATTTCCTTTTATAATGTTAAACCTTTTTTTTTATATTTGTTTAGGTTAAAATCCACAAATTAAGATTAAGCAAACAGCGATAGCATGTGCCCCAGCCAATAAGTCTTCAACTTTACTCTTCATGTCTTCTTTAAAAATGTTTATTACTAGAAGTGTATCACAAAAAAATCTTTCTCAATTCTGAGGTAGTAAAATCGAACTCACGCCCGATAAAATAATTATTTTAAATTGTTAAAATAAAAAAAATCGACATTCCTGAAGAAGATATCCATGGTGATATCGAAATATTGAATTTAATAAATATTTTGTAAAAAACAAGTGACCTAAGGCTCGAAAAATTGGAATACTAAATAATTAACAATAGTTAAACAAATTTTCAGGGAGCACATAACAAGCCTGGCTTGTTGTGGTCTAGGTGTATGTCGCTAGACATGCCCCAGCAAACCCCTCCAATCAAGCTAACCTAATCTAACCTAAACAAATTTTGCATATACAACTCTGTAAGTGCTTCTTTATTACATACCTTTTTTGGGATCCATATTAAACTTTTTGCGCCCAATGGACATTTGTTTATCTTTATTGGAATGTTTACAATCTTCGGGCACATCGAGTGCCTCCATTTCGGACACCACTTCACACAATTCATCTTTGATTTGCTGGAAATATATACAAATAAACAAATGCCACTTAGAATTGAAACAAAAACAATTGATGTTTGTGTATATAATTGGGTAAAACGATTTTTAGAAAAGAAATTTATTTAAAACCATAAACATTACAGCTGGGATTTGTTTTTGTTTTTTTAACATTATAATTTGCTATTTTTGAAAATAATAAAAACAAAACTGTAATGATTTTCTTTTTAAAGAATTTATTCAAACAGTGTAGGCAATCTAATAGAATTTTTTTTGAAAATGTTATCATAATTTAAATTAAAAAAAACAAAAAGTTTAACATCAAGAAACATATTTACATACACATGTATGTATGTTTAAATCAGAACATTTTGCGAAAAAATAAAATTCATCAAAATTTTTTGTCTTGAAAGTTCAATTAGGTTTATTGTACTGAAACACCAATTAAAACGGCAATAATAAATGCCACACGTAAAACATTGGCAACAAAGTTGCAAATTAAATGATTAAATATGTGATAGAATAAGTTGAAAAATCCATGCAAAAACAAAATGCTGTCAAAGACTTGGAAAGAAAAAACAATCACATATAATTAAATAAAAAAGTTATCACAATCAGTAAATTAAAATAAAAAACACTTGTTTTTATAATACATAGCACACATATTGAGTTTTAGTTTAGAAAAATATTTTTTAAATATTTTTTATTAAAATGCATAAAATTTCTGGGTGTTTGATCAAAGAGATACATTTAAATGATTAAATTCACGCCATATTGAACTCAATTACAACAACAGCGACGGCGTCAAAGCAGCAATATGCCAACAAGCGAGACAAATGTTATTTGAATCTATTAATATTTAACTTTTTTTTAAAGGGTCCGCAAAATAATTTTTTTTTTTTTTTTTTTTGAAAACGGCGCAAAGCTTCGTTATAACTTCGGCTGTGTGGCATGTAGGGCCGTCCTGTTGAAACCAAATGTTGACAGTATCCTCCTCTTTAACTTTTGAGAACAAAATTCGTTCAACATGGCCCGATAATGACGCCATTGACAACGGCTACTCCTTGCCTCTGGACCAAAATCCGCAGTGACTCGTTTTGGGTGCGACGGCTTTTCAATGTATGCATGCGGGTTTTCTGTGCCTCAAATGCGACAATTTTGCTTGTTTACATAACCGCCAAGATCAAAATGTGCTTCATCTGAAAAGACGATTTCTTTTTTTTTTTTTTTGGCAAAATCAGCATCTTCTGTAAGTCAATCGCAGGCCTACACAACCATATTCGTTCAGCGAAAGGATATAACTAATTATCTGTCAAATCAGACATGAGCTACATAAGTGTTACCATTCACGAAATAAGCACTAGTTGAAAAAAAAAACGTTAGATGGCGGACCCTGTGCAATTAATGACCAAAAACTCAGTGCCAGTTAATTTTTCGATATCGCTTTGAATTATGTTTAAGCTGGTAAATATTTCAATCAGTGAATATTTATATCTCAATTAAACGAAATAAATGTAGCGTTTAAACTTCAGCCATCAAATAGTGTAAAACATCAACTGCTTGACATTTGTATTGCTTAAAACCATAAATAATAAATAGTTTACTGTTTAAATACACTGAAGTTTAAAATGCAATTAAATTAGAGAAAACAGAAGCTTAACTAAAGTTTTAAGCCTAACTGATGTGTATACACTAGGGCTGCTATCAAGGTATCTCAATGCCAGGCAGCCGCATAACTGCAACAAACATATCATGTATTTTGTTGGGAGAAACGCCATTTGTTAGTGTTTGTGTGTTTGTGTTGTATATTTTGACAGTTCTTCAAGCTAGAAGCAGTAGTCAGCTCGGCTTGTAAAGCAAAGTGCAATTCAGTAACTTTTAAAGACAATGCAGTCTGTAAATTTTTGCCAAGTTTACCATTAATAATTATGAATTAAGTAGTCGCTCCCTAGTTTAAGCTATCAAACATTGTCTTGTAAGTGCACTAGCATATTTTAACATTTTGTGGTTAAAATAAACAGCCAACAAATTCTAGTTAGCACCAGTAACTGCGGTCATATATCACTACTGAATTAGAAAAGCAGATATTTTAGAGTAAAATATTTTTAACGCTCGATTTGTCGGTAAAACAAATTAGTGAATTGCACTACTGGTACCGAGGTACCTTGGGCTGCTATGATTATTTAAAACAAGATGAAAACGTTAAAAAAGAACCGGGGAACAAAATTGCAAATGTTGTACCTGGTTTGTGGCTTAAATTGTAATTTCAAAACAATTAAAATTAAAAATGTACGAAAAAAAATAATTTTGTTGTTTTAACTTGTAATACATATGTATGTATGTATACATTGATAATTCACAATCAGCAAAGCGTTTTTTTGTTTTTAAAGAAACTTGATCGGTTTGCAATTAATATTTCGATGTAGTTTTTAGGAAGTTTATAGTTTTTGCATTGACACGTTTCTTTTTTTTTAAATCAAAAATACTAACCGGAAAATATCAATTGCCAGTTATTGTAAGTGTGTGTGAATGTTTTTTTATTTGCATATTTATTTTGTAATTTTTTATAGTTGTAAGGCTTTTATGCAAATTTAAATCCCATCAAGAAGAGCTTTTAATTTAAGCTGCATGTATCACTGTTTTTATGTTGATTCATTTTCTCAGCGTTACTTGAGTGGCTTCTCTACAATTTTTTTTTCTTTTAATCAACCATGATCTAGATTTGTTTTTTTTTATGACTGTACAGTTTTTTTAAATACATTTTAATCACTTATATAGATACTTTTACTTGTGCATTTCTAGTGTTTGTCAATTTGACATTTTATTTTTCTGTGGAAAAAATAAGACACGCAGTTTATGACAGTTAGTTTTTTTTAACAGTCTTTGAGCTCTTTCGTTAATAATGTTGACATATTTTTGTAACAGTATACTTTGTGCTAAAAGATTTTTATATGACTTCTGCGGTTGTTATTCTTAATTCAGTTTTCTTTTCTACACATCCATACATATGTATGTATTTGTGTATGTATTTATAAGCATAGAGTTTAAAAGTAACAATTTACAAGACAAAAGAACATACTACGGGGTGGCCCAAAACTACCAAAAAGTTTGGAATTCCTCACAAATTTTTTATTGCAGATAAGCTTATTTCTTTTCAACAGTTTGCGAAGCAGACTTGGGGAATTTCATATGGCTATTCCATATGACACGATACAATCTGTCGAATATCAAGGCTCACGTGAGAAGTTCTTGATGTAGTTAATTTCAACAAACTGGTTTTCAGAACCGACCTCTGCTTTAAAAAATTGTAATTATTATATCCTAAACATATAGTTATAATGAACTCAAATACCTGTAGTAATTTTTAGCCACCCTGTAGATACATACATATAGGTACATACAGGCATATTTATGTGTAAGGCGATATACAAATCTTAAAGTATTGATGCAGTTTTTTTTGTGGTTAGAAAAGAAATATTTCAGTGGTTTGCTCTTCATTAAAACTGGCTGCAAAATAATTTTTTTTAATGCTAATGATTCATTTAAAATTCTATTTTGTAATTGCACCAGAATTTCTGTAAGTTTTAATATATAAGCTGCGCTTTGTTAGCACTGCTCTATGACTGTGCTCTTTTGAATTAAGTCTCAAATAAAGTTTTCCCTAGTGTATTGTTATGAAATAACTTAATTTTAAATTACTTTTAAAGTATTTCCTAATAATTATACAATAATAGCAAGAAGTTCAAAAAACTTAAACCGCTTCATTTAAGTAGAAGTGTAACAAAAATATAGTAAACAAGCAGCCAACCTGTCACAATACAATGAAATTTATACATTAGTTGTTGTTGTTGTTGCTGGTTGTGTAGTGCTGTCACATTTTATCATCACTTTAATCGCCGTCTTTTTCTAGATACACACATATGTATGTATACACTGTGCGTACGGTTTTTTTATTTTCAAGCAACTTGACTTTGTAATACGAGGATGTTGAATCTTTTTCTTAATCAATTATTATACATAATGAAAACTGTTAAGCCAGGAAAAACCAAAAACCTGTTTAGAACAACTTCGAAACAAGAAATGCTTTAAATTAAAAACTAATAAAATATCTAATGACGGTGGAATAAACAACATAAGACGACAGATAAATAGATAAATAAAGGCTTGTTGCCAGCACAAGTGTATATAGGTACATATGTACGCTTGGAGGGATGTGTGGCGTAACATTTGAAATTGCTTTTAATTTTCGATATGATTTGAGAGACGATACACTGATGAGTTCCCTCAAATGGCGCTTGTAAGGAAAATCTAAGAACAAATACAAAGTTTTAAAGATTAAACCATTAGTACATATTTTTTTATTTTTTCCATAAAGGAAACCAAATCAAACTAAAATGAATAAATGCTTGATAGATACGTATGTAGTTCTCTGGTGCATGTGTATATGTACTACAACTACCATCTCTGTAGAATACTATTGGCAATAAACCACTTTTGTTTTTCAGCAGACATGCGCTAAATTTTCGTAATCATCGTCCATGATTGAATACTGATAGCTAAGAAAGGTAATATAAAACTTTAGCTGGGGTACAGCCAACTATTTTATAACTGCCACAAAACAAGTAATACTTAAAATATCCAGTGTTGCCAGCTTGATTATTGATATACGGATATATCAGTTCCAAAAGTCACGATTTTTGAAATCACGTGATTTCTGCAGACATCAGAAAACGACTTATGCTTATGTGCTTTTGTGCTCTTTTGTTTTCTAGGTAAGTTCAAAACAAGCATTTTGGCCTTCGAGATATATTTTAATTCTGAAATCACGTTATTTAAAAAGACGTGATTGGCAGAACAGGCTGTTCATTATATTCAGCATTTTTTTGAATGGTCACAAGTTTTTTCGTACACACACTTTCTATCGCAATTTTATATTTTTAAAAAAAAATCTGATAACAGCGCACAGTATTTAGCAGTTTGTAGTGGGTTAAACTCTCTTCAAGTATTAAAGTATTAAAAATACAACGCTTTTAATTTTTGATTACGTACAGCGAAATATTCGTGAATGAATGTGTGCATATTTGTTTTGGACCGGTTCTAAAGCTTTACTGATGAGTATTTAATTCAGAAATAGATTTTCTTTCAAGAATAACATGTAGACAAAGATACGTATGTACATATGTACACAATTCTTTTAACGTCAGCAAGTGTCTGTATTCTTAAAGTAGTTATCAACTTAATTACAGAAATGTGTTTTTTCTGTGTTTTATGTTGTTAAAATAATTGCAGCAATCTTTGTAGGCCTGTGAACTTTGCCAGGCAAGGATATCTCTAATTAGTAGAAATAAAATACTTGTTGGACATACATATATAGCATGATTTTAATTTTTAATTTTAATATTCTTTCACTAATTTTTGTGAGATTATCATTAACTATAAAAACATTTTATTATTTTGCCAATCAATAAATTATTATGATTATTACAAGAAAAAAAAACATATTTCTTTATTAAATAACCTTAAATTGCAAAATATTGAAATTGCAAAATATTTGTCAGCTCATTCGTTTGAATTTTTCATATCGTTATTTTCTTATTGTTAAATCAATTACATTAAATAAAATGCCAATATTAACTGTCGTTCGTTTTATTTTTAGAATATTTAAAATTGCAATTACACACTGACAAGATTTTATTTAACAAACATGTTAAATAATTGCTGGATACAATAAATTCGTCATGACAAGACAGCACTTTCGTACGTTGCGAGTGCTATTAATAAAGTGCTCTTGTTTTTAATTTCCGTATGACAGGGTGCTCAGAGTGGTAACAGTCTTATAAATAATGTTATATTTTGCCAATCTAAATAATATATAATAGTAAAAAAGTCTTTAGCCCGAACTTGAATTTGGATATTCATAGAATCATGACAATATTATTTTAGAAAAATAATTATAGGATGAATAATTTTATGTAGCAGTACAAGGAAAGTTACGATAAGAATTTTCACCGTAGAGACTACATTGAAGAAAAAAAAAAACATGAGCTAACGTTTTTGAGTAGACATGCTAATTTCACAATTAGCCCACAAAAACATCTTGTATTCCTTATTTCTAGCACAAATCGAAACAACGGCAGCCCTAAATAAAATAATCAGAGATAAAAAAAACATTAAATAAGCCCCAGTAGTTGTCTGCGTTCCAACAAAGCAAGTGTTAAACACAATTTGTTGTTGTAGTTACTTAATTCAAGGCTATCTATCTGATGTCTGCTTCAATTGAAAATCAACAGCTGAATGCTAGAGAAAGAGAGTGAGAGAGATTGTGTATTTTGTACAGTGTTGCGGGAAGTCCAAATTTGTTTTACACCATCCATCCTTCAAAATTTCACGAAATTCAAAATATTACACTGACATAAACATTAAAGAAGAAAATAATACAGCATCAGTGAATAAAATAAAAACATTGACAAAAATGTATTTATGTAAGTGTCAGGCAAGCGATGTCACTCGGCACCGTTCGCGTATACCAAAAACATTATTGTTTTGCGTGTATTAGTTACTCCATTTTCAGCTCTTATTCGAACTGAAAGTCTTTTTCTCATCCTTAATCTGTTTGTTTTAGATATACATATATATTTCTTGCCAATATTTCGCTCGCTTTCACATAACTGCTTCAAGGCCATAATATTTATTTAATTCAGATGGGAAACTTTCCAATTCTGTTCTAATAAATTACGGATTGTCAAAGAAATTGTTTTCCATTTTAACCATATGAAAACGATTTGACAAATACATTTTTTGTTACTTTTCCAAAGAGAAATAATTTTCATTGTTTTTCGATTTAAGAGAGATATAAAGAAATTTCTACTTACCCTATTCGTTATAAGAACATTTGTATAGTGCACATTGCGATTATTGCGATTTCGTTCAATAACAATACGACAGTCATCGCACAAACTACCCACATTATTGTTTAACATGCGCGGAGAAGTTGAGTTCGAAACACTTTTCGAACGTGGAGATTTCTTAAATTTCGAAGGCAGAGTATAGTAGTAGTTCTCCTTCTCGGCCGTTTCTTGTATATAACTTTGCTGAGAATTGCGTTCATTTTCGCTTTGTGATGTTGAGGAGTCATCGATAAATTTGATGTCTGTAGAATCCAAAATTAAAGGTGAGGATTCGTTGAGTGAAGAGGTAGGTACAGGCGGGTTATTGAGCTCACAACATTCATCTAAAACACAACCTAAACTGCTGGAACGTGCCGATTTCTCCAGGGATTTTGGTCTCTTGCTGATAATTTCACCCTTTTCGTTAAGTATCAGTTCAACGGCTCGCGAGGTAAACAAAGTCTGGGTTGTGGTGGTGGTAAGAGAGCGTTGGAATTCTGTGGTTTTTCTGATGGCGATGGTGGGTGTTGTGGGCGTGATGGGTGTTGTAGGTGTTGTGGCAGTATCTGACAGATTAAGACTAGCAGAATCTGCAGATTCCAAGCGTATCATTTGCACATTTTTACGCAGTTCCGTTTTATAAACTGAGCAGGCTGTTATCGTGGGTTGCACATTGTCATAAGGCGAGGGAGGTGCTGCTTCTGTTTGTGGTGTGCTATTATACGATGCTACACTGGGCAAGGGATTCAATGAAGGAGATCGGGCAGGTGAGCATGTTGTGGGTGTGTTGGAATCCGGCGTTATGGTATTGCTGGTGGTATTGGGCGAAGAAGGTGGCGTTAGAGATCTTGATTTTGGCAGCAAGATCGTGCAACAGCATCTGGCACAAATGTTCGCTTTTGATTTACGCTCATTGTCTAGCAAATTATCTGTGGAGTTTGTGCTGGTGGGCGAATTTGATGGAGAGGAAATAAATTGGCCTTTGACATTTTTAGGACCCACATAAAAGGTGCTGGTGGGCAAGTCAATACAGCTGCGTTGGTATTGCTTGTCGACGCCATAAATAGAGTTGGATTTTTTATTCTTTGGTTGTCGTCTTAAAGAAGAAAACCAATTAGATATTGATGGCCTTTTTTGTTGTAAAGAAGCCATCGTTTTCTTTTGTTTTGTTTTTTATTTTTGAATATTGTTAAGCACTTCCTTTAAGTTTTTAAAGTTCTCATTAATGGGGAGTAACCAAGAGTTCTTTTTTTTTCACTTGTTTAATGTTTCTTTATGTTAATATTTTTGCACTGTTATTTAAAAGAATTAATTCATAAAATCTTATTGCTTAAAACTCCATTAAAAATTTTTTGTTTAACACAAAACAAACAGCATTAAAATAAAGGTTTTATTAAAAATCATAATCAGGATGTCTTGACTTTAACACTTCTAAAGTTCAACTAAAATAGTAATCTGTCGTTTTTCTCCCAATTTGTTTTGTTGTGGTATATTGTTTTCTAAATAATTTATTATTGTTAATGTTTTTGTTCTTTTTATGAATTTTTTTTTGTTGGGTAATAAAAAACTGCCCTTGGGATATTTTATACTTTATAAGTGTTTGGTTTTCTGGCTACTTTAATTCTTTGCTTTTAGCCAACAAAAGCAGACACATGATAGTGCATTGTTTACTGCTGCTGCTGCTGTTGTTGTTGTTGTTAGGAGAGTCTTTTTTGTTTAAAAGTAACAAACAAAAAAATCTGACCATTAAATTAGATTTGTTAGTCCCTTGTCTGGCCGTCTTTTATATTAAGAAAAAGGCAGTGTCAAAGAGATGGGTATGAGAAAGAAAAAGAAAGCACAAACAAATTACGCTAATGTCTTGTTTGCTATCTTCACTCACTCCTACGGTTGATTACCTTAAGGGCTACCAAGCAATGGTAACTGTAACCGCAGCCAAAGCCATTTAATTTTAATAACAATGACAAAACAACAAAACTAAAGTCATATCAACTTCCGTTTTAAGTATGAAAATGAAAACATCTCAGCAAGAAAAAGAGGTAGCCCTCATTAAATGAGACAAAAGGTTGATAAACCATTAAAATATAATAAGAGACAAGAAGAGTGGCGATGGAAATTAATTTAAACAAAATTAAATCTGGCTGCTAGACGGGATTTCGATGTGTGTTAGAATTCGGCTTAGAGAAAGCGCCGCATACAGTTTTAGTTGTATTTTCTATCAAAAAGACAAAAAGAAACATAATTACAAACTTAATTGGTTGTTTTCAGAATTCGTTACTAATGACTGACGCTCTCCCGAAACGGTAGTTCTGAATATGAAACTTGTGAAAAGACTTGATCCTGAGCATTGTGAAAAAAAACAATTATCAAGGATAGTCTAATCAGCATAATACGGCAGTGCTAAGTCTGGAAGTGCTAAACGTGCAGAGTTCACAGGGGTGCTGATGAGGGGTGGTGCTACCCAGAAACAGCTGTTTGTCCATCTAGCTATAAAATTTCAGGGATCACCCAGGGCTTGAACTTGAGCCAATTAAGAATTATTCAAACATAATGTATAATGTTGATGGTGAGCAAGGCGATTTCATAGCAGCTGGGTGCACTAACAGAGCATATGGACCTGGACAATACGTGATTCTAATAGAAAAGTGCTGGTTGCCACACAGCCCATGAAACCATGGCCTTTTTGCGATTTCAATGGCCATGTTATCTCACATGGTGGGAGTACATGTCGATTGGCCGCCCCCGATCATGTGATTTGACACCAATGGACTTTTCTCTTTGGGCATAAAATTTAAAATGACCGGCAGCCCGTGAAACATAAAGTGTACATTAATGAGCCAAGAGCAACTCAAGAGCTAAAGGATGAGCTAATTCAGCACATTAACGATATTGAACCTGAATTATGTTTTAGGAGTCATTGAGAATATACACCATCGAATAGAGGTATGCTACCAAAGCCATGACGACTATTTAGCCGATATTTTGTTTGACACACAATTGCGGTAGAGTTTTCTATCATAATAAAGAAATATATGAAGATAATTTGCTGAAAACTTCTGTTTGTTTTACAATTATCATCGTGAGTTTTGGTGGTGAAACCACTCTTTATTTCAAAATAATATAAGAGCATAAAATAATTTTCATTTGAGTTACCCTGTATGCCCGTCTATATTTTCAATTTGTGTTTTACATTGCAAATGATTTTTATTTCAATTTAATTATCACTAAATAACAACAACACAGCAAACTTTTAATAGATTTTATAAATAATTTCAATATTAATGTATCAATTGAAATTTTTTTTATTACAACTGACTGGGACTTCCTTGTTGTTGCAATGACTAGAATAAATTTAAATGGCCATTTAAATAATCAACCAATTAAGTCCTTAATGTGACTTGAAGTAAGTTTTAAGAAAATTAATTTCAAAATTAATTAAAAAAAAAAACAACTGCTTTTTATTTATAAAACCAAATTGCAGCACATGCTCTGGCAGGATAAAAAAAAATATTTAACTAGTTCTTAATTAATTATTCAAGCTTCAAATCTTTGTTTTTTATAAAAAAAAAAACAATTTGAAACAATTATATTTATTTATTTTCAATATTTCGCCAACAATTTGTTAGCATCTTCAGGAAAATAATTAAAGCTTAAATAATTAATTTAATAAGCTCAAGATAAAAAAATATAAATTTAACAAGTTCTCAAATTTGTTGTTACAGCTGAGTAACACAGAAACTTCTAAGTGTTAAATTCAACCAAAATTAACTGCATGTTATAAAATTTAATTTATTGCTTCGTTGATTTCTTGTTGTAGTATATTATGTAATCAGAATATTTATGTCGAATGTAGTATAAAAATAATTATTTTATTCATTAAATCAAACTTTCTAAATTGTTATTAACCTCAATCACTGTAGAGATTTTTTTGTTTTTGTAAAACCAGTAATTAAAAATAATTTTTTGCAAAAAGAAAAAATACCGTCAATTATTTGAAATATTTTAAAAATACTTAGAATATTATCATTATTTGAAATCAAACTACCATTCATTCACTTAAAAATTGCATATTAAAATGCACTTTGAGAAAAACGTGTCTGGCATATTCAATTACGGGGAGAAGTAGCAAATTAATGACTGACTGATTGACTGCATAAATACCAAAAATGAACATACTTTCGTAATAATTGTTTGGAACGAGCATTAAACAAATTATGATTGTTGGTTTTTTTGCTTGTTTGTTGTTATTCCATAACCTTAAACAACTGCTCCATCGATATTATTAAGTCGGCAGTCAGAGGAAATATGGGTGGGTTTGCAAGTGGCGTTTAACATTTTTTGCATTTTTTGCCATACGTCTTTAAGGCTTTTTACTAATTTTATTTGATTTATATTCTCCTTGAGTTATTACTTTATTGCCGATAAGGTGGAGTTATTCTTTATTAAAATAATACCGTTTTTGTGGTTATTTTCTTAAGGAGGGTTTTTAAAAGTAATTTTTTCCGTACGACATGTTAAATTTATCTATAGAAGAGTACGGTTGGGATCGTTTAAGGAGAAGTTATTACCAGGTGCGTATAAGCCAATTCGCTATAAAACACAACAAGATTAGCGTAAATTATCTGAATTCGCATTGAACTATTCAGTAGGCCAAGCGTACTAAGCAAGGCGAATCAAGTATAGGTGGTCGCAATTCAATTCGCTTCAGCATTTTCTCTCGAGCTGTCATAGGTTTTGTTGTCGCTTGCCTGATGGCAAGACAACTCAGCAGACAAAATCTTGGAAAAATGTTGAAGCGAATTGGGATGCGGGCACCTGTAACGAATTCGCCTTGGTACTAAGCAAAGAGATAAACGCAAGATGAAGAAAAAATTATCATCTATGCCACCAAGTTTACCCGGTAATGAATTCGCCTACGGACCGTGCAAACCTAGTATGTTATGAAACGGAACGAAATTCAGAGAAAATGCGAATGAATTTGTCACTGGTATAACTCGTTTTGTTTTTTGAAAATTTCAAAAAACTATCATAGATTTTTAGATCAGGGATGTTTTTTCATTCATTTATTTACTTTATTTGTTCTTTCAAAAATCTGTCGCAAGATTTTTACTACGACGGTATTTTGATCGCGAATTGATCGATGGTGGCTAATTGCACCATCCTATTGAAACTAAACATGAATACGGTGAAGAGCAGGTACAATAATATTGCTTATCATAGTGCGATAGGTGCCTCTATTGATCATAATGGTTGCGCTGTTTTAATTTTTAAAGAAATATGAGCCAATGATACCATCACTCCACAAGCCGCATAAAATAGTCCGTTGAAGTGGCTTCCATGTGGGGGTGTTCAGAGCTCCAAGTGAGGCAATTTTGCTCATTAACGTACCCACTAAGATTAGAATGAGATTCATCCGAAAAGATGGTTTCCTTTTTTTTAATTTTAAATAAATTCCAACGTTGCTCAAGCGCAAATCGATTGATTTCGTTCAACGGAAATAATACAATGGTTGGTTCAAATTTAAGAATACATACATGCATATATGATGATTTAACTATGGGTTTCTCATTGTTTGCCGCTACAGGCAGAAAGAAGTTGCCAGCTCATAATTAATCGTTGGCAGTAACTTTGAGTTCTCTCTAACCTTTTTTTCTTTTCTTCTTTATTTTATTTGTTTATAAAATACATATGTAAAACTAGATGAAAGTATAGCATCATTACTGAGAGCATGAGTATCGTGAAAGCATGAAAAATCCTCGACGAAATAAAATTGGTTATTTTTTAGGACCTTAATAGCTCACAGTAAGTTTTCATATCAATTTGATTGCAAAACTTTGTGTCATTACTCCAACGATTTCAAGAACAAACAACTAAATGAAACTTTCATTTCCCATCCATTTAGCGAGTGTAAATATATATGATAATTATCTGGTTTGATGTTGTCGGTCTTCCTTAATTTTTTTTTTTATTTCTACAATTTTCTTTTAATGTCTAGTCATTAAAATGTTCCCTACAACACTTTTTTTATCCCTCGTCACATCATGGTGTTAAAAGTTCACCAGAGCCAACTTCAGTTTAATACTTCCCAGAAATTAATACTTTAAATACATTTATTAGCAGCAATTTTAAATTTTTGTTTATATTAAACTATAAATAACGGCAAGTTGATTAAGAAAGTTGTGGTTAGTAAAACAAAACAAAAATAAGAGTTTCCACTTATAAGGAGAAAAAATGTATAAATTTTAAATGCATTTAAAGTAAGTGTTTATATTTTGTGCCTAAAATACTTTCAAGACTACCAAGTTTTTTTTTAACAATTCCATAAACAAAACATTATATGCACGTATCCGTTCTTAAGAAAATGTGTTCCCCACATCATATAAAAAAAAAGACCCAAGACAGGGAGGCAGGCAGGCGGGCGTGGAATGAAAAAGAGCAGACACCAAAAAAAAAAAAAAAACACTTTTTTGACAAGTGACACGAACGCATAAAAAGACTACTGTTTCTTTCTTTCTGTTAAAAAAAAATTCAAGTATTTAAACATAAATTTATCACAGGGTGTTAAAAATGGTCCAAAGACGAATGTAAAATCATTATTGAGCAGAACAAGGAAACCATAAAACGATTTTATTTATTATAATTTCTAAAAATTTGGCGTTATTTGATTTAAAAATCGTAAATTCTATTTTTCATTTTGAAAATTATTATATAAAAAAAAAATTGCGCTCTGCCTTTTCAATAATAAAGCAAATTTTTTCCTTAGCATTTTGTACAATTTATTTGATTTTAATTTATAGTTTTCTTCAAGTAGGTTAAACATAACAAAATGTATGCATTCAATTTCCATATGCGGTGTACGAGTACAAATTATGCATGTGGCACGTGTGCTGGAATGTGTGGCATCATAATAATAAATTTATACATACATACACAGTTATGAAGCACCCAAAAACGAAACAAAAAAATTGAAAAACATTTTCCAACGCTAACGGGCATGTCAATGTATTATTGTTGACCGACCCCAATGAAAATGGAAGCTTCATTGAAATGAGGTGGGTGTTAAATTTTGTTTATTACCTTTGTATAGTTTTCATTGGAAAATAAAATTATAAAAAAAAATTTAGTTTTGAAAAGTAATAAATTTTAAATTAAAATCTTTTCTACATTAAAGGGACATTAATCAATGTGAACAAAATTTAAGCAAAACTTCAATACACATCGTTCGTGAATCGTACCACAATGTTCAGAGGGTTGAGAAAAAACTTCAATATTTTTATTTTATAACTGAGAGCCGGGACTATATGTATAAGAAAAATTTAGCCAAGCAGCGTACATATGTATATTCAAAACAACATTTTTTGTTTATTTACATTTTTAATGTAATAAAATTTAGCACGTTCCAATTTAAAAAAGCAAATATACATACATATGTATATAGTTCAGTAAACAGAATGTCCAAACGCATCTACGTTACGTTTATATATTTCTTAGTAATTAGCTAAAAATAAATAAATAACCAATCTGAATCTAGAGACATACATACATACATACATACATATATACTTAAATAAACAATAACAAAAAAATATAAGTTTATTGACATCATAAGGCAAACACGTGCGATATATTTATTACATATTGTATATGCAAATGTGTTTGTGTATATAAATGGAAAAAGAAACAAACAAGAATTAATGGGTCAAATAATAGGTCTGTTTCCTTACTTTACTTTGGGCTCTTGCGGTATACCAATGTGCACTAACAGTGCTCCCATACGAACTTAATTATTTATTTGGTTTAAGAGCCAATTGAAATGTATTAATTCAGGTCCAAAAATGAACCTTTTCAAAAAATATTTGCTGTATTTTTCAGCTCTCTATATGCCGACGACATTATGGAATAAGTAGTTAAGTTTCAAACAAACTTTTAAGCATTTTTCAAGTCTACTGATGAGTTGAGTAGCACCAACGAAATGTCGTCGGTATATAGACAGCTGAAAGATACAGCAAATATTTTTTGAAAAGGTTCATTTTTGGACCTGAATCAATAGTGTTCCCATACTTTAAATTTGTATAGATGAGAGCGGTTTTGAGAGAATTAAATTCTTTCTCTCACTGTATGCAACAGCCCATATTTTTGCCACAAATTTATTATGGCAAAAAGAAACTTTGTATCTACAAAAGAAAACAACATAAAGTACATACGTTTATACAAATAACTGTCCCTTTTTTTAAGTTCATTTCTAGTACAACTTTTTCCTACTTGCTTTATGAATGCAGGAAAATGAAAAAAAAGCTAACAAACGTATTTGCATTTCTTCTAGTCGATTGGTTTTTCTTAACACTTGTTCTTTTCATTTTTACTTCAAACTCTTGCCAAAACAATTAACCCAAATCCGCAAATGTATTTTCGAGTGGGAAAATTATTCAGCAAATATCAAACGAAGCAGAAAATATTAAAGAAAATGTTTGCTCCCTATCTCCTCTATTGTTCTGTTCAGTTACGAAGGCATAAAGCAAAAACTTCAGTTTTACCTTAAAATGAAAAAGTAAAAGAAAAACATTTACAAGAACAACAATTAAAACAACAAATGATATGCTAAGCATTTTACTTGCGGATACAAAATATGGCAATATGTGGCAAAATTGTGTTAATGCATCTTATATTTCTAGGGCTTCCTTCGTATAGTATTTATTTTATTTTTCTTAAAAAAGAAAAAGAAGAAGAAAAAAGCTTAAATATCATTATTGAAATGAGGATTTTAAAGAGAAGCAAAACAGAAAGAAGCTGCCAGCTGAAAGTGTTTTCAAAGTTAGAGTCACAAAAAAATTTATTAAATCTACGAAAGAATTGTGGAAGCTTTCAAAACAAGACCAGGATCACATGAACTGAATTAAACAGAAAAATTAAATGATAAAAATGATGAAAAGTTTATCACTACATGAAATATATGTAGGTAGTAGGTTGGCTAAGGAAAAGAGAGAAGTAAAGTTGAAGACTTATTGGCTGGGGAAGATACCAAGACTGTTTCATGTCCATCACGGCCATTATCAGCATTCAAATTTCTTCGAATCCTTACTGAACTGGTATATTTGCAAGTTAAATTTTTCTACAACACACTGCAGCTTCAACTTCAATTTAAAGCTTTTTCTACTCTGAATACAAAAAAAAAAAAAAAAATCGCTCAACATCAGTGACACAAAACGCTTTTTTTATGTCACTTGTTCCATTATGAAGAAAGTGGAACATGTGGAACAAAGAAATTGAGAGCGTTAGAAGAATGCCGAAATTTTTTAGGTCAAAAATTGAAGGCAGTAAGTAAGAAAACATTAAATAAATATCAAAGAGATTTTAAAGTAATTTTGCAAAATTTTAAGCTTTTTATAAATAAATTTTTTCGGATAAAAAATAAAAAGCAAATTTAAGAGAACAGCTAAAACAAGCTGATAATAAAAAATATAAAAAAAAAAATTTTAATTTATCGGTTTATTTCAAATGGTTTTTTTTATCACGAAAATTATGTTAAAATTATAAGTTCGTTTATGTTCATAATAAACGCTGCGTATAATTTAATATTTTATCTTTACAAAAAGCTGGCTTTGAAATCAAACAATGGGTTTTTTTTATTTTTCAAATAAAATGAAAAATCACAGCTTGATAAAACTTCCTGCATTCAAACAAATGACTCAATCGCTTTAAAACAGAAATCAGCCCTCAAGTAACGACAAGTGTTTGAAATTTAAATAAATAATAATAATAATAAAAATACACATTAAAATGAAGATTAAAAGTAAAAAATAACAGCTGCTAAAATTTAAACACACAACGGGTCTATACAGCCAATGAAATAAGGACCGGTGATGACATCAGTCAAAAATCGTCACAACAAATTGAGTGAGTTTTTTTTTTTTTGGGGGAATGTATAGCAAGCCCTTAAGCTTTATGGCTGAAGACGTTTTTCGTAACAATTGAAAATCGTTGATTGATGGATGAATTGCTAGAGTACCCTAGTAGCAGTCGCGATGCCGCAGGTTCAATTCCTGTCCAAGACTCTCGAGTGTTTCTATACAGACAAGCAAAAAGCTTCGCAATCAATAGTATGGTCCCATATTGTGATAATGAAAAATTGTTATCGCACAGTTTATCGCTCATCTCTGCTAAAGAGGTGCCGTTAATTATCTCCAACTTTGCCGGCAAGTTGTGAAAATGGCCCTGAGTCTATTTTAATTTAGTGTTTTATGTTAATTATTCAATTTTTATTCAAACAGCTCAAATAGGCCCTTAGTAACTTTACACAGCCGCAGCTGAGCATCAGTATTAAGACTCTATTTTGAAACTTTAGCTACGACTGTGTTTAGAATAAAATAGCTACGCTGGTTATTAACCCTCAAGTGGAAAAGTACCGGTTGGAAAAACCGGTATTTAACTTTAATTCAAATTTTTGTTGATTTATTTTTAATTTCATTGAATTAACATGATTTAGAACTTGAATTTTAAGCTTAAAGCGTGCATGAAATGAAATTAAATTAACAAAATCATAACAATGGGGTTTTTTTTGCTTGTTAAAAACAAAATTCATTATTAATTTGTCACTTGTAGCTTTAAATTATTTAGACATCATTTATATTCACGCCACTAAAATTATTAAAATAAACTGTTAGTGTTTGATTGTCAAACACCATTGAAAATCTGTAGAAAATAAAATTACCAAAAAAAAATAAATAAAACAAACCAGACAAATTCTTATGAATTCAATTTGGAGACAGACATACAGAGAGGACCATCATCATATCACGGTGGTTAATTTGTTGAATTTTTTGGTTGTTTTGAGTGGCGCATAAATTTCAAGCACAATGAGTCTTTTTTTCTTAAATTTTATTTGACAAACAACATTTAACTGGCTGTTGCTGAAGCTGTTATTTATAGAAAATTGACACATTAACAAATAATTTAAATGAACGAAATTTAATAAAAAAATAAAAAAACAAATTTATAAAAACGTGCTGAGAATTTTTTAATTAAGTTAAGGACAAGACAAATAAATATTTCTTTTGCAAATCAGTTTAACAAAAGATTTCGCCAAAGTTTTTAAAATAATTGAAATTCTGAGTTAACGGCATTTTACTAATGCTGACAATTAAGTATTGGGTACTCTTTCAACACTCAAAACTATTTACTCTAGAGCAGTGTGATCAGCTTTTAAATGAGATGGAATTAAATCGCGTTCGAGAAGCAGCTAACAAGTTTGATTTGGAGTCAAAAAGTATATATTATGAAAAGCATATAATTATTATTTAAAGTAAAAAGTACTAAGAGTGCTATATTCTCTGCTGGGCCGAATCTTAATTAATTAATATCGTATATTGGAAAAACAGTATATAAAGGGTCCGCCATCTAACTTTTTTTTCAACTAGTGCTCATGTCTAATTGGATAAATAATTAGTTTTATCCTACCGCTGAACCATATTGGTTGTGTATACGCTTCGTTAAGTGGGCCTGCGATCGACTTACAGAAGATACCGATTTTGCCAAAAGAAAAAAATCATTTTTTCAGATGAAGCTCATTTTGATCTTGGCGGGTATGTAGACAAGCAAAATTGTCGCATTTGAGGTACAGAAAACCTGCACGCATACATTGAAAAGCCGACGCACCCAAAACGAGTCGCTGTTTGGTGCGGATTTTGGTCCAGAGGCATAATTGGGCCATTTTTCTTCGAAAGTGAGCAAGGAGAGGCCGTTGTCAATGGTGATCGTTCTCGGGCCATGTTAAACGAATTTTCGTTCCCAAACATTTGAAGAGGAGGATATTGGCAACATTTGGTTTTAACAGGACGGCGCTACGTGCCATACAGCCACGTGCCATATACACTCGATGTTTTGCGCCGTTTTCAAAAAAAAAAAAAAAAGCTATTTGGCGGACCCTTTAGCTCTGCCACCAATTACTCAAGAGTTTATGAACAGACTTTTGGAAGCATAAGAAACAGGTAGCTGTATCGAACGATAAATTCACGGAATATATATAAATTTATAACTTTTTCAAATTAGCGATAACATCACAATTAATTCCTGTTATAAATTCTACATTTTTTTTATTTGTGAAGTTTTGAGTTGGAGTAAAAGAGTTAGCAGCTAAATGTAATTTTGGGAGCTACAAAACCAAAAATAGGAGCTAAATCTAGTTTCCAAAGAACTAAAATGGTCGCTCTACTCTATGGTCTAAACTCTAGGGATACGCGTCACAGTCAAAGAATATTAAACATTTTAGAAGAGCAGCAGCCACCGCAGCCACGTCTGACATTTACACGATGTTGCACTTCAGACTTAATGGACCTTCTAACAAATAAAACATATCGATGATAACTAGGCATTTATTTTACACATATTTTGATTTATTTTAGTTTAATGTTAGAAATTGTCTTTGCTTTCTGTTACACAATTTAAGGCTTTAGAATCTTTTCAAATAAAATCATTAATGACAATTTTTTTTGAAACATGTATCCAGCCAACAAAGCACTATTTGTGTTGAAAGAAATGAATATTGTGAAAAGAAATTTGGAATTGTTAAAAGAAAAACCTGACATTTACGGTAGAAATATTGCATTTAAGAGAAACAATGACATTAAGATGACACAAAACATCAACTTTTATGTCAACTTGCTCTATAAAAAACTCACACACACACTACTCACACACTTAAGATGGTGGCGTTTGCCAATCTGCCGGAGCAAATGATACACCAAAATACAAAAAGGTGACTAGGAAAAAAAAAAAATTTTAAATTGACATTGTGGGTCCATACATACACTCATACATATGTAGACGAAAAAGTATGTATGTACGTATATAATTTTTCGTTTTGTTTATATTTTCTTTGTTCGCCAAAATGGTTTTCTGTTTACATACATACAACATATGTATGTGCAAGTACGTGTGGATAGATTTAGAAAAAATATATATAAACACATGAGTTTGGTATGGAAATATGTGCGTTTTTGTTACTGCTTCGAAAACCATATGGTAAACTGAATATTTAACTAATATATTTTTGTCATAAAATGGATTTTCTAAAAATATCTGCCACAGAATAAAGTATACATACATATGTACATATGCTTGTAGATAAAGCATTGTGTGTGAATTTGCCTTCGTGCTTATTATTGGTAGAGTCTTAAGGAGGATTTTGTTTATTGCATTAGTGAAATGAGTTTGCTTTTAAAAAATGCATAAGTGGCATATGGTGTCATCGTTTTTGGGTAATTGAGAAAATATTTTAGCATACAACATATAAATTTGTTTGATACTTTCACCAAGGTTTACATATTTACACACATACATATGTATGCATGTATGTACATATATCCCCTTGACTGTGAAATATCACATCAAGAGGCCAAGGAGAAAAAATATATGATACATTTTGGTGTTGTACTCAGCAAAGGATTCAATATTACTTTAGTGTTTGTGCTGTAGTCTAATTTATGATAATGGAAATTGGCTCAAATTTAAGGTCAGGATCAAACACTTCTTGCATAGGAACACTTTTTATATAAAAAAAAGTAAGTATTATGCTTACAACTTTTTTTTGGAACTTTACTTAATTCACACAAAAAAAATGATTTTTATATGTTATCTTAAGTATTGATTAAGATAAGTAATACCCCAACTAAATACATTCCGATTACTAACTGCCTGTTCCTCAATGTCGCAAAATGTAAACGATTGAAATGTAGTCGCTTGAATTGGAATCAATTTGGATTTCTCTATGTCGACAGCTTGCGTTCGCTTGGGTTTACGTCATGAAATATTTGCTATTTATTTCACAGACATACCAGATTAAAGTTTTGGTTGATTTTTTATTGCAGTATTGAAAAAGAAGTACTAAATTGTTCTTGCGACAATACAACCGCTTGGGATTAATTAATTAATTAATTAAAATTAATTAATTAAAATACGAACATATAATTGCGTTTGCAGTGTTATTAGTATTATGAAGTGAGGAAAGAGTTAGAATTTCTCTCTGATTTTTTCAGCCTTTCTTAAAAACGCCAGTGGCATCTCTTTTATTTTCTCTCTTTTATTTAGACATGTGAAATTTGTTCTCCTATACCCACAACTAGTTTTCATATGTGCTGGAAAAAGATTTTCTCTTAGCATTCCTAGTAAACCACAATTGGAATTCAAGGCATAAAACAAACATATGTACATGCAAATGTATGCACGTAATTATGTTTATAGCCACCTAAATTCTACACTTTGGTTTAAAAAAAATTTTTTTTATTTTTACAATTGCTTAAATATGTATGAGCAGTTTTCAGAATTTGTTTCAAGTATTTTTTATTCAACCGCAGAGGTCAGTCATCTGTGAAAGTTTAAATGAAAAATTCCATTTTAAAAACCAATACAACTTTCGAAATAACCTCCAAAAGTATGTCAATTAAGAAAAAAAAATATACATATGTATATGAGCGCCACAAAAACTAAAAATGCAAATTGTGCAAAATAAACTTTCCAGAAATATTTTGTTTTTGAAACTAAACAAAACTAATCAAATTCAAACGAGACCCGTTCAGCTGTTGAAAATTTCAAGAAAATTAAACTGACAGGCCAAATTTTATTTCATATTTCTAAAAAGAAACATGACGCAAACCATGAAGTAAATATTGTATAATATACATACATATATGTAGAAGGAGATACGACCAAAATGATAATGAATTAAATTTATATTTTATAATAAAACAAAACTTTATTATTAAACACAAAAGTCTATAAATTGCCTTCAAATTTGTTTTTATTATTGAAAAATGATTGTGGGAAATTGTAAAAACAGCAATGATGCTATAAGCAATGAATTGTAATAAGATAATAATTATATTCCTACTCTCTATTACTCATATAAACGTCGACATCATCATCATATCAAGCTGACAAGATAATTCAGACTGGAATACCACTGACCATAGAAAAAGGTTAGCAAACAAAATATTTGACATTTAATTTGTGAAACCTGTTCAAAACAATAGTTTTCTTTTAAGCAAATGCAAGTTGTTTGAGGTCAAGCTACTAAGCTGCTGCTTCTTCTTCTTGAAGTCAGAAAACTTACAAATATCATGATAGCTTGCAGTATTTTTGAATTGTACGGTTTTTTGCATATTTCAATATAACACCCTTCAATTAAACAATATATACAAAAAACCCGAGTTTGTTGAAAAAATGCGAATTGGGGTTTTTCTACACGAGACCAACGATATATTGTTAATACTAACTTGAGCTTTTAGTACCAGCCTCTAAAGTGTACCATTGCTGGCACTTAATTTGTGCCAAAATTGTTTACTGACTTCTGGCATCAGATATTTTAAATCGTTGATGTCGTTTTCCATAATATTGCATAATATTGAAGTCAAAATTCTGAGGATATCCTGTCATCAGTGTTAAGGGACATGTGCTTTGTAAAAATTAAAAAAAAAATTTAATTTATTCTTTGTGGAATAGCACATCTGTCTGAAAGTATTTGAAAAAAGAAACATTTTTAATTATGTTTTTACATTCATATTTCTTTCTGTCACGTAACAGCAAATTGTTTATGCACAAACATCAGCATCTGGAAATTCATATTTGGCCATTTTAAACCATATTTCGAATGTTGAAGGGAATATTAAAATGTACATTTATTAGGTCATCTTTCAGTCATAAAGTCAGCAGCATACAACGAGCACAAAGTTGTTTACTTTTGCAATTAAGCGTGAAAGAAATTCGCTTTAATATATTTGATTTAAGCTGCTGGTTTAGTACTTTTTTTAAGCAATTCTCTTTTATAGAGAACTTTTTAATATTTAAATTAAATTGAGTTTACTACATAGAAATCTCTCTAAATCCAACAAACTATAAAAAAAATTCGTTGTATTTTTGTGCAAATTCCCCCCATACATAGACATAACAAATAAAATAATTGTTCAATTCACAAGCATTCTTTCGTAGGAGTTATAATATTGTAAATGTTGGAAAAAAAAACTAGAGAAATATGCCTCTAAGGGCAGTGATTTTCTATAATGCACAAACTGGAAATTCCTAGATCAATCTGATAGAATTTCGTGGTATTTAGAAAAGACGAACGTTTGTTAACAACTTTGAGGGCATAGAAAAATGGTTTTCGGGTTGGGCTGTCAAAAAATCTGTCGCACATAAGCTTTTAGTCTACACTATCGTACTTTTTGAGCACACAAGCAATTTTTAACCAATCGTACGATAGAGTAGTCACTATCCGCCTCAATCCTACGATCGGTTAAAAATGGCTTATGTGCTCAAAAAGTGTGTTTTTTTTTTAATCATGTCCATAAATATTAACAACAAAACATTTTCATTTTTCATTCTTGTAGTTTAAAATTTTCCATGAGAATATGCACAATTGTCCTGGCAACTTTCTAGTACGCTGAAAGTTTGAAATGTTTGATTGAGCAATTATACTCGATTTTTCATCTCTGCATAGGAAATAACAAATGGGATCTCAATTCTAATTGAATACCAATTTAAACATAACTCGGTGTCTGGACCAGTTATCAATTTGAACATGACAGCAACATGCCGCCGGCAGAGCAACGGTATTAATTCGCTCATGTTTTTGAACATTGAGGATACGTGTGTCCAAACTATTTATAATTTTTGATTTGTTGAAGTGTTCATATTTTTGCCTTATTTCAGTATTTTATGTACATACATATGTAAACACAAACTTTTTGTATTTTTAGATCTGTAAAATTATTTTTTTATTATTTTCCAATCATTTCTTTATCTCTTTTCTGTGGTAATTTTTCTGAGAGCTAAACTGTCAAACAGAAAATGACATTTCAGGCCTAATTTCATTGCAAACAATCGATGCTCGGGCATATGCTCAAGCATCGCTGGCCGAACATGGCCGAAACATGAATATGAGCCGTCTTCATTAGCCATGCGCCATGTTCGACATCATGTTCATACCAAGTTCATGGCTAGTGGAGACCCCCAGTATAGACCAGCAGCCTGCGAACTCCCGTATTTTGTGGAATCTACAATATTTTGTGAATTGAGCAAATATTTTTCACAACAATTCTTAGCCATATTTGGGATTAATTTTTCTCTAGAATTTAAAATGCAAATGCTCATTGAAATTCTATGTTATCCCCCAGGTTTTTTTTTCATATGCTTTTAGAGTACAGATTTTCAATTCAAAACAACGACTGTCTGAGTGTGTTGCTGAAAATGTGTGGAATTTCGTATAGACAGTGGTGCCTGGGAGTGTCGTTAAATAAAACGCTTTTGTAACAAAATCTGTGTTGTATTAATTACCTACTCACACATGCATACATATGTATGTGCATGTATGTTAGTAGTCACATAAAAATTGTTTGTTTATAAGAATTTGGTGTGACTTTGAATTGAAATTTTATTAGCCAAACATTACTTAACAAAAAACAAAAAAAAAGTTAGGAAAAAGAGTATAAACTGTCAAGTGTATTTTTGTTCGTTGTTTGTTGTAGATGTTTATGTGATCTAATATGTTTACATGTTTTGCATGCCTAAGCAGTTTGTATATTATTTCCAAAAATATGCTCCCACATTTTTCTTCGTCGCATGAAAGTAAACGACACCGTTTTGTTTTTATTACAGCACAGTTGCTCGTTTCTTTCCACTGTTTAAATAAACCTGTCAATATCATGTTTAGGGTTTTTACTTCTGTTTTATATTAACGTATTTCAATGATGTTCTAAACAATGATGAGTTTGCATGTTGTGTTGAAGTTTTGTTTCAGGTTTTTTAATCTTTAATGTATTTCATAAAATTGATTTGCAAGTAAAATGATGGAGGCATACACACATAAAAAGAAATTGAAACTTTTATGGAAGCGGCAGCATTTGCGTTAACAGCATGCAATAAATAATCATGTGAACAGAAGTTTTGTAAAGGATGGCTGTACAACACATGGATTATTCCAGATTGAGGTAGAAAACACAAAATGAAGGGTATAGGGGCAACAGGTGGGCCAAAAGAAATCACCCTATTGGAAGTTGCTCTTATTTTTGCAAATGACGCCCAAAGTCAAATCTGTTGTTACATTTATGAAAATACAGCTGTAGAATTGGACAAGCCATGAAGCGATACACTCCCCAAGAATGCGCAATAATCGTGTCTATGGCGAAGTGGACGGTGTTCGCGATGAGTGATGAGGCTCATTTCCACCTCAGCGGGCACGTGAGCAAGCAAAACTATTGCTTCTGGAGCACCGAAAATCCATGAGTGATGCACGAGGAGCCATTACACCCGCTCAGAATTATAAAAAATATTCGCTGCTAGAGTTGTCAACTAGTCGACACTTTCCAAAAACCAGATTTCGAATAGGTAAAAGTCCCGAACTTTTTAGAAACCGTTTCTTGCTTTTTTTTTAATGGTTAGAATAAGTCGGCATTTTTGGTTTTTTTCATTACCAAAAATAGTTATAAGCTTCTAAACATTTATTATTTCGTTGTAATTATTACAATAGTTAAGTGGGTGTGGCAACTGGTCAGAAGTCGCGAGGTTGTGGCTTGAATCCTGTCAGTTATAAAGAAAAGACTTGGTGATCAGTTTATCACAAAAATTGTCTATCAATTCTGAGGAAGTAAAATCGAACTGCAGCACGACAAAAGTATTTAAAAATGGTAATGTTTGAAAATCGCAGAGGTTGGCCCAAAGTTTGAAAGCATTATCATCAGTGATACAATAGACAGAAGCATGAAAATCATTTGGCAATCAGTTGGTTGTCTGCGAGAGAAATAAAATATGTTCCAAGCGAGGAAAAAGCATGAGGCTAGTTTAAAAATTAATATGTACACAGCATTAAAAATTGTTTGAGCCAAGAATAAGTTTTGCTCGTTTTCGTACAAAAAAACTAGACCACAAATTTTTTTTGCTTTTCTTTATTTTAGGCAAATACACACATATAAACAACTAAAAGTGCCTGTACACTGTCACCACAACAAATTTAAGAAAAACACAGGAGCAATTGTATAAACATTAATTTTCACAGGAGAATAATTTAAGGTTATGTTTGCTCAACTGGCAAATACAACATTCAAAAAAAATTTATGCTTTATTTTATGTTTATGTAACATCAAAAAATTGTGAGCTGTTAACTTTGTATTTTCTGGTTTAGCAAACATAACCTTAAAACACGATTTTGGAAAATTTAATTTTGTTTGGGTTTTTCCCATACAATACATATGCATGTGAATGCATATGTATTTTTTTTTTTTTTGCATATGCATTCAAGAATTTTGAGTTGTTTTTATTAATTTACTTGGCTTAATTGCAGGTTAACCAAAGAGAGTAGTGGCCACATTATTTGTGTGCCAATATTTGCCAATGTGAACGCACCTGAACGCACCTAATGTAGTTAGAGGTGCGTTTCCCACCTGCCACCGTTTTGTTCCACTAGTGGCAACACTGTTCTAAACATTTTTGTAAACTAAATAAATCCTGCTGCAAAAACGAAGAGTCAGCAAAATAAAAAAAATGTTTATACCTTTGCACCATTATTAAAGTATAAACCATTTATTAAATTTATCCCAGTGTATCGTTTGCATATGAATAACTTGAGATTTAATTGTGATTTTATTATGATATTTGGGTAGGTATAAGCTTTGTTATTTTATGAGGCTTCTTTTGTTACTAAAACAGTTTTTTTTTTCGTATTTTACTGTATTATTTACATTTTTTTTATGTAAAAAAAATAAAATAAAACCACATAAGGCTCTTGCGGTAAAGTCCACAAATCTCCACATACAAACGTAGGTGCCAAGGCATATATACAAATGTATACATACAAATATATTTATACACATACATATGAATGTATGCACAAATTCCTGGAATTTTATTAAGATAGTTACTTACACATGCTTCAGATATCAACAACCACGAGAGCATAAGAACTGGGAACAGTGATGTGATGTATTAAAATGGTCGAGAGGGTGTGGCGAAAAGAACATAAAAACGTTATTACAAAATTTTGTTGTGCTTTAATTGGAAATTGTATTGCCTAATTTCAGATTTAATTTTGATATTGTATAAACAAATTAATTTAATTACAATATTAAACTTAAAGCAGCAATACTAATAAAATAAATATGTACTGATTATCTTGACTTTATGAGGAAATTAGTTTTAATAAACATAATCATAACATCTCTATTCGTAGTATGTAAATATACATTTTGCACTATAAATTATAAACAGTCACAACTCACAAGATATTGCATATAGAATCTCTAATGTCCAAGAACACTTCGCTTGCTTTCCCTTCACCTTTAGCGTCATTATTAAAAGCTAAGACTTGCTAACGTGAACGATTATAAAATGGCCTGGAAATATTTCGCACTACTACAAAATAAATATTTAAATATTACTGCAAAATAAATATTTAAATATTTATTTAAATTATAAATATTTAAATATTTATTTAAATTATATCACCGGTATTCATAAAAAATAAAACATTGTTGAAACACATTTTATAACAAAGTTTTAATATAAAATTTTTTCTAAAATGTATTTGAGCAACGTTTTATTTTTTATGAATACCGATGTAAATATTTAAATAAATATTTATATATTAAATAAATATTTAAATATTAAATAAATATTTAAATATTAAATAAATATTTAAATATCAAATAAATCTTTAAATATTAAATAAATATTTAAATATTTATTTAATATTTAAATATTTATTTAATATTTAAATATTTATTTAATATTTAAATATTTATTTAATATTCCCCATGACTACAAAACTTATAAAAAAATCTTTCTCAATTCTGAGGAAATAAAAGTAATTTACAAAGGATATAATTTATATGTTTGGCTGTTTAAAAAAACTTGAGCTGGTAGCAACTTATTTTTGTTTATTTCTGCTATTAAAAACAAAAGGATATTTTGTGTCTAATGACGACGAAAAGCCATTGTATCAACAGTTTGGAGCATTTTATGTGACATAAAACTTTTATTGAAGTAACCACATCTTTTGAAGAAAATGTGGCAGCTGCAATTGCTTGCAACTGCTAACTTTGACAGTTGCCATCATTAGTGGCGGCGCAATCTGGTCGCTTTGCTTCTTATTATGCAATAATATTCAGTACCTTTCATTTGAGTACTTAATACTATCTTGAAGGAATTTTTCAAATTTTTAACCGGCATTTATTTTTGATGTAAAAGAATTATATGTATAATATTAGATGTATATATTAGATGTTATAGTGGGTACATTTTTTTCTCGACCAGACGGTTATCAATATTGTAATCTACAAATAATTCTAAAAAGCTTTGCCTAGGAAACTATGGGTTTAAAATCGACATCGCAAGCTCAATTTTAATTTTGAATTCAAAATTTCTTGGAAAAGTTAACAGAAATAGTCGTAGATTACGATTTAGGCAACCACTTTAGTGATGGATTTATATTAAATATGAAATTAGACCGCTCTAGTGAATGTATATGTCTGGGAGTGCAAACATTTTTTCGATATTTTGCGTTGAATTTTTCGAGGGCGCTCTACTAATTCATCCGTGGAGGTGCATTATGGCTCGCAATGGAAAGGTATCATGTAGATTACGATTTAGACAAGCATTTTGATAATTTTTTTATATTAAATACGAAATTGGCCCACTCTAATGTATTTGTATGTCTTGGAGTGGGTCGATTTGTGAGTGCAAAAAATTTTCGATATTGTGGGTTTGAATTTTCGAGAGTATCGAGGGTTTCGAAGGTATCATTGAGTCTGAGGCACAATTTGTTTATGAAAATATAGCCTTGTATCTGTTGGCTCCTCTGAATTTTTTATAATTTTGAGTTGTGACTCTTTACGCTTAGGTATACAATATGCAAACAAATATAAAATTGCATCACATGTTAGAAGTAATTCAAAGTTATTAAATAAACAATACTAAACGATTCACTAATAAACTATTTATTATATTATAAAATATATAATATAAATCATTAAAGAAAACACGATTTTATTGTTGAACAATTGATTTAACGGCTTTCAGACATGGCTTAAACGCTGAAAGCCAAAAACGTTGGCAATAAATAGTAAAAATTAAAAGGCAATGAGAAAGAAAATTGCATATTAAAGAAAGTGAAAATGTGTGTGTGTGTGTGTGTGTAGAGTATATGTTGAAGGAAACAGTAAAAGCCCCTCCTAGCAAAACAAAAACTTCATTAATAAAAGCCGGAGTTTTTTTTCTTTGTTTCTAGTTTTTTGTTGTTTGTTGTTGCTGTCACTGCTGGTATTGCCAAATATTACACCCAAATAAGGACATGCGCGCCCAGAGTACAACGACGTTTACAACACAGCAAAACATTTATTATAAACAAAGCAGAATCCTCAACTTTTATATTTAAATAAAAAGTCTATTTCTGGTTATTGTTTGATTGCCTTAAGGGCATTATAATAAATAATAAAAAAAAAAAAAATAAACCAAAAAAAAGGAAATTGTCGGAAGGGTCGTTGTTTTTTCTATTAAAAAAATATATTGCTAACACCCTTTTGTTTTCCAACAAACTTACAAATAGAGTTTGTTAAATATAAAAATGGTAGCATTTAGTTATTTTGTGGGATTGACAACGTTATGAAATTGTGTTTCAAAGAAAAAAAAGGGACAAAAGCGGTTGTATTTCAGTTTAATTTAGTTTAATTTTAGTCTTAGTGCATAAAAAAATTATTTTAATTTATCAGCAAAAGTGGAACGAAACATCAGTAAAATTGTTTTTAAATACATGGTTGCCTGGCCGGTACAACAATAAATACTAAAAATAGCCATGGGTTGCTCTATGAATGTTCTTAACATATGTAGTTACCTAGCCGCTATATAATTAAGGGGTGGTCCATATCATATAGAAATAGAAATTTAGCTGGAATTTTCAAGTCGTGGGAGATAGAGACCTGGACAGAACATGAAGAGATATAAATGTAGTTCCCATACAAGAAACCGTACTTTACATACTGCTAAGTGAAATTGGCTAATTTTTGACTTGATATTTAAACGCGAAATTAGTGAATTTTTAGCATAGTACTTTTAAGTACTTTATGAGCAAAATAGCAGTTGCATTAGCATGTACTGAGTAATTTTTAGGAGATTTTGTCAAAATCTAGTCTCATAGTAGATTTCCTTTTGTATGGAAAATCTTGGCAAAAATTACCAGATTTGGCTTGAAATAACGTATGTAATAGATTTTACGTAGATTTAAATAAGGTTTTGAAAAAGATTCAAAATTCCCCTTTTCTTTTGAACATATCTCGTATGTAGTATGTAAATGTAGGTTGTCAAGAACTTTTTTTTTTATTAAAATACAAAAATTCTTTGTAGGCAACATGAATTTTTACACACCAAAAAGAAAGGCATATGGCCAAATACGTGCCACACTATAACAAAAAGGTTTGAAGTAAAATGTACAAGAAATATTTCAAAGAAAATAATGTACATATACACATTGACATACAATCTTATGTTTATAGGAAATTCCTAAAGTTTCTAAACACAATTTGGCGCAAATGTTGGTATTACAACACTGTATGTATACCCAATAATATTTTGTATTGTCGAACCTTTAAATCTGAAGAAGCTGAAAAATATATTGAGTTTCGCATTACATACGAGCATAATCTTTGCTACTCAAGTAATATAGATAAAATTAAACAAAACAATTTGACTCAAGCGAACTAAAAGTGAACTTTGTGACAGATGTTTTCATGTGTTTTTCACACTTGTACGAACTATCCGCAACAAGCCTTATTATTGTGGCGTATTCCTAGCAAACAAAAAAAAGGGAAACCTAAACAAACATTTGCCCAGTTTTCATTTACATTTATTAGTTTTTCTATGCGTTGAGCAAATAATAAAGGGAGCCCCAGCCCTTAAAGCAAACACTAATAAAAGGGGAAATAAACTATTAATTGTATTGTTTGAAATTTCATAGAAATGCAAATTAGTTAACGGCCGTCTACGACTTGTTCAAATAGAAAAAACTAAAAGTTACACAAATTTTTTTTTTATGAGTTCTTAATAGTGAATGAACTTTTAAAATGATCTTTTGTCTGCTGAAAGCACATAAAAAATTTAAAAAAAAAATAAAAATAAAGTGGCATCTTGGGTTAACAGAAAAATAGCAATTACAATACAAAAACCAACAAAGTATTTATTTTAACTTAATTGATGTCAATATTTGCTCTTTGCTACCATTTGACAAACAGCAACAACAAATTTCCAAATGTTAACGAACTTTTGTTGCTGTTGCTGTTGTTGTGATGCGTTGACAACTCTCACTCAATTAGAGTGTGATGCCGTTTAAATGTTACACATTCGCCAATTAAAGCATAACAACAAATAAACGTTTGTACGGTATGTTGTACATGCGTGAAGTTTACAACTCTGTGCAGTATATTTGTCACATGTTTTCTACAAGTAATATGAATGACATTTGATGTACACATACAAGCAAACATACCAATGAATTCAAGCATGTGGAAATGCACATTCATACAACCCATGTAAATAGAGAAGTGAGTGTTTTGTGTTATTTGAAGCAAACCACAAGCCATAGACCACAATTACACAAGACATAAAAATGTCGCTTCTATTTCTATAACAATAACAACAGCAATTATATATGAACGTTACACAGTGGGAGGGTTTTGAAAACAAAAGTGGAAAGCCGCATTTTTTATTATAAGGGGTGTGGGATTTTACTAAAATTTCATAAATCATTTAAGGCAACGCTGCTGAATCAAAGTTTGAGGATTGCCATATATCTATAAAAAACATTGTTTTAAAGTGGGTCACCTAGGCCGATGTTCAAAATTGCGGACATTTTGTGAAAGTTGGTTTGAAACATACACTCCCTAAACATAGGATAGCCGGATATACACACTGAAAAAAGTTATTGAAATTTTGAGCATCCCGCGAGGTTTTTTTTTTAATATGAATAGGTATAGTAAAAGGAACTCCGTTCTGTATTTATTAGTTGCTGTAAAGAGCTAAATAATAAGATAAGGTGAATGACATGTTCCTATGTTTTTACGAAAATGTTGCTAAAATAAGTAGTTGGTAAATATTAACTCAGATTAGCCTCACCTCAGTTAAAATAAGGAACACCAACTTTTGTTTAAGCTAGTATCATGCACCTTGCAATGCTTTAATCGTTTAACAATATTTAATACTTTGTATAGTTTGATAAATTGAAGGAAATTTCAGAGCCTCATCAATTAGCTCATCTATTGTAGAGAACTGTCTTTCCTTCTTCATAAACTTTATGAGTTCATTTAAGTCACGAGAATTTGGTGGCCATGATAGTATTTCCACTCTGAAGTTGGCTTCAGGAGCACTATGGAAGGCTGAGTTATTATGTTGAAAAATAAGGGGAAGACGGGCCGAAATTATTCACAAATTTTACAAACCCAGCTTCAAGTAGGTATTTATAACCAGTGCCGTAGATTCGCCCATTTATAAAAACTAAACTGAAAGCGCCCCAGCTCATTACGGCACCCTCTCTGCTATGATGACTCCTTCCTTATATTGTGGAAAAAAATAACCCCTTTCCAATCGTTTGCCAGATGACCTTGTTGCACTATCCACGTCAAGTGGTATTTTCCAAATTTTAGCCTCTGCCGTTTGTTTATGGTTTTCAATGGCGATTTCTTTTGAAGTTTTCGATGCTTTAGATATTTCGAGATTTTTATAACATTTATAGCATTTTTTAATAAGATATGTTTTCTTTAACATTACAATATTTCCAGATTTTTATAAAGTTGACTCCGGCAGCAGCTCCAAATTGTACTCAAATTCATAAACGAATTTCAAGCTATTTGGAGAAGTTTGCCTCTGTCTCGGGGTGAAACATTTTGACATGTCTTTCCTTTATACCTTTTACCATATTCTGATGGACTCTTAAAATCATTTTGGACTTGGGCCAAGTTTTCGGGCTATAGCACAGTTTGAAATCCCTTCATCATGCTAAGCATGAATTTTTGGGATTTCTGTAAAACCAAGCAACGGTTTTTTATAGCTAAAATGACGTTTGTCTTTCGTAAAATAATATTAAGCCAAGCTGGTGACAGAATATTAAACCATACTTTAACTCAAATTCGAAAAAAGAAATATTTTAGTTTTTCCCATCTACCAACTCCCCCTTTTCTGTTCTTTCCTTTTCCCTTCCCCTATTTTCCCAGTTCCGGTTTATTACAATCGGATTCACTATTTGAAAGCTGTAGATTTATTTCCACTTTTTTTTTTTCAAACTAAGCCACTGTGCGACTATGGTGATAACGCTTACTTATGTGTATGTACATACATATCTGCTATTGCTGACTGTTTGTTGTTCATTTTTGGTTTTCTTTGTGCGACATTTAAATGTACAAATGACATTTTGAATTGTACAATATACATATGTCTTTTGTTTTCAATTAAATTGTCTTGTCTTGCTTTTTTTTTAGTGTGTGTCATTTTTGGGTGTGAGTTCTGAGCTTTAAATGTGTAGTCTGTTTTTGTCTTAGTCAGCAAAGAAATATTCATGCGATTGATGGCGATGTTAATAGTGACAGTTATAATTTTCGTTTAATTGTCATAGGTCAGTTAATGTGATCGACAATAACTGGCAAATTAAATTTTCTTATTTAATAAAATGTTTAAGATCGTGAACTAACACTCCTATAAAAAATATTTCAGACAATGGATGTATATGTATACATACATATGATGGCAGACAGCAATGGAGCTGTAAAAATTGGGCGACATTGTGGCCCGCAATCTTGAAGTTCTCTTAACTAAAAACGTCTAAGACTCTGGGAGTTTAAATCGCTTGAATTTGTTTTATAATTTGTTAATGCAGTATATTTTAAAACTTTTCTTTTAAATACCAATATCAGCGGATGGCAAGCTGCATATTGTGAAGGCAGGCAATTTCTTACAACAGTGCATGCCAGATCATGTTCACTCCCAGGAACCAGTGAAATAGTTATTATAATTTGAAGCTTCCGAATGGATGAAAAATACCCAAATGAATCAACACTTATTCATTCCTTTTAGCGCTAAAGGTTTTGATTCGATTTGCAGTGCTTCAGTGAAAGAAATTCCTAATTGTGTGTGCTGGGGGACTGTGGTATGAACTGCCAGGATGTAAAGGGCTAAGAAAATCCAGAAAATGATATTGAGTGCCAGGCTCACGACGTCACTCGACAGCGTTCGCTTGAATAAAAAGACTGAAAGCAACAACAAAATTTCAAGTTGTTATTGTTTTGCATGTTACCAAGCGAACGATCGATGTCGAGTGACATCGCGGACCTGGCAGAAAATGATATCGTTGAAAAGTTGCGAGCTAGCTGAAATGATGGCTATTAAAACTTTAAGATCGAAAGCTTTGTGTCATAAAGACAATGCATTACTTCACACATTTATTATTGCAGTTAACAACATCAATTTTCTAAAGCGTGAGTTTTGTTTTGTATCCCACTTTCACGCCCGAACCGTTGTATTGCATCTTTTAGCAATAAAAAGTTGCGGAGCCAGTGTCTACCCTGGGTTATTTTCAGCTGGTTTGAAATTGGCCAGGGTTTTTCATCTAAAAAAAACATTTTGGGACTGGTGTCATTTTTGTTGCGGCTCTATTTCTATAATCAGTTCAACCACCGATCTTTGTTATATTTTTTTTTCTCTCTTATCAGTTTTGGTCGGTTTTAGCTATACATTTGATCAGCGAGCAAAACCGGTCACAGGCAAGTGTCAAAGCCATCTTAGAGCAAAAAGGTTAGCTGTTCCCTCCAATCTTTGGTGAAGTAGAAGTAGAGGTCTTGTAATACATATTTCTTTTGTCAAGCAGCAGAAAAACCATCATTTATAATAACAATAAATATTGTTATCTATTACTATTAGTCATAACACAAACAGTTGCCAAAGTACAAGTAAATTTTCACACATGCTCAAACATTTTAATATCATTTGCATGTAAAACTGCACAAAAGAAATAAAAATAGAGAGAATAAAACGAAAAGAAATAAAATTATTTATGGTATGCAGCAGTAGCCAGTCAGCTCATCCACAGATATTCGTACTAACGAGTATATCAGCCAGTAAGTAGAAGAAGCAACCAGACAAAAAGATAGAAAGCACTAATAATAAATAATCAACAACAAGTCTGCACGTTAAGAAGCAAAAAATATGCATATACAAGACACTGAGAGAAATTTCCGATTGTGACACAGAACCTGGAAATTTATACTACGCTGCCTTTGTGAACTCAAATTTTTGCCCAGAGCATGAACTGTCTATAAGGACTTGGACTAACCCCATTCTAACTAAACGCTGACGATTTGTTTTACAAGACACTTTAATTTATTTCAAACTTTAAAACTTTAATGCAGCAGAAATAACAACAGCCACAATAAAACATCTTATAGTAATAAACAATATGCATTTATTTAAAACAAGATACGCTTAAATAATAACAAATACAGAGCAGCGACAAAATGTTTATCAAACGAAAGTATCTCTACTTGTTGCCTGTGCAACGCGCTCGCCATTCATGTGTAAATGATATAGTGCAAGTAATAATTTAGATTCAGATAAAAGGCGATGGCATCGCAGTTTCAAAAGAAAAACACACAAAAATACTTATGCATTAAGTTTACTACTAATAGGCACCGCAATTTGATTTTTAATAAGCATAAGCTAATCATGTTTTTCCATAAAAACCATAGAAAAATTTCATGTTAATTAACAAGTCTACCATATCGAAATTGATCTCTGGTTGAACTCTTTCTTTACGCACAATTCAGGCGATGAGAGTCAAACGGCCAAACCGTGACGAACTGAAAAGAAATTATAGCAGGGCAGGGAAATTGTTTGTTACAATTTTAGCATGAACGTTTATTTGAATAAAAGTATAAGTGCAACATAGTGAGAAATATGTAAGTGCAGGGAGGTGCCCAATGCGATTCGCAGGCAATCAGAGTCGATATAAAGGCTCATATATATTGAAAATAGATATAATTGTCAGTGATCTGCCCTTAGATTTTTGAGACAAGCACAATCTTTCGAACGGCATTGGTAAGTAGATATTATTTCAGCATGCTGAATATCAATGTTGGGAATTTATATTCAACAATCAAACATTAATGGAACTCATACTATTTGTTAACTTGGACCAGGACCAGTACTCAAGGGACAACCTCTACTTACTGCGAAAAATGGTAGTAGAGAGGCGGAAATTTGAACCTTCTTGAACATGGCCAGAAACTGTTCACATCCCTCAACTTTTGTTCATCAGCTCTTCAGCTTATAGCAGAAGAGTGAAAGAAGAGCGGTAATCAGTACCGAATTGCTTGTGCTGGGCAACTTGATATGATTCTGACTGAAACCAAACTGAAATCGATACAAGACATTTAACTTTGAAAAGCTGAAAAACCTTAAAAAAGACTTTAGAAAAAGTAGTAAGCTGATTATGGAAAGAAAGCCTTAGTTGTATTTACATCTACACTCCTGTTGCGATTTATATCCTCCTTCGCAATCTATATTCGCAAGCATTTGCTTTTCACATCAAAATGAAAAATACGAGAATTTAAAAAGCTTTTTTATTACACTGTGGAAAAGTTAAAGAAATAGCAATAATTATAGTTAAGCGAACACCAACATTACGTGTCAATTTTTAATTACAGCAGCTTACTTTTCCTTCCTTTTTTTTTATTTTTATTTTTCAAAGAGCGCCAATTGAACAATTTTACAACAAAGTACAAACGGCATGCAACAAGTGGTCTGGTTATGAGAAAAAGCTACAAAAAAAATATATGCATAAACGCTTTGGCATTTGGAGAATGAGGAGCAAAATAAAATGCAAAGACCCTCCATTATTTTCTAAATGCTTTTTATAACACAAAGAAAAAAAGCAACAGTTTAAACTAAAATGAATATTCTTCAAAAAGGCGGTGGTGGCGGCTTCTTCATTCGATATGACCTTTTTAAAATAAACAACAACAACAACAACACCACCAGTGTTCCCTACATATTTAATAAAGCTTGAACACTGCAACGAGGGCAAAACAAACAGTCATTTTATGCAATCAAACTTTTGCTTTACATTTAACAGAAGTTGTCATGGAAAGTTTTGAAAGGTACTGGATAGAGTATGAAACAATTAGAAATCAGAGTGAACCCTATTCGTATCCAAAACCTGTTAAGTATGAAAAAAATGTTGCCATATTTTACTATCCTCTAATTTTGCGCACAACATTAATTTTTAATATAATTTCAAATGCCACTCTTTTTAATTCATAATGGCGATGACGTTGTTCCAGTTGATGACGTTAATGATATGACGTGCATGAATTAAAAAAAAAAAACGTTTTTACATAGAACTAGTGGAGAATAGAAAGGAGCGTTATATAATAAACTACAAAGAAATTGTTGGTTTTACATGGTTTCCTGTAGAATGTATTTGTTTATTTCTTTCCTTTTTTTGTGCATGATATTTTTATAGTGGCCATTGTTATTTGAGCATAATTAAATGTTTAAAGATGCATGTTCAGTCATTCATTACGGTGTGGCTGGCTCCCTTCTTGTATTTTGTGCAACGCAAAAAAAAATATATACATATATATATATAAAGAAAATAAAATTTTCAATGTTGCTGCTGCTGTTGCTGTTTGGCTTGTTTTAAAGAAGGTGGTGAGGTGAGTAGTGGTGATTATCGTCAAGTGTTCAAGTGCAATGTCGTTGAGTGGCTCCTTGTTTATGATGTTTGTTTTACAGCTGGTGTTGTTGCTGCTGCTGTTGTTCGCCTTTTTTCAAACTATTTTTAGCAAATTTTATGATATCCTACAAAAAATGTTTTCTTTTTCACTATTAAGTTTTCCATACGAAATGGCTAATGATGTGAGACAAACACACACATACATACGTATTTATTTATAGAAATTTAATAGATAAAAAATGGTTTTTGTAAATTTATAAATGTACGCTGGGTTCTATTTTGTTTGAATATTTTATGCCCGCACTTGCAATTTTATGGCATCAATGACCTCAGCGGGCCTGAGGAGACAATGATGAAAACTATATTTATATATCTTACTATTAATTTAATGAAATTATTAAATTATAGCTTATTTTTCAATGGCAAATATTAAAAAATTACACATTTCTGTAAAAAAAAGTAATAAAAATTGGCTAAATAAAACTAAAAAAAAAAAAAAAAAGATAAATTATTTGGAGTTGCTAACAAGTGTTTGAGAAGGAAAATAAGTACTGCCAACCAGCGGAAAGTCCGCTGGACTTTAATTCGCACTCTTTTTTACTTCTTAAATTTTATAATTTTGTTTTAGAAATGGCTAATTTTCGACAAGTTTTGACAACTAAAGCTAATTTTCCCGGATCTTATGGTTCAACAGGCGCAACGACCAGATTCTTTTACCATTTGAAGTTTAGTATTATTTGGCCTTTGAACGCAACGGCATCTTTTTCAGAGATGAAAAATTTCTTTTAAAGAGTTGCCAACCAGCGACCCTAAACTCATAATGACAATGAAGTCAATTAACAACTACTAGTTGCGAAGATCATAATAATTAACACTTACTTTATTACAAAAGTAAAATCAGAAATAAATATTTTGCAAATGATTATATAGCAATGACTAAAGTATGTCAAACACTATTAAAAATTTTAAAAGTTAAAGCATGAAAAAAAAAGTTGGAAAACAATAAAAAAGAAGGTTAAAACTGCTAAATACTTTTTGGGCCTTAGTACAATTTCACTGCTTTTAAAGAACAAACACAAAACTGTCAAGCATTTTGCTTGTCTGCAGAAACACCCAGAGACTACGGCAGGAGTCTAGCCAGCGACTTTACGGACCACTCTACCAATTCATCCATTGAGACGGATTTTTTATGGTAATTTTTAAAAGAAGACAAGAAGTGTAAAGTTGAAGATTTATTAGCTGGGCACCTGACTTCCATTCCTAGATGACCGACCCTTTGAACCAAATCCCTATGGGTCTTCATTGCTACCTAGATGGATCAAGGGCGAGGGCGAAAACAGGACTTGTTACTGTATATAGAAAATACCACGGAACTGTTATTCGGCCTGCCACACCATTGACAGTTTTTCAGGCGAAAGTTCGGGCATTAGGGAGTTCGATGAAATGGGAAGGCCAGGACCTGTGAATATATTGACAGATAGTCAAATGGCCATTAGAGTGATTTCAGCTGAGCGAGTCAAATCATAAACAGTTTGGGATTGCAAAAACATTATTAAAATTAACTCGACTCATTTTATTATTGAAGAAAAACCTAAAATAACTGCGTAACTTATGCAAAGTCAAAAAGTAATTTTGCTTGAACTGTCAAAAGGAATTTATATTTTCTATTTTCGCCTGCCGTGATTTTCACTTTAATCTTTAATCATTTTGGGCTTTATGTTTTCATAATTGTAATTTCCCTTATTATTTTTTAGCTTTGTTAAAATAGCTTAAGCGGAAGTTAAGGTGACATTTACAGTTTGTTAAAATGAAATATGGAAATGTGCACACTTCTTGCTGTTCTTGTTTAAGCCATTAAGACATTAACCCCCTTCGCACTGAAGGGTTGTTTTTCTTGTTGGTGCTGCGTGGCCAACACCCCGCTTTTTTTTACAGGTAAATATACTTCTTATGTAAAATAAGCAATTAGTAACAATTAAAGTTTCAGGTTTCTGGCTCTCTGCTCAATGCGTGTGTTTTTCTTGCTTTAAACTAATTATGCTTTTGTAAAAAAAAGGGGGAAAATTTTTACATAAAATAAGCAGCTTGTTTTAGCTGAATTATTTGGCAGTAAGGGGATATTTTTAAGCTAAATTTTATGAACAGCTAAAGTGAATTAGTAAAAAAAAAGCCCTAATGTTTCGCTGTGTCCTGTTAGTGGCTGGTTGTTTTTATTTTTAGTCAAGTAATATTTACCGCCTATTTTTTTCGTTCTGTTTGGCTGTTTAATTAATAAAATACGTTTTTTTCAGTTCAATTTCAATTGCAATTACCAGTCTTTTATATGCTTTTTGTTTGTTCTAAAAATAAAATTGCACATGGCAAGCTGCATGTTGAAAGATAATTAAAATTTTATTATTATTTTGTAATTTTTGTGTGCTTTAACCGCTTTTACACCCAAATCCGGCTCTCTGTAGCAGGCATTTTTCTTTCTGTATTCTACCGTTGCCAACCACTTGAAAATTTTGTATTTAACGAAATGACACAAAGTGAATGAGAATGTTAAAGAGCACAGACAAAACAAAAAAAAAAAAAAAAAATTCAACCACAAATAATACATGATTTTAAAGCAAATTAAAATACTTTATGTTGGCACAGTGAGAAAAAACAGAATTTAATTTTGTGAGATCAAGAGCTCGGAAATTTCAGTTTTAACACCACAAAAATTATTACTTCCAATTCCATTTCTTTAAATTTTTTTTTTTTTTTTAGTTTGGCTGCCATAAAAAGTTGTTAAAGTTTGCTTTTAATTAAAGAAAGAAAAAAATGTTGTTTTTTCGTCACTTAATGACCATATCCGCCGTTTTGTTGTATCATCACATACTTGTTGGAGACAGCCGGCATACAAATCCAAGCAATACATTGCAAAATTACCAAGTAGTACATGATGTTGAGAAAATTAAAAAAAAAAAAAAAAAAAAAAAAAAATACACATAGAGAGAAAAATTCTTTGCACATGAGGCTGTTCATTTTAAAATATCAGGCTTTAAATCTATTGTTTTTCTTTAAATTTTTCTCTAGCATTCATATAAAACTACACAACAATTATAAATAATTAACAATATTTACATATGTATGTGTGTGCTTGCAATGTTTTTTTTTTTCTTTGTTGTATAAAACATCTAGACAAATCTGTTGGCAACACAATAGTTTTTAAAGGGTTTTTTTGCATTTCTCATTACTACCCGCATACATATTGGTTTTGTAATTAAAATATACAAGTTAATGGAAAACATTTCCATAGACTTTTGTTTAATATAAATTGTAGTAATACAAAGCTGGTGCTTTTTTTGTTGTTGTTGCATAATGTCAAGTTGTACATAATTTTTTTTCAAAATAACATTGAAAAAAGGATCAGTGGTTTTTTAAAGCCGAGCCGTTTTATCACTTTAGTTTAAAAATTGTTAATAATTTTATCAGGCTTGAGTTTGATTTTATTAGCTCGAATTTCTAGGTTTTTGTTAAGTGTTTTCACAGTATCAATTACTTTCGGAAATGGATTCGACACAATTTTTTGAGTGCAGTGAATGAGCTTAAGCCTGAGTAAAAATTTTAAAATCTAATCAATAATTTTGGTGCTCCAGCAATAAAAATCAAATTAATATTATTTCTACTTTGATAAAATTATATTTTAAAAATATTTCCAATTTTACCTTGTGTTAAAAATCAAATCACGAAATCTGTCTGAATATTTTCATTTACATACCTATTAAAATAAAAGAGATAAAAAGTTTAAAATGAATTTTTGTATGTTGGCAAATAAATGGATTGCAAACAAACATGTAGCATACATAAACATACATACGTACATAGCGAAGGCTGAATATACAAAGGGTGTATCTGGCGTTTTTTGCAGTTTACAAAAAAAAACACATTTACAATAGAATAACAAAATAAATTAGATTTTTGCAGCGATCAATTAATCCAGAGCCGAAGGGTCAAATTACGGTTGCGTATGCTATGTGTGCTTATTTTTTGTTTTACATTATTTCTATTCGCTTGACCATTCGATCACAAGTGCCGTGATTCGTCTCAAGGTTTTTTATGTTTCTATCAGATTTTAGGAGCCACAAAGTATAACACTCAATATAATCTTAATGCTTATTTTTCGACCTTTGGCGTTTAATATTTTAATTTAATAATAAGAGCTTGAGGTCACTTGTTTTTTTTTGCAAATACTTGTTTAATTCAATACCCATTCAGGTATCGAAATATTGAACTAAACAAGCGTTAAAAAAAAAACAAGCTCTTATTATTAATTTAAAATATAACACTCAATTTTGAAACTATCGACATATGCCCTTTCTATGTTAAGCCTGTGATAAATTTGTACATAAGTTTGTATGTAGTTTATTATGTTCAATAAAGTCTACATTTTTCAATTTTCTTAAAGCAGCCACCAAACATTACTGAATTCGTTTAAAAACTATCACAAAAACATTAAATTTGTCGCAATATGACTCAACCCGAACAATGCAACAACAGCCACTTCTCAGATGCAAATAAATGCAGCGGCAAATAATATTGAAATGAAAAAATTGTCATTTATTTTATCGTAAAATTTTTATCATATTTTTCATTTGAGTTTTTCTTTTTTTTATTTATTCAAATATTTTATTCCGAAAAGAAAACAATTGCACAGCAGGAAAATAGCAATTTGTATACAACAGCAAATGCAAATACAAGGCTTGATTGAAAATAAATTAAAATATTGGGCATAAAAGTGAATAGATATTAACCCTCAAGCCCTAAACATATTCTACATGAGCTTTGGGTAGCCCGGTTTTTTTATGGACAATATTTTTTTAATATTAATTAAATTATAAATTTGCTTTTATTCGATCTCTTTAAAAAAAAAAGTTCAATATTATTGTAATGAAGAAGCTGTCCGAAGGCACCTAACGCTGAGTACCACTATTTTATAAAAGCTTTCAAAAATTGTTGCAAAATCTGAGTTGCCAACCTTTTGTTGGTACTGTTGGCCGCCGAAGTCTGCTTGCACAGGGTTGCACCACAAAAGCAGCAAAAAAAAATACAACAGAAGCTCAAGCGATCATGTTACGAATTTGGCGTCTCTATTGCACTTTACATTCTCACCTACAATAACTTATTTTAAGTACTTATTATGGCGACAACAATGATGACGATGATGATGATGTTGTTGCTGCTGTTACTATTATTGTTGACTTTAACAATTTGTATTGGGTTGTTTATATGTATTGTTTGTTTAACTTTTTTTCCTTCTTCTTCTTCCATGCTTGTTTGTGTTCATTTAAGTGGCAGTGTGTAATTTACGAATTGACACTACACTCCTAGTTTTTAGTATTGCTGGGTGAATTGTTGCACATTTAACTTTTTTTTTTTTTGATTTTGCTTTTGCTTACGTTTTATCTCAATTTTGTAGCATGTAAGCAAATTACAAAATTTATGCACTTACATTCGTATGTGTGTACAGTGTACAATGTTCAAACATTCATGCACAAAATTTGTGCTTCTCAAATGCATTTGAGCTCAACATGAAACTTGGGTTACACAAACGTGTAAACACATAAACAAATACTTAAAACGCAAACGTTTTACGCTGTGAATTTCATCAGTTAAATCCAGATAATCTACACGAGTTGTGTTATAAGTTGTAGTGCTTGGATTCCCTTCATATGCCTGGTAATAAATAACAAGGAGGTACTTGAAAGTGCCACCTAATAGTGTTAGAATTTCACGATGCAACCACGCACATTCATAGTTATAGTATATACCAGGGAGCTGCACGAGTGCAACGCAACTAGACGTTTAAAAGATATGTCTCTTTTCATTTTGGTGTTGAAAGTTATTTATTTTAATTTCGTACTATGCCATTTGCTCTCACTCTAAACTCCGAAGCTATTGGATCGATTGTAATGGAATTTTGTGCAGATATGTTAACTGTGTCTAAGTTACGATATAGGTTATATATTATTACCATTTTATTTGGAAACCGAATAAATCAGTTATTCACAAATCGATTTTATAAAAATTTTCTTTTACTTTTTAACACCGGTATTCATAAAAAATAAAACGTTGCTCAAATTTATTTTAGAACAAATTTTATATGAAAAATTTGTTGTAAAATGTGTTTCAACAATATTTTATTTTTTATGAATACCGGCGTAAGTGTTTGTCAGTAAAATCGGTATGTAAATTTTTTGAAATCGAAAGAATCGCTAATTTTTTTTTTGAAATCCAAAATACGGTTTTTAGTTAACGTAGTCATTTATAAACCCATTTTCTCAATTCTGATTGATTAATAAGTGTTCGTTTGTAAAGTGTGCATATAAAATTAATTAAAAATGTGTCTGCTTACAATTAATGGAATACTAAATGTCAGCGATGACTCAGGGGAGTTTGAGCTAATACAAAATAAGTATTTAAATTAAATCATATCACAAATTAAAAAAAAAACGTGACCACTACTTATTTGTACACCATTATTTTGTAGCAATACATTAAAACGCAGAACTAAAAAAACACACATATTGAGATCAATACAACAATGAGATGGAAAAAACCTAAAAACCTTAAAATTCACGTTAGCATATTTTGAGGTTATGTTTATTCAACGTATAAAAACTGAATTTAGAGTAAACTTATAGTGAAGTTTCGCGGGCTGCCGGTCATGAGTCCGGCCCACTTGGGTCCCATTGTGCTAAAAACTTATAGTTGCTCTTATTAAATTTTTCATAAAATTAGATAATTGTTCGCTGTAAATTTTGTATTTGCTTGTTGAACATGATCGTGTTAAATTTATTGATTTTATAGTTTTTTTCTGATTTTTTTTCTCTTTTCCTTGGTAGCTAGATCTATTTGTATGCACTTTTAGTTGTTTGCATTTCTGTACTTGGCCAAAACATAGGTGAAGAAAGGAGTAGTGGTCACGTTTACGGGGGCTAATATTTTCCAATGCAACAGGTACTTTTAAAAACTCAAGTGCAACAAAATAATTTTTAGTGCCATTTAGATCAACGACATATGTACGTACTCGTTGCAGTTCTCTGCTCAAATTTCAATTGCTCATATATTCCTTTTATACATGGCAGAGGTCGGTGTGAAAGTTTTTAATAAAATTTACGATCATTAAATAGCATGGCTGCAAAGTCATACACGCGCACATAAAAATAGTCATCATTTGTTTTAAAGCATATTTATGTATGATATAATAAACACTTTCTAATGAATATAGTAATCGAGGAAACTCTAGTGCTATTATATGCTGTGAACATGTTTTTAATCAAAGTGTTGTCAGCAGTCAAGAACAGTTATTTGTTGCCAACTCAAAACAAACAAATACTTTAAATTGCCAATTTAAAGTATAATATTGAGTGATGAAGATGAAAAATAGCAAAATTTTAGCTACTTTATAATCTATAATTTAATTTTCGCAATAAAACTTTATTGCTTAGCCAAAATCATCTACCTATTGACGTAATAAGCCCTTCAAGAGTAATGCAGTCATTTTTATTATTTCCTAATAATGACACAAACCTTTTAAACTAAATTATCTTTAAGCAAATTGGCCCGGCAAACTTAAAGGCATAAAAAGAATTTTATTACTACATTTAAAGAAATGGACCATGTTGTTGTATTCGAAACTTCAGTGCGGCTGCCAAAAGAAAATGTATTCTTCCAATTAGGTTGGTTGTAGTCATAATAATAGAGTGTTTTGCCAGATGTAGATAGTGGGTGTAAAGAGTCAAGATTCATTCTATTATTTGTCGACGACTAGCTAAAAAAAAAACTTGCCTGAAATTGTGACATTTTTCGTTTTAGTTTCTCGGCTTCTGTTTTAAGCAAAAAAAAACTTTAACAAAGTCAAGTACTAAGAAAAATCCACAAAATACCAGCTAAACACATACAAATTAAGGTAATTTTTTATTTCACTTGTCTATTGTTGGAACTACAACATTACAATGCTGGATTTGAGTGCAAAAAAAAGCAGAAAAATAAAAAAATGCATATTTGTCTGCCTGTCTATTTGTAGGTTTTTTTTTTGGCACATACATATTTACAGATGTATGTTTGCAAAAGGCACCGAGTAACACGAATTATTGCAAACATGGCCACATTTACAACAATGAATATAGTTTTTAAGTTGTTGCTTTTAGTGTTTTTTTTTTGCAAATTGTACCAGGTTTGTCGTTGTTTTTTGTCGCATTTCCTTTAATTTATGCTGCTTTTATTGGAGTGTAGTTGCGAAACTAAATGTATTAGAATTCAAGAGGAGTGGTATACGATACCAAAAGATAAGAGGAGGGTTTTAGAATTATCAGAGCGCGAAAAATGTACTGTAATTGCACCCAAAAAAAAGGTGAAAATATCGCAAGCAATGTTGTTTTGACATTTATCAATATTGATTTTCCTCTATGTGACTTTCAATTTAATTCAACCCGATTTTGTATTAAAATGAAGCCAAAATTTTTACTATTAAAACAACTTTAAGTTCAGTTGATTTATTATTTCCATGCAGCCAGGTATCAAAATAAAATGTTCCATATTATTATTTTTTAATTGCTGTGATTATTCGACCCTTTTTTTTAGTTTAATATTATTTTAGCTAAATTTTTCTAAATATTATTATAATGTTTGTGAAGATAAATACGCATTTAAGTCCCCGGACTCAAACCACAACTTTTAGCATAGACATATTTTGTAGTTAACTGAACAAGTTAACAGTTCTATTTTTATAACAGATGATATTTATGGAGAAAATGAGTGGGTTTTATGGAGAAATATGGAACTCTGCGAAGTAGTGGCCATATGGAAATGGTGGTCTGCAGGGTTAGCTATGACTCCTGGTACATGGGAGATCTGAAACAATCTTTGGAGTTCCATAAAATTACTTTTAAAATCACTCCATACAAGAAATTTCTGGAGAAGATGAGTGGATTTATGGCGAAAAGAGGACTTCTGCGAAGTAGTGACCATATAGAAATGGCAGTCTGCAAAGTTGTCTATGACTGCCGGTACATGGGATGTCTGAAATAGTTTATGGAGTCTCATGAAATGACTTTTAAAAACACTCCATATAAAATTATACCACCCGAAACAGCCGGAAATGGTTTTTGAATGAAAATATGAAACTAAAAACGTCAGAGCTGCAATCTTATTAAAATTTGTTAGCAATTTTTATTGATTGCACTCATGAGGTGTTAACGCTGTGAACTATCTCATAAACACAGCGTTGAGATTTTTATTATATTTAGATATTCTAATATCAAAATTTTATTAAAATTTAAAGACTTACACCGGTATTCATAAAAAATAAAACATTGTTGAAACACATTTTAGAACAAATTTTTCATATAAAATTTGTTCTAAAATGTACTTCAGCAACGTTTTATTTTTTATGAATACCGGTGTTAGAAAATTAAACATTTCTTTTTTTGCCAAATATAAAAAAGTTGGCAATACCTTAGAAACAGTTTATATGCAAAAACTTGGCAGCACCATTTTATTATAAAACAAAAACACACCCTGACCACAACAGCCGAGATTAGTTGTTGATGACAGGAAAAAAAAAATACTAAACATATTTTACTAAAATTTTGTGGCAAATAATTCCCATGTTCACTCTCGCATTTGTTTAGGCAACACTGTGGAAACAGCACATTTATTTTGCACCATTTGAATTCAAATTTGAATATATTGCAAAGTGTAATTGTCACAAGATTTGTGTGATTTTTATGCACAAAACTAAACGAGAGAGAAAAGTTAAATACAAAAAAAAAAAACAAACATTGCACTAAACTTCTAAAATTAGTTTGAATATTATAAATTGTGTATGTTGAATGTGCAATCAATTCATGCAGAAAGTAACTAAATAATTGTAATGCATACTCATTCGTAGACGTTTTCATTATTTCAATCTTTGTTTTTTTGTGCATTTAAGTTTTGGCTTTTAAATTCATTCAAATTTATATGAACATTTTAGAAATTTTCTAATTGAGAATGATTTGGAGGTTGCATTGTAAATGATAGGAAGAAGGATAGATAAGAAATGGCAAGGAAAAGAGAAAAAATATCACAAGTGCCATTTCTGGGCTGATTTAAGGCGGTTTAAGCTGCAACTAATCTTCACTTAGCCCTGTTCATGGAAGCACTTTTATGGTCAACACTAGAATCGTAACCATAATAAAATAATTCAATTTGGTTTCTTATGACCATAATGCTATGAAGTTTTAGTTCATCTCCTTCAGGAAGGATACTTGTGGCGAGAAGGCAATACAAGGCCTCCGAGCAAGTGTAATGATTTCGACTTGTATGGCTGCCTTTGAAATCGGTTTATTATGAATAATTTTCAAACGAATGATAATACCCCAAATTGAAATGAAAACAATTAAGCATAATTAAAATAACTGAAGTGTTTTTGCAGCAGAGTACACACCTACTTTTTCTAACTCAAATGATTAATATTAAAAAGAATCTAAAACCTTCGCGACCGTGTGTTTTAGATAATAAAATTTACTATGAAAATGACGAAATTTGCAGTACTTAAATTTAATTGTAATCTACGACAATTCTGCCAGGTTAAAGGAAAAAAAGTTTAAATTTAATTTCTGAATGAAGCAACATGCAAGAGTTACCATATTAGTGATATGTTGGTCAATTGTTATGGACTTCATAAAAAACAATGAATTTCAAGTGATTAGGGGGCATTGCAAAGGACAAAAGAAAACGGAGTCGATTTGTATGGATAAAAATGTATCGATATTGTGCCTTCGATTTTTCGGTGGCTTTTGGCATGAGTCAAAAAAGAGTTCCACTACGATACATAAAAAGAAATTATTTTCGGAATTTAAATTTTTTTTTATGTATGGTAGCCCCGAATGCGGAGTAGCACAGGATTACTGTAATCGAAAAAAGTATTGGAAAGAAATATTATTAAGGGTTGGCCATACAATATTTGACTCTTCCCTGGGACTCAAATCGCTGTGATAGGGAAACATTTTTACTGAATATACTTTCAAACTTCATTGAAACAAATTTGTCCATATGAAGGCCAGGTAAATATTGTTGTTGTCCCACATAAATTCATTTGATATCGAAAAAGCTGTAATTTGTATTAGTTGCGGCGTGCGAACTATTTCAGCATGTTTCTAATATGAGTCTTTCTTGATGTGCTGGATTCCCCTGTAGCAAATATAAGACCATCTTACGGAATCTAGACAGCTTGATGACGTGCATGCCAGGGTATAGAGGATACAGGATGTCCGGAACATCTTGGTGAGTAAAATCTTTACCCAAGGTCAATCGAGGATCAATGCCTCAGGGTGGTTCTTTGTGGCTATTCTGGCTGGTCATAAGGTCTTGGCGGAAATGTGGGAAATAGAAATATATTTGGGAGTGGTAGTGTGGCGTCTTGCTTCTTCATCACTTGGTTTGAGGCCCCACCATCAATGGCAGGTGCTGGCAATGACAATCTGTGGTCAAATCAAAAACTTTTACTCTAGCAGACATACAAAGGAGTCTCAAAATATTGAAATAAAAAAGAAATATTAAAAAGACCTCAACTTTGAAGAAGAGAGATAGATAACTGGGAACTAATAAAGGTGAAAGAATTAGATTAAGAGCATTAAATTTCAATCAAAGTTTTACATAATATTTGCTTTGCTTTTTACAAAGAAACTACATATACTAGTATATGTCCCAATTACAAATTAATCCAATGTGTAGTTTTACTTCTACTTGCTTTGCATAGTGACGCACGAAAAGACTAAAAGAGTTAGAATAACGTTGTTTTTCAATTTCTAATAATAGATACGAGATATCGGGAATTTTTGCTGGCAAACGTTCAAACGAATGCTTACAAAATTTATTTTTTTATCAATAGTTATTATTAATTGTTTAATTTGCATTGCACATATGTGAAAACAGAACGTGTGTTTACATAATACAAACGATAAGTAAACAACTCTTCACAAATGCAAATAGTATACTACTTTGTTATGCCGTCATTTTGGTAAACATTAGTGTTCACCGTTCATATTTGGCAGTCGTAAGGTAGGGACGTGGCAAATTCATTGTGACGATGCCTTATCGCATACATCACAACTTATTTCCAGAAATGGTGGCGTTGATTGGGCTCCGTCTTCGGATTTTACTGCTCCGGACTTCTGTTTGTGTAGATATCTGAAGAGCAAGGTTTATGCAACGCTAAAGCAATTCAAACAAAATATTCGTGATGGTATACATACATATATGTAATTACGCGTGAAATGTGTGTGAATGTAATGAAAAATGTGTTCAAATAGATTGGCATTTGTGAGGCTAACAGAGGCGAACATTTATCTGATATTGTATTCCATACTTAATTGACAACATTAAATAAAGCATTTATCAATATAATATACATTCTCTTTCATTTAATCGAAAATTATCAGCAAACGAAGTAGTACACCTTCCCGGCTGACGTACACCCTGCTTAATGTATTACAAAAGTTTGTGCTGGCAACACTGTCATAGCAACAATAAAAGTAAACAATGTTGCTGTTGTTTTAAGTGTCTGTCAATTTCATTTTTATGGCTTTGTCTTGTCTAGAACAAAATTAAAATATAAGAGAAAAAAAAAACAAAACACCAGACTAAATAAATATAAAAGAAACTCAACTCTGATTGTAAAAATTTGTTTTGTTGTAAAATGAAATCATAAATAAAATTAATTAAGAAATACAAAAAAATGCACAAGCTGAAAAATAATCAAGTAACTTCATATAATAATATTGTTTGTTTTGTGTTTCATTATTATATTTAATATTTGGTGAGCAAAAAAAATCTTTGTTTTGTGCAAAATATAAAATAAAATCGTACTATAAAAGCAACTAGAAAAAATAATGAAGAACGTGTCGACAAAGAAAATCTTCTCGGAATGCAAAGGAGAAGGAAAAAGTGCAATGCACTTGTTGTTAAAACTTAATAATGAATATTATTTTTTGTACTTATTTGCATTCTTAATAAAAATTTTGCACAAAACAAAGACTCAATAGGTTTTTACGAGGGGCGTTCGTTAAATTGAGGGAAAAAAAAAAACTCTCGGTAATAGTACAAAACCAAAAGAACTTCTAGTCCAAACTCTAAAAATTAATGCCAACTTCAAATTTATTTCAGTGCAAATTTTCTACATAAAAATTTTTTTGTAAAAAGAAATGGCTCAGCCAAAGTAAGAGAAAAAAAATGGTAATACATAATCTCTAACGCTGCACAAAACATCTTTTTGGTCGCGGTGCACAGTTGGCCCCAAATGATGATGCCTCCAACTTCCATGAAGAAGTGGTATTAAAACAAGAACGGGGCATTGTCAAAGTAAGAATGATCGATAAAGAAATATAGAACAAATAATGGTGCGTTATCAATTTAAGAACATTAGCTAATAAAGTGAGACCGGTACTATATTAAAATAAAAACATTGCGCTACCAAAACAAGAACGGTTGGTAATCAAATAATATCAAGTGGTTAACAGAATTGGTATCAGAGTAAGCACAAACGGGTTTAATACAATTTCAGCAACGAATGGTATCGATTTCGGTATTGTGCTACCGCTTGTTTTTCCTCTGTGTATCATATATTCATTTTTTTATACGACCAGGAAGCATTACATTTTATATAAGCATTTCTTTATATGTACATATATGCGAAATGGACTCAGGCGACATTATGCCATTGATTCTTCGATACATTTTTTGTCGTGAGAAAAAAAAGTTCCTGTATAACACATCAAAAATTGATTTTCTATCTTTTTTGTGTTTTTGTAAGGGAGATCCCCTGACGGGATTAGTGGTCTTGAAAAAGTATTGGGGAAAAAAATTTTTGGTAGTTTTTGCTCATGCATGTGATTCTTGTACGATCACGCTGCCGCAAGTTAGCCTAAAATCAAATTTATAATTATTAAAAAAATTTTTGATTTTATAATTTTCCTAGAATTTAACGAGCACCCCTCGTAAAAAGTTTTGTGCATGAAAAAAAAACACTTTGTAAGTCTAAAATTGTTTAATATTTTTTAGGAGTTTTATTTATAGTATATTCTTTATTTACGTCAGAATTAAAATGCACAACGTGCAGGACCTTTTTTCATTCTCTTTTTAGATCCTTGTTTTAGTTTGATGGTTTCACTGTTGGGAGGTTAGTTTTTTTTTATGTTTTTTTTTTTGTTGGTTGGTTGATTGTGGTGATTGTTAGTTAAATCGAGTGATTTGTTTGCAAATCCTTGGGTATTCCAAGCACAATAAAGAAGTCTTGTTGAAAAGACTCGTTGCAAATATAATGGAGTAGAATAGTTTTTTTATATATTTTTTTACTATGACTAGACCGGCTAGTTTTTGTGGTTTAAGCAGGGATAATAATTTAATAAGTGTTTATTTTTTGCAGCCTATTTTAACACTTTGGCTGTTCTGGTTCTTTACTTCCTCTTTATGTAATAAAAATTATTAACTTTAAAAATTTTATTATTTCAGGTTGTTCTTTTTTTAATATTATTTTTGTCTACCCACTTTAAAAATTTGCTTTCCCACGGTTTGTTTATTTGTCAAAAAATTTGCTTTTAGTACCGCGATTTTGGGTCTCTCAGAAGAACCCTTCAAAGCACCAATATGAATATTGCACAGTTGAGCGTTTATTTGTTATCAAAATAAATTTAATAACAATACCATGAAAATTCTCAGACCCAACTGATAAGAACATTTAAACCATTGAATTTGTTGAACTTTATCAAATTGAGTAGCACAAGAGAACACTTGCTTGACTTTTCAATTCATTCTTCGTATTTTTTGCACTTTGTTTTGCGATTTTTTTTTTTTTTTTTTTTTTAAGTTTAATAATCACAGTATTTTTTGTTTGAATAATTTTAACAACAATAACAACACAATCTATATAAATCACTTTTGATTTTAAATTTTTTTCCTTCTTTTTTTTAATTTTTACAAAAGAAATCAAAGAGTGACCGTCCGTTGCGTCGTCACATTGTTAAGATTCACGAACTCAAACTAAACAAACTGGTAGAATTTAATAATACGATATTATTAGTAATTTTACGTTATTTGCACATTCTTTAAAACACATGTTTCTCGCACACACTCTCTTGCTTTTCCGGACTCTCTTAAAACATAAGTCTCTTAAGGTCGTACTCTTGCTCGCAGTCTTTGTTTGGTGAGCCGTAACAACAACTATAAACTGTTTTAAAATGAAAAACACGTGCGTGTGGATGTGTGTTGTTGTTGTTGGTAGTGGTGGTGGTTACTGTCTAGTCGTCGCACAGAGTTTAAGGGCAACGGAAAAGCATTTAAGAATTTTCTTTAGAAATGCACATACAAAAAAGAAAGGATTTTTCCGCATGTTACCACTCTCTCCATCTCTTTTATAGAACAAAAAGCAAGTTAAAACAAAGTATTGCACTATGGGGCGTTTGCAATGTTGTTCATGTGCTGTAATCGATTCCAAAAGCTGATTTGGAAAGCACAGCTGATTACTGTATTATTTTTTTTTATTGTCAAACTTTTGATACTAAAATATTTGCTTTGTCATTTCATACTGATTATGTTGTTCTGCTGCTGGTGTGTTTGTTGTAAAGTCTTACGTGAATATTTCGTTCTTTACTGTCCTCTTTAAAACTCCTGTGTGAGTCAACCACAACTGATTTACTGATGATGGCATTGAACTCTCTTATAGATGCAATGTTATATAATTAGGTTCTGATCCAAGACAGCCACGTGCACAGCGACCATTACTGATCTATTGCGTATTTTTTTCGTCTTTTTTGGGCTTAATATATCCAGTGTCATACTATGCTAGCAGTCTAACCTAAATTAGCCGTCTTTTTATAGAAAAGGATTATTTAAACACAGCAGAAATACGCACAACGAACTAATTTAGACTGACCTGTAGCTCCTTCAAACGAAGTCGGAGTGTATGGACCTCGTGGACTCTAGGCCGTGATAAAGTGTCTTCTTGACAGTAGAATTTACTAATTTTAGTTTTTTGTTGTTGTAAGTGCTTATTACTGTCAGGTTCTTGGTCAGTTGCAATGCATTACAATTTGCTCTTTATTATTAAAATACGTTGAAGGAGAGAAATATAGAATGGACTTAAGCTGCTTTTACTGTTACTGACTGAAGTAACCCATCGGAGCAATGTGAGGTTAAAACCAGAAAAAGAAAGTTTTTTCTGGTTCCGCTGTTTGCATATTACGCCACCTGGTGTGGTCTGCTTCAATCTTGAATCCAGCGGCCTAGAATGTAAGCAGAATTTTGTTTGGCTGCTGACGCAAATGAATCTGAAATGTATAAATTTTTCCCTTGGCCATTGTGCATAAAACTAAAATAAGGTCTTCTCGTAGAAAAGTGAAAAAGAACCCTTAAAAAATTTACTTTCACTTTTAAAAGTTTACGTTTACTTTATACAAAAAAAAAGTTATTTTTCTGGTAAATACAACTTATTCATCTTCATTTCTTGCCATGTCTACGTCATCATCTTCATCATCATGTTTTACAAAAAAAAAAAAAAAAAAAAAAAAAAAAAAAATATTTGCAACAATTTATTTTACTTAATGCGCTGTCTTTCTTTATGAGAGTTTTTTTATTCTTTTTTTTTAAATAAATATTTCAGTTGTTGTTAAGTAGACATCATAAATCAATGCGTTAGAAACCCACAAAAACAAAAAAATAAATTCACGGTTTGCAAAAATTGAAGTAAAACAAAGAAAATAGAAAATTTTAACAACGACAAGATAAATATTTTCGAGTGCAACAAACGCCAACCATAAAGTTTTTTATTGATAGCGAATTCATTCAACTTCGACATTGAAACGATGTAAGCAAACTAAATGTGAGCAGGTGAGTAAAGTGTGTGTTTTAGTTCCTAAAATTAAACTGATGTTTACAAGATTGGTAAAAACAACAACAAGTTTGTTACATTGCAACGATTATGTTGGATACGTCTACTGCAAATTTCATTCATGCGAATGGAAGCTGGTCAGGTTTACGCGAATGGTGAATACACAATAAAATGTCTGCTACTTTGGAATAATTATGTAGGCATGTGGAAGTTTGTACTGTAAATTTTTTCCATGTAAATCACGATGTTCGTTTTTGCATTTGCGGTGCCATTCTTATTGACTGAATCAACAAGATTCGCTAACAAACAAAACAAAGACTTTCTACTGAAAATTTCTTCTAAGCAAATAACGAGGTTGGTTCTCTCATTTCCAATTTGTACGCCAATCTTCTGGACTGAATCAACAACATTCGTCAAATACAATCAACAAAAAGTTTGTTACTATGCTATACTTATGCTGGCATATGCAAACTTCTGCCGCTAATTTCTTTCATGCAAATGGAAGCTAGTCATGTCCACCGAGGTTCTTTCACTCATTTGCGTTGCATGCGTCAATTTTCTAGACTGAATCAACAAGATTCGCCATAGAAAATCAACAAAAATAATTCCTTACTTTGGAACTGTTATGTTGGCATGTGGAAACATCTGCTGGAAAATGTTTCCCAACAAATATCGAAAATCACTCTTCCATTTGCCGCTCATGCGTCAATCTTCTTGATGCAATCAACAAGTTTCGTTATATAAAATCAGCAAAAAGTTTGTTAGTTTGCAAGAATTATGTTGGCATATGAAAACCTCTGTCATAAATTTCTTCCATGCAAATAGATGGATAGTCATGTTTATGCACACGTCAAATATTGAGTTACGCCCCATTCTTTCCGGTTTGTATGACCAACTTCTGGACTAAATCAGCAAGATTCGACATAGAAAATCAACAAAAAATTTGTGCATTTGCAATGATTATGCTGGCATGTGGAAATTTGTACTGGACATATTTTCCACGCTAATAACGAAGCACACATTTGTAAGGTGTACGACAATCTTCTTGACTGAATCAACAAGATTGGCCATACAAAATCAACAAGAAGCTTGTTACTTTGTAAAGTTTATGTGTGGAAATGTCTGCTGTAAATTTTTTTTATTCAAGTGCACGGCAAATATCGACGTTAGCTCTTTCTCTCCCCTCTCTCTCTCTATCTCTTTCAGCTTCTGCACGGAATCAACAAGTTTCGCCATACAAAATTTTGGAAGCGAATCTTCATGTTTCATAATGAACTTCGCTGTGAATCCCTTAAACAATACTGTCTGCTATAACTTTAATAACAAGTTATAGATATTTTTTCTGCACCAGCTGTTAAAATGAGCTTAAGAAGTTAGATAAATAAAACTAGGAAATGAAAATAAAACACACTCATTTGCATAACTGTGTGTAGATAAGTATTTATACGTATGTATGTAATATATAAAAAATTAGAAGAAAATTTTAAATTAATAATATTTAAAAACTTAAAACAAAAATATTAATCTTATAGAAGGCAATGAAACAGAACTAGAGTGTTCTGAGAGCAGCACCATCATGAAAAGAAACTACTATTTGAAAATAAACATGCATCTTCTTCTGGTGATATTTTGTTAATGCTTTCCGAATGAAATAACCTCAAATCTCTTTGTTAAGCCCTGTCGCATAAAAAATGTTGCTATTTGGCTTGTGAGTTAAAGTATTAAAATTAGAATAATGAATGTTGTTGTATCTTATAAGGCATGGGGTATCATTTGCAAGATTTTTAAAGAAATGGCAAATTGTTTAATACTCAAGAAAAATCTAAAGTCCAACTAAAAGTTTGCCATAAATTATATTATGCCAGAATAGCAAACTCCAACAGACGTGGAAGAAAATGGAGACGAGGAGGGCGATGGTGATGATGATGTTAACAATGTAGTACTTATTTCAAACTACTGGCATAAATTTAGTCATATACACAATGTTTTCATTAGCTCTTCTTAAAATAACCCATAAATTTTTGCTAGTTCTATTTACTCCTTCCTTCCGAAAATACATTTATGTTTAAATATTTGTGCAGGATTTACGATGATGGTTTAGTTAAGTGCAGAATAATTGCAAAAAAGTTCTATGTGTGTAGATTTTTAAGGATTTCTTAGAGATGAAATTTACATAAACGTCTTCTATTCATGAAATATCAATTTTGCAAAGGAATGATTATGTATATATATTTTTGTTTGTTTTGCACACAACTAAGCAATCAGACAACCATTTACTCAAGATTTATGGATTTTGGCTGTCAAAAGTTATTATTATGAGTTTTCAAATGTGAAGCAACACAAAATATATGTATAACAAATTCGTTTTTGTAAAAGCAGACAAAGTGCTTATATTTAATTTTTGTTAAATGAAATTCAATTTTGAAAATTATTTATTTAAATGAGACTTCATGAAATGCCACAAAATTATTTTCTTTTTAGTACAAAAGTGGACACTGTTGTCTTGTTTCAGGTTTGGGTTTTTTTCATATTAATTTTTATTTTAATTTCCTAGTTGGCTGCAAGTCCGAGTTCAATATTAAGGCTTGCGATTAATATTAATTAAGGCAGTACAACAAGATAAAAGCTTTTTTGGCTGGGGTACAGCTGGCGGAAGCAGTTTGCTAAAGTAATTTTGACTTTGAAGCAGAAGATAAATATTTTTTTTAATTTAAAAAAAAAAGGATAAAATGGTATAATGTTTTCGTAGCTGTCATTAAGGAAATAATTTATACAAATCCATGTCACCATAAACAAACTTTCACATGCTCTACCTCCACAACAATATTTGTTCATTTAAGCAGAATTATCCAGCAATTGTGTGAACTCACAATAATCTTCTTAACTATAGACTATTATACTTTTTCAATCCCTTTAAAGAATTTCTACCATAAAAAGACAAAAAGAAATCTCAAGTTTAATAGTTATATAAACTCCATTGAACATCAAATTGTATAGAAATTTTGAATATAAAAATTAAATTTTTGTTAAAAATCCAGAAATACAGAAGCAAAGTAAATAATAATAAAATAAACTTAAATTCCTGTTCCAGAGAGGCAGACAGACATCACTTTTTCTAAAGTTTTTATAGATTCCTTTGCTGCAGGATACGTACAAGGAATATGTGGTGGCGTGTTAAAAAAAAATTCTGAACTTTTAGGATTAGGTTTATGTGCCATGAAATAATCAACATAATAAATGTGAAGAATATAATGGCTGGAGGGGGTGTGAGAGGAACTGCAGGAACGTGAGTGGCTGGAAGACACAATATACAACACAAGATAATGTTTAGCAAATAAGAAGAAAAGATGTTCCTATATTACTGTTGAAGACATGTATTATGTACGTGATATGCATTAGCAAAGGTAATGTAAAAAAACCATAACGAGTCAAGTAACGCCAATATTTACGCAGGAAACCCAAAAACAAATAAAATGCCAGCAAAAATATTGCGTACAGGACAATCAAAATGATACGAATGTAAACATAAAAACAACATACCTACATAAATAATAGAAGAAGACAAAAGAATATGGAGATGTATTGAACAATATGAGGATTAAGTAGGTTGGTTGGGTGAAAAAGTAGTTTCGTTCAGGTTGCAAAATTGTTTGCTGTTGATAGATTTTGACTTCAAATTACATGTGGAATGAAATAATCTGCGCAAACAGTTGCCCACTCAAGAGCTAAATATTAAAAAAAGAGCCGGTTTTTCAAAAACCAACACAAGTCTCCCAGCTCTGGCTTATTTTTGTTATTAATCGGCGTAAAAAAACTGTGTAACATTTGCATTATAGATATAAAATGTGTTCAGCAAATTTATGTAAAATGTTACAGAGAACATTTTTATGGAATATATTAACCTTCAAGCTCCTCAGGGTATGGGTCTGTAGGAAACCTACCTGTTGTAAAAAGTAATATTTTTACTTAGCAAATGAATTAAATTTTAATCACATTTTCACTTGATATAATTTGTCAAATAAATCGAATTTAATTTTAATTTTTCATTCCTTCGCTTGTTGATTAACAAATAAACTTTCTGTAAAAAATATAAAACTTTAAATTGCGTTTTCCTCAGGTCCTTCTTTTAAAAAAGAGAAAAAATGCCATTAAAACAGGAATTTAAAAGATTAATAATATGTTGGGCAAAAGTGTTATCCGTAAAATTTTACTATAAACCTCTGAATACAGCAAAACCGAAAATTTTAGCAGAAAGTCAGAAATTGTACATACCAAAGGACAGCATATTGGCATTGAATTACAAATTGTTGACCTGTTTTGCAACCTAGCAAATATTACTGCTTATCAGGAAGCTACATTTTGGAGACGCTTCGATTACGCTTTTAAGAGAATAGATTTTTATTTGAAATGAGCCACAAAATTAGAAGCTTTGAAACTAGTGATTGCAATGCTATGCTTACCTAATGCTTACAGCCACTTAAAAGGCATGAAATAAGTAGTAGATGTTACTAATAATAAAAAAATAAAAAAAAGGAAGGGAAACGTTTACCTCACTTTAGTGTTTACTAGAAAAGCAGTAAACTAAGGCGAATTAAAACAAACAATCGAGTCTATAACTTCTAGGTGGCATGCCTTATAAATGAGCAATTGAAAGGCTTCTAAATGGAGCTTCCTTTACAAAATTGCTTGCTGGTAAGCAGTATTATTTGCCAGGTGAAAGCAGTACTCCCTAGTGTTTCTTAACGTGCCTTATTTTACTGCTGGTCTAAGGAAAAAGTAAGGAAAACTTACTTGCTTGTCCGCAATATTGTTTTTTTTTTAATACTTTTTATGCTTTTTAAGTAGCTGTACTGTTTTTTAGTGCAGTCATCAAATGAAACGATCTTCACTGAAACATATTCCATCTCAGCCCCTGAGCAATATTCTATTGAATTTTTGCTCCTACCCAATATTCTAGCTTAGAGGTCGCATACGTTTGTTTCAAATAAATAAATTGGAATACGTATTGTTAAATTTAATAGAAATATGTTTTTTTTTTTGTAGTTTTTGCCTCTTTATTAAGATGTGCTGTTGTGTGTGAGTTTTGTAAGATACAGGCAAATGATTGAGCCATGGAACGAATAATGTAATTGATGGTGGAAACGATATTTGTATAGTGATAAGAAAATTAACAAGAATAAATAAGGATGTGATCAAAATTTAATCAGTTTTCAGTGGGAAAAAATAAAGTATTAAAGCATATTTTGTCATAAATGTGACAATATTTATTGTGATTTACTTACGAAATGGTACAAAGCGATAATAATAATAATTTTAAATAAAATATATATTTTTAAAGAAATTTATGTTTTATACCGGATCCTCAAGGAGAAGGTAGATAGAGATAATGTAAGTATTAGCAAACAGAAGTTAATGATTAATTTTTAAAGTATATGCATATTAGGGTGGGTAGATTTAGCAAACGATATAGTGCCATTGACGTGAAACCACAAATACAAAAATCAGATGTCAAGCAAAACAATGCAAAAGTGGCATAATGCACAAAACAAACTCAAAAATGTGATTTTAAAATCGAATGTAATTTGATAACAAGAGCTTTTTAGAACGGTCCTAAAAACAAATAACAACTCTTTTATGAGTGTCACAAGAGGGCATTTCTTCTAAGCTTTTTTCATTAATTCTCATTTCACTGAATAGAGCTTTTCACTGTTTCTGATACAGAATGGTACTGATGACAAATTACGGCTCTTGTTCATTTTTTTTACCGAAAAAAACACCTGTAACTGGTGTAGGGTATAATATAAAATTTTTTGAATTTTGTTTATCCTACAAATTGCAGACAATGATGAACTTTATTAAGGCCTCATTGAAATTCTAGTGGCAAACAGTTGAAAAATAATAAAAACAACACCACAAGATATACAAACAAGTTCTCTTAAAAAATGTAACCAAACTCTTTTCATTTAAGTAGAAGAGCACAATGTAAGAGAATTGTGTAACACAAATTTTTTTACGATATTTAAAACAAAACAAATAAAAAATATTTAAAACGTTCGATGAAAACGATCAGATAGATGACTAACTAAACCTTAAGATAAACAATGCCAAATACATAAAAGAAAGGAATTTAAATGACAATCACTGACATATTAACAAAATAAATATTTTGCTAAAGAAAAAATTAAATAAATGAATATTTTAAAAAAGAATGCCAGAAAAACAACATTTTTTATTTACATTTTAAAAATAAAACACCTCTTAGTAATAATTTCCATCTTATTAGAACAAGTGTTGAAAGTTTATGAGCGTATGATTTCCTACTGATTTGTGAGTAGAAAAAAATTAGATCATAGTGGATTCATTAGAATGAAAAATATGTTCTCAGTAAGTGCCTGATAAGTAGTGAGTATCCGCTTTCTTTCTAAAATCCTTTTTTAAATACTCTTTGGTATTATTTTGCATTCTGTTCCCCTGAAAATTAGTAAAAATGCTACATGTTTAACAATCTTTTAAAGCAAAAGGAAATCAACAGAAGACTTGAAATTATATTTTATTATAAATTCGATATGTCTGGGTTAGAAACAAATTTGGGTGGTGATGAGCAAAGTGGCGAAAGCTCACAAAAACTAGCAAAATGCAAACATTGACTTTAAAAAAAATTCATAAAATTGCAAAAGAATTGAAAAAAGCACAACTGGAGTTCATAAAAACGTAAGAGTTACAAAAACCGAACTGAATAAAACTTTCGGAAAGTTGGCAATATTCAAAACTAGTCTGAAAATAGTTCATAAAAATGTAAAAGAGTTCCAAAAACCAGAACAGGAGAAAATTGTAAAATTGCCATAACTCACGAAAAATTGTCGACAGGAAAAAACAGCCTACAAATAGATCATAAAAATATAAAAGAGTTGCATTTTAGCAGATGCAGGCAACAAATTGGAAAAATGGAACCAATTTCGTATTTTTTTTTAAAATATTACTCGAAACCGGGTGTTACAAAAAAAGTATTTTTCGAATTATTCGAACAATATCTCAAAAACATTTATCACAAACGTCGGTTTTTTGAATACTCCAGCATGTACTCTCCTCTTTAAGACAAATAATTGAGTAGTTTTTAGCCTGAGGGATCGATCACAAACGCATACACACAACAAAATGTACTAGTATTTTCTTCAAGCAAACTGGTTACTGCAGAGTTTTAAAGACTTTCAGTAAAAATGTTTGTTGATCTCACGAGCAACAATATTTTAGTTTTCTTATAGGTCTGCCTTGGGAAGAAATTTCAATAATTTAGCAAATTATATATTTTACTAAAACAAAATGTTTTGTTTGTACCGATGATAAAAACGGGCAATTCAAATTTTTTAGCAGATATCGAGCTCTTATACAAATCTGCCATTTATAATTTTTCACCTTAAAAATATTCATACACATGCAATGATAACATACTCGTATTTCATTCAGTTTAATCTTCAGACTAACTGCGTACAAATACTCCTCCTATCAATTAGATTTTGTTATTGTTTCTGCACAACTAAATTTTATCTGTCGAGCTGTCAAAGCAGCATTGATAAAACTATGAACTTAATTTATTTATTCTTTACAAAATTATAATTAAAATAAGTTTTACCACAACTCGAAAAATATAGTTTTTTTTATGCGCATAGTAGCCCGCATATAAGCATTATACATTGATTTAACCCAGCAAACACTACAATTCAATACAATGTAATATATTAAGCAGGGTTCAAAAAAGCTGCAGCTTTTTAATTTTAAGGGCTGAAGCTGAGCTGCGGCTGTGACAGCCTTAGACAGCCTTATCACAGCTTCAGACGGTTTGATACAACTTGTTTGGCTGTGCTGTCTACAGACAAAAGATTTCTGTGAAATTTGATGAAGAAAAAATTAAACAAAACTGTAAATGGAAAATAGCTTCCCCACATGCAACTTTTTAATTTTAAAGGCTGAAGCTGAGCTGCGGCTGCGAAATTTAGACAGTCCCAGCAACAGCCACAGCTTCAAAACAAAATCGAAAGACTGAGCTCATGGTCCAATTATCAGGTCAATGCATCTTTCCATACCATGTTTCCATGGTGAAACTGTCAAAAGCTATGCAGACCTACATATGTGGTTGTTGTAGGTCTCACCACTATTATTACAGAAACAAAATACTAGTAGGACTGATGAATAGGTCTTGACTGAGCTGTTTAAATTGTTTACAGCCGCAGCTACAGCCACAAACTTTTGTTGAAAAAGGGATGCTCCAGCCAACAGCTATTTTTGGGTGCTGCGTCTGTTTGCCAGACAGCTTTTTGAACGCTGGTATGAAGTCTTGAACAAAAATGAGTTTTTCTTCGTGATTTCGTTTTAGCTGATGTTTAAAATCCCAATTAAGTCCTTTTTTTTTATCAAGAAACCAAATATATTGATAATAATTTCCTATTGTTGATTTATTTGTTTATCAGCCATAACACAGAATTCAATTCCCTTTGTTAACGAAATCCAAGCATTATTTTGCTTCTCCAGAAAATGGAAAAATATCAAGTAACAAGTTGAGTTGTTGTGACAACGATGACAAATCTGGAACTATTTGGGATTGCTATAATTTTGTTTATATCTACTCAAATGTTTGCTGGGTTGCTAACTGATCACATGTAAATAAACACAGCCGCCTAAACAAATTTGAACACCAATAAAAAAGTCAATGCTGTTGCACTTGGATATAAAATCAAATTTCAAATAAATTATTATCTACTTTTTACAAAACATGGACAAACAATTTAATGCATTGTATTATAGTGATCTTACTCACGTTTTTAATAATCAGAAATTTTTTTTCTTTTTTGTTTTGTGAAATGCAGCAAAGAGAGATCCCAGAAAATAATACATATAGAATAACAAACGAAATTTAAAATTCCTGGTAAGCCAAACAACAAATTTATAAAAAATAATTATGAATCATTCGCTTTAATAATCGTAAAGAAAAAGCAACAAACAATCTAATTGCGGCTTTAATTAACATGAAGAAGCATGCAAAAAAATAAATTAAACGAGAATTGCAATTTATATGCATATATTTTTAATTTAAAAACAAAATTCAATATTAAAAAATTTTCTGTCGTTGTCTGAAATTCAGTATCAAAAAAAAATAGATTTGGTTTTTTAATACATTTATATTATCCATACCAAAAAACTGCATAGAAAACCCCCCTCCCAGGGAGGCACAACTTGTTTCTACTGTATTTTCTAAAATATTTTTTGTGTACTAAATTTGAAAACGGAAATATTTAAAGAAGTAGTTTAAGAAACGACCTGCATTTGCAGATTTGTCAGAATTTTAGCGTATAAGTTGTAATTTGACAAATATTCCATACCAAAAAAGCTGCATAGAAAACCCCTCTGGATGCACAACTTGTTTCTGCTGTATTTTCTAAAATACTTCTTGTGCACTAAATTTGAAAATTTTCAGTAAAAATGATTTGGTTTTTTTTTTTTTTTTTGTTGTCAAAGTCTAATTTTTAAATGTGTAATATATTTAATTAGCAATTGAAGCATTTATTAAGAGATAACAGAATAAAGTAACGCGTTATGGAATGTGACTATTAGATTTCAGGCGATTTAATATTTAAATAAATTTGTATGCATGTATTTGTATACATAAAAATATGTGGCATAATACATGAATCTGTACTCAGTTGTTTGTATAATATTACTTCCCTAATTGTGGCTTATGGTCTGGTAGCACTCAAAACAATATCAACTTGATTTTATAAAAATCAAAGCATACTTTCAGGGTTAATATTTTATGTTCACAAGTTTCTGGCACTGCCAGATGATTATTTGGATTAACTTCAAACTTTTCCTGTGCGTTATGATATCTGTGGTGTTTCATCATAATATTTTGAGATGAAAAAATATGTTTAAGATGTAGTTACACTCCAAAATTGTGCACATATACATATGTCCGAATTCTTCCAGAGATCACCAATTTTTCAGTTAGTTAAACTTTTAAAAATTAAAAAAAAAAACTCATATACAATTGAGAAATGGTACTTAGCCCAGTAAATAGAACACATTCTTGGCTTCCTTTTTCATGTGGCCGAATTGAGTTACACTCCAAAAATGTGACCATGTATTCCCAAATACTTTTCAAAGATCACCGAGTTTTCACTTAGTTAAAATTTAAAAAATCTCATATACAATTGAGAAATGGCAGAATGTGAACATTTTGAATTTTTTATTCATATTTTTAAACATTGTTCGCTTACGAGAAAAAATTTTTATGTTCACACTTAAACATGACATTACGTTATTTCATTACGTCTAACACATTTAACTCAACATATTTATATAAAATTGCACCATATTAAAAGTCAATTAATTTTAAGTTCCCTTCACGAAATCTTTAGACAAAAAAATATAATTAAGCTGGCCATGAACTAATTAATAAAATTACAGTTAGATGTCTGTGATAAAAAAAAAGAAACTGGTTTACTAAAACTCACAAGAGTTTTTTTTTCCCCCTTATGACAACAAATTGTGTTCAATGGAAAAAAGGCTGCCAACGAGCCAATTCAGTTTTGTTTGTTTTCAATCTAACTAATAATGCATTTTGTCACTACTGATTAGATAACAAAAGAGAAAAACACATCTTTATAACTCATTCATAGACATTTCTAAACTAATAATTCCAACTTCTGATGCAGAATAATAGAAGAAATGTTACTTATTATATTTACCAAAAAGTAGAACAAAGATGAAACGTGACTGAAAGGAGACAGAAAAATGTTCATCTCTTTCCTCTTTTCACACTGCTTTTATTTTGCCTACTAGTCAGTATGTTTTTAATATAAACTAAAAAATTTTAATTATGAAAATCTTTTTCAGTTTTGAGGTCATTTCCATGTCATTATACGTGACATATATCAACACAGACAGCCAGTAATGAAGAGCTCAGATAGTATGCAATTGGTTTGAGTGCTTATGACCGCCGTGGTTGACATGAAACAGCCATGTTATGTACCCCAGCCAATAAGCCTTCAACTCAATAGTTTTAAGAACAGCTTTCTATGACAATGGGAGGAAAGTCTTGCTGACTACGGGAGAGCGCTCAACGGCATGTGGCAGACAAACATTCTAATATATCCCGTCAGTGTAAGGTCTGACCAATTTATGAACCTCGTCAAAAAGGATATTATACTATATATCGGGCTAATGATCGCAGATACGCTAAATTATCACAGATACAGTCAACTGAAAATGCATGTAAATGCATATGCATACATTACGTTAGTAAACGTCAAAGAAAAGAAAAAATCCGCAAAAAGAGTAACCTCACAAAATTTCACCAGAGTCCTTTTTAAGGTTATGTTTGCTCAACGAGCAAACACAAAATTTACACTGAAAAAATATTTGAGTTTAGAGAAAATTTGCAAGATAAAATAAATATAAATTTGCTACAAAATTTTGTATTTGCTCAGTGAGCAAACATAACCTTAAAATATGATCTGGTAAAATTTAATGTTTTACGTTTTTTCTTTTGCGTTTGTTTGCTATTGTAAACTAGTAAATGAAGATGCATTTCAGTTGTTTATATGTATGTATGCAATTGCCCAAAATAAAGGTCAGCAATAAATTAGTGGTCACGTTTTGTACGGTACAAGAATTTACGCATCAAGCAGGCAGTCAAATTACAAAATCTTAAATTTTTATAATAACATTTAGTTACTTACCCTAATTCTATACTTAAAGCGAAGTTTATTTCCAAACAATCTGCTCAACATGGTTTTAGCAACAAAACAGTGATGTCCTTGGTTTTGCTATTCTAGTTAACGTAATGTTCTTTTTCTTTTTGTTTTAGCTGAGATTTTAAATATGAAATTGTGCTGAGCGCTGTGCACAAAAACATCTCTAGTTGTCAGAACTTGTTATTTTTATGATTTATGGCCCATGATTTTGGTTTTTACGCTTTTGCAGTTTTAAGGGATTTTAATTTGTGTTGCTTTTTATTGTTTGGCGCCCGCGCTTGATATGTTTTTCTAACAACGAAAAATATATCAAGACAACGAATGTACTCGTTAACAATAAAACTTTTAAAAGACTTTGTTTACACCATCACATGACAATAAGAAGAAAAAATAATACCAGAGTGAATATGGCGGATGAAATAGTGCGGTGAAGAATGGCAAAGCGTGCCTGTAAGAATTGTGTTGTAAGTGAATAAGACAAGGCCACAGGGATGGAAAACTTTGCAGGTAAGCAAACAACGAGCTGCTTAGAGGTCGTAAGACAGATGGTAAATCAATTTTTCATTTAAGATTTTCACGATGCTTTCGACATCGCTGGCTTGCACAAAATTGAAAAATTTGTTATTGTTTTGCATGTATTTAAGCGAGCGAGTGACATCGTAAACATCTTCTGCACAGTTTCGTTTGATATCCAGCATATTAATTTCGAATCTACCTTTTTGATAATAACTGCAAGAGATCCCAATTCCTAGACAGTCAAATTACTAAACTACTAAAAAGGCAAATTATATTACATGTGAATCAACTGCAGACAAAGTTGCAGTAATCGCTAAAGTTTTGCTGCTAATGATGTTAAATTTGCTTGAATCAGTAAATTTTTACTGATTACTGAAAAAACATGCAGTAATCAGTGAGATTTTCACAAGGGATGATGGGATGGGCCCAACGATAATCAAATTCGTTTTTTAGCTTTACAGCTTAAGCAAACCTATGTTATAGAATCTCTCTGCCAGGCCCACGATGTCACTCGAAAACTTGCAAAACAATAACAAAATTTAAAAGATTGTTGCTGTTATCAGTTTTTGTGTAAACGAGCGAAATCGAGCGACAACGTAGGTCTAATGCTGTAAGTGATTTAACAAAGAACGTGTTTAGTTAATGTCCTATAATTAAAATATATCCTTTTTAACACCAAATTAACATAGCTGTCACATCAGTTGTCAGTAGTCTAATAGTTTCGAAAACAATCTGCCTGATAGGTGTAAATATAAACAATTTTCAGGAACATGCTAATAAAAATTTATGAAAGGAGTATTTTCCATTGTTATGTATATCGGACATTAAATTGTCTCTTTTTTGGGCAAAATATACTTTGAAACATTGCACAAAAATCTCTAATCGAAAATAAAATTTACCATCCCTGGTAAACTCATCTGCATTTCCTTATTAAAAGGCAACTGTGAACAATTTTTAACAGTTAAAAAAATAAAACCAATGAAACATGTGTAATGAATGGGATTTTTAAATTTAAACAAGAAGCAACAAAAAAAAAAAAACAAAATGTGAAGAAAGAAAATATGTAATCATGTGGAACAAAAATAATACGAAAATGTTAATCATGATGGAAAATATAATAAAATACAAATCTCCATGTTAAAACAAGACAAAGGGTATATTAAGAACATGTAAGTATAAAAAGAATATATAAATCGGATCAAAGCAAGACAAATGTAGAAATAATTGAAAGATGTAGAGATTTATCTATATATTTTTTCTTTATAATTAGGGCCTGTCCAGCAGTGCGCCATTATGCCCACAAAGAGAAAACTTAGAGAAAATCAATAACAATTCGTTAGCTAATTTTATTTAACAAATTTTGTGACGACTTTTTAAATGGTAATTAATGGAAAAATGTGTTTGTGTTTAAAATAAAGAACTCTTATTAGAGATTTGTAGAGGTTATTGATTTTTTCTTTGGCAGTATTGCATTTATTTTACATTCACTCAGTGGTCACTAATGGAAAATTAGAAATTTCTACTAGAGATCTGCAATGAGTAATTCGGTGTGAAAAAAAAATTGTTTATGTAGTAGCATTGCATATACATACATATATATTTAATATTATAATGTTACACAATCGACACTATTGTAAAAATTTTATTGTGTTTAAAATTACGAATTTTTACCAGAGATCTGCAACAAGACAAAGGGTGTGTTTTTAATTTTTTTTATGTGGTATCATTGCATTTATTAAACTTTCACACAATGATCACTAATGAATAATTCAGAATTTCTACTAGAGCTCTGCAACGAGTAATTCGATGTTAACAATTTTTTTTAAGTGACAGCCTTACATATATTTAACTTTTATACGCTACTCAATGGTCAATACAGGAAAAATGCTCTTGTTTTTTAAATTAAGAATTTCTACTAGAGAGCTGCAGTAAGCAATTCGATGTTAATAATATTATAATGTAGCAACATTGCACTTATTTGACATGTACCCAATGGTCACTAATGGAAAAATTATTTTATGTTTATAATTAAGAATTTCTACTAGAGATCTGCAATGAGTGATTTTTTGTTAATATTTTTTATGTGGCAGTGTGACATATATTTAACATTTATTATTTTACTTGATGGTCACTAATTGAACATTAAGAATTAATACTAGAGATCTCCAATGAGTAGTTCGATGCTAATAATTTTTTTTTAAGTAGCAGCCGTATAAATATTTAACATTAGCAGTCACTAATAGAAAAATACATTTGTATTTAAAATTAAGAATTTTTACTAGAAATCTGCAATGAGTTTTTTTTTTTTTTTTTTTTTTTTTTTATTTTTCGTGTGATAGCATTTATTTAAGGTTCACGCATGAAAAATTAAGCATTTCCACTAGAGTTCTGCAACGAATAAAGTTAATAATTTTTTTTAAGTGGCTGCATTGCACATATTTAACATTTATAGTTTTGCTCAAATAGACATCAATATAATAAATAGAATTCCCATAACATTTTTATTACAATGATTACTAGTGCATCAATATAAAATGAATCTTTTGTTTGAGATTTTTTTTTTTAATTTGTCTTTGTTTTACACGTTACTGTGGGAACGAACGAACTGGTTCGGTTTTAAAGAAATACCAGCAAAGTTTTCTCCAATATGTAATAGCTCTTTTAGTATGTGATATAAAATTTAATTTTCTAGAGTTTTCTTGAAGTTGGAACTTATTTTGAGCTTTCGAAAACTTGTAAAGATTCTATTAACATTTCTATAAAAATTAATTAACGACATCTACCTTGTTGTCTCTAAAAAATAAACACAATCAACATACATAACTAATGTGATGCTTAAAAACAAAAACTAAAGGTGAATGGTCTTCAAAATAAAAAGTCATAACAAGAATTTGATACTTGAGAAAAATAAGGTGATAAAAGATTTCAAGACAAAAAAAAAAAAATAAAACAATTAAAACTTAAACCAATTTGCCAACCAGAATAACGGGAGGGAAAATAACAGGTATATACCCACTAAACCAAAGGTTTGGACTTTTTTAAAGTTAACAGGCCATTATGATGAATTTCTTAATAAACTGTGGTGGACTTCATATAGAAATATAAGTACGAGGTCATAAGAAACATTTCTTGTAAAATATTTATTATCAGTGATAATCAGAATATTTGGTTTATTGGGTTGGTATTCAAGTACAACATATAATAATAAAATCAAATTTCTGTAAATTAATATGTTATTTGACAAGCATACAAATTGTTTTCGCAAACAAACCCATTTAACATTCTAGTTCAATGAAATATATTTAATAGACATAAAAAAATAAAACAATTATTCAATTAAGATTTGTGTTTCTAAGACATTGTTGTTCTTTTTTTAAAGATGAGCTCAGAATAAATAAAGAAATGATTCACTTAAGCTGCAAGCGTTGTCAGCAGTTATAAATCACTGAAGTCACTAAAAGACTTGATGTCTATGCTACAAAAAAAGGAAAATATGATACGTCATCAATATTTTGAAAACATGATTAATACAAATATGTTTGTATGTATATATTTTGTGTCAAGCGTGAAGAAAATGATAATGATTAATAATAAAAAATTAACATTAAAATGTTATATTTCTTAATGGCTTGTAAAACGCTTGAGGTTATGATTTGTATGAAAATTTGATTTCATATGAAATGATCAGAAATATTTAAAAAAATATTTATTTATTAAATTCTTATTTGACAAGTTTCTAGACAATACTTGTCCAATAAGCATTCAATTTTGTTTTTATAAATAATAGTTAAATTTTAGTTCATTCCACTGCAAAAAGGATTTTTGGGTCGCGGTGTACAATTGGGCCCAACTGATGATAATTTCGTATAAAATATTTTTTATACGAAAAGTTTCCTTTTCTTTATATTCAGTGGAAATTATCAACCCTATTCGGAAAAGTGATTTTAAAAAATATTATTTGGAAAAAAAACCTGGCAAAATATTTAATTGAAAAATCAAAGTTATATTTTTGATTTTTCATATCATTCTCGAGTATGTCTTCACATACATGATATTTTTAAACTATTTCAGTGCATGTTTGGTAGCTGCTGTATAAAATTTATGAGATGAAAAAATGTAATTTCTTTTTTTATAATTATTTACCTGTATTTCTAACAACAATTCTTGACGTCTTCTGCGCAACTCTAATAAAAGTTTTTGTTGTTCGGGAGTCAATTCTAAAAAAAAGAAGTAAAAAACAAACGGATTTAAAGCAAATTAGGGTAAATGGCGGAAGTTTTTAGTTTTAATTAACATTATGCGAAGTAATACTGGCGGGATGTTAAATGTTAGAAGAAAAAAAAAACACTGATGACAGCTGTTCACACAATTGGCAGCCATAATACATAAATAAACCCAATAAACAATACAGCAAATCGGAAGCGCTGCTTGATAAAATTAATAATATACATAATTATAATAAAAGCATATGTTCATTAACAAGCCCAAACATACATACATATTTCCATTTCGTAAATACAGAACAGGAAAAAAGGCTGTGAAAATATTTAAACAGCTTGTTGCGTTCAGACATAAATTCATGAATTAATAAAGCACAAAAGGAAAAACACCCCCATACCCCATACGTTACTGTGCAGCCAACTACTGCCATTAACAAAAGCAGTCAGTGTTATTGGTAATAAAAATACAATCGCAATGACATGAATAATATTGCATGCCTAAACACACAAAACCAAGGAGTGTCCCATTTGCAAAGTAGGTATGTAATGAAAAGAAAAATAACATATAGTTACAATATCTGTGTGTTAAATGTGGTGTTGTAAGTGAAGGTATGCAAACTGGCTGGTGATAGAGAATTCCATTTTTGGACTTTCACTTGTTCCTCGCTTGAACAGCTTTTCCATAAATATTTTACTTATTCAGGGGTTTAGGGAAATTTTTATGGACAATATTTTTACCTGGCATCGAGAACTCATTGCGCCCCATAGTTGCATTTGTTGTAGACGAAGTATATGACCGTGTATCCATTGTTGTTATCATTTCTAATTTACTTATAACATTTTATTTATTTCGCTAAAAAATTACACACTAAAACGCACACACTCACTGAATGAACACAAATAAAAGAAGTGTTTTCTGTCCACCTCTTTTTTTATATGTATAAAAATTTTCTTCTATTATCAATTATAATGGCATTTTGCAGAAACAATTTTTGTTTATTATGGTATGTTTGATTATACTTTTAATTCAATTAACACTAAATTTCATTACAAATCGCTTTTTATTTTCATTACAAATTAAAATTTTATTTTCTTTCGTTCACACTTTACGTACACAAAACTATTAATATTTGATTCTTGTTATTTTGCTATTTGCTTTTGAATAATCTTTCTTTTCTTATTTTGACAGCCATTTTTATGATTGCCTTGGGAGGAGACAAGGTTGTATTTCTTGCAAGAGAAAAGAGAACGGTAAGGCAGGGTTTGGAATGAAAAACAAGCAATACGTACAATGTCGGTAGGACAGTGTTCGCAATGCAAGTGAAAACTTGCTTTTGTAGTGCTGTGATAACTACATATTAATGTATGTGAAGCGATCTGACGACTTTTCATGGAAAGAGGAGGATTTCTGCATATATGTTGCAGTTGTACAATTTCAGGGTACTTTTATGTGTATATATATAGCAGAGACAAACACTAGTTTTAAAGCATGGGAACACTATTTTCTGCAAACCTGTTCAAATATGATAAAGCAGTGCGTAACAGCTTTTTGTGTGCTTGTACACGTTAGTTGTTTTTTGTCGGTACAAGTGTAGCTTCAAATATAAATTTATTTACACAAATTCTATAAAAGCGGTCCATAGTGTTTGTATGTAAGGTGTATCTATATCTAACACAGCGGGACCTCAAATGACCCAATGCAGCCAGTCTCACCATTGCCAGCCCGTGACACTTAAGGTGAATCTACTCTGTAAAACTGCACTACCATGTACATTAACCAAACATTTTATTATCTTTAAGAGTATAAGCAGTTGTATCTCTTCAAACTATAAAATGTGATAGTACTGTTACAAAACCGTTTCTTAATTGTGGAGCTTAATTAATGAATAAAATCATAAAATTGGATAACAGTGGTAAATTTAGTTGAAAATTTTATAAATTTTAACAATAAACCACTCTATTTTTTTATTTGACGATTTGTAATTATTGAGCTTTAATTTCAGTTAGAGTTGTAAATTTTTCCAAAAAACCGGGTTTCGAATGATTTAAGGATCTGAACCTTTTTAGAAACTGTTTACGGTTATTTTTATTTAAATGAAAAATATTCGAAAATGGTAAATATTTCAACATTGGAAAACCGCTACAACTTCTATTTTTCAAAAACCGGTTTTGAAATCTGTACAAGATGGTATAATAAATATTTTTAAAATAATTTTGATACACATGTGTAATATATTAGCACACAAAGCTTTTCCGAAACTTTCTTTTTCCTGATTTTGAACTAACAAACGATTCTTGTATAAATTCAAACGCGAATAACAGTTCAGTTATTTTCATGCTGACATCAACTCTGCTCTGAACGTGTAACACTTAACGAGTTTGTTTCTTAAGTCTTTTGTGTCAGCCAAAGAAAGCAACAAACCGCGAAAACCCTCATGCACACATGCATCAATGGCATGCAAACAAGCACTTAGGTATGTAAAAACACACACACACACCCCAACAGATAGCAGCAGCAGTTTTTTTTTTTGAAAAAAAAAAAACTCCCAAAGAGAAACAATGCGAAAACAATCGCAAGGTGAAGCAAGCATTAAAATACAAAGAAACTAGAAAAATAAAGCAAATCTAAACAAAATAAAAAGTCAACAATATAAACGGTTGCCGAGCCAAAAACAAAATACTAAAAGAAAAAAACAACAAACAAGAGTTAAAACATCAAACCGTTGCCACAAGCACAATATTTGAAAGCATAAAGCCACAACAGTTTAATTTTAGCCAGCAATTAATTCATACACGCTTGTTTAGCACGAGGCTGGAAAGTGGTTTCTTTTCGTTTTCATATAGAAAAATAGTTGAGCAAAAACCTTAGTCGCAGCCAAAGTTGTTGAAATAAAAAAAAAAAAAAAAACAATCTGCATAACATAAACACAAAATGTGGCGTTATCTAATGCAAAGCTTTTTCATTGTTGTTTTCTTGCAAGTGCTTATAAAAACCAGTGTGGCTTATGATCCCAGTGATAAGAAAATAGCGTCTGTTTTACCCCCAGAGGGCATGTTTGAGGCTTTCTATCCCCGAGAAATGGATGGAGTGCCCAATAGTGCCTCCCGGCCAGCACATGCTCATGGCTCGTTCTTTAAGCATCGCAATCCCGCTTTGGTGGATACGAAAAATGCAGCCGCTTACGGTTATCGCTTTGATGGCAAGAGGAGATTTAATTTTGACTAAAAGAAGGGATATCTTAAAAGCAGTTTTTTGTTTGTTTAATTATATTTAAAGAGTGTTTAATAAAAACAAGAGAGTTTTGTTTACAACTTTACTTTAAGTTTCCTTTATATGCTTGGGAAAGAGAATTATTGAAGAACTAATGCAATTAAACTAAACTAGAGAAGAACTAATGCAATTAAAACGAGTGTTAAGTAAAAGCAAAAATAAGAAACCAGGGATGGAAAATAGGCAATAAAAATCTATTTCAAATGTTGTTGAAATTTTGTAAAATTTTAAATTGAAATGAAGTTTAAGTAAAGGCAAAAACAAGAAATCAGGGATGGGAAGTAGGCAATAAAAATGAACATTTTTGCACACAACATAAAAGTGCGAATTTATGTAATAGTTTTAAACATCCAAATTCGTATTTTTTTAATTTCACATAAATTTTTTCACATACAAGCAAAATTTGTTTTTGGCAACCGGCTTTCGGCCGGGTAAGGGATTTTCTCCTCCATGGTTTAACCAACAACGGCTTCGCACACATAATCTGTAAGCATCTGGCAGCATAGTTTTTCATTTTATGGAAATTAGTACCGTTATACTAAAGCCGAGCTGTTACACCGGTATTCATAAAAATATAAAACATGGTTGAAACACATTTTACAAACAATTTTTCATATAAAATTTGTTCTTAAAATGTTTTGTGCCATGTAAGTTTTTCAGATCGAGTAATTTATTTTATGTTTCTAGACATGGTACTAATTACGAAATGCGTGAGCCGTTGCTACGGGTCTTGCATACTTTGAATAGCATCAATAACATCGTTAGCATTGATTTTTCGTTGCCGATTACTGATTTTAAATTGTTATTAGAATATAAGGATTTATTTAATATATTTAGTAACTAAGTTATTATTATCCTGTAAGGATATTGTATTCCATAGGATTAGATGGATAAATAAATAGATGGATAAATAAAATGTATTTGAGCAACGTTTTATTTATTTATTTTTTTATTTTTTAATACCGGTGCTAATATTTAAACACTTATTTAACAAAGATTCAATAGAAGTCTGTTCCACAAGAACTTAATACAGTAGAATCTTAGAAAAGTTTACTCGCGTAAAAGTTAAACACGCGGATAAGTTAACCTTTTTCATTATCAACGAGCAGCTCTAAAAAGTTAACTTTTCGGTTAACTTTTTAGAGCGTGTACATTTTTTTAAAACAACGGCTATTTCATTGATAATAGTGGCAGCTTTGTCACTTAAAATCTTCTCAGTGGCAATGCTAAATCTTTATTTTTGTTTAATATATTCGGGTATTCCCCGAACTTTCTTTTTGTCTACCTTCAACATTGCTGTTGAAGTTCTTGTCAGTCGTCGCTTACAAAAGTTTAAAGTTCAGAAAAGTTAATACCCCTTGGAACATTTTGGTTAACTTTTTTAAGATTCTACTGTAATGGCAAAATAGATTTCAACAGCACTGGCTATTAATCGAACACTTGTGCACATCGATAAATTTTGTTGCAATTGCCCTTCACTACGGTTCAGCAAAAAAACAAAAAAAAAAAAACGCCCATCATGTATTAAACAGACCTGACAGTACTGATTTTGCTAAAAATACCGGGTTTCCGTATTTGCTGGTTGTGGCACTACCTTTCTCTTATCAAGTATTGCCAAGTTGGATACAGTAAGTATGGGACATTAAGCACAGCCGCACACCATGTTGTGAAGTAAGTATATATGTATATACCAGCAGAATTGTTAACCTTCATTTCCCATTCTTGTGTACATTTTTCAAATGCTGTTGGTATTCGTGATGAGAATTTGTTTTGAATATGTTTTTGCTGCCATTTTCCTGTTTTTCTTCATTATCGGCCAGCAATTCAACTTCTTGGCATTTTTGACACTCGAAGACAAATTTTCCAGCATGTTTATCGGTTTTTAATATGTGTTTGCGCAAATTTTCCCATGTTTTACTATGAAAATCACAGTGTGGACACGCAAATGGCTTTTCGCCGGTATGCTGACGCATGTGCCTTTTTAAATGGCTTTTTATATTCGTCTTAAATTTACATTCCGAGCAGGCAAAATGTTTGATCACATTGGCGGGCAAATGAGATTGAAGGTGCCTGAAAAACAAAACAAGTAATTACATATTAAGTTATTTAAATTAAATTATTTCATAGTTGATTAAAGCTCTATACATTCCAATTTTGGTTCTTTTTTCTTATTTTTAGTAGTTAACGAAAAACAAATAGAAAGTGAAGCCTCCTACTAAGAAGTATTAACTCATAGATTTGGGAAATTGGCCCATAGAATTGATGAAAAATAAGGGTATTGCAAATTGTAGCTTTTCAAGGGATATAGACACCATCAAACAGCAGCAGTCAAGCACTGGAATGGTATTACATTGTTGACTAATTTTTGGTATTGTGACACTAAGGCCCAAAAAATCAGTGGCAGTTAAAACTCTGGCTTAGCAAAGCTTTTATTTTATTATTATTTTGTATTACGTTTTGAGAGAGAGAGAGAGGGAGAGAGGGCAATATAAGGATAATTTCAAGTATGATTAAATTATATTACGCAATTCCTCAATATAAGTCAATGAAAGATAATAATTGTTAGTTGGAAGAACTAGAATGTTGCTTGCCAGCATCCTCATCATATGCCCTCTCATCATTATTGTGGTAACAAACAATTGGCTTCGTTATGTTAACTGTCAGTTTGGCATACGACCGATACCAATGTCCAAGTAAGATACATATGCGTTCCCAAAAAAAGGAAAATTGGAAAATTTTACAAAGAAACCAAACAATGCGCAGCTAAATTCAACTATTTCCCATTGTAAGCAACAACAAATAAAACAAAAAATAAAACTTTTATGTAACATATGAACAAGCTGAGATCAGTATATGTACATATTTCAAGGTTAAATTGCTTACAATAACAACTGACCGCCACCGCATTTCAAAAATCACTACAACAATTACATTGTTAAGCCGCATATACAACAAAATGTTTGTTGTTTTTGTTATTTTTAAATAAGCAAAAAATAAAACGCTGATCACAACAAAAAAAAAATATGTTCGAAAAAGTGTAAAAAATTGAGGCGATTTTTGTTTATTTTAAAATCAGGGCGGACAGCAAAAAGCAGGTTAAGCAGCGGAGTAAGAGTTTTATTTTCGTGGCAGGCCTGCAAAGGCCCCCACCACCCACCAGCAAGGGGAACGGTAAATATGAATGTGGGAAATATGACTGTGTGCTTAAAAAGGGTGGTCAGATGGAGGGGCTGATTATTTGAGAAGTTGTGGCAGTCATTTTAAATATTTTCTGGGGTACGTAATTTGCTCAACAACAGGCGGTGGAAGGCGACTTTTTGAACAAAATTTTCTTCAAAATTTCTCACTCGTTGGTCATGTTAATAAACAAAACTGGCGTATTTGGGGTTCTGAGAATCATCAAGTAATTGAAGAGAGGCCATTACATGCAGAAAAAGTCACTGTTTGGTGAGCTCTTGGGTTCGAAGGTGTGATTGCAGCTTACTTCTTCGAAAACAACAATGGAATGACTGACACCGTCAATTCGCAGCATTATGGTCAAATGATAAGCGACTTTCTTTTGTCTGCTGTTGAAAAATACATCTTGGAGAATATGTGGTTGCAACAAGACGGTGCCACATGCCACACAACTCGAGCGAATATGGCTTTCTCTGCAAGAGACATTTCCTGGCCGCGTAATTTCTCGTCGTGGCGATATCAACTCTGCGCCAAGATCATGCGATTTTACACCATTAGACGTTTTTTTTTTGTGGGGCTACGCGAAAGACCGTGTTTAGGCAGATAAATCTTTAACTTTATCTTGAGGTGTTAAAAAGTGGTCGAAAATTACCTCAAAAGATTCAATGCCTGCAACACTTCGCGTGGTGCTCATTTAAATGATGTAGTATTTCATACATAATGTCAACGTTCACAATTTATAATAAAAAAGAAATATTAGTATTTTAATTGTTTGGGCCTTAAGGTCACTTGTTTTTTTATAAGTGTTTATTGAATTCAATATTTCGATATCACAATGGATATCTTCTTCAGGAATGTTTCGATGTTTTTTCAAAAACCTTTTCTTTTTAACAATATTGTTAAAAAGAAAACAATTAAAATACTAAACAACAAAGGTCGAAGAATTAGCATCAAAAATATAAAAAAGAAATATCATGAAAAAAAAAAATTTAATATAAATATTTTATTTAATATTAATATAAATATTTTATATGTGTTTTATTTACGTTTACTTTCGAAACCGCAAAATGCATAACCCGTTATAGACAAGTAAAGAGGTGCTGCAAATTCAAGTTGAAAATCAATAAGCAGAGGGGAGTCTGAAGTCACCAGAGAAAGTCAACTTCGCTGAATAAAACATTTTTATTTTTTTTTTATTTTTGCTTTTAATTATTTTCTAAGCAAAAGCACTAAAAAAACAATTTTATTTACAATACCTCTTCTGATTTTAGTTTAATATCGGCTTAACGGTTTTTTGTTGTTAAAACAATAATTTTGTATGAAGTAAAAAAGTATATAAAAACAAATTTATAAGACACTGGACAGTAGCTGAATGTTTCGTAAGTACCACGAACGAATCGAATTGTGTCCCATAATCCCAAATCTTTATGTAATCGTAAAGTTCAATCCGGTTTTGCACAGCTTTGAACGTCCCCGGCAAACAGAGCGTAAGTCTTCAGTCCAAATAAAAGAGTTGTATTTAATTTTAGGCCTGGCAAACATGGTATAATAAGCCAGCAGACTATCTATAGTTTAGTGTATAATCTGACAGCAGATTATACAAGAGACCAAGACACTAAATTAAATGCTGTCTTTACAACATAAAAAACTGTGTTCAGTCAAATTCACATCACATTGAATTCTTATGGCATTTAGTAAAGTTATTTGGAATTTTTTTTTATAAATTTAACTACTATCAAAAGTCCATCCTGTTTATAACTCTGCAGCAAAGCTACTGATGTTTATTAAACTCTTAAAGGGCCCCTCGTCAGTTTGTGGCAAATTAATTTACTCCTTTGTTAAGAAAAACGCACTACATTGTTAATGCAATAATCTTAAACTTTAACAACATGATCATCAGCCGCAGTGTTCACCTCATCATTTGTAATATATTGCAGCACAGCAGTGGCAACAGCTAATGAGCGTAACAGGTCTGAAAAGGTCTTAAAAATATCTGGCAAATGTTTTCGTTTTAGAAATTGTTAATTATTATATTACAAGCCTAAAAAACTAATTTAATAAAGGGTAACCGCCAGGTAGATATGCTACTTTGCTGATTTATAAATTTTGATTAAATGAAAGTGAAAGGATCTTATATTGATAAATGTTTCAGCAATTATGTCTGGTAAACAATATCAGATTAATGTCCGCCTCTGTTAGCCTTGCGAGCTTCTTTTGAGCTCATTTTTTTTTATTACCTTCTCATTTATATCACGCGGTATTTCATTAATTTCATCACGAATATTTTGTTGGAATTACTCCAGCGGTGCATAAACCTCGTTTTCCAGGTTTCCCCACAAAAAGAACTCGAGAGCAGTCAAGTCTGGCGTTTGAGGAGGCCAATCATCATCAACCTTTTTGTTGAAATAAATTGTTGTGGAGGTCTCGCAGTAATTCCTTAGTAATCCCGGCTGTATGCGATGTGGCAGCGTCTGGTTGATACCACTTATCAAAATCAAAGCCATAGCATGCACTTGTGCCATCAAAAAGTTTTGAATCACATCAGAACATCGCTCCCAATTTTCAGTTTCAAAGAACTAAGGTCCAATGATTCCTTCTGACCAAATTGCACACCATACTGTCACTTTTGTAGGGATACCAGGGTGACTGATGAATAATTTGAGGGGTTTCCATTGCTGTAACATCCTACTGGCACATGTACAGCCGCGTTGTGTCAACTGAATCTTAAATGGAAACAAATGCAAATTTTTGTATTGCGCTCGAAGTTGACTTTTACGCCTGCCTCCATATTTCAACAAAGTCGAATACAAAATGTACCTGGTCTCATCGCTTTTAGATTATTCGTATTGGGTTTTCTTTTTATACAGTGGCAATTGCATTTAAATGCAATTGGCTGGTCAGTTTCGTTTTGAGATTGTTTTTGGTTTCTTTTTCTTAATGTTTTTATGCATTATAGTTTTTTTTTTAACTCTGAACATGCAGTATTGGCTTTTTTGTTGCTTATTTTTTTTTATATTTTCTTTTGAGAATATTTTGCTTAAATGCAGCGCAGAGTTCGTTTCTGTGTGTTAAAGGAATTTTTGTCGTACTGCTGTGCTGGTGCTGGTGGGGTTGCGTCTGTGTAAAAATTCACAGAACATATCAAAGCGATCGATAAGTCACGTTTCTAGAGGCAGAATGAATTGTTGTTATTATTGTTGCAAGCTCTTTTATGCATTAAGTTTCGTTTTTCCTTAAACTCTTAAAGGACATTGTCGGCATTTTAATCTTCAGTTTGTGTTTTAATGTCTACCATGTTGATTTTTTGGCGACAGTTTTTGCATTGATATTGTTGGTATTTTTGCTGCATTAATAAACAACAAAACAGTGGTCGAAATATCACCAATTTATAGATCAGTTGAAATAAATTTATAAAACTGCGTGCTCAAATGTGATTTAGGTTTTACCTGTTTGCCTTTTTAATTTTTCAAAAGAATTACACAATAAAATGGAAAAAAAAATTGTGATTTTTTAAAGCATTTCAAGTCTTTTATTTTGATAGATGAAAATGTATTAATTCAGGTCCAAAAATGAACCTTTTCAAAAGAAGATACACAAAGATAGATGAAAATGTTAGTAAGTCTCTAGCGCAAGGCTTGAGGGTTGTGAATTTTATGAGACTAAACTGAGCACTTTGTAATGAAATTTTACTTTTATTTTGCAAATATAATACGCAAGTTAACTGTGGTAAACGCAAAACTGAAATCAGTTTAAAATTTTAAGTACAGTACAATAGAATTTTAATTTTTATAATTTTAGAGTTTCTGCGGGGTGCTTATACATCGAGAATTTTAATATCAGGATATAGTTCTACGTCTAAGCAGACCTTATTAGTTAATTGTTTTCCGACTTTTTCAGCCGCGTATATACCGCCGACATTTTGTTGATGCTATTCAACTCGTCACTAGACTCGAAGAAACTTGAAAGAATGCTTCAAAATTTACTACACATTCTATTCTTCCCTCTCTGGATTCAGAGAGAATCACAAATGCGAAAACAAACCCTTTAAAGTAGAAAACAGTTCAATCTGTTTAAATTTGATTAAAAACATGTTAATCAGTTTGAGCTGAACCCCATTTAAAACAATAAATAATTGATAATTGGAAAACATAAACTTCAGCTACTGAATTAAAATTAAATAAAATTGACATGAAAAACACTCACCTTTTCAAATGTAATTTACTTTTGCCCACATAATTGCAATCCTTTTCTGGACACTCAAAACTTTCCACCGCATGTGAATGCAAATGAGTTTTAAGCAAAGATTTGCTAACAGAAGAATATTCACAATTTTCATGTGGACACTTCAAAAGATGACTGTCTTTGGCTGCTGCTGAATCTGTTACATGATGTGACAAATGGTGCATTTTCAGGGAGTGCCTAAAAATAGAAGAAAATTAGAAAGAACAAATTATATACAAATTTAGCAATTTTACACTTGAATTTGTGACCAGCAAATTTACATACGAGTTGTTTTGTTGATGGTAATCAAAATTAAATTTAAACAATTTTATTTGATTTTTTTTTTTACTAATTTTTGTTGAACTATTTAATTAGATTAAATCAAAGTTTGTTACAAATTTTTCTGGTCACGTCCAATAAGACACTGTACGTGTCATTGAAATTTTTGAAACAGTATGAAAAATCCTTTCATTTCTGCTACAGAAACACATTTTTTTTCCAGCTAATAAGAATATAGAGCAGAGGAGCAAAGTATTTGGTTGAATTGGCCAGTTTTAAAGTTCGAGAATGACGAGGTGTGAGCCAAACTTTGCATGAGCAATTAATTCAATTTCAAGGGTATAGTTGGAATTATGAGGCAAGAAAATCAATAAAAATAGTAATAATATTATAAGTTTTGCTCTCTAAAACCAGTTAAAGAGGCCAACGGTTGGTAGATGCAACTCAATTCGTCAGTGGTCGGTTGCAAAACTATGAAGAAAAAATCGTTTCAGGCTTCGTTTCATATTTTTCTATTTTTCCAAAATTATGTGATGATAATCTTTACATATTAATGTTTTTTTTTTTTTTTTTTTTTTTTTTTTTTTTTTTTTTTTTTTTTTGCAATTTTCATACAACGAGTAGTGAGTGCAGTTGTTGTGCGCAGCCGTGGTAGGCGTCAGCCTGTACCAAGGTTCGCTTCTTCTTAGATAATAACATGTTGATGTTGGGTATTATTTGAATATTCGTTTGAGCTCGGGTGGATTGTCTACCTCTCGGCTTCTTCCTTCAACGATTTGTTCAGGTGGCATTATTCCCGATCTATAACCAAACAAAAATGTCAGGCAAATGCTGCGCTCTTAGTGAGTGTATGTCTAGTCTAAGTGAGAAATGCGACTGGCCGCCAAGTGCTGTGGACCCGAATATGGTGGGTCTACTGTAAATGATACACGACTGCTTGGTATATTTTGCAGACCTGACAATCGTGTCTCTACTGTAGATAAAGTACGACTTCTATATTCGTGCTCTTAACGGCAAGGTACCCGACAATCGTGTGTTTGCTCTAAATCATGCCGCCGTTCTGCAAATGATGCGGAACCGTCAACCGTGTGTCTACTGTAAATGAAATAGGACTAATATGAGACTGCTCGGCGAATAATGTGGACCCGAAAATCGTACTTCTACTGTAAATGATACTCAACGACAATCGACTGGCCGGCAAATGCTGAGGACACGACAACCGTATGTGTGTACTGGAAATAATATACCACTAAAATGTGATTGCTCGGCAAATACAGGGGACCCAAAAATAGTTTGTGTGGAACAGAGGACGTTAAAGCTCTCCGTGGTCTACTTGCAACTGCCGTTTGTACGGCATGCCGTTAAGTGCACTTTAATTTGACCCTGCATGAGTTAGAGGAGATCCTTGAAAACCGTTGTCTCCAGTTGTCTTATAATGTATACTGTACTTGGTTTATGAATATACCTGCATGTAGTTATACAGTCACATACAAAACCTTTCGTTCAACATGTCATGCTAAAAACATTTTGTATAAATTCTTGAGCTTTCTCAAATTCGCTATTAAAAAACGAATAATTTTCATTTTACAGAGGAAGAAATAAAATTTTATGTTGTCATGTGTTAAAAAAAAAAAGTTTCAACTTCAAAGTATCTCTTTTAATAAAGATTAGCAAAATACACACACACACACACACACACCTGCAATCACCCAAATCCAAGTATAATGAGATACTCTTTTGTATTTGTCACAAATATATGATGTTGTTTTGCTGCAATTTTTCCTCTAACGACCTCGTTGTCTTGAAATTCCTCAACTCGTCGTCGTCGTTGTTGTTGTTGTTGTTGTTTTTGTTGTCAAACGCTTTCGAAAATGATGACATCGGTTGGTTGGTTGCGCTCGTATGGTTTCTAACAAAACAACTACTAATTCACCAAAAATACGAGCAAAGTAGTTTAAAGTTAGTTACGAGCATGTAGTGTGCATGCATGTGCATGCTCAACCATTATCCTTTTTTCCGTTTTGTGTTACTGTTTGCTCCATACCAAAATGCGATGAAAATAACGATAAATTTCTTAAGTCCTTTGTGTGAGTGTGTGTTTCAGTATAAAACTACATAGTTTTTAGTATCTTTGATGTTTACAGCAGGTAACTGGTTTTTTTTTTCTTCTTTTTTTGCTGTATATCTCCCTAACAATGAAGCAACTAAAATCAATGTTATTTAGTTTGTTTGAAAAAGTAACGACAGTAATGATAATGATGGTGATTTTGGTAGTAAACATATAGGGTGAAATTAATCGATAAACTGTAAAAGATTTTTTTCGTCTATTGGAACAGCAAAAGAATTGTTAGAGAAGAAATTTTCATGTGGAACACAACAAAGTTTTACAAATTAATGTTGGCATAAATTTTTTTAATTTTTAAGTCGAACTTTACAATTTGCAATAGTCAATTACATATTTAATAGCGTTAAGTTCAGTTTTAAGTGCTCAATATTGAGAAACATTTTTTTGTGGTGAAATTAAACGAAAAGAAAAATAAATTTGAGGACTTATTAGCGGAGGGGTAAGACATATTGCGGCAGAAAAAATTGCGTTAACATGACCCTGTAGAGCGGTGTGGTTCGTGTAGAGCGGTGTGGTTCGGCCTTAAAAACAAAAATGGCCCGATGACTCCTCCAGCGTGAACAGCGCACCCTGCAGTCTCTTTGAGTGGGGGTAGTGGCTCCTGTTGCGTCACTCGGTGCCCCAGAAGCGATAGTTTTACGTGTTCACGCAAACGCCGAGGGGGGAAATTAGCCTCGAAAAATCCTCCACTTCATCATTTCGACACGATTATTTAGCGTTCTTGGCGATTGTATCGCCCCATGGCTTATTCACTTGTATTCTACAGCTGTCTCGTTCACAAATGTAACAACAGATTTGACATTGGCCGCCATTTGCTTAAGTAAGTGCAACTTCCAATAGGGTGATTTCTCGAGCTAGAAAAAAGATTTCCTCTAGCAAATCGTTATTCCAACATTTTACTGTTGCCACACAACTCATTCACCGATTTGGAAACTTTTCTCAAAAACTAAACTTTTCAATGTTTTTTTTTAGATCAGTGCTTTTTGATATTTTTGAGGCAATAGTATATTTAGAATAGTGCCAAAATTTGAAGTTGTTGAAGTCCACCATTTTACACTCCCATCATAAAAAAAAAAATAGAAATTAGAATATCACAGCCTTTTAAGAACTGCTGCTTCTCCAGTGATTTACATGACACTCATGCATACAAATTTAATGCATAGAAAAATTATGAAACAAGAAAATTTGAAACATGTACAATATTAATGCAATCTTATGTTTCTTTAATACCATCTTATTCTTTACATTCATTTACTTTAGACAAGTGTCATAAATATTTATGCGAGTTTTGGGAATACTACTTAGTCGTGCAAAACAACAAAAATAAAACATTTCAAAAATTCTTCTCTTACAAGTATGAAGACGAAAATGAAATACAGAAATTAAGCCGGCGAGTAAAACTCCCCAAGCATGTGACACCTACCAGCCCAGGCAGCATAAAACAAACAACATCTCAAAAAGAGCAAAGGAAAAAAAAAAAAAAGAGAAAAACGAAGAAACAAAAGCAAGCAAAGTTTGACAAAACCCCGGTTAAGACATCGAACATCCTGACGTTGACAATGAGTCTAATGAAGAGCAGGATTCTTATTCTAATGCAGGATGTTAACTCCGCCTTGGATAAAACTTAATCAGGTGTACAACGACAGCAAACAGCAAGCGACAGCATGGAACATGTTTGTTTGGTACATGGAGTATCAAAAATGTTAAAAACGTTTAAGATTTCCATGTCTTTGAGGGAGGCAGGATTTGAAATCAACAATAGCAAAGTTTAAGTTTTACTTATAAAATACAAAACAAACAAAAAAAACAAAAAAAAAAACAACAAGAACACAAGAAAAATTTTGCAGAACTCGTACATATGTACGAGTATATGCCAAACTGACAACTTTTTGCCGAGCAAAATATGGTCGTTTGGTGGTATTAATAAAGAAGTAGAAACTCCTTGACAGCAACTCCTCAACTAGACTACCTAAGGAAGGACGCTTCTGTAGATGAAGTTGGCACCAGGAAAAATGTTTGTTTATCTTCATTAGAATTCAAGCAAGTGTGAAACATTTCGTCAAGTTTTTACGCAAATGAACTCTGTGTTGCCTGCCGTATACCAAATGAAGAGAAGGGAAAAAGAAAAACACAACTCAACTGCATCCTGTAGATTTCAAAAGACCTGAGAATTTCTTTCAACAATTTTTGTATTCATCTTGTAGTTTTCACGAACACGATGACATGAATGTTGAGTTGATGTTGGGATTTTATTTTTCGTGTTTTTCCCCGCAAGAAAAAGCAAAAAAAAAAAAAACAGAATGTTGTGTCGGAAGTACAAACTTTGGCAAAACATTTTAACTCTCTTTAAGGTTGTTTTCCATGTTTCTTTGATTGTAATTTAGAATTTTTAAAGATTTTATAGTGTTTGGGGTTATACTTGGCTGCTAAAGAGATTAACAGAAATATGAAGGAAATACTTGCTGGCCAAGTAACGTTATTGTTTGAAAAATAATCCAAGACGTTTATTTATAATATTAAATATCAAATATTTTAAAGTAAACTTTTTTCATGTCTTTGGGAGTTCAAAGCGATATGCTTGCAACATCGATTGCTGCTGAAGACCCTAGTAAGCAAACAGCAAAAGCATGCAGATGATCAATGTGGTGAATGAAACCAGTTTGGGTTGTGCCCCAGCCTCTTCATTTACTTTTCCTATGTTTTCTGAACATGCTGATCAGTAAAACTCATGACGAAAAAGCATAACGCACATAAGCAGACGTTTACTATGGTGCATGTGAAGTAGCCACGATTGTACCCCAGTTAATAAATTCAAATTAATTTTTTTTTGTTTTGTCTTAAAATGTAGGAAAATAACGTTTTTCACAAAAAATTAGAACAAACATCTGCTGGTGACCATTGTGGTGAATATTAAATAGCCATGGTTGTACCCCAGCTTATAAGTCTTTGAATCTCTTTTTCTTGGCTTTCTTTATCAGAATTCATCACAAACAAGCAACAAGCCCATTTGCTGATAATTTTTGAAGTGACTGCGAAACGGTCATGGTTGTGCCCCAGCTAATGAATCTGTGAACTCATATTTCTTGTGTTCTCTGAAAATGTTGATCCCTAAAATTGATAACACAAAAAAAATTAATTCTGCTGATGATATTTGAGGTGAATGTTAATTAGCCATGGTTGTGCCCCTGTCAATAAGCCTTAAAAATTTGCTTTTCTTGTCTTTCTAAAAATGCTGGTAATTAAAATCGTCACACAAAGAGCAAACATGCGTCTGCAGTTGACCCTTTCCCACACTCACATACGCACATTCACCATGAATGTGCAACAGAGATGGTTGTACCCCAGCTATTAACTCAAAATTGTCTTTTCTTGCGTTCCTGAAAATTTTTTATTACCGAGCTCTATCACTTAAAATAAATAAATAAATAAAAAGCTACCTGCTGATGGTTGTACCCCAGCCATTGAACCATCCAAATCTACTTTTCTGGTGCTTTGAAGAAAATTCTGGTCACTAAAATTTATCACATAAGAAGCAGATGCTCCTCTGCAAATGAACCATGTGGTGAATATGAAATGGATATGGTTGTACCCCAGCTATTAATCTTAAAATTGTTTTTTCTGCTTGCTTTCCAACATTTTGATCTCAAAAATTGATCAGCAAAAAAGCAAAAAACATGTGTCCGGAGTATCAGTGTGGTGAATGTGAAACAGCTGTTTTAGAACTCTACCCTCCCTCATCTGATCGTTTAATTCTTAAATCAAGTACTCATCTCTTTCAAGTGTAAACTGATATCTGTTGCAACCACTTTTGCATTTTATGCAAATCAAACAGCTAAAACGCTTACAGCATATTTACGCAAACTTTTTATCTTTCCAATTAACCCCTGCTTTCTATTACTGCACGCCAACTTTCCCATTTCTAAGAGATTTTCCCATTTCATTTCTAAGAAATAATGAAAAAAAGTACACATCATAAAGTAGTGAGTGACTCGAGACAAGAATAAACAAAGCAGTCAGGCTGAAAATTAGCAAAGCATTCTTTGCTTTTTTTTCTTTGTTGTTTTTACTATTAAAATCTAAAGGATTTAACTAAGAGTCGCTTTAAGTATTAGACTAATATAAAACAGGAAACAACGATATGTGTGTTTAAGAAATTACGTGCAATGCAGAACATGTGTTGGAAATAAATGCGTCATTTACATTTGCATGCATGCATTCGTTAATAAAAACTAAACAAAGAGAAAAGGATTTTATGAAATTACTTTTAAAAGTGTAATTAGAGGGCATGCATGTTAATGAGATAAAACGCACAGATGAATGAAATTCGTTTTAAAAATTTAAGGGATTTGAGGAAAAAGGATTTTTATTATTTGAGTAGTTTTGAGGAAGAAAGATGATTAAGAGTTTGTTTTTGCTTGTTTTGACTACAATTTATCTACAGCTAATAAAAGCAAACAATTTTAATTGCCACTAAAGCAGGTTTTTCTACTTATAAGACTCTTTATTTTGTGCTGTTAATTGTATCATTGAGTTCAGTGTGGCCATTTAAGAAAATTCTTCCATATAAACAGAAAATGGTTACAGAGAAAGCAATTGGTGAAAGTTTGCAAAACCATTGGCGAAAGTGATACCTGCAAATAATTATAGAAGAATGCCCATTTGTTGTGTTCTTCCATAATTATTTGAAAGTAAAATTTGTTTAAAACTACATAAAAGTTATTTTTCAAAGAGATTTACAATATTTGATTAAAACTTCAAAACATGAATAGCGACAACGCCCCACAAAAATTTGCTAGGAAATTGACAACAATCAAATTGAACCAGGTAGAAAAAGCACAACTGGCGAGGAGATGCGAAAATTTGAGCCGAACTTGGCAAGAGGGAAAACTGATTTCAATTAGCTTCTAAGAAAAACTGAAGACATGTCTACGAAAACTTAGCAGTGCACAAGATTAGATTTTAAATCATGTATATGAGCTGCAGACAGCTACAAAAACATACCTGGCGAAACACCAAGACACAAATTTGTTTTTTTTTTCGGCTTCGAATTCAGTTCTTTGAACCCTTGATCGGCATACACAGCAGGCTGGGTCTACTTGCATGGGCGCAAATTTATCTATATTACGCCTTCGATTTTTCGATAGATTTTGGCATGAGGAACAACAGTGGAATGTTAAAAAATGTTGATCACTCACAGAAAAAAACTCTTTAAATTTCGAACTGGAAAATCCGATAAAAATTATTAACAATTGTTAATTTTTTTCTTTGAAATGTGGTTTAAGTATTCCCTGATATCATGGTTTGCTAGCTTACACAAAATTGAAAGATGAACTTCCATGGAGTTTTTGAGCAAAAGCGTCATGGGAAGGACCAGGTTCAAATCTTGGCAGAGGCAAAAAAAAAAAAAAATTTTTTTTAATAAAAAACAGAAATAAAGACGGAAAAAATTATATTAAAAAAAAGTATTTTAAGGAAAGAATCAGGAGAAAGGAAATCGACGCATAAAATTTTTAAATGCTATGTTTTATGTCCTGTTCAGAGAGACATTTTTAATTAAAGCAATATTTTGCTTATTGACAAAACTATTTTTCCGTTCACACTAATAAAACTGAATTAACGCAATAACCATTGAGAAAAAATCGACTGCAATTTAGTAGTAAAAATTTCAAGGAGTCTTTCTATAACTTGAGAATCGTCAGAGCTTCAGTTGCCATCGCAGTAAATTTTTGCTCCTAGGACATGTGCAAAAAAGTCATCACTCAAGCAAATCAAGCAAGTGACTAGTTTTAGTTTTAGTGAGTGCTGTGAATGGGTTACAATTTTGTTAAGTAGGATGGATGTGGGTGTAATATTAAATGTACCCCAAAACCAGAAGTTCAAAGTCTGTGTCTGTCTTAAGATTTCTGTATTAAAAAAATAAATCAAATTTCTATATAATATAAAATATAAATTCTATCTGCAGTCTCTTTTACTTTTTTTTTACATTAAAGTTTATTTTTCAAATATATTTTGCTTTGCTGCTAAAGTTAATAATTTTTTGTTCATCTAGAACAAGTGTTTCTTAGGAAAAATTTATTTTAATGTTCATTTCAAATTATTGTCCTTGTTCATCTAGTTTGATGTTTGTGTTTTTCATTTTTATTCTCTTTGTAGGACACTTAAGTTTTACGACAAAAGAAGCCATAACACTCTCTACAAACAGCAAGTTGGTTTGTTAGAGCAAAAAACAAACAAAAAAACGAAAAACATCAACAAAACGGGGCACTTGAAGCGAACACTTTCGTCAGGCCCCAGCCCAACCCCCTGCTAGAGTGTGAAGTCGTCACTCACTCACTTTGGCCGGCAGATAAAGAAGAAATGTTACTCTGCGCCATATACTTCCGGATTTGTAGACGAAGCTTTGAAAATTAAGCAAAAGAAAAAAAATATAAAATAGTAAAACTAAAAAAAGCATATAGAAAATCTCTTCAGTGAATCGTCATGGCACAATCATGAACGTGCATGAAAATGCATAAGGAAACATTTTGGATTTTATTTTTGGGATTGCAACACTTGCAGTATAGTCCAAACAGAGGCATCGTATAAACCTAAGAAATCACTAATCTAAGAGTTTTCCAAATTTCTTGCCAGAGCAAAGACCTTGTATAATTATCACCATTGCATTTTATAGTGTCACATATTCCGGTATTCTTCTATGGTCCCCTTCCTGGTGATTTTTTCGCCATACCTCTGTGTCGCATCATCAAATTTAAGACAAGAAAAGTTTTGTTCGAAACTCTAGTTACACATTTTTATTTAGTTGTTTTGTTACTGCTGCTGGTAATTCATTTTTATTGAAATGGCATAAAATGTTCTGTATAAAGTTCTCTAAACTATTTATTGTTGTTGCTCTTCTTGTTGGCTGCAGTTGCCAGTATTTCATGCGACTGTGAGACTGAGACTGGCAATACTTACAAGAAATAATACACGTTTGTCGCTGGCAATATTTCAGTTACATATTTCTGTATTTGCAGTTACTCGTGAAATAGTGCCCTGCCATCAACATGGCTGCCATGCAAGCATGAACATGAACAGTTCTGTTCATCATTGATTTTGAACAGGCGGCAAGACGAATGCATTAATGATGTTGATGTTCTCTTGCTGCCATTATTATTTTAATAGTTTTTGTTTTGCTTCTCATTTCGAGTATATTCGTAGTTTTCAAATTTATTAAAAAAATTGTATTTTATTGAGAGCAAAAAGGATACCAGCCATTGTGTAGTTGGAAAATTTTCTCTATTTACAAATCTACTCTATTCACAAATATACACATAAGTACATTGCTTAGTGTGGCAAGCAGTGCAATTGGTAGAGGTGGTCGCTAAAAGTTATTGTCCTTTATTAAGGCTGGTCCTAGCAAAACGCTTGTGGAACACAGCCGTGTTCTAAAAATCACTTTGTTTCAAATCACATGATTTCCAATAAAAGCAATCGCACCATAAACTGGACTGGCTGGATGCTTATCTTTAGTAATTTCTTTAATTTTAAATTATTTAAAATGTTATTCCAGACTTCCTTTATATTAAAGAATTTTATGTTGTTGAAGTAAAGCTACACTCAGAATATTTTTGCAGTAATTGATTCTAGAAGTAATCAGTGCAGCTATTTTTAAATGACAAAACGTTTAAAAAGGAATGAAATTTTAGTTTTAACTGATTTGTACAGTTACTTAAAAAAACTAACGACAGATAAATACGGGGTTTCGCTGACAGTTAATAATGACAGTAGTAACTTATGTTACACATACATGAAGGAACCAAGCTGTTAATATGTACGTATATTTATAATTTGCATACATATTTATAATTTGCTTTCTACATACATATGTAGTGTACATACTCATTACTTAACTTGATTGTAATTCATTCTACATACATATGTAGCATACATACTCATTACTTAAATTGATTGTAATTGAATTTGTTCTAATTGTTGTTGCGATAGCTGAAGAGTAGGAATACCAGCTGCTTTCCAGTCGAGATGATGCATGTTCGATTCTCAGCAGAGGCTTTGCGGTAGAAAAATTAAATTAGCAAATTATATATTATATAATTAAATAAAACGACCCCCTAAAAAAAATAGAAACATTTTTACAAGTTGATTACTCATGAATTATTTGACAGTTAGAACAAAGAAAAAAATCATAATTTTTAGCGATGGATTTCCCTCGACATTTTAATATTTAAATTAAAATGAAGTAATAAGTAAATTTAAATGAAAAATAAGTAGGACGGTTTTTAAATGAAGTTTCATTTATTTTAAAGAGTGTTTTCACTTAATTTTACTGACAAAGTTTTTTGAGTGTAATTTTGATTATAGAAACCAAGTGATTTGGAAACAGCTGATTTAAATAAAAAATATATACTTTTGAGATTAATACTTTATTGGTAATGATGATAGAAGAACCAACACATAACAATTCAACTGCAGCTACATAGCACGCGTTTTACGCATGTACGCTTTGCATGCGTTCTACGCATTGCACATTTTTCTAGCGTCAAGTTACATGCTTTGCTTTTTATGCGAAAAGTTCTTGGTTTTCACCAATTGTAGTCTAAATATTTTTGCCAAACAAAACAAATTTTCCCAACAATAGCAATGGAAAATGAAAATATTACTAAACATGATAGTAATGATACTTAGTACTCAAAAGTAATCGATTGTTGTGTAATTGATCGTGTAGAACCAAATTTTTTAAAATTTATTTTTAACTGATAATTATTTTATCGGGCTTTAGTTCGATTTTACTTATTCAAAACTTCTTAAGAACGGTACACAATTAGTCACGACCTGTGTTCGCAGCAATTTGCTTAGTGATGAGCGTCGTGGTGGAAGTGAAACAGTCATGCTATGTACCGCAACCAATAAGTCTTCGACTTTACTTTTCTGCTTTAATGCTTAAAATTTGTTTAATTTATGTTTAATTCATGAAAATTTGTAACTAAATTAGATATACTTTTGAGAGAATTATTTTACTGGTCGTTATGATAGAAAGACCGTAAGGTAACAATTAATGTGCAGTTTTATAGGGCGAAAGTTTTCTGACATTTAAAGCCATTCTGTCAGCTGACATTTAAAGAAGTTGATTTGGTCAGTCGCCTTGCGAAAATTTATCTCTTTAGTAAACTAAGCCTAGAATTTTTTCTTACCCCCAATACTGCTGGTGCCTGTAGTCGTTTAATCTCAACTAACACAACAACATCCAACACACAGCTTATTGTCAGTTTGAAAGCAATTCATTTTAATGATTCTTTTTCATCGCTGACTGCTTCTTCACTTGCTTCAACTAAAATTCAATTCAGTCAATAGAATTTAAGATTTTCAGCTCATGTTTTTGTTTTTGTTTCTTACTGTTTTTCATATACTATTTCTAGTTATCACTTGAGACTCAATTTAATAGTGTTTGATATTTTCCTCCAGTTTTCAGAGTTGTTTTATTTAGCTTGGTTCTTGTGAAATGAGAAACAGCAGCATGAAAGAAAAGACGGCAAAAAGTCATAGAAAAAATCAGACATCCTTAAGAGTATCTCAGTGCTTTAAGCACAAGGTGCGGTGCATCATTGGACTGACTTTGTTGTGTCGTCATAAGTTTTTCATCTTCATTTATTTTATGGTTTTGAGAAATTGCCACAGACAGTAATACTGAATGGTAAAAATGGGCAAGAAAATATTTTATTTATTTTTTTTGCTTCACGTGTTCTGCTCCTGCAAATGGCTGGTATTTTGGAATTTATGAAAATCCATTAAAATGGTACAAGTCAGCATTGCTGGTGGAGAGCATAAAGTTTTTTTTAATGGCATTTGTAGATTTTCCTATAACCACTAATACTTGTATGTAAGCACACACACACATACTGACGTTTACGATTTCTCAGTTTATAATAGAAATTGAAATTTCAATAAACACTTGTTTCGTGTTCAAGTGATTATTCTTTATGATTCCATTATAAGATTTTTGCTATTGATTGGCGTGAGTGGAGAATACATATAAAAAAACCAGAATATGTTGGCATATTTTAAAGCATGTAAAATGACCAGTTAGAAAAATGCTTTTCTTATGGTCATATTAAAGACAATGATGAGGAAGTGAATTGAATTTAAATGATTATTTTCTTATATTTGGGAGAATGTTTTTTTAAAGGAATTCTTCTTTATTTATTATATACCATTAAGTCCTAGACGAGTCACAAGGCTTAATATTAATTAACAATTTTCAAACGGGAAATCTTTTTAATTTTCTTCCTGTTTCTTCCATGTTTTTGATTTCTCAGCCAGCACAATCTCTATTAAGAAATTCCCATATTTGCCACAAATATTAAAAAGCGTTTCCCCAAACAACAAATCCTCTAATGATCACTGCCCGCAGTTAAACTCATAATATTTTGTTGCATATTTATTTCCCTCAAACGAATGCAAAGGCAATAATTGTTGCTTGGTTGCAAGCATAATTGCAGTGGTGCTGCTGGCAAAGTGTGGGGGGTGGCAGATACGAGACGACAAAAAACGAAAAATAGAAGTATAAACCAACAAAGATTGCATATTTGTTGGCCGCAAGCGTGATTTAGTGTATGCAATGCAATATTTGTTTAAGGAATGTATCATGTCCTTTTCAGAAAGAAACAATTTCTACAAAACAATATGTTTACAAATTATTCATATGATTGTGTGAGCGCAAAAAAAAAGTCTGGAAGCTGTTTTAAGGAATGTCCTGTTTCTACTTAATGAGTTATTTTATTTTGTGTCCTTTTTTTAAAGGCACATGTTTTTTTTTTATCTATTTGTGATTTCATTAGTGGTTGTGCATTTTTGGTATTTTTTAATTTAACCATTAAACTTATACAAGCAGACAGCAATCCAGTGGTAAAAAGAAAACAAAAAATACAAATAAAAACATTAATAAGCTTTAAGCAATCATATTTCCATAATGCTTGTCCATTCACCTTCATTATCGAAATTTCGGAATAATTTGTGAATTTTCTTTAGCCGAAATAGTTCCTACACCTTGAATATAGAAAACTGTCAGCCAATTTTTGTTCGTCTCACTGTATGGCAATGGTTTGCTGGGACTATACCGGTTACCAGTTATAAAACCAGCTTACGTGGATCCTAATCGATCACGTTTTGTTGGCTAAGATGAGTATTTAGATCGCAAGCCCCCATTGGCTCAGATATGAACTCAACCGCTCATTCCAATACGTACACCACATTTCAATAGGTCTGACGATCTGAGCGGTAATGCTTTGTCTAGATATTACACTCGCGCATAAAATAGAGCTGGACAACGGCAAAGAAAGTGTACAGCTTCAGCAAAACTCATGGTAAGGCAGATTTTATTCTTTCGCACGCTGGCCAATATCACAGTATCACATTCGAATAGCTACTAGAGTACGCCAGCTGTTCTGGAACTGGTCACTCATGATTTCCTTCTACAGCCACGCCTACACCATACTAGCCTCCAAATTTTGGAGGCTTGGCATTCGACAGGTTTGCCTTAAAGCTCTTGCGTTTCAGCTGTCTCATAATTCAAAAATGTCCCTTGAGGGGCTATTTTCAATTCAGTTGCTTCTCTTATCTGAATGAAAAGCTCATGGCAAACTCTTCCAATTAAATTTTACTAATTTAGTATTTTTACCACTGGGTAATGAGGAATAAAATTCATTCTTTCTTACAGTTACAAGTTTATTTTTCTGACAAACTAAAAAATAAAACGCTGTTGAATTGTTTAGCTAGAAAATTTTACTAATTTAGTATTTTTACCACTGGGTAATGACGAATAAAATTCATTCTTTCGTACAGTTACAAATTTCTTTCTTTTACAAACTATAAAATTAAACGCTGTTAAATTTTTTAGTGTCAAAATTTTACTAATTTAGTATTTTTACCACTGGGTAATGACGAATAAAATTCATTCTTTCCTACAGTTACAAATTTATTTTTTTGACAAACTATAAAATAAAACGCTGTTGAATTGTTTAGCTAGGAAATTTTACTAATTTAGTATTTTACCACTGGGTAATGGTGCAAAAAGTCTTTCATTCCTACAGTCACTAATTTTTTTTTTTTACAAACTAAAAAATAAACTGCTGTTGGTTGAATTGTTTAGTTTTAATAAAGAAATTGTATTGTGGTCAGTGTGTGGGGAAAATCTTGCTTCATGGCAGAATCCTTTTTGTGATTTTTTTTTTGTCGAGGCAAAATGACCAAAATTAAAAACCGCTACCAAATGCTTAATTACAAAATTTGTTTCTCTATACAAATTGCGCAAAACTGCAATAAATTGAATGACACATTTTAATAAAACAGAAAAGCTACATATATAAAAGTTATGCTTTTTTAATCAACTTTTTTGTGCACATGACAAGTGGCATAAGGGCTTTTAAGGATGATGTGTAAAGAAGTAAATATTATATAATAAAAAACAAACGGCTAAAAGAGTGAATTATTAGTTGTTTGTGTCGAGAAACTTGTCGAAAACAGATCTAAATAAGAGGATAGTGGTCACGTTGTTTAGTGGCAAACATTTGTCACTGTGACCGTTGCTTAGCGCTGCCTTTTAATGTCACAGCATTTGAGCATTTGTTTTTAAAATTTTCTTTTTTAGGTTTATTCCTTGAATTGGGGTATCAACATTTTTATTCCATAATCATTTACCATTTCTAATTAGATTTAGATGGTATGCCCGCCAGTAAAGACTGGGTAAGTAAATGTGTTTAGCAGCTTTTTCAGGTGAGCCAGTAAAATTTTTTAAGCCAGTAAAACTGGCTCGAAAATTTGATAAGTTTCAAAATTTTTTCTAATTAAATTAAATACATCAAGTGATGTGAAATTTGAGATTGAGGGTTTGTACTTACTTGTTTTTAAAAACTTTGTCACATGCCGCACATGGAAACGTTTGGCCACCCGCACTACGAGGCTCCACAATATTCTGCTCTGCTTCTGCTTTCTTGTTCAGGTGAATATTTTTAATGTGATCTTTTAGATTGTTGGGTCGTGAAAATGATGCGCTGCAAATGTGGCATTGGAAAAGTTTCTCTTTTGTATGGTTGTGCAAATGAAAACGCAACGATTGCTTGCGAAAGGTTTTTTCACATAAAGGGCAGGGCAGAAGTTGATTTTTGGCCACACTCACATACGAGTGAAAGATGCGGTGATAAAGAATTTCCGAGCGCAAAGGTGATCTGGTATATAAAAGAAAGAAAAAAAAAAAGGAATTATAAATATTAATTCAACTTTATAGTCAAACTACTGGTATATGATTTATAATTGTTAATGATTTTATTGGGCTTAAATTTGATTTTACTTCCTTGGAATGAAGAAAATTTTTGTTTGTGATAAAATTGCAGAGATCAAGATAGCAACAAGCATCAAAATCGATTGGAAATCAATTGGCAGTTGGTGAGAGAATATAAAATATATTCCAATTTACAAAAGAAAAAAAAACACAGTGATAAAATTGAACTAAAATAGTTGGGAGTTAAGACTCAGGAAGGAAATAAAACAGCTTTAAAAATAAATAAAAAAATAAATTTAATTGAACTGAAATAGTTGGAAAATAAAACGCGGGGAATAAAGCAGCTTTGGCAGTTAAAACAGGCCGTTCAAATACAAAATTTTCTAATAAAGAACTTACTTGAAGTCACACAAATCGCACAGCCAGATTTTTTCACCCTTCTCGTTGTTGATTGCTGGTAAATCTGCCGGCAACTTGGCTGCCTCTGGCTGAACTATAGTAAGAGGTTTGCATAGGCGGCTGTGTCTGCCCAGCTCCTGGGCGGTGGCGAATTTTTTGGAGCACAATATGCATTTATGTTTGTTATTTATATGATGGTTTTCAATATGCAAAGAAAGCTCTAATGGTGTCTGGCCTGCGAAAGGGCAGTCGTGGCATTTGCTGGTAACTGCTAAAGCAGACTTTCTGCTGTCAAGAGCCAGTTGGGCTTGCAAACTAGTAGTGGGCAAGTCATGCTGTATCTGGGGTGTAGCAGTTTTTAGCCTAAAAAGCAGAAAGTTTTTGTTTTATTCGTTTTTTTTTTTCAATTACCAAACGAGTATCTAAGCCTACCTGTTCTCACTACTGGTTTCAAATAGTGCCTTAGTCTTTTCTTTTCGGCTTAATTTTTGACTCTCCGTCATTGCCTTTTGCTTGTGCTCCAGAGTCTTGCGATGCCTGCGTGCCTGGCAGGGACTAAAGAATTCCAAATTGCATATGGAACAAAAATATTTATTCACAAAATGCTTAAACTTTTCATGCCGGTGTAGGGCGATTTTCGAGTGCAATACCTCGGCACAAGACATACATTTAAATTTGGATTGATAGCTATCAGAAGCGGTGCCCATTAGCTCTACTCCCGGATGATATAGCACATGATGACGTCTCAGTTCAAAGTTAAAGCGAAATATCTGGCCACACTTGCCGCATTCTAAGCTTAATTTTTTGCTTATACAAATGGGTACTGAACGATTAATGGCCAGCAGTACCTCTTTGTGCTCCGGACCTAATAGATGTCTTCTCATTTGATGGTTATCTTCACATTCAAACTGGCAATAGGAGCACCAAAAGCGGCCGGGTCCCTCTGAAGCATCCAAGTGAGAGGCTGAATTCCAATGCAGTAAAAACATTTCCTCAGTGTTGGCGTAAAAGCGGCAAGGACGACACTGGAAGGGTGATTGCAATACAATGGCATGAATATTTTCCAGTATTAGAGGCAGCGACACACCCGGCTGCAACTGCATGCGTCTATAATGATAATGGGAAATCAAATGCTTGCCTATCAGATGCCGGGTCATGACATGTTTACACAGACTGCATTTCAAATAAGTGCATCTTCTCTTTCTCTTTTTGTTTGATGCAGCCACGGTAATGGAAAGCGGTTTGAATTCCGCCAGGGCTAAACTTTTCCTAATATCACTTTTGGGCAGCTCTTTGATGGCAGCCTTTTCCAGCTGCAGCTCTGGTTCGGCTCTCTTCAAGTGATAACTGGTTTTCAAATGGTGCTCGTAGATGATTTTTGTTTTCAGTTTGCGGCAACAAATATTGCACCAGTATTGCTGATTTATTTTACTGCTTTTGGCCAACTCTACTTCTTCTTTGTATTCTAATCTCTGTAATTTGGTACCGGGCAACCATTTGCCTTTGGTATGGTCTGCCGGCGGATGTTGGCCGTCCGTTTCATCTAAATTATCATCCCAGGTGGGAGAAGCTCTAGAGAGTTGGCAATGAGCTACTCTAAGAAATGGACGATTTTCCGGTTTCCATTTGCCGCCTGTATGAGACAAGGGCACTACGGGCGGTGATTGGCGCAGCGGAGTTAATTTCCATTTTTCCCGGGAGGCATGAGCTTCCGTTAGGGGATCATAGTCTTCATCATCATCGTTATCATCTTCTACCTCAATATCTACCTCATCTTCTTCCTCTTCTTCTTCGCTCTCCCCGGCAGACTCATGGCCATAGTTCATGCTTTTAAAAATGCCATCTTTTAGAAAATGTTCTCCACTCGAGGCATGAGCTGTACTCAGCCAATTAACGCGACTTGTAGTCTCAGTTTCTTGTTGCAATGATTTTTGCCGAGTCAATGGTCCAGAGTGCTGGGAATGAACTGTCTTTCCACCACTGGTTGCGGTTGTGGGTACATTATGACCGACTGCTGATTGTACACTTTGTAGTTGCAGCGAAGAGAAAAATACATCCGCTTCCAGTTCATAAGGTAATTCGTAACTGTCTGCCAAAGCCTTGCCGGTCTTACCACCATGACTTGAGGCATGTGGTGGTTCGGGCTCATTAAAGCTAAACGGTTCAAAGCTTATGGCCGGAGTAACTTCTGGGCCCGCTTGTGGTGTAGAAGTGGTGATTTTCGTAGGCGAGCCAGCAACAGCAGCGGCAGCAGCTGATGTTGTTGGTGTCGAACAGTTTTGTTTGCGATGCTCAATGTAGTTGCCCAGGCCTACAATTGTTCGCTTGCACTTTATGCAAAGATGAGTGTCCTCCAAATTGTCATCCATTCTCAAAAGGAAACTGAAAAATTTCAATTTCAAATAAGTATTAATTTTTTTACTTTTCACAGACCAACCCAGATTAGCGTGGCAACCTGTTTGAAACAGACATGTTGTATGGAAATGGGTGGATTGGCACAAAAAAATGAAATAAATGATTGAAAAGCTATTTTGGGTTAGCTTGTTAGACGAAGTTTATAATTTGTAGTTGACGATTATTATTATATATTAAATAGGCTGATGTTCGGTTTCCAGCTTCTCAACTTCGAGTCCATATTTCATATGTAAGTAGCAAAGTTGAAAGGCCTTGTCATCACTTGATACAGAAGCAGCAAACACAAAAATCATTTGAATAACGTGAAGAGAATATAAAATATACTCCCATCAACAGAGAAACACAGTGACAAAACTGAAAGTGTGTCAATAGATTATATAAAGACAGTTAGTAATAAAGAACTCAGGCAGTGGGAAGGATAAGTGCTGCTGCTTAAAAACAGCATGCAATGAGTCAGGGCCCGAGTTCGTAGCAAATTTGGGGGCTGATGATTGTAGGGCAGGACGTCAGACAGCCATGGTATATTCTTCCACCAATAAATCTACAAGTCTACTTTTCTTATCTTCTTTAAAAGTGTTGATCCCTACAATTTTATCTTTCTCAATTCTGAGGAAGAAGTAATTAACAATACCTCAATACAAATATGCACTATAAAATTCAATTAATGTTTTATATTAAAGTAATTTGAGAAAAGGAATATCATCGGTCAGCTGGCTATTAAATTTTTATATTATTTATTAGAATAAAGTTTTTCTTATATCCAAAATCACAGTGAGCAGTTAACTGCCAACAAGGGCTTAGCTAATATTATTTTTTTTTTTTTGCTAATTTTAGTCAACTATTGGTTAACTAATGACTGTAAATTTGAGCTTTAGCCATTTAAAATCATAAAAAAAATTTATATTTCCTTTAAACTTAATACAGAAAATAATCAGAAATATGCATTACAATGAGAGTCATACCCAACAAACAATTGGACAAAGTTTTACTACCTACTTATATTAAATAAGCTGAAGCTTGGTGTTTTTCTTTCTTTAAAATAAATTATAATAATGAACATTTTTTTTTAACATCCAATAAGTGTAAATTTGGAGACTTATTTACTAGCTGGGGTATAATCTTGGATGTTATAGCATCACTACAATAATCGTCAGCTCTTACTCGCTTTGAACTCAGCTAATAACCATATCGCATATAGTTTTTTAAGCGCATAGTCATGCCACTAACTGAGCATTTGATTGCCTTCTGTCTCTATAATAAACTTTCATTTTTACCAGAGTTTCTTTGCTAGCGGCATGGAATATGTTTCATATATGCTCTGACCAATATTCATTGGTTTCTACTTCGTTTTTGTGCCTAATAGCTGGAGTCAAAAATGAATTTGGAAAAAGGTATAAGAAAAATTAAGTATTGGCAACATTGTTAATTTTGCAAAGTGAGCCAGCAATTTTAATATATTAATTTTTACATCACAGTCGACTCTCATAATTTGCCAATACTTAAAAGTTGGTTTGTTTTTAAGTTTGTTTTTAAGAAGACCTCTTTCACAAATATCTACAGCGATTAAGAGGTACTTCGTTCTAAATCCCACTCACAGTGTGTGACATTTTCGCACTCACTAAAAGCTGACGTGTGAAAACCGAATATTTCCTATTGTCACCACCCCATGAAATTATGAAAAGTCATTAAGGGAAATTCACTATAGAGTACTTTCATGATTTCTCATAATTCTAATATCTAGCAGATATTTGCAAAGACACCATCTGGCTTCAGTTGATGTTATCAACCTCAGGTTCATAATAGTCCATGTCTTCCAACACACACAAGAGCATATTTTAAGGTTATGCTTGCTCAACGAGCAAATGCAACATTTAGAGCAATTTTGTGTTTGGTCCATTGAAATTTTTGTTAGAGCGAATATTTGGAGTAAAAAAAAAATTTTTTTTTTTGCTTATTAAGCCCACCTAACCTCAAAATATGCTTTTATGAAATTTAAGATTTTCGTGCTTTTTAACTATGGTTTCTTTGCGCTGCGATTTGTTTTTGTATGCATGCATTTTTAGCTGTTTGTATTTATGACTTTGGAAGTAGCAAAGTTCTACAAGAGAATAGTGGTCACGTTTTATATGGCATATTGTGACCGTACCCAGAAACTAATTCTCTATTGTTTGCTGGGTGAAAAACTGATTGAGTTGCCAAAGTCTTTGGCATTTTGAAAGCTTTAGGCTTCATACAATTTTATCTTTGCGTATAAACACCTCTCTCATTATCTGCTTGATGTACGATAATATAAAATTCCATATCAAATTTATTAACATACATATCATACAAATTCATGTAATCAAGCAGAAATATCTGCACTCATAAAAGAAATGAGATTAGACAATCTTGTTGTTTAATTGCCCATAGATTATGAGATCGTTTGAACAAGATACTTTGGCTGCAAAAAGCGCCTGCGGTCTATTCTAAGCCAACTGAAAAAAAAACAAAAATAAAAAATAAATAACTGAGCAAACCCAAAGAGTAGAAAGTCATATCTAATCATGTGCGTACAAATTATTTTTATAACTTGGAAAGAAAAATGAGAAAAAAACGCAGAAACTAGAAAAATGCAAGCGGTCTTATTTCCCTTTTCTATTCGCTTCTCTTCTCTTCAGTGTGAGCCGAGAAAAATCATTTACTGATTCATGAGGCAGCCATCAAGCGAAGACAGCGACAACAACGACAACTTTATTTGCCGCTTATAAAGTATGAAGGCTAAATTGACTGCAGTCAGATTTGTGCCTGGCAACGGGTTATGTGTGCAGGCAGCAGGCTGGCATTAAAAGCTGGGGAGTTTAAGTTATTGGGAATTGACTCATTGTGGTAATATTCATAATTTAAGATATTCTATTTACAAAAAGAAAGAGGAACGCAAAAAGTAAGCAAATAATACGCAGTCTCAGCTCACGCTGCGGTAGTAGTTCACCATAAATTCTCAGCTCTTTTGAACGGCGCACAGTGGTGTAAATAAAAGAAAAAGTGGTAAAAAGTCCGGAACTTTTAAACCACACAACGGATCTTGCTGAAAATTGAAGTAGACATAGACAAGGAGTTATATTTTTTGTCTCAAGTCTTTTTAGGCCTATAGTTAAAACAGGGACGGGGCTATGGGGGCTGAAAGTTACCTACCTCGAGTATAAAAAATTTTATGCAGCTTATAACTTTCTTATATCTTGGCCGATTTTAAAGATTTTTACCTTTTTGTATTTTGCTTAGCAAGGCAAAGAAAAAATGTTATAAAACATGTTTTCATATCTCTTACAGTTTAAGAGATATTCGCCTTGGAATATTATTTTTTATTATTTTCGCCGCAACTTCTTTTGGTATTTTGCTTATATCTTTTTTGTTAAAATCTTGATTTTAATTTGTGGCCCACCGTTATATTCCCTATAAAATTCTAAGTGAGATAAGGTACCGTTTTATTAAAATATCTTGGTCCGATAAGTCATAAAATAGGTCTCAATTCAAAACTTTGAAATTTCACCGAAAAATTTTAATTTTTCACAAAAAAGGTGGCTTTATTATTTTTGAATTCGTAAAAAATTTTGTTCCAGCTTTTATACTTATTTTTACACGTAGCGAAAGATAATCTCTTAAGAATGTGTAAAAATTTTATTTTGTTTAATTTAAACTAAGTACCCTACAGTAGGCAGTGGTCGAAAATCATCAATTTTTAAAACAATTTTCGGATATGTGGGCGTCTGAAAAGTTTTGCCAAAAGTGAAATGAAATTCCGTGAACGACGTTTTATTACAAAATCAGTTGGTATTGTTGCTGCAGAAGCTCGAGACATCCTAGATATAATTAGCGTTGCCAGACTGAGATTATTAAAAAAAGTCAATTTTTGGAAGGGACAATTTTGAACTGCAAAAAAAATTGATTTACGATTTATATTTCTTTCTGAAATTTATGCTTTTATTTGAAAATTTTGTATTTTAATACGCTTTGAAAAATTATGCATGTATCTTTCATCGTCTTGCAGATATTCAAGTTTCACTTTGATTTTTATGTGCTAAAAACTATCCTTTTATTATTTTTTTCATTGTTTTCACGAATGTGACTTAAAAACATAAATAAAGTATAAATTTTTGCATATATTTGAAAAGAAGACACAAATTCCTTTCCAACGATATATAACATGTATGCCTTTTTTAAATATTTGCACATTCGGGAACCACTAGAATACTACGCAACCAATACAAAGTAAACAAGTTTGGCGTTTTGAGAGACAGCCAGACATACGAATTAAATGCACTTAGTTCGGTTATAATCAAAAGGCCAAAAAATTCCTGATAATGCATTTAAATACCTGAAATTCTACTTTCAAAAAGAAAACGATAACATAATAAAAGGTTACAAAATCGAAAGGAAAAGTGGTCATAAAAATAACAGATTTCTTTGAAATCTACGCAAATAACGCATATAATAAATGGAAGCATACCTTCTATTGAAACAATTCGGCAAGACGGTGATAAGCGAAGCATTAGAAGCAAAAGCAGGTACATAAATCGGGCCAAAGCAGTGACAAAACAAGCAGAGGGTTCACCCCACACAAAGGAAAATTTTGGCGGTACGTATAAAATGTCTATGCCAGAAGACAAATGCAGTAGTAATATTAAAAACGCTGAGCACTTCATGTCGAAAAAGAAGAAAAAAGAAGCGATGGTACTTGGTTACTTTGGAGATCAAATAAAAGATTCCTTTAAACGGACTTTGATGAAATTCCAGCAAAAAGAAGCGCTAAAGGTTGTGGACGTACTACCAACTGCATCTCCAAAGAGATTAAGATATATAAATGGGGATGTGATGGATCATCTAGATTTTCTGAGTATAAGCAAATAAGCGATTGCAATGCAGACTTTTCCACGGTTCTAATGGCATCGTTAGTGCCATTACGGCTGCGGCTCTATAACCAAATTCCCACATCGAGTAAAAATTCATATCGTGATCTGTGGAAAAATAACACGCCAGGGTCTAAGTTTCTATGCCGGCCAATACGTTTTGAGTATATCAAAGAAAACAAACAAACAAACAAACAACTCAAATGCTTGTTAATGATATCAACCGCGAAATTTCCAACATGGCTTCCATTGATGTTTGCATATCTCGAAGAACGATTACTGTTTCTATTAAACCTTATCTAACCATGATATATGGAAAAGTCGCAAAGGCAATTACCGATACGAAATCAAACATGAATTGTAACGTACATATGTGGAAAGAAGAGTTTTTACTTAAATGATATTGATAGAAAAGTCCCATACAATTAAGATTCTCTTCAACTTGGAATATCGCCTCTTCATGCCCGTAAAATAATACTAGCTGTCATAAATAGTAAAAAAGTAATAAACACCGAAAAATTCGAAAAATATGCAAAAGAAATACTGACCTTAATTAATAATCTGTATTCGTGGAGACCATTAACACCAACCGTACACAAAGCTCTAACACATACAACAGAAATAATGGCGAACAATATTCTTCCCTTAGGGGAATTAACAGAGGAAGCTCAGGAAGCTAGAAACAGAGATATTAAGCAATATAGAATTTTTAAAACACGAAAGTGTTCAAAAACTGCTCAAAATAATGACCATAAAATGGTTACCAAAAATAACAATGGAAATAGAAAAGGATGATCCCGAAGGAATTGAAATTAAAACTCTTTTAAGTTATGACGCTTCCGATTATTTTAAAGAAAATTTGTATATTAAGTAGACAACACTGTTAGTACATTTTATGCTTTAATCAATAAATGAGAAATAATTTGTAAGATTTAAAGCTCAAACATTACTTAGTTAAAATAAAGTCGGTAAATCCTTTTAGTTTGCATTTTATATATCTCCTATATTTATAAATTTTTTTTTGTGATGTGTTCGCTGGTTTAATTGAGATCCTTTTGAATCCATATGCTTTACGCCGTCCTGCATTCGGGCAACCCGCTTCTGCGAGTGATCCTTTATTTGCTTGTTTTCTCTCTGCTTTGCCCCGCTGTATTCAGATTAAAAGCTTTTGCGCCCAATCAACTGCTTTTCATTGTCTTATCGAACAGTTGAATAAACAGGTATGCATATGGTTATATTGTTGTGGACAAAGAAATCTGTTATTTTTATGACCACTTTTCCTTTCGATTTTGGAACCTTTTATTATGTTATCGTTTTCTTTTTGAAAGTAGAATTCCAGGTATTTAAATGCGTTATCGGGTATTTTTTGGCCTTTTGATTATAACCAAACTAAGTGCATTTAATTCGTATGTCTGGCTGTCTCTCAAAACGCCAAACTTGTTTACTTTGTATTGGTTGCGTAGTATTCTAGTGGTTCCCGAATGTGCAAATATTTATAAAAGGTATACATGATATATATCGTTGGAAAGGAATTTGTGTCTTCTTTTCAAACATATGCAAAAATTTATACTTTATTTATGTTTTTAAGTCACATTCGTGAAAACAATGAAAAAAATAATAAAAGGATAGTTTTTCGCACATAAAAATCAAAGTGAAACTTGAATATCTGCAAGACGATGAAAGATGCCTGCATAATTTTTCAAAGCGTATTAAAATACTTAATTTTTAAATAAAAGCATAAATTTCAGAAAGAAATATAAATCATAAATCCATTTTTTTAGCAATTCAAAATTGTCCCTTCCAAAAATTGAGTTTTTTTAATAATCTCAGTCTGGCAACGCTAATTATATCTAGGATGTCTCGAGCTTCTGCAGCAACAATACCAACTGATTTTGTAATAAAACGTCGTTCACGGAATTTCATTTCACTTTTGGCAAAACTTTTCAGACGCCCACATATCCGAAAATTGTTTTAAAAATTGATGATTTTCGACCACTGCCTACTGTAGGGTACTTAGTTTAAATTAAACAAAATAAAATTTTTACACATTCTTAAGAGATTATCTTTCGCTACGTGTAAAAATAAGTATAAAAGCTGGAACAAAATTTTTTACGAATTCAAAAATAATAAAGCCACCTTTTTTGTGAAAAATTAAAATTTTTCGGTGAAATTTCAAAGTTTTGAATTGAGACCTATTTTATGACTTATCGGACCAAGATATTTTAATAAAACGGTACCTTATCTCACTTAGAATTTTATAGGGAATATAACGGTGGGCCACAAATTAAAATCAAGATTTTAACAAAAAAGATATAAGCAAAATACCAAAAGAAGTTGCGGCGAAAATAATAAAAAATAATATTCCAAGGCGAATATCTCTTAAACTGTAAGAGATATGAAAACATGTTTTATAACATTTTTTCTTTGCCTTGCTAAGCAAAATACAAAAAGGTAAAAATCTTTAAAATCGGCCAAGATATAAGAAAGTTATAAGCTGCATAAAATTTTTTATACTCGAGGTAGGTAACTTTCAGCCCCCATAGCCCCGTCCCTGTTTTAACTATAGGCCTAAAAAGACTTGAGACAAAAAATATAACTCCTTGTCTATGTCTACTTCAATTTTCAGCGAGATCCGTTGTGTGGTTTAAAAGTTCCGGACTTTTTACCACTTTTTCTTTTATTTACACCACTGTGCGGCGTTTTGAAAAGCTTTTCTCTATATAGAAGACAAAAACAAAAAACCAAACTGGCCAGCTTAGTTTTTTTTTTATTATTATTTTTGGTGTATGATTGAGTTTTAAAATAGCGAATGTTTTGTGGTCGGTCGGCTGGCTGGCTGGCTGGGTGGATGGCTTGTTGGCTGATCAGTCGGCATGAATGAAAGCTCAGTCATAATGGTTTGAAAGTGTTATTTGTTACCACTGCATTGTCATAAGTTGTTGCAAAATTGTTGTGTTATTAAACCTGCTGAGCTGCAATACACTTCAACTTCATCTCTACATTAGCAATCATCCTGCCACAAAGCGCATAAAGAGAAAGACAGAGAGGTAGAAGCAGAAAAAAGAAACGTTCATCTTCCACTGCTAGAAATTGAAATGCGTTTGTGCCACATTCATTCTCATAAAAGCCTTGTAACTCAGAAATCATTAAATAAAACAGGCAAATAAGCGGCCAAATAAATGAATCGAACCAAACGACGACTTTGCTTTTCAAAATCAAACCAAAAATATTCCAAGCCAAAACGTCTGTCCAGCTGTTTATTTGTTTGTTTGTGTGTTTGTTCGTCTCACCAAGCAACCGACTGAGGAACCGATTGTTTATGAATTTGTAGGTTGGCGTGAAATATAGACACGAAATGTATCTTCTCTAGTAACGCAATCGCGTCTTAATGCGAATTATGAATATTCATACAATAAAAACGTATAAATTGAACAAATGTTGGCACGGCCCGGGATGAATGAATGGCTGTTGTTCCTCATTTCCAGCCATGTGGTTGTTGTAAGTTTCAAAAAATAGCAAAGAAAAAAATTGCCTGAGAACACTTAAAAAATGTTGTCTAAATTATTGCTAATGATTTGTTGTTAATATGGCTCATAATTTTCTTGTCATTCAATGGTTATTGGTAGTCACAAACACACGCACACACATACACATCTACACAATAACACTTCCAGCCTTGGAGTTGGAAAAATCTTAATAAATGCCTTATAATTTATGAAATAATTTTCATTTAAATGTTTAATTTGCAAAAATAATAAATAATTCAAGAAGTTTCTAAGCATATTACTTTAATAATTCAAACAAAATCTTTGTAGTCATGCAGACAAACCATTTCTGTGCACAGATTTTTTTGCATTTTGGAAATTTCAAATAATGAGCAGGTTTTCCTTAAATAATTCTCGCGGCAGACAGGAGGTGAAACACACAAGGAATTTTAAGTACAAAAATTGAGCTGGATTCTCTCCAAAGTGGCGAAGAAAAATTTTATATGTGTAATTTTTTTACTTAAGAGTGTGTAAGAGAGAGAGAGAGAGAGAGAGAGAGAGAGAGAGAGAGAGAGAGAGAGAGAAAGAAATTTCCTCTGTAACATTTTTAGCACGAATTGAATCAAGTTAATTGATTCAATTAATTGAGAATTTTTTTTTTTTCTAAAATTTTAGTGAGCGACATTTTTTGGAGCCACCTTTTTTAAAGCTGATGATCATCGTGGTGGACGTGAAACACCCATGATGTGTTACCCCAGGCAATAAGACCTCAACTTTTGCATTTCCTTCAAAAATTCTGATTGCTACAATTCTACCTCAGTGCACAATTTTCCTCAATTCTCAGGAAGTACCATCGAACTCAAGCAGTAGAGTCGGAAATTTTGTCTGAAAATTTTGACTTGTCCAGAGAATAATTTAATTTTTAGAAAAAAAATTTTAAATATATTTTGTTTTTATTAAAAGACAAATAATATGCGTATACTCGTTACAGATGTACTATATCACAAACAGATGTATCTGTTGTAAAGAGGACCTGGGCGGCTTATGTTTTATAGGATGTATGGCAAAGACAGCTTGCATGCATTAATGGAAGTTAATCAAGCCGCTTTAAAGTTCTTGACTGGACTCTACATCACCTTCAGTCCAGTCTTGTCCAGGGATGCGAGACCTCTTTAATGTTGATTCTTAAGTGGGGGCGTGCACATGAAGTCAATCATAGCAACAACAACGTCGATGGTTTGATCATGGCTTCTATCCAGAACGAGAACATTTATGCTTTTTGTGGGCAGCTCTTTTCAACAGGTTCTAAGCGTATTGGATTTTTCACACTCAAGTAGTGCTTCAATTTAACTTGAACTTGAATATTTGTAAATATTAAGCGTCAGTTTTTGAATCACAGGAAAACTAATATTAAAAAAGCTGATGATCAACATGGTGGAGGTGAAACAGCCCTGGTATCTTCCCCCAGCCAATAAATCTTTAACCTTACCTTCCGTGTCTTCCTCCTCAATTCAGAAGGAAGAGAATTCAGAGCAGTTAAGCAATAATTCATGTTGAGTTTGAGCTAAAATTTATTAAAACTAAGCTGCCTAATTTTGTATATCAATGTATTTAAAATCCAGCTGAATTTTTTTATTTTTTTAATTTCTCTCACTCTTTTTATCTGCTGTTATAAAATATATATGTATTTTTTTTGTTTGCTTTAATTTCATTTGATAACATTTAACATGATTGTCACACATGCAAATAATTGCTCTATTGTATTCCATTTCAAATTGTTCAATTTCGAATCATTTTTGTTGTTGTAATTGTTGTTGCTTTTTTTTTGTTGAATGATGCTTTTTGATATTGCTGTTTGTTATTTGTTGTCATGCAGTTGGTTTTAATGTCCTACAACAAGAGTTTGGTTGATGTGCACGCTAAGGATATTCATTTAAAATTTCCCTTGACAACTCTTTTGTTAGAGTACGATTTGGTAGGGAATTTTTCAATTTACACGAATGGTACAATGATAGATAACTAATTAAAATAATAATAGTAATAATAATGATTTTTTTCGGCAAGGGAGGGAAAATATCTAACTGTCATCACAGTTGTGATATGTGGTGCTTACAATTACATCTCATTGACCTCCGCCAGGAGGTCAATTGGCATACTCCCACTAATGACAAGGACTGCTGGCTCTGATACCGTGCAGTATCCTAATGTCACTTTAAGAGCTGCAGTACCTTGGAAAGTTGCCAGCATCTTTCTCCGATATTCTACCTTTAGATTTTATATTCGTATAATATAATTGATTCGGATACTTCCGCGAAGGACAAGGAATGTAGGCTCTGATACCCTGCAGTATGCTGATGTAACCCTAAGAGCTGTAGTACATTGTACAGTTGCCAGCATCTTTCAGCGATATTGGCTTCATGCCAGATTTTACACCCTAATAAAAGAATCGACTGATCAGCTTTCTCTTACTATACGTTGGGTCTCCGATGTTTGCCATAAGTTTGCTGAGAGAAGCTGCCGCATGGGCAGCTTTGGTTCGTCTTGTTTCGGTTGGTCTCCAAACATTAGTCTAGGATCTAGTTTAAGTCCAAGATATCAAACTTCTTTGCTTGTCGTAATTATCTGGGGCAAGACCTGCATATCTTCAAATACTTGCAGAGAAATGTAATAATCATAAGTTCTGTTTTTTTTCCTGGCTAGCCAAAGATTGTGGCATTCCAATCTTGATGTTGTTCTAAACATTACTTGGCTAAGCTTACTTTGCGCTTGTGTCATGTTGCGAGCCGTAATGACGACGCTGCTACATCATCTGCGTAGCCCAGCAGGTGGGTATCGCTTTGCATCTCTTTTTAATGTTCCATAGCTCCGGTCTTCGGATCGAGCCTTGCTGCTGTAATTTGTTTCGCCTTTGTCTGCTCAGCATTTTTTTTTATATGAGAACGTGATCCCTGAGGTGGCTGCTGACAATTCGAGTTTCCAGAGTTGCTATCATGTCTAACCATGTAGCGCTGCTAAAAGCGTTTCTAACATTCAAGCTGTTCAAACAAAGCGTTAGGAAAAGTGGTTTCCTCTTTATATAATAATAATAATTGAAATAGGAGGCAGAGTATTTTTATATTGTTGCCTACAAAATATAAGGGTACTCTGTACATGTATACACGCTTGTACAGATAATAAAATTTTTCCAAAACTTACTAAATTGCACAGACTTGTCAAAACATTTCTTGTTAAAAATTGTTGCAAGAAAATTCTTTTCAATTTTGAGAAAGTGAAATCGAACTCAAGCCTGATAAAATTATTAATAATTTTTTACTTCATATCTTGTATAAAATTTCGCTGTTATTTTCCAGCAGGGCACTTTCGAAATTCGTCTATTACCTGTGAAAAAAATATCTACCATCGATATTTAATATTTTTCTCTGTTTTGCCATTTTAGTTGTTTTAGAGTTTTTATGCTGTGTTATTTGTTTTGTAAAATTTTACAAATATTCATATTCATTGTCTTCTGACAATGACAATTCATTTCAAATATTTTCTATGTACACATACGATTTTCCACTGCGCATAACGACGCTGTTGCAGGCCGCAATTACCATAAATGTGAAATTGTCAAGTGTCAACGTAGTAGATGGCATGTTTGACACGATACTTTAGCAAAAGAACTCACAATGATTGTTGTAGCATGTTTATGCATGCATTTTCCTACACAGTCGTGTGTATGCAAATAATATTTCTATACACAATATTTTTTTATTTGTGCAATAAATTTTTATAAAATATTTATTAATATGCAAAGAATATGAATGCATATGTTCGACATGTTGTTTAGATTATGCAAAAAAAAAAACAGAAAAAACAACAAAAAACTAAGCAGCAACAATAACAGCGAGAAAATAAAGTGCAAAAAGCAGTCAGCCATTTAAAAAGAACTCATGTAAATGACAATCAAATAATGTTGTTAGAAAAATAAGAGAGAGCAATTAAAGTTTTTGACAGCTCAACAAGAGAAAGCACCCAATAGCAGGATGCTGTTTTGGAAAAAAAAATTAGGAAAATTATATGCTGGCAACATTGAAATTAATGATTTTTATACAATATGGTTTGAAATGCTTGTCAGTTCTGGGCAAGTAGAATCGAGCCAAGAGCCCAATAAAGTTATTAGCAATTGTAAATCATAAATGTCGGGTATAAAAATAAATTAAAAAGAAATAAATAAATATTAACACAGGTATTCATTAGAAATAAAACGTTAATCAAATACATTTTAGAACAAATTTTATATGAAAAATTTGTTGTAAAATGTGTTTCAACAATGTTTTATTTTTTACGAATACCGGTATTCATAATAAATATTTTAAGTTTATTAAATTGTTATTTAACAAATTTTCCATACAAATACGTCAAATAAGAACCTTATAAGCCTGAAATATTTTTTGTGAATAAGGCTGTAATAATTTAGCTCGATTTTACTTCCACAAAACCGTGAAAAAAATTTTTTTTGTGCTAAAATTGGAGTGATCCACATTTGTCAAGCAGCCAGGAAAAGTAAAGCTGAAAAATTACTGGCTGGGGTACATGTCATGGCTGTTTCACAACCACCAAGTCACTGATCAGCATCCGAATTGCTGCGAACACAGAAATTTATTTCAATAGCGTGACCAGCAACGGAGGACTAATAGGCTTTGAATCTCAGAAACATTTTCTAGAAAATTTATTTCCATTACTCATAAAAAGGTTAGAAAATCTTCAATGACTTTAATTTGCTGTCTTTTCTTATTAAATTTTCTAATAAACAACACGATTATTATTTCGTATTATGAAAATCCCACATAAAAATCAGACTTAAGATCATAATCAATAATTTGTAAATCATAAAAAATTTAATTTCTTCTCTAAGCAAACACTGGCTGATGATCCACTGCGGACAAGAGGCAGTCTGTTGGTGGTGGTGGTGGTAAGTACATACAAGAAATCATCATCAAAATGTTATAAAAGTAAAAAGCAATTCAATTTTATGTTTAAATGTTTGAGATTTTTCAAAATAAGAAAATTTTTTACACGCATTATGTGTACATAGAAAAATTATGAAAAATAAAAATATTAAATTCATTAAATAAATTAAGTCTTAAATTTATAATAATTGCAGGTTGTAAAACTATTTGATGTTGTCTTCTCTTCTTTTTTTTTTTCTTTGTTAAGGAATAATGACAGTTAAAGGTAGAAATCAATACTAGTTAATGTCGCCTGTTTTTTAATTTCCCCAACAACAATGAAATGTTGTTGTTGGTTTTCCTTTTTCGGATTTGGTGCAAATCCAATAATACTAAAATAAGAATTCATTTAAAGGTTTTTATGCATAAAATTTTAAGCAGCCATCGAAATAAATTATTAATCAAAAGTCGTAAAAAATCCTGAGTTGGTGGAAGAAAATAAAAATAAAATACTTTAGATCAAGAGACGGACATGATCACATGATCGTAAATTCCTTACAAATGGCTGCAGATAAAAGTAAAAGACAACAAGTCCCACAAAAAAGCTGTAAAATAAATAAAAGCTGACCAGTCAGTCAGTCAGTCAGACGGACAGACAGACGTAGCAGACTTGTGATGAAAAAGTGTAGCGAGTACACTCTACTCCGGCCATGCATCCTGACGAACAACGTCAACAACATTTTACGACATTTTTATTTCTCAAAAAAATTAAATAATAAACATAAACCAGATGACTGATCCCAGCCAAGTGTCAGGTCTAGATGTGGTTGGACGTAAGTATGTGTTTTATATTTGAATGTAGTAGTGTGAGTGAATCTTTCGAAAACACAAATAATTCGATGTTGATCAGAAAAAGTATTGTCAACATAATAATGCCGAAACAGCCGGCCATTATTATTAAAGTATGTATGTAATAAAATTTCGATGCTGAACACACCAACCAAAGGCACTTCAGTGGCAATGGGAAATAGAAATAATTCAGTGCAACAAATCTGTTTGTCCTTAACTAATACATAATAATTCTCCACCCTGATCAAAAGCTCACAAGCAACTTGATTAAATTAAAACAAAAAAATTTAGTTTCTGAATAAATCTTCGGAAGACAGTATTTGCCAAGAACCGGAGTATTCCAGAAATTTCTCTGTTTTGTGCCACGCAAGGATGAAAATTTTTAAAAGGCCGCCAAATGAGTGGCAGGTGTAAAATTATAAGGCAGTGATACAAGTGTAAGTTTTTTATACCCTTTCAGACGAATCAATTGACAGAGAAAAGTACTCAATTTGCAGTGCAATATTATTATACAATAAAGCTTTGATTATTTATTTTAAACCAAGCCACCATTTGAATAGAATTGTATGTTGCTTTTCTTCATTATATTATACTTTGATTTATTGTCAAATTAATTATTCAAGCTTTTGATCTTTGGTTTTTTATAGAAAATAATTTTAAACAATTATTTATTTATTTTCAATATTTCGCCAACAATTTGTTGGCATCTTCAGGAAAATAATTAATTTACCAATCTAAAGATCAAATAATATAAAAATATACTTTGATTTAATATGGTTGGCCGTTTGGTGTTTTCATTCCATCACCAATTGACATTTTCAAATTAACGAGTTATCATTTTTATATGGGTATGTGCCGGTGACGTCTGCAACAACATCACAGCTTCAACAATCATCATCTTTCCCAGCGTCACAGGTAAAAAAAAGACATGTATACAAGTCTGAGCAATAAATAATGTGGTGTAAATTAGTTTGTGAATAAAAATGCAAATCGAATGCATTAATTTAATAACATCAAGCAGTAATCATTTCGATCCAGATCCATTTAAATGAATGAACAAATAATCATTAACATCATCATCATCATCGCCATCGTCATCAAACTTCGTCAGACGAATTGCAATGAGAGGTGGTGTGCGTGCACGGGCGTGTGTGAGTGTGTGGCAGAATTCGTTTTTGTTATTAAAAAAAAATTATATAAATATGGGAAAGGGTATAACAAAAAGTGTCTCAAAAACGTATTTTGCTAAACTTCAGTTTTTCACACTTGGTTTTCATTTCTATATTATTATGACTGATAACAATAATAATTAAACAAGGCGAAGAAAACAATAAACACTTTTTGCTGGGGAACAACTACCTGCTTCAAAGTCGCCACGCTGCTCACCAGTAACTGTCTAAGGTACATACATATATTAATACAAACACAACCCCCACAAACCCTTCAGGTACAAGGTGGGCCAAAAGATACCACCCCATTGGAAGTTGCTGTTTTTACATTTTTGAACTAGACAGCTGTAGAATACAAGTGAACAAGCCATGGAGCGATACAGTTCCCAAGAACGCGGAATAATAATGTTGTCGGAATGACGAAATAGACGATTTTTCGAAAGAAAAAAAAACCATAATGAGCAATGAGGCTCATTTCTACCTCAGCGGGTGCGTGAACAATCAAAACTATCGCTTTTGCGGCACCGAAAATTCACGAGTGATGCATGAGAGGCCATTACACCCGCTCAAAGTGACTGCCTGGTGTGCTGTTCACGATGGAGGAGTCATCGTGTTATTTTTTTTTTCGAGGACGCCGCTGGTCAAACTACAACTCGCTATAGGGCCATGTTATTCGAGTTTATTTCAATTGAACTAATCAGCTCTATGTGGTTATATATGGTTCCAACACAACGGAGCAACGGCACATAATACGCCAGCCACAATCGCTATGCTGAAAGCCAAACAATATCGGATGACTTCTTTTAGCCCAGCTGTTATTTTGTTGGTAGAATTACACTGTATCCTGTCTCCCATTCGTTGGCATTCGTGTGTTTGTGTAGTGTAAATAAACCTTTGACAGTTCAAGGGTTAGAAGCAAGGTATCTTAAAAAGATAACTTGCCTTGCATCTTTTTAAGATACCTTGCACCCGTCCTTAAACTTATCATGTTGCTGCTGATAAGAAGCGTAGCGGCTTCGAAACAGCTTTTTTTGCTGGTGTTTTTTTTTTTTTTTTGTTTTTTTTTTTTTTTTTTTTTGTTAAGTTAATAACAATTACAGCAATAATATAGAAATAAACTTAGGCCCTGTCAGCGTAATGCCAAATAATTAAAATAAAAACTAATTGCTTCATTTTTTGCTATTCTAATTATTTCGCTATGAAATTATTTATTACTAATTTCTGTGCAGAAAATAAATATTTCCCAGCAATGCGAAGTCCATATCATGAGCGTAACTTGAAGGTGGTTGTTTTGCAGCCGTATATATAATCAGAGGATTCAAGTACTTTTTTAAATTTTAAAAGCGAAACAGAAATATATAAAAATTGCTTTGCTCTGTGTGACGTTTCACATAGCCAAGCAATAAAAAAAAAAAACACAAAACTGTGGAGCTTTTTGCCTTTCTGCAGCAACACCCAGGGTCTTCGGCCTGCAACCCTCGAACTCTCTTTGTAGAGCACTCTAACAATTCATTTATCGAGGTGCTTTAAAGCAGCCTTCGAATTTTTTTTTTTTTTTAAATTTTCCATTTTTGCAATATTTTTTTTTTTTTACATTCTTCTCGCATGTCCACACCCTTTAATGCATTCCCGCTGCCGAAATTGTCAATTGACAACTGTCATTGGCTGATGGCGCTGTTATTGTGGTGTCTCTGTTGTGTTTCATTTCGGCATCATAAAATTTATGACACTTTCAATATAAATTTCCTTAATTTGCAGCACAACCATAAAAATGAGATTCCATCATACGGCTGTAGTCTTCTTTAATGATGGGCCGGCCGGCTGTAAAAGTGCTTCGTTTTGCTGATGCTGGCTGGCCTTGTGAGTTTTATTGTTTTGAGAAATATTGGCAACAAATACATACATACATACGTACATATAAGAAAAGAATTATAAAAAAGTTATTAAATTTCAATATGATGAAAGCTAATTAAATATGAACCTTATGAGATGACTTTAATTTACGAATTATTTTTCAGTATTAAGAATAATAAATGGAATTTGGTTATAAAATTGTGTGTGTGTTTTTTTTCATCTCCTTAATTGCATTTGCTTTTAGAAATTAAATTCTTAGTGGTTTTTGGGAAAATACTCGATATAAAAAAAGTAATAAAAGAATACACAAACAGTGAGATAAGGTTGCACATATGTAAGTGTAGACACACATATGTAAGTGAAATTTAAAATTAAAATTTTTACGACACTTTGTATCAGTTCTTAATTGGTTGGTTTCAATTTATGGAGATATATGAAAAATCAGCTGAGATATCCTTAGAATTGTGACAAGCTAATTTTATTGAAGAAGTGCATATATTGAAGATGATGGAGTCAGTTTTGCAGTTGTCAGTATTTAGTTAAAAAAAAATAAGTGCAAATCTCTCTGACTTCTTGTCTTAACAAATTGAAGACTCTCTTCAATTACAATGTAAAATTTACTTCAAAAATTAGCTGTTTTTAGCATTTTTGTCATTCGTTATCTGACTTTAAAAATTCCACATTCCCAAAAACATTTAATTTGGTTTCATGGCTTCGAGTTTTTTTTTTTTTTTTTTGATTCAAGGCCGTAATACGAGTGAATTTCTTTAGCAGCAGTTTCATGAAACTCGTTTTGCCTTTTGCTCATATTCTGCATACTAGTTTTGCTATAGCTTTAATTTTGAGCTGGATCTCTGTTCTGTCTATTTCTGTTTTAGCTGTAAAACAATGCTAAGGACCACAAAATCGGATATGACAAACATGTATCAAAGTCACGAATTACAATTTACTTAAATGTGTCCCTTTTTCCCTGGCAATCAACTTTCTTTCAATCTTGTTTAATGGAGTTCGCTTAAGTGTTTCATTTTTCTTGGCATTGCATTTCTTTCAATATTTTTTAAAGGACATTAAACGAAGAAAATAATTTAATCAGCTGAGTCATCATTTAATTCTCAAGACCACAATATATGAAAAACCGCCTTTATGTCTGAGAATTTGAGCAAACGTGTGCTCTGATTAACTTAGTTTTCTGCTGGTTTAGCTTCAAACCAATTAATTAAAACTTGGAAATTAGATGCTGCAAATTAATGTACAAGTCACGAATTACAATTTCCTTGCATGTCTTGAATTCTTTTCTATAGTGTTAATTTTTGATATTTTAAATAATATCAATCATAGATAATAAATTATTAAATTGAATTCAAGTAGAGAAAAATTAGTGGTGATAAGAAATTCCCAGAAAACAAAAAATATTAAAAATCCGCCAATCTACCAAATTATGTGGACATTTTTGAACGACCTTTCAGGAGTTTCAAAAGTTCTTTATTTTGCTCCTTTTCTTATGAATACCATTTGTTCCTTTTTTCATTTTGTTTTAATATTAAGTAATTAAAACAAGTCGTAATTTTAGCCACCATCTGGCGCAATGCTAAATCATTTTAAACCCTTTTGGCTTTAGCAAATTTGAAAACTCATTTGAATACATGCAGAAATTGTGTGTGTGTGTGTGTGTGTGCATTAGTGGGAAGGAAAACATTATTTTTATTCAGCAAACATGGATGTAGATACAACCTGTTGGGAAATAAAACACCATCCATACAGCTCAGTTGTATGAGTAGATTCGTCACTGTCGTAAATTTTCCCAAAAATCACTATTTAAATTTAAAGAGCATTTGTGAATGAAGCAAAAGCTCCATACAACTACGATTCAGCCAATTAACAACATACAAAATAATTAATACAGCAACAATACATGCCATGTACAACAATTAAATCAAAATAAAATAGCAAGAAAATATTTTCAAATGTTTATGAAACAGTGGTGTCGAAAATAATGTTTAGTAAAAGTATGCTTGTATGTATAATAGGAATAAGTTTGCCAAAAACTAAATATTTTATTGACTTTTAATATTTTTGTCATTCGTTACTTGACTTTAGAATTCAGGCATTCCCACAGATATTTTGTCTTATAATATTGCTGCGATCTGCTTTATAACAAATATGTCTTTGATTGCTTTCTATGGTATGGTTTCCTCGCTGTTGCCACTCAACTCATCAGTGGACTTGAGAAACTTTGAAAAACTGCTAATTTAATATGCCATTACCAATGTTTAATATGCCAAGAAAATGTTGAGATAAATTTCCAAAACTGAAAACAATATGGACGCGTAAAAGCAGGCCCTGAGAGAAAATATTTATAAAGATTTTTAAGAACCAAAATAATAGCCTGGTATGTTCCCCAGCTAATAAGCCTTCAACTCTAATTTCTAAAATAACTGCTGTTTTTTATGGAAATTACTTAAATAAAATTTTTTGGTAATTAAATAAAATTAATCTAGTTTGGACAAGCTTTAATTATTTCTAATAATTACTTGGATTATTTCTAATAAAACGTGAAGCTGGCAACACTGATGGGATATTTGGAAGATAGTTTCCAATTGTCAAGGTCTTTGTCAGAAAACTGAACCATAAATGGAGGCCATTAAATTTAAATACCAAACAAACTAAAATTGTCCACATCAATGTTATCAGGTTCAAGGTAATTCAACTCTTGTTTCATAAGCATTTAATTATATAAACACCTTTTAATTGACAGAAATTACTAAAGTTTTTATCCCCCAAAACCCTTATGATAATTCTGCTCCCCTGCGAGAGAGTTATAATAAACCTTTGTTGCAGATTTCCCATTATCAATATCAGTCGAATATCAAAGGTTATTTAACAAAGAGTTCACAAGATCCACAACAGCGAGAAATTTGGAATCTCTTTTGTTCAATCTATTTTTTTAGATACTGTACATTACAAAATAAAAATTTAAGTTTTAGAAAAAATTGGACTAGTTCCGTTGCATGTTAAGCCAGTGATTTTTTGTTTGTTTTTGTAATCAATGCCCTCCATCTCTAAAGCAGACATGAGAAATTTATATGAAATGAGATATATTTTCTTTCCTAGCAGATAATGTATGCAAGTATAAATCTAACAAATTTCATTTTCAATGAATTTTCATACAATTTTGCTGCCTCTATTTAGATAATACTCCAGCGTGCCACATATTAAACTATGAGGGTGTAAATTTTAAAATTTTAATTTATTTTCTCTGGCGTTGCCAATAAAATATATGATATTTTTTTAGGCAAAACTACGCATACTCTATATGCGTATTTAAATATTTGGGCTTCACTGTTAAAAAAAAGCACAGGCAAAAGGTTCAAACACAAGCTCTACAATTACAGTAGTGTGCGAACGTACGAACAAAATGTTATGCAGCAATTGTGCTGCAATGCATTGTGCCATTATCGTTTATCAAAAACAGTCTCATAACCATTTGACAAAATCGCTAGCGACTAATTACCCAAATAAAAATTGTATCATACTCGTAATTTTGAAGGCTTGTTAATGCAAATACTCTTTTAAAATACACACACGCGCACACACCCTCACATATGCACAGCTACTTATTAATACAGAGATGTGAGAGCAGAGTTTGAAAGAGCTGTTTCGAGAAAATAAACTTAAAGCAAATAATAAGTTAATTTTTAAATAAAAAATAAGTAATAATTTCAAAACGTTGCTTGAAATTTAAATACTAAAACAGTATATAAGAAACAATTTGATTTAAATTAAATGTTAAAAAAGAGCTCATACCTTTAAAGTATCACAGAGTAAAGAAAATAAAAAGAATTATCAGGAATGTAATACACAATCCTTACAAATCTGTTTTCAGTTACCCTCCTAATGAATAAGATATTTTTGGGGTGATGGATTGCCACCCATCGATTTTATAATTTTCGGTAATGATTTAGCTTCACTTTAATTCAAACTGATGTTGCATAGTAAAATGTTTTTTCTATTACAATAATTTTGATTACTATTAATTTAGTATGACAATACAGCCAAGATTCAAAATTTAAATTAATATTTTCTACGTTCTTTTCTCTTATTTTGTGTGATTACCATTTTGTTTCCCTGGTTTCTTGAAAGACAACTGGCTCTGGAAAGACACTGGTCCGTGATGGAACTTCGTCGCCAAAAATTTAATTAAGTTCATCCATGCTTTGTTTGCTGAGTTAATCTACGTCGACATTTGTAGAAAAAAAAAAAACTGACGAAAATGTTCCATTTTGGGCCGAAATTAATCTTTTCAGTCACTGTAAAAAATACGTACAAACTCAAAAATGTAGAACTTTACAATAGAGCTGTCAGTTGCCAGATTGCAACACTAGGGTGGCCAAGTCCCGCAAAATAAAAGGCCATCTCCGTACGTTTCGTTCCAAACATTTTTATAGTGCAGAATCTTTCGTTAGTCTCTGACGAGATTCGAACCGCAACCTCAGGTCTGTGGATCAGCCATCAAAGCCAACCCAAACATGGCAACAATTTGAACAATTGGAACAACAAACAATTTAAGCAGGTAGTTAATTTTAAATAACGTCTTGATTTTGCTACAAATTTAACATGATTTTTGACAGATGTTTTGTCATGTTCATTTTACAAGGCAAATTTTTTTTTTTTTTAAATGTTTTTCTGATGGCATTCAAAGTAAATTTTATAAGCTTTTGTCTTCTTTTATTGCAAAAAAAAAAGATTTTGTGAAGCCAATAGGGACGACATTCTTCATTGATTTTGAAGGGAAATTATGGGAGCAGGGAGGAACTGATGATTTGAATTACAATTAGTTTTACAGCTACACAAACTACAACTTATTTATATAGTTGAAAGCATCTGAACAGGCCTGCTTTAGGGCCCAATTCCATAACAGCGTATACAGCTTGTAGAATATATTCTTGCAAAATCGAGCTGTTTTTAAATATTTTATTTATTGTTGCCTGCCTAAAAAGCCAATAAAAGTACTGCGTTCAAATACAAAATTTAAAATTGAAACACTTGATGTAGAGAGAGTGGCTCAAATACCTTAAATATGTAACTTCTTTTTGCAAAAGGAGACATCTACCATCAACTCCCCGTCACATGTTCGAAAAAGGCACAGCTACAATAAAAAAAAAAACAAAATATTCTGCGTTTAGTTTTTCCAGTTTGCAAAATGAAACAACAAGCATTGTTTATTGTTGGTTCATTTGTTTTAGTTGTTTTGCTGTATGCAAAATGAAAACATACATATTGTTGGGTTGTCTTGTTGTTTTTTATTTTGTATTTTTTGTTGTTGGCAAATAAATAACTGCAATGTGTTGCCAACACGTTAATTGTTAAACAAATGCGCTGCGCGTTTATCACTCACCAAATAACATGACAACAAATGCTAAAACAGATAGAAATGTTTGTTTGCTTGTGCCTGTGTGCGTGTGTGTGTGTGCTTTTGTGTTAACATTATGTATGAGTTGCAGAAGAAGCAATTGCTGGAATAACAACAGAAGTTGGAGAACCGCATAACCCTCTTAACCAAAACAATTTATTGTAAATGAACCATTGCATTTGAACGGGTGAGTAGGTGTATTTAACAATTAGACTATCAAGGGAAGTATACCTCGTTTGAAGAGAACAAATTTTCTAAACTCGTTTCAACCATTAAAAAAGTTACATTGACAATGAGAAGTGATTGTGGCAAGGCTACAGGACTGCCAACAGCTCAAAAATAAAGCAAATTACGAGTAAAGAGCTGAGAGCCCTCTACCAACTCATCCGTGGAGCCGATTATAGTGTCGGCACAATGCACTGCTTATGTAGAGGTTGTGCTCCGAGTACTGGTCCTTAATGATAAAAAAGAACATGTTACAATATCAGAGTATTGTAAATTGATTCCGACTGAATAAGAGGCCTGGAATATGACACATTTAATTGTTACTTTATGTAGTATTTTTCGACTTGTTGTTGTAAGATATATGGGAATATATACACTGTGCGAATTTCGGCTCTCTATCTCTTACGATTCGAGAGTTATAGCTAACTGTTACTTTACGTTTTAAAGGGACACCTGGTAGTTTTAAAATTGTTGTTGTTCTTGTTTTAGCATTTGGTATTGTAGGGCATATGTGAGTACACATACAGTGTGCACATTTCATGTGTCGGTCTCTTACAGTTTGGGAGTTACGGCTAATTTTTACTTTAGATTATATAGGGACGCCTGGCCGTTTTTGCCTTGTTGTTGTTTTTAGCATTTTTTATTGTAGAGCATCTGTAAATACATACACTGTGCCAATTTCAACTCTCTATTTTTTACGGATTCGAGAGTTATAGCTAATTGTTACTTTTCGCTGCATGGGGACACCTCGTAGTTTTCGACTTGTTGTTGTTTTTAGTGTTTGTTGGGTTAGCGGCAAGGCACAACAAGATCCTGTGAAAATTTCAGCTCTCTAGCTCTTACCGTTTCGGAGAATGGACGCTGTGACGGACGGGCGGACGGACGTAGAAGTCTCGGTAATAGGGTTCCGTTTCACTCTGATGAGTATGGAACCCTAAAAGCATCATAACAGGATAGTTTCTTTAGGGCAGTAATATAAAATATATTTATATATTTTTTGACCACTGTTTTTATATTTTATATACATATTTATTTTCTGAGCTAAAGGTCTTTTTTTAAAAATATTTAATTATTTTTGTCGATATTTCTCTCTCCTTCGGATAGCTTCTTCCTGAAGAGAGAGACAAAAATAATTAAATATTTTTAATAAAAGACCTTTAGCTAAAAAAAAATTTATAAAATATATTTATATATTTCAGTTGAAAGTTTCACCTCCAAAAGACCATGTTAGACAACTGAGCTTGAAAGATATACTATGTGTAGCTAGCGCTGGCAGTGTGGCCACTATCGACTGACGACGTAAGGAAAGAACCAGCGCAAAAGACGCAAGTCTTTTCCAGTTAAAACGTGTTGAGGTATGAATTACATGCTTTAAATATTAACCCGTTAATGGCAGAGTTCATTCCCATTACCTTGCTGCCTTTAACAGATGGAATTCTATCACTAAAGTTTAGGAGGGCGCTTTAGCACTTGACATCATTCTATTGTACTCTTATTGTATACATTTTTTTCACTCTCTCTCCTTCTCCTTGGAATGCACAATATTGTTTGTTTTCATTTTTGCCATGTTACGTTTTTCATTTATTATTTCCTGCCACATTGTTGATTTTTTTTTATCAAGAAACAAAAAGTGAAAAAAAAAAATTCTTCATTTTATTTTGTATTTTTTATCATCTCACTTATTTAACCTCAGAGACTTGTACAAGCCCTCCCCGAACATAATCATATATGTATGTATATAAATGAATTTTTCTTGCGATACGTTTTTTTATAGCAACATTGTAAAGCTGTTGAAAGTGTCAAGTAAACATGTACAAGTGCAAGGTGGGAAGCCTTAGAAATTATCACACAATATGCAAGAAACTTGAGCACAGCATAAAACAACTATAATTTTGAGCTAAAGGCATTGGCTAGAATAGAAATGCAACTTCCACTCATCTTGAGTTATTTTTAATTGTTGTTTTTAGTAAGCCGAACAACACCAGAAACATCATTCATTTAAACGTCATTCTCATAAACCCGCCACACCGATTCTTTCTGTGCCATAAATGCTCCAACGAAAACGTTGGAGTGTGTTATAGTACAACAAACACACATGGCGGGAATGACAAACGTAAAAAGAACTGAACAATTCAACTGTAACTTCAAGGAGAGATGTGAATATGTGCGACCACCATCCCCATCGCATACGTGCTTTTGCCACAACAATGGCGTTACACAACAGCGAATTGTAGACGTAATAAACTTCAGTTTTGACAGGACATAACACACCAAAGAATGTCGACGCGTATGTTACCCCGGTAATGCCAGTATGTTCATTTGCTCTATCATCGTTATTGTTTTTGTTGTTGTTGATATTGCAGCAGATTGTTGCTTTTACCATTGCTGTTTGTTGTGATGGGGGAGGAGCGGTTATTTTTCTATTAGGAATTTGTTTGGGTTTGTGCAGGCATCATGTGACACATAAAATATTGTCCATAAAGTGGATTGTTCGTTCGTAAAGTAGAAAGAGCTTCATATTTTTAAGTTAATCATTAGAAATACATATGTGCAGATACAGGGTGATCCAAAACTAACAAAAGGTATTTGAATTATATTGGGCAGTATCATTGATTCCACACGGAAAGAAAAATTGAACGGAAAGAAATATCGATCGATATGAAAATTGCGATTATTCATTCCTGCGGTAAATGCTTTCCGCGAAGTAAATTTAACATCTCTGTTTTAATAATTTCAAAGTAAAATACCAAAACTACAAAACTACCTGTCAAGAACGAATTGTATGTGTGTATGTGTGTGTGTGTGTGTGTAATTTTAGACGTGTAGAGATTAATTCATTTATTAGCAGTGAAATGTATATATAGTTTAATAAATATTGATATTATTGCTTTGTTTTGAGGATGGTAGTGAAAGTGATTCCTTGGACATCCGGTTACAAAGAGGAGTTTTGCGTTAAAAGTAAATATGAAAACGTGTTGAAATAAAGAAATGTCGGTCTGCTGGCAAATAAAAATGTAGGCATATTCTTGCCGCTTCTACATAAATGTTCGTTTAAAACATCTTTTTTGCGCCCCTCTTATAATCTGTCCCCACCTTTTACAATGAAACTGCAAGTTAAGCCCCGTGGAACAAAATTTAAGAAACAGTATTGCGTTACCTTTCTGACTTTTGTAAAGTGGCCATTACATTTGTGCAGGACCAATTAGACGTAAAAGCAAATAAAAACCAGGAATAAATGTTGTTATAAAGTGTTTGGAAAAATATTGGTTTTGTTGTAATGTTTAACAAAATAAGGTGGGAAAACAGGAATGAAAAGCTTTAAAAACTAATGCTTGTATGTTAAAAAATGGAAATATCCCTACAAAATTTTTAATATGCTGTTATTAAATTTTTTAGCATACAAGGATAAGTAAATAAAATACTAAATACAAATAATTATTATTTGTTTGCCTGCAAAGCTGTTTTGTTTGCCGTAGATTTGTACTGAATTTTCCTAGTCAAAAATTTCCTAATCAAAAATGTAAAGAAATGCGAAGTCTACTAATAAAGATATGTAGCTATATAAATATTTTCATATTTTCTGTGCTTCACGGGACTCTCCAGCACCCCAAGACTGCCGCCACTTTCATGACATTTGACAGAAAAATTGGTAATTTTTGTAGTCCGCTATACGGGTAACCCTGGGTGTGATCTGTGATGCCATACCATGCGATACTAACTCTGCCATCGCGGCAACCATCCATTGATAACCTGCTTTTCCTCCATCGATGTACACATCCATCAGCTGTAGCAATTCTTAAAATACTTAACCAACATCAGACATTAGTTTCAGACAGGTGTTATTTTTCACGGCCGGTGCTATAAAATTTCGACTAGTGTTAAGATTGGTTCACAAATTAGTGTTACCAGTAACTAATTACACTGTGCTTGAATTTGAAACTTTTTTTTTGCGACAGACGGGGTATCCAGTGACCAAACCTAATTCGGGTGCGCTGAATTCAGTGGTGCTAACCGTTTTTTTTAGGCTAGCTCTTGTTTTTGAGTTTTGAGATTTTTTTTAAATTTTTTTAAATTTTGAAACGGTCTGGTGACCGTTTAAAACTGAAATTTTTGATTTTTTTGTGAATAACTTCCAAAGTTGAGCACCGATTTTAGTCATTTAAGGCTTCTTTTGTTTGAAACTTTACATCTGTTATGAATAAGTGAAAATTCCTCAGCATAACTTATTTTTAGATTTTTTATGCTGTTTTAAAGAACAAAAATTTCGAACTTTTGCAAAAAATTTAATTGTATTTTTCAGAGACGTTTAGAAATTTTTTTACATTTATTGAAAGGTAATTTTATTGCCAAATTTCGGTTTTTGTGTTATTGCCAAGGTTTTATATCGTTTTTGAGTTAAGAGAATATAGGTTGTGCTACCTGCTCAATTTTTAAAATAACGGTATATCTCAAAAAAACAAGAGCTAACCTAAAAAAAAAAAGCGGTTAGCACCACTAAATTCAGCGCACCCGAAATAGGTTTCGTCACCGGGTGCCTCTTCTGTCGGGTTTTTCAATTAAAACAGTGTTATTATTTATTTATTATTTTTTTTTTTTTTTTGATAAATTTGCTTAGCCTTGGGCACATGTATGTATGTCCCATATGCGTTAACCCTTTGACTTACCTTTTATTACCTCTCACAATCTCATAAATTTCGCTTAACAACATTTGCCACTTGCTGTAAAGTGAAATAACAACAACATTTTATGTCAATTTAACAACTTAATTCTTTTCAAATCCACCTTAACGAACACAACACAGGCGTTATAAACAAACAGCCATAATTTGTATTTAACAAATATTTTGAGCGATTCATAAAACTCAATCATAAAGAATGCCATATTTTCTCATTTATTTGGCTGTAAACACATACGTAACGTGGGAGGTGGCAATAAATTCGCGTTAAGTGCAGCGTTAATGAGCTCTTGCATTGAATGTTTAGCGAGAATATTAAAAAGAATAAATAAAATAAAAACAAAAAAGAAACAGATTCCAGCAAACCGCCATTTGATTTTATGACTTCAACTTAAAACGGCTGCTGCAAAACAACAAATGTTTGTTAAATTCTTTTGTTTTATTATTTTTCCTTTGCTCTTTGGGCTGCGTAATGAGCTGCAGTACTTGTGCTGGAAAACTGAACATAATTTTATGTGGAGTCTCAAAATTGTGCAACCTGCTAAATGATGTTGTTTCGCTAGAGGCTTCATTCCATGACTTATGTATGTGCCTCAAATCATTTTATTTATGGCACTCACTTTGCTGAAAGTTTATATACATTTTTATTGTAACATTGTTGTCGTTGAGCAGTTTTAAGTGTTAAAACATTGACTTCCTCTATTGCGTTTAATGGATTGAGCGCGCATGTGTGGCGCGTGGGTTTTTATTGTGCCTTTTATGTAGTTCATAAATAAATTTACTACTTGTAACTTGATTGTTTGTCTTGCTGTATGTAGATGGCAAAGATAAGGCTTTGACATTTGCAACACTTATTAGACAATCGCATATGAGACAAAGAAGACTTCATTTTGGAGTTGAGACTGTAAAGAAAGCAGATTTTTCACCAAAATATTTCAATTCTTTTCATTGGTTGTTTTCCACTTAAATAACTATAGATTTACACCGGTATTCATAAAAAATAAAACATTGTTGAAACACATTTTACGACAAATATTTCATATAAAATTTTTTTTAAAATGTGTTTGAGCAACGTTTTATTTTTTATGAATACCGGTGTTAATTTTTACATACAAAGGACCTTAAAAAGAGGAAACAATATTTTAAAAAAATTTTCTGACTCGATTGGATTTCTTAAAAATTACAAAACTTAAAATTCGGGCAAAGTAAAGTAAATCAAAAGCTGTTAATTATATTAATAATTAAATAGGAATTCAAATTTATGAAACAATTTTAAGGACTTCAAAGGCACTGAAGGCATTATAATCTGTTGAGCCAATTAATCGTATAACATATGAAGCGGCGCTCACAGCGATACGACTAGAAGTGATAAGAGAGTGGATCGATCAAGGGCTTAAAGGGCGAACAAATTTTTACAGCCGAAGGCAATGTGATGTCAGATCGCTCACAGGAGGGGACTAACCCCCGATTTTTGACTTGGGATTTAAATACAAAATTAGTAAATTTTCCTTAAAATTTAAGTTGGATATAAAATAGCTTTCTGTTTTACAGTCTAAAAATATTTTTAGTAATTAATTGTAGTAAAAGTATGGCAGCACAATGTAAGTGTCAAAAAATTATCGATAACTCAATAAAAAACAGCTGTTTAAACAAATTTGGAAGCAAGTGAAATTGTGAAAATAATATTGAGAAAATAATAAATTGTTTTGTAAATATTATTAAAATGAGTAGCAAAAGTGATAAAAGGGACTCCCAATTTCAATGCCACAGAAGTTGATTACCCGCTGGAAATAATAAAAAATCAAATTATGCAACAAAAAAAAAAACATGTGCAATTTTCTTAATTTGCAGAACAAACAGCAAACTGTCAAAATCATATGGCAGTACGAAAAAACTTAAATCGATTTTAAATGGGCACGGCAGGCCGTTTAAGTTTGATTTAAATAGCAACTGTTTGACTCAATTTTGTATTTAAATCAAATTTAAATTGAAATGGAATTTAAAATCAAAGTCAAAAATTGGGGGTTAGCCTGCATTGGCTTAAAATTAATTCGGTGGACATGCGCTCCTATCAAACTAACCTAACCTAAGGACATCTAACAAACAGTTTGCTTTAATTAAATTGGCGGTATAGAATCGCTTGTGGAAATGCTCTTTGGTAAGACTTTGCTCAGCAGGTCACATGATTTGATGTTCCATTTCAATGCAGTTTTTAGTCCGCTATACTTTTCAAAAACGACATGATGTTTGCCTGTGCTTTTCGTTAGTCCAGCACTTGCTTTGGAGTCTATCTAAAACTCAGCATGTTAGAAATATATTCTTCACTGTTAAGTCCTCTCAAAGCTCTGCTATTAGAAAATATTGTGCTCTGTCCATTCTTCTAATACCCGCTCAATGAGTTACAATTAAATAAATAAAGTTGTCCCTGCTGCTTGTTTAATACAGAAAAAACAGAAACTATATGCTTCATCTCTTTATTGTTTCCCTTAACTGTCAATCAAAAACCACTTAAATAAACGCTATTAAAACTGATGGTCACCAACCACATCTTGTGCACAGTCAATAGTTTTAAGTATGTTTAATAAAAATTTATAGGTTTTTTACTTAAAAGAAAGTAAACCAGCATTCAGAGACTAAAAAACAAGAAATATGTAACAAAAACGGCAAATAAGTTCCGCACACAGCGAGAATTTAAGGCAGCGGCTATAAAAGCTACAAGAGCAAACAACATGTAGAAAATGTTGGTACACCAAACACCCATGTAATTGAAACCACAACATCGATTACGATAATACGAAATTATTATTATGGATGGTGTTATAGGGTGCTGTTAAACAGTAACTGTGACAATAAAGTGGTTTATTGGAAATTTGTTTGTTCTTTGGCAATGAAATTGTGAGAATTAAATCCAAAATTTAAATAATAAAAGCCTGCTGCTTGATAACGAAGATTCAAGTTCAAAAAAAAAAAAAACGATGCATAACAACATGTTGCCTAAAATAAAAAATTTACCATTTTAAGCCTGGCGTTTAAGGACAGCCAGCCGATTAAGAGTCAAGGTACCGGCCTAAGCCTGACATTTGCCAATGCCAGGGAAGCATGAACTTGATCGTTCGTTTCACATTCGAATTGACGAACGGTAATGTTCGTCATAGCGGAACAGACTCTAAGCCGCATTTATCTTGCATATCTTTAAGGTTAGCTTGCTAATTTTTGCCTCATAACACACATCCTATAGATTCTGACACTATAGCGCGATTTCAATGGTTCTAATGCAAGTTAAAGTACTTAAAATAGGTGCATATATCTACGAACAGTTCCATCAATGTATAGTATATAAAAAGTCTTATTTTTTCATATTTTAGTAATAGAGCTAACACCTCACCCAGTGTGATTTAGTCCAGGAATGTTCGACATCTTTGAATGAGCTGGTGAGACATTCAAACTTGAGCAACAAATGTTTCCCTGGACATGTTTTCAATCACGACAATAACATTCCTGATGGACTAGCTAAAATATGAACATCTCTTCAGAAGGTGGGTATCCATCCTCTGTGCCTACACCGAAAACGTATAGCACTTTTCATACAGGACTGGATACAAGAAATATGGTTATCAAAGCCCATAGGCTTTGTCACGAGAAATTTATGACCTCCCTCAGATAGCAGACGAATGATCTTTATAGAACCTACATAAGGATCCAGGTGTCAGGCGCTATCGGTTCCTGTATCCTCAGGAAACCAAGGCAGATAGCTAGGTTTGCCTTTTAATTACTTTTATAGAAATTGTCGAGGTGAAAAATAGAATTGGAATATATTAAATCTACTTGGAATTGTGTACTGGAGGGAATTTACCAAAAATTTTTGCACAGCGGAAGCTTTAGCCACCTCTCGGAAAAGTTCTGTTGCATTTGTGTTCGTTTCGTTTTTTTTTTTTTTTTTTTTTGTCAAGAGTAGCGAATATCTATGTAAATCCGTCATAGTTGAAAGTCAAAATGTGACCTAATACTTAATAAAAATATACATATTTTTTTAAATTGATTTCCTTTACTTTATTCAGGTTTTAGCTAAAGGCTTATTAATCGTTTTCCTTCATAAATGAATAATTGCCACATTCCTCAAACAATCTAGTGCCTCAGATTAATAACGAGTTTATGTTGTGTTCTCTCGCTTAAATCGCACTTCATTCTATCACATTTCTACATGCATTCGTTCATACATTATTTTATGAATATTTTATCTACGACATAAGAGTTTCTTTTTCACCTTCAGCAAAAATATTGTTTGCCATAATTACAATTGACAGATGTTAAATGAAAATATGGTCGATATTAAATTATAGTCAATAACAAATAAAAAGACGACATTAAGACCGAGAAAAGAAAAACAAATAAAAAAAAACCAGCGAGAAAAGGCCACAAATAAATAATTTATATTGCATAAACAAGACGATTGTTTTCAGTTTGCTTGTGCCGTAAGTCGCCTGTAGAACAAAGAATTTCTTTCGTTCGTTCGTATGAAATGCTGCACAGCTCTGTTTAACATGTTGCAACATGTCAAGTTAAGTGACAAAATAAAAGACGTACAAAATATTTCAAATATTTTAGTACAAACTGCGATAACTGACACTTTGAAGAAGATGATGACGATTTAGCTGCATATGAAAATGCTGTAGGTATTCGAAGTTACATACGTACATACGTATACTCAAAGTTATATGAGTAACTAAATCTAAAGGAGATATTTTTATTTGAGAGTATTATTTTCAGGACTTTAATAGATTTTAATCATTGATAGGCATCACCCAGCAATTACTTGTTTAATCCGTATTTTTTAAGTAAAACACTGGACACTTCGACTGGTTGATTACAACTGACTCGTTGTTGTCTCTCTTTATTCTTATTAACTCTATGTATGATGGTAATATATATAATACATGGTATGTATGTATAAATATAAATGTAAGTTTAGATAGAATATAAATATGACAGTGTACAGTGGGACAAACTTAAGTATTACAAACAGTGGATCATATACATATATGTGTACTCTACGCTATACTGCTACACTTGTTAGTTTATCAATCGTCCATAAGCTAGAGGAAAGCACACAATTTCGTCGGCTTTATTAGTGTGGCTGCACCCTAGCTAATATTCTTCAAATATTTGTTTTTTTACTTATAAATGTTGATCAGTGCAATTATCACAACATTAATTTTAATTTTAATGAAAATCTGAAGCGAAAATGTTCTTCAGTATAATTTGCTACAAAAGAAAATCTTTTTTCTGTTTAAGAAATAGTTTCCGAATTTGTTTCTCTTAAATTTTTAGGGAATGTGACATAAGAACTCTTTTTCAATATTGAGGAAGTTCGGATATGAAACATCCATGGCTGTGCCCCAGCTAATAGTCTTTAAACCATTTGTTTTTTTCTTTTAATAAAATATTTGTCACTTTAATTTGTCACAAATTTTTTTTTCCAATTTTAATGAGGCTCGGCCATGGTTGTCCCCCAGCTAATGGTTTTAAAAATATTTTTTCTCTTCCAATAAAATGTTTATCTCTTCAATTTACCTCGAAAATATTTTTTTTTCAATTTCAATAAAGACCGCCAGTGGTTGTACCCCAGCTGCTAGTCTTCAAAATCATTTAGTTTTTTATGTTCCCATAAAATATTAATCACTGCTAATAACCGCCAATTATTTTTTAATTTTGAGGATGCTAGGCAGTAAAACAGCCACGGCTGCGCCCCAGTCAACATTGCCAAAAATTACGTTTTTGTTTTCTGAAAAACATGGATAACTACAATTTACTAAAGCTCCAATTTTTTATTTATTTTTTGGTTTTGAGTGAGTTCAGAGGTGAAACAGTCATGTTTATGCCCCAGCTAAAGGCTTCGTTTAATTGTTTTAAAATTATGATCACTATAAATGACTACAAAATGTACTTTTTAGTTTTGAACAAGCTCAGAAGTAAAACAGCCATAGTTGTACCCCAGCTAATCATCTATAAATTTATACTTTCATGTTTTTTATAATACGTTATTTATATTTTGCCACAAAAAATTTTGTTCTACGTTTTTCGGAAGTTTGGTGTTGAAACATAAGTGGTTGTACCCCAGCATAATCTTTAAAATTTTTTTATGTTTTGTCTGCCTATGAAATTATATCACTACAATTTACCACAAAATTTCCTTAAAATTTCAGAAAGTTTGAAAGTGAAGAGGCTGGGGTTGTACCCCAACTAATTGTTTTAAAAGTCACATTTTTTCATCTCCAAAAATTTTGATCTTTGGAATTTTTAAATATGAACTGAATTATGTATTTGCTTTAAGAGCCAATTGAAATGTATTAATTCAGGTCCAAAAATGAACCTTTTTAAAACATATTTGCTGAAAAAGATAGCAAATATTTTTTAAAAAGGTTCATTTTTGGACCTAAATTAATACGTTCTGTTTTTTGTTCAAAAAAATTGGGTAGATGGTAGAAGATGAAGGAACAAAATTTAATTTGGAATAAAAGAAAATGTTTTACCATATGTGCAACGTGTGTCGCTGCCAACTTTTTCAGTTTTTCTTTACTATTACATTTGAGTTTACGTTGTGCCTTTATCGAGGTACAAGAAATATTGAAAAAATCGCACCATTGAAAATTAAAAGAAAAGCCACCAATAGATGCAGCGTTAAAAGTGGCACACTGTAAAACAGCACTTATTCATTTTGTGCTCGAGGATGAGAGTTCCTGCCAATTATATTTCAATTAAACTTTGTTCTGCTAATAAATGCATTCCTTTAAAGTATTAACTTGCTTCTATGCGAGATGATTACCAAAATCTAAAGGTGTAAAATTGTTCACTTTACTTGCAGTCTTTCACAGAACTCCAGAAATTTATTGATGATGAGAGACACATGAAAGTGTTTGCCAAAACTCATATTTCTTGGACTGTCAAGGGTAAAACGTAAACTTCTGCTTTAGACGAAAGCAAAGCCATGATGTAAAAAGGCATGTATTTTGTTTTTTGTTTTTGTTTTCTTCCACTCTGGGAACACATTGTTTATGTTGTTTTCTAAGTTGACAGCGGTGTTGGTCCATTTTATGACTGTCATACGGTTGTATCACTTGATTTTATGATGCTTGTTTAAGGCATCACATAAAATTAACAGTTTTACGATTTTCTTTATGATTTGACATTTACGGTTAATGACAAGATGTATGTAAACATTAACTCCCGCCAAAACAAAGCAAAAAATCATGCACAAGTTTATGTGTTTTTACACACAAGCAACAGCAGCAGGAACTAAAGGTTAATTTCAACAATGAAATTGAAAATCGGTTTTCTTAAAAATTTGGTCAAATATTAATGATTTACCTGCTCTCAAGGTTGTCCAGCTGACATGCATAATGAGTGTCAATAGCTTGTGTCAATTTTATGACCGTCCAACATGTCAAACCTGACAGAGCGCCTTCAAAACAAAACAAAGCCGAAGGAATGTGAGGCTTAAACATCAAATATTTGTTGGCCATAAAATTATTTAAAAATCCATAAATGTCAATTTGACGAAGCAAAAACTATTTTTACTACAATTTAATTGCCTGGAATTATTCTCCTTTGAGTTTTGTTGTTGTGCTTTGCAGGGTTTCTTTGAAGTTGATTGTTCTGGTTGTACCGCCAGTCCGTTGCATGTGTAAATCTAGATTTGTGGAAATAATCATAAAATTAAATTTTATGACATTTAGTTAAACATACGCTTGTAGTTACATTGCGCTGTCGCTGTGGCTGATGTTGGTTGCAGCGTTAGCGGTGAGTGACTCAAATGTGCACACCAGAGGTGACAGTATGATATTTTAGGCGTATTTGTTTGTGTTGCAGCCAAATTATTGCGGATCCCGCTGTTTTTACGAGGAATCGCTTTTAAGCAGTTGTTGCCTTCATTTATGTAATTTCATTTATTTTTGCTTTTTTCTTCAACGAACTACTGCTTAATTTTGCTCTATTAAAAGGTTCTTAAAAGCAGTTGCATCTTTTTTTTTATTCGCGAATGCATTACGCCAAGAAGTGGGTTTTTACGAGAGTTTAGTTACTGGAGCGTTTGCTCTATTTAAAGCTTTTTAATACTAAGAGGAAATTCAAGGCTGATGAGTCATTAAGAAATATAATTTTACTTATAGTCAATCAAACTCGAAAGAACTAACTATTTCTGCAAAATATTGCCAAGAAAATAAGGACGGTATCAACTAAGTCTCCCATAAACTAAATCTCCAAACAGATTTAGTTTATGGGAGACTTATGGTAACATCAAAGCAAGAACAGGGTTATGTACATTGCTGATGGTTTCATAAATCATAGTTTCTATAATTTTTTTTAAGGGCAAAATGAAAAAAAAAAAATTTCAAACCAGCGTTGCCACCCCGGCAAAGTGATTATTCGCTATCTTTCTTTCAAAATGCCCACAAAATTACATACAATACGATCAATTTCTTTATTAGGAATTAAAAACAAAAATTTTTCGAAAATTTTTTGAAAAACCAAACAAATAGAATAGAAAGATACATATACATATATCGTCTAATTCATAAAAATTATAACAGGTTTATAAAGCTCTTATTTGACAGATTCTTCATACAAATATGTCAATAAAACAGTCTTATAAGCCTCGTACAATTTTTATGAATTAGGAGGATAGTATTTTAGGTCTAAAAATATACCCTATTAGTGTTCGGTCTTTTTAGCCGTCTAAATGCCGCCAACATTTCGTTGATGCTGATCAACTCATCAGTAGACTCGAAAAATCTTAAAAGCATTTTGGAAAGCCAACTTTTTTTCTCCAAAATGCAGGTCTCCTTGTGGACTCTTCCAACGAATGCTGTCCTAGTCATAATGATAGCCAGAAATAGAAAACGGTCTTCCACCTGCTCTACAAGTGCGCCGCGTGGACTTGAGGACCTAAAAAGGGCCCTGCTTCTGGTAAACTACATAGTATCTAAACCTGGCGAGCCACTTATATTTTAAAATAATGATCTGCTTAGATATCTAGAGGCCACAGGTTGGTTCTAGTCCTACGGCAACATACATACATACATTACGGTGCAAAGGACAATTGTTTTTAATTAAAGAAGTGGGCAGAGCACATAATGAACTACGACACTACAGTCAACTTAACAAACCCAGCTGCGGAAATTTAGTTCATTTCTGAGACAAAATGACAAAAAGTGAAGGCAAAAAGAAAAATGGTATCGCCAGTTTGGGAAAGAATGTTTTGGAAAATTAGTGAGCAAAAGAAAAGCCAAACACAAGTTAGTTCGATAACAGGTAGCCTTACAAGCCCAGCTGGCTACGGCTTTTAGGTTGAAGAACTGTCAAAATACATAACACAAACACACATACGCAAGCAAATGGGTGACAGCAGTTCAAGATTTCTACCAACACAATACATGAAGTGTTTGTTGGTATTGTGTTTGTTGTAGTTATGCGACTACCGAGGTATCGAGGCACCTCGACCAAGCAGAAAACATTTAAAGAGGTATTTTTTAGGCTCCAATAAAACAAATAATTCTCTAAAACTTTCTTGTGCGCTTTCCACACAATTACTTTTTTCCATTGCTGGATTATCATACATTTCGTCAATTTCGAGTTTTTGACGTTGGGTGTCTTTTCATGGAGCCGTTTTATGCAACATGCGATTGCTGGATTATCATACCTTTTATCAGTAAAATGTTTTGTAAGATGTTTTGTTTTTTTTCAAATTTTGTTTTACAAAAATTACAGCGTCTCTAATTGGTTTCTAAATTTATGATCCATTAATTGAATATATTTTTAATATTAAACAGAAATAAAACAAGTATTTTTGTTTTTATTACATTTTTATGGACCAACTTCTGGCAGCAGTAGAAGATTTCAAAATTAAACGCCAGCCTATTAGCAATAAAATAAAACAAAAACAAAACAAAAGCGGCCATATTGGTTTTTTATGACTCTCCGCACATTAAAACTGACACTTTCTATTTGAAAACCTCAAACATGCAGCAGTTCATGGACAACAATACATCAAAAGAAAAACAAAACATTTTCCCCGTGTCAGTGCTGGCATGGACCAATACTGACGCGAGCACACACACAGGCATATAAATTGCGGGCTGAAACAAAGTATTTATACATACATACATATAGCGTAAACACGTAGTACATAAATACTTTTATACGCACTCACGCGTAAACAGCTGTCAATCATCAATAAATCACAAATGAACGCCATTGTGAATGGGTGGATATAAATTAAAATTAATGGAAAGAAGCTGCGTAGAAATATAATATAGAATAACAGCCTTAAAAACAATGGATGTGAAAAGTGTAGAGAGCGCATAAAAGTGCATAAATCAATAAAGGATGGCAGGAATATCAATGACAGAGACGATGGCTCAAGGGGTGTGTTAAACAAATACTGGCAAAGTATTTTCAGTTTTCAATGCACGGGGTATTTAAAAATGTTTATCTCAAGAAACATAAATATTTGGATTAATTTCATTTTTTTTTTTTTATTTATTTAATGTTTGTGTTCTCTTCTTTTTTTGTTATCATTTTTAACATTTTCCACTTGTGTGATAAATAATGAATGCCAAGTCATAAAAAAGATTCATCCGTGAAAAACTGTCATATAAGCAGATTTTTCATTTACGTGACACAGTGGGTTAAGAGATCAAAAATACTTGCAAAAGACTATTTGCAAATTAAAGACCACTATTAAGTATTCTCTTTTTATACACAATGGTTATATTAGAAAGAGATTTCTACCGTCTAATTCATAAAAATTATAACAGGTTTATAAAGCTCTTATTTGACAGATTTTCCAAACAAATACTTATATCAAATAACAGTCTTATAAGCCTGTTGTAATTTTTATGAATTAGGGGGAAAGTCTGTAGAATCACGCTGCATAAAAAATTAGATAACTAAAACTGCTTAGGAGCTGCAGGACCAAGATAGCTGTAACCAGGGCTGGGCAGTATTTGAAATACGTATTTAAAATACAATTACGTATTTTGTATTTGTATTTTAAATACGTCTCATAAATGTATTTGTATTTTGTATTTTAAATACTAAGCGCTTGAGTATTTTGTATTTCAAATACTCGTGCTTTCAAAATACATTTTAAATTTATGTTAAAAAATATGCGCTAAAAATTATTCCATTCATACATCAACTAAAATCGAAAATTTTGCTACTGTTTTATTTCCAAAAAATATCAATACCACAATTTAATTACTAAAGTACCTGTGTAAAGAAAACGCAACTGAATGCACATTGAGAAAGTCGCCAAGCTGTCAGAAAGTTAGATAATGAAAGAATTAAATACAAAGAAAAACAGTGTTCGACATAGACTATATATTGTTATATGGCATTTGGTGAAACGTTTTTTAATTATCACTTTTTTCTTAATTCTGTTATATGTCTTTCAATAAAATATTATTTTCTAATAAGAAATCATTGAGATTTTGCCGTTAGCTGGGTTTCTTTATTCGCCATCAAGAGATTGTTTATCTGACATCACTTTTGCAAAACTGGTGTTTATGAAAGAAAATATAATCTTTTTTGATTAAAAGTAAAGAAAAATGTATTTTAAATACATATTTTTGTTACACTGTATTTTGCATTTCAAATACTTGCTTTTGGAATGCAATACTGCGTATTTTAAATACATGGAAAAAAAGTATTTGTATTTTAAAGACATCAGAGCATGTGTTTTGCCCAACACTGACTGTAACAAATACTGCCAGCCATGCAGTTAAGGCAGTTGTTCGAAAGCGGCGATATGAAGTCCGCCATTCTGTACATGGAAATAAACCACCGTGTGTGGCACTGATTTAAATTAAACTCGAAATCAAGGTGACAAAATCGGGACTTCGTTTAAGCCGTTGCAGCTCTTGTTCGCTCATAGTATTTTTGGACTAGTTTGATTAATTTTTGATGGGTGGTTCGCTATTTAAATCATTTTATCTTTAACTAAAGAAGGCCAACGAAACAAAATAATGACTAGAGACATCTCTCATCTGCCTCCATTCGGTGTTTACAGACAACGGACTCATTCCTACAAAGTTAATCAAACGATATGTATCCAACTTACTGCCTGCTCTGCTCCACTGTCCCAGCGTAACAAAATATATGGGTTTTATATGTGATGGGTCGCTTTTTAAAATTTATATCATTTCATGTGCGCCTTTGAGTGAGTGTGTGCGTTTTTGCATGTGTGGGTTAGCAGTATGTAGTATGCTTAATTATTACACTGGTTTTGGTTTAAAATATTTTTAACTGCTTGAGAATCATATCATATCACAATGTCATTAAAATATGAAGCAAAACGAAGTAGGAAAAAAAACCCAACTCAGTGTATAATTATGGCATTTTATGTGCTAATGTGAATTCATGTCCTGCGGCATCATCAGGAGCAAAAGCAAATAATGGTTGTTGGTAGCAGCAACGGCATCAGCAGTATTGGTGCCATCACAAACGGAATCATCAGTAGTCAAGCAGGCAAACAGGCAGGCAGGCAGCAAACAAGTCAGTTTTATGCTCATTAACGTAATAATGCTTCACTTTGATATGAACCTACATATGTATATAAATGTATATATGTATATGTGTGTGTGTGTGTAAACGGATGAATTTCACACAACACTCAGTTGAACACTTTCATAATTTTCACGCAGCCATCTAGTAAATTACTAAAACCAACACAAAATTTCATATATATATTTCAAATAATCACTTAAACAAGCCCAGACACACATACAAATGCACATTCATTTAGTCAGAATTAAATCATTCCTTTAAATACGAAGGCAGTTGGATAAGGAGTATATAAGAAAAACAAATAACCCTGCAAGAAATAGCTGAGGGAAACTAACACGTTAACAACTTAATTACTAACACATGCAAAGCCATTTTATAGCTTTCAGTGTTGCCAGTACAATTACTTTTTGTTTAGTATTTTGATTTGCCCGTATTAATTTGGTAATTTCATGTGGAACTACGGCTATGCATTAATATTTTTATGGATTCATTTGTCCTTTTTCTTTGAAAAAAAACAACAAAAAAATGGTGCCGCGCAAGTTTTTTCCATATGATGCAGTTTTCTGAATCATATGGCTACTGTCCACTGGTTTTCATTTAATTTTATCTACCAGATACCTCCAGAATAGTTTATTCTATTCTCTTTGAATTGTTCTTTGAAAGTTTTCGAAAAACTATTTTTTTTTATTTAGTACCTAGTGCAGTGAATCTTCGATATTAGGAACTTATTTATAACGAAAAATTTTATATAAAGAATTTTTAGCTGAGTTCCTTGAAAAAACTTTTTTATTGCAAAATTTTTCATACAAAAATGCTCTATAGCTATAACGAAAAAAATCTCTATATAGCAAAGTATTTTTTCAAAAGCCTCTATACAACGAAGTCTTGAACTACAGCCTCCATGCAACGAAGTCAGAATAAAGCATAGAGCAAAATTAAATTTTAAGCAAAACGCGGAAATCGCTTTGAAAAACAACGAAAGGTAAATGTATTTGCAGGTTAACTTTTAAAGCGCCACAAATTACGTAGTCAGTTCTGTTTTGGATTTTTGCCAAAATGAATGTATTAAAGCGTACATCAATTTCTATAAGAGGAAAAATTTCTATAATTGATGCTGTTGATCGTGGTGACAAATCTAGGCAAGAAATTGCTAAACAATTTAATATACCGCCGATTTCTCTTTCTACAATTTAAAACCTTTAGAATATGAAGACTTTGAACAATGTTTATCTAAATGGTTTACACAATGTCAAAGTCAAAAGGTTCCCTTAGGAGACCGATGGTAAATATCATAGATGAACAGTTTGCAGCACGTCGGGGACACAACGATTTTAAAGCTAGCAACGGTGGTAGGCTTGATAATTTATAAATAAAAAAATAAAAAATCATAAAAACATAATTTTTTATTTGCCTCTTAAATAGTGAATTTCTGTTACATAGTATTTTTGTGTAAAATAGAATTTGGATAAAAAAAATGCTGTAGTTATAACGAATTTTTTTCTACCAAGGTTTCACAATGCGTATGTATAATGAATCAATAGATATAACAAAGTACTGATCAATTCCCTCTAGATTCGTTATATCGAAGTTGCACTGTAAATAAATTAATTATGTAATTTGGTAGGCGCTTTGAAAAAAATTTAAAATTTTGTTGAGGTGGTAACGCTGGCTTAAAAAACAAATCACACGTACACGAATGTTTACATCAGTTTTTTTCATGTTGCCCGTAAAAAAATGATAGAAACCCTGATGTCTGAACCCATCAGCAGTGGCGGTCAGATGATGCATCAAATGACCGACCCGGTACTTGCTGGGAAGTTTTCCAAAAATATATCGACAATAAAGCCAATTGGTCGTTTTACAAGCTGCCATGCCGCTGGTTCAATTCTAAAACTGTTCCGATGGGTAGAGCTCATTAGAAAAACTCAATGTTCTCGCTGAAACTATGGTTTTATGAAATCAGCTGCAAAACTTTCGCACAATGCAATGATATTGGATATTGATATGTATAATCCCAAAACACTTTCTAGTCGTCCTTCATCAGTTGGTAAATATGATGCTTTTGCATAAATGCTTAATATGAAAATATTTATGTGTATTTGTGTATCTATGTATGGCTGTGTCTCCAATTCGCCTTGTATGCATGTGTTTGTTGGCATTTTTAATGTGTTTGTTCACTCTCTCATTCATTCATTCATTCACATATATTCAAACATGAGGCATTGAGCTCGCATAAATCACTCATTATGAGGCGTAATTAATGCGACTATATGGCGACCTAAATTTTATATAAATCATTAGATTAGGCAAACACAATCTTATTTCTACGTTTTCAGCCATCTCCCTTGCTCTTGCACATTAAAACATTATAATATACGTTAATGACTGTATAACGTATAATAATAATAATGAATGTTTCAAAGCAGCACATCTCTCATCGTCTCACAAGAGAGCGACAGACTTTTTTTACTTTTGTTGTTAAGATATAAAATATACATACATACATATTTATGTATTGGTATTGTGAAGAGTAACTGAGTTTGAAACATTAAGAAAAAAGCCGCATACCGCCTGCCTGCCTGCCTGCCATGACAAACCTTTAAGCCAAATTGGAATCATAAAATTTATGATTATTATTGGTATTTAATAATAATTTTAAACGTGTTTTTTCATTTTTGTCTTTTTTTCGAGTAAAATGCATTTTAAACATGATGTGTGTTTCATGTTTAATTTTTTTGCTTCCTATATGGCATTCGATAATGTTATAGATTTAATTGTTAATTAGGCAGGGTTAACATGAAAACTGGAATTGAAAAGAACACAATTTCAACTGGAATAGGTGATAAACAATTTCGGTTTACTATCAACCTAATAGGGTATATTAACCCCTTGAGAGCTTTAAGCCTAAATTAACACGAATTTTGTAGAAACTTAAAAAAATCGTTAGCTGAAATTTGGCTAAATAATTGTTAAACATTAATGCTGCTATAGATAGTTTTTAATATATGAAATTTATTAAAAATATTACTGTGAAACTGACAGGGTACATTAACCCCTTGAGAGCTTAAAGCCTAAATCTACACGAATTTTGTAGAGACCTAAAAAAAATTGTTAACTGAAATTTGGCTAAATAATTTTTAAACATTAATGCAGTTCCAGATCGTTTTTTTTTATAAAAAATTTATTAATTATATTATTCAATATATTGCTAACAGTTTGTTAGCATCTTCAAGATAATCTTTGTAATTAATTAATGTTGGCGAAATATATCGAATAATATTATTAATAAATTTCATATGAAAAAACGATCTAAAGTTGCAGAAATTAGTTTTTCCAAAAATTAAGAACATCAAGTTAAACATTAATTTAACTTTACGACTGACAATTGTTAATTACTTTGTCAGCACTTTATCGAACTTTTAGTTCGATTTTACAACCACAAAAATTAATTAGAAGAGAATATAATATACATTCTACTCAACCGAAAAACACAATAATAGAATTAAAAGTTGATTAATGAGCCAATATACACGAGATCATTTTCTAGTCCGCATAACTTTTGTGCTTTCCAAAACACATGGGATTCATTCAGCAGGCATAAAATTGTATACATATACACAGCTTTATGTATGTTAGTGTTGTTTGTAGTTATTTGATATTTGTTTTAGCTTTAAAATATGGTGGCAAGATCAACATGAAGATACACGACAAACGATCACAGACTAAATTCGCTCTGTAAAAAGAAAAAAAATCGAACCTGTTTTATTAAAAAAGTTGTGTGTGTATTAGTTTTGTTCTGCTGGTTGAAAAATTATGCCAACCAAAAACGACTTCCTTCATCGAAAATACCATTTTCATCAAGCTGCCATTTTATGCCAGCATAATTAATCCCGTGTATATTGGCCCAATAAGATTAAATATAGAACGTCAGTGAGGAAGAGCTCAGGCAGCATAATGGCTGCTGACTAAAATTAGTTAGCAACTAGTTGTGTTCGAAGCCACTTGCTCACTGACGATCATCGCGGTGGACATGAAACAACGTGGGTATGTTCCCCAGCTAATAATTCTGCAACTTTACTTTTCCTGTCTTCTTTAAAAACGTTGTCGAACAATAAAATTTTACCACCAAAAATCTTTACAATTGTAATTCAATTTTACTTCCTCTAAATTGAGAAAGATTTTTTATGATGAAACTGGAAACGTCGTGAAATAGCCACAGTATGTACCCCAGCCACTTAAATTTACTTTTCTAGTCTTCTTTAAAAAGGTGGCTTACTCCCAGAACTTTCAAGAACTCAGCCGATTTGGTTTAAAGTGTAATGAGCTTATTTATTTATCTACATATTTAGGTTCTTTTCTTTTTTCCCAAAAGAGGACAAAAATCTTGGTAAAGCGAAAACATTTTATGTATTTTAAGCGTTTCTTTTTTTTTTTGCCTTTAGACCTTAAATCCAACACTTACTCCTTTAGGGTGACTGTATCAATGTGTTATTTTCTTTGTTGTTGGTGGAAAAATAAATAAATTCATTAAACTTGAACAAAGAACTTGGTAAATAAATGTCAAAATTAAATATATGAAGTCGTACTTCATATTTAGTGCTCCCCAAACAAGGAATCTACAACAAATTAGTTACTGTATCACTAGATACTTGCAAACAAGCATGTGTACAAACTCTTTGTTCTTTTCGGCAATACAGTGACAGAATATACTGTTTTAAATATCTGTAGGCGGCTTGTGAAAAGATTGAGAAGAGGGCCAAGTGGATAGAGGCCCCAATATATATTTTAAAATTAATCTTGTAAAGAAAATTTCAGGCTCATTTGGTGGAGTGAATTGAGTTTTACTGCTGATTTTGAGGCCAATTGGGTGCTGTTGAGCTACTGCTGGACACAAATTTGCTGGTTGTCCTCCAGCCAAGAAATCTTCAAATTTCGAATTTTGGTTGGCACCTTTGTAAATTCGCGCAACGCTAATAAGACCACTCATCGAAATGAGCTCAATGAAATGAATGGTTCCAGCTGAATTATTTCGATTTTCTTAAATTTCTTTGGATGTCTTGATGACTGAGTTGGTTGAGTGGCCATTTGACAATCGCAATTACATGGCAACGGCAGGTTCAGGCAAGGCAACCGTTGCCTTGTACTTGTGCCGAAGGTTCATTGGTAAGATTTGGGAAATAAGCCCTAGAAACTTCTATTGGCTCTTCGGTACGGTTGTGAAGTCCATACTTTTATATGGCACGCTTGTGTGGTAGAGGGCACTAGAGGAGACCACCTACTGCAAGATTTTTGAAAGGATTTTGTGCACATTTGTCTTGATGGTAACTAGCGCAACCGGCTCTACACCATCTGAGGCACTCTTTACAATGCTACACTGGCTTCTATGGGCTCTTCGGATCGGTCATGATCATGACCAGCAGCCCGTGAAGCATAACATAACTGAACAAAAATGGGGGTTCGATGGCATAAAAAACTAATAAGAATGCCTAATAAAAATCTTAAGTCTCTTGTTTTATATTTTCTTAAAGAGGGCTTTCTTATTAAAATAATAAAACTTGCTTCTTGAAAAAAAATATATATGTATATATAATGAGATTTGTTCTAATTTATTAAGTTTTTATTAGGCTATGTTTTCCCTATGAGGATTCGGTTAATAATAACAAGAGGTATAGTTGATTAAAAAAACACCCAGTTGTCTTGAATTCATCTCTACCAGTTTATCCATTGAGGAGCTCAATAGAAGACAAAAATTATGGCTCAACCTTAAAAATCTTCAAGCTAATTTTTTCTACTTTCTTTTTAGCATGTAATTAAAATAAGGGCCCCCCAACCCTTGAAGCCTCTTTCCCCAGCAACTTTAAAACAGCTATTTCAATCTTTGCTACAAATTGCGCGCAACAAACAGCAACAACAACAACTACAAAAGTCTCACATAAACGTATTTTCTAATTTTCACCATTTATAAAATATTGTTGTTCTAAATATTAAGTAAAAATTATTTGAAAAACTTTTGAATACGAACAAACAACAAATCCTTACAGACTCGCGAAGGAAAGTCAACGAAATTAAAAGCAACAACAAATGTTTTCTCTTCGAAAGCCATACAAATTCTCATTAGAAACAAGTGTATTCTTGTGAAAAACAAAAAAAAAAAAAAAATACTTTAATAAAAGCGTGAATCAAAATGAAAAAGCAAGAAAATAAAAAAAAACTAGATAATAATTTAACACAAAATCCACCGGAAGGTCTTAGCAGTTGCTATGCAGTGAAATTATGAATTTGACAGACAAAACAACAGCCGCCATAATTCAGGACAAAAAAGGTGAAGTAAATAGAGCTCAATATGGAAAAGAAACCAGAAATAGAAAAAAGTAAATTGTAGCAACTCAAATGAGATAAAGATTTAAAAAGAAAATATGAAATACATATTTTAATTTATAGAAAAGTAAATACATGCCTGGCTAAGCACTTCATCATTAAAGCTGTTCATCGCTTCGTAAGAAATGCTGTCAAAAAAAAAAAAAAAAAAAAAAATCCTGACAAAAAACTTCAAACGAAATAACAATGAGATAATGTCACTGGAGTAAGTTGTCGCTGACCAAAGGTAAGAGTTTCAGTTTTTTTGCTTACTCGAGAATACACGCAGTAAGCAGTGCAAAATCCCACATAATTGTATCAGAAGAAGTTACTTGCTCGATTATTATTTGATCAGTTAGTTTGGTAATGAATTTGCCTGGTTTTTGGAATTTGCTGGCTGTATACATATTTTCAAAATTACATTACTCCTTCCATGTCTGGAAAAATACTTCGTAAATTATTTTATTTATACAGAAAATACAGCAATAAAACACAAAAAGAAGGACCTTTATGTAAAAAACTGCAAATATGAATTATGGGTTTGTTGTTTTGTTTTCTTTGGCTGCCAACAATTGCCACTGACAATGTCCCCTTACTCCCCCCTCCCCCCACAGACTAAAATTACTTGCAAACATACACACATTATGCTGCTGCTTCTACACTCATCATAAGGACACCAACAAACATCAAGTCAGTACAGCAGCACATCAGCAGTGGCAGGCAGCTAAATAAACTTTCAAGTGGAAAACACGCTTAACATTAATTTAATCCCTTTTTGGGGAGAAGGAAGCAGGAGAAGAAAAATAAAGAAAATAAATAAATAAAATAGGGAACAAATCACAATTTCAGTGGCGAATGGAAAACAAAGTCCTTTGTTTTCTATTCGCCAAGGGATGGGTAAGAAAATATGAAAATTTAAAAATAATACCAATCTTTTCATGAATATTCCAAGCTTCATTTTAACAGAAAAAAAAAAAAAAAAAAATTAAAAAAAAAAATAAATAAATTGTAAACAAAAAAATTAACGTGTAGCAGCGTCCACAAGAAAGAAGAAAAAAATAATTTTGACAGCCTGGAGGCCACTTGTTTCCCAGTTCTGTATTCTTTGCTAATTCCAAGGAAGTGTTGTAGAGTTTTAAATAAAAATAATATATTAATTTAGGTCAAAAAATATACCTTTTTTATTCAATTGGCTCTTAAAGCAAATAAATAATAACATATAAACAAGTAAGAGTGATATATTCGACTGTGTCGAATCTTATATACCCTTTACCAAAATGTAATAAGAAGCTTATCTGTATGATTCTGCAATACCAGGTCGTATATAAACTCTGCTATCCCCAAGTTCATTTGAAAAATAGGCACTTATGTATATTAAAATAATGAATTTTGACCAAGCATTAGCAAAAATCGGAAACTACAAATGTATTTCTTAGATCAAATAAATTATAATATGTTTATAAATTACTTTAAATAACAATCTATTTTCAGTAACTAATGTTTGCAACATACCACCGAAAACTATTAAGCCAAGAGGTATGAGTTCGAATCCCAGATGGGCCGAACATGAAAAATTATTTGTATTTTTTTTTTTTCGTTTTACTGATGTTTGGTAACTTAAATTAGCATGAGCAAAATTTGATTAAAAATCATGCTAAATTCGTATAGAAATAATAACTTGATTCAATCTCATGGTGTAACACAACATCTATTTAAATTGCTTGTTGTACCTTTTTATTACGATGGCGATTTAAAACCTACCAGAGGTAAATGGAAAACTTTGCAACACAAAAGAAAATAAGGTAGAAAATACAAAAAAATCAATAAAAACAATTACAGTCAAAGCCCGGTATAGCGAATACTCAGTTTAACGAATATCGGATATAACGAATGGCGAAATTTTTACATTAACTGTCTTATGTAGCGAATGACAAAAATAAATAAATCTCGATTTAACAAATGGCAAAGCAAAATACATTTAAAAAATCGTTACAAATCTGCATTTGCAGATTTGCCGGCACTTTCCCGTATAAGTTGTAATTTGACAAATATTCAAAACCAAAAAAACTGTATAGAAAACCCCTCCCCACGGAGGCACAACTTGTTTCTACTGTATTTTCTAAAATACTTCTTTCTCACAAAATTTGAAAACGGATATATTTAGAGAAGAAGACCACAAAACGACCTGCATTTGCAGATTTGCCGGTACTTTCCCGTATAAGTTGTAATTGGACAAATATTCAAAACCAAAAAACTGTATAGAAAACCCCTCCCCACGGAGGCACAACTTGTTTCTACTGTATTTTCAAAAATACTTCTTTCTCACAAAATTTGAAAACGGATATATTTAGAGAAGAAGACCACAAAACGACCTGCATTTGCAGATTTGCCGGCACTTTCCCGTATAAGTTGTAATTGGACAAATATTCAAAACCAAAAAACTGTATAGAAAACCCCTCCCCACGGAGGCACAACTTGTTTCTACTGTATTTTCAAAAATACTTCTTGCTCACAAAATTTGAAAACGGAAATATTTAGAGAAGAAGACCACAAAACGACCTGCATTTGCAGATTTGCCGGCACTTTCCCGTATAAGTTGTAATTTGACAAATATTCAAAACCAGAAAACCCCTCCCAACGGAGGCACAACTTGTTTCTACTGTATTTTCTAAAATACTTCTTGCTCACAAAATTTGAAAACGGAAATATTTAGAGAAGAAGACCACAAAACGACCTGCATTTGCAGATTTGCCGGCACTTTCCCGTATAAGTTGTAATTTGACAAATATTCAAAACCAAAAAAACTGTATAGAAAACCCCACCCCACAGAGGCACAACTTGTTTCTACTGTATTTTCTAAAATACTTCTTGCTCACAAAATTTGAAAACGGAAATATTTAGAGAAGAAGACCACAAAACGACCTGCATTTGCAGATTTGCCGGCACTTTCCCGTATAAGTTGTAATTTGACAAATATTCAAAACCAAAAAAACTGTATAGAAAACCCCACCCCACAGAGGCACAACTTGTTTCTACTGTATTTTCTAAAATACTTCTTGCTCACAAAATTTGAAAACGGAAATATTTAGAGAAGAAGACCACAAAACGACCTGCATTTGCAGATTTGCCGGCACTTTCCCGTATAAGTTGTAATTTGACAAATATTCAAAACCAAAAAAACTGTATAGAAAACCCCACCCCACAGAGGCACAACTTGTTTCTACTGTATTTTCTAAAATACTTCTTGCTCACAAAATTTGAAAACGGAAATATTTAGAGAAGAAGACCACAAAACGACCTGCATTTGCAGATTTGCCGGCACTTTCCCGTATAAGTTGTAATTTGACAAATATTCAAAACCAAAAAAACTGTATAGAAAACCCCACCCCACAGAGGCACAACTTGTTTCTACTGTATTTTCTAAAATACTTCTTGCTCACAAAATTTGAAAACGGAAATATTTAGAGAAGAAGACCACAAAACGACCTGCATTTGCAGATTTGCCGGCACTTTCCCGTATAAGTTGTAATTTGACAAATATTCAAAACCAAAAAACTGTATAGAAAACCCCTCCCAACGGAGGCACAACTTGTTTCTACTGTATTTTCTAAAATACTTCTTGCTCACAAAATTTGAAAACGGAAATATTTAGAGAAGAAGACCACAAAACGACCTGCATTTGCAGATTTGCCGGCACTTTCCCGTATAAGTTGTAATTTGACAAATATTCAAAACCAAAAAACTGTATAGAAAACCCCTCCCAACGGAGGCACAACTTGTTTCTACTGTATTTTCTAAAATACTTCTTGCTCACAAAATTTGAAAACGGAAATATTTAGAGAAGAAGACCACAAAACGACCTGCATTTGCAGATTTGCCGGCACTTTCCCGTATAAGTTGTAATTTGACAAATATTCAAAACCAAAAAACTGTATAGAAAACCCCTCCCAACGGAGGCACAACTTGTTTCTACTGTATTTTCTAAAATACTTCTTGCTCACAAAATTTGAAAACGGAAATATTTAGAGAAGAAGACCACAAAACGACCTGCATTTGCAGATTTGCCGGCACTTTCCCGTATAAGTTGTAATTTGACAAATATTCAAAACCAAAAAAACTGTATAGAAAACCCCACCCCACAGAGGCACAACTTGTTTCTACTGTATTTTCTAAAATACTTCTTGCTCACAAAATTTGAAAACGGAAATATTTAGAGAAGAAGACCACAAAACGACCTGCATTTGCAGATTTGCCGGCACTTTCCCGTATAAGTTGTAATTTGACAAATATTCAAAACCAAAAAACTGTATAGAAAACCCCTCCCAACGGAGGCACAACTTGTTTCTACTGTATTTTCTAAAATACTTCTTGCTCACAAAATTTGAAAACGGAAATATTTAGAGAAGAAGACCACAAAACGACCTGCATTTGCAGATTTGCCGGCACTTTCCCGTATAAGTTGTAATTTGACAAATATTCAAAACCAAAAAACTGTATAGAAAACCCCTCCCAACGGAGGCACAACTTGTTTCTACCGGATTTTTTGTAAAATACTTCTTGCTCACAAAATTTGAAAACGGAAATATTTAGAGAAGAAGACCACAAAACGACCTGCATTTGCAGATTTGCCGGCACTTTCCCGTATAAGTTGTAATTTGACAAATATTCAAAACCAAAAAACTGTATAGAAAACCCCTCCCAACGGAGGCACAACTTGTTTCTACTGTATTTTCTAAAATACTTCTTGCTCACAAAATTTGAAAACGGAAATATTTAGAGAAGAAGACCACAAAACGACCTGCATTTGCAGATTTGCCGGCACTTTCCCGTATAAGTTGTAATTTGACAAATATTCAAAACCAAAAAACTGTATAGAAAACCCCTCCCAACGGAGGCACAACTTGTTTCTACCGGATTTTTTGTAAAATACTTCTTGCTCACAAAATTTGAAAACGGAAATATTTAGAGAAGAAGACCACAAAACGACCTGCATTTGCAGATTTGCCGGCACTTTCCCGTATAAGTTGTAATTTGACAAATATTCAAAACCAAAAAACTGTATAGAAAACCCCACCCCACAGAGGCACAACTTGTTTCTACTGTATTTTCTAAAATACTTCTTGCTTACAAAATTTGAAAACGGAAATATTTAGAGAAGAAGACCACAAAACGACCTGCATTTGCAGATTTGCCGGCACTTTCCCGTATAAGTTGTAATTTGACAAATATTCAAAACCAAAAAACTGTATAGAAAACCCCTCCCAACGGAGGCACAACTTGTTTCTACTGTATTTTCTAAAATACTTCTTGCTCACAAAATTTGAAAACGGAAATATTTAGAGAAGAAGACCACAAAACGACCTGCATTTGCAGATTTGCCGGCACTTTCCCGTATAAGTTGTAATTTGACAAATATTCAAAACCAAAAAACTGTATAGAAAACCCCTCCCAACGGAGGCACAACTTGTTTCTACTGTATTTTCTAAAATACTTCTTGCTCACAAAATTTGAAAACGGAAATATTTAGAGAAGAAGACCACAAAACGACCTGCATTTGCAGATTTGCCGGCACTTTCCCGTATAAGTTGTAATTTGACAAATATTCAAAACCAAAAAACTGTATAGAAAACCCCTCCCAACGGAGGCACAACTTGTTTCTACTGTATTTTCTAAAATACTTCTTGCTCACAAAATTTGAAAACGGAAATATTTAGAGAAGAAGACCACAAAACGACCTGCATTTGCAGATTTGCCGGCACTTTCCCGTATAAGTTGTAATTTGACAAATATTCAAAACCAAAAAACTGTATAGAAAACCCCTCCCAACGGAGGCACAACTTGTTTCTACCGGATTTTTTGTAAAATACTTCTTGCTCACAAAATTTGAAAACGGAAATATTTAGAGAAGAAGACCACAAAACGACCTGCATTTGCAGATTTGCCGGCACTTTCCCGTATAAGTTGTAATTTGACAAATATTCAAAACCAAAAAACTGTATAGAAAACCCCTCCCAACGGAGGCACAACTTGTTTCTACCGGATTTTTTGTAAAATACTTCTTGCTCACAAAATTTGAAAACGGAAATATTTAGAGAAGAAGACCACAAAACGACCTGCATTTGCAGATTTGCCGGCACTTTCCCGTATAAGTTGTAATTTGACAAATATTCAAAACCAAAAAACTGTATAGAAAACCCCTCCCAACGGAGGCACAACTTGTTTCTACTGTATTTTCTAAAATACTTCTTGCTCACAAAATTTGAAAACGGAAATATTTAGAGAAGAAGACCACAAAACGACCTGCATTTGCAGATTTGCCGGCACTTTCCCGTATAAGTTGTAATTTGACAAATATTCAAAACCAAAAAACTGTATAGAAAACCCCTCCCAACGGAGGCACAACTTGTTTCTACTGTATTTTCTAAAATACTTCTTGCTCACAAAATTTGAAAACGGAAATATTTAGAGAAGAAGACCACAAAACGACCTGCATTTGCAGATTTGCCGGCACTTTCCCGTATAAGTTGTAATTTGACAAATATTCAAAACCAAAAAACTGTATAGAAAACCCCTCCCAACGGAGGCACAACTTGTTTCTACTGTATTTTCTAAAATACTTCTTGCTCACAAAATTTGAAAACGGAAATATTTAGAGAAGAAGACCACAAAACGACCTGCATTTGCAGATTTGCCGGCACTTTCCCGTATAAGTTGTAATTTGACAAATATTCAAAACCAAAAAACTGTATAGAAAACCCCTCCCAACGGAGGCACAACTTGTTTCTACTGTATTTTCTAAAATACTTCTTGCTCACAAAATTTGAAAACGGAAATATTTAGAGAAGAAGACCACAAAACGACCTGCATTTGCAGATTTGCCGGCACTTTCCCGTATAAGTTGTAATTTGACAAATATTCAAAACCAAAAAAACTGTATAGAAAACCCCACCCCACAGAGGCACAACTTGTTTCTACTGTATTTTCTAAAATACTTCTTGCTCACAAAATTTGAAAACGGAAATATTTAGAGAAGAAGACCACAAAACGACCTGCATTTGCAGATTTGCCGGCACTTTCCCGTATAAGTTGTAATTTGACAAATATTCAAAACCAAAAAACTGTATAGAAAACCCCTCCCAACGGAGGCACAACTTGTTTCTACTGTATTTTCTAAAATACTTCTTGCTCACAAAATTTGAAAACGGAAATATTTAGAGAAGAAGACCACAAAACGACCTGCATTTGCAGATTTGCCGGCACTTTCCCGTATAAGTTGTAATTTGACAAATATTCAAAACCAAAAAACTGTATAGAAAACCCCTCCCAACGGAGGCACAACTTGTTTCTACTGTATTTTCTAAAATACTTCTTGCTCACAAAATTTGAAAACGGAAATATTTAGAGAAGAAGACCACAAAACGACCTGCATTTGCAGATTTGCCGGCACTTTCCCGTATAAGTTGTAATTTGACAAATATTCAAAACCAAAAAAACTGTATAGAAAACCCCACCCCACAGAGGCACAACTTGTTTCTACTGTATTTTCTAAAATACTTCTTGCTCACAAAATTTGAAAACGGAAATATTTAGAGAAGAAGACCACAAAACGACCTGCATTTGCAGATTTGCCGGCACTTTCCCGTATAAGTTGTAATTTGACAAATATTCAAAACCAAAAAACTGTATAGAAAACCCCTCCCAACGGAGGCACAACTTGTTTCTACTGTATTTTCTAAAATACTTCTTGCTCACAAAATTTGAAAACGGAAATATTTAGAGAAGAAGACCACAAAACGACCTGCATTTGCAGATTTGCCGGCACTTTCCCGTATAAGTTGTAATTTGACAAATATTCAAAACCAAAAAACTGTATAGAAAACCCCTCCCAACGGAGGCACAACTTGTTTCTACTGTATTTTCTAAAATACTTCTTGCTCACAAAATTTGAAAACGGAAATATTTAGAGAAGAAGACCACAAAACGACCTGCATTTGCAGATTTGCCGGCACTTTCCCGTATAAGTTGTAATTTGACAAATATTCAAAACCAAAAAAACTGTATAGAAAACCCCACCCCACAGAGGCACAACTTGTTTCTACTGTATTTTCTAAAATACTTCTTGCTCACAAAATTTGAAAACGGAAATATTTAGAGAAGAAGACCACAAAACGACCTGCATTTGCAGATTTGCCGGCACTTTCCCGTATAAGTTGTAATTTGACAAATATTCAAAACCAAAAAACTGTATAGAAAACCCCTCCCACAGAGGCACAACTTGTTTCTACTGTATTTTCTAAAATACTTCTTGCTCACAAAATTTGAAAACGGAAATATTTAGAGAAGAAGACCACAAAACGACCTGCATTTGCAGATTTGCCGGCACTTTCCCGTATAAGTTGTAATTTGACAAATATTCAAAACCAAAAAACTGTATAGAAAACCCTCCCCAACGGAGGCACAACTTGTTTCTACTGTATTTTCTAAAATACTTCTTGCTCACAAAATTTGAAAACGGAAATATTTAGAGAAGAAGACCACAAAACGACCTGCATTTGCAGATTTGCCGGCACTTTCCCGTATAAGTTGTAATTTGACAAATATTCAAAACCAAAAAACTGTATAGAAAACCCCTCCCAACGGAGGCACAACTTGTTTCTACTGTATTTTCTAAAATACTTCTTGCTCACAAAATTTGAAAACGGAAATATTTAGAGAAGAAGACCACAAAACGACCTGCATTTGCAGATTTGCCGGCACTTTCCCGTATAAGTTGTAATTTGACAAATATTCAAAACCAAAAAACTGTATAGAAAACCCCACCCAACAGAGGCACAACTTGTTTCTACTGTATTTTCTAAAATACTTCTTGCTCACAAAATTTGAAAACGGAAATATTTAGAGAAGAAGACCACAAAACGACCTGCATTTGCAGATTTGCCGGCACTTTCCCGTATAAGTTGTAATTTGACAAATATTCAAAACCAAAAAACTGTATAGAAAACCCCTCCCAACGGAGGCACAACTTGTTTCTACTGTATTTTCTAAAATACTTCTTGCTCACAAAATTTGAAAACGGAAATATTTAGAGAAGAAGACCACAAAACGACCTGCATTTGCAGATTTGCCGGCACTTTCCCGTATAAGTTGTAATTTGACAAATATTCAAAACCAAAAAACTGTATAGAAAACCCCTCCCAACGGAGGCACAACTTGTTTCTACTGTATTTTCTAAAATACTTCTTGCTCACAAAATTTGAAAACGGAAATATTTAGAGAAGAAGACCACAAAACGACCTGCATTTGCAGATTTGCCGGCACTTTCCCGTATAAGTTGTAATTTGACAAATATTCAAAACCAAAAAACTGTATAGAAAACCCCTCCCAACGGAGGCACAACTTGTTTCTACTGTATTTTCTAAAATACTTCTTGCTCACAAAATTTGAAAACGGAAATATTTAGAGAAGAAGACCACAAAACGACCTGCATTTGCAGATTTGCCGGCACTTTCCCGTATAAGTTGTAATTTGACAAATATTCAAAACCAAAAAACTGTATAGAAAACCCCTCCCAACGGAGGCACAACTTGTTTCTACTGTATTTTCTAAAATACTTCTTGCTCACAAAATTTGAAAACGGAAATATTTAGAGAAGAAGACCACAAAACGACCTGCATTTGCAGATTTGCCGGCACTTTCCCGTATAAGTTGTAATTTGACAAATATTCAAAACCAAAAAACTGTATAGAAAACCCCTCCCAACGGAGGCACAACTTGTTTCTACTGTATTTTCTAAAATACTTCTTGCTCACAAAATTTGAAAACGGAAATATTTAGAGAAGAAGACCACAAAACGACCTGCATTTGCAGATTTGCCGGCACTTTCCCGTATAAGTTTGTAATTTGACAAATATTCAAAACCAAAAAACTGTATAGAAAACCCCTCCCAACGGAGGCACAACTTGTTTCTACTGTATTTTCTAAAATACTTCTTGCTCACAAAATTTGAAAACGGAAATATTTAGAGAAGAAGACCACAAAACGACCTGCATTTGCAGATTTGCCGGCACTTTCCCGTATAAGTTGTAATTTGACAAATATTCAAAACCAAAAAACTGTATAGAAAACCCCTCCCAACGGAGGCACAACTTGTTTCTACTGTATTTTCTAAAATACTTCTTGCTCACAAAATTTGAAAACGGAAATATTTAGAGAAGAAGACCACAAAACGACCTGCATTTGCAGATTTGCCGGCACTTTCCCGTATAAGTTGTAATTTGACAAATATTCAAAACCAAAAAACTGTATAGAAAACCCCTCCCAACGGAGGCACAACTTGTTTCTACTGTATTTTCTAAAATACTTCTTGCTCACAAAATTTGAAAACGGAAATATTTAGAGAAGAAGACCACAAAACGACCTGCATTTGCAGATTTGCCGGCACTTTCCCGTATAAGTTGTAATTTGACAAATATTCAAAAACCAAAAAAACTGTATAGAAAACCCCTCCCAACGGAGGCACAACTTGTTTCTACTGTATTTTCTAAAATACTTCTTGCTCACAAAATTTGAAAACGGAAATATTTAGAGAAGAAGACCACAAAACGACCTGCATTTGCAGATTTGCCGGCACTTTCCCGTATAAGTTGTAATTTGACAAATATTCAAAACCAAAAAACTGCATAGAAAACCCCTCCCAACGGAGGCACAACTTGTTTCTACTGTATTTTCTAAAATACTTCTTGCTCACAAAATTTGAAAACGGAAATATTTAGAGAAGAAGACCACAAAACGACCTGCATTTGCAGATTTGCCGGCACTTTCCCGTATAAGTTGTAATTTGACAAATATTCAAAACCAAAAAACTGTATAGAAAACCCCTCCCAACGGAGGCACAACTTGTTTCTACTGTATTTTCTAAAATACTTCTTGCTCACAAAATTTGAAAACGGAAATATTTAGAGAAGAAGACCACAAAACGACCTGCATTTGCAGATTTGCCGGCACTTTCCCGTATAAGTTGTAATTTGACAAATATTCAAAACCAAAAAACTGTATAGAAAACCCCTCCCAACGGAGGCACAACTTGTTTCTACTGTATTTTTGTGTTTAAAATACTTCTTGCTCACAAAATTTGAAAACGGAAATATTTAGAGAAGAAGACCACAAAACGACCTGCATTTGCAGATTTGCCGGCACTTTCCCGTATAAGTTGTAATTTGACAAATATTCAAAACCAAAAAACTGTATAGAAAACCCCTCCCAACGGAGGCACAACTTGTTTCTACTGTATTTTCTAAAATACTTCTTGCTCACAAAATTTGAAAACGGAAATATTAGAGAAGAAGACCACAAAACGACCTGCATTTGCAGATTTGCCGGCACTTTCCCGTATAAGTTGTAATTTGACAAATATTCAAAACCAAAAAACTGTATAGAAAACCCCTCCCAACGGAGGCACAACTTGTTTCTACTGTATTTTCTAAAATACTTCTTGCTCACAAAATTTGAAAACGGAAATATTTAGAGAAGAAGACCACAAAACGACCTGCATTTGCAGATTTGCCGGCACTTTCCCGTATAAGTTGTAATTTGACAAATATTCAAAACCAAAAAACTGTATAGAAAACCCCTCCCAACGGAGGCACAACTTGTTTCTACTGTATTTTCTAAAATACTTCTTGCTCACAAAATTTGAAAACGGAAATATTTAGAGAAGAAGACCACAAAACGACCTGCATTTGCAGATTTGCCGGCACTTTCCCGTATAAGTTGTAATTTGACAAATATTCAAAACCAAAAAAACTGTATAGAAAACCCCTCCCAACGGAGGCACAACTTGTTTCTACTGTATTTTTCTAAAATACTTCTTGCTCACAAAATTTGAAAACGGAAATATTTAGAGAAGAAGACCACAAAACGACCTGCATTTGCAGATTTGCCGGCACTTTCCCGTATAAGTTGTAATTTGACAAATATTCAAAACCAAAAAACTGTATAGAAAACCCCTCCCAACGGAGGCACAACTTGTTTCTACTGTATTTTCTAAAATACTTCTTGCTCACAAAATTTGAAAACGGAAATATTTAGAGAAGAAGACCACAAAACGACCTGCATTTGCAGATTTGCCGGCACTTTCCCGTATAAGTTGTAATTTGACAAATATTCAAAACCAAAAAAACTGTATAGAAAACCCCTCCCAACGGAGGCACAACTTGTTTCTACTGTATTTTCTAAAATACTTCTTGCTCACAAAATTTGAAAACGGAAATATTTAGAGAAGAAGACCACAAAACGACCTGCATTTGCAGATTTGCCGGCACTTTCCCGTATAAGTTGTAATTTGACAAATATTCAAAACCAAAAAACTGTATAGAAAACCCCTCCCAACGGAGGCACAACTTGTTTCTACTGTATTTTCTAAAATACTTCTTGCTCACAAAATTTGAAAACGGAAATATTTAGAGAAGAAGACCACAAAACGACCTGCATTTGCAGATTTGCCGGCACTTTCCCGTATAAGTTGTAATTTGACAAATATTCAAAACCAAAAAACTGTATAGAAAACCCCTCCCAACGGAGGCACAACTTGTTTCTACTGTATTTTCTAAAATACTTCTTGCTCACAAAATTTGAAAACGGAAATATTTAGAGAAGAAGACCACAAAACGACCTGCATTTGCAGATTTGCCGGCACTTTCCCGTATAAGTTGTAATTTGACAAATATTCAAAACCAAAAAACTGTATAGAAAACCCCTCCCAACGGAGGCACAACTTGTTTCTACTGTATTTTCTAAAATACTTCTTGCTCACAAAATTTGAAAACGGAAATATTTAGAGAAGAAGACCACAAAACGACCTGCATTTGCAGATTTGCCGGCACTTTCCCGTATAAGTTGTAATTTGACAAATATTCAAAACCAAAAAAACTGTATAGAAAACCCCCCCCCAACAGAGGCACAACTTGTTTCTACTGTATTTTCTAAAATACTTCTTGCTCACAAAATTTGAAAACGGAAATATTTAGAGAAGAAGACCACAAAACGACCTGCATTTGCAGATTTGCCGGCACTTTCCCGTATAAGTTGTAATTTGACAAATATTCAAAACCAAAAAAACTGTATAGAAAACCCCTCCCAACGGAGGCACAACTTGTTTCTACTGTATTTTCTAAAATACTTCTTGCTCACAAAATTTGAAAACGGAAATATTTAGAGAAGAAGACCACAAAACGACCTGCATTTGCAGATTTGCCGGCACTTTCCCGTATAAGTTGTAATTTGACAAATATTCAAAACCAAAAAACTGTATAGAAAACCCCTCCAACGGAGGCACAACTTGTTTCTACTGTATTTTCTAAAATACTTCTTGCTCACAAAATTTGAAAACGGAAATATTTAGAGAAGAAGACCACAAAACGACCTGCATTTGCAGATTTGCTGGCACTTTCCCGTATAAGTTGTAATTTGACAAATATTCAAAACCAAAAAAACTGTATAGAAAACCCCACCCCACAGAGGCACAACTTGTTTCTACTGTATTTTCTAAAATACTTCTTGCTCCACAAAATTTGAAAACGGAAATATTTAGAGAAGAAGACACAAAACGACCTGCATTTGCAGATTTGCCGGCACTTTCCCGTATAAGTTGTAATTTGACAAATATTCAAAACAAAAAACTGTATAGAAAACCCCTCCCCAAGGAGGCACAACTTGTTTCTACTGTATTTTCTAAAATACTTCTTGCTCACAAATTTGAAAACGGAAATATTTAGAGAAGAAGACACAAAACGACCTGCATTTGCAGATTTGCCGCACTTTTCCGTATAAGGTTGTAATTTGACAATATTCAAAACAAAAAACTGTATAGAAAACCCCTCCCAACGGAGGCACAACTTGTTTTCTACTGTATTTTCTAAAATACTTCTTGCTCACAAAATTTGAAAACGGAAATATTTAGAGAAGAAGACCACAAAACGACCTGCATTTGCAGATTTGCCGGCATCTTTCCCGTATAAGTTGTAATTTGACAAATATTCAAAACCAAAAAACTGTATAGAAAACCCACCCCACAGAGGCACAACTTGTTTCTACTGTATTTTCTAAAATACTTCTTGCTCACAAAATTTGAGAAACGGAAATATTTAGAGAAGAAGACAACAAAACGACCTGCATTTGCAGATTTATAAGTTGTAATTTGACAAATATTCAAAACCAAAAAACTGTATAGAAAACCCCTCCCAACGGAGGCACAACTTGTTTCTACTGTATTTTCTAAAATACTTCTTGCTCACAAAATTTGAAAACGGAAATATTTAGAGAAGAAGACCACAAAACGACCTGCATTTGCAGATTTGCCGGCACTTTCCCGTATAAGTTGCAATTTGACAAATATTCAAAACCAAAAAACTGTATAGAAAACCCCACCCCACGGAGGCACTACTTGTTTCTACTGTATTTTCTAAAATACTTCTTGCTCACAAAATTTGAAAACGGAAATATTTAGAGAAGAAGACCACAAAACGACCTGCATTTGCAGATTTGCCGGCACTTTCCCGTATAAGTTGTAATTTGACAAATATTCAAAACCAAAAAACTGTATAGAAAACCCCTCCCCACGGAGGCACTACTTGTTTCTACTGTATTTTCTAAAATACTTCTTGCTCACAAAATTTGAAAACGGAAATATTTAGAGAAGAAGACCACAAAACGACCTGCATTTGCAGATTTGCCGGCACTTTCCCGTATAAGTTGTAATTTGACAAATATTCAAAACCAAAAAACGTTCTGTATACTCGTTCTTCGACCTTTTTATTTAAATTTGTTAGATTTTATATATGAGCTTAAGGTCACTCAATTCTCAATAAATATATTTTTTATTTATTGATAATTGAAGAAGATACACAAAGGAGTATCGAAATATCGAAAAAAATTATCAATAAATAAAAAATATATTTATTGAGAATTGAGTGACCTTAAGCTCATATATAAAATCTAACAAAAAAAAAAAAAAAAAAAAAAAAAAAACCAAAAAACTGTATAGAAAACCCCTCCCAACGGAGGCACAACTTGTTTCTACTGTATTTTCTAAAATACTTCTTGCTCACAAAATTTGAAAACGGAAATATTTAGAGAAGAAGACCACAAAACGACCTGCATTTGCAGATTTGCCGGCACTTTCCCGTATAAGTTGCAATTTGACAAATATTCAAAACCAAAAAACTGTATAGAAAACCCCACCCCACGGAGGCACTACTTGTTTCTACTGTATTTTCTAAAATACTTCTTGCTCACAAAATTTGAAAACGGAAATATTTAGAGAAGAAGACCACAAAACGACCTGCATTTGCAGATTTGCCGGCACTTTCCCGTATAAGTTGTAATTTGACAAATATTCAAAACCAAAAAACTGTATAGAAAACCCCTCCCAACGGAGGCACAACTTGTTTCTACTGTATTTTCTAAAATACTTCTTGCTCACAAAATTTGAAAACGGAAATATTTAGAGAAGAAGACCACAAAACGACCTGCATTTGCAGATTTGCCGGCACTTTCCCGTATAAGTTGCAATTTGACAAATATTCAAAACCAAAAAACTGTATAGAAAACCCCACCCCACGGAGGCACAACTTGTTTCTACTGTATTTTCTAAAATACTTCTTGCTCACAAAATTTGAAAACGGAAATATTTAGAGAAGAAGACCACAAAACGACCTGCATTTGCAGATTTGCCGGCACTTTCCCGTATAAGTTGTAATTTGACAAATATTCAAAACCAAAAAACTGTATAGAAAACCCCACCCCACGGAGGCACTACTTGTTTCTACTGTATTTTCTAAAATACTTCTTGCTCACAAAATTTGAAAACGGAAATATTTAGAGAAGAAGACCACAAAACGACCTGCATTTGCAGATTTGCCGGCACTTTCCCGTATAAGTTGTAATTTGACAAATATTCAAAACCAAAAAACTGTATAGAAAACCCCTCCCAACGGAGGCACAACTTGTTTCTACTGTATTTTCTAAAATACTTCTTGCTCACAAAATTTGAAAACGGAAATATTTAGAGAAGAAGACCACAAAACGACCTGCATTTGCAGATTTGCCGGCACTTTCCCGTATAAGTTGTAATTTGACAAATATTCAAAACCAAAAAACTGTATAGAAAACCCCTCCCAACGGAGGCACTACTTGTTTCTACTGTATTTTCTAAAATACTTCTTGCTCACAAAATTTGAAAACGGAAATATTTAGAGAAGAAGACCACAAAACGACCTGCATTTGCAGATTTGCCGGCACTTTCCCGTATAAGTTGTAATTTGACAAATATTCAAAACCAAAAAACTGTATAGAAAACCCCTCCCAACGGAGGCACTACTTGTTTCTACTGTATTTTCTAAAATACTTCTTGCTCACAAAATTTGAAAACGGAAATATTTAGAGAAGAAGACCACAAAACGACCTGCATTTGCAGATTTGCCGGCACTTTCCCGTATAAGTTGTAATTTGACAAATATTCAAAACCAAAAAACTGTATAGAAAACCCCTCCCCACGGAGGCACTACTTGTTTCTACTGTATTTTCTAAAATACTACTTGCTCACAAAATTTGAAAACGGAAATATTTAGAGAAGAAGACCACAAAACGACCTGCATTTGCAGATTTGCCGGCACTTTCCCGTATAAGTTGTAATTTGACAAATATTCAAAACCAAAAAACTGTATAGAAAACCCCTCCCAACGGAGGCACAACTTGTTTCTACTGTATTTTCTAAAATACTACTTGCTCACAAAATTTGAAAACGGAAATATTTAGAGAAGAAGACCACAAAACGACCTGCATTTGCAGATTTGCCGGCACTTTCCCGTATAAGTTGTAATTTGACAAATATTCAAAACCAAAAAACTGTATAGAAAACCCCTCCCCACGGAGGCACTACTTGTTTCTACTGTATTTTCTAAAATACTTCTTGCTCACAAAATTTGAAAACGGAAATATTTAGAGAAGAAGACCACAAAACGACCTGCATTTGCAGATTTGCCGGCACTTTCCCGTATAAGTTGTAATTTGACAAATATTCAAAACCAAAAAACTGTATAGAAAACCCCTCCCAACGGAGGCACAACTTGTTTCTACTGTATTTTCTAAAATACTTCTTGCTCACAAAATTTGAAAACGGAAATATTTAGAGAAGAAGACCACAAAACGACCTGCATTTGCAGATTTGCCGGCACTTTCCCGTATAAGTTGTAATTTGACAAATATTCAAAACCAAAAAACTGTATAGAAAACCCCTCCCAACGGAGGCACTACTTGTTTCTACTGTATTTTCTAAAATACTTCTTGCTCACAAAATTTGAAAACGGAAATATTTAGAGAAGAAGACCACAAAACGACCTGCATTTGCAGATTTGCCGGCACTTTCCCGTATAAGTTGTAATTTGACAAATATTCAAAACCAAAAAACTGTATAGAAAACCCCTCCCAACGGAGGCACAACTTGTTTCTACTGTATTTTCTAAAATACTACTTGCTCACAAAATTTGAAAACGGAAATATTTAGAGAAGAAGACCACAAAACGACCTGCATTTGCAGATTTGCCGGCACTTTCCCGTATAAGTTGTAATTTGACAAATATTCAAAACCAAAAAACTGTATAGAAAACCCCTCCCCACGGAGGCACTACTTGTTTCTACTGTATTTTCTAAAATACTTCTTGCTCACAAAATTTGAAAACGGAAATATTTAGAGAAGAAGACCACAAAACGACCTGCATTTGCAGATTTGCCGGCACTTTCCCGTATAAGTTGTAATTTGACAAATATTCAAAACCAAAAAACTGTATAGAAAACCCCTCCCAACGGAGGCACAACTTGTTTCTACTGTATTTTCTAAAATACTACTTGCTCACAAAATTTGAAAACGGAAATATTTAGAGAAGAAGACCACAAAACGACCTGCATTTGCAGATTTGCCGGCACTTTCCCGTATAAGTTGTAATTTGACAAATATTCAAAACCAAAAAACTGTATAGAAAACCCCTCCCCACGGAGGCACTACTTGTTTCTACTGTATTTTCTAAAATACTTCTTGCTCACAAAATTTGAAAACGGAAATATTTAGAGAAGAAGACCACAAAACGACCTGCATTTGCAGATTTGCCGGCACTTTCCCGTATAAGTTGTAATTTGACAAATATTCAAAACCAAAAAACTGTATAGAAAACCCCTCCCAACGGAGGCACAACTTGTTTCTACTGTATTTTCTAAAATACTTCTTGCTCACAAAATTTGAAAACGGAAATATTTAGAGAAGAAGACCACAAAACGACCTGCATTTGCAGATTTGCCGGCACTTTCCCGTATAAGTTGTAATTTGACAAATATTCAAAACCAAAAAACTGTATAGAAAACCCCTCCCAACGGAGGCACAACTTGTTTCTACTGTATTTTCTAAAATACTTCTTGCTCACAAAATTTGAAAACGGAAATATTTAGAGAAGAAGACCACAAAACGACCTGCATTTGCAGATTTGCCGGCACTTTCCCGTATAAGTTGTAATTTGACAAATATTCAAAACCAAAAAACTGTATAGAAAACCCCTCCCAACGGAGGCACTACTTGTTTCTACTGTATTTTCTAAAATACTTCTTGCTCACAAAATTTGAAAACGGAAATATTTAGAGAAGAAGACCACAAAACGACCTGCATTTGCAGATTTGCCGGCACTTTCCCGTATAAGTTGTAATTTGACAAATATTCAAAACCAAAAAACTGTATAGAAAACCCCTCCCAACGGAGGCACAACTTGTTTCTACTGTATTTTCTAAAATACTTCTTGCTCACAAAATTTGGAAAACGGAAATATTTAGAGAAGAAGACCACAAACGACCTGCATTTGCAGATTTGCCGGCACTTTCCCGTATAAGTTGTAATTTGACAAATATTCAAAACCAAAAAACTGTATAGAAAACCCCTCCCAACGGAGGCACTACTTGTTTCTACTGTATTTTCTAAAATACTTCTTGCTCACAAAATTTGAAAACGGAAATATTTAGAGAAGAAGACCACAAAACGACCTGCATTTGCAGATTTGCCGGCACTTTCCCGTATAAGTTGTAATTTGACAAATATTCAAAACCAAAAAACTGTATAGAAAACCCCTCCCAACGGAGGCACAACTTGTTTCTACTGTATTTTCTAAAATACTACTTGCTCACAAAATTTGAAAACGGAAATATTTAGAGAAGAAGACCACAAAACGACCTGCATTTGCAGATTTGCCGGCACTTTCCCGTATAAGTTGTAATTTGACAAATATTCAAAACCAAAAAACTGTATAGAAAACCCCTCCCCACGGAGGCACTACTTGTTTCTACTGTATTTTCTAAAATACTTCTTGCTCACAAAATTTGAAAACGGAAATATTTAGAGAAGAAGACCACAAAACGACCTGCATTTGCAGATTTGCCGGCACTTTCCCGTATAAGTTGTAATTTGACAAATATTCAAAACCAAAAAACTGTATAGAAAACCCCTCCCAACGGAGGCACAACTTGTTTCTACTGTATTTTCTAAAATACTTCTTGCTCACAAAATTTGAAAACGGAAATATTTAGAGAAGAAGACCACAAAACGACCTGCATTTGCAGATTTGCCGGCACTTTCCCGTATAAGTTGTAATTTGACAAATATTCAAAACCAAAAAACTGTATAGAAAACCCCTCCCCACGGAGGCACTACTTGTTTCTACTGTATTTTCTAAAATACTTCTTGCTCACAAAATTTGAAAACGGAAATATTTAGAGAAGAAGACCACAAAACGACCTGCATTTGCAGATTTGCCGGCACTTTCCCGTATAAGTTGTAATTTGACAAATATTCAAAACCAAAAAACTGTATAGAAAACCCCTCCCAACGGAGGCACAACTTGTTTCTACTGTATTTTCTAAAATACTTCTTGCTCACAAAATTTGAAAACGGAAATATTTAGAGAAGAAGACCACAAAACGACCTGCATTTGCAGATTTGCCGGCACTTTCCCGTATAAGTTGTAATTTGACAAATATTCAAAACCAAAAAACTGTATAGAAAACCCCTCCCAACGGAGGCACTACTTGTTTCTACTGTATTTTCTAAAATACTTCTTGCTCACAAAATTTGAAAACGAAATATTTAGAGAAGAAGACCACAAAACGACCTGCATTTGCAGATTTGCCGGCACTTTCCCGTATAAGTTGTAATTTGACAAATATTCAAAACCAAAAAACTGTATAGAAAACCCCTCCCAACGGAGGCACAACTTGTTTCTACTGTATTTTCTAAAATACTTCTTGCTCACAAAATTTGAAAACGGAAATATTTAGAGAAGAAGACCACAAAACGACCTGCATTTGCAGATTTGCCGGCACTTTCCCGTATAAGTTGTAATTTGACAAATATTCAAAACCAAAAAACTGTATAGAAAACCCCTCCCAACGGAGGCACTACTTGTTTCTACTGTATTTTCTAAAATACTTCTTGCTCACAAAATTTGAAAACGGAAATATTTAGAGAAGAAGACCACAAAACGACCTGCATTTGCAGATTTGCCGGCACTTTCCCGTATAAGTTGTAATTTGACAAATATTCAAAACCAAAAAACTGTATAGAAAACCCCTCCCAACGGAGGCACAACTTGTTTCTACTGTATTTTCTAAAATACTACTTGCTCACAAAATTTGAAAACGGAAATATTTAGAGAAGAAGACCACAAAACGACCTGCATTTGCAGATTTGCCGGCACTTTCCCGTATAAGTTGTAATTTGACAAATATTCAAAACCAAAAAACTGTATAGAAAACCCCTCCCCACGGAGGCCTACTTGTTTCTACTGTATTTTTCTAAAATACTTCTTGCTCACAAAATTTGAAAACGGAAATATTTAGAGAAGAAGACCACAAAACGACCTGCATTTGCAGATTTGCCGGCACTTTCCCGTATAAGTTGTAATTTGACAAATATTCAAAACCAAAAAACTGTATAGAAAACCCCTCCCAACGGAGGCACAACTTGTTTCTACTGTATTTTCTAAATACTTCTTGCTCACAAAATTTGAAAACGGAAATATTTAGAGAAGAAGACCACAAAACGACCTGCATTTGCAGATTTGCCGGCACTTTCCCGTATAAGTTGTAATTTGACAAATATTCAAAACAAAAAAACTGTATAGAAAACCCCTCCC